>CM045999.1:8069370-9451553 GCA_025175895.1 Wurfbainia villosa | reverse complement strand
GGGTCGATGGGTTCAGTTGTTCGATCGAACCAAGTTCGTTGATCACCGACCGCCGAGGAGGGCACCGATTCGGAGGATCCGCCGATCGCCGGTGGGATGGCAATGATCGATGACACCGCGGCACGGCACGTAATCGGAGTCGAGCTCGCCAAAGACTCGATCGATGGATGATCACGACCGATGGGTGCCATCACGATCGATGTGTGATCCGCTGGAACTTAACTAACGTGATCCGCCGCTAGAGACAACGATATACGGACTACCCGATCGATGGTCACGATCAATGACCGATGGGCGAAAACAATAGCTTGATGCAGTTTATAACAGGAGCTCGAGTTGGAGGATTTCGCCAAGGCTTTTTGGTTGACTTTGGAGGGGAATTGCGTTGCATTCCGCACTTCAAGAGCCAATCAAAAGCAAGCAAACAAAGCGATCAAAGCAATCGTGTAAAAGTTCTTCTTTGTATTGTCTTTTTGTATTGCTTGTATTTCATTACTTAGTGTAATAGCTTGTGAGAGGTTTCTCCACCTCCGACGTGTTGTCGAAAAGGAGTGTTATAGTTAGTGCCGTGAGCATAACTAGAGCTCGAGGAGCTCACTCAGGAGTAGGAACCATTCGGTTCAACCACGATATCGCTGTGTTTGTTTGTGTGTATTTGTGTTTCTTGTTAGTATTATTATTGTTATTCATTAAGCTAACAAGAATTGTAGACGAGAACGAACAAAATACATTTAACAACGAACGAGGGCTATTCACCCTCTAGCCGCCATTCGATCCCCAACAAGTGGTATCGAGTCGAGGTCGCTTCTTCAAGGACTAACCGCCATGAGAGCACTATAAGATGGCTTCCATCATCCATCCACAAATTCGATGGAAATTTTGATTGGTGGAAGAAACGGATGGAGGTATATTTTGAAACCGATTTCGATTTCATGATAATCATTGAAAATGGTTTTGAAGTGCCTAGGGACAAGGAAAATAAGTCACTAGAAAAATCAAGGTGGACCCAAGACCAAATGAAGGATTTCAAGACAAATCTCGAGGTAACTAAATTACTTTATGATTTGATTCCTAACCATATTTGGTCTAGGATAGGAAATTTTAGGGATGCAAAAGATTTGTGGAATAAGGTGGTTGAATTCCACAAGAATCCCCAACCGGCACAATTAGAGAAGAATGCCGAGGAAGAAGCACCCACATTTGAAGAGGTTGATGATTTGGTGGAGACCTCCACCTCTAGCATTGAGGGGGAGGAAAGGATTCCCACTCTGGAGAAAGATCAAGATGAAGCTTCTACCTTCGGAAGAAGTGAAGAGGCCTCCACCACCTCCTTAGGTAACTCAAGTGTTATTATTTTAAATAAAAATCACATAATATGCTTTGAGTGTAGGGAGAAAGAGCATTACAAGAGCAAATGCCCTAAATTGGCTAAGGAAAAGGCATCAAGACCAAAAGTCAACCCAAAGTCAAAGGATGCCGGTGTTCCCAAAATCAAGAGCAAAGAGCACATTGTGCGTTTCAAATGCAATCAAAAGGGACACTACCAAAGCCAATGCCCTAGGGGGAGGAAGAAAGGGCAAGAAGGTGCAATTCATGTAGGGGGAGTTCCTAAAGCTAACCCTAAGGTACATTTAGTTAATGCACCTTTAATTCCTAAAGTCAAAAAGCATGCTAAAAATTATTTTAGTTCTCTTGCTATTATCAATGAAAAGAATGCTAAGAGAAATAATAAGGTGTATTGTCTAGGTGCTAAACATGTTAGTTTCTCTAAGGACAAACCTAGGACTCAAAACACTAGATCTATTTTACCTAGGGAGTCAATTAGGAGAATTGAAGAAAACTTGGGTGTTAATCCCAAGAAATCTAGGCATATGCCTAAGAAGAAGAACATTTCCCCTAAACCTAATGAAAATTCAAAATTGAGGAAATTAGAGGTGGAGAACCAAGCCTTGAGGTCAAGGCTAGAAAAATTGGAGAAGACCCTAGCAATAATATCAAACTCGGTTAAGGGGTCTAATGCACAAAAGTCAAGACCTAGGAAACAAGAAACATCTAAGGGCAAGAAGGGTTTGGGTCACAAACCTATGTCCTACCATAATGTTCCATTTAATTATGGAACCACATCTAGGTCTAGAAAAGCCAAGGCTAATAGGGAAGTTGTCCCTAAGACTAGCCATGGTATTTGCTTAGTGGCTAAGGACTTAAGAAAAACCAAGAAGGCCACTAAGAAGGTCAATGGAGGAGTCACCTCTAGAGTTGACCTAGGAAAGACCCAAAAGACTATGGCTTCAAAGCCTAAAAGGGTCATTAGAAAGGTATCTAGGGAAGTTATCCCTAGGGAATACCTTGTTAACCCAAGGAGCTCCAATAGGTATTGGGTTCCTAAAAGCGTGATAGATTCATGCTAAATGGGTTAGGGTGTGTCAACCCTAAGTGGATGGGTAGTTAACCTAACCATAGTAGAGTTGACACATTAGGATGTGCCAATATGCTTGAGAAGTTTAAAATGATTTAAATTGGCACAATTAGGTCTTAGAGGTATTTGCGTGCCATTTTGGGTTTTTGGCACACTAAGGAAATGAATGGCATTAAGGCAAAATGAATTTAATCCCTAGAAATGGCAAATTGATTTTAACACTTAGGTATTTTATACCTTAGTATATTTTTCTTGCCATGCTTTATTTGCCTTGCTATGTCATGACATCATTTTCATTTTTAATTATAAAAATGTCATGATCATGTTTAGATTTATGTTTGTATGTCATGTATGCTTAATTTTCATTCACATGCCATGACATCATGATTTTGGCATATGCCTTTATCTATATCATAATTATGCCATAATCATCATCATGCATAAATTAAAATGAAATTAAGGACTATGGCATAATTTGATGGGAATCAAATAATATTGCCTTAGAAATATGCATGAGAATTTAAAAGAACAAAAACCCACATCTCACTAGAAATTTGCCTTGAATGTGTTTACACATCTAGATATTGGTGAGATGTTTAGGAAAATGAAAATAAGGGTTTTGAAAACATTTTGAAAAACCTTGGTGAAGCCTATCTTTTGATAGCTATCACCATTGAATGGGATGATACAAAGAAGACTTATTATTGAAGCTTTTCTAAAATTTTTGAACTTTGTATCAATCTCCTAATTTAATGGGTAAAATAATTTTCCAATATTTTTCAACCATAGTGTTTAGGATAAGTAATATGCATATGAAATTTCACGATTTTTAAACTTATGTATATTTACTTATGGATTTTGAAAATCCAATGAAAATTATTAGAATCAAGATTATCGATCACTGTAATGGCAATGATCGATGGTAAGTCCAATGATCGTATCCGACGGAGTCGACCGCACAGGCTGATTTCGGGTAAACTTGATAGTTAGGCCCATGTTTAGCCATGTTTTGGTCCCCTAACCACTCCTAACCCTAGGATATGCTTGGGAGAGCATTAGAGAGGGTGGAAATCCATTGGATATGGATTAGGAGTTGGGTTGAGGGTGAGTATCAATTTTAAGGTGGAAGAGAGTTCATTGTTGAACTTTGCCTTAATTTTGATTTGGTTAATGTTCTTATTGGCTTAGGGACTCTCCAAGGACATTGTTGGTGCAATGGTCAAGGGGGAGCAAGCCTCTAGGGGGAGGTATCCATCATGGGAAGATGGATGTGTATTTCCTCATGGGAGGAAAATTGGGTTGCCTCTCTTTAAGTGATATAGGATCACTAGAAAGATGGTAGGCATGTGTTCCTCCAAGGGAGAGATTGTAAGATCTCATTGGGATATGAGACATTCATATCCTTGGGGAGGACCTTTTTGATGTAATGTCAAAAAGGGGGAGAAGTTACCAAGTTACCAATTAAGGTTCGTTGGAATTCTCATTGGGATATGAGAATTGCCAATATGGGAGAATTGGTAGACTTGAGATGGTAGTTTTGTCAATCATCAAAAAGGGGGAGATTGTTGGGAGATTGTTGGTGCAATCGTCCCAGAGCAGTACCCTGATAATATTTTGATGATAGACAAAACTCATGACATTGGATTGTCATGGGAAAGTCCAAAGCATTGCGAAGCCGTGCGCTTGGTGCTTGGCATGGGAAATCCAAAGCGCTTGGTGCTTGGTGAGAAATGCATTGCGAAGCCGTGCGCTTAGTGCATTTGGGAAGTCTTGAGGACTTGGTAAGTTCACTAGGCTCGGGGTCCTTGAGTCGGTGAAGGATGGCATTGCGAAGCCGCGCGTGCGCAGTGCATCAGGGACCGCCCGGACGGGGAGCGAATGGAGTGAGCCCAAAGGGAAGCATACTTCTAGGGCATGAGACGCGAAGGATGGCGTTGCGAAGCCGTGCGCTTGGCGCATCCGAGGGACGTAGGCCGAGGGAAGAGAGCTTCGGTGGGGAACTCCATGAGGGATAAGGTGGACTTGGCCAAGTGGCTAAGACTGAGTGTCGGAGGCTCAAACATCGTTATGTTTGAGGTTTTAGCCGACATCAGTCGACTAGCATAGGTGCCAGTCGACTGCTCTAGGTCGTATGGGTTCGACCAGTGATCGACTAAACCAAGATTGGTTGGATCGATCATTGCCATGGGAAGCGATTGGTGATGGGAGAATCGATCGGCCGATGGGAGGCGATCGGGTGATGACATGCTGCGCACGAGAATGGAGTCGACTCGATTGGGCACTCGGTGATGGATGATCGGTCGGTGATGGGTGCCATCGGTCGGTGATGTGTGATCCGTTGGAACTTAACCAGCGTGGATCGGGTTGTGAGACAACGGCTCACGATACCGATCGTGATGGTCACGATCGGTCGTGATGGGCTGCAAACGACTTGATCTGGGTTATAAATGGAGCTCGAGTTGGAGGATTTCGCCAAGGCTTTTTGGGTGACTTTGAAGGGGAATTGTTGTTGCATTCCAGACCTTCAAGAGCAAGCAAAAGCAAGAAACAAGAAAGCGATCAAAAGCAATCGGTGTAAAAGTTCTCTTTTGTATTGTCTTTGTATTTCTTGTTGTATTTCATTACTTAGTGTAATAGCTTGTGAGAGGTTTCTCCACCTCCGACGTGTTGTCGAAAAGGAGTGTTATAGTTAGTGCCGTGAGCATAACTAGAGCTCGAGGAGCTCACCCGTGGAGTAGGAACCATTCGGTTCCGAACCACGTATATCGTTGTGTTTTGTTTGTGTGTATTTGTGTTTCTTGTTAGTATTATTATTGTTATTCCGCTGCGCTAACAAGAATTGTAGACGAGAATGAACAAAATATGACGAACAACGAACGAGGGCTATTCACCCCCCCCCTCTAACCGGCCATTCGATCTCCAATAGCCGGGTGCTAGTGGAATGTCTTGCACTTGAAGACATTATTTTGCCTTCTCGTTGTTGAGAATATTTGCAGGGTTCCTGAATACCAATATTAAACCTTTCTTCTTTGGAATCACCAATCCTTCAGCAAGGTTGATTCCTGCAATCCTTTTAGTAAGATTGTCTATTGCACCTTCAAGCTCCTTAGAAGGTCCTGCGGCTTGAGTAGATGCTTGTCCTTTGAATTGATTTACTTGATTCCTCAGATCCTGCACCTGTTTACGATGAAATTTTCCATACCTTGAAAGCATGAATCCATCTTTCTCTGAAATGCAGCAGGTGTATATAGATGATATTTTGATATTTTCTGAATCAGAACAGAGTCATATGAAGCATTTGGAAATAATGCTAAAAATCTGTGAAGAAAATGGGTTGATCTTATCTCTAACCAAATATAAATTGGCTGTCAAAAAGATTGAATTTGTTGGAGCAGAAATTGGTGATGGAAAGTTGAAGCTTCAACCTCATATAATAAAGAAGATTGCTAAGTTCAAGGATGAGTAGTTAAAAACCAAGAGTGGTCTTCGATCTTGGTTGGGAATTCTTAATTATGCAAGGACATACATTTCTAACTTGAGTACTAAGCTGGGACCATTATATGAGAAAACATCTCCTCACGGAGATAAAAGAATGAAGGACTCTGATTGGAAAATTGTTAAACAAATCAAAGCCCAAGTCCAGCAACTACCTGACCTGTAAATTCCCCTAGAAAATGCATATATCATTATAGAAACAGATGGTTAAATGTCTAGCTGGGGAGGTGTATGCAAGTGGAAAAGGCAAAAATTTGAACCTAGAAATACTGAAAAGGTATGTGCCTATGCACACGGAAAATTCCCAACAGTAAAATCAGCCATAGATGCTGATATTTATGCAGCCATGGAGACACTAAGTTTGCTCAAGATTCATTACTTGGACAAGGAGGAAATCACTCTGAGGACAGATTGCCAAGCAATCATTAGTCTTCACAACAAAACTGTGAGGAACAAACCCTCCAGGGTTCGATGGTTGGCTTTCACCGATTACATTATAGGAACAGGTGTGAAAATTAATTTTGAACATATAGATGGAAAACTGAATATTTTTGCAGATTCACTATCTAGATTAATTGATGAAAAGGAGGAAGCCATCCACATGATCAGAACTGAGGACGAGTGGACAAGAATCATGCATCCCGATGTAACTACTTCATTTGATTACAAACTCTTGAATCAATATGAAGCCTTAGTAGCATCGTCCACGAAAAATACATTTCCTCCAGAAGAACATGACAAAAGAAAGAAAATGGCAGAAATTGAAGAAGAATCAATCAATCAAATTTCTTTCGCCTTCAAAGAGCTGGAGCTGATTCAGCAGGTAAAAGAATCAGACTTTTATTGCAGGCGACACTGGGAAGGAGCCAAGCAAAATTACTTCTGGGAGAAGTCTCATGACATGGGGAGGATAAGATGAGACATTTGGCGTGTCTCAAATTCATTGAATGATATATACAGGGACATAAGGCAGATGCCTCCCTAAAAGCAGTGGTGAGCCCAAAGTTGAGTTGACTGAGCCACGGGGAGTCGTCTTCTCAAATAGCTATAAAGGTGGTGCTGTCTTATCAAATAATTATGTTGTGAGCTGTAAAGAGTTTTTCTTTAGTGTGTGTGACTGTAAAAGTCCTTTATGATAGAAAGGGTAGTGGAAATGAAGGACGATGGGGACCAAATGATCACCCGCTTCAATTCCAATACAACCTTCCCCATTATAAAAGGACTAGAGTGGTAGGAGGTTTGACACACTCGAGCAACACCGAGTACATCATTCCTCAAGTTTGAGTTCTAAGTTTGTGAGTTTGTGTGAGTCTAAGTTTGAAGTAAGTTTGCAAGCGTTCTTTTCTTTAAATAAAATTCAGGACATAGTCCAGGTTTTATTTTCAAAAGAAAACGATCCTTTTCTGGTATCAGAGCCATGTTTCTTGGCTAAAATCCTTTATATTCCAGGTTGAAGGTACGGGTCTCTAACCATCCTTTTTGTTTTCAATACAAGCTTTATCTTCATTAATGGTTTATGATAAGGCGAATGATTTTGTTAATTGATTGCAAAAGACCGCAGTGAACGTAAGACTCCAGGGAGAGCCATGTCCCGTCGGGTGAGCAAGAAAATTTTACAAAATCCTAAGCCGTAAGTAAGCCAGAAATTGGATGAGTGATAGATTTGAGCAAAATATAAGGCAATGGTATGAGAAATCCCAAACCAAAAACCTGGAATATCTTGATCTTGCTATGAATCCCGAACCAACAAACCTACTTCTAGCCAATAACCTTGAGGTGGTGTTCGACAGGGTCTCACTCCTTTCTAAAGTTACTCTGAAACATTTCTTTGTATTAGAAGAAGAGAATCTTAAACTAAAAAGTGAATTATCTCTCTTAAGAGATACAGTAGCTTCTTTAGAAAAAGAAATCATCAACAATCGAAGCCCGAAGCTTGGGGAAATTAAAACAATAATACAACCAATCCTAGCGGAGGAAGAAGTCCTAGCAAAAGAGTTAAGGACAAGTGTCAGAAAAATAGAGCAAGTCTTACAAGAGGTGAAAAATTTAAAAGGTGGATGAGCGAATTAGAAAATCAGTCTATTGAAAGCTCATACATAAAAGCCTTAAAAACAACAGAAATTATAGATCCACCGGCAATAGGTTTTGCAGTACCATCATAGTACAAAACCTCCTTCGAATACCAAAGGGTCCTTGTCAAACAAAATAACACAATAATATCTTTCCTGATAGATATTTACAAACAGGTGCAGGATCTGAGGAATCAAGTAAATCAATTAAAAGGACAAGCATATACTCAAGCCGCAGGACCTTCTAAGGAGCTTGAAGGTGCAATAGACGATCTTACTAAAAGGATTGCAGGAATAAACCTTGCTGAAGGATCGGTGATTCCAAAGAAGAAAGGTTCAATATTGGTATTCAGGAACCGTGCAGATAAATTGAACCAATACAATGAGCTAGCAGCAAAGACAGGCAGAATGTTCATTAATGAAGAATTATCAAGTAAGTTCTACCGAAAAATGCCTCCATTAATTGGAAATTATCTTGAGCAGAAGTTTCAGGAACGCTACCCAGGAAACACTATAGGAGTTCTTCCCCGAATTCATCACGCCTACCAGGAACTCAAGGAGATGTGCAAACAGGCTTCACTTCAAAGAAGCCTAAAAGACCTACAGTTTTGTTTACAAATACCTCTACCCAGTTACTACCAGGGGCAGAAAAGGTATGGTCTCAGGAAGGCCCAGAATTACAAAGGGAAACCTCACAAATCACACGTTTGTGTGATAAAAAAGAAGTACCAGCATGACAAAACCAAGGTAAAGAAGTGCAAATGCTACATATGTGGAGAAGAAGGACATTTTGCAAGGGAATGTCGAAACAAAATAGGAAACAAGGAGAGAATAGCAATGCTCAACGAAATTGATCTACAAGAAGAATTTGATGTTGTATCAGTAGAGCAAGATGAAACAGAAAGTGATGCCATCTGCAGCATATCAGAAGGAGAGATGGACACTGAACAACACTGTAGCATGGTAACAGCTACTTTTCCTGAAAAAGAATTTTTTTTTGTACTTTTTGGTGAAGATAAAGGCTGGCAGGTCCAAATTAATATCCCTGAGGAGCAGGCTTATTGTGATTACACATGGCTACATAACAAAGAAGTCCAGACAATTTATGTTGGGTGCAAATTCTATGAAAGGGAAACTAAAATCAGGTCCAGAATTAATTGCAGTAATTGTAATCTAACAGCTTGTGCACCTTGTGCAGATTATTACCTAAAGCAAGAGGTAGTAACAGAACCAGCACCTGTCCAACACAATGACAAAGCACTGATCAAGGAGTTAACGGAATACTAAAAAGGTATGTGCCTATTCACATGGAAAATTCCCAACAGTAAAATCATCCATAGATGCTGAAATTTATGCAGCCATGGAGACACTGAGTTCGCTCAAGATTCATTACTTGGACAAGGAGGAAATCACTCTGAGGACAGATTGCCAACCAATCATTAGTTTTCACAATAAAACTGTGAGGAACAAACCCTCCAGGGTTCGATGGTTGGCTTTCACTGATTACATTACAGGAATAGGTGTGAAAATTAATTTTGAACATATAGATGGAAAACTGAATATTTTTGCAGATTCACTATCCAGATTAATTGAAGAAAAGGAGGAAGCCATCCACATGATCAGAACTGAGGACGAGTGGACAAGAATCATGCATCCCGATGTAACTACTTCATTTGATTACAAACTCTTGAATCAATACGAAGCCTTAGTAGCATCGTCCACGAAAAATACATTTCCTCCAGAAGAACATGACAAAAGAAAGAAAATGGCAGAAATTGAAGAAGAATCAATCAATCAACTTTCTTTCGCCTTCAAAGAGCTGGAGCTGATTCAGCAGGTAAAAGAATCAGACTTTTATTGCAGGCGACACTGGGAAGGAGCCAAGCAAAATTACTTCTGGGAGAAGTCTCATGACATGGGGAGGATAAGACGTGACATTTGGCGCGTCTCAAATTCATTGAATGATATATACAGAGACATAAGGCAGATGCCTCCCTAAAAGCAGTGGTGAGCCCAAAGTTGAGTAGACTGAGCCCCGGGGAGCCGTCTTCTCAAATAGCTGTAAAGGTTGTGTTGTCTTATCAAATAATTATGCTGTGAGCTGTAAAGAGTTTTTCTTTAGTGTGTGTGACTGTAAAAGTCCTTTATGATAGAAAGGGTAGTGGAAATGAAGGACGATGGGGACAAAATGATCACCCGCTTCAATTCCAATACAACCTTCCTCATTATAAAAGGACTAGAGTGGTAGGAGGTTTGACACACTCGAGCAACACCGAGTACATCATTCCTCAAGTTTGAGTTCTAAGTTTGTGAGTTTGTGTGAGTCTAAGTTTGAAGTAAGTTTGCAAGCGTTCTTTTCTTTAAATAAAATTCAGGACATAGTCCAGGTTTTATTTTCAAAAGAAAGATCGATCCTTTTCTGGTATTAGAGCCATGTTTCTTGGCTAAAATCCTTTATATTCCAGGTTGAAGGTACGGGTCTCTAACCATTCTTTTTGTTTTCAATACAAGCTTTATCTTCATTAATGGTTTATGATAAGGCGAATGATTTTGTTAATTGATTGCAAAAGACCGCAGTGAACGTAAGACTCCAGGGAGAGCCGTGTCCCATCGGGTGAGCAAGAAAATTTTACAAAATCCTAACCGTAAGTAAGCCAGAAATTGGATGAGTGATAAATTTGAGCAAAATATAAGGCAATGGTATGAGAAATCCCAAACCAAAAACCTGGAATATCTTGATCTTGCTAAGAATCCCGAACCAACAAACCTACTTCTAGCCAATGACCTTGAGGTGGTGTTCGATAGGGTCTCACTCCTTTCTAAGGTTACTCTGAAACATTTCTTTGTGTTGGAAGAAGAGAATCTTAAACTAAAAAGTGAAATATCTCTCTTAAGAAATGCAGTAACTTCTTTAGAAAAAGAAACCCTGCAGATAAATTGAACCAATACAAAGAGCAAGCAGCAAAGACAGGCAGAATGTTCATTAATGAAGAATTATCAAGTAAGTTCTACCGAAAAATGCCTCCATTAATTGGAAATTATCTTGAGCAGAAGTTTCAGGAACGCTACCCAGGAAACACTATAGGAGTTCTTCTCCGAATTCATCACGCCTACCAGGAACTCAAGGAGATGTGCAAACAGGCTTCACTTCAAAGGAGCCTAAAAGACCTGCAATTTTGTTCACAAATAACTCTACCCAGTTACTACCAGGGGCAGAAAAGGTATGGTCTCTGGAAGGCCTAGAATTACAAAGGGAAACCTCACAAATCACACATTCGTGTGATAAAAAAGAAGTACCATCATGACAAAACCAAGGTAAAAAAGTGCAAATGCTACATATGTGGAGAAGAAGGACATTTTGCAAGGGAATGTCGAAACAAAACAGGAAACAAGGAGAGAATAGTAATGCTCAATGAAATTGATCTACCAGAAGAATTTGATGTTGTATCAGTAGACCAAGATGAAACAGAAAGTGATGCCATCTGCAGCATATCAGAAGGAGAGATGGACCTTTCAACAAAATCAGTAGCATGGTAACAGCTACTTTTCCTGAAAAAGAATTTTTGTTTGTACTTATTGGTGAAGATAAAGGCTGGCAGGTCCAAATTAATATCCCTGAGGAGCAGGCTTATTGTGATCACACATGGCTACATAACAAAGAAGTCCAGACAATTTATGCTGGGTGCAAATTCTGTGGAAGGGAAACTAAAATTAGGTCTAGAATTAATTGCAGTAATTGTAATCTAATAGCTTGTGCACCTTGTGTAGATTATTACCTAAAGCAAGAGGTAGTAACAGAACCTGCACCTGTCCAGCATAATGACAAAGCACTGATCAAGGAGTTAACGGAATATATTATTTTTCTGTTAGCAGCAAATTCCAGACTGATGATGGAAATTGACAAGCTCAATAGGAAATCAGCAGAGGAGACTTTGTATCATGACCTTGAAAAGGAGTTTGAAGAAATGAACCCAGAAAATTCTGAAAAAGGAAAGGAACAGGTCAGTTACCTTGAAGAAAGAACTATTTCTAAAATAGATACTGAATATCATTCCAAACGATTGATAAACAGGCTTTACAATATGATGGTTATACTGGAAATTCCTAACCATGCTCCAATCAAAGTTAGGGCAATTTTAGATACAGGAGCCACAACCTGCTGCATAGACAAAAGGGCAGTCCCGGAAAGTATTTTGGAAAAGAACCCTTATACCATTATAATAAATGGTGTAAATTCTAGGCAATTGGCAAAATGGAAGCTAAAAGGTGGACAAATGTTCATAGGGGATAACAAGTTCAGAATTCCCTTTACTTACTCATTTGATATGTCTCTTGGAGATGGAATTCAAATGGTGGTAGGCTATAATTTCATCCGAAACATGCAAGGAGGACTTCAGATTGAAGGTAACTTAATCACTATTTACAAAAATGTTACCTCAATAACCACAAATGATGCAGCAGTCCACGCAATACAAGAATGTAGCATGGATGAGGAAGAATATCTTAATATTCAGGAGAAAGTCTATTATGCTATGGAGCCATCAAATCCAAAAATTTTCAGAAGGCATGAGGAGTTAATTGAAAAATTGAAGAATCAGGGATATATAGGCGAAGACCCAATGAAATATTGGTCAAAAAACAAAATTCTGTGCAAAATAGATATTATCAATCCTGACATCACAATTCAAGATAAGCCTTTATCTCATATAACTCCCCTTATGAAACAGGCATTTGAAAAGCATATTAAAGCATTACTCCTGTTGAAGGTTATCAGGCCAAGCAAAAGTAGGCACAGAACCATGGCCATGATTGTATAGTCAGGTACTAGCATTGATCCCATTATAAAGAAGGAAGTAAGAGGAAAGGAAAGGATGGTGTTCAACTATAAAACCCTGAATGACAATACATAAAAGATCAATACAGTCTTCGAGGCATCAATACTATCCTCAAGAAGGTGGGAAATTCAAAAATTTATTCCAAATTTGATCTCAAGTCAGGATTTCATCATATAGCTATGGATCCTGAGTCTGTGGAGTGGACGGCTTTTATTAGCCCTTCTGGACTTTACGAATGGCTAGTAATGCCATTTGGCTTGAAAAATGCACTTGTTGCATTTCAGAGAAAGATGGATTCATGCTTTCAAGGTACGGAAAATTTCATCGCTGTATAATATACTCTGTGTTGGGTGGGCTGGATGCCTGTAGAATATTGTATTTCAGATGGCACCATATTTGCTCTTCTTTTTCTGGAAATTTCTAATTGCTCTTCCGGATCTACCTGACTTTCAATAGATCTTCTATATCTCCTTTGTTTAGGAAATATCCTTCTTTGAAGATTATAAAGCATCCTTTGGCCTTGTCTGTAATCTCGAATTTGATTTTTTGAGCTTGGTACCTGAACGGTTGATGATGTACCAATAGTGGTCAGGTGCTAGTGGAATGTCTTGCACTTGAAGACATTATTTTGCCTTCTCGTTGTTTAGCCAAGAAACATGGCTTTGATACCAGAAAAGGATCGTTTTCTTTTGAAAATAAAACCTGGACTATGTCCTGAATTTTATTTAAAGAAAAGAACGCTTGCAAACTTACTTCAAACTTAGACTCACACAAACTCACAAACATAGAACTCAAACTTGAGGAATGATGTACTCAGTGTTGCTCGAGTGTGTCAAACCTCCTACCACTCTAGTCCTTTTATAATGAGGAAGGTTGTATTGGAATTGAAGCGGGTGATCATTTGGTCCCCATCGTCCTTCATTTCCACTACCCTTTATATCATATTTACTAACCAAAGGAGATATAGAAGATCTATTGAAAGTCAGGAAGATCCGGAACAGCAATTAGAAATTTCCAGAACAAGAAGAGCAAATATGGTGCCAGCTGAAATACTATATTCTACAGGGCTTCACCCAACACTGAGTATATATCATTACTCTGAGGAGGATCTTTTATGCATTGAAGAAAGTCAAGTTGACCTTCCATTGGTCACTGAAGAAAGTCATCAAAGGCTCCGAGAAGCAGGTTTTCATCATATTCACATGGGATTAGTGATGATCAGGGTACATGCCCTTCATAGAAGAAATACTGGAGCTATGGTACTAGTGGTATTACGAGATACAAGATGGAGAGGAGACAGATCCATTATTGCTACAATGGAAATGGATCTGAGCAGAGGAACCCAGATGGTATATGTTATCCCGGACCTAATGATCAATGTTGAATACTTTGCAAACAACATTGAGTTATCCATTCAAACACATGGATATCAGGAATGGCAAGGAGGAACTAGCAATCTACTAATCACCAGGATGATGGTAGGACGTCTAACCAATACTAGTTTAACTAATTTCTCCTACAATGTTCAGAATGTTACAGACTACTTGGTCAGTAGAGGAGTCAATGCAATTCCTGGCACAAGATTTACATCAAGAACTACAAGAAGAAAGGTGGATACTAAGGCCATCATCCAGAAGAAACCCTGTGGCACCAACCAGAGTAGAGACAAGGACACTCTTAGATGGAAGCGTTTCATTACAGTTTGAAGGTTATATTCCTATTTCTTAAAATAGGATTGCATCTGTCAACCAGGATGACATGGAACTAGGAGAAGCAGAACAAGAAATTTTGGCTGTCATCACCACAGAAGAACCAGCCACTCTTGGTTTTTAACTGCTCATCCTTGAACTCAGCAATCTTCTTTATTATATGAGGTTGAAGCTTCAGCTTTCCTTCACAAATTTTTGATCCAAGAAATTCAATCTTTTTGACAACAAATTTATATTTGGTTGGAGATAAGATCAACCCATTTTCTTCACTGATTTTTAGCATTATTTCCAAATGCTTTTTGATATTTTCTGAATCAGAACAGAGTCATATGAAGAATTTGGAAATAATGCTAAAAATCTGTGAAGAAAATGGGTTGATCTTATCTCCAACCAAATATAAATTGGCTGTCAAAAAGATTGAATTTCTTGGAGCAGAAATTGGTGAAGGAAAGCTGAAGCTTCAACCTCATATAATAAAAAAGATTGCTGAGTTCAAGGATGAGCAGTTAAAAACCAAGAGTGGTCTTCGATCTTGGTTGGGAATTCTTAATTATGCAAGGACATACATTCCTAACTTGAGTACTAAGCTGGGACCATTATATTAGAAAATATCTCCTCACGGAGATAAAAGAATGAAGGACTCTGATTGGAAAATTGTTAAACAGATCAAAGCCAAGTCCAGCAACTACCTGACCTGGAAATTCCCCCAGAAAATGCATATATCATTATAGAAACAGATGGTTCAATGTCTGGCTAGGGAGGAGTATGCAAGTGGAAAAGGCAAAAATTTGATCCTAGAAATACTGAAAAGGTATGTGCCTATGCACACGGAAAATTCTCAATAGTAAAATCAGCCATAGATGCTGAAATTTATGCAGCCATGGAGACACTGAGTTCGCTCAAGATTCATTACTTGGATAAGGAGGAAATCACTCTGAGGACAGATTGCCAAGCAATCATTAGTTTTCACTACAAAACTGTGAGGAACAAACCCTCCAGGGTTCGATGGTTAGCTTTCACCGATTACATTACAGGAACAGGTGTGAAAATTAATTTTGAACATATAGATGGAAAACTGAATATTTTTGCAGATTCACTATCCAGATTAATTGAAGAAAAAGAGGAAGCCATCCACATGATCAGAACTGAGGACGAGTGGACAAGAATCATGCATCCCGATGTAACTACTTCATTTGATTACAAACTCTTGAATCAATATGAAGCCTTAGTAGCAAACTTAATCACTATTTACTATTAGGAGTAGGTTTGTTGGTTCGGGATAAATCAGGTCCATAATTAATTGCAGTAATTGTAATCTAATAGCTTGTGCACCTTGTGCAGATTATTACCTAAAGCAAAAGGTAGTAACAAAACCAGCACCTGTCCAGCACAATGACAAAGCACTGATCAAGGAGTTAACAGAATATATTACTTTTCTGTTAGCAGAAAATTCTAGACTGATGATGGAAATTGACAGGCTCAATAGGAAATCAGCAGAGGAGACTTTGTATCATGACCTTGTAAAGGAGTTTGAAGAAATGAACCCAAAAAATTCTGAAAAAGGAAAGGAACAGGTCAGTTACCTTGAAGAAAGAACTATTTCTAAAATAGGTACTGAATATCATTCCAAACGAATGATAAATAGGCTTTACAATATGATGGTTATACTGGAAATTCCTAACCATGCTCCAATCAAAGTTAGTGCAATTTTAGATACAGGAGCCACAACCTACTGCATAGACAAAAGGGCAGTCCCGGAAAGCATTTTGGAAAAGAACCCTTATACCATTATAATAAATGGTGTAAATTCCAGGCAATTGGAAAAATGGAAGCTAAAAGGTGGACAAATGATCATAGGGGATAACAAGTTCAGAATTCCCTTTACTTACTTATTTGATATGTCTCTTGGAGATGGAATTCAAATGGTGGTAGGCTGCAATTTCATCCGAAACATGCAAGGAGGACTTCGGATTGAAGGTAATTTCTTGATCAGAGTCTTCCCAAGATGGGGTAATAAGACTCATATCCCAATCATGCTTTGGTATTGTGTATTTGACATAATAGTCAAATTTACCACTGGGCTGCCCCAAAGTATCCCAGATTTCTTCTGTATTTTGAGAACTTCCCTCTCCAACACCTTTCGCAAATGGATTAATCCATTCATCATCTTGAAGTGTAAATAAAGTTTGTTCTTCAGAAATAGAGGGAGGGCATAATTTCTTCATAAGCTCGTCCCATGCTTCTGTACCTATCTAAGTACTGCTTTCCCCAAATTCTTAGTGTTGTCTTGCTGTGTCATGTAGTTGTTCCACTTGTTGGACTAGAATAATGCTGACCTTCTCTAGGATAAGTTGAGCTACTACTTCTCCCTGTGATAATTTTAGAGTATCTAAAGTCATATTGAAAACCAAAATATATACTTGGCCTCGGTAGTCATTATCAATTACTCCAGCTCCAATCTGAATGCCTTTCTTCCATGAAATACCTGATTTAGGAGCTATTCTTTCGTAGTGTCCTTCCGGAATAGCGAACGCTAATCCAGTTTCAATTAATGCTCTGCATTTTGGTTGGATTTCATAATTATAGCATATTGCAAGGCCATACCCAATTGATCCCTCCGTCTTCCTTGTGGGTATCTTTGCTTCGGGATTTGTTTTTAGTACTTCAAGTACTGGTTCTTTTGTGGTGATGACAGCCAAAATTTCTTGTTCTGCTTCTCCTAGTTCCATGTCATCCTGGTTGACGGATGCAATCCTATTTTCAGAAATAGGAATACAACGTTCAAACTGTAATGAAACGCTTCCATCTAAGAGTGTCCTTGTCTCTACTCTGGTTGGTGCCATAGGGTTTCTTCTGGATGATGACCTTAGTATCCACCGTTGCTGCTGTAGTTTTTCAGTAGTAAATCTTGTGCCAGGAATTGCGTTGACTCCTCTACTGACCAAGTAGTCTGTAACATTCTGAACATTGTAGGAGAAATTAGTGAAACTAGTATTGGTTAGACGTCCTACCATCATCCTGGTGATTAGTAGATTGCTAGTTCCTCCTTGTCATTCCTGATATCCATGTGTTTGAATGGATAACTCAATGTTGTTTGCAAAGTCTTCAACATTGATCATTAGGTCCGGGATAACATATACCATCTGGGTTCGTCTGCTCAGATCCATTTCCATTGTAGCAATAATGGATCTGTCTCCTCTCCATCTTGTATCTCGTAATACCACTAGTACCATAGCTCCAGTATTTCTTCTATGAAGGGCATGTACCCTGATCATCACTAATCCCATGTGAATATGATGAAAACCTGCTTCTCGGAGCCTTTGATGACTTTCTTCAGTGACCAATGGAAGGTCAACTTGACTTTCTTCAATGCAAAAAAGATCCTCCTCAGAGTAATGCTGATATACTCTGTGTTGGGTGGGCTGGAAGCCTGTAGAATATTTCAGTGGGTCTTCGCCTATATATCCTTGATTCTTCAATTTTTCAATTAACTCCTCATGCCTTCTGAAAATTTTTGGATTTGATGGCTCCATAGCATAATAGACTTTCTCCTGAATATTCAGATATTCTTCCTCATCCATGCTCAATTCTTGTATTGCGTGGACTGCTGCATCATTTGTGGTTATTGAGGTAACATTTTTGTAAATAGTGATTAAGTTACCTTCAATCCGAAGTCCTCCTTGCATGTTTCGGATGAAATTGCAGCCTACCACCATTTGAATTCCATCTCCAAGAGACATATCAAATGAGTAAGTAAAGGGAATTCTGAACTTGTTATCCCCTATGATCATTTGTCCACCTTTTAGCTTCCATTTTTCCAATTGCCTAGAATTTACACCATTTATTATAATGGTATAAGGGTTCTTTTCTAAAATGCTTTCCGGGACTACCCTTTTGTCTATGCAGCAGATTGTGGCTCCTGTATCTAAAATTGCACTAACTTTGATTGGAGCATGGTTAGGAATTCCAGTCCAACAAGTGGAACAACTATCTGACACAACAAGACAACAGCAAGGATTTGGGGAAAGCAGTACTCAGATAGGTACAGAAGCATGGGACTAGCTTATGAAGAAATTATGCCCTCCCTCTATTTCTGAAGAACAAACTTTATTTACACTTCAAGATGATGAATGGATTAATCCATTTGCGAAAGGTTGTGGAGAGGAAAGTTTTCAAAATACAGAAGAAATCTGGGATACTTTGGGGCAGCCCAGTGGTAAATTTGACTATTATGTCAAATACACAATACCAAAGCATGATTGGGATATGAGTCTTATTACCCTATCTTGGGAAGACTCTGATCAAGAAAATCAAGAAGAGGAAATATTCTATTCTTCCAAAACAACATTGAAAGATGAAGGTGAAGGTGATGAGATATTATCTGACACTGAAGAAGTAGTGTTCACTCAGCTAGATGATGCAGAAATGGATTATCCTTTGATAAGGAATATTCTAGCATCATCAGGAGCAACATCTGCATTTAATCCACCAGATGATTCAGTCATGGGTCCTCCACAATATGGACCCGCATCAAGACCAGCCGGAAGGATGAATCCTTACAATACTATGGATCTTTCTCATTCAAAAGTAGGGCGATTCAAGGAAGGGTATAATAATGAATTATGGCAACTCCCTCCTGCCCAACAACAAACAGGTGCACTTCTGGTCTTACCTGATGATATTGGTTTGTATAACGATGTCATTTCCAGGTGGGAATCAATTACTACTAATGTAATTGACTCAAAAATTTGGGCTGATAAGAGATCCAAAGTATTATACATTGAAAATCTATTGGGGGAAATAGAGAAGAAGACTTTCATCCAATGGAGGATGATGTTCCCTGATCAATATGATAAACTAATCAATGCAGCAGATGAAACACAAAATGTTCTATCACAGATAAGAAGAATAATTACCCTAGAAGATCCCACTTCAGGGTCAACAGCAGAGCAGAACCAGGCTTATCTTGATCTAGAAAGATTAGCTTGCCCAAGCACAAAGGAATTGGTTGCCTATATGAACCAATACAAAGAGCTAGCAAAGACAGGCAGAATGTTCATTAATGACGAATTATCAAGTAAGTTCTACCGAAAAATGCCTCCATTAATTGGAAATTATCTTGAGCAGAAGTTTCAGGAACACTACCCAGGAAACACTATAGGAGTTCTTCCCCGAATTCATCACGCCTACCAGGAACTCAAGGAGATGTGCAAACAGGCTTCACTTCAAAGGAGCCTAAAAGACTCAAGTAGCTTTGTTCACAAATACCTCTACCCAATTACTACTAGGGAAGAAAAGGTATGGTCTTAGGAAGGCCGAATTACAAAGGAAATCCTCACAAATCACACGCTCAGTGATCAAAAAGAAGTACCAGCATGACAAAACCAAGGTAAAAAAGTGCAAATGCTACATATGTGGAGAAGAAGGACATTTTGCAAGGGAATGTCGAAACAAAACAGGAAACAAGGAGAGAATAGCAATGCTCAATGAAATTGATCTACCAGAAGAATTTGATGTTGTATCAATAGACCAAGATGAAACAGAAAGTGATGCCATCTGCAGCATATCAGAAGGAGAGATGGACACTGAACAACACTATAGCATGGTAACAGCTACTTTTCCTGAAAAAGAATTTTTGTTTGTACTTTTTGGTGAAGATAAAGGCTGCAAGGTCCAAATTAATATCCTTGAGGAGCAGGCTTATTGTGATCACACATGGCTACATATCAAAGAAGTCCAGACAATTTATGCTTTGGTGCGAAGGAAACTAAAATCAGGTCCAGAATTAATTGCAGTAATTGTAATCTAACAGCTTGTGTAGACCTGAACCTAACCCGTAAAACGAATCTAGTGTAGACCCTAACCCAAATCAAACTACATCACAAGCACACCATCCAATTGACCAAGTGATAGGTGATCTTAATTTAGGGGTTCGAACTAGAGCATCCTATAAGAACCTAAGTTAAATATCACTTATATCTAAAATCGAACCCAAAACCATAGAGCAAGTTCTTCTTGACACGGATTGGATCATTGCTATGCAAGAAGAGTTAGCTCAATTCATTAGGAGTCAAGTATGGGAATTAGGACCCCCACCTAAAAGAAAAATGATCATTGGAACAAGGTGGGTATTTCGAAATAAACTTGATGACAAAGGAGAAGTTATAAGGAATAAAGCTAGGTTAGTAGCTAAGGGGTTTAGTCAAGTAGCGAGAGTAGATTATGATGAAACATATGCACCCGTAGCTAGACTAGAATCAATTAGAATGCCTTTAGCTTACGTTGCACATCGAGGTTTTAAGATGTTTCAAATGGATGTAAAATCAGTGTTTCTAAATGGATTCATCAAGAAAGAAGTTTATGTTAGCCAAACACCAGGATTTGAAAGCTTAGACAAACCTAATAATGTACTCAAACTTAGAAAAGCCTTATAAGGATTAAAGCAAGATCCTAGAGCTTGGTATGAAAGGCTATCGATCTATCTTAAGTCTAAAGGATTCAATCAAGGTTTAGTGACCCAACTCTTTCTGTAAAAACCATAGGAAATGAAATTTTCAAAGCACAGATTTACATAGATGATATAATCTTTAGAACAACCAATACAACGTTTTTAAATGAGTTCATTTCACCAATGAAAAGTGAATTTGAAATGAGCTTAGTGGGTGAATGATGTGAGCGAAACATATAGGGTTTTAGGAGTAGTTTTCGCCCACATCTCATTACATTTTATGTTAGTTTCATGCATATGTTACTTTATTTTGTACGTATTTCCTATTTTCTGGTTCGGAGGTCTGCACTTTGTACTTTTGGGTGTAGGTTAGCATTTTGGGAGAAAAGGCACACTTTCTGAGCAAAAGACGAACATTTTACAACTAGACGCAGAGTGGGACATGGCCAGGGCGTGTGGCTTCACACGACCATGTCCAATGGGCGAGATCAGCCAACTTAGGGCCGCACATGGCCTGGCCGTGTGGCGGCTTGCCAGATTTGCGCGACTAGGGTTTTTTTGGATTTTGCAGCGGTCCGAGGTGATGTCTATATAAGGATAGCTCCGCCCAAACCCTAGGGGGGAGGTACGACGGCTAGGACGGCACACCGAAGCCCTAAAAAGCTTCGGAAACTCGCAATGGGGAGGAGGAACGTCATCGGAGATCCACGCCTTGCACTTCAACGCCAGAGAGAAGACCATGAAAGCATTGTAATCTTTTGTTCTTGCATTTTATTTCCTATGTATTCGAACATAAACATGTTTTGTGATTCTTCCTCCATATAAATGGAGTAGTTCTTTCGATTCTAGGATTAGAGAGTAGTTTGTGTGCACATTACAATGTTGGTTCACATTAAATTCTTCCTTTGAGTTTAATTTGGCAATTGGTAGTTGTTTTTTACTTTATCTATGCGTGTTTGGTTTTCTACCTGCTATGCTTAGGCGATACGAGGGGTGACAACCCTCGTATCTAAGATTTAGGGGATTTGATACAAGGAACCTAGGGGTAAACCTGATCCCCTTTAACCGTGGATAGAATGATGCGATGGAATCAGAAACGGTTCATCGTAGGGATTGATTCGGCATCCTCGTACCGTCTATCCCGTTCTTTAAGTAGAGATAGCTCTCGGTAGATTCGGCGGCTCATCGGAAGAGTGTATGATGTCCCTTCCACAAAACCATAGCAAAACGTCTAGACAACGTCAATTGATAGTATTATTTTGTGACACACAAGCGAAACCGAAGTCTTAGAATCACCTTTGAAGACCTCGGCATGCTTTTTTCCTCCTCCGTGTGACACCGTATAGAGTATAGTCCACCGACAGCCCTCACCAATCAAAACCATCTTAGAGTTACCTCCGAACAATTACAACCACTGAACATATTGATATTCGAATCTCATTCCCTGTGGGATCGATAATCTTTTATTACTTGACGACATCCATGCACTTGCGGGCGTTGAGCGCGAGCGCGCACATCGAGTCCTCGATAGCCTCCGTCGCGAGATTTGCGGTCGCGATCATGTGCATCAAGTTTTTGGCACCGTTGCCGAGGACTGATTGATTCGATATCGAATCGAATGGTGGTAAATTGGATTGGACTTATGATTAGATTTGTTTACTTGCTTTATTTTCTTTCTAGTTTACTTTATTTTCTTTAGTTTTTTATCTTCCATATTTAGATTTAGTTTTTAATTTTCTATTATTTTTATTTTATTTAATTCTAGTAGTAGTAGTTTTTATTTCCTTTTTGCATCTTAGATTTTATTACCTAGATTGTTCTATTTTCTGCTTTTAGAATTAGTTAGCACTCCTAATTTTGTGGCTTGGTTCGTCGTATGCTTAGAGGCTTAGGATCGAAAGGTCTAATTCCGATCAACTTAAAAATCGAGCGAACCTTTCATCACCGGAGAGCATAGCAGTGAAGGATGGAGGATCAAGCCGCATCCGAAGTAAACATAGGTAGTCGACCTCTGCGGGACTACGCAGCTCCTAGTGCTAGAGGATTCAAGCCGAGCATAGCTGGACCATCTTTTTCAGCAAATAACTTTGAGCTGAAGCCAGCACTTATATATATGGTCCAGTAGAGTCAATTCAAGGGACCTGCAACTGAAGACCCGAACCGGCACCTTGAGGCATTTCTTGAAATCTGCTTGACAATGAAAATGAACGGAGTCCCTTCTGACGCGATCCGCCTGAGCCTATTCCCATTCTCACTGCGGGATAAGGCTAAGGCATGGTTTCACTCCTTGCCTTCGGGGAGCATCACTACATGGGAGAAATGTGAGCAGCAATTTATGAACAAATACTTCCCATAAAGCAAGACTGCTCACATGCACCATCTTATCACGAGCTTCCTGCAGAAGGAGGGGGAGTCCCTATTTGAAGCCTGGGATCGCTACAAGGGGCTACTCTACCAATGTCCCCACCACGAAATGGAGAGGTGGCTGGTGATCCATCACTTCTACAATGGGATCGCGTACGCCATGAAGATGTCCCTGGATTCTGCTACAAGAGGAGCATTGATGAACAAGACCATAGAGGAGGCAGAGGAACTGATCGAAGAGGTGGCTCAAAACCACCATTAATGGGCTTACGAACGTGGTCAACCTACACCTACAGCGGAACGATACACTGTCAACTCCATGGACCACCTTGCAGCAAGGATGGACGTGCTTAGCAGACGGTTTGAATCTTTGAATCCTTCATCTGCATGCGCGGGCATTGACTTTGGAGAGGGAGTGGTAGGGTATCGAGAGGACCACTATGGAGGGCAAGGAACCTCAGAGAAGCAGATTGAGCATGTTGACGCGGTTGGGGACTATGACCAAAGGCCCCACAACCCATACTCCAATACTTATAATCCTGGATGGAGAAATCACCCAAATTTCTCTTATAAGAATAACTCGGGAAATGCACAACCATCAGGGGGTATGGGCAGCAGCAGGGCAATGGGCAGCGACCACAGAAGTCTAGACTGGAACTGATGATGGAGGACTTCATTTCTACCCAAACTAAGGCCAATGAGGAATTTCGTCGCCAACATTAGAAGTCTGAAGAATCACTCAGAGACTTGAAGGCCACCGTCGACGGCCTTGCAAGTCACACCAGGATGTTGGAAATGCAAGTGGCCCAGATAGCCCAAATTGTGTTGCAAACTGTGAAGAGCTCTCCGATGAGTCAAGGTAAAGAGGAATGAGTGGGGCAGAGTAGAAAATTTGCCAAGGGGTGTGCAGCCATGATTTCCACCCTACCTGACCAAGCTGAAATTGAAGAGAAGATTCCACTACAGCTTGAGGACCCTGGTGAATTTGTTATTCCTTGCTCGATTTATGGAGAAAGCTTCGATAACGCGCTGTGGTACTTGGGGTCATCAGTGAGTGTGATGCCCTATGCATTCTACCTGGAGATGGGATTGGGTAATATACAACCAACGGGTATAGGTATACATATAGCGGATGACACGATCAAGAATCCCATTAGCAAGCTACCACACGTGCCTGTGGTGATTGAGGATTTTGTGATACCCACAGACTTCATCATACTGGACACAGGACCCAATCCCCAAAACCTCATCATTCTAGGAAGACCTTTTCTGGCAACTGCGGGGGCATGCATAGATGTGAAAGCACACCAGATCTCCCTGGAGGTAGATGGGGAGATCATCCTCTTCAGCCTTTCGGAGCACAGAGCCCCTACCTCGACGGCTTCACATTTAGTAGAATGAAGCCGGAACCGCCAGATGAAGCTCCCGAGATGGATGAATGGAGGTTCACTGAACCTCCAGAGATGAGTTGATAGTGGAGTGCGATCGAGCTAAACGACCTTAAACAAAGCGCTCCTTGGGAGGCAAACCAATTTTAGTTTTTGATTTCCCTTAGATTGTATTGCATGCATTCATTTAATTTTAGTTTGATTTCCATATCATTTAGAGTTAGGACTAGAAAAGAACTTTGCTAGGTAAAAATAAAACCCATATTAGCCTACACAGTGAAATGTATGAGAAGATTCGAACCATAACGCAAAATGGGGAGAAAAATGGGGGCACACGGCTTGGCCGTGTGTTTTCCCACGACCGAGCCCGATCGACCCAAGGAGCACAAGGCCTGGCCGTGTGTTTTCACATGGCCTTGTCGTACGAAGGTTAAAAGGGGTGAGCCATGTGTTTTCACCCCATTTATGTCGTGTGCTTCGAAAGCTCTTGCCCTAGCCATGTGATTTCTTCTTCCCCACCATCTAGAAGCACTTTTAACCTCAAAGGAAGCCAAAAGGAGCAAGGATGAGGAGGACCAAGCAAGTAGCACCTCAATCTAGCGTTTCGGAGCGACAACCAAGGAGAGCCGACGCCCCTCAAGCTCCGGAGGAGGGTAACGCCCTACCCACTCTTCTTTTTTGTAATAATGAACATAGAGATAGATATAATGTGCTCTCTACTTGTAAGCTCACTACTATTAGGTACTTAGATGAAGATTTGCTAGAGTCTTTAGGGTTGTCGGGTGATATTCAAGCCCTATTTGCAAAAATGGGGTGGGAAGAGATGATGGGAATAAGGCACTCAACCTACCCTAGGATAGTTCTAAAATTTTTAAGTTCATTAGAGGCAGAAATTTTAACGGATAGAGAGAGCGAATAGGGTAGGATAACTTTTAGGCTTTTTATCATTGAGCATGAGTGGACCCTTCACCAATGGAACTCATGCTTTGGCTTGCCGAGTGGGGGAGAGAGAAGACTCTCTATTGGGTTCAACTCCCAGGTATTTTGGACTGAGTTGATGGGAGAGCACTCTTATGACCCTTCTAGGGCCAAAGCGTCGCACCTCCAAAATCCCGTCTTCCGATACCTCCACCGTATCATGACTAGTATTATATTTGGTCATGAGGAGAGTGACGGTGTAGTTAGAGCTAGCGAGCTGCTTTGCCTATGGGACATGCTACAAGAAAGGAGTAGCATCGATGTAGGGTTCCACTTCATCAGACACTTAGTGAAGATGGGCAAAGCAAGATGGGTAAAGCAGCACGAGAAGAGATTAATATGGAATGCCTACTTACCCACATTTGCCATAGGATGGGGTATGATTACACTACATTAGAGAGTATAGAGGGGAGCCCTAGGATCGACCTAGGAGTGTGCATGGTCATGAAGATGATTGTGAGAGAAGGAGGATCCTTATGCTTTGTAAGGAAAAATCTTATGACCCTTAGGCTCTCCAACCCTGATCGTACCACCATCACTACATGCGCCAACTGGTGCTTGGACCTGATAATGGAGTCCCCTCAATATGAAGGACCCTCCACATCAGCGCCCATCTCTCCACCCTTATATCACTCTCCCTCCAGTCCACACATGCATAGGAGCCCACCTAGTCCATGCCGACATGAGTCTGCACCTGCACCACCACATTTTTCCACCTTTGAGCAGGATGCAGGTATGTCGGCTTATGATTTCTCAGAGTTTTGATCGCGCCTCGATGACATTTACACTGAGCAGTAGATATAGAGGCAGTGAAGAGAGGAGCAGAGCGCCTACCAGCAGGCGGAGTTCCAGGGATTCCGGGAGCATTTCCAGCAGGCTGAGGAGTTCTATGACAAGGCCCACATATACTTCCAGGAGGAGGCTGCTCGTCGCCAGGATGAGGCCACCTACCACAGGGAGATGCGACAACACATGCACACCCAGCAGGCACAGTGGGCTTGGGAGGAGGAGCACCGAGCAGCCGCTGCATCCACCATCTCTCAGATCGACCACATGTACATGTGGCATCAGCGGCTCAGCAATAGGTTCTCCCAGGATCCAGAGATGCCGAGGCTCCCAGACTTTCCACCTCGTCCACGATACTAGAGGTATATTTTCATTTAAGTCTGGGAGGGGGAGGACCCCAAAGTTTATTATGTTTTGTTTCCTAGCAGTAGTTTCTTTTCTGGTATTTTCATTCATTTATTCATGCATGGGTTGTTGAACTTCTTTCAATACTTAGTTTTTGTTATCTGTAAAGTTGCCTCAGTAGTATTTATAAAAAGGTTGCTTACATGAGTTGTTCCCATAGGTATCTTAACTTCATTTATCTCGTGGTATTTTATTTTATTTGCTTTAATGAATGTTCTAGACTTACACTGGTTAGCTTTATTTCTTTACACTTACACATGTCGAACATTTTGAAAGGGATAATCTAGTACATACCTAGTTATGATTCATCTCAGTAGTCTAATACTTTGGAATCCATAAGTGACTCTAGGTTTAGCATTTCAGTTACTGAAGATGCTCGGATTGTGTAAGCCCATTTGGAAAAATCAAAATCCCAGTGAGAAAAAAAAAGAAGAGAGAAAGAGAAAAGGATGAAAAAGAAAACAAGAAAAAAAAAGAGAGAGAAGGGAGAGATAGAAGATTATGAGGGATAAAAAACAGTTGTCGTGGGTGGAAATGGCTAGGTGCCCCTTTGAGACCGAGTTAGGTTACTGGGGAAACACCTACCAATTTCTCTCAATACTGAGCACGTCTTTGAGACTTTATGCTAAATCTAGGGAATGACCCTCGCTTTGGGCAGGTAAGTGCCTAAGAGCCGGAAATCTTAGGAAAGTTATGGGGTGATGACTTAACTCACCATGGAATAGGCATCCCCTAAGAATGGTTCGCTTAGCACGAGCACAAGGAGCTAACTTAGTGAATTTCTAGAACATATTTATTTTGCTTAGATTGTAAATACCACTTGATAAATTTACTTGTCATGCTAAGTATGGAACAATGTCTTTTTAAATTTCATGGTACTTGTAACATCCCAAATTTTAATTCCTATTTTTATTAGAGGAAAATAGAAATAAGAATAAGAATAGAAATAATAAAAATAGGAATATAATAATAATAATAATAATAATAATACTAATAATAAAAGAATAGAAATAATTGGTTCGTTAGTCGAGGCTTGAACCATGAACCGTTGGTTTGGGAGAATAAACTTCCCACCACTAAGTCATAAGATTACCAATAAGTAGGATATAACAGAATATATCTATTGGTAGAAAAAAAAGAGAGATTGGTTAATTTGACTAATTATTTAAAGGGGATAATTAGATTAAGGAAAAACCTTAATTTATATAAATTTTTATTTCCTTATCTCTATAAAATCTCACGTTTCTCTCTCTCTCCCTCACGCCGCTTTTCTCTTCTCTCCAACGCCGCCTCTCTCTCTTCTCTCCCTTCCGTTTTTTTTTCCAACCGCCCAACTCTCATCCCTCTTTCTCTCTCTCGATCTCTCTCTCGTGTTCTAGCCGTCGGAGCAAGGAAAAAGGTTGTCTTTCCTTTGGATAATTCAAGAGGGGATTTTCAAGAGGGATCTCCGCAAAGACTTGATAGAGTATCATGCTAAAGCAAAGAAACACATAGGAGGTCTTCTCTTTACGAAATCTAACAGTATAAATTGGTGAAAAGTGTAAGAGGTAAGTATTGCTCACCTGCAGTATAAGTAGTTATCGTATGTCATTGATATGTCTTTTCTGTGCTTGTTATTTCCAGTTACATGGTTGAGCAGTTTATATGCATGTTATTTCCAGTTATGCATGATGTTTTTAGTTACGCGATTTTACTGTTATATTATGGGTAATTCAGCATCATGTTGAGATCCAAGATAAGAATGTAATTTATGATTATGCATGTTGTAGATGAGTTGTAGCTTACAATTATATGCATGATGTAGAGTAAGATGTAAAAATATTTCCTTTATAAAGAAAATTTAAAGATGCTCTCCGTTCGAATTGGGGATTAAGAGCACAACGATCTTCAGTATGCTCCCCATTTCAGTTTTGGGGGTCAAGAGCATAATGATCTTTATGGTGCTCCCCATTTGTGATTTAGGGGATTAAGAGCATTTCCTTCAGTATGTATAAAAATATA
Organism: Wurfbainia villosa; assembly: GCA_025175895.1. Taxonomy (NCBI): domain Eukaryota; kingdom Viridiplantae; phylum Streptophyta; class Magnoliopsida; order Zingiberales; family Zingiberaceae; genus Wurfbainia; species Wurfbainia villosa. The sequence goes on along the minus strand of CM045999.1, from coordinate 9,422,659 downwards.
AGTATAAAGGAAGTATTTTACTTTTTGACATGTCACACATGCATCGGCATCATTAGCCCGGGTCGAGGCCTCGATTTACCCTAGTAGGTTCGGTGGTTGGCCACCCCGACCTATTAGGAATGCGCACATTGGTACTATGCCGGGCCCATATCCAGGATGATTATTATTTTGAAGTATCAGTATAAGTATAAGTAAAAGTTTTCAAAGTTAATCATTTCAGTTCAGATACATTGTTTATAAGTTTTAAAATACTTAAGAGCATGGTTTATACAAGAGACATGTATTCAGAATTATGATTTCCAGTTGTGCTTGCATGTGTATCAATGTATCAAGGGTAAGAGAACTAGTTGTATGATTTCATACAGTGCATGTTTTTGTGAGCATAGAAAGTACTTACTAAGCGTTATTGCTTATAGTTTGCATTTCCTTATACTGCAGATAAAGGTAAAGAAAAGCTTCAGTAAGGTGGCATGGCGGATGAAGTGCTGGGTGTGTGTGGAAGTAAAAGATCCTAAGTGAAGATGTCTAAATCAGATTTTTAGTTTCTTATGTCATGTTTGATATTGTCTAAGTGATGTATAGGTCCTTATGATTATTTTAGTTGTTAGCATATTGCATTAGTATATTGCATGAATTAAAAATAAAGACAATAGTAAAGTAGTGACATCTCCCCTGGTAGAGAGTGGAAAGACTAGGGGGGTGTTACAGTACTGAGGTTTGCTTGAGGACAAGCAAAGATTTAAGTCTGGGGGAAGTAATGTGAGCGAAACATATAGGGTTTTAGGAGTAGTTTTCGCCCACATCTCATTACATTTTATGTTAGTTTCATGCATATGTTACTTTATTTTGTACGCATTTCCTATTTTCTGGTTCGGAGGTCTGCTCTTTGTACTTTTGGATGCAGGTTAGCATTTCGGGAGAAAAAGGTGCACTTTCAGAGCAAAAGACGGACATTTTACAACTAGACGCAGAGTGGTACACTGCAATATATCAGGGAAAGTTTTTTGTAAAAATTAAATTTAAAAAAAAATAATAAAAATAATATACTTAAATCGAAATAAATAAAATAAATTTATTTATTTTATTAAAAGGAATTAGTTATTTATTAATATTTTAGTCGATAATTTTGGGATAAATTTTTATTTGATTAAGTTAATTAATCTTAAGATTATAAAGCTTTGATGTTAATTAAAAAGATAGGTTTAGAATTAGGGATTTAATTTCTTTTTTCCTACTCCCGTCGCGTCTCCCACCTGCGATGCCATTTCTCTTCTCTCGATGCGCCGCTTTTGCCTTCCCGTGCACTAACCGTCATCGTCGCCTTCTCCCTGCACACCGACCATGCCTACCTTGCCGTCGGTGCCTTTCCCAGTTGTCGAGCAGCCGCCTGCCTCCGTCGTGAGCTCGGCCTTGTCGTAAGCTTAGTCTCGCCTGCCTCCTCTAGTTCTGAAGCGAAGCTATCGCTGGTGTCATCATTGCAACAGCTCTACGACGGTGGATCTTTTTATTGTATCCTTCAACAGCTCCGTTCTTGACTGCTCCTGCAGCGACGAGATAAAATGTAGGGGATCAATTGGCCGACTAGAGGGGAGTGAATAGCCCTCGTACGATGGATGTCGTAATTCGTTCGTTCTTCTTGCGTTGCTTGTCTACGATTGTCGTTAGCGCATCGGAATAACAATAATAATGAAACTAAAAATAATACACAATCACACAACACAAGATATACGTGGTTCGGAACCGAATGGTTCCTACTCCACGGGCGAGCTCACCGAGCTCTAGTTATGCGCACGACACTAACTATAACACTCCTTCTCGACAACACGTCGGAGGTGGAGAAACCTCTCACAAGCAATTACAATGTAATATAGAAATACAAGCAAATACACAAATACAATACAAAAGAAAACTTTCACCGATTGCTTTGATCGCTTTGCTTGTTGCTTGCTTTGATTAGCTCTTGAAGGACTGGAATGCAGCAGCAATTCCCCTCCAATAGCTCCACAAAAGGCTTGGCAAAAACCTCCATCTCGAGCTCCTTTAGCCATTGTCTCACAACGGCCAGATCCACGTTGGACAAGTTCCAACGGATCACCTACCAGTCGACTGATGATGCCCATCACGATCAGACCAAGAGTCGATCGCCTACTGGCTACGGAGCGCTCGCTCGCGACACATCACCATCGGGCCGATCATCGCCGATTGCCGATCACACCCATGCCGATCACCATGGCGGCAATGATCGCAGCATAAACCCTAGCCTTACACCATCGAACTCGTCGATTTGGATCACCGAACCGCACCTATGCCGGTCGGTGATGTCGTGCAAAACCTCAAAAACCAAGTGGTTTGAGCATCCGACCGTCGGGTAAACTCTCAAACATCAAGTTTGAGCCTCCGACACTCAGTCTTAGCCACTTGGCCAAGTCCACCTTATCCCTCATGGAGTTCCCCACCAAAGCTCTCTTCCCTCGGCCTACGTCCCTCGGATCGCCAAGCGCCTGACTTAACGCGCCATCCTTCGCGTCTCATGCCCTAGAAGTATGCTTCCCTTTGGGCTCACTCCATTCGCTCCCCGTCCGGCGGTCCCTCGGATGCACCAAGTGCACGGCTTCGCAATGTCATCCTTCACCGACTCAAGGACCCCGAGCCTAGTGAACTTACCAAGTCCTCAAGACTTCCCAAATGCACCAAGCGCACGGCTTCGCAATGCATTTCTCACCAAGCACCAAGCGCACGGCTTCGCAATGCTTTGGATTTCCCATGCCAAGCACCAAGCGCACGACTTCGCAATGCTTTGGACTTTCCCATGCCAAACACCAAGCGCACGGCTTCGCAATGCTTTGGACTTTCCCATGCCAAGGCTTCCCCCTTGGACTTCCACACCAAGCTCCATGCTTGGATTTTCCATGCCAACCCATGTTGGACTTTCCCATGACAATCCCATGTCATGAGTTTTGTCTATCATCAAAATACCATCAAGGTACTGCTGGGCCGATTGCACCAACAATCTCTCCCTTTTTGATGATTGACAAAACTACTATCTCAAGTCTACCAATTCTCCCATATTGGCAATTCTCATATCCCAATGAGAATTCCAACGAACCTTAATTGGTAACTTGGTAACTTCTCCCCCTTTTTGACATTACATGAAAAAGGTCCTCCCCAAGGGTATGAATGTCTCATATCCCAATGAGATCTTACAATCTCTCCCTTGGAGGAACACATGCCTACAATCTTTCTAGTGATCCCATATCACTTAAAGAGAGGCAACCCAATTTTCCTCCCATGAGGAAATACACATCCATCTTCCCATGATGGATACCTCCCCCTAGAGGCTTGCTCCCCCTTGACCATTGCACCAACAATGTCCTTGGAGAGTCCCTAAGTCAATAGGAACATTAAACCAAACAAAATTAAGGCAAAGTTCAACAATGAACTCACATCCACCTTAAAATTGATACTCACCCTCAACCAAACTCCTAATCCATATCCAATGGATTTCCACCCTCTCTAATACTCTCCCAAGCATATCCTAGGGTTAGGAGTGGTTAGGGGACCTTAACCTAGCTGAACATGGGCCTAACCAACAAGATTTACCCGAATCAGCAATGATCAAATCGATCACGCAATCATCAGCCAATCCATGGAAGTCGATCGATAATCACATTTTGACATTTTAAATGGATTTCCGAAATCCATAAGTAAATATACGTAATTTTAAAAATCCTGAAAATGCATACGTATAATACTTATCTTAAACACTATGGGTGAAAAATATTGAAAAATTATTTTACCAACTAAATTAGGAGATTGATACAAAGTTCAAAAGTTTAGAAAAGCTTCAATAAAGAGCCCTCTTTGTATCATCCCATTCAATGGTGATAGCTATCAAAAGATAGGCTTCACCAAGGTTTTTCAAAATGTTTTCAAAACCTTTAATTTCTTTTCCTTAAACATCTCACTTATATCTAGATGTGTAAAAACACATTCAAGGCAATTAATCTAGTGAGATGTGGGTTTTTGTTCTTTAAAATGGTCTCATGCATATTTCTAGGCAATATTATTTGATTCCCATCAAATCATGCCATAGTCCTTAACTTCATTTTAATTCATGCATGATATGATTATGGCATAGATATGATATAGATAAAAACATATGCCAATATCAAGATGTCATGGCATGTGAATGAAACTTAAGCATACATGACATCTAAACATAAATCTAAACATGATCATGACATTTTATAGATAAAAATAAAAATGATGTCATGACATGGCAAGGCAAATAAAGCATGGCAAGTAAAATATACTAAGGTATAGAATACCTAAGTGTTAAAAATTAAGTTGCCATTTCTAGGAATTAAATTAATTTTGCCTTAATGCCATTCATTTCCCTAGTGTGCCAAAAACCCAAAATGGCACACCAATACCTCTAAGACCTAATTGTGCCAATTTAAATCATTTTTAACTTCTCAAACCATATTGGCACACCCTAATGTGTCAACTCACAATGGCTAGGTTAACCACCCATCCACTTAGGGTTGACACACCCTAACCCACTTAACGTGAATCAATCACGCTCTTAGGAACCCAATATCTATTGGAGCTCCTTGGGTTAACAAGGTATTCTCTAGGGATAACTTCCCTAGATACCTTCCTAATGACCCTTTTAGGCTTTGAAGCTATAGTCTTTTGGGTCTTTCCTAAGTCAACTCTAGAGGTGACTCCTCCATTGACCTTCTTAGTGGCTACATTTGATTTCTTTGAGGTGTTAGCCACTAAACACATACCATGGCTAGACTTAGGGATGACTTCCCTATTAGCCTTGGTTTTCCTAGACCTAGAAATAGTTCCATAATTAAATGGAACATTATGATAAGTCTTCTTGGGCTTAGGTTTGTCACCCAAACCTTCCTTGCCCTTAGACCGTTTTTGAACCTTAGGTCTTGACTTTTGGGCATTTGACCCTAGAATTGAATTTTCTATGATTCTAAGGGTATTCTCCATTCTCTCAAGTCTTGTCCTCAAGACTTGGTTCTAACTCTAATTTTCCCATTTTTGAATTTTCATTAGGTCTTTGGGAAAACCTCTTCTTCTTAGGCATGTGCCTAGACTTTTTGGGATTAATACCCAAATTTTCTTCTACTCTCCTAATTGACTCCCTAGGCAAGATATTTCTATAGTTATGAGTCCTAGGTTTGTCCTTAGAGAAACTAACATGCTTGGCACCTAAGCAATAAATCTTATCATTTCTCCTAGCATGCTTTTCATTTATAATTGCAAGAGAACTAAAGTAATTCTAAGCATGCTTTTTAACTCTAGGAACTAAAGGTGCATTAAATAAATTTACCTTAGGGTTAGCTTTAGGAGCTCCCCCTACATGAGTTGCACCTTCTTGCCCTTTCTTCCTCCCCCTAGGGCATTGGCTTTGGTAGTGTCTCTTTTGATTGCATTTGAAGCACACAATGTGCTCTTTGCTCTTGATTTTGGGAACACCGGCATCATTTGACTTTGGGTTGACTTTTGGTGTCGATGCCTTCTTCTTAGCCAATTTAGGGCATTTGCTCTTATAATGCCCTTTCTCCCTACACTCAAAGCATATTATGTGATTTTTATTTAAAACAATAACGCTTGAGTTACCTAGGGAGGTGGTGGAGGCCTCTTCACTTCTTCCGGAGGTAGAAGCTTCATCTTGATCTTTCTCCGGAGTAGAAACCCTTTCCTCCCCCTCAATGCTAGAGGTGGAGGTCTCCACCAAATCATCAACATCTTCAAATGTTGTGGGTTCTTCCACGGCATTCTCCTCTTCTTGTGCCGATTGGGAATTTTCTTGGAATTTCATTACCTTATTCCATAATTCCCTTGCATCCCTATAATCACCCAATCTAGACCAAATAGTGTTAGGTAACAAATCACTAATCAACTTGATTACCTTGAGATTTGTCTTGAAGTCTTTGATTTGGTCTTGGGTCCATTTTGACTTCTCAATTGGCTTGTTGTACTTGTCCCTAGGCATCTCAAAACCGTTTTCTATAATAATCATAAAATCAAAATCGGTTTTGAGATATACCTCCATCTGTTTCCTCCACCAAGAAAAATCTCCATCGAATTTTGGTGGATGGATGAAGCCGGCCATCTTGTAGTGCTCTCGCGGCGGTTAGTCCTTGAAGAGCGACCTCGGCTCTGATACCACTTGTAGGGGATCGATTGGCCGGCTAGAGGGGGGTGAATAGCCCTCGTACGATGGATGTCGTAATTCGTTCGTTCTTCTTGCGTTGCTTGTCTACGATTGTCGTTAGCGCAGCGGAATAACAATAATAATGAAACTAACAACAATACACAATCACACAACACAAGATATACGTGGTTCGGAACCGAATGGTTCCTACTCCACGGGCGAGCTCACCGAGCTCTAGTTATGCGCACGACACTAACTATAACACTCCTTCTCGACAACACGTCGGAGGTGGAGAAACCTCTCACAAGCAATTACAATGTAATATAGAAATACAAGCAAATACACAAATACAATACAAAAGAAAACTTTCACCGATTGCTTTGATCGCTTTGCTTGTTGCTTGCTTTGATTGGCTCTTGAAGGACTGGAATGCAGCAGCAATTCCCCTCCAATAGCTCCACAAAAGGCTTGGCAAAAACCTCCATCTCGAGCTCCTTTTATAACCTCGTGACGAAATTTTCCGCCTTAGCAATCGCCAAAAGGCCCCCGATCGATCGCCGTAGCCGCTGTCTCACAACGCGGCCGATCCACGTTGGACAAGTTCCAACGGATCACCTACCGATCGGCGATGATGCCCATCACCGATCGGATCAAGAGTCGACGCCCACGGCTACGAGCGCTCGCTCGCTCGCGACACTCCCATCGATCGATCCATCCTCGGCAATGTTGTCATCGCTATCCATGGCGATCCGCAAGCACAAAACCCTAGCCTTACACCAGTCGAACTCTAGTCGACTTGGATCAGTCGAACCGATACCTATGCCAGTCGACTGATGTTGGGCAAAACCTCAAACACCAAGTTGTTTCAGCATCCGACCGTCGGGTAAATCCTCAAACATCAAGTTTGAGCCTCCGACACTCAGTCTTAGCCACTTGGCCAAGTCCACCTTATCCCTCATGGAGTTCCCCACCAAAGCTCTCTTCCCTCGGATGCGCCAAGCGCACGGCTTCGCAACGCCATCCTTCGCGTCTCATGCCCTAGAAGTATGCTTCCCTTTGGGCTCACTCCATTCGCTCCCCGTCCGGCGGTCCCTCGGATGCACCAAGCGCACGGCTTCGCAATGCCATCCTTCACCGACTCAAGGACCCCGAGCCTAGTGAACTTACCAAGTCCTCAAGACTTCCCAAATGCACCAAGCGCACGGCTTCGCAATGCATTTCTCACCAAGCACCAAGCGCACGGCTTCGCAATGCTTTGGATTTCCCATGCCAAGCACCAAGCGCACGACTTCGCAATGCTTTGGACTTTCCCATGCCAAACACCAAGCGCACGGCTTCGTAATGCTTTGGACTTTCCCATGCCAAACACCAAGCGCACGGCTTCACAATGCTTTGGACTTACCCATGCCAAACACCAAGCGCACGGCTTCGCAATGCTTTGGACTTTCCCATGCCAAGGCTTCCCCCTTGGACTTCCACACCAAGCTCCATGCTTGGATTTTCCATGCCAACCCATGTTGGACTTTCCCATGACAATCCCATGTCATGAGTTTTGTCTATCATCAAAATACCATCAAGGTACTGCTGGGCCGATTGCACCAACAATCTCCCCCTTTTTGATGATTGACAAAACTACCATCTCAAGTGTACCAATTCTCCCATATTTGCAATTCTCATATCCCAATGAGAATTCCAACGAACCTTAATTGGTAACTTGGTAACTTCTCCCCCTTTTTGACATTACATGAAAAAGGTCCTCCCCAAGGGTATGAATGTCTCATATCCCAATGAGATCTTACTATCTCTCCCTTGGAGGAACACATGCCTACAATCTTTCTAGTGATCCCATATCACTTAAAGAGAGGCAACCCAATTTTCCTCCCATGAGGAAATACACATCCATCTTCCCATGATGGATACCTCCCCCTAGAGGCTTGATCCCCCTTGACCATTGCACCAACAATGTCCTTGGAGAGTCCCTAAGCCAATAGGAACATTAAACCAAACAAAATTAAGGCAAAGTTCAACAATGAACTCACATCCACCTTAAAATTGATACTCACCCTCAACCAAACTCCTAATCCATATCCAATGGATTTCCACCCTCTCTAATGCTCTCCCAAGCATATCCTAGGGTTAGGGGACCTTAACCTAGCTGAACATGGGCCTAACCAACAAGATTTACCGAAATCAAATTCGGTCATTGAGAAATCAAATCAAATCCCACATTTATCACCGATCGCTAATCCATGGCAATGATCGATAATCGATTTGAGCTGATTTCAAAAATGGATTTCCGAAATCCATAAGTAAATATACGTAATTTTAAAAATCTTAAAAATGCATACGTATAATACTTATCCTAAACACTATCGGTGAAAAATATTGGAAAATTATTTTACCCACTAAATTAGGAGATTGATACAAAGTTCAAAAGTTTAGAAAAGCTTCAATAAAGAGCCCTCTTTGTATCATCCCATTCAATGGTGATAGCTATCAAAAGATAGGCTTCACCAAGGTTTTTCAAAATATTTTCAAAACCTTTAATTTCTTTTCCTTAAACATCTCACTTATATCTAGATGTGTAAAAACACATTCAAGGCAATTAATCTAGTGAGATGTGGGTTTTTGTTCTTTAAAATGTTCTCATGCATATTTCTAGGCAATATTATTTGATTCCCATCAAATCATGCCATAGTCCTTAACTTCATTTTAATTCATGCATGATATGATTATGGCATAGATATGATATAGATAAAAACATATGCCAATATCATGATGTCATGGCATGTGAATGAAACTTAAGCATACATGACATCTAAACATAAATCTAAACATGATCATGACATTTTATAGATAAAAATGAAAATGATGTCATGACATGGCAAGGCAAATAAAGCATGACAAGTAAAATATACTAAGGTATAGAATACCTAAGTGTTAAAAATTAAGTTGCCATTTCTAGGAATTAAATTCATTTTGCCTTAATGCCATTCATTTCCCTAGTGTGCCAAAAACCCAAAATGGCACACCAATACCTCTAAAACCTAATTGTGCCAATTTAAATCATTTTTAACTTCTCAAACCATATTGGCACACCCTAATGTGTCAACTCACAATGGCTAGGTTAACCACCCATCCACTTAGGGTTGACACACCCTAACCCACTTAACGTGAATCAATCATGCTCTTTGGAACCCAATATCTATTGGAGCTCCTTGGGTTAACAAGGTATTCCCTAGGGATAACTTCCCTAGATACCTTCCTAATGACCCTTTTAGGCTTTGAAGCTATAGGCTTTTGGGTCTTTCCTAAGTAAACTCTAGAGGTGACTCCTCCATTGACCTTCTTAGTGGCTACATTTGATTTCTTTGAGGTGTTAGCCACTAAACACATACCATGGCTAGACTTAGGGATGACTTCCCTATTAGCCTTGGTTTTCCTAGACCTAGAAATAGTTCCATAATTAAATGGAACATTATGATAAGTCTTCTTGGGCTTAGGTTTGTCACCCAAACCTTCCTTGCCCTTAGACCGTTTTTGAACCTTAGGTCTTGACTTTTGGGCATTTGACCCTAGAATTGAATTTTCTATGATTCTAAGGGCTTTCTCTATTCTCTCAAGTCTTGTCCTCAAGACTTGGTTCTCTAGCTCTAATTTTCCCATTTTTGAATTTTCATTAGGTCTTTGGGAAAACCTCTTCTTCTTAGGCATGTGCCTAGACTTTTTGGGATTAATACCCAAATTTTCTTCTACTCTCCTAATTGACTCCCTAGGCAAGATATTTATATAGTTATGAGTCCAAGGTTTGTCCTTAGAGAAACTAACATGCTTGGCACCTAAGCAATAAATCTTATCATTTCTCCTAGCATGCTTTTCATTTATAATTGCAAGAGAACTAAAGTAATTCTAAGCATGCTTTTTAACTCTAGGAACTAAAGGTGCATTAAATAAATTTACCTTAGGGTTAGCTTTAGGAGCTCCCCCTACATGAGTTGCACCTTCTTGCCCTTTCTTCCTCCCCCTAGGGCATTGGCTTTGGTAGTGTCCCTTTTGATTGCATTTGAAGCACACAATGTGCTCTTTGCTCTTGATTTTGGGAACACCGGCATCGTTTGACTTTGGGTTGACTTTTGGTGTCGATGCCTTCTTCTTAGCCAATTTAGGGCATTTGCTCTTATAATGCCCTTTCTCCCTACACTCAAAGCATATTATGTGATTTTTATTTAAAACAATAACGCTTGAGTTACCTAGGGAGGTGGTGGAGGCCTCTTCACTTCTTCCGGAGGTAGAAGCTTCATCTTGATCTTTCTCCGGAGTAGAAACCCTTTCCTCCCCCTCAATGCTAGAGGTGGAGGTCTCCACCAAATCATCAACATCTTCAAATGTTGTGGGTTCTTCCACGGCATTCTCCTCTTCTTGTGCCGATTGGGAATTTTCTTGGAATTTCATTACCTTATTCCATAATTCCCTTGCATCCCTATAATCACCCAATCTAGACCAAATAGTGTTAGGTAACAAATCACTAATCAACTTGATTACCTAGAGATTTGTCTTGAAGTCTTTGATTTTGTCTTGGGTCCATTTTGACTTCTCAATTGGCTTGTTGTACTTGTCCCTAGGCATCTCAAAACCGTTTTCTATAATAATCATAAAATCAAAATCGGTTTTAAGATATACCTCCATCTGTTTCCTCCACCAAGAAAAATCTCCATCGAATTTTGGTGGATGGATGAAGCCGGCCATCTTGTAGTGCTCTCGCGGCGGTTAGTCCTTGAAGAGCGACCTCGGCTCTGATACCACTTGTAGGGGATCGATTGGCCGGCTAGAGGGGGGTGAATAGTCCTCGTACGATGGATGTTGTAATTCGTTCATTCTTCTTGCGTTGCTTGTCTACGATTGTCGTTAGCGCAGCGGAATAACAATAATAATGAAACTAACAACAATACACAATCACACAACACAAGATATACATGGTTCGGAACCAAATGGTTCCTACTCCACGGGCGAGCTCACCGAGCTCTAGTTATGCGCACGACACTAACTATAACACTCCTTCTCGACAACACGTCGGAGGTGGAGAAACCTCACACAAGCAATTACAATGTAATATAGAAATACAAGCAAATACACAAATACAATACAAAAGAAAACTTTCACCGATTGCTTTGATCGCTTTGCTTGTTGCTTGCTTTGATTGGCTCTTGAAGGACTGGAATGCAGTAGCAATTCCCCTCCAATAGCTCCACAAAAGGCTTGGCAAAAACCTCCATCTCGAGCTCCTTTTATAACCTGCATCGAGCTATTTTCACGCTTTAGCAATGACCGCCAAAGGCCCGGATCATCGCCCGATTGTCTCACAGCGGATCCACGTTGACAAGTTCCAGCGGATCACCTACAAGATGCCCATCGATTCACCTATACCGATCGATGATGCCCATCACGATCGGCGATCAAGCTCGATCACTCGGAACGCTCATCGCGACATTCCATCACCGATCGGCGATCCAATGATCGTCAACTTCCGATCACATGCGATCCATGATCGCCAAGCACAAAACCCTAGCCTTACACCAGTCGAACTCAAGTCGACTTGGATCAGTCGAACCGACACCTATGCCAGTCGACTGATGTCGGGCAAAACCTCAAACACCAAGTTGTTTCAGCATCCGACCATCGGGTAAATCCTCAAACATCAAGTTTGAGCCTCCGACACTCAGTCTTAGCCACTTGGCCAAGTCCACCTTATCCCTCATGGAGTTCCCCACCAAAGCTCTCTTCCCTCGGCCTACGTCCCTCGGATGCGCCAAGCGCACGGCTTCGCAACGCCATCCTTCGCGTCTCATGCCCTAGAAGTATGCTTCCCTTTGGGCTCACTCCATTCGCTCCCCGTCCGGCGGTCCCTCGGATGCACCAAGCGCACGGCTTCGCAATGCCATCCTTCACCGACTCAAGGACCCCGAGCCTAGTGAACTTACCAAGTTTTCAAGACTTCTCAAATGCACCAAGCGCATGGCTTCGCAATGCATTTCTCACCAAGCACCAAGCGCACGGCTTCGCAATGCTTTGGACTTTCCCATGCCAAACACCAAGCGCACGGCTTCGCAATGCTTTGGACTTTCCCATGCCAAGGCTTCCCCCTTGGACTTCCACACCAAGCTCCATGCTTGGATTTTCCATGCCAACCCATGTTGGACTTTCCCATGACAATCCCATGTCATGAGTTTTGTCTATCATCAAAATACCATCAAGGTACTGCTAGGCCGATTGCACCAACATAAAACTCTTTCCTTTTCACTGCTGCGAACAACCGTCAAATTCGAGTTTGGAACTTGCAATTTATGAACTGTGTTGCAGTGTTGGAAAAGCACTTCTCACCGGAGCCACCCGAGTATGCCGTCGTCTCCCACTCAGCTGGGATCAAAATCCAGCGATCGCTAGTGGAAATCGCAAAACAGGGGAAACTGGCTTAGTTGGTAAGGATTTTCGGATATTAATCAGGTTAATTAACTTGTTTTGGTTTAACTAGTTAATTAGAATTTTACGCAGATATTAGGATTAAATAATCTAATTCTTGATTTGATTAATTAATCTATTTTTAACCTGTTTATAGTTAATTAATTAATTGAATAAAGTTTTGAATACTATATGTATCATAATGGATTAATTATAACAGAGTTGGGAGGTGAAGCATCCTCAGATTGGAAGATAGTTAGGATGCTCTACAGCCAGAGGTGGGTGGATTCTATAATTTCAGAATTTAGTGTATGTTTGTATTGGTTATATCGATTATGCTGGTTACATAGGTTGTATTATGTTTTCACTTGGGGATCTGACTAGTATTGCTTTAGCCTTATACATGTTGAACCTAGATTCTAGGTTGCTTGCTTATCGTTAGCGTATAGTTATTGATTGCTATTACTGTTATACTCGTCTAGTTATCACTGTGATATAAACTGTTAGATGTTGTTGGTAGATGTTTACTTATTAATTGTTTGGATTAGTATTAGGATTGTACTAGTAGGATAATATGGCTAAGATGAGATAAATACTTAGAAGGTATATATATTGGTTCTTTGACTCTCTAGATTTTAGTGCGTGGTGATATGATTACATTGCATACGTGGTTTATAGTGTAATTGCACTTAATGCTCTGTTTTAGTATTGTCTTGACTTCGTACTAACATGACCCTTTAGTTATACCTTAATTAATTTCAGTCATGGATTTCTACTGATATAGTTATGTAGTTATTAGATATCAATGTTAAGTATTTATTCGGTTATATATTGTTGACTGTTAATCTCCATGAGTATGGTTGTGCTGTTATTATAGGATATTATGGTTAAATGCTTATTTGGTTATGTATTATCGCGATGAATACCATGATAGAGACTAGTAGATGATATAACTTAGATGAGGTCATTCCATAGGAGTGGATCGTAGGAAGGAAACAACATTAGTAGAACCCTAGGTGTAATAACTTGGACATGCTTATTAGTAGATGCTACTGGTATATGTTTGATCTACTCATTGGTTCGGTGGATATTGTGATTGAACTGTCAGAGGTAGTATGATCCTTAGAGGGTATATACCGTTTCTCATATCTTGGCTATCAACTAGGTCTCTCATTCGTAGTTGAGAAAGTGTACAGTAGAGTTTCCCTATGGTTGCTTTGTATATCTGTGGTCGATCATGTTTCCCAATCATAGTTGAGATGACCTACTATAAAGTCATACTCTGGTATTATCCATTCGGAGTTAGTGATAATTGGAATCGTACATTGGTTGTAGCTAAATGACAACCTTACACCTTAAGTACCCACGAGACCTGTTCGTGGTAGCATGTTGTAGCATACATGATTGAATTGGTAGAAATGGTATAATTTAGACTTAATCATCTCTATTTGTTTATGAGAAGGTGTTGGACTTTCTGAGCCATAAAAACTGCTTTTTGCATTGCGGAAACCTCGGAAGCTCGGCCACGGATCCGTGCGAAGATATAAAAATAAAAATATGTATGTGTTTAAGTAAAAACCTAGATCTACCATAGATATACGAGATGAGAGTGTTACCCTCGTAGCGATGCCCTTCACTTATCCCGCTCGTCGAAATGCTTTGCCGGAACTCAAAAGTGTCAAGTGTACATTCCTCTATTGGTATCCACACAGACAAATGTTAGAGAAAAACAACCTAGAGTGTGCTAGCACTCCTTGGAAGTTTTGGCCAAGATGAGGAATGGGAGAGAGCTTGAGAGGAAGAAGATCCAAGGAAGAAGAAGATGGAGTTACTCACAAAAATAATCTCTCATCTAATGAAAGTGGCCGACCACTTCAATGGGTGGGGGTTACATGCATGCATGTAACTCCAAGAGCCAATGACTCTTGGTCTTCCTCATGAGGTAGCACCCCATGATAAGTCCATGATGATGTGGAACATCATCATTGGCCGACCCCCATGCCAAGTCATCATGGCATGACAATTGGTCAAGTCAAAATTGATCATTCATCTTCCCTCTCAAGTCAAGTCAAACTTGACCTCTTATCTCCCATGGTTAATCAAATCTTACCACTTTATTCAAGTCAATTTGATTTAATGAATCTCTATTCATTAATTTAAATTGACTCAATGAATCAAATCTAAATTAGACTCATTCAACACTTGAATCAAATTGAGTCTAACTCAACTAGTCTAATTTGGATTACTCTTAATCCAATTTGGTTCATCCCATGAACCTAATCCTCATGGTTCATCGTATGAACCTAATCTCCATCTAATTTCTCTTTGTGTGTGACCCTATAGGTTCTTGTAACGTTGGCAATGCTCCTAAACTGATTTAGGAACATAAGCATGAGTGGTATCTAGCAACACATCATTGCTACCCAAGTTACAAGAATGTTGAGATCCAACTCACCTTTGTGACTACTAATTGTGACTCTCACAATATGTGACAATATCCCTCTATCCTTGACATCTAGATTGACCAATTGAGGCATAGACCATGTCATCCTCGGTACAATCTATATCTTGAACTCCAAGTAGACTCACTCTAATCAAATAAGCTCAATATCTTATATTGACTAATTTGGGCATGGCCATGCACTTCGTGGTCTCACTCTATCAAGAATAACGATGTCACTCCCATCATATAGGAGGGATATATCTCATCTACATCACTCACATCCCCCTGCATAATTTGTTACATACCCAGTAATCGCCTTTATAGTCCACCCATTTACGAGTGACATTTGACGAAGCCAAAGTATGCAACTCCTTATGTAGGGAACCATGGTGACTTCAGGTATAAGGGCTAATATTCATACTAATAGTCACATGAGAAAGTATATGACACTCATATAATGATCCACGATACTTTCTCATGGCGGGTCATTCAGTATACATTCTCTAATGCATACCCATGTGTCAACTCGATATCTCATATCCATGACTTGTGAGATCAAATCATCATGTTGACCTACAAGCTAGTCTCTACGCATTAACATTGTCCCTGAATGTTAATACTTGACTAGGAATGATTAAGAGTAGTGTTCTCTATATCATCCCATTATCGATTCAACCAATCGATTGATATAGATAAGAACCTTCTACTCAAGGACGTTATTATATTTAGTTATTTGGCATGAATACAAGTAAATATAAGAACCATGCCTTTATAAATAGGAATATGATACAATAAAGTCCATACAATGATCATCACATGATTGGCTCTACGGCTTTCACTAATAGAAGGTTTATGATCTTATCGGCCGTGTTAAGTGTTCATGTCAGAAGGGTTGGAACCCAAAGCTTAACCACTACAAATAAACATGAAATTGGTGATGAATTTTGGCAACGAAAAAAATTCGTTGCAAATCTACAATGAACTTTGCGATAGATTTTATGTTTCGTCGCAAATTTGTAACGAAATTTCCGACAAAAAAAAATTTGTTACAAAAATTTTAAAATTTTCAAATTTAATTTTCGTTGCAAAATTAGTCGTAAATTGGTGACGAAAATCATTTTTCATCGCCAATTTAAGACAAAAAAAATATTTTTGTTGCAGATGTCTGCAACGAATTTTTTTTCCTTGCAGAATCTGCAACGAAATTTGAATTCATTGCGAAATATGCAATGATTTTTTTCCGTTGTTGAATTCTGCAACGAATTAAAAATTCGTTGCAGAATTCTACAACGATTTTTTTTCGTTGCAGAATTCTGCAATGAATTTTTAATTCATTGCAGAATCTGCAACGAATTTTTAATTCGTTGTAGAATCTGCAACGATATTTTTTTTCCGTTGCAGATGTCTGCAACGAATTTATTTTTTCATTGAAGAATTCTGCAACGAATTGTTTTTCGTTGCAGAATCTGCAACAAATTTTAATTCGTTGTATAATTCTGCAACGAATTAATTTTTTCGTTGCAGAATTCTACAACGAATTTATTTTTTCGTTGCATAATTCTGCAATGAATTATTTTTCGTTGCAGAATCTGCAATGAATTAAAATTCGTTGCAGAATTCTGCAATGAATTTATTTTTTCGTTGCAGATTCTGCAACGAATATAGGATTCGTCTCTAAATTGGCGAAGAATATAGGATTCGTCGCCAATTTGGCGACGAAATTAGCGACGAAAAAATATTCGTCGCTAAATTTCCCCTAATTATCCCGCCGCACCCAATTTCTCTCCATTTCCTCTGCTCGATCGTGCTCGTCTTCCTCCCGCCGCCCCATCCGTACGTCTCCCTTCTCTCCCTTCCGATCTCCCTTCCGACGTCGTCGCCAAAGAAGCGACGACGCTTGTTTGTCCGCTACAGGCAATCGCCGCTGGTTCGAGGCAGCGCTACCGCCACGCACGCACGCGGGTAGAGCACGCCGCGGCTCACGATAAGAGCGCCAGCGAGCTCGCGCGACGATCCTACCGCAAGCTCGTGGTTGGTGCTGTCGCGAGCTCGCGCGGCGATCCTACCGTGCGCAAGCTTGCGGCAGACCATGCTACGAGTACGCGGCGACATCGGCCACCGCAAGCTCGTGAGTCGCTGGAGCGAAGCGCGCAAAGACTCGCCGCGCGGTGCCGCAGCCTAGGTGCCGCTTGTACATGCCGCAGTTGCCGCCTGCGCGAGATCGCTGCGCGATAACAATACCGGAGTGCATGCTCGATCGTGGTGGCACTCTTGCATGCGCGCGGTCATGGCGGCGTCGCCGCTGTGTTATGCACCAGGCTGCGTTCTAGCGCGTGGCATTATATGTAGCCGTCAGACACCGCCGTCCACGGGCGGTGTGGCCTTGCGGCCACCGTGATGCTTTCCCGCATGTGTCCTTCGTCACCAGTCCGCCGCCGCGCTTATCAGAGCATAAGTCGCGCCCTACATACTTGCTTGGCAGTTATCGCATGATCGATTTCGATCGTGAATTCAAAAGTTATTTAAAGTATATATATATATATATATATATATATATATATATACATACTATCTCGTAATCTAAATACAATGATTTTTTTCATAGGTTGTCCTACTTTGAAGGAGTTCGTCAAGTGTTCATCTAGTCGTGAGCTCATCTGCACATTGTTTCCATTTGGACAGGTACGCGTAAAAATATTGTTTATAATATTAATTATAGTATTATTAATTCTGTTCTAATTTATATTCTTAATGTTTGATTTTAATTAAGTAATTTAATTACTGTTAATAGATCATAATTGTTCGAAATAATGATATTATAATTTACAATTAAATATCACACAAAATCATATTTAGTATTAGAATAATTTAATTAATGTTGAGTATAAATTTATGGTTAGATTGATATATATATGGATGAAGTTAATTTGGAAGAAATGAAAAATAATCGTTGGTGATATAATTTTGAATACGAAATCGATGGAGAGAGAACGAAGTTGGATGTATAAAAAGAATTTATCAGAACGTCGTGGTTTAACCGATGAATTTATATTTGGGTTGGAAATTTTTTTGAGATTTGCTAATAATAATGTTGAGTTTATGGATTGGAATAAATTAAGGTGTCCGTGCAAAAAATGTCACAATGGTAAATTTTTCCAATGTGATAAAGTTCGAGAACATCTTTGTAGATTTGGTTTTACACCAAATTATTATAATTAGACTTGTCATGGTGAACCGTTTATATCCGATGAAGAGGTTAGACGAAACATACAAAGGACAGTTAGTGGAGATCAAGTATATTACGATCAATTCAATCCGTACCAGAGGATGATAGTTAATGCAGTTGGTCATAATTTGAATAACGAACCAAACACGACAATTTCTAGTTATCCTCAAGCATTTGAACACATGGATAATAATTATTCAACACCGTTGGAGGAGGTAGAAATTACTGGTGGTAATGAAAATGTGTACAATGAGCCATATATAAAATTTCAAGAAGTATTGAGAGCTGCAGATGAACCCGTGTGGTCCGGTTGTGAGAGTCACAGAAAATTATCTCTCACCGCAAGATTGTTGAATGTTAAAACTGAGCATAATGTGTCCGAAGAATGTTTTAATGATTTTGTTCAAGTTATTGGAGAAGTATTGCCGCGTGATCATATAATGTCGAATGATTTTTACAGTATGAAAAAACTTATGAAATATTTGGGTCTTCCGGTGCAAAGAATTGATGTTTGCAGAAATGGTTGCATGCTATATTGGGAAGATAATGCAGATTTAGAGACTTGCAAATTCTGTAGTCAATGCAAGTATAAGAGTACCACGAGATTAAATCGTAATAAGAGATTAAAATCATTCAGACAAATGTTTTATTTGCCTTTAACTCCTAGATTGCAAAGGTTTTATGCTTCAAAGGTGACTACTGAACACATGACTTGGCATGCAAATCATGAAACAGAGAATGGCCTAATGTGTCATCCATCTGATGCAGAGGGGTGGAAAAATTTTGATCGAACATATCCTGAGTTTGCAAATGAGACCCGAAACATTAGGTTGGGGCTATGTGCTGATGGATTTGCTCCATTTGGCAAATCAAAAAGAACGTATTCTTGCTGGCCAATTATCGTAACTCCGTACAATCTCCCTCTCGGTATGTGTATGAAAACACCTTATATGTTTTTAACATTGATTGTGCCTGACCCTCATAATCCGAAGAAGTTAATAGATGTTTACATGCAACCGTTGATTGCCGAGTTGATCCAACTATGGGATGTGGGTGTTTCCACGTATGATGTCCATACTAATCAGTTGTTCACAATGAAAGCTGCACTTCTTTGGACCATAAATGATTTTTCTACTTATGGGATGTTATCGGGTTGGAGTACCGCGGGGATTTTAGGATGTCCAATATGTATGGAGAGATCAAAGTCATTCAGATTGAAATACGGAAAGAAACCGAGTTATTTTGATTGTCATAGACAATTTTTACCGGCAAATCATAAATTTAGAAGAAATAAAGAAGAATTTACTAATAATAGAATTGAAAGAACACCTCCACCATTGAGATTCACCGGCCAAATTTTATGGCAAAGAGTGCTTAACTTTCCATCTGTTATTGAAGACCCAAATGTCACAACATATGACTATGGAATTACGCATAAATGGACAAAACGGAGTATCTTTTGGGATTTACCGTATTGGCAGAGTAATTTGATTCGTCACAATATTGATTTAATGCATATTGAGAAGAATGTTTTTGAAAATTTGATAAATACGGTGATGGATATAATTGGAAAAACAAAAGACAATCTGAATGCAAGAAAAGATTTGCGTCTCATATGTAAACGACCCACCCTTGATGTTGATGCAAATAGTAGGGGACGAAAACAAAAAGCAGTGTATACATTGAATAAGGATCAGAAACGGATTGTTTGTGAATGGTTGAAATCATTGAGATTTCCTGATGGTTATGTCTCAAATCTTGGTAGATGCATTGATTTGAAGGAATGCAAATTTATGGGTTTTAAAAGTCATGACTGTCATATATTCATGGAAAGATTAATTCCTATTGCTTTGAAAGAACTGTTACCAAATTTTGTCTGGGGTGCAATTACGGAATTAAGCATTTTCTTTCATGATATTTGCTCGACAGTACTGTCACGCCCCGAGAGTATGCCGTGCCGAAAAACAAACGGACGGCATCTCCCCTGTACGTGGCAACATATCGGGTTAATACAAGGCCCGTAGGCCAACAACAACAATATGATATACACAGATATCAACATATAAAAATGCAGCGGAAACATACAACAGATAAAACAATACACAATGACCCAACTGTGCACTCCGGAGTGACTTGATACAACAAGGAACATAATAGAAGTCACATCGAAAGCCAAATACATACAACACGTCCGTATATCACAGATATGAGAATAATACAGGTTAAAACCACAAAACGACAATCCGTAGAAATACAACAATACGGAAAACATGTCCATTCGTCCGGTGTGAGATGGGATCGGCTGGCAGAGCTCCGAACGTCCAAGGAATCTTCTACCTGTTACCTGGGCGAAAGGAAGCCCAGGGTCCCGGGGGTGGTGAGTATAAACTCAGGGGTAATATATATAGAAAGTGCATGAACAACATATAAGGATAGATCTACAAGTATACATGTGAAGATCTACAGGTATACAACATGAGTCCAATAGATATACAGTCATATCCAAATCTAATAACAAGTAACTACAGTAAAGTTATACTCAATGTATATACTAAACTGATCAACTGAACATAAAATAATGTACCAACGTACCTGACGGTCTGCAACACCATAAGCTATATCATCCTGAACAGCTTACAATAACATGACCATATAACATACTAAGTCAATCCCATACCTGACCAATACGCCAACATATGAACAATATATGATCACCTGTAATAACAACCCAGTCCATACCACACTATGACATGACACTAATCAAATGCATACATCGGTCTGGACCAACACATATATCATGCTCAACACATAACAGTATATAAAATGCAAATGACATGTATCATGATGAACAAACATGTGCAACAATCATAGCTCAATCAAATGCAGCATCTCACAGGCATATGTAAAACACATATCAAATACATGCATACATATATATCAGCAATGCATATGCATGGTCATGTCTGCGTACCCAACTCGCTACCACGACCCCAGTGTGGCCTAGGTGGCACGACATGACAACTATCCCGACTCCAGCCGCCACCACTCTCGAGTGACCGAGTTGGGTAGTATGAAACAGTAGCTAGCCCGCTATAGAGCTATATGCTACCCACACGGGGGGGGTCCCTGCTGCTAGCCGCTCCGTCCCTACCCATGAGTAGACGGGCACCGCACCCAGGACAACTGCACATCACACGACCACCGTCAATAGTGGGTGAGTGCGCTAACTACCACTCCGCACAGTGGCCAAGTGCGCATCTCCAGCTACCACCATCCATAGTGGCCGAGCGCACGTATAACAATGCTCGCCCTCAACCTCAGACCACTACCCCGAGTGGCCGGGGAGGCAGGATGACTGACGACACGTCTCCACCATAAGGGAGACTCAGTCAACAGCATGCATGTAGTGTAATGATGCATAGATCCATACATGTATCCTCGCCACACTCCCTATCCCACGGGGAGACCTGGTCAACAAAAGTCAACTATGCGAGGACTACAATCCACAAGACTCTCTCTATCGCACAAAGAGTCATACTCATCTGACAGTCAACCCCACTAAGACCTCTAGTCCATAACGATATACAATCGACCGTCCATATAACCATACACAGGCACACAATCCATAATGGATATACCATCACGCTAAGACCTCCAGTCCATGGTCACATACTGACAACTATACACTTATCTATACACAGACAACTAGATCCATCATAAATGCACTACTAATACGGATACGATATAACAATCGACTCCATAATCCAAACCATCACCTAACCCTAGTGATGTAATACAGTAACCCAATCTGAAGTCACAAAAATAACCCTAACCACATGTACTTACTGAACATCTATCAGTTAATACATAATAGGGTTTATAGTTCCTATCCATGCTAGATAATCAATGAGTAATAGAGTATATATCTCAAAGGTCAAGGCAGTACAAGCATGTGATTAAATAAGAGTGGATCTAAGGTAAACAAGAATAACATATATCCAATATCATGCACTGGAATTGATCAAAACTACCGGACCAGGTAGATATTACCCACCTGATACGAAGCTCGTATAATCCTCACGGCCGCGGACCTGCTTCATATCCCAAACCTGCACAATAGTAACAATTATAGCTAAGCACAAGTCTCTAATAATTTTACGAACAAAATACTAATTCGTTACAATTAATTGCATTCTTTCCTCGTCTACAGTAAGAACCCCAACTCACAATAGATCACTAACATCCACAAAATCACCAACATAAATGAAAATCTAAACAACATCTAAATCAATGTTGCAATTTAGCTCACTTCCTCATCCCATCAAAATCACATTAACTGCAAATCAACTTATCCACAATTATCAAACGCAGATAACCTACAACATTCAACCAAATTTAATCCTATTAATCACTCAACTATAATTCAGCCAATCCACAAAACAACTCAACATACCAATCCACCATTTATCCCTAAATCACAGTAGAAAACTATAACCATCCAGAATTCTTTAATCATCTACATACACCACAATCTACCGATTTCCTTCACACAATAATTGAAGGAAACAAAGATTATAACCTACCCTTCTTTGTTAAATTCATACTGACCACTCGTCGTGAACATAGTTCTACTCCAAATCACAGATAAATTCTAAATCAACTCCATCACAAGCAACTAGAATTCCCGATTAAAACCCATCACAAATGATACCATAAGAGTATGCACCACTTACCAAATCTCCGATCTCTTCCGGCAACACCTTCCTCCTTTAACCCCTCGGCAGAACATACATCTACACCCAATCATCATAAACGGGAGAAACAGAGACCCATCCATAACAACTGCTGTGAACATAAATGCTCCAAGACTTACCTCCCAACACCGACGATCCTAACATCAATCTCCAAAGGAAAATCAGCAATTAGAAATTGGCGAAAGAGGGTATCAAGGCTTACGAATCAAATCACTCTGGCGGACCATCCCCTTCATCGTCCCCTGTTCACCGACTAGATTTCTAAGTTTCGATTAGAAATTGCATCAAGAAGACAACTCCAATCCAACATCAAGGAGAAACAACGACACTCACCTAGCTACTGCAGAGATCAGCTGGAGTACAGTCGCTGCCGATCCAAGCTCCAGCCACACGCGCATTCACCGTTCCAGCTCGCGATCGAGATGGCCGGCGACAGCGCAAGTGCAGACCTCCGGCGCGACGATGGAAAGCTGACTCGGAGAAGAGAAAAGCACGACAATCTGAGCTGGGGGAAGAAGAAGATGGCGACGGCGACGATCCGCATGTCTGGTCGATTAGGCGGCCGGATGAGTGACGGCGGTTGTCTCATGCGAAACACCCGTGGTGGAGGAGCTCAACGCCGAGATTGGGAGGAAGAGGCACGCGATAGAGCATCAAGGAGAATGAAATCGCCGGTGATTCGGAAAAAGCGATGGTGCGGAGGAGAGAAAGAAATCGTGATCGAAGCCTTTAAAAGTGATTGCGGCCAAGTTCAAGCCTAACCAACCCAAGTTAAGCCCAATTAATTCAATTATATCCATTATGATTATGCACTTTATTCTATCCACCCACTGAGTGGTTGTACTCACCCCCTCTTCTCCTATCTTCTAGGTTAGCTGATAGAGGACGAGTCCAGTTGACTTACCATTGCGTCGCTCAGAGAGTCCCTGGCCGTGCTGGTCCCATAGCATTTGATCGAAATGTCATTCGATTTTTCTTTATTGTTATCGTAGTTTGTTTACGCATTTTGGATTTTGTCACAATTGGATTCAGTGTAAAAAAAAATGTATTTTACTTTTAATTGATCTATATTTAGTCATGCATGCATGCAGTAAATAAAATACTTGTATTTCTATTATTATTTCGAGGTGTTTATCAGATCGGGTTCCAGTGTTGTAATTTTGAATATTATCACTAAGGGGCTCCTCCATCATTTGGATGGTGAATAGGCCCCCAGGGTGTGACATACACGGCCAGGGCATGTGGCTACACATAGCCATGTCCAATGGGCGAGATCAACCAACTTAGGGCGCGCGACACTGGGTGTGGAAAACACCTTGTGTGGCGCCCCGCTAGAATTGCACGACTATGATTTTTCTTGATTTTGCAGCGGTCTGAGGTGATGTCTATATAAGGATAGCTCCACCCAAACCCTAGGGGGGAGGCATGACGGCTAGGATGGCATGCCGAAGCCCTAAAAAGCTTCGGAAACTCGCAACGGGGAGGAGGAACGCCGCCGTAGGTCCACGCCTTACACTTCAATGCCGGAGAGAAGACCACGAAAGAATTATAATCTTTTGTTCCTGTGTTTTATTTCCTATGTATTCGAACATAAACATGCTTTGTGATTCTTCCTCCATATACATGGAGTAGTTCTTTCGATTCTAGGATTAGGGAGTAGCTTGTGTGCACATTACAATGTTGGTTCATGTTAATTTCTTCCTTTGAGTTTAATTTGACAATTGGTAGTTGTTTTTTACTTTATACATGCGTGTTTGATTTTCTACCTACTGTGCTTAGGCCATACGAGGAGTGACAACCCTCGTATCTAAGATTTAGGGGATTTGATACAAGGAACCTATGGGTAAATCTGATCCCCTATAACCGTGGGTAGAAGGATGCGATGGAATAAGAAACGGTTCATCCTAGGGATTGATTCGGCATCCTCATACCGTCTATCTCGTCCTTTAGGCAGAGATAGCTCCCGGTAGATGCGGCAGCTCATCGAGAGAGTGTATGATGTCCCTTCCACAAAACCATAGCTAAACGTCTAGAAAACACCAATTGACAATATTATTTTGTGACACATAAGCGAAATCGAAGTCCTAGAATCACCTTTGAAGACCTCGGAACGCTCCTTTCCTCCTCCGTGTGACACCGTATAGAGTATATTCCACCGACATCCCTCACCAATCGAAACCATCTTAGAGTTACGTCTGAACAATTACAACCACTGAACATATCGATATTCGAATCCCAGTCCCTGTGGGATCGATAATCTTTTATTACTTGACGACATCCATGCACTTGCGAGCATTGAGCGCGAGCGCGCACTTCGAGTCCTCGAAGGCCTCCATCGCGAGATTTGAGGGTGCGATCGCGTGCATCAGTGAACTTACCTTCTTCTTAGGGTTACAAATAAAACAAACTAGAGAAGGAATTTACATGCATCAATATAAATATGCTAAGGAGTTAATTAGTAAATTTGGAATGCAAAATCCTAAGAAAATTAGTACACCTATGGCTACCAACGTAAGCATAGGAGAAGACTTCGAGGGGAAAACTATAGATTTAAAATACTATAGGAGTGCAATTGGTGGCCTTCTATATTTAACTGCGAGTTGACCTGATATACTCTTCGCAGTAAGTATGTGTGCAAGATTTCAATCTTGTGCCAAAGAATCACACCTAACATTAGTTAAATGGATCTTTAGATACTTAAAAGGAACATAAGACGTAGGAATTTGCAACCATAGGTCAAGTGAGTTCGAACTAATCGACTACTCCATCTCGGATTATGCCGATAGTAAACTTGATAGGAAGAGCACGAGTGGATGTTGCCAACTCCTAGGATCAAGCCTAGTCAACTGGTTTAGTAGAAAGTGTTAGTGAAAGCCCTAGAGCCAATCATGTGATGATTGTTGTATGGACTTTATTGTATCATATTCCTATTTATAAAGGCATGGTTATTATATTTACTTGTATTGGTGCCAAATAACTAAGTATAATAACGTCCTTGAGTAGAAGGTTCTTATCTATATCAATCGATTGGTTGAATCGATAATGAGATGATATAGAGAACACTACTCTTAATCATTCCTAATCAAGTATTAACATTCAAGGACAATGTTAATGCGTAGAGACTAGCATGTAGGTCAACTCGATGACTTGATCTCACAAGTCATGGATATGAGATATCAAGTTCACACATGGGTATGTATTGAAGAATGTATACTGAATGACCCGCCATGAGAAAGTATCATGGATCGTTATATGAGTGTCATATACTTTCTCATATGACTATTAGTATGTTATTAGTCCTTAGACACAGAAGTCACCATGGTTCCCTACATAAGGAGTTGCATACTTTGGCTTCGTCAAACATCACCCGTAAATGGGTGGACTATAAAGGCGATTACTGGGTATGTAACAAATTATGTGGAGGGATGTGAGTGATGTAGATGGGCTCTATCCCTCCTTTTATGATGGGAGTGACATTGTTATTCTTGATAGAGTGAGACCACGAAGTGCATGGCTATGCCCAAATGAGTCAATATGAGATATTGAGCTCATTTGATTAGAGTGAGTCTACTATGCCGAAGTGCTCTCAAAATTTACTCTTGCTCACAAAAGATTTGAATCTTCACAAAGGTGCTTTTCCGACACCTCATGCCTACATCCAAGCTTTCATTTGTGTCGGTATAAAGTAGCTTGTAATTTTCATATATTACTTTTCGCTTGTGTACTTAACTTCAAAGAGTGGGTAGTGTGTTACCCATCTCTTACCTTTGTAAAAAGCGAACCCCTTCGAAGTCAAGAGTTCTCGAATCGGAGGGTACTATTGTGATTGCCCATCGAGGTAGCTCTCGAAAGAGCTACAGGCCTTGGAGTAGCAACCCAGTTAGGATTGTGAACCAAGTAAACTAACTGTTTTTGAATTGCATTTAATTTCCGCTGCATATTCTTATTTGACAATATAAAATAAATTTTAAATAATCAAAAAATTATTAAACTCCAAGATTCACCCCTCTCTCTCGGATTATCGCGATTCTACAATTCGTATCAGAGCGGGGGCGCTCTGAATTTGGTGCAACCATCATCGCTAGCATTAGATTAATTTTCTATATTTTTCTAGAATTACTAAAATATTTTTCCTACTTTTAAATAATTGTTAAAATATTTTTTCTGTATTTAAATAATTGTTAGAATATTTTCCCTACATTTAAATAATTGTTAGCATATTTTTCCTACATTTAAATAATTGTTGGAATATTTTTTCAGCATTTAAATAATTGATAAAATATTTTTCCAACATTTAAATAATTTCTAAAATATTTTTTTCAACATTTAAATAATTGCTAAAATATTTTTCTAGAATTTAAATAATTGCTAAACTATTTTCCAGTATTTAAATAATTGCTAAAATATTTTTTCAACATTAAAATAATTGCTAAAATATTTTTACAACATTTAAATAATTGTTAAAATATTTTTTCATTAGAATAATTAATTTTCTGCATATCAAATTAATTAAATTAATTTTCTGCACTTAGTTTAATTTTTATTCTAGAATAATTTTTACTTAGAACAAATTTCTCATTAATTTGTGCACTTAGTGTAAATTTAATTCTCGCAAAATATTATTTAATTTAAACAACTCTAGGAATATTCCTCAACTTTAATTAATTTAAATAAAAATCTATTGTTAAAATATTTTGTTAGGAATTTTGCATTTAGAAGGATATAATACTGTTTGTCCTCCTCTCTTCAACAAAGAGGACTTTTCCTACTGGAAAAGGCGAATAGAGTATTACTTGAAAACCGACCTAGAGGTTTGGTTTTTAATTAGGAAAAGGTTTGTAGCTCTGGTAGACGACTTAGGTGAGTTGTTAGAACCAGAGAAATGGACCGCAAACATTAGAAAAAAGCCTCAAGTCAATTATAAGACTTTAAACACCTTACAATGCAGACTTGCAAATGATGAGCTAAGTAAAGTCGGGTCGTTTCAAAATTCTAAAGAATTGTGAGACAAATTAATTAAGTTGCATGAACAACCTAACTTGAGTCAACTCGAGAATGGTTTAGTTTTGATGGCAGGAACGAAAAAAAAGGAAAGAAATTCAAATCGAGGAAAAGAAAAGGAAAGAAACCATTTAAAGCAAACTTGGAAAAGTCATCATCGGAAGAGTCGGGTGCGGAAATATCAACGACATGCTTTGTAGCACTCACGGCGGTCGATGAGTCTGAAGCCGAATCAAGACATGAGTCTGAGTTTGAGTCCAAGAGAAGCCACGGATCTGCATCCATTTCCGAAGGTTCTGATGAGGTAACTTCTCGCCTAGAAGATAAATTGTACATTATTATTGCATGCTTAGGAAGGAAACTAGCCAAGTCCGAGAATCAAGTTGACTCGCTTCTTGAGGAAGTCCAAGTACTTAAGGAGCAAGTCAAATCGAAGACTTCGACTTGCCAAACTAAGCATAGAGACTCAACTCAAGTTGCAAAGCTTGAAGAAGAGAACTCGGTCCTAAAAAGGCAAGTAGAAGATCTAACCAGATTGTTGGAAAGGATCACTTCGGGCTCTAAGTATCTCAATATGATGCTTGGGTCTCAATGAGCCATATATAACAAGTCCGAACTCGGATATAAGGCAAAGGACACAAATAGATCATATATGTCCTTGTTTAATAGAAATGCTAAGGGTCGAGTCCAAGCTTGGGTTCCTATGTTACACCCCCAGAGTATGCCAAGCCCGAAAATCGGACAACATCTCCCCTGTACGTGATACATTTCCTTGTTAATACAAAGCCTTTCGGCCACAACTACACAACATAATGAAGTGACACTACCAAATAATACAACCACAAAGACACAATAATGCACACCGATGCGACTCTAACACACTAAATAAAATATGATCAAAACCAACATCCAAACCAAAAGCATCATAAAAGTCAAATACAACACATCACATACATGACTATAATACAAAAATAGTAGTGAAACAAATATGAATTAAACTCCAAATGCTCGGTGTGAGATGTGATCAGCTGGGAGAGCTCCAAGCATCTTAGGATTCTTCTATCTGTTACCAGGGCGATAGGAAAACCCAAGGTTTGTGGTGGTGAGTATAAAACTCAGCAGTAAAGAATAGATAGTGCATGAACTAAATAAATGCAAGAAGATCAAAAAAATATACAGTGTAAAGGTAAAAATAGATAATCACTAGTATAATATAACTCATGCGTATACTAAAATATCATCTGAACAACATAAGGTACTAACATCCTGAAGTTCTTCACTGCTACAGCTCATACCACCTGAGCATATATACCACAATATGACACATAGAATACGGAAGAACAATACTATCTCTGTAATCAACAAACTACCCTATGGATGTTCTATAACAAATACAACAACGTACCTGGTTCATCCCATACCACATCATGATACTGGTCAATGGTGTACAACAGTCCGACCAACTCGTACACAGGTATCCCACACACAACCAACATAGAATATGCAAATAACATGCAAGATGATGTACAACCAAATACAACAAACATAGAACAAACAAATACAACAGCACAACAAACATATATATAGATTGTATCTATATATCCTGCTCACACACATATATATACATAAATATATGTATATGTATATACATGCAAATGCCCTCACACATGGCAATACAAATGCATGGTCATGCCTGCGCATCCCACTCGCTACCACGACCCGAGTGTGGCCTAAGTGGCATGATATGATAACTGTCCCAACTCAATAAAAATCACTGCTCTTGAGTGGCCGAGTGGGCAGTATGAATAAGTAGCGATAAGCTGGGGCTATAAATTTAAGAGCTATAAGCTACACAATGAGGGTCCCTGCTGTTAGCCACTCCAACTGACACTACCCATGAGTGGTCAAGTGTCACACACCTAGGACAATTGCACGCAACTCTAACTACCACTATCAATAGTAGTTGAGTGCGACATAACAAATGAACTTCCCTCACACCATTTACTACTACCACGAGTAGCTGTGGAAGCGGGATATTGACGACCCTCTCAGCCATAAGAGACCAAGTCGCGACATGCATGTAAATGGAATGAATGCACAACCACACATGCATACATACATCCTGCGCACTCTCTATCCCGATGAGTCGTATACAGTCTGTCGATCATGCAAGGACTTCCCGTCCATAGTGACACATCGTCGACAACCCACACTACCGTATGCGGACATATGATCCACAATAAATATACAGCGAAAGGTAAGATGATACACCAACTCTACATTAAAGACATCATCCACCCCCGGATGATTGTTCCTGATGACAAGAGTCAAATCAACATTCATACCCAGCTACATACCCATGGTTAAGCATCTAAAGGTCTATATACCATAGTATCGGTAATTTATAGCAACGATGAACGAAATATGACAACAACTATAGTATATCTCAAAGTGCAGAGACTAAGTATCAAGCCGCAGTTAATATGAGTGGAGTCAAGGTACGATATTAATAATATAGAAACTCATGCACTAAGAGTAATCAACTACCTGACCAGGGTAAGAAATATTACCAACCTGATATGTAGAACATTAACTGTCTTCGCGTTCGAGTGTCTGTCCCGAATCCAAGTCCTGTGCATAAAACATACATAAACAAATGCCAACATAATTAAACTGTAGGAATAGAAATCTAGTCCAACCTAACTCTTTGGCTGATTAACTACAGTCTGTAAGGGTAGCTCCATACACTTCCATATTAATCGCTAATTACTGATTAACTACACATAATTAAATCCAATCTTAATACAATGTTAAAATCCATAAACTATTCTACTGTCACAACATAGTTCACTAACATAACATAACCAAATCGAAGCTTACCTAGTTTGATACAATGAACCACAGCTTATCCAAAGTCCACATCCGTTGTCAATCTCCACCCCCTTAAACAAAACAACACATCACAGAGACATTACTAAAATCAAATGATTAGGTTATAACAACTTCACTGGTCAGTGCACAAAATCAACACTCAAACCTGTAAGTATATCAATCATAAGCTTCAATCCCTACCATGCAGACCCAAACTTACCTTCAATCCTTCACAATCTTCCAATTTTACGGTGAATCTGCATATGTTACCCACCGTTGATCTTCCCCCCATGATCACATAATCCGGCAACTACTTCAGTGGAGATCCCCGACTAGTTCAATAGAGCATGGAAAAGAGGCAGCGGCGCAGATCTTGCCATGCTAAGCTCGCAAGGTCAACAACGTCTCTGGTAGGCAACTCCGATGACCGGAGGAAAGCCATTTACGGCCTGAGCAGACGCAACGATGGAGATCTAGGTGGATGGTGATGGGGTAGCAACCAACGAATGAATGAATCGACAACAGTCGACCTTCTCTGCATGCAATAGAATCAGGCGACCAGAGGAGCTCGCAGTAGGCGACAGAATCAAGCCCGTGACAGATGGCAAAGGCACACATCGTGTGGAGGGTCGATGAACAGAGCACTCCTTCGCCAATGCTTGCTGAAAAGTACAGCTCGCATTGTAGCTGGCTTGGCCACCGGCAATGGGACGACATCGATCGGGTGAGGTGATAGCTATGAGGAAATCGGAAGCGGAAAAGATAAATAACCCAGCGAAACCACTCATCGACAATCCAGGTGACGATTGGGGGCAATGGTGTTCAGCGAGTTACTCCAGCGGTGATGCGGCGATGCGGCGATGACCATCAACAGAAGAGAAAAGGTGCGATCGGAGAAAGAAGAAGAGGCATCGGGGAAAAATCGCGGTAGTGAAGGAGAAAGCGTCGATCGGGAAAATGAGGGAATCACGATGAGAAAAGAAATTAGGGCTTTTGGGAGAAAACTTTGACCGGTCACTTAAATATATCTTAACCACCTTAACCCTTGATTAATAATGCTAATCTCTTAATTAATCAAGTTACCTTCTAATAATTTTCCTAGATAGCTTGGTTAATTGCTGTATCAAACTGATTTTATTTTAGAAAATTTTATAAATGATTTATTAACCAACTAGGGGTGTTTTTATTTCCGATATCTTACATTCTCCCCCACTAATAAAAATTTGGTCTCCAAATTTCTGACTCATGTACGAGTGCACGAGATGTCACAACAAACATCTCAAGTATCTGGAGCAAAGTCACACACCTCAAGTGACTAAGTGGGGTACTGAGCTTGAATATTATTTTTCAACTCTCACATAACCTCTAAAATCTACCATGTATACTCTCAACAGGACTTCTAAAGTATGAATAATACTTCCATTTTGACCATCTATCAAAAAGGTAACCTTTCATACCAGAGTGGAAGCTCTATATCCGTGGCCTATTGGAGACTTTGCCAGAATCGTAAAGTGAATTATGAACCACTTTCAGAAATTCTACTCAAGGTTACTCCATGAAACTAGAAATCCTCTTGCAGTATAAATCTATCAAGTGATTCAACAAAATCCATCTTACAGATCGATAGAAAATAAGTGGACTTGGTTAATCGACAATCGATTACCCCAAATCACATCAAGTTCTCTCCGAATTTTAGATAATCTTCCAACATAGTCCATCGTACTAGGCTCCCACTTCCATCTTGGTACGTAACCCTACTTGTCACTAATATTCCACCTTTATTTGTTGACACAATCAACCTACGAAATCAACCCATGTCCCACATATCGTTCCACCACCAAGAATGTTTCAACACTCACTATATTCGAATACACTCCGAATAAATTACCAATCTCGAATGATGAGTCTCCTGAAACAACTCTTCCTAATTCGAATGCAACTCTATAACCACTATCCTTATCAGAGACAGGGAATTATCTTCTCACAAAAGAAATCCATCCACCGTCCGAAATCCACTCGACCACACATATTGTAGGTGACTAGGAGACTATAGTGACCAATCTCCATTATTGCAACTATCCATGTTCTAGCAACTCTATTGTAGCTACCCAGTTGCTAGCCAAAACTCCATTAGCATTCCTACTCAATACATCTACCTATCAAGATAATAACTACCAAGTCCACATCATAAGTATGACCGCTTATCTCATAATTCCTTAACTGGCGTAAGCTTATTATACGTCTCATTCAACTGTATCAGAACTGCTCCAATCCCTACAATGATGCATCCGTTTACATTACCCTTCAATCCACACCGGAATGATTACTGGCACTGATGCAAAAGGCAGCCACCGTCTAGGCCCTGAAAATGGGTTTCACAAGCTTTTGACCAAGTGAATTTCATCACCTTCTTGGCCAACCATGTCACTGGTATAGTAACGCTAAAAAAAAAATCATATCCACAATGGTAAAATCTTGTAAGCACATGATCTTTTCCATGTCTTACCAATGTGAGTTTTTGATTGTATTCCCAATACTCTCAACAATCCCCCCCCCCCTCAAAGGAAGGACCACATTGGTTGGACCCCCTCCCCCCTCCTCAAGCTTATCCCTCATTGAAGGACTTCCTCTGCTTGATGTCCAATCTTTAACCCACTAAGACTTTCTGTCAACTATCTGGTCCTCCTAATCTAGCTAGACTTTCTGCCAGTTGTCCAACCCTTTTGGCCCAACTGGACTTCCTGCTTGGTATTTGGTTCTCTTGATCCGGACATGGGAGCTCCACTTCCTTCGTTCAAGGTTCATGGTTTGACATAGACCAAGGCTCTGATACCAATTGTTAGTGCCTATAAGATTCATATATCTCCACAATGGTAAAATCGTTATTCTAAGAAATACCTCCTGTGCATCATCAACCTTACCAACTTTGCAACACCGATCAATGAGGGTATCAAACAACCCATTTAGGCTCACAACCAAACAAATGACATTGCATTGAGTACATCACGAGCTTCAACTACTTTGTGTGCTTTACACCAGCCTTCAACCAATGCACCATAAGTAAAAACATTTGGCTCTACAATATCATTGCCTCAATCGATAAAGTAATCATCATAAATTTTCTCCCGATATGAGATCTTCAATATTGAAACTATTTCCAAAATCACTCCGATCGTATACTCCACTTGCTTATGCAATGGCAAGCCTGGGATTTCATCTGAAACTACATCCGAATACTCTCATATTATACGCACATCTAAGAGACATATCATACCATAATTTTAACAATTTAACCATCCGAAAGGATATGTCTACAGTAAAGGTATGTCTATCAAAGTCTAAGGGCATCCCTTGACTTCTTGGTTGTTGGTCAACATCTCACCTGACGGTAGAGATACCACTGACCCACAAGTCGATGTACAGGAACCCTTCTAATCCAACTAAGTATGTTCTAGACATACATACTTGTAAACTACCAGTATCTCTCAATATATCAACCGAGAGGGTAAACTAAAGTAATACCCTGAACGATCAATCCTTCGACACTCTGTCTTCTCTCTAAAAATCATATAAATTCGTCCATCTTTTGCCCATGGCAGCTGAGCTTATGTAGGTATAGAAGACTCCCTGGAGGAACTGACATCAACTACTGAAGCTGAGATACAAACCAACCGACCGCAATGAAGGTGGCAAACATTGTTGTATTGGTAACTAGTACACCCCTAACTATAAGGTACAGAAGAACTACCAACATCATAGCACACTCCAACTATGCAAATAATATAGCTACAACTAAAGAATATAGAATAGATACGACCATCATCGTATACTCTCTCCTCTGTACAAAGCAAATCCACGTCTGGGGAGATAACAGTTGTTGTTGTCTGCATGAATCTTCTAAGATGTCTTCTGCTGATGCTACTGAGTAAATCACTTCCCCTGGAGGGAAGTATCAAGGAACTCCAACCACATCTGAGGTAGTAAATCATTGTTGGTGTGATAACCCAATCTTCTGTGATGATCTCTGCTGTCGAGATTATGCATCATCCTCTCGAAATAACATCGACGGTCTTCAATTTAGTCTTTAAAGTACACCTCCTCAAATGTACTGGTTGCTTACAATAGCAACATATGAACTGATCCAACGGATAATCTAACTTCGCATGTCGTTGTGTCCCGCACTGCATGCACATAATCTGGAGTCTCTCCTCTGATTTTGCTGATGTGGACTAGAACCTCTTTTATACTCTGTGGTTGGTCTTCTATGGTTAGAAAGTAACTCATGATTCATTATTGGTACAATCGGCCTAGGTCACGATTGACCGGACTCGAGTTTGACTCGAGCGATATTTTGATGTTTGACATTGATGTATGATAATGTTTTGGAGAGATTGTTGATGAAATCGACCCAGGTCATGATTAACCGGACTCGAGTTTAACTCGAGGGGGATTTTGATGGTTGACTGGAGTTGACCATGTCATGAAAAGTTTAAGTCTAGAGTACTTGGCATGTAAAGTCCAAGCATGGTTCTTGGCAAGGAAAAGTCCAAGAATGAGTCTTGGAATGGAAAGTCCAACATGGGTTGGCAATGGAAAGTCCAAGCTTGAGTCTTGGCATTTGAGAATTCCAAGGGGTTTGATATTGGTGTAGGTTTTTGCTTATCGAGTTCGTGAGGGGAAACTTCGCTTCCCACTTCACCTCGGTAGCTTGTCCATGGCGATCCCTTCGATGTCCCCGGATAAAAAAAATTAATCCTAGACAAAAGGGATTTCCAAAGCAACAAAGTCATCGTCGTTCTATTCATTTAGAGAGGTCACTTGAACAAACTAGTTGTTCAAGCGACCATCCTCTATTCTACGAGTAGCCGCGGAATAGACGATGTCCGGATCGCCAGTTTTTGTGTTTATGCTCGGGATCCAAGTATTATTTATCCATTTACAGATTTATAACATGCTTATAATTGAAAAACAAAAACAAGCAACAAACAAAAGAAGAAAGTAAAATAGGTATACCTCTCGATCTTCTAATGTATGACCTTCCTCCTTTTGGACGTCGTGTGGGCGACGATCCACCAAAAGTCGAAGCTCCTAGATGCCAAATCTTCCTTCCTTGCTCTTCCAAAGCAAGAGGAAGAATAGAAACAAGGTTTTTCTTCTCACTAGAAACAACCAACAAGGAACCAAACTTATCCTTGCCGCCGGCCAACTAGATGAAGGAGAAGATGGTGGAAAACAACCAAGACACCAAGGGAAGCCCTATATCTTATTTCCACCACCTAAGGAGAGGGAAAAGGAAGCTTTTGGGTGCCGACCAAGGCTGGAAAAGTGCTGGGAAGGGTGCTGGACGTTGGCCAAAAGAGGAAGAAGAAGAGAGAAAGAACCTTCCTTATTTGGTGCCACCCTTGCCTCCAAACCCTAATCCTAATCCTATCTCAAATAGGATTCCTTCTTGCCACCCAAACCCTAACTCTCCTATCATATAGTTCACGACAAATCCCTTTTCCATCCTTTTATAGAGTTAGGGATAAGTCATGAATTAATCTCCTCCATTGGTTCTAGGGATTTAATCTCAACCGTCGGATCTAGAGATTTAATCTCTACCAATGGATCTTTGAGTTTTGTTTCTATCCTTTGGATCTAAGCATCATGAGGTGTTAATAGGCTACATTAGGGACCATGAGGAGGAGTTGGGTCTTGGCCACCCATGGGTCAAGCCCACATAAAGTCTGATCCACTAATGATGATCCAATCCACTAAAGGTTCATCATTGATCTACCTCACCAACCCCCATATGATAATATGGGCTCCATATATTATTTGTACATTTTCTCCCCGTGTTTAAGATCTCGAATGTCCGTCGATTAATTAATTTATTGACCATTAATTAATCAACATCTAACTCCTTGAGTAGTACCACTCAACCTTTTCATCATGCCGGACCAAGTCCACCTGCAGGGTTTACATGATGAATCTTATGAGCTCCTCAAGGGGACATCATCATCCTAATATATAGGACACAGTTTTCTCCTATAATCAACGGCACACCATATAAATAATATCATCTCCCAACTTACCGAGCCTATCGATTTAATCTATAAATCTCGCCCATTGGTAAATCAAAGAGATGAGTACTAAGTATATGTGCCCGTTATTATATCGGGATTAAGAGCATCTACTAAATAATATCTGAGGTCCGATTCGATTATGTAGTCAGCAATAAATCGAATCACCTCTAAGTCGGTCCTGCTCAATATACACAAAGTGCACTAGTGTGATTCTATGGTCAAGACAAACCAATACCAAACCACACTACAACCATTCCGATGGTTTGTCCAAAGTCATCTCGGTTGTGAGCCTTTGCTTATACTTTTCAAGGGGCCGATAACATGGTCTCCTGTGTGACACCACACACCATGTTATCTACAATTGGTGGCGTAAAGTCCAAGGGTGAAGTCTTAGCAACATAAGTTCAATGGTTGACACCGTAAAGTCTAAGCGGGAGTCTTGGCAGCGTAAGTCCAATGTGTCTTGGCGGTGTAGACATCATTAGCATGACATAGCCGATGGAAGCACCTGAAGGCTAGCATATGGATGAACAAGTCATGGATGACTTGGAGAGATCCGATAGGCGTGAGGCTGATGGAGGTGGCTAGAAGGCTTACATCTAGGCTACGGGTGGTCTAGCAAGTATGAGGGCACCATACTTGGGGTAAAACCTTATGTTTGAGGTGTATCAGTCGACTGGGACCTATGGAAAGTCGACTGGAGTGAGTCAACTAGGGTTTGACTATGGGGAGTGTCCTAGAAGTCGACTGCCAGAGGTGGGCAGTCGACTGCTGGCTCGAGCAGTCGACTGATCTTGTGATCAGTCGACTGGTGCTCGAGAATTCAGGCACAGAATGGAGTCGGACTCGACTGCTAGAGTTAACAATCAAGTGAAGGCTCTATCAGTCGACTGATGTCCTATCTGTTGGATTTTTCCAGCGTGGATCGCACCGTTGTCTCACAGCAATAGTGTCATCGGTTGGCTGATGGTTCCGATCGATCGATAGGAAAAAATCCAAAGGGAACTCATGGAGGAGATTTTGATTAGCATTTCTTGAGGAGTTTTGGGGCGAATTGATGGTGTAATTCAGGGTCTCCAAGTGCAACTCAAGCAACCACAAAGCAAGCAATCCAAAAGCTCTTGTAAAGTTGTTTTCTTTACTTGTATTGCATTTTATTATTGTATCTTACTTGTATTTGTTTCTTACTATTGTAAGAGTTATTGTACAAGGTTTCTCCACCTCCGAATTGTTCCGAGAAGGAGTTTATTAGATTAGTAGTGCGTGTTTACATTGCTAGGGCTTTTAGAGTCCGATCCGTAGAGTAGGAACCATTCGATTCCGAACCACATTATTTCTTGTGTAGTGCTTGTATTTGTGTTGTATTTGTTTTATTATTTCTATTTCCGCTGCATATAACACATTTTGTAGCAAGCACGCAACGAATTCCATCGATGCATCGAAATGAGCTATTCACCACCCCACCCCCCTAGCGGTCACCAAATCCTCAACAATTGGTATCAGAGCCTGGGGCTCTTCTATGGACTAACCGCTGGGAGAAAAACCACTAGAGGAACAAGATGGAATTCAAAGAAAGACTTGGATGGGACATCAACACACCGCCACCATACGATCAAGAGGATTTTTCGGCATGGAGGGCAAGAATGGAGAACTTCTTGATGATGGACATAGAAGATTGATTTATCATCATGGAAGACTTTGAACCTCCTAGAGATAAGAAGGGAAATGTCTTGAAGTTGAAGAAGTGGACACAAGAGCAACGTCTCAAGTTCAAGACCGAAGTCAAGGTAACAAAGCTTTTAGAAGATTTGATATCTAATGGCATTTTGTGCAAGCTAGGGGATTACATGGATGCCAAGGAGCTATGGAGCAAGTTGGAAAGATTCCATGAGGAGTCTCACTCTGTACAACAAGAAGAAAGCTCTTCCTCACAAGAAAGTGAGGATTCGGAATCATCATCTGGATCGAGATCGAAAGTTGAAGAGGAGTCAACATCCGGGTTAAGAGAAGAAGTGGAATTGGAGGAAGTCTCCACCTCAAGGATTGAGGGGAAGGAAAGACCATCCACTCTGGAACAAGAGCAAGAAGAAGAGCTTTCAACATCCGGTCAAGATGAAGAAGCTCAAAATGTGGCCACCATTGACCTAGGTAACTCAAGCATATCAATTCATATTAAAAATCATATCATATGCTTTGAGTGTAGGGAAGTAGGACATTACAAGAGTAAATGTCCTAAAAGAGTCAAGAAAAGTCAACCGGCGTCAAGATTTCAAGAAAAGACCAATGAAGTCGGAGTTTCCACTAAGAAAAGCAAGGAGTACATCATTTGCTTCAAGTGCCATCAAAAGGGGGACTATAGGAGCCAATGCCCAAAGGGAGGGAAGAAGACTTATGAAGGAAGAGCTACACATGTCGAGGGAGCTAAGGTAAACCCTAAGGTAACTTTTAAGCATGCTATAAATAATGTTAGCAATTTTGCTATTTATCATAAAGAGTATGTTAGAAATAGTAGACACTATCGCCTAGGTGCTAAGAGTTACAATATTTCAAATGAGGAGAAATTTGGGATTAATGTCCCTAAAAATACTCTACCTAAGGCAAGTATTAGGAAAATTGAAGACCATCTAGGTTGTAATCCAAAGGACCATAGACACATGCCTAGGAAGTCTCATGTCCAAATAATAGATGAAAAATCAAAAATTGGACAATTAGAGTTAGAAAATCAAGCCTTGACATCAAGGCTTGAAAAACTTGAAAGGACCCTCAAAAAGATTCAAAATAAAGTTAAAGGGTCAAATGATCAAAAAACTAGGTCAAATTGTCAAAATCTAGGGTCTAGGAAGCAAGGTCCACCTAAGGGCAAGAAATGTTTGTGTCACAAACCTAAGTCCAAGGAGACCTACCATAGTGTTCCATTCGATTATGGAACACAACCTAGGTCTAGGAAGTCCATGGTTACTAGGGAAGTTATCCCTAAGGTTAACCAAGGCAAGTGTCTAGTGGCCAAGGTTTCTATGAAACCTAGGAAGACCACTAAGAAGGTTACTTGGGAGGCAATCCCTAAGGTTAACCATGACATGACCACAGTGACCAAGGCTACCAAGTCTAGGAGGGTCATTAGGAAGGTATCTGGGGAGGTCATCCCTAAAAAATACCTAGTAAACCCTAGGAGCTCAAATAGGTTTTGGGTTCCTAAGAGCGTGATCGAATCACGCTAGATAGGTTTAGATGTGCCAACTTTAAATGGATGGGTAGTTAACCTAACCATAGTAAAGGTGGCACCTTAAGTCATTTTCAAGGTTATGGATACCTTGGAAATAGGTTTGAATTTTAATCCTAAAGGATTTTAGGATGTGCCAATAAGCCTTGAGAATTGTGAAAAATTGATTAAACTTGGCACATGTAGACTTAGTGGTATTGGTGTGAAATTTGGGGTTTTGGCACACTTTGGGAATTAGTGTATCAAGAAAATTGTCATAAGGCTTAGAAATTACATTTAAGATTGATACTCAAGTACTACACTTCTTGATGTCCTATACTTACCATGCTTCATGTGTTTTATCATATGTTTGCATGGAAGGAATGTTTATGGTGTATTGCATCTCACAGAATAGATCATTCACCTTGATTGTGTATTACAACACTTAGAAAGGGTGAGATGCTAGGATTTGAAACTATTGGATGTTAATGCTTGTGAAAATGAAATAAAATACCAAAATACATTAACAAATACATGAACATAGGTATAACACTAATATATTTGATATACATGAATAAACATGTTAAAATGAAACAAATTGAGTGAAGAAGTCGAAATTCACTAAATTTGAATCAAAATCGATATCGATCGATAGTATATCGATCGAGCATAACATACATACCGAGCCCTGGTCGAGTCTTTCGCTTCCAGGACTCGACTAATTTGTCCATCAGTCAACTAGATATCTACATAAGTTGACTGTTGGTACTGTTCATCGATGCAGAAGAGCTAACAATCGAGTGGCTCGCCCAAGAGTCAAGGTCTTTGGTCACATCGGTTGGCGATATGTTACCGTAGCAGCGCGTAACGTTTGAGTCGAGTGCCGAGCGGCGATCGATTGCTAGTTCAGTGAACCGTTCACTAAACCGCTATCAGGCGACTGATGTCACACATCAGTCAACTGACGTCGTGATTTTATAATGTCGAACCGCTAGGGTTCGGCATCTTCACACCTTCTTCACGCAACTCCTCTTCTCCGATCGCCTCCAAACCTCTCCGACCAGCCTTCTCGCATCCACGTCGGCGACCAAAAGCCTTTAGGTTTGGAAGCTATCTCTATCATTCATGGCTTTGGTCGCTCTATCACTAAAATAGCATCTCACAACCCTTATTTTCTCCTCCAGCGTTAGGGTTTCGGTGAGATCTTCTTTCCGGTGATCTTCCGGCGTTCTCTCCGGCAAGTAAGCTGCCCAGTTAGGCCCTCACAACCATCAATCTAGTAATGGCACCAAAGTATACATCTAAACTCTTTAAACCCTAATTTTTGTTTTCGCCACATTTTAATCTAATCATGGTATTTGTGTCATCACATTGCATTGCATTGCATTCATCATATAATCATGTAGAAACAACGTAGGAATGACCCAAATGAGGGTATATCACGTTTGTACCAACCGATGGTGGTTAGGTACATAGATGAGAGATTTTTTAGATACTACTATGGCGACGTCATTGAGATTTTACTGCATTATCAGCTGATGAAGATCGGCCTTTGCAACCATGCCATTAATGATGACCTCCTCAAGGAATTTTACAAAAATTTGAGGAAAGTAGACGATAGCCCTACCTACACCACTCGTGTTGCAAAATGCGACATGGAGTTCACTCCTGCGATCTTGCAAGAGTTCCTGGAGTGTAAAGCATCGGATGAAACCTTCATCTTTTATCCTACTTTTGATGCACCTCTTCCGGCTCCATTTGACCACATCTCATTAGATTGCATAAGCATTTCTTCCATCATCCTCACCCACTAGCTCAAAACCTTTTTGTAGGGGATCGATTGGCCGGCTAGAGGGGGGTGAATAGCCCTCTTACGATGGATGTCAGAATTTACTCGTTCTTCTTGCGTTGCTTCTCTACGATTGTTGTTAGCGCAGCGGAATAATAATAATAATGAAGCTAACAATACACAATCACATAACACAAGATATACGTGGTTCGGAACCGAATGGTTCCTACTCCACGGGCGAGCTCACCGAGCTCTAGTTATGCGCACGACACTAACTATAACACTCCTTCTCGACAACACGTCGGAGGTGGAGAAACCTCTCACAAGCAATTACAATGTAATATAGAAATACAAGCAAATACACAAATACAATACACAAGAAAACTTTCACCGATTGCTTTGATCGCTTTGCTTGTTGCTTGCTTTGATTGGCTCTTGAAGGACTGGAATGCAGCAGCAATTCCCCTTCAATAGCTCCACAAAAACTCTTGCAAAAACCTCCATCTCGAGCTCCTTTTATAACCTGCATCGAGCTATTTTCGCGCTAGCGATCGGTGCCAAGGCCCGGTCATTGCCCCGATCGCCGTTCTCACAACGGCGATCCACGTCGAAAAGTTCCAACGGATCACCTACGGTCGTGATGATGCCCCGATCGTGACTAATAATCGGCCCGATCGGCTACGGGCGATCCCAATATCGACACTCCCATCGATTGCCATCCCTCAATCCCTCATTGCCATGACTACTTATCGATCATTGCCCGGTACATAGCGATCGCTAAAACTCTAGCCTTACACCAGTCGAACCCTAGTCGACTTGGACCCGATTGAACAACACCAAGTTGTTTGAGTATCCGACCATCGAGTAAACCCTCAAACATCAAGTTTTAGCCTCCGATACGATCTTAGCCACTTGGCCAAGTCCACCTTATCCTCATGGAGTTCCCCCAGCTCTCTTCCTCGGCCTACGCCCTCGGATGCGCCAAGCAACGCCAACGCCATCCTTCGCGTCTCATACCCTAGAAGTATGCTTTCCCCTTTGGGCTCCTCCATTCGCTCCGTCCGGCGGTCCCTCGGATGCACCAGCGCCGCGGCCCGCAATGCCATCCTTCAGACTCAAGGACCCGAGCCTAGTGAACTTGACCAAGTCCTCAAGACTTCCCAAATGCACCAAGCGCCGCGGCCAATGCATTTCTCACCAAGCACCAAGCGCGACCCTTGATGCTTTGGACTTTCCCATGCCAAGCACCAAGCGCCATGCTTTGGACTTTC
Organism: Wurfbainia villosa; assembly: GCA_025175895.1. Classification (NCBI taxonomy): domain Eukaryota; kingdom Viridiplantae; phylum Streptophyta; class Magnoliopsida; order Zingiberales; family Zingiberaceae; genus Wurfbainia; species Wurfbainia villosa. The sequence continues at coordinate 9,379,403 of CM045999.1, read as the reverse complement.
CCATCCATGACAATCCCATGTCATGAGTTTTGTCTATCATCAAAATACTATCAAAGTACTGCTCGAGTCAAACTTGAGTTAACCTGGGCCGATTGCACCAACAATCTCCCCCTTTTTGATGATTGACAAAACTACCATCTCAAGTCTACCAATTCTCCCATATTGGCAATTCTCATATCCCAATGAGAATTCCAACGAACCCTAATTGGAAACTTGGTAACTTCTCCCCCTTTTGACATTACATCAAAAAGGTCCTCCCCAAGGGTATGAATGTCTCATATCCCAATGAGATCTTACAATCTCTCCTTGGAGGAACACATGCCTACAATCTTTCTAGTGATCCCATATCACTTAAGAGGCAACCCAATTTTCCTCCCATGAGAAATACACATCCATCTTTTTCAGTTACATGTGCTACATGAGCTTGCTCCCCTTGACCATTGCACAGCAATGTCCTTGGAAGTCCCTAAGCCAATAGGAACATTAACCAATCAAAATTAAGGCAAAGTTCAACAATGAACTCTCTTCCACCTTAAAATTGATACTCACCCTCAACCCAACTCTAATCCATATCAATGGATTTCCACCCTCTCTAATGCTCTCCCAAGCATATCCTAGGGTTAGGAGTGGTTAGGGGACCTTAACCTATAGCTGAACATGGGCCTAACCAACAAGATTTACGAAATCGGCTTGTGCGGTCATTCAAAATCGAAATCATTTGCCATCATCGATCATTTGCCATCCATGGCGTCATTGTAATCTTACATTCTGATTTTTGAATTTGAAAATGGATTTTGAAATCCATAAGTAAATATACATAAGTTTAAAATCTTGAAATTTGGTATGTATATTACTTATCATAAATACTATGGGTGAAAAATATTAGAAAATTATTTTACCCATTAAATTAGGAGATTGATACAAAGTCCAAAATTTAAGAAAAGCTTCAATAAAGAGCCCTCTTTGTATCATCCCATTTAATGGTGATAACTATCAAAAGATAGGCTTCACCAAGGTTTTTCAAAATGTTTTTCAAACCTTTATTTTCTTTTTCCTAAACATCTCACCAATATCTAGATGTGTAAAAACACATACAAGTCAAATTTTTGTGAGATGTAAGTTTTGTTTTGTTTATGTTCTCATGCATATTTCTAGGCAATATTATTTGATTCCCATCAAATCATGCCATAGTCTTTAATTTCATTTTAATTTATGCATGATGATGATTATGGCATAGATATGATATAGATAAAAACATATGCCAATATCATGATGTCATGGCATGTGAATGAAACTTAAGCATACATGACATCTAAACATGATCATGACATTTTTATAGATGAAAATGAGAATGATGTCATGACATGGCAAGGCAAATAAAGCATGGCAAGTAAAATATACTAAGGTATAGAATACCTAAGTGTTAAAATTAATTTGCCATTTCTAGGAATTAAATTCATTTTGCCTTAATGTCATTCATTTCCCTAGTGTGCCAAAAACCCAAAATGGCACACCAATACCTCTAAGACCTAATTGTGCCAATTTAATCATTTTTAGACTTTTCAAACACATTGGCACATCCTAATGTGTCAACTCTACTATGGTTAGGATAACTACCCATCCATTTAGGGTTGACACACCCTAACCCATCTAGTGTGAATCAATCACGCTTTTAGGAACCCAATACCTATTGGAGCTCCTTGGGTTAACAAGGTATTCCCTAGGGATAACTTCCCTAGATACCTTTCTAATGACCCTTTTAGCTTTGGCCTTAGTCAAATGGGTCTTACTTGGGTCAACTCTAGAGGTGACTCCTCCATTGACCTTCTTAGTGGCTACATTTGATTTCTTTGAGGTGTTAGCCACTAAACACATACCATGGCTAGACTTAGGGATGGTTTCCCTATTAGCCTTGGTTTTCCTAGACCTAGATGTGGTTCCATAATTAAATGGAACATTATGGTAGGACATAGGTTTGTGACCCAAACCCTTCTTGCCCTTAGACATTTCTTGTTTTCTAGGTCTTGACTTTTGTACATTAGACCCCTCAACCGAATTTGATATTATTGCTAGGGTCTTCTCCAATTTTTCTAGCCTTGACCTTAAGGCTTGGTTTTCTAGCTCTAATTTTTCCAATTTTGAATTTTCATTTATCTTTTGGGAAATGTTTTTCCTTTTAGGCATATGCCTATATTTCTTGGGATTAACACCCAAGTTTTCTTCAATTCTCCTAATTGACTCCCTAGGTAAAATAGATCTAGTGTTTTGAGTCCTAGGTTTGTCCTTAGAGAAACTAACATGTTTAGCACCTAGACAATACACCTTATTATTTCTCTTAGCATGCTTTTCATTGATAATAGCAAGAGAACTAAAATAATTTTTAGCATGCTTTTTGACTTTAGGAATTAAAGGTGCATTAAGTAAATTTACCTTAGAGTTAGCTTTAGGAGCTCCCCCTACATGAGTTGCACCTTCTTGCCCTTTCTTCTTCCCCCTAGGGCATTGGCTTCGATAGTGTCCCTTTTGGTTGCATTTAAAACACACAATGTGCTCTTTGCTCTTGATTTTGGGAACACCGGCATCCTTTGACTTTGGATTGACTTTTGGTGTTGATGCCTTTTCCTTAGCCAATTTAGGGCATTTTCTCTTGTAATGCCCTTTCTCCCTACACTCAAAGCATATTATGTGATTTTTATTTAAAATAATAACACTTGAGTTACCTAGGGAGGTGGTGGAGGCCTCTTCACTTCTTCCGGAGGTCGAAGCTTCATTTTGATCTTGCTCTGAAATTGAAATCCTTTCCTCCCCCTCAATGCTAGAGGTGGAGGTCTCCACCAAATCATCCACATCTTCAAAAGTGGATGGTGATTCTTCTTCGGCATTCTCCTCTACTTGTGCCGATTGGGAACTTTCTTGGAATTTCATTACTTTATCCCATAATTCTTTTGCATCCCTAAAATTTCCCAACCTAGACCAAATGTTGTTAGGAATCAAATCACTAAGCAATTCGATTACCTTGTGATTTGTCTCAAAGTCTTTGATTTGGTCTTGGGTCCACCTTGACTTCTCAATTTTCCTATTTCTTTCATCCCTAGGCAATTCGAAACCGTTTTCTAAAATTAGCATAAAATCAAAATCGGTTTTTAGGTATACCTCCATTTTTCTTCTCCACCATAGTAAATCTCCTTCGAACTTTGGTGGTTGGAGGTTGTACCCGGCCATCTTGTAGTGCTCTCACGGCAGTTAGTCCTTGAAGACCGACATCGGCTCTGATACCACTTGTAGGGGATCGATTGGCCGGCTAGAGGGGGGTGAATAGCCCTCTTACGATGGATGTCAAAATTTACTCGTTCTTCTTGAGTTGCTTGTCTACGATTGTTGTTAGCGCAGCGGAATAACAATAATAATGAAGCTAACAATACACAATCACACAACACAAGATATACGTGGTTCGGAACCAAATGGTTCCTACTCCACGGGCGAGCTCACCGAGCTCTAGTTATGCGCACGACAGTAACTATAACACTCCTTCTCGACAACACGTCGGAGGTGGAGAAACCTCTCACAAGAAATTACAATATAATATAGAAATACAAGCAAATACACAAATACAATACACAAGAAAACTTTCACCGATTGCTTTGATCGCTTTGCTTGTTGCTTGCTTTGATTGGCTCTTGAAGGACTGGAATGCAACAGCAATTTCCCTCCAATAGCTCCACAAAAACACTTGCAAAAACCTCCATCTCGAGCTCCCAAAAGGCCCAGCCGATCGCTTCGTAGCCGCTGTGTCTCACAAATGTACCAGATCCACGTCAGACAAGTTCCAACGGATCACCTACCAGTCGACTGATGATGCCCATCAATCGACTGGTGACCTAGTAGTCGACTGCCCAGTCGACTACGGAGCGTTCTGTGCTCACGACACTCCCATTAGTCGACTGCCATCCCTCGGTAGTCGACTACCAGTCCATAGCAATCGACTGCCAAGCACAAAACCCTAGTCTTACACCAGTCGAACCCTAGTCAACTTGGACCAGTCAAACCGACACCTATGCCAGTCGACTGACGTCGGGCAAAACCTCAAACACCAAGTTGTTTGAGCATCCGACCATCGGGTAAACCCTCAAACATCAAGTTTGAGCCTCCGACACTCAGTCTTAGCCACTTGGCCAAGTCCACCTTATCCCTCATGGAGTTCCCCACCGAAGCTCTCTTCCCTCGGCCTACGTCCCTCGGATGCGCCAAGCGCACGACTTCACAACTCCATCCTTCGCGTCTCATACCCTAGAAGTATGCTTCCCTTTTGGCTCACTCCATTCACTCCTCGTCCGACGGTCCCTCGGATGCACCAAGCGCATGGCTTCGCAATGCCATCCTTCACCGATTCAAGGACCCCGAGCCTAGTGAACTTACTAAGTCCTCAAGACTTCCCAAATGCACCAAGCGCACGGCTTCGTAATGCATTTCTCACCAAGCACCGAGCGCACGGCTTCGCAATGCTTTGGACTTTCTCATGCCAAGCACCAAGCGCACGGCTTCACAATGCTTTGGACTTTCCCATGCCAAGCACCAAGCGCACGACTTTGCAATGCTTTGGACTTTCCCATGACAATCCCATGTCATGAGTTTTGTCCATCATCAAAATACAATCAAGGTACTGCTCGAGTCAAACTCGAGTCAACCTGGGCCGATTGCACCAACACTTTTCCCTATCAATGAATTATCTACACCTGACAATGTTATTTACAAAGTCATTGTTGGGTGCTTCCTTTCGATCGTGACTCGGGGTCAGGCCAAGATTCGGCCTCCCCATCTCTTTCTCATGTATGTCATGCATCATCGGTTCGACATGAGCATTGCATTGAACATTTTTCATTGCATTGTCCATTTCATATCCCCTGTACAAGGGAAAGTTCATATGCCCTTTGGACACATTATCACTGCATGGTTAGAGTCCATTGGCATTTACATAACTAGGGGATCATTGAGGGCGCTATCAGAGGTATACGATTACATCTTAGTGTGCAACTTCACACTAGCTGGGCTGCGGACTGGAGCTGGACAGATGGAGCTGGTACCTTGGCCTCAGCCCATGGTGCATGGGGAGCCACCTCTAGAGCCTGGAGAGCCTACAGCATAGTGTGAAGGGCCTGCTGCTGACGAGGATGACCCTGTGACTGCAGATGCACCATCAGCAAGTCTCTCAGAGCGTGTTGCACATCTGGAGGTCAGATTTGAGGACTACTAGTAGACCATTGACTCACGACTAGCCGAGATCATATTGGACCAGTCCTCCATGGGTCAAGGGTTGGGTTAGCAGCTCAGTCGGATGGAGGAGCGCCACAGTTGGATGGAGGAGCGCCAAAGCTGAATGGAGCAATACCAGATTGACATATAAGATGATGCAGACCTAGACGCTGAGCTAGTAGCCTCCACTGCCTCCACCATATGCGGGAGATTATAGCTAGGGGATGATTAGGGATCTTGTTTTTAGTTTCGTAGTGAGGTTGAGAGTTTTAGACATCTATTTTTCTTGTAAAAATTTAAGTTATATTTGAATGAAATATTTTGTTTATAAAAAATCATGTGTTTTTGTCTAATTATGTGGGTGTTAATGTGTTTTAAATTTGCCATGTCATGACATCACTTTTTATTTTTTCATATGACATGTCATGATATTGTTTAGGATTATTTTCTATGTCATGTTCATTTTTAGAGCTTATTCATATGTCATGACATCATGATCATTGGTCATGATTATTTATGATTATCATTTATGCATTAATTAAAATTAAGTTAAGTATTATGGCATGATTTGAAGTCCCATCTATAAGGGAGTCAAATAGAGTTGCTTAGAAAATACAAGAGGCCATAATAATCCTAATCCCACATCTCACAATTACATTGACTTGTGTGTGCTTAATACATCTTAGATACATGTGAGATTCTAGGAAGATAAGTTAAGTTCAAGGTGCATAGATAGTGCATCTAGATGAACTTAAATTTATCTCAATCATCAATATGAATCTTGAGGAAAGCTAATGTACAAGTCATGTACATCTAGCCAATAGTCCATGGTTCAAAATAGGTTTTCAAAATCATTTTAAAATCCTTTTAGAAAACCTTAGTGAAGTCTATATTTTGATAGCAATCACCATTGAAGAAGTTAATACAAAGTTAATCAAAAACATTAAAGTTTTAATGGTTTTTGAACTTTGTATCAATTTCCTATTTTAATGGGTAAAATATTTTTCAAACATTTTTTACCCATTGTATTGCTCATAAGTATTATACGTATGAAGTTTCATGATTTTTCAAACTACGTATAATTATTTATGAATTTTCAAAATTTATTTCTAATAATTGAAATTCTGAATTTTAGTTATCAGTCAACTGTCGCCTGATGGCAGTCGACCGATGAGCACTTCAGTTGACTGATTTCTGAGAGAGTCGACTGATAGGCTCATTTTGGAAAGAATAATATTGTTTAGCCCATTTTCAGCTATGGTAAAGTTCCCTAACCACTCCTAACCCTAGGATATGCTTTAGGAAGTATTATAAAGGGTGAAAATCCATTGGATATTGATTAGGAGAGTTGTTAGGGTGATGTATCAAATTTAAGGTATGGGAAAGTTCAATGTTGAACTTTAGACCTTATTTTTTATGGTTTAGAGTTCCTATTGGCTTAGGGAATTCCCAAGGACATTGTTGGTGCAATGGTCAAGGGGGAGCAAACCTTTAGGGGGAGGTATCCATCATGGAATGATGGATGTTATTTTTTTCCTCATGAGGGGGAGAAATGAGAATTTTGAGATACCCAATTTGGAAATTGAGAGAGTTTGTAGGATTGTCTCTCTTGAGTGATATGAGACTTATCACTAGGAAGATTATAGGCATCATAGGTATTTTTGGACCAAGGAGGAGATTGTAAGATCTCATTGAGACATGAGACATTAACCTCCTTGGAGAGTATCTTTTTGATGTTAGTCAAAAAGGGGGAGAATGTTTGGGAGAATTATTGAGAGAATTTATGGGATTACCAATTTGGGATAATTGGTAAAAAGATTTGAATTAGTGTTTTGACTCAAAGGTATGTGGTTTTGTCAAACATCAAAAAGGGAGAGATTGTTAGTGTAATCGGCCCAGGTCACGATTGACTGGACTCGAGTTTGACTCGAGCGATGTTTTGATGTTTAACATGGAGGTTTGACATTGATGTTTGATAATGTTTTGGGGAGATTGTTGGTGCAATCGCCCCGGGTCTTGATTGACCGAACTCGAGTTTGACTCGAGGGGGATTTTGATGGTTGACTGGAGTTGACCATGTCATGGAAAGTCCAAGTCTTGAGTACTTGCCATGTAAAGTCCAAGCATGAGTCTTGGCAAGGAAAAGTCCAAGCATGGGTCTTGGCATGGAAAGTCTAACATGGGTTGGCACGGGAAAGTCCAAGCTTGAGTCTTGTCATTTAAGAAGTACAAGGGGTTTGATATTGGCGGCGTAAAGTCCAAGTGAGAGTCTTGGCAGCGTAAGTCAAATGTGCCTTGGCGGTGTAGACACCATTAGCATGACATAACCGATGGAAGCACCTGAAGGGTAGCGTATGGATAAACAAAACATGGATGACTTGGAGGGATTTGATAGGCGCGAGGCTGATGGAGGTGGCTAGAAGACTTAGGTCTAGGCTACGGGTGGTCTAGCAAGTATGGGGGCACCATACTTGGGGTAAAACCTTATGTTTGAGGTGTATCAGTCAACTGGGACCTATGGGCAGTCGACTGGAGTGAGTCAACTAGGGATTGACTGCGGGGAGTGCACTAGAAGTCGACTGCCAGAGGTGGGTAGTCGATCGGCCGAGCTGAGCAAATGATCGATTTTGTGATCACCGACCGCACTTGAGAATTCGCACGAATGTGTTGGGTTTCTCCGATCGCGGTGAGTGTGTGTTCGAACATGTTTCGTAAACATGTGCACAGCAGAAGAAATAAAAATAATAAATCTAATTTATTACAACATACACACCATACGCATGCATAGTATAACATGTGTAGACATAACCGCAATTTCTAATTTTGCAATAAAAGGAAATTTATACTACATATACCTGACGTATCACGTGTAACGGGAAAGGCATCAACCGGAGCGATCATCGCTAGAATCACCTCTATCCGTATCCACACCAAGTATCTTTGGAATGACTTCACAAAGTCATGAGCCTCGTCTTCGTATGAGTTACTAGCCTCGTGTTGAAGACGATGTGATTGACAGAAGATAACAATCCGAATCAAAATTCGGATCCAAAACAAGTCCTCAAAAACTCGCTTCTCCGGAGAGGTATTCGTCAACCATTTGACGAATCCTTCATCCTCCACCTATGAGGATTACCGTAGATCGAATCTCCAGCAAAGTAGCCGCTGTCGAAGCTCCAAACGTCGTCCAAACAACGCTCCGACTCAAAGAAAGCAAGCTGTCCAGAAAACTGGACAGCTTGGTGGAGGAGTTTGCGCCGGCCAAAGAGAAGAGGGCCAGCGAGTCCTTGGTCACCGGAGCCAAGGAGGATTGCCGGAGGTCCTGCCGAGGACTCGGCCCGGCAAGTGGAGCTTGGGCGCGACAACAAGCTTTGAATTGCGGAGGAGGGTGGGCGGCTAGGGTTGGGCACCGACCACAAGAGGAGAGGGAGAGGGTGGGTTGCAACTATGGGTTGCATGGATTAAGTTTTCACAAAACCCTTAAGCCCTATTTTATAGAGAACAAATTCTTCTAATGGTTATCCAATCATAACCAAAAGCCCGTTAACCCGCTCCATTAATTTAAGTTAAAATAAACCAAACCATGTTGGTCTATTTTAAGTTAAAATGAACCGAACCAATTTTGGTTCATTCGTTTAAAACAAACCAAACCCCTTTGGTTTATTCTCCTCCATTGGATTAGAACCAAACCAATTTAGTTCATCCATTATGTCTTCATAAGACATGGCCCATCCACGCTTCCATTCCGACTGAAACGATTTCATGCTCGCTCCTTGTTTGGTCCAACCAAACCTAGTTTCTCTCGGTCTGAGAATCTCATTCTCAAGCTCGTTTTAAATCCTTCGGATTACGCTGATTGTGCGTGTGACCAAATAGGTTCTCTATTTATGTTGGCCATCTATAATTAACCATTAATTATAGAATGATCATGAGTGGCACCTAGTAGTACATCATGATCTCTAATTAATCAAAAAGATCAATGGTTGATCCAGAACTATTTATGAAACCTTTCAGCAGCTAGAATGATTCGTGCCTCATTCCTTTCACTCATCTTATACCCACTTGGTTCAGGACATGGTCTATAGTGTCAGTCCCCACAAGGTTGACTATGTCACACCTAGCCCAAGTATCATTTCCTCATCCTACGGATTCTAGTTACTGCACATGTATCGAAGAGTACCTTACTCTAAACATGTAATGCTTTGGCCAAAGACTTTAGCAACAATCCGACGAGAGGCCATGGGTATACATCTCCTCGCAAGGAGTGGTGAATCCTTTATAGGCTATTCAAACATTTTCGATCACTTTGACTTATACCCAATCATCCCGGGTCCACATCTCCTCAGAGATGCTTGCGTAAGATGTCAAAGCATAAGTCTTCATGATCAAGATGACTTGAATACCGCAAGTCAAAGGAACATCACACTTAAACTGCAGTAAGAACTTCATTGACATATCTATATATGCAGAGAACCATATGAAGTCTTACGGCTGGTAACTCCAATGAACTAGTTACCATAACTAGTATCCACGATTAACTCTGGACATCACAATGTCTCCAGCCAGTGAGAATCAGCTGCTTGGATACACCAAGGAGTATACCTCATGCTAGTCTCGACAGAATTGATGGTGTCCAAATCCATCAATTCATCGACTAGGAATAATTCCGATGCATCACAATTACACATGTAGAGTTACTCACTAGTTGTGATCCAATCACAAATTCTCTCATGCTGTGAATCGTATCGTGGACATTCAGTAAATGAGTTTAAGATCTAATCAAATACATGAGAACATGTATACTCAAATAGTGAATCTTCATTTATCATATAAATGATTCTAACATAAGGCGATTGCCTTAGGACATCTCTCACATATTACTAACAAACTCCCACTTGGCCTAATGCTAATCGCTACGGTATCCAATACTATAGGCTCTAACATGACCCTCAAACTTACTTTGAGGTAATGCCTTAGTCAAAGGATCCGCTAAGTTCCTTTCAGTGGGGATTTTCTCGATTTGTATTTCCTTCCTACTAATGATCTCTCTGATCAGATGATAGTGGCGAAGCACATGTTTGGATCATTGATGAGACCACATCATGTTCAGAGATGAACTTCTTGATCCAAACCGCTTCCTTTGCTGCTTCCAAAGCTGTAATGTATTCTGCCTTAGTGGCAGAATCCGCTATAGTGTCAAGCTTGGAACCTTTCCAACTTATTGCGCCTCCATTCCAGGTGAATACATACCAAGACTGAGACATGGAATCATCCTTGTCGGTCTGAAAGCTGACATCCATATACCCACGTATCACCATGTCCCCTTCTCCATATATTAGGAACACATCCTTAGTTCTTCTCAAGTACTTAAGGATTGTCTTAACAGCCGCCCAATGATTCATTCCTGGATCAGACTGGTATCTACTCGTGACACTCAGAGCATACAATACATCGGGCCTCGTACATAACATAGCATACATGATAGATCCTATTGCGGATGCATAGGGAATCTTACTCATGCAAACCCTCTCGTCTTCTGTGCGCGGACACATACACTTCAAAAGGTGTATCCCATGCCTGATGGGTAGGAAACATTTCTTGGATTCTGACATGCTAAACCTCTTTAGCAATCGGTCTATATATGTAGAATGCGAAAGACCAAGCAATCGTTTCGATCTATCTCTATAGATCTTAATCCCGAGGGTGTAGGTTGCTTCTCCCAAGTCTTTCATGGAGAATGTCTTGGACAACCAAATCTTAATTGACTGTAAGACTGAAGCATCGTTTCCTATAAGTAATATGTCATCGACATATAATACTAGAAACACGACTGCACTCCCACTAACCTTCTTGTACACACAAGGTTCGTCTGGATTTTATGAAAAATCAAACTTTTTGATTGTCTCATCAAAATAGATATTCGAGCTCCTGGATGCTTGCTTCAATCCATATATAGACCATCGCAATTTGTATACCTTGGTTTTATCAACCGATATGAAACCCTCAGGTTGTATCATATACACGTCCTCGAGCAGGTTTCCATTAAGGAAAGCTATTTTCACATCCATTTGTCATATCTCATAATCATAATGAGCCGCTATGGCCAGGAGCATCCGAATGGATTTAAGCATAGAAATAGGCGAATATGTTTTATCATAATCAACACCTTTCTTTTGACGATATCCTTTCGCCACCAGTCTAGCCTTATAGGTAATCACATTTCCATCCATGTCGGTTTTCTTCTTGAAAATCCACTTGCACCCTATAAGTTTTATGCCTTCAGGTGGGTCAACTAAGTTCCAAACTTGGTTTTTATACATGGAATCCATTTCCAACTTCATGGCTTCAAGCCACTTATCCCTTTTTGATCTTGTCAGAACTTCTTCATAACTGGTAGGCTCCTCATCATCAATGAGTAACACGACATTCGATTCACTTACGAGAAATCCATATCTCTCAGGAATATTGCGTGTTCTACCAGATCTACGAAGATGTGGTGTTTCAATAGGTCCAGCCGAATGCTCATCACTATGAGTTATCGGCTGTTGTGCTTCACCAGGTATCTCTTCAATGTCTATTTGAGTCTCTCGAGCCTCCTCAAGCTCGACGACACTCCCACTGTTTTCTTGCAAGAGAAACTCTTCTCTAGAAACACAGCATGCCTTGAAACAAACACCTTTTGTTCCACAGGATGATAGAATTGGTAACCCCTTGTTTCCTTAGGGTATCCAATAAATAGATATTTATCAGACTTAGCATCCAATTTGTCTGATACAGTCCGCTTCACATAAGCAGGACAACCCCATATATTCAAGTAAGATACATGAGATTTCTTACTATTCCATATCTCATATGGAGTAGTGGAGACTACCTTGGTTGGCATTCTGTTTAACAGGTAAACAACTATCTGAAGTGCTTAGCCCCAAAAGGACTTGGGAAGATTTGCATGATTCATCATTGACCTGACCATGTCCAACAAGATTCGATTACGCCTCTCAGATACACCATTATGTTGTGGTGTATATGGTGGAGTCCATTGAGACAATATACCATTGTCTCTTAGATAATTTAGAAACTCTTGACTTAAGTATTCACCACCTCGATCCGATCAAAGTATTTTAATACTCTTGTCATGTTGTTTCTCTACTTCATTTCTGAATTCTTTGAACCTTTCAAAGGCTTCAGACTTGTGTTTCATCAAGAACACATACCCAAACCATGAGTGATTATCGGTGAAGGTAATGAAGTAGCTATAGCCTCCTAAAGCTTGAGTTGACATAGGTCCACATACATCAGTATGTATTAGACCTAGCAACTCTCCCACTCGTTCACCTTTTCCTGTAAAAGGTAACTTAGTCATCTTGCCTTTTAAGTATGATTCGCATGTATCGTATGAATCCAATTCAAACGATTCTAGAATTCCACATCGGTGTAATTCAGATATGCGTTTCTTGCTTGCATGGACAAGACGACAATGCCACATGTAGGAGTCTAATTGATTATTCTTTCGAGCACACTTGTTGCTCGCTTCGATATTGAAAATGTCACTGGATATGTCCAACGTATAAATACCATTGCTCAAAGTTCCAGTTCCATAAAGTACGCCATTCAAAGTTATATAACAACAATTGTTACTAAACGTCAAATGGTAACCATTTCTATTTAAGCAGGAAATAGAAACAATGTTCTTTATTAGAGAAGGAACACAATAGCAATTGTCCAGTTCCAAGACTAGTCCACTAGGGAGCTTCAACAAATAAGTTTCGATGGCGACCGCAGCAACCTTTGCTCCATTGCCAACTAACAAATTTGACTCCCCTCTGACGAGTCTTCTTCTATTCCTTATCCCTTGTATGTCATTACATATATGTGAGTCACGCCTAGTATCCAATACCCAAGTGTCTAAGGAAATAGAATGACAATCAATAACGAAGATACCTGAAGAGGATGGGGCATCGGATGCCTTCTTCTTCTTCACGGACTCAAGATAAATCTTGCAGTTTCTTCGCCAGTGGCCTTCCTTGCCACAATGATGGCAAGTGCCCTTTTGTGGTGGTTCTGCCTTCTTAGCCTTCTTGTTCTTCCCTTTCTTCTATTTCTTTGCCTTCCTCTTAGAACCTTTCTTTGAGGAATCAACTAACAGAACCGCCTTCTCCTCATGCTTCACAGAAGGCTCCACAGTCTTCAGCATATTGAGGAGCTCAGGAATAGTGGATTCTAATTTGTTCATCCGATAGTTTATCACAAATTGTGAGAAACTCTTGGGAAAATAATGCAGAATTAAGTCAATACTTAATTCATGATCCATCACAAACCCGAGGGTGGCCAACCGCTCGATGTACCCATTCATCTTTAGCACAAACTGTACTACAGACGAACCTTCTTGCATCTTAGAGGTGAAGAGGAGCCTGGAGACTTCGAACCTTTCGGATCTCGCTTGCTCATCAAACAACTCATGAAGATGGAAGACTATGGTATTAGTATCCATATGCTCATGCTACTTTTGCAGTTCGGGTACCATCGCAGCTAGCATGATGCAACTCGCCAGTTCAGAATCTGCCACATGTTTCTGATAGGCCAACAATTAGTTTGGAGTTGCATCGTCCCTAGGACGGTTGGGAAGAGGCTCTTCAAGAACATATGCTAGCTTTTCCACCTTGAGAACAATTCTCAAGTTTCTAAGCCAGTCCAGGAAGTTAGGCCCAGTCAATTTGTTTAAATCCAAAATAGTGCGCAAATTCAAAGACGTCATGATCAATCGATTAACCTAGAAATACAAAACGAACATATATGAGAAAATGATTTTAAAATGCATCAATATACATTCATAAATCCCATTCATTTTTCGAATTTCAAAAATCCCAAAATCACTTCGGGAGATCGTAGGTCCATCTCCGAATGGACTGATATCCAACATAGATATGAACAACCTTGGAGAGAGTCCAACAAGTCATTCATAACTACGATGGTAGGTATCAAATATACCGATTGCATATCACGTATATGCAACTATCACAATGTGCTATCAACTAATTGAATGTTCACACATACATCGGTTGTTAACACATTAACAAGTATGCATCATATGCATAGCACCCAACTTCACCTCCCTTCACATCGACCTTGGAGAGAGTCCAACAAGCCGATGCTCCAGGTTAAAGCCAACCCATTAATCGAGAAATAGTTTTAATATGGTTAGAGCGCATTCAACCAATTAGCCCGGCTTGGAGAGAGTCCAACAACCAAAGCTAACGATTGACCTCTGACTCTTACCATATTAGTGTCAAACTATTCCATGGTTTGAACATGTTCGGGTTCGAGCCGGGCTTGGAGAGAGTCCAACAACCCAAACAAGAAACGGAACTCTGGTTCTAACCATATTAATGGAAGGTGTATGCTTTAATATTGAGTAAGGGTTTTTATTTCTCATCCTCTTTGCATGCAAATAACTATTATCTACATGACATTACATACATCTACATGTCACGACACGCATGACATAATGTTATGCATCTAATGCAATTACATGACATACAATTATGACATGTACAAAATTTTCTTATATGTCATAACTATTTATGGAAATAAAATATGTTTGAGATTTGATTCTCCAAATCAAATCATGATTAAATTAGGAAACAAATTTCTAAATCTAATCACATATTTTATTTGTGGAAAGTGTTGATTAAGGAAAGTCAATTTAGGAAACAAATTTTCTAAATCATCAAAACTACTTATGAAAATAAAATATTTTTAAGATTTGATTTCCCAAATCAAATCATGATTAAATTAGGAAATAAATTTCCAAATCTAATCAAATATTTTATTTATGGAAAATATCAATTTTCATAAATACTTCCAACTTTTCAAAAGTAGAAGATTTCCATAAATACTTCTAGACTTTCCAAAATTAAAAATTTTCATAAATACTTCTAACTTTCCAAAAGTAAAAAATTTCCATAAATACCATTATGACTATCACAAAATAATTTTACAATTATGTCGAAACACAACCTGGCCTCTGATACCACTGTTGAGTTTCCGGCACCGCGGCGAGTGTGTGTTCGAACATATTTCGTAAACATGTGCACAGCGGAAGAAATAAAAATAATAAATCTAATTTATTACAACACACACACACCACACGCATGCATAGTACAACATGTGTATACATAACCGCAATTTCAAATTTTGCAATAAAAGGAAATTTATACTACGTATACCTGACGTATCACATGTAGCGGGAAAGACATCAACCGGAGCGATCCTCGCTAGAATCGCCTCTATCCGTATCTACGCCGAGTATCTTTGGGATGACTTCACAAAGTCACGAGCCTCGTCTTCGTATGAGTTACTAGCCTCGTGTTGAAGACGATGTGATCGAGAGAAGATCACAATCCAAATCAAAATTCGGATCCAAAACGAGTCCTCAAAAACTCGCTTCTCCGGAGAGGTATTCGTCAACCGTTTGACGAATCCTTCGTCCTCCACCTATGAGGATTACCGGAGATCAAATCTCCGGCAAAGTAGCCACTGTCGAAGATCCAAACGTCATCCAAACGACGCTCCGACTCAAAGAAAACAAGCTGTCCAGAAAACTGGACAGCTTGGTGGAGGAGTTTGTGCCGGCCAAAGAGAAGAGGGCCAGCGAGTCCTTGGTCACCGGAGCCAAGGAGGATCACCGGAGGGT
The DNA here is from genome assembly GCA_025175895.1 of Wurfbainia villosa. NCBI lineage: Eukaryota > Viridiplantae > Streptophyta > Magnoliopsida > Zingiberales > Zingiberaceae > Wurfbainia > Wurfbainia villosa. The sequence continues at coordinate 9,363,463 of CM045999.1, read as the reverse complement.
CGCCGGAGGACAGCCGACTGGAGCTTGGACGCCGGCAACAAGCTTTGGACGGCGGCACAAGGGTGGGCGGTGGCTAGGGTTGGGCGCCGACCACAAGAGGAGAGGGAGAGGGTGGGCGACAACTATGGGTTGCAAGGATTAGGCTTTCACAAAACCCTTAAGTCCTATTTTTTAGAGAACAAATTCTCCTTATGGTTATCGGATCATAACCAAAAGCCCGTTAACCCACTCCATTAATTTAATTTAAAATAAACCAAACCATGTTGGTCTATTTTAAGTTAAAAGGAACGGAACCAACTTTGGTTCATTCATTTAAAACAAACCAAACCCCTTTAGTTTATTCTCCTCCATTGGATTAGAACCAAACTAATTTGGTTCATCCATTATGTCTTCATAAGACATTGCCCATCGCTTCCATTGCGAATGAAACGATTTCATGCTCCCTCTATGTTTGGTCCAACCAAACCTAATTTCTCTCGGTCTGAGAATCTCATTCTCAAGCTCATTTTAAATCATTCGGATTATGTTCATTGTGCGTGTGACCAAATAGGTTCTCGGTTTATGTTGGCTGTATATAATTAAACATTAATTATAGAACGATCATGAGTGGAACCTAGTAGTACATCATGATCCCCAATTAACCGAAAAGATCAACGGTTGATCCAGAACTATTTCTGAAACCTTTCAGCAGCTAGAATGATTCGTGCCCCCATTCCTTTCACTCATCTTATACCCACTTGGTTCAGGACATGGTCTATAGTGTCAGTCCCCACTAGGTTGACTACGTCACACCTAGCCCAAGTATCATTTTCTCGTCCTACGGATTCTAGTTACTGCACATGTATCGAAGAGTATCTTACTCTAAACATGTAATGCTTTGGCCAAAGACTTTAGTAACAATCCGACAAGAGGCCATGGGTATACATCTCCTCGCAAGGAGTGGTGAATCCTTTATAGACTATTCAAACACCTTCGATCACTTTGACTTATACCCAATCATCCCGGGTCCACATCTCCTCAGAGATGCTTGCTTAAGATGTCAAAGTATAAGTCTTCATGATCAAGATGACTTGAATACCGTAAGTCAAAGGAACATCGCACTTAAACTGCTGTAAGAACTTCATTGACATATCTCTATATGCAGAGAACCATATGAAGTCTTACGGCTGGTCACTCCAATGAACTAGTTACCATAACTAGCATCCACGATTAACTCCGGACATCACAATGTCTCCAGCCAATGAGAATCAGCTGCTTGGATACACCAAGGAGTATACCTCGTGCTAGTCTCGACAGAATTGATGGTGTCCAAATCCATCAATTCATCGACTATGGATAATTTCGATACATCACAATTACACATGTAGAGATACTCACTAGTTGTGATCCAATCACAAATTCTCTCATACTGTGAATCGTATCGTGGACATTCAGTAAATGAGTTTAAGATCTAATCAAATACATGAGAACATGTATACTCAAATAGTGAATCTTCATTTATCATATAAATGGTTCTAACATAAGGCGATTGCCTTAGGACATCTCTCACATATTACTAACAGAATGGAGTCGGACTCGACTGCTAGGGTTAACAGTCAAGTGAAGGATCTATCAGTCGACTAATGAGTATGATCAGTCAACTGATGTCCTATCCTTTGGATTTTCAGCGCGGATTGCACCGTTGTCTCACAACAACAGTGTTATCAGTCGACTGATGGTCCCGATCAGTCGATTGATAGGTGAAATCCAGCCCAGCCAGTAGCTTTAAAGGGAGCTCTTGGAGGATATTTCGATTAGTTTTTCTTGAGGAGTTTTGGGGTGAATTGATGGTGTAATTCAGTATCTCCAAGTGCAACTCAAGCAACCACAAAGCAAACAATCCAAAAGCTCTTATAAAGTTGTTTTCATTACTTGTATTGTATTTTATTATTGTATCTTGCTTGTATTTGTTTCTTACTGTTGTAAGAGTTATTGTACGAGGTTTCTCCACCTCTAGATTGTTCTGAGAAGGATTTTATTGGATTAGTAGTGCGTGTTTGCATTGCTAGGGCTTTTAGAGCTCGATCTGTGCAGTAGGAACCATTCGATTAAGAACCATGTTATATCTTGCGTAGTGCTTGTATTTGTGTTGTATTTGTTTTATTATTTCTATTCCCGCTGTGTATAACACATTTTATAGCATGCACGCAACGAATTCCATCGACGCATCGAAACGAGCTATTCACCCCCCTCTAGCGGTCACTGAATCCTCAACACCCATGACTCCGATCTTTCTCCTTTTGTTTAACATTTGGAGGCTTCTCATTCCAACATCTGACTTGCAATTTCTTCTTCTCGATCATCAACTCTTACAACACTTGTACAGAGTCATTTCTAAACTCATGACTCGATCCAATGTCTACCGATAGGATCTGTGAGAAGATCCAAACATCCTGATCAAAATGTAAGCCAATAAACCCTGGGTGGCTGAAGACATCCATTTATACTCTTGAGCTATTAGGTGGCCGTAAATTTTGCAAGTCTAATGACTCTGCATGGTATTCCCGTTACCTACGATCATCCTACTTGAAGCTCAAGAATTCCCTGACAACGAGCCAAAGAAAGTGACGTGGGGAAATACTCTCTCACAACATCACTAAATCGTGATCAAGTGATATGTTATTCCCCGAAGGTTATTTCTTACGTCTTCTACCATGTACCGGCTTGATCTCGATAATGATATGCACTAATTCTAGTTTCTCTATATAACACGAGTTAAGTACTCAAAAGTACCTTCAAAGTTATACAACCTAGCACAATCAACTCAGGGATCAAAATTCCCACAAAACACCATATACTAATCCTCCGCTATTTGCATCAACAATAGTATATACGTTTGTCCATTACCCCACAGGTAATGATCTGACTAGCATAGTTAGTGAAAATCACTAAGACTGTAAATGTTGATCTCAATAAGAAATGTGACTACCTGACCTTGCTTCCCGACTTGGTATCAGTCGGCTCTCAAAGATAATTCACCTTTTCGAAAGCAGGTACATATCTAATAAACTCAACATGTCGTTCCCGTGGTCAACTCAACCACGGTTATGAATAGCAATTAACACACAACATGTCATTCCCTATTATAAACAATTAAATGCATAGCCAACAAAAGAATATGTGATAATAGTTATCATACCTTAACCTTGTAGCTCAGAGAGGTCCTACTACAGCCAGATCCCAAACCTCACAAAGCCAAAACCGAGTAAAATAAAACTCGATGTCCGAATGAAATAAAATCCAAAAGTGGACTCGCAACCTGGGGCTTTAATACCAATAAAATTGTCACGCCCCGAGAGTATGCCGAGTCTGAAAATCGGACAACATCTCTCCTGTATGTGATACAATTCCCTGTTGATACAAAGCCTTTCAGCTACAACTACACAACATAATGAAATGACACTACCAAATAATACAACCACAAAGACACAAAAATGTGCACTGGTGCGACTCTAACACACTAAACAAAATATGATCAAAACCAACATCCAAACCAAAAGCATCATAAAAGGAAAAATACAACACTTCACATACATGACTATAATATAAAAGCAGCAGCAAAACAAATATGAATTAAACTTCAAATGCTCAGTGTGAGATGGGATCAGCAGGTGAAGCTCCAAGCATCCTAGGATTCTTCTACCTGTTACCTGGGCGACAGGAAAACCCAGGGTTTGTAGTGGTGAGTATAAAACTCAACGGTAAAGAATAGATAGTTCATGAACTAAATAAATGTAAGGAGATCAACAGATATACAGTCTAAAGATAACAACAGATAATCACCAGTATAATATACCTTATGCGTATACTAAAAGATCATCTGAACAACATAAGGTACTGACATACCTGAAGTTCTGCAACCCTACAACTCATACCACCTGAGCACATATACCACAATATGACACATACAATATGGAAGAATAATACTACCTCTATAATCAACAAACTAGCCTACGAACGTTCTATAAAAAATACAACAACGTACCTGGTCCATCCCATACCACATCATGATACTGGGCAAGGGTGTACAACAGTCCGACCAACTCGTACACTGGTATCCCACACACAACCAACATAGAATATGCAAATAACATGCAAGATAATGTACAACAAAATGCAACAAATATACCACAAACAAATGCAACAACACAATAAGCATATATATAGATTGTATCTATATATCCTACTAACACTCATACACATATATATGTAGGGTCGTCGATGGCCGGCTAGAGGGGGTGAATAGCCCTCAATCGTCGTATGACGGAATTCGTTCATTCGTCGTGCGTGCTTGTCTACAATTGTCGTTAATACGCAGCGGAAATAATAGAAATGATAACAACAATGCAAGCACACACAACAAAATACAAGATATACGTGGTTCGAAACCAAAAAGTTTCTACTCCATGGGCGAGCTCACCGAGCTCTAGTTATGCACACGACACTAACTAAACTTCTTCTCGACAACACGCCGGAGGTGGAGAAACCTCGTACAAGCAATTACAACAGTAATATAGAAATACAAACAAGAATACAAATATAATATAAAAGAACACTTTTCACCGATTACTTTTGATCACTTGTTTATTGCTTACTTTGGTTGGCTCTTGAAGGTTTGGAATGCAGTAGCAATTCCCCTCCAAAGTCACCCTTAAGGTCTTAGCGAAATCCTCCCTCTTGAGATCCATTTATAACCTGCATCAAGCTGATTTCATGCCCATCAGTCAATTGATTGTGACCATCAGTCGACTGATCCTGTATCCATTATCTCACAACGGTCAGATCCACGTCGGTCAAGTTCCAACGGATCACCCATCAGTCGACTGATGACACCCATCAGTCGATTTATTATCCCATCACCGATCAGTCTTTGGCGTGAACACTCATTGGAAACCATTCTCGTGGTGAAAACACCCCGATCACCGATCGATCTACCTCATCGATCAAGCGATGGTGTTATCGATCATTGCCATCCTCGAAGAGTCGTCGATCACCGGACCTGCTCAATCAAAAACCAGTTGAACCCTAGTCGACTTAGAGAAGTCGACTGGTACCTATGTCAGTCGACTGATGTCGGGTAAAACCTCAAATACCAAGTTGTTTGAGCATCCGACACTTAGTCTTAGCCACTTGGCCAAGTCCACCTCATCCCTTATGGAGTTCCCCACCGAAGCTCTCTTCCCTCGGCATACGTCTCTCGGAAGCGCCAAGCGTACGTCTTCGCAATGCCATCCTTCGCGTCTCTTGCCCTCGAAGTATGCTTCCCTTAGGCCTCACTCCATTCGCTCCCCGTCCAGTGGTCCCTCAGATGCACCAAGCACACGACTTCGCAATGTCATCCTTCACCGACTCAAGGACCCCGAGCCTAGTGAACTTGCCAAGTCCTCAAGACTTCTTAAATGCACCAAGCGCACGACTTCGCAATGCATTTCTCACCAAGCACAAAGCGCACAGCTTCACAATGCTTTGAACTTTTCCACACCAAGCCCCATGCTTGGATTTTCCATGTCAACTCCATGTTGGACTTTTCTATGACAATCCCATGTCATAAGTTTTGTCTATCATCAAAATACTACTCGAGTCAAACTCGAGTCAACTTGGGCCAATTGCACCAACAATCTCTCCCTTTTTGATGATTGACAAAACTATCATCTCAAGTCTACCAATTCTCTCATATTGGCAATTCTCATATCCCAATGAGAATTCCAACGAACCCTAATTGGTAACTTGGTAACTTCTCCCCCTTTTTGACATTACATCAAAAAGGTCCTCAAGGGTGTCAATGTCTCATATCCCAATGAGATCTTACAATCTTCCCCTTGGCATGCCCTCAATCTTTCTAGTGATAATCTCATATCACTTAAGAGAGGCACAATCCCTCAATTTTCCTTCCATGAGGAAAAATACACATCCATCTCCTCATGATGGATACCTCCCTCTAAAGGCTTGCTCCCCCTTAATCATTGCACCAACAATGTCTTTGAAAAGCCCCTAAGCCAATAGGAACACAAAACCATCAAAATTAAGGCAAAGTTCAACAATGAACTCTCACATACCTTAAAATTGATACTCTCCCTAAACACTTCTCCTAATCCACATTCAATGAATTTTCACCCTTTCTAATGCTCTCCCAAGCATGTCCTAGGGTTAATAGTGGTTAGGGGACCAAACCCTAGCTGAACATGGGCCTAACCACCAAGGTTTACCCGAAATCAGCAGTATCAGTCGACTCTCTCAACTACCAGTCGACTCCTTCCCACATCAGTCTACTGCCATCCATGGCAGTCGATTGATAATTGCAAATGCAGTTTTCTGATTTTCAGAAATGAATTTATGAAATTCGTAAGTAAATATACATAAGTTGAAAAATATTGAAATTTTGTATGTATATTACTTATTACAATCATAATGGGTGAAAAATATTGGAAAATTATTTTACCCATAAATTAGTGAGATTGACACAAAGTTCAAAAGTTTAGAAAAGCTTCAATATTGAGCCCTCTTTGTATCATCCCAATCAATGGTGATTGCTATCAAAAGATAGACTTCACCAAGGATTTTCAAAATGTTTTTGAAACCTTTAATTCCTTTTTCCTAAACATCTCACTTGTATCTAAATGTGCAAAACACATTCAAGTAAAATATTCTAGTGAGATGTGGGTTTATGTTCTTTAATGGTCTCATGTATATTCTAAGGCAACTCTACTTGATTCCCTTATGCATGGGACTTCAAGTCATGCCAATGATCCTTACATCAATTTTATTTTATGCATGATATGATTATGGCATATATATGATATAACTAAGCATGTGCCAAAATCATGATGTCATGGCATGTGAATGAAATTTTAGCATACATGACATATAAAACTAAGTCTAAAACATGATCATGACATTTTTCGAGATAAAAATGAAAATGATGTCATGACATGGAAAGGCAAATAAATCATGGCAAGTAAAATATACTAAGGTATAAAATACCTAAGTGTTAAATCCAAATTGCAATTTCTAGGAATTAATTCTATTTTGCCTTAATACCATTATCTCCCAAATGTGCCATAAACCCAAAATGGCACACCAATACCTCTAGACCTATTTGTGCCAATTTAATCATGTTTCAACTTCTTAAGCACATTGGCACATCCTAATGTATCAACTCATCATGGCTAGGTTAACTACCCATCCACTTAGGGTTGACACACCCTAACCCATCTAGTGTGAATCAATCACGCTCCTAGGAACCCAATACCTATTGGAGCTCCGTGGGTTAACAAGGTATTCATTAGGGATAACTTCCCTAGATACCTTTCTAATGACCCTTTTAGGCTTTGGAGCCATAGTCTTTTGGGTCTTTCCTAAGTCAAACCTAGGGGTAACTCCCCCTTTGACCTTCTTAGTGGCTACATTTGATTCCTTTGAAGCCTTAGCCACTAAGCAAACACCATGGCTAGTCTTAGGGATAGCTTCCCTATTAGCCTTGGTTTTTCTAGACCTAGAAATAGTTCCATAATTAAATGGAACATTATGATAAGTCTTCATGGGCTTAGGTTTGTGACCCAAACCTTCCTTGCCCTTAGACCTTTCTTGAACCCTAGGTCTTGACTTTTGGGTATTTGACCCTTGAATTGAATTTTCTATAATTTTAAGGGTCTTTTCCATTCTCTCAAGTCTTGACCTCAAGACTTGGTTCTCTAGCTCTAATTTTCCCATTTTTTAATTTTCATTAGGTTTTTGGGAAATGTTTTTCTTCTTTGGCATGTGCCTAGTCTTTTGGGATTAATACCCAAATTTTCTTCTATTCTCCTAATTGATTCCCTAGGTAAAATAGTTCTAGTGTTATATGTCCTAGGTTTATCCTTAGATAAATTTACATGCTTAGCACCTAAACAATAAACCTTATTATTTCTACTAGCATGCTTTTCATTAATAATTGCAGGAGAACTAAAATAATTCCTAGCATGCTTGTTAACCCTAGAAATTGAAGGTACATTAATTAAATTTACCTTAGGGTTAGCTTTGGAAGCTCCCCCTACATGAGATGCCCCTTCTTGCCTATTCTTCCTCCTCCTAGGGCATTGATTTCTATTATGCCCCCTTTGATTGCATTTAAAGCACACAATGTGCTCTTTGCTTCTAGTTGTGGGGACTCCGGCATCTTTCGACTTTTTAACTTTCGGTGTCGGTTGAACCTTCTTCACCTTCTTGGGACACTTACTTTTATAGTTCCCTTGTTCCCTACACTCAAAGCATGTTATATGATTTTTATTTATGATAACAACACTTGAGTTACTTAGGGAATTTTCGCATATCCCGGATGTTGAAGCTTCTTCTTGAACTTGTTCCGGGATAGAAGACCTCTCCTCGCCCTCAATGCTAGAGGTGGAGGTCACCACCAAATCATCAACATCTTCAAATGTGGTGGGAAATTCTTCAACATCCTCAAATCCGGATGTTGATGGGCACTCTTCCTTTTCATGGGCCAATGTGGGCTCTTCATGAAATCTTATCACCTTGTCCCATAGGTCCTTAGCATCCCTAAAATTTCCTAACCTAGACCAAATGTTGTTAGGAATCAAATCACTAAGTAATTAGATTACCTTAAGATTTGTCTCGAAGTCCTTGATTTGGTCTTGGGTCGACCTTGACTTCTCAACTTGCCTATTGCTTTTATCCCTAGGCAATTCTAAACCATTTTCTAAGATTAGCATGAAATCAAAATCGGTTTCTAGATGTACCTCCATTTTTCTTCTCCACCATTGAAAATCTCATTCGAATTTTGGTGGTTGGAGGTTGTAGCAGGCCATCTTGTAATGCTTGTGTCGGTGGTTAGTCCTCGACAAGCTCCTAGCTCTGATACCACTTGTAGGGTCATCGGTGGCCAACTAGAGGGGGTGAATAGCCCTTAATCATCGTATGATGGAATTCGTTCGTTCATCATGCGTGCTCGTCTACAATTGTCATTAATGCATAGCGGAAATAATAGAAATGATAACAACAATGCAAGCACACAACAAAACACACGATATATGTGGTTCGGAACCGAATGGTTCCTACTCCGCGGGAGAGCTCACCGAGCTCTAGTTATGCACACGACACTAACTAAACTCCTTCTCGGCAACACGTCGAAGGTGGAGAACCCTCGTACAAGCAATTACAAGAGTAATATAGAAATACAAACAAGAATACAAATACAATACAAAAGAACACTTTTTACCGATTGTTTTTGATCACTTGTTTGTTGCTTGCTTTGGTTGGCTCTTGAAAGTCTGGAATGTAGCAGCAATTCCCCTCCAAAGTCACCCTTAAGGTCTTGGCGAAATCCTCCCTCTTGAGCTCCATTTATAACCTGCATCAAGCTGATTTCGTGCCCATCAGTCGACTGATCATGACCATCAGTCGACTGGTCCTGTAGTCATTGTCTCACAATGGCCAGATCCACGTCGGTCAAGTTCCAACGGATCACCCATCAGTCTACTAATGATACCCATCAGTCGATTGATTATCCCATCAATCGAGCGCTGGCGCGAGCACTCGACTGGAAATCATTATGTGGCTGAAAACACCTCGATCAGTCGATTGATCTACCTCATCAGTCGACTGATGGTGTTATCAGTCGACTGTCATCCCTCAGCAGACGACTGATCAGCCAAACCCTATTCAGTCGAATACCAGTTAAACCCTAGTTGACTTAGAGCAGTTGATTAGCACCTATTCCAGTCGACTGATGTCAGATAAAATCTCAAACACCAAGTTGTTTGAGCATCCGACACTTAGTCTTAGCCACTTGGCCAAGTCCACCTCATCCCTCATGGAGTTCTCCACCGAAGCTCTCTTCCCTCGGCCTACATCCCTCGGATGCGCCAAGCGCACGACTTCGCAACGCCATCCTTCACGTCTCTTTCCCTCAAAGTATGCTTCCCTTAGGCCTCACTCCATTCGCTCCCCGTCCGGCAGTCCCTCGGATGCACCAAGCGCACGGCTTCGCAATGTCATCCTTCACTGACTCAAGGACCCCGAGCCTAGTGAACTTGCCAAGTCCTCAAGACTTCTCAAATGCACCAAGCGCATGGCTTCGCAATGCATTTCTCACCAAGCACTAAGCGCACGACTTCGCAATGCTTTGGACTTTTCCATACCAAGCCCCATGCTTAGATTTTCCATGCCAACTCCATGTTGGACTTTCCTATGACAATCCCATGTCATAAGTTTTGTCTATCATCAAAATACTGGTCGAGTCAAACTCGAGTCAACCTGGGCTGATTGCACCAACAATATATACATAAATATATGTATATGTATATACATGAAAATGCCCTCACACATGGCAATGCAAATGCATGGTCATGCATGCGCACCCTGTTGGGATGTATACTGAAAAGTCTATCTTTTGTATGAACATATTTATTTTGAAATAAGAATCACATGATCATTGTTTGCATATTTTTATGGTTATGTATATTGTCTAATACATTACACTGTAGATAACATGGTGTGTGGTGTCACACGGGAGATCATGTTATCGGCTCCTTGTAAAGTATAAGTATAGGCTCACAACCGAGATGGCTTTGGACAAACCATTGGAATGGTTGTAGTGTGATTTGGTATTGGTTTGTCTTGACTATAGAATCACACTAGTACACTTTGTGTGTATTGAGCAGGACCGACTTAGAGGTGATTCGATTTATTGCTGACTACATAATCGAATCGGACCTCAGATATTATATTGTACATACTCTTAATCCAGATATAATAACGGGTACATATACTTAGTATTCATTTCTTTGATTTACCAATGGGTGAGATTTATAGATTAAATCGATAGGCTCGGTAAGTTGGGAAATGATATTATTTATATGGTGTGTCATTGATTATAGGAGGAAATTGTGTCCTATATATTAGGATGATGATGTCCCCTTGAGGAGCTCATAAGGTTCATCATGTAAACCCTGCAGGTGGACTTGGTCCGGCATGATGAAAAGGTTGAGTGGTACTACTCATGGAGTTAGATGTTGATTAATTAATTGTCAGTAAATTAATTAATCGACGGACATTCGAGATCTTAAACACGGGGAGAAAATGTACAAATAATATATGGAGCCCATATTAACTTATGGGGGTTGGTGAGGTAGATCAATGATAATCGTTTAGTGGATTGGATTATCATTAATGGATCGGACTTTATGTGGGCTTGATCCATTGGGTGGCCAAGATCCAACTCCTCCTCATGGTCCCTATTGTAGCCTATTAATACCTCATAAAGCTTAGATCCAATGGATAGCAACAAAACTCTAGATCCAAAGGTAGAGATTAAATCTCTAAATCTGACGGTTGAGATTAAATCTCTAGATCCGACGATTGAGATTAAATCCCTAGAACCAATGGTGGAGATTAAAACAAGGCTTATCCCTAAACTCTATAAAAGGAGCCTTAAGGGTTGGCGTGGAGAATGATCAAGGGAAGAAAGGAGTTTGGAGTTGGCAGCAAGGCTTGGAGATTAGGGTTTGGGCTTGGCGGCACCAAATATGGAAGGTCTTTCCTTGGTTTCTTCTTCTCCATTGGTGGTTGGCACCCATAGAAGCCTTTCTAGCCCTTGGCCGGCGTCCAAAGTAGCTCTTTTCCTTCTCCTTGGCCGGTGGAATCAAGGCTTAGGGTCCTCCCTTGAAGGTCTTGGCTGGCAACCATCTTTTTCTCCCTTCTCCTTGTTGGACGGTGGCAAGCAAGTTGCTTGTTGCTTGTTGGTTGGTTGAAAGAAGGAAAAGAGTCGTGTTTCTATTCTGCCTCTTGCTCGGGATGAGCAAGGAAGGAAGATTGGTGATCTAGGAGCTTCAACTTTTGGTAGATCCTCGCCCACACGACGTCCGAAAGGAGGAAGGTCATACAATAGAAGATTGAGAGGTATATCGATTCTCTATTTTCATTTGTTACATGTTTATATTTGCTTTTCAATTATATGCATGATATATATTCTATTGTGTGGCTAAATATACTTGGACCCCGAACATAAACACAAAAGTTGGCGATTCGTACATCGTCTATTCGGCGGCTACTCGTAGAATAGAGGTTGGTCGCTTGAACAACAAGTTTGTTCAAGTGACTACTCTAATCGAATAGCACGACAATGACAAGGTTGCTTGGGCAATCCCTCTTGTCAAGGATAAATTTTTTTTTATCTAGGGACATAGAAGGGATCTCCATGAACAAGCGACCGAGTTGAAGTGGGAAGCGTAGTTTCCCCTCACGGACTCCCAACACACCCCACTCGCTACCATGACCCCAGTGTGGCCTAGGTGCCACGACATGATAATTGTCCCAACTCAACAACAACCACTACTCTCGAATGGCCGAGTGGGCAGTATGAATAAGTAGCGATAAGCTAAAGAGCTATAAGCTACACAACGTGAGTCCCTGCTGCTGGCCACTCTGATTGACACTATTCATGAGTAGTCGAGTGCCACACGCCCAAGACAACTGCATGCAACTCCAACTACCACTATCAGTAGTGGTCGAGTGCGACACAAAAAATGAACTGCCCTCACACCAGTTACTACTACCACAAGTAACCGTGGAGGCAGGATGACTAAAGATCCTCTCAACCACAAGGGAGACCAAGTCGCTAGCATGCATGTAAATGGAATGAATGCACAACTACACATACATACATCCACAACACACTCTCTATCCCATAGAGAGTCATATACAAGTAACAATCGACAATGCTAGGACTTCCCGTCCGTAGTGACCCACCGTCGACAACCCACACTACCATGTACAGACATATGATCCACAATAAGTATACAACGAAAGGTAAGATGATATAACCATCAACACTACATTAAGGACATCATCCACCCCCGAATGATTGTTCCTGATGACACGAGTCAAATCAACATTCATACCCAGCTACAAACCCATGGTTAAGCATCAAAAGATTTACATACCATAGTATCGGTAATTTATAGCAACAATGAACGAAATATGACAACAACTATAGTATATCTCAAAGTGCAAAGACTAAATATCAAGCACAGATTAATATGAGTGGAGTAAAGGTACGATATTAATAATATAAAAACTCATACACTAAGACTAATCAACTACCTGACCAAGGTAGGAAATATTACCCACCTGATATGTAGAACATTAACTGTCTTCGCGTTCAAGTGTCTGTCCCAAATCCAAGTCCTGTGCATAAAACATACATAAAAAATGGCAACATAATTAAACTATAGGAATAGATATCTAGTTCAACCTAACTCTTTGGCTGATTAACTATAGTCTGTAAGGGTAGCTCCATACACTTCCATATTAATCACTAATTATTGATTAACTCCACATGATTAAATCCAATCTTAATCCAATGTAAAAATCCATAAACTATTCTATTGTCACAACATAGTTCACTAACATAACATAACCAAACCGAAGCTTACCTTGTTTGATACAATCAACCACAATTTATCCAAAGTCCACATCCACTGTCAATCTTGTTGGAGTATTGGGAATATAATCAAAGTCCCATATTTGTAAGACATGGAAAAGATCATGTGCTTATAAGATGGAAAGATATCTCCATTGGTATGAGGCCTTTTGGGTAAAACCTAAAAACAAAACCATGAGGGCTTAGGCCCAAAGTGGACAATATCATGTTATTGTGGAGATATATGAATCTTACAGACACTAACAATTGGTATTAGAGCCATGGTCCATGTCAAACCATGAACCTCGAATGAAGGAAGTTGAGCTCCCATGTTTGGATGAAGAGAACCAGACACCAGGCAGGAAGTCCAGTTGGGTCGGGAGGACTGAACAACTGGCAGGAAGTCCAGTTAGGCCAAAAGGGTTGGACAATTGGCAAGAAGTCTAGCTGGGTTAGAAGGACCAGACAGTTGGCAGGAAGTCCTAGTGGGTTGAGGATCAGACATCAAGCAGAGGATGTCCTTCGAGGATGGATAGACTTGAGGGGGGTTAATGTGGTCCTTCATTTGAGGGGGGGATTGTTGGAGTATTGGGAATACAATCAAAGTCTCACATTGGTAAGACATGGAAAAGATCACGTGCTTATAAGATGAAAAGATATCTTCATTGGTATGAGGCATTTTGGCTAAAACCTAAAAATAAAACCATGAGAGCTTAGGCCCAAAGTGGACAATATCATGTCATTGTGGAGACATATGAATCTTATAGGCACTAAGAAATCTCCACCCCCTTAAACAAAATAACACATCACAGAGACATTACTAAAATCGAATTATTAGGTTATAAGAACTTCACTGGTCGATACATAAAATCAACACTCAAACCTGTAAGTATATCAATCATAAGCTTCAATCCCTACCATTCAAACCCAAACTTACCTTCAATCCTTCACAATCTTCCAATTCTACGGTGAATTTGCACATAAAAACCCACCGTTGATCTTCCCCCCCATGATCACGTAATCTGGAAACTACTTCAATGGAGATCCTCGACTGGTTCAGTAGAGCATGGCAAAGAGGCAGCGACGTAGATCTTGCCATGCTGAGCTCTCAAGGTCAACAGCGTCTCTGGTAGGCGACTCCGATGACCAGAGGCAAGCCATTTACAGCCTGACCTGATGCAACGATGGAGATCTAGGCGGATGGTGATGGGGCAGGGACCAACGGATGAATGAATCAACAACAGTCGGCCTGCTCTGCATGCGACAGAATCGGGTGGCTGGAGGAGCTGGCAGTAGACGGTAGAATCAAGCCCGTGATGGATGGTAGAGGCCCACATCGTGTGGAGGGTCGATGAATAGAGCACTCCTTCACCAACACTCACTGAAGAGTATAGCTCGCGGTGTGGTTGGCTTAGTCGCCAGCAATGGGATGACATCGATCGGGCGAGGAGACGGCGATGAGTAAATTGGGAGCGAAGAAGACAAACAACCTAGCGAAACCACTCACCGACAATCCAGGTGACGGCTGGGGGCAGTGGTGTTCAGCGAGTTGCTCCGACGGCGACACGGCGGCGACCATCGACAAAAGAGAAAAGGTGCGATCGGAGAAAAGAAGAAGAGGCATCGGGGAAAAATCGCAGCAGTGAAGGAGAAAGTGTCGATCGAGAAAATATGGGAATCGCGATGAGAAAAGAAATTAGGGCTTTTGGGAGAAAACTTTGATCGGTCACTTTGATATATCTTAATCACCTTAACCCTTGATTAATAATGCTAATCTCTTAATTAATCAAGTCACCTTCCAATAATTTTCCTAGATAGCTTGGTTAATTGCTATATCAAACTGATTTGATTTCAGAAAATTTTATAAGATGATTTATTAACCAACTAGGGGTATTTTTATTTTCGATATCTTACATCCTAAGTCTAGCTTAGTCAATCAAGTTGAACCAAATCAATTTTGGTTTCTCAAAAGTCAAGTTCACTTAGTGAACAAAACTCAACCTAGCTACCACTTAGGGGGAGCTAAAACCTTGCTTGTTTCCTTGTTTAGTTGAACTCTTGTATGCTTTAGTTTACTTTACCTGCTTAATTTAGAATGGACTGGATAAGAAATAAAGTAGTTTAAACGGGAACAACCTAGTACTAAGACAAAGTGAAATGATAGTAAGTTAGGGAAACTCTTCAAAGTGCATGTCTAGGAAGTGGTCATTGCTCCGATATCCAAGAAGGTCATGTGTCTTGCCACAACCTGATTCACTAAGTCAAGTGAACTGACCGAAGCTTACTCACTAAGGCTTAGTCCAAAGTGAATCAAGTACTTAATTCCTTCATTGACTTTGTTTAGGAAGTGGTCGTTGCTCCGATATTCAAGAAGGCAATGTGTCTCGCCATGACCTGGAAGTCAATGCTGAAAAAACCTAGTTGACTAGCTCAAACTAAGATTGAATCTAACACAGGTTTAAAAACTTTGAAATTGCTCATTAAACTTAATTAAGATAAAAAAGAATGTTGGTGCAAGGGCACCAAATGATCGAACCTGTTTTTTGATTATGGCAAAGACGCAAAGTTAAGATTATATCGTTATCTCACGAGCGGAATCGAGTGTGCAGAAAAGTACTAAAGCTGGAGCTGAAGGCTAGCGACACCCGGAAAAAGCCACGGTGGTCGGGCGACACTCGAGTGACTTCGGAGGGAACCAAAGGAATCGAGTGGAAGGCCGGAAGCAAGAGCTATAAAGTAAGTATCGAGGTAAGCTCGTGTGTGTGAGCGTAAGTGAGGTTGTATCCTCCTTACGGGGATGGTCTTAAGCGTAGATCTGACCAAAGATATCCTATGGATGGTCTAGGTCGAGATCGGACGGTCGGCGACCGTTGAAATTATATTTTTGTTGAGCTAACTTTGACTTGCAGTAAGCATCAGTCGACTGCCATCTTGGAGCACTCGACTACCGTCCATCAGTCGACTGTCCACGATCAGCACTCGACTGATGCTTCCATTAGTCGACTGATGATAGTCATCAGTCGACTGATGGTCAAGGATCAGCTTTGAGGAGTCAAGTCTTATCACCTCATTCCAAGGAACTTTGTGCCCATTTGTGATTGGTTGAAGACCCATTCGATGAGGGGCTCAAAGGCTATAAAAGGAGAGCTTGTCCTAGGATTTTTCATCAATTCAAAAGCTTCCAAGTTCTTTCGATACGCTACGAGTCTCCAACATCCCTACGACAAAGTGCTGCCGAGACGACGACTCAAGCTCCAAGATTCAAGTCTTCAAAAGTCATCGGAATAAGCTTTAATTTGTATAAGTTATTTTTTTTATTTCAAGCTTTAAATCGTATCAAGGAGAGGGGGAGTGTCCCTATACATTGAGTCCTTCTTGAGTTTTGTATTCGTTTAACTCCTACCTTCAACGAGGAGGAGTTCGTTTAGTGTTTTGCCCTCCGTGCGTGGTCAAGGACCACTAGGGCCTTGGAGTAGTAGCCGAAGGCTACGAACCAAGTAAAAAATCCACTTGTCTCTTTTATTTGTCATTTATCTTTCCGCTGCGTTTAATTGTCTACTCGAACGAATTCGTATGAAAAGTTTTATCGCTATTCACCCCCCCTCTAGCAATCCGCTCGATCCAACAATTGCTATCATAGTCGGGGGTGCTCAGATTCGGTGCAACCACCGGTCGAGCATTTTTTTTTTGTATTTATCATTTTAAGATTTCTCCCACACTACTAATCCAACACCAAATCTTGGTACATAGTTTTTGGTTGTGTTTTTGCAAGTACTAATTGCCTTCGGAGTACCTCACGATCAAACAAGCATAACTTTTGCTACAAGTGGACTCACAAAATGTTCTACCCACCAAATCGAAGCTCTCTGAGAGATCTACACTTTTTACTTGGGTTTACCCCTGTAACAAGCTGTTTTCATCCAGAAATTGACGTTTAGTACCCTTTCAGGGACATCGAAGGTTGTGAGTACTTACTTTTTGTTTAGTTTCTTATCTCTTTGTTTAACTTTCTATTTCTCGTTTGTTTTTTTTATTTCAGATTCCACTAATCCAAGACTCAGTCTTGGCAAGTTTTTTTGTGTTTTTTTGTTTTGTGTGCAAGTTTTTCTTTATGGCCCTATAAAGACCACCCGACCTTCGTTCTTTAGCGGAGATGATTTCCGTTACTAGAAAGGTCGGATGGAGTGTTTTCTAAAAACACAAGTCGAGTCTTGGATAATCATCCAAACCGGCTTTGCTCTACCCACCAATGATCAAGGTGAGACCTTGGATTTCAACAAGTGGACCAATGCAACCAAGAGGCAAATCGAAGTTGATGCAAGAGCAACCCAAATATTGCAATGCAGTTTGTCTAAGGAAGAGCTCAACCACATTGGACCCTTCATCAGCGCAAAAGATCTGTAGACAAAACTCATAGAACTACATGAAGGGACTAATGACGCGAGGGTAAGCATGACTTACTACTTAATAAATTGTATAACCTAAAAATGCAGGAATATGAGACGGCAACGCAACTACACGCCCACATTCAGAACATTATCAACGACCTGCACACCATCGAACACAAGGTTGAAAATTGTGACCTCCTAAGGTACATTCTTAACTCATTTCCTAGGACTACCTTGTGGGCATCCATGGTTGATGCCTACAAGGTCTATAAGGACCTTTCAAAGCTTAGGTTAGACGAATTATTTTCCGAGTTTGAACTTCACGAGCAAACTAACATGGTCCGGGCTGAGAGAGGTATTGCTCTACTTGTAGGACAAAGAAGCAAGACACCCACCAAGCAAGAAGATGGACTTGAACCCAAAGATGAATCATAGTCCGAATCTGAAGAGGTGGAAGCAATAGTGAACGTAGTGCGGAAGATCATTCGGAGGAAAAGGAGGCTACTAAAGAACAAAAAGAGGGCACAATTCAAATCGAATCAAAAGAAGGCTTTTCATGCAACATGGGACAACGAAGAAGGCATCGGCATAGCATGTATGGCAAGACCCGAAGAGTCCGAGTCAGAGTCCGAATCCGAATCCAACTACAACACCGACTCCGAACTCGAGGACTACTTCGAGAAGGAACTCAAAGTCGGACCAAAAGAGAAAATTAAGGTTAGCTGCTCACTAATTCATATGTTTTACAATACGATTAAATTGCTAACTAGGAAATTAGCTAAATTCGAGTCTAGGGTTGAGTCCTTGGTTGAGGAGGTTGAAACCCTCAAACAAGAGACACCCCTAAACTCTTTGACTAGTCAAGTTCAAGAGGAGGACTCAACTTGAGTTGAAAAACTCGAATAAGAGAACTCTCTCTTGAAAGGATGAGTCCAAGAGCTCGAAGCTCAGTTGAACAAGTTCTCGATGGGGTCCAAGAATCTTAACCGACTTCTTGGAACTCAGAGAGTCGTGTACAACAAAGCCGGACTCGGATATAGCTCAAAGACTATGAATAGATCGTACATGTCTATCGTAAACTGTAGTCATCATCGAGTCCAGGCGTGGGTCCCAAAAACTTTATTAAACTCACACATAAGGACCAATAGGTTTTGGATTCCCCAGGATCAAGTTCATTACTTGACCATACCATATTGGTTTAATAATCCAGGGGGAGCTAATACCAAAATAGTATATCTAGTAACCTAAACCTCTTATTTTCTTTATATTGGTTAGATAGGACTATAACTCATCAATGCTTGATAACATAGTACCAGGACGCGGCGAGATGATAGTATGCTAGGAAAATGGAGTCTCGTGTATTCGAGCTAGATAAGGCGTATCTAGTTCGGTTCACTTGACCGAGTGGAACTAACTGAAGCTACCTCACTGTATCCTAGACTAGTTAGACCAGGAAGTGGTCTTAGGTGAGTCAAGTTACTATTTTCTCGAAATTGGCTTTGTCTAAAGAAGTAGTTATTTTTTCGATCAAAGAAGGCCCCTATGCCTCGCCATGACCTGGAAGCCAAGATCTTGAAAAGGTGACTTGATGTGCTTAGGGTCAAATCCAAATCTAATGCAAGGTTAACCAGTTTCAAATCATTAAAACTTAATCAAGATAAAATTGGAATAATCTCACACAACATATATGGTGAACCAATTCTAAGACACTTAGAATGGGTGAGATGAATAAGAAACAATTTCAATTTACGTAATCTTTTCAAAAATGTTGTCTATTTTTCAAACTATCGAGCTTAAACATTTACTTATACTCGGACAAAACTCTAAATATACAACCTTCTAGGTCAATGTTTAGCGCCCCCTAACTCTTCTATACCTTATATACTTGATTAAGGGGGAGAGCAAACTAACCCTAACGATTATATATTTTCAAAAGTTATTAGCGTATACATATCCTGAAAATCAAAGATAATTTTGTAAGTATTTTGAAAATCAAATTAGTCTTAGGACTTATATTGTTGGTGCAGAGGGTTATACCATGAACCAAAATAAATCGAGACACATGCTTGGACTCATGTTAGATAATCTTTACATATTGTTATGCATGCTACTTTTTTGTTAAAAACCCCTACTTTTTATATAAACCCCCAATTCTTTTTTGATTTATGGCAAAAGGGGGAGAAGAGCACAAGTTAAGGGGGAGAACAAGCACAAGTTAAGGGGGAGAACAAGCACAAGTTAAGGGGGAATTGATTATAATGAGTGTTGGATCGAGCGGATCGCTAGAGGGGGGGTGAATAGCGATAGAAATTTTTCGTTCAAAATCGTTCGTTAAAATGCGAGTAGACACAGCGGAAGATAAAAACAAAACAAGCGAGACAATAGACACAAGGGTTTTACTTGGTTCGTAGCCGAAGGCTACTACTCCAAGGCCCTAGTCGTCCTTGACCACGTACGGAGGGCAAACTACTAAAGAACTCCTCGTTGGAGGTAGGAGTTAGACGGATACACAAAATGACAAAAGCTCGAGGTAGAGAGGCACTCCCCCTCTCCTCGTTATAATGAAAGCTTTACTAAAAAATAAACTGAAATACAATTTAAACTTTCATTACCGACGACTTCAAAGGTTGGAGGTTGAAGCTCTAGTCGTCGTCTCGTGGGCCGTCAGTAGGGATGTCGGAGAGTCGGAGCATATCGGGCTTGGAAGCCTTTTAATTGATGAAAAACCCTAAGACAAGCCCTCCTTTATAGCCTATGAGCCTCATCGAATGGGTCTTCAACCAATCACAAATGGACACAAAACCTCCTTGAAATGGGGTGACCATCACCGACCGATGGCCATCATTAGTCGACCGATGGTAGCATCGAAAGGTCGACAGAGATGTATGATCGATGAAGGACAATGAGTCCTCCAGCTAGCAATGATCGATGCTAGCTACAAGGCAAAGTTAGCTCAAAGAAAACATTATTTCGACGGCCTTCAACCGTCCGATCTCGACCTAGACCATCGATGGGATGTCTTTTGTCGAATCTACGCTTAAGACCATCCCTGTAAGGAGGATACGACCTCACTTACGCTCGCACACACGAGCTTACCTCGATACTTACCATGTCTCTTTTGCTTTTGGCCTTCCACTCGATTCCTTTGGCTCCCTCCGAAGTCACTCGAGTGTCGCCCGACCACCCGGCTTCCTCCGGGTGTCGCTAGCCTTCAGCTCCAGCTTTAGCAATCTTCTGCACACTTGATTCAGCTCATGAGATAACGACATAAGTTTAACTTTGTATCATTTGCTATAATCAAAACTCAGGTTCGACTTAGGTGCCTACTGCACCAACAATGAGTGCATCGTTTACATTTACTCATTTTCCACATTTTTCCTTAACTTTGTGTAAGTTTGCCATAGATTAAAAAGGGGGAGATTGTTGGTACAGGGGAACAGATGATCGAACCTGTATTTTGATTATGGCAAAGACGCAAAGTTAAGATTACATCGTTATCTCACGAGCTGAATTGAGTGTCCAGAAAAGTGCTAAAGCTGGAACTGAAGGCTAACGACACCCAGAGGAAGCCGCGGTGGTCGGATGACACTCAAGTGACTTCGGAGGGAGCCGAAGGAATCGAGTGGAATGCTGAAAGTGAGAGCTACAAAGTAAGTATCGAGGCAAGCTCGTGTGTGTGAGCTTAAGTGAGGTCATATCTTCCTTACGAGGATGGTCTTAAGCATAGATCTGACCAAAGATATCCATGGATAGTCTAGGTCGAGATCGGACAGTCGGCGACCGTCGAAATTATATTTTTGTTGAGCTAACTTTGACTTGCAGCAAGCATCAGTCGACTGCCATCTTGGAGCACTCGACTACCGTCCATCAGTCGACTGCCCACGATCAACACTTGACTGATGCTGCCATCAGTCGACTGATGGTCAAGGATCAACTTCGAGGAGTCAAGCCTTATCACCTCATTCCAAGGAGCTTTGTGCCCATTTGTCATTGGTTGAAGACCCATTCGATGAGGGGCTCAAAGGCTATAAAAGGAGGGCTTGTCCAAGGGTTTTTCATCAATTCAAAAGCTTCCAAGTGCTTCCGATACACTACGAGTCTCCGACATCTCTACAACGAAGCACTTCCGAGACGACGACTCAAGCTCCAAGATTCAAGTCTTTAAAAGTCGTCGGTATAAGATTTAATTTGTATAAGTTATTCTTTTTATTTTGAGATTTAAATTGTATCAAAGAGAGGTGGAGTGTCCCTCTACCTTGAGTCCTTCTTGAGTTTTGTATTCGTTTAACTCCTACCTCCAACAAGGAGGAGTTCGTTTAGTGGTTTGCCCTCCGTGCGTGGTCAAGGACCACTAGGGCCTTGGAGTAGTAGCCGAAGGCTACGAACCAAGTAAAAAATCCACTTGTCTCTTTTATTTGTCATTTATCTTTCCGCTGTGTTTAATTGTCTACTCAAACGAATTCGTACGAAAAGTTTTATCGCTATTCACCCCCCCCCTCTACTAATCCGCTCGATCCAACAAAGAAATACTCATCTCACGAAACTCATAGGAGTAACGTGTATTGAAAACCTAGATTAGGTGAGATGATTTAGAATTTAATCAAGCTTAATTAGTTTAATAAAATTCACCTAACTTAGCAACTTACTTTATAACTTTACTTAAATTAATTAAACTTAAAAACTTAATTAAAATTAACAAAAACTTAATTAAACCTAACAACTGAACTAAACAACTAAACTTAACTATTGGAGGATCGGTGGCTGGCTAGAGGGGGTGAATAGCCCAATACGCATGTACGGTGGAAATTGTCCGTTCGTCGCGTGCTCATCTACAATACTCGTTAATGCACAATAAAAATAATAGTAATATGAATACAAAAGACAAGCACACAAAAATACACACGATATACGTGGTTCGGAACCTTAGGATTCCTACTCCACGGGGTGAGCTCAACGAGCTCATGTTATACGCACGACACTAACAAAACTCCTTCTCGACTACAAGTCAGAGGTGGAGAAACTTTGTACAAGCAATTACAAAGTAATACGAAAACATACAAGCAAATACAAAGACAAAAATGAAATACACGTAAAAAATACTTTACAATGCTTGCTATGAATCCTTTGCTTGTTGCTTGCTTAGGTTTGCTCTTGAAGGACTGGAATGCAGCAGCAATTCCCCTCCAATATCTCCCTAAAAAATCTTGCAAAATCCTCCATCTCGAGCTCCATTTATAACCTGCATCGAGCTGATTTCGTGCTAATCAGTCGACTGATCATGACCATCAGTCAACTGGTCCTATAGTCACTGTCTCATAATGACTCGATCCACGCTGGACAAGTTCCAACGGATCCATCATCAGTCGACTGATGAGCCCACCAATCAAGTGCTCATCGCGATCACTTAACTGGAAAATATTCTGTGTCCGAATTCACCCTGATCAGTCGACTGCCATCCCTCGACAGTTGACTGATGGAGTCGACATTTGACTACCATCCCTTGGCAGTCGATTGTTCGGCCATAACCAATTCAGTCGAACTCATTCAACTTGGAGCAGCCAATTGGTACCTATACCAGTCGATTGATGTCGGGTAAAACCTGAAATACCAAATTTTTTGAGCATCCGATACACAGTCTTAACCACTTGGCCAAGTCCACCTCATCCTCTCATGGAGTTCCCCACCGAAGCTCTCTTCCCTCAGCCTACGTCCCTTGGATGCACCAAGCGCACGACTTCGCAAAGCCATCCTTTGCGTCTCTTACCCTTGAAGTCTGCTTCCCTTGGGACTCACTCAATTTGCTCCCCGTCCGGCGGTCTCTCGGATGCAACAAGCACAAGGCTTTGCTTGCTTGTTGATTGCCTTGGACTAGCCTTGAAGACCCTGATTTGAAACCGAAAATCGCTCCAAAATGCCCAAGAAAATCGCTGCCAAAATCTCTCTTCCGAGCTGCTTTTATAATCTACAATCGGGTAGGATTTTCGCCTATTAATCGACTGCATGGGACCATCAGTCGACTGATGCCATAGTTGTCATGAGACAATGGCTAGATCCACGTTGGAAAAATCCAACAGATATACCATGAGTCGACTGATGGCTCAATCAGTCGAGTGGTCACACGGATCACTCGACTGGAGAACCTTCTTTGCCCGAAATCTCGAGCACTAGTCGACTGATCACCAGATCAGTCGACTGCTCGGGCCAACAATCGATTGCTAGGGCACTCCCCGCAGTCAAATCCTAGTTGACTCACACCAGTCGACTGCCACATGGTACCAATCGACTGTTACACTTCAAACATGAGGATTTAACCCAAGTATGGCGCCCCCATACTTGCTAGATCACCCGTAGCCTAGACCTAAACCTTATAGCCACCTCCGTCAGCCTCGCGCCTATCGGATCCCTCCAAGTCATCCATGACTTGTTCATCCATACGCTAGCCTTCAGGTGCTTCCATCGGCTATGCCATACTAACGGTGTCTACACCGCCAAGACACATTGGACTTACACTGCCAAGACTCCGCTTGGACTTTACGCCATCAACCATTGGACTTATGCTGCCAAGACTCCCACTTGGACTTTACGCCGCCAATATCAAACCCCTTGGACTTCTCAAATGCCAAGACTCAAGCTTGGACTTTCCCTTGCCAACCCATGTTGGAATTTCCATGCCAAGACCCATGCTTGGACTTTACATGCCAAGTACTCAAGACTTGGACTTTCCATGACATGGTCAACCCTAGTCAACCATCAAAATCCCCCTTAAGTCAAACTCGAGTCTAGTCAATCAAGACCCGGGTCGATTGCACTAACAATCTCCCCAAAACATTATTAGACATCAATGTCAAACATCAATGTCAAACCTCCATGTCAAATATCAAAACATCGCTTGAGTCAAACTCGAATCCGGTCAATCGTGACCTGGGCTGATTGCACCAACAATCTCTCCCTTTTTGATGTTTGACAAAACCACATACCTTTGAGTTAGAACACTAACTAAAATCTTCTTACCAATTATCTCAAATTGGTAATCCCATAAATTCTCCCAAACATTCTCCCCCTTTTTGACTAACATCAAAAAGGTTCTCTCCAAGGAAGTCAATGTCTCATGTCCCAATGAGATCTTACCATCTCCCCCTTGGTCCAAAAATAGTTAGGATGCCTACAATTTTCCTAGTGATAAGTCTCATATCACTCAAGAGAGGCAATCCTACAAACTCTCTCAATTTCCAAAATGGGTATCTCAAAATTCCCATTTCTCCCCCTCATGAGG
This sequence comes from Wurfbainia villosa, assembly GCA_025175895.1. Classification (NCBI taxonomy): domain Eukaryota; kingdom Viridiplantae; phylum Streptophyta; class Magnoliopsida; order Zingiberales; family Zingiberaceae; genus Wurfbainia; species Wurfbainia villosa. Next base: position 9,338,346 of record CM045999.1, on the reverse strand, counting down.
AAAAAATAACATCCATCATCCCATGATGGATGCCTCCTTCTAAAGGCTTGCTTTCCCTTGACCATTGCACTAACAATATTTTTGGGAAGTTCCTAAGGCAATAGGAACTCTAAATCGTAAAAAATAAGGTTCAAAGTTAAACATTGAACTTTCCAACCCCTTAAATTTGATACATCACCCTAACAACTCTCATAATCCATATCCAATGGATTTTCACCCTTTATAATGCTTCCCAAAGCATATCCTAGGGTTAGGAGTAGTTAGGAAACTTTATCGTAGCTAAACATGGGCTAAACAACCTTGTTTTTCTCGAAATCAACCTGGCAGTTGATGTGAGCAAAACATATAGGGTTTTAGGAGTAGTTTTCACTCACATCTCATTACATTTTATGTTAGTTTCATGCATATGTTACTCTATTTTGCACACATTTCCTATTTTCTGGTTCGGAGGTCTACTCTTTGTACTATTAGGTGCAGGTTAGCATTTCGGGAGAAAAAGGTGCACTTTTGGAGCAAAAGATGAACATTTTGCAACTAGATGCAGAGTTGGACACGGCCAGGGTGTGTGGCAACACACGGTCGTGTCCAATGGGCGAGATCAGCCACCTTAGGGCCACACACGGCCATGTGGCGGCCCACCAGATTTGTGTGACTATGGTTTTTTTTGGATTTTGCAGTAGTCCGAGGTGATGTCTATATAAGGATGGCTCTGCCCAAACCCTAGGGAGGAGGCACGACGGCTAGGACGACACATCGAAGCCCTAAAAAGCTTCAGGAACTCGTAACGGGGAGGAGGGACGCTGTCGAGGTCCACACCTTGCACTTCAAAGCCGGAGAGAAGACCACGAAAGCATTGTAATCCCTTGTTCCTACATTTTAATTCTGATGTATTCGAACATATACATGCTTTGTGATTCCTCGTTCATATACATGGAGTAGTTCTTTCGATTCTAGGATTAGGGAGTAGCTTGTGTGCACATTACAATGTTGGTTCATGTTAAATTCTGTCTTTGAGTTTAATTTGACAATTGGTAGTTGTTTTTACTATATCTATGTGTGTTTGGTTTTCTACCTGCTGTGCTTAGGCGATACAAGGGGTGACAACCCTCGTATCTAAGATTTAGGGGATTTTATATAAGAACCTAGGGGTAAACCTTATCTCCTGTAACCATGGGTAGAAGGATGCGATGGAACCGGACACGGTTCGTTATAGGGATTGATTCGGCATTCTTATACCATCTATCCCGTCCTTTTAGGCGGAGATAGTTCCCAGTAGATGCGGTGGCTCATAGGGAGAGTGTATGATGTCCCTTCCATAAAACCATAGCTAAACGTCTAGACAACGCCAATTGACAGCATTGTTTTGTGACACACAAGCGAAACCAAAGTCCTAGAATCACTTTTAATGACCTCAGCATGCTCCCTTCCTCCTCCGTGTGACACCATATAGAGTATAGTCCACCGACAGCCCTCACAAGTCAAAACCTCTTAGAGTTTACATTCAAACAATTTCAACCACTGAACATACCGATATTCGAATCCCAGTCCCTGTGGGATCGATAATCTTTTATTACTTGACGACATTCGTGCACTTGCGGGCGTTGAGCGTGAGCACGTGCTTCGAGTCCTCGATGACCTCCGTCGCGAGATTTGAGGTCGCGATCGCTTGCATCAAGTTTTTGGCGTCATTGCCTGGGACTAATCGATTCGATATCGAATCGAATAGTGGAGAATTGGATCGGACTTAGGATTAGATTTATTTACTTTTTTTAGTTTGCCTTATTTACTTTAGTTCTAAACTTTCCATATTTAGATTTAGTTTTTAATTTTATTCTAGCAGTAGTTGTTTTTATTTTCTTTTTGCATCCTTTATTTTGTTAACTGGATTTGCTTATTTCCTTTTTCTCGGTATTAGGTAAATACTCTTAACTTTAACTAAATCTTTGCTTTCACCCTCCAAGTCCTCTTTTTGTATGATCTATTAAGCATCTCTCATCGAAGAACGTTGAAATGTTGACACAACCCACTCGACCCTTGAAAGATTACATAGCACCTAGACGAAAAGCCTAGAACTCCTCCATTTTTATTCCTCGAATTCAGGCCGCAAGCTAGGAAATAAACCTTGCATTAATTGCTCTTATTCAAGAAAAGTAGTTTGGAGGGGCTCAGATTGAGAAACCCTATCTGCACCTTGAAGAATTTCTTGCATACTATGGCACAGTGCAGTATGAAGGAGTCCCAGCAGATGCCATTAAGCTCATTATGTTCCCATTTTCACTAAAAGGAGGGGCTAAGCAATGGATGCGTGCGCTACCCACAGGAAGTATAACGACATGGGAACAAATGGAAGACACTTTCCTAAGTAAATTCTTCCCCCCCCCCCCCCCCACAAAACAGCATACCTTAGGGATACAATCCTTTCATTTGAGCAAGGGCGAGAAGAGACTCTGATCGAGGCATGGAAGAGGCTACAGGACCTAGTTGTTCGCTGCCCGCACCATCGATTACAGGATTGGTTACTCCTCCATGTTTTTTATTCCGGGATAACTAACGCATTGAAAGAACTCTTGGACACAACCGCGGGGGTGTGTTGATGAAAAGAAGCATGGACGACACGTATCGCATTATAGAGACAGTAGAGGGGACTCTCGAAATATAGGCCAACAGCGAGAAACACTTTCAAGAGACTTTTCCGATAAAGGGGATAGAACGCACTGAAGTAGTCTACCGGGTACAGGAAGAGGATAAAGAGAGAGATTACTTGGTGGAAGAAGACTCCTTATCCTCCGGTTCAGAAGAAGAGGAAGAATCGGGGCAGATGGCAGAAGAGAGACACACAGGGCTTGAGATGAAGCCACTTCCCCCCAGCCTAAAGTACAATTTTTTAGGGCCACTTGCATCTCATTCGGTGATTATAAATGCCAATTTGAGTGAGGAAGAGACAAGGAAGTTGTTGGGAGTGCTCAGGACATATAAAAAAGTGTTGGGCTATACCATCGATGACATAAAAGGGATAAGCCCGTCTCTGTGCATGCATAGGATAACACTTGAGGATGGGTGTAAGTCAACCGTGGAGCGCCAAAGGCGACTTAACCCTCATTTGCAGAAGATAGTGAAAAAGGAAGTGCTTAAACTCTTGGATGCCGGAATAATTTACCCTATTTCAGATAGTGAGTGAGTGAGTCTAGTGCACGTAGTCCCAAAGAAAGGCGACACTACGGTTGTCAAAAATGAGGAGAATGAGCTAATCCCTGTTTGAACGGTAACAGGGTGGAGAATGTGTATAGATTACCATAAATTAAACAAAACAACAAAAAAGAATCATTTTCCGCTTCCATTTATCGACTAGATGCTAGAACACCAAGCTAAACATTCCTATTTTTACTACCTTGATGGGTACTTAGGGTTTTTCCAAATCCCAATCCACCCTAAAGACCAAGAGAAGACCAACTTCACCTACCCGTACGGAACCTTCGCATATAGACGAATGCCCTTTGTCCTATGTAATGCCTCGGTGACCTTCCAACGTTGTATGACGGCTATCTTCTCGGACATGATCAAACAAATTATGGAGGTATTCATGGACGATTTTTCGGTCTATGGAATGAATTTCGATGAATGTTTGGAGATTTTAGAAAGGGTTTTGCAAAGGTGTGAGGAGAATAGCTTGATTCTGAATTGGGAAAAATGTCACTTCATGGTAACTGAAGGAATATTTATAGGGCACAAGATATCAGGGAACGGTATTGAAGTAGACAAGGCAAAGGTCGAAGTAATAGAAAAATTGCCGCCGCCCAGGGATGTAAAAGGGGTTCGGAGCTTTCTTGGGCATGCGGGTTTCTATAGAAGGTTTATAAAGAACTTTTCTCAGATAACTAAACCTCTTACGAATCTGCTTGCTAAAGACACAGAATTTATTTTTGACCAAAAATGTTTAGTAGCATTTGAGGAAATAAAAAAAGTCTTAGTGACATCTCCGATAATTCAGCCGCCTAACTGGAGCCTACCATTCGAGGTCATGTGTGATGCTAGTGACTATGTAGTGGGGGCAGTATTGGGGCAACAGAAGAAGAAAAAACTATACGCCATTCGCTACGCCAGTAAGACACAGAACGAGGCACAAATCAATTATGCCATGACTGAGAAGGAATTACTAGCAGTAGTGTTTGCATTCGACTAGTTCAGACAAAACCTGGTAGGGTCGAAGGTAGTGGTATACACCGACCATACTGCAGTTCGTTACTTGCTAAGTAAGAAAGATGCTAAACTCCGCCTTATTCGCTGGATTTTATTACTTCAGAAATTTGATATAGAAATCAGGGATAAAAAGGGGATGGACAACATCATCGCGGACCACTTATCGTGCATGCCCACAAATCGCAGAATAGGAGAAGGAGACAATACCTAAATAGACGATGCTCTGCGAGATGACACCCTCATGGCTATTAAGGTCACCACCCCCTGGTATGCAGATTTGGTGAATTTTCTTACGAGAAGAGTGATACCACCAGAATTCATGACCCAACAAAGGAAGAGATTCTTTTCAGAGGTTTGGTAATACGTGTGGGATGACCCCTTCCTATTCAGGAAGTGTGCAGACAGCATATATCGAAGAGGCATGCTAGAAGACGAAGTAGAGAGCATCCTCTTTCACTGTCATTCTTCCGCATATGGGGGACATGTCGGGATTGCAAAAATGATCGCGATAGTGCTTCAATTAGGATTCTACTAGCCTAGCCTGTTTAGGGACATGTGCAACTATGTAGTTTCCTGCGATCAGTGTCAACGAACGGGAAATATAGGGAGGATACATGAGATGCCAGCAAGCACCATATTAGAGGTAGAACTCTTTAACGTATGGGAAGTAGATTTCATGGGGCCCTTTCCCATTTCCGATGGAAACAGATACATCCTGGTCGCCATAGACTACGTCTCCAAATGGGTGGAGGTCGTGGCATCGCCCCATTGCGATGCTAGGACCGTAATAAAAATATTCAAAAAAACATATTCCCTAGATTCGGAGTTCCTCGAGTAGTAATCAGTGATGGAGGATCCCACTTCATTGAAAATCAATTCGAAAAATTGCTACATAAGTATGGGGTGATCCACAAAGTCTCAACAGCCTACCACCCGCAAACTAGTGGACAAGTGGAAATTTCAAATCGGGAAATCAAAAGTATCCTAGAAAAAATGGTAGTGGCATCATGGAAAGATTGGTCACCAAAACTAGATGATGCTCTCTGGGCTTACCGCACAACTTATAAGACCTGCTAGGCATGACCCCGTTCCGTTTGGTCTACGAAAAGCCTTGCCATCTACCCATTGAGTTAGAACACAAGGCTTTCTGGGCCATCAAGAAGCTCAACTTGGACTACTGCATGGCAGGAGAAAAAAGGAAACTGCAGTTAAGCGAGTTGGATGAAATTCGAAGAGGCATACGAACATGCTAAGGCATATAAGGAAAGAACCAGGAAATGACATGACCAACACATCCTGAGGAGGGAGTTTAAGGAAGGAGACTTAGTTCTCCTGTATAACTCTAGGTTGAAACTCTTTCCAGGAAAACTAAAATCAAGGTCATCAAGACCGTTTCAGGTAAAAAGGGTATACCCTTATGGGGCGGAGGACATATGGAGTAGGGAATTAGGGGAGATCAAGGTAAATGGACAACGATTAAAGAAGTATCTAGGGGAGCCCCCAAATTTTGAGACAGATGAATGGAGGTTCACTGAACCTCCAAAGCCGAGTTGACAGTGGAGTGAGGTCGAGCTAAATGACCTTAAACAAAGCGCTTCTTGGGAGACAACCCAAGTTTAGTTTTAAATTTCCCTTTGATTGTATTGCATGCATTTATTTAATTTTAGTTTTGATTTCTATCTCATTTAGAGTTAGGACTAGAAAAGAACCTTGCTAGGCAAAAATAAAATCCATATTAACCTACACGGCTAAATGTATGAGAAAATTCGAACCCTAACACAAAACGGGGGGAGAAATATGGACACACGGCCTGGACGTGTGTTTTCCCACGGCCGTGCCCGACTGACCTGAGGTGCACACGGCCTGGCCGTGTGTTTTCACACGACCGTGTTGCGCAAGGGTTAAGTAGGGCGAGCCGTGTGTTTTCGCCCCATTTGTGTCGTGTGCTTCAATTTCTCTTTCCCTAGTCATGTGGTTTCTTCTTCCCCACCACCTAGTAGCTTTTCTAATCTTCAAGAAAGCCAAAAGAAGCAAGGATGAGGAGGACCAAGCATGTGGCGCCTCGATCCGGTGCTTCGGAGCGACAAGCAAGGAGAATCGATGCCCCTCAAGCCCCGGAGGAGAGTAACGCCCTACCCACTCTTCTTTTTCGCAATAATGAACATAGAGATAGATATAATATGATTTCTACTCATAAACTCACTACTACTAGGTACATAGATGAAGATTTGCTAGAGTCTTTAGGGTTGTTGGGTGATATTCAAGCTCTATTTGCAAAAATGGGATGGGAAGAGATGATGGGAATAAGGCACCCAACCTACCCTAGGATAGTTCTAGAATTTTTAAGTTCCTTAAAGGCAGAAATTTTAATGGGTATAGAGAGCGAGGAGGGTAGGATAACTTTTTGGCTTTTTAACATTGAGCATGAGTGGACTCTTCACCAATGGAACTCATGCTTTGGCTTGCTAAGTGGGGGAGAGAGAAGAATCCCTATTGGGTTCAACTCTCGAGTATTTTGGATCGAGCTGATGGGAGAGCACGCTTATGACCCTTCTAGGGCCAAAGCGTCGTGCCTCCAAAACCCCGTCTTCCGATACCTCCATCGCATCATGGCCAGTACTATATTTGGTCATGGGGAGAGTGACGGTGTAGTTAGAGCTAGCGAGCTGCTTTGCCTCTGGGATATGCTACAAGAAAGGAGTAGCATCAATGTAGGGTCCTACTTCATCAGACACTTAGTGAAGATGGGCAAAGCGGCACGAGGAGAGATTAATGTGGGAGGCCTACTTACCCACATTTGTCATAGGATGGGGTACGATTACACTGCATTATAAAGTATAGAGGGGAGCCCTAGGATCGACCTAGGAGTGTACATGGCCATGAAGATGATTGTGAAAGAAGGAGACTCCTTATGCTTTATAAGGAAAAATCTGACGACCCTTTGGCTCCCCGACCCTGATCGTACCACCATCACTACACGCGCCAACTAGCGCTTGGACCTGATAATGGAGTCCCCTTTACATGAGGGACCACCCACATCGGCGCCCATCTCTCCACCTTTATATCACTCTTCCTCCAGTCCACACATGCATAGGAGCCCACCTAGTCCACGCCGACATGAGTTTGCACCTGCACCACCACATTTTTCCACCTTTGAGTAGGATGCAGGTACGTCGGCCTATGATTTCTCAGAGTTCCGATTATACCTCGATGACATATACATTGAGAAACAGACGCAGAGGCAGCGATGGGAGGAGCAGAGCGCCTACATGCAGGCGGAGTTCCAGGGCTTCCGGAAGCACTTCCAGCGGGCTGAGGAGTTCTACGACGAGACCCACATATACTTTCAGGAGGAGGCTGCTCGTCGCCAGGATGAGGCCGCCTACCGCAGGGAGATGCGGCAGCACATGTATGCCCAGTAGACATAGTGGGCCAAGGAGGAGGAGCACCGAGCAACCGCTACATCCACCAGCTTCCAGATCGACCACATGTACATGTGGCATCAGTGGCTCAACAGCAGGTTCTCCCAGGATCCAGAGATGCCAAGGCTCCCAGACTTTCCACCTCATCCACCATACTAGAGGTATATTTTCATTTAAGTCTGGGGGGACCCCAAAGTTTATTTTGTTTCCTAGCAGTAGTTTCTTTTCTGTTATTTTCATTCATTTATTCATGCATGGGTTGTTGAGTTTCTTTCAGTACTTAGTTTTGTTATCTGTAAAGCTGCCTCAGTAGTATTTATAAAAAGTTGTTTATATAAGTTGTTCCCATAGGTAGCTTAACTTCATTTATCTCGTGGTATTTTATTTTATTCGCTCTAATGAATGTTCTAGACTTACACTGTTTAGCTTTATTTTTACACTTACACATGTTGAACATTCTAAAAGGGATAATCTAGTACATACCTAGTTATGATTTATCTTAGTAGTCTAGTACTTTGGAATCCATAGGTGACTCTAGGTTTAGCATTTTAGTTACTAGAGATGCTCAGATTGTGTAAGCCCATTTGGAAAAATCAAGATCCCAGTGAGAAGAAAAAAAAGGATAGAAAGAGAAAAAGATGAAAAAGAAAACAAAGAAAAAAAAAGAGGAGAGAGAGAGAAGATTATGAGGGATAAAAAATAGTTGTCGTGGGTGGAAATGGCTAGGTGCCCCTTTGAGACCGAGTTAGGTTACTGGGGAAACACTTACCAATTTCTCTCAATACCGAGCACACCTTTGAGACTTTATGCTAGATCTAGGGAACGACCCTCGCTTTGGGCAGGTAAGTGCCTAATAGCCGGAAACCTTGGGAAAGCTATGGGGTGATGACTTAACTCACCATGGAACGGGCATCCCCTAAGAATTATTCGCTTAGCACGAGCACAAGGAGCTAACTTAGTGAATTTCTAGAACATATTTATTTTGGTTTGATTGTAAATACCACTTGATAAATTTAGTTGATATGCTAAGTATGGAACAATGTCTTTTTAAATTTCATGGCATTGAGGTTTGCTTGAGGACAAGCAAAGATTTAAGTCTGGGGGAAGCGATGTGAGCAAAACATATAGTATTTTAGGAGTAGTTTTCGCTCACATCTCATTATATTTTATGTTAGTTTCATACATATGTTACTCTATTTTGCACGCATTTTCTATTTTCTGGTTCAGAGGTCTGCTCTTTGTACTTTTGGCTGTAGGTTAGCATTTCGGGAGAAAAAGGTGCACTTTCGGAGTAAAAGACGGACATTTTGCAGCTAGACACAGAGTGGGACACGGCCAGGGCGTGTGGCTACACACAGCCATGTCCAATGGGCAAGATCAGCCACGTTAGGGTCGCACACAGCCTGGTCATGTGGAAACACACGACCGTGTGTCGCCCTGCCAGATTTGCACGACTAGGGTTTTTTTTGAATTTTGCAGCGGTCCAAGGTGATGTCTATATAAGGATGGATCTGACCAAACCCTAGGGAGGAGGTACAACAGCTAGGATGGCACAATGAAGTCCTAAAAAGCTTCGGGAACTCGCAACAGGGAGGAGGAACGCTGCCGGAGGTCCACACCTTGCACTTCAACGCCGGAGAGAAGACCATGAAAGCATTGTAATCCCTTGTTCCTACGTTTTAATTCTGATGTATTCGAACATATACATGCTTTGTAATTCCTCCTTCATATACATGGAGTAGTTCTTTCGATTCTAGGATTAGGGAGTAGCTTGTGTGCACATTACAATGTTGGTTCATGTTAAATTCTGTCTTTGAGTTTAATTTGGCAATTGGTAGTTGTTTTTACTATATCTATGCGTGTTTGGTTTTCTACCTACTATGCTTAGGTGATATGAGGGGTGACAACCCTCGTATCTAAGATTTAGGGGATTTTATACAAGTAACCTAGGGGTAAACCTGATCTCCTGTAACTGTGGGTAGAAGGATGCAATAGAACCGGACACGGTTCATCGTAGAGATTGATTCGGCATCCTCGTACCGTCTATCCTATCCTTTTAGGCGGAGATAGCTCCCGGTAGATGTGGTGGCTCATTGGGAGAGTGTATGATGTTGGGTTTCCGGCACCGCGGCGTGTGTGTGTTCGATCATGTTTCGTAAACATGAGCACAGCGGAAGCAATAAAAATAATAAATACTCCTATTTATTACAACACACAACACACGCATGCTATTACAACAAGTGTAGACATAACCGTAAATTAAAATTGCAATAAAGGAAATTAAACTACGTTATACCTTTCGTATGACGTGTAGCGGGAACGGCATCAACCGGAACGATCCTCGTAAGAATCGTCTCTATCCGTATCCACGCCGAGCTCCTCGGGATGACTTCGCTAAGTCACGAGCTTCGTCTTCGTACGGGTTACTAGCCTCGTGTTGAAGACGACGTGATCGAGAGATGATCACGATCCGAATCCAAATTCGGATCCAAAACGAGTTCTCAAAACTCGCTTCTCCGGAGAGGTATTCGTCAACCGTTTGACGAATCCTTCGTCCTCCACCTCAGAGGATTACCGGAGATCAAATCCCCGGTATGTTAGCCGCTGTCGGAGCACTAACCGTCGTCCAAACGACGCTCCGACGAGAGAAGGAGAAGCTGTCCAGAAAACTGGACAGCTTGGTGGAGGAGTAGGCGCCGGCCAAAACAAGGAGAGAAAAGCCTCACCTTGATGCCAAACCTATAGGAGATCACCGGAGGGTCGCCGGAGGTTCACCGGCTGGAGCTTGGACGCCGGCAAGGGTCTTGGACGGCGGCACAAGGCTGGGCGGCGGCTGCTCTTGGATTGGCGCCGAAAACTCCTCCAAGGAGTGGGCGGCAACTCAAGGGGGGGCTAGGGTTTGGATTAGTTAGGGTTTAACAATCCCTTAAGCCCACTTTTATAGAGAACTAATTCTCTTAATGGTTAATGGATCATATCCATAAAGCCCGTTAACCCGCTCCATTAAGATAAGTTAAAATAAACCAAACCATGATGGTTTATTTTAAGTTAAAACGAACCGAACCAACTTTTGGTTCATTCGTTTAAAATAAACCAAACCCTTTGGTTTATTCTTATCCATTGGATTAGAACCAAACCATTTTGGTCCATCCATTATGTCTTCATAAGACGCAGCCCATCCACGCTTCCATTGCGACTGAAACAATTTCATGCTCGCTTTATGTTTGGTCCAACCAAACATAGTTTCTCTCGGTCTGAGAATCTCATTCTCAAGCTCGTTTTAAATCCTTTGGATTACACTCGTTGTGCGTGTGACCAAATAAGTTCTCGGTTTATGTTGGCCGTCTATAATTAACCATTAATTATAGAACGATCATGAGTGGCACCTAGTAGTACATCATGATCCCCAATTAACCGAAAAGATCAACGGTTGATCCAGAACTATTTCTGAAACCCTTGATGCTTCGAATGAATCGTGCCCCATTCCCTTCACTCATCTTATACCCACTTGGTTCAGGACATGGTCTATTGTGTCAGTCCCCACTAGGCTGACTACGTCACACCTAGCCCAAGTATCATTTCCTCGTCCTACGGATTCTAGTTACTCCACATGTATCGAAGAGTACCTTACTCTAAACATGTAATGCTTTGGCCAAAGACTTTAGTAACAATCCGACGAGAGGCCATGGGTATACATCTCCTCGCAAGGAGTGGTGAATCCTTTATAGGCTATTCAAACACCTTGATCACTTCGACTTATACCCAATCATCCCGGGTCCACATCTCCTTAGAGATGTTTGCTTAAGATGTCAAAGCATAAGTCTCCATGATCAAGATGACTTGAATACCGCAAGTCAAAGGAACATCGCACTTAAGCCACAGTAAGAACTTCATTGACATATCTATATATGCAGAGAACCATATGAAGTCTTACGGCTGGTCACTCCAATGAACTAGTTACCATAACTAGCATCCACGATTAACTCTGGACATCACTATGTCTCCAGCCAGTGAGAATCAGCTGCTTGGATACACCAAGGAGTATACCTCGTGCTAGTCTCATCAGAATTGATGGTGTCCAGATCCATCAATTCATCGACTAGGGATAATTCCGATACATCACAATTACACATGTAGAGATACTCACTAGTTGTGATCCAATCACAAATTCTCTCATGCTGTGAATCGTATCGTGGACATTCAGTAAATGAGTTTAAGATCCAATCAAATACATAAAACATGTATACTCAAATAGTGAATCTTCATTTATCATATAAATGGTTCATACATAAGGCGATTGCCTTAGGACATCTCTCATATATTACTAACAGACTCCCACTTGGCCTAATGACAATCGCTACGGTATCCAATACCATAAGCACCAACATTACCCTCAAACTTACTTTGAGGTAATGCTTTAGTCAAAGGATCCGCTAAGTTCCTTTCAGTGGGAATTTTCTCGATTTGTATTTCGTTCCTACTTATGATCTCTCTGATAAGATGATAGCGGCGAAGCACATGTTTGGATTGTTGATGAGACCTTGGCTCTTTCGCCTGTGCAATTGCTCCATTGTTGTCGCAGTAGACCGGTATTGCTTCAACAATGGCCAGAATCACACCAAGTTCATGAACGAACTTCTTGATCCAAACCGCTTCCTTTGCTGCTTCCGAAGCTGCAATATATTCTGCCTCAGTGGTAGAATCCGCTACAGTCTCTTGTTTGGAACTTTTCCAACTCACTGCGCCCCCATTCAAGGTGAACACGTATCCGCATCAGACCTGGAATCATCCTTGTCTGTCTGGAAGCTGGCATCCGTATACCCGCGTATCACCATGTCCCCTTCTCCATATATTAGGAACACATCCTTAGTTCTTCTCAAGTACTTAAGGATCGTCTTAACAGCTGCCCAATGATCCATTCCTGGATCAGACTGGTATCTGCTCGTGACACTCAGAGCATACGATACATCGGGCCTCGTACATAACATAGCATACATGATAGATCCTATTACGGATGCATAGGGAATCTTACTCATGCAAATCCTCTCGTCTTCTGTGCGCGGACACATAGACTTCGAAAGGTGTACCCCATGCCTGATGGGCAGATAACCTTTCTTGGATTCCGACATGCTAAACCTCTTTGCTTTTCGGTCTATATATGTAGACTGCGAAAGACCAAGCAACCGTTTTGATCTATCTCTATAGATCTTAATCCCAAGGATGTAGGTTGCTTCTCCCAGGTCTTTCATGGAGAATGTCTTGGATAACCAAACCTTAACTGACTGTAAGATTGACACATCGTTTCCTATAAGTAATATGTCATCGACATACAATACTAGGAATCATTTGCCTCCCACTAACCTTCTTGTACACACAAGGTTCGTGCGGATTTTGTGAGAAATCAAACTTTTGATCGTCTCATCAAAAGCGGATATTCGACTCTGGATGCTTGCTTCAATCCATAAATGGATCGTCGCAACTTGCATACCTTGGTTTTATCAACCGATGTGAAACCCTCAGGCTGTATCATATACACGTCCTCGAGCAAGTTTCCATTAAGGAAAGCTGTTTTCACATCCATTTGCCATATCTCATAATCATAATGAGCTGCTATGGCCAGGAGCATCCGAATGGATTTAAGCATAGCTACAGGCGAATAGGTTTCGTCATAATCAACACCTTGTTTTTGACGATATCCTTTCGCCACCAATCTAGCCTTATAGGTAATCACATTACCATCCATGTCGGTTTTCTTCTTGAAAACCCACTTGCACCCTATAGGCTTTATGCCTTCAGGTGGGTCAACCAAGTTCCAAACTTGGTTTTCGTACATGGAATCCATTTCCGACTTCATGGCACCAAGACACTTATCCCTTTCTGAACTTGTCAGCACTTCTTCATAACTGGTAGGCTCCTCATCATCAATGAGTAACACGTCGTTCGATTCACTTACGAGAAATCCATATCTCTCAGGAATATTGCGTGTTCTACCAGATCTACGAAGATGTGGTGTTACATTAGGTCCAGTCGATTGCTCATCACTATGAGTTGTCGGCTGTTGTGCTTCACCAGGTATCTCATCAATGTCTATTTGAGTCTCTCGAGCCTCCTCAAGATCAACGACACTCCCACTGTTTTCTTGCAAGAGAAACTCTTTCTCTAGAAACACAGCATGCCTTGAAACAAACACCTTTTGTTCCACAGGATGATAGAATTGGTAACCCCTTGTTTCCTTAGGGTATCAATAAATAGACATTTATCGGACTTAGCATCCAATTTATACGTCTGATCCGCTTCACATAAGCGAGACAACCCCATATCTTCAAGTAAGATACATGAGGTTTCTTACTAGCCCATATCTCATATGGAGTAGTAGAGACTACCTTGTAGGCATTACATTTAACAAGTAAACATTTATGCGAAGTGCATAACCCCAAAAGGACTTGGGAAGAGTCGCATGATTCATCATTGACCTGACCATGTCCAACAAGGTCCGGTTACGCCTCTCAGATACACCATTATGCTGTGGTGTATAGGGCGGAGTCCATTGAGACAATATGTCATTGTCTCTTAGATAATCAAGAAACTCTTGACTTAAGTATTCACCACCTAGATTCGATCGAAGTATTTTAATACTTTTGTCATGTTGTTTCTCTACTTCATTTCTGAATTCTTTGAACCTTTCAAAGGCTTCAGACTTGTGTTTCATCAAGAACACATACCCAAACCGTGAGTGATCATCGGTGAAGGTAATGAAGTAGCTATATCCTCCTAATGCTTGAGTTGACATAGGTCCACATACATCAGTATGTACTAGACCTAGTAACTCTCCCACTCGTTCACCTTTTCTAGTAAAAGGTAACTTAGTCATCTTGCCTTTTAAGCATGATTCGCATGTATCGTATGAATCCAATTCAAACGATTCCAGAATTCCACATCGGTGTAATTCGGACATGCGTTTCTTGCTTATATGGCCAAGACGACAATGCCACATATAGGAGTCTATGTGATTATCCTTTCGAGCACGCGTGTTGCTCGCTTCGATATTGAAAATGTCCTTTGGATCGTCCAGCGTATAAATGCCATTACTCAAAGTTCAGTTCCATAAAGTACGCCATTCAAAGTTATATAACAACAATTGTTACTAAGCGTTAAATGGAAACCATTTCTATTTAAGCAGAAATAGAAACAATGTTCTTTATTAGAGAAGGAACATAATAGCAATTGTCGATTCAAGACTAGTCCACTAGGGAGCTTGACAAATAAGTTCGATGGCGGCGTCACAACCTTTGCTCCATTGCCCAACTCAATTTGACTCCCCTCGACAAGTCTTCTTCTATTCCTTAGCCCTGTATGTCATTACATATATATGAGCTACCCGGTATCAATACCCAAGTGTCTAAGGAAATAGAATGACAATCAATAGAAGATACGAAGAGGATGGGGCATCGGATGCCTTCTTCTTCTTCATGGACTCAAGATAAATCTTGCAGTTTCTTACGCGGTGGCCTTCCTTGCCACCCAGTGATGGCAAGTGCCCTTTTCTTATTTAGTTCCGCCTTCTTTGCCTTTTTCTTTCCTTTCTTACATTCTTTTGCCTTCCTCTTAGAACCTTTCTTTGAGAATCAACTATGAACCGCCTTCTCCTCATGCTTCACGAAGGCTCCACGTCTTGACATATTGAGAGCTCGGGAATGGTGGATTCAATTTGTTCATCAGATAGTTCATCACAAATTCTGCGAGAAACTCTTGGGCAAACAATGCGAATTAAGTCAATACTTAACTCATGATCCATCACAAAACCGAGGTAGCTAGCCGCTCGATGTACCCGTTCATCTTTAGCACAAAGCGTACTCTATAGATGAACCTTCTTGCATCTTCGTGGTGAAGAGGAGCCTAGAGACCTCGAACCTTTCGGATCTCGCTTGCTCATCGAACAACTCATGAAGATGGAAGACCATAGTGTTAGCATCCATATGCTCATCTTTATTCTGCGGCTCGGTACCATCGCCGCTAGCATGATGCAACTTCGCCGGCATTTCGAGAATCGCCACATGCTTACGATAGACCAACATTTGATGCAGGTTGCATCGTCCTTAGAACTGATCGAGAAGAGGCTCTTCAAGGACATATGCAAGCTTTTCGCCTTGAGAACAATTCTCGGGTTTCTAAGCGATCCGGAAGTTAGGCCCGGTCGGTTTGTTCGAATCCAAAATAGTGCACAAATTCAAAGAGCGTCATGAATTTATTGACCTAGAAATACAAAAGCGAGCATATATAGAAAATGATTTTAAAAATGCATCAATATACATTTATAAATCCCATTCATTTTTCGAATTCAAAAACCCCAAAATCACTTCGGGAGATCGTAGGTCCATCTTCGAATGGGCTGATATCCATCATAGATAAGAACAACCTTGGAGTGAGTCCAACAAGCCATTCTTAGCTATGATGGTGGGTATCAAGTATACCGATTACATATCATGTATATGTAACTATCACAATGTGCTATCAACTAATTGAATGTTCACACATACATTGGGTTGTTAACACATTAACAAGTATGCATCATATGCATAGCACCCAACTTCACCTCTCTTCACATCGACCTTGGAGTGAGTCCAACAAATCGATGCTCCAAGTTAAAGCCGACCCATTAATCGCGAAATAGTTTTAATATGGTTAGGCGCATTCAACCAATTAGAGCTTGGAGAGTCCAACAACCCAAACTAACGATTGACCTCGGCTCTTACCATATTAGAGTTAAACTATTCCAATGATTTGAACATGTTCGAGGTTCGAGGGCTTGGAGTGAGTCCAACAACCCAAACAAGAAACAGAACTCTGGTTCTAACCATATTAATGGAAGGTGTAGGCTTTAATATTGAGTTAGGGTTTTATGTCTCATCCTCTTTGCATGCAAATAACTATTATCTACATGGCATGGCATACATGGCATACATCTACATGTCACGACACGCATGGCATAATGTTATGCATCTAATGCAATTACATGGCATACAATTATGTCATGTATATATATTTCCTTATATGTCATAACTATTTATGGAAATAAAATATGTTTAAGATTTGATTCTCCAAATCAAATCATAATTAAATTAGGAAACAAATTTCCAAATCTAATCACATATTTTATTCATGGAATTATTTGATTAAGGAAAATCTATTTAGGAAACCAATTTCCTAAATCATTAAAACTACTTATGGAAATAAAATATTTTAAGATTTGATTTCCCAAATCAAATCATGATTAAATTAGGAAACAAATTTCAGAATCTAATCAAATATTTTATTTATGGAAAATATCAATTTCCATAAATACTTCCAACTTTCAAAAGTGGAAGATTTCCATAAATACTTCTAGACTTTCCAAAATTGAAAAATTTCCATATAAATACTTCTAAATTTCCAAAATTAGAAAATTTCGAAATACATTATGACTATCGCTTAAAACCATTTTACGATTATGTGAAACACAACACAGGCTCTGATACCCTTTGTTGGGTTTAGGCATGGCGTGTGTGTTCGATCATGTTTAGTAAACATGAGCACAGCGGAAGCAATAAAAATAATAAATACTCCTATTTATTACAACACACACAACACACGCATGCTATTACAACAAGTGTAGACATAACCGTAAATTAAAATTGCAATAAAAGAAATTAAACTCGTTATACCTTCCATTATGGCGTGTAGCGGGAAACGGCATCAGCGGGAGCGATCCTCGTAAGAATCGTCTCTATCCGTATCCACGCCGAGCTCCTCGGGATGACTTCGCTAAGTCACGAGCCGTCTTCGTGCGGGTTACTAGCCTCGTGTTGAAGGCGGCGTGATCGAAGATGATCACGATCGAATCCAAATTCGGATCCAAAGCGAGTTCTCAAAACTTCGCTTCTCCGGAGAGGTATTCGTCAACCGTTTGGCCGAATCGCCGTCCTCCACCTCAGAGGATTACGGAGATCAAATCCCGGTATGTTAGCCGCTCGTCGAGCACTAACCGTCGTCTAAATGACGCTCCGACGAGAGAAGGAGAAGCTGTCCAGAAAACTGGACAGCTTGGTGGAGGAGTAGGCGCCGGCCAAAACAAGGAGAGAAAAGGCTCACCTTGATGCCGAACCTATAGGAGATCACCGGAGGATCGCCGGAGGTTCACGGCTGGAGCTTGGGCGCGGCAAGGGTCTTGACGGCGGCACACAAGCTGGGCGGCCGCTCTTGGATTGGCGCCAAAACTCCTCTAAAGAGTGGGCGGCAACTCAAGGGGGGGCTAGGGTTTGGATTAGTTAGGGTTTAACAATCCCTTAAGCCCACTTTTATAGAGAACTAATTCTCTTAATGGTTAATGGATCATATCCATAAAGCCCGTTAACCCGCTCCATTAAGATAAGTTAAAATAAACCAAACCATGATGGTTTATTTTAAGTTAAAACGAACCAAACCAACTTTTGGTTCATTCGTTTAAAATAAACCAAACCCTTTGGTTTATTCTTATCCATTGGATTAGAACCAAACCATTTTGGTCCATCCATTATGTCTTCATAAGACACTGCCCATCCACGCTTCCATTGCGACTGAAACAATTTCATGCTCGCTTTATGTTTGGTCCAACCAAACATAGTGTCTCTCGGTCTGAGAATCCCATTCTCAAGCTCGTTTTAAATCCTTTGGATTACACTCGTTGTGCGTGTGACCAAATAGGTTCTCGGTTTATGTTGGCCGTCTATAATTAACCATTAATTATAGAACGATCATGAGTGGCACCTAGTAGTACATCATGATCCCCAATTAACCGAAAAGATCAACGGTTGATCCAGAACTATTTCTGAAACCCTTGATGGCTTGAATGAATCGTGCCCCATTCCCTTCACTCATCTTATACCCACTTGGTTCAGGACATGGTCTATTGTGTCAGTCCCCACTAGGCTGACTACGTCACACCTAGCCCAAGTATCATTTCCTCGTCCTATGGATTCTAGTTACTCCACATGTATCGAAGAGTACCTTACTCTAAACATGTATTGCTTTGGCCAAAGACTTTAGTAACAATCCGACGAGAGGCCATGGGTATACATCTCCTCGCAAGGAGTGGTGAATCCTTTATAGGCTATTCAAACACCTTGATCACTTGACTTATACCCAATCATCCCGGGTCCACATCTCCTTAGAGATGTTTGCTTAAGATGTCAAAGCATAAGTCTCCATGATCAAGATGACTTGAATACCGCAAGTCAAAGGAACATCGCACTTAAGCCAGTAAGAACTTCATTGACATATCTATATATGCGAGAGAACCATATGAAGTCTTACTGGTCACTCAATGAACTAGTTACCATAACTAGCATCCACGATTAACTCAGGACATCACTATGTCTCGGCCCGGTGAGAATCAATTTGCTTGGATACACCAAGGAGTATACCTCGTGCTAGTCTCAGAATTGATGGTGTCCAAATCCATCAATTCATCGACTAGGGATAATTCGATACATCACAATTACACATGTAGAGATACTCACTAGTTGTGATCCAATCACAAATTCTCTCATCTTTGTGAATAAATCGTGGACATTGTAAATGAGTTTAAAGATCCAATCAAATACATAAAACATGTATACTCAAATAGTGAATCTTCATTTATCATATAAATGGTTCATACATAAGGCGATTGCCTTAGGACATCTCTCATATATTACTAACATAGCTAATGCCAATCTCTCCCGCAATAACAAATTATAGTTACAACAGTCTGAGTCTAGATGCTTTGAGGTAATCACGAAGACTAAACACTAGTGCGTTTCTATATTCTAGCATGCTCCCTTCCTCCTCCGTGTGACACCGTACAGAGTATAGTTCACCAATAGCCCTCACAAGTCAAAACCTCTTAGAGTTTACGTTCGAACAATTTCAACCACTGAACATACCGATATTCGAATCCCAGTCCCTGTGGGATCGATAATCTTTTATTACTTGATGATATTCGTGCACTTGCGGGCGTTGAGCGCGAGCGCGCACTTCGACTCCTCGACGGCCTCCGTTGCGAGATTTGAGGTCGCAATCGCGTGCATCAGCAGTCGACTCTATCAGAAAGTAGTCGACTGTCATGCTCATCAGTCGACTGCCAACAAGGGTAGTCAACTGATAACTGAAATTTCCGAATTTCAATTATCAGGATCGAATTTTAGAAATGCATAAATAATTATACGTAATTTTAAAAATCATGAAACTTCTTACGTATAATACTTATGACACATACAATGGATGAAAAATATTAGAAAAATATTTTACCCATAAAATAGCGAAATTGACACAAAGTTCAAAAGTGAAGAAAAACTTCAATGTTTTAGCTCACTTTGTATCAACTTCATCAATGGCGATTGCTATCAAAAGATAGACTTCACCAAGGTTTTCTAAAATGATTTTAAAATGGTTTTAAAAACCTTATATTGGATCATATTCTTTGGGCTTAATGTACATGGCTTGAATATAAGCTTTACCAATGATCCACTAATAACATAAGATGAGTTATAGTTCATCTAGATACAAAAACTATGCACCTTGAACTCAACTCATATCCTAGCATCTCACATATGTCTAAAGTATATGAAAACACATACAAGTCAATGTGATGTGAGATGTTGGTTTTGTTCTCCTAAACTAGGGTTTCATGCATTTTCTAGGGCAACCCTACTTGATTCCCTTATACATGGGACTTCAAGTCATGTCATAGTCCTTAAATGAATTTTAATCAAATTAAATTCATGAATGATCATGGCATAACTGATAACATAATTAAACATGACCAATGATCATGATGTCATGTCATATGATTGAATCTAAGCATGCATGACATTAAGACAACCTAAACATGATCATGACATATTAAATGATTAAAAAATAAATATGATGTCATAGCATGTTATATGGCAAACAAAACATGGCAAATAAAATATATAGGTATAATAATACCTAAATTTTAATATTAGTTGTCATTTGTTATAATTAATCTCATTTTTCCATATTATCAATTATTCCCAAAGTGTGCCAAAACCCCAAAATGACACACCTCAACCTCTAAATCTAAATTGTGCCAATTTGATTGATTTTTAATAATCTTCAAAGTATATTGGCATATCCTAAAAACCTTTAGGATTTAAGATCAAAACACATTACCAAGGTAACCATAACCTTGGAAATAACCTAAAGTGTCACCTTTACCATGGTTAGGTTAACTACCCATCCATTTAAAGTTGGCACACCTAAACCCATCTAGTGTGAATCGATCACGCTCCTTGGAACCCAAAACCTATTTGAGCTCCTTGGGTTAATTAGGTATTCCTTAGGGATAACCTCCCTAAATACCCTCCTAATGACCCTTCTAGGCTTGTTAGCCTTAGAAATTATGGTATTGTCATGGTTAACTCTAGGGGTGACTCCCCTTGTAACCTTCTTAGTGGCTTGCCTAGGTTTCCTTGAAACCCTAGCCACTAGGCACATACCTCGGTTACCCTTAGGGATGACTTCCCTAGTAACCTTAGTCTTCCTAGACCTAAGTTTAGTTCCATAGTCAAATGGAACACTATAGTATGTAGGCTTATCTACCTTGGACCTAGGCTTGTGGCTCAAGCCTTTCTTGCCCATAGATGAGCCTTGCCTCCTAGACTCTAGGTGTTGACTTTTACCATTTGACCTAGATTTTTGATTAATTGACCTTTGCATTTGGTTTTGCATAATCCTAAGGGTCTTTTCCATTTTCTCAAGCCTTGCCTCAAGGCTTGATTTTCCTTTTCTAATTGCCCAATTTTTAAATTTTGATTTAATCTTTGGGCATTGTTCTTCCTAGGCATATGTCTAGTCCATTTGGGGTTAAAGCCTAGGTGGTCTTCTATTTTCTTGATAGATTCCCTAGGTAAGGTTTTTCTAGGAACATTAGTCCCAAATTTCTCATTATTTAAAATGTTTACACTCTTAACACCCAGACAAAAATATTTGCTATTCCTAGCATATTTTTCATGAGTAATAGCAACATTATCAACATAACTCCTAGCATACTTTTGCCTAAAAATTAAAGTAGAAGCATTATTGAATTTTACCTTAGAGTTTACCTTAGAGGCTCCCCCTACATGTGTAGCTCCCTTTTAAGTCTTTTCTCCCCCTTTGGGCATTGACTTCGGTAATGACCCAGTAGTCAGCATTTGAAGCAAATCACTTGCTTCTTGCTTTTGATTGTTGGGGGACCTACATCCTTGACCTTTCGTGCCGGTTGAGGCTTCTTGACCTTCTTTGGGCACTTACTCTTGTAGTGCCCATATTCCCTACACTCAAAACACATAATATGATTTTTTTTTTTTTGAAATTGAAGTGTTTGAGTTACCTAGGGTGGTGGTGAGGGTCTCTTGAGCTTGCTCTTCCTCTCGACCAGATGTAGATGGTTCTTCTTGTTGCTCTAGTATTGAGGATGCCCTAATCCCCTCCCCCTAAATCCTAGAGGTGGAGGCTTCTTCCACCTTTTCTACTTCTTCTTCCTCCGATTCGGAAGTTGACTCCTTCTCAACTTCCGACTCCTCACTTTCTTGTGAGGATGATGAAGCTTCTTCTTCAGTCTCCTCCTCTTCCAAGTCTTCTTGGACCGGTTCAGGATTTTCGTGATATTTTGCCAACTCGCTCCAAAGTTCCTTAGCATCCATGTAATCCCCTAGGCTACACAAGATATCATTAGGAATTAAATCAAAAATAAATTTGACTACCTTCTTATTCTTATCAAACTCTTGGATTTGCCCCTCGGTCTATTTCTTCTTCTTGAGGAAGCCTCCCTTTGGTCCTCTTGGATAGTTAAATCCCTCAATCAAAATGGACCACTCCTCAAAGTCCCTCATCATCAAGAAGTCTTCAATCCTTACCTTATATTGGTTAAAGGCTTCTCGTCCATATAAAGCATATGGGATTGGGGTGTTGATGTGCCAACCCAAATTCTCTTGAATTTCCATCTTGTTCCTCTTCACCCTCTAGCGTCTTGGCTCCGGGTTGTTAATTCGTAAAAGAGCCCCATGCTCTGATACCAATTGTTGGGACCGTTGTGACCACTAGAGGGGGGTGAATAGTATCGTCGATGCTTGATGGATTTTGTTTGTGATCGTGTCTACTGATGTGAGCAAAACATATAGAGTTTTAGGAGTAGTTTTCGCTTACATCTCATTACATTTTATGTTAGTTTCATGCATATGTCACTCTATTTTTCATGCATTTTTTATTTTATGATTCGGAGGTATGCTCTTTGTACTTTTGTGTGCAGGATAGCATTTCATGGAAAAACAGTGCATTTTTGGAGCAAAAATGGAGTAATTTGTGGAGCACGGACCTTAGAGAACATGCACTGGCCATGTCCCAAGACTTGGGCATGTTTTCGAAGTGAAACGGATCAAAACGGAGGCTCCAGAAAAAGACACGACCAGGCCGTGTGAAAACACATGGCCGTGCCTTTTTTCCAGCTCAATTTCTAGCCAAGATTTCACCTATTTTCCAGCCTTGCACATGGCCAGGCCGTGTGAAATTCACAAGGTCATGTGGCGGCATCGCAAATTCAAGGAAATAGGGTTTTTCAAGCTTTTATGGAAAGCCGGAGCCGCCTTTATATATAGGAAACTCATCCAAGAGGCGGGGGATCATGAGGGAGCCGCCCTAGGGCTCCCAAACCCTAGGGAGGAGGCACGACGGCTAGGACGGCACTTCGAAGCCCTGAAAAGCTTCGGGAACTCGGATCAGGGAGGAAGAAAGTTGTCGAAGATCCTGATTCTGCACTTCAATGCCAAAGGAAAGAGTCACATCGCATTGTAATTTCTGTTCCTTGCTTAATTTCTATGGTTTATACGAACATGATGATGCTTTGTGTTTCTCCTCTCCTATCTATGGAGTAGACTTTCCGATTCTAGGACTATGGAGTAGTTTGTGTTGAGTTAGAACATGTTGGTTCGAATATCTTTTCGTTCTTGAATCTATATTTGTAATTGGTGTTTAGTTTAGATTTATGGCTATTGTTTTGGTTTTCTAGTCACTGTGCTTAGCCGATACAAGGGGTGACAACCCTCATATCAAAGATTTAGGGGATATTAGAAGGGACCCTAGGGGTTGGCCTCATCGTCGATAACTGTGGGTAGAAGGATGCGATAGAGTAGGAAATGCGCCTCGTTTTTGACTCATTGTAGGGATTGATTTGGCATCCTCGTACCGACTATCCCGTCCTAAGTCCAGGGGGCGACC
Organism: Wurfbainia villosa; assembly: GCA_025175895.1. Classification (NCBI taxonomy): domain Eukaryota; kingdom Viridiplantae; phylum Streptophyta; class Magnoliopsida; order Zingiberales; family Zingiberaceae; genus Wurfbainia; species Wurfbainia villosa. The sequence goes on along the minus strand of CM045999.1, from coordinate 9,314,455 downwards.
TGGTAATGGTAGAGGTGACTTCCGATAGATGTGAAGGCTCATCAGGGGAGTGTATGATGTCCTTTCCACAAAACCGTAGCTAGAACTCTTGATGAAACCCAATTGACAACGTGTTGTGCAATGCACAAATAAAACCGAAATCCTAGAATCACTTCCAAAAATCTCTCCATATAGTTTTTTCTTCTTCTGTGTGACACCGTACTGAGTTGGGACTGCCGACAACCCTTGTATCCACAACTGTTAAATCTGAATTCTGAACAATAACCTCCACTTAACAAATTGGTACTTGAATCTCAGTCCCTATGAGATCTATAATCTTTTTATTACTTGACGACATCCGTGCACTTGCGGGCGTTGAGCGCGAGCATGCGCTTCGAGTCCTCGATGGTCTCCATCGCGAGATTTGAGGTTGCGTTCACGTGCATCATCTACAAATCATGTTAGTGCGCAGCGAAATAATAATAAAAATAATAACACGATACACAATAACAAACATAAGAATATAACGTGGTTCAGAACCGAATGGTTCCTACTCTACAGATCGGGATCTAAAAGCCCTAGCAATGCAAACACGCACTACTAATCCACTAAACTCCTTCTCGACAACAAGTCGGAGGTGGAGAAACCTCGTACAATGAATTGCAACAAGTAATACAAAGTAAACAAGAAAATACAAGATGAAAATACTAAACAATGTAAAGAAAACTTTACAACTATTGCTTTGGAATGCTTGCTTGTTGATTGCCTTGGACTAGCCTTAAAGACCATGATTTGCAATAGCAAATCACTACGAAATTCCCAAGAAAATTGCTGCCAAAATCCCTCTTCCAAGCTACTTTTATACCCTGCAATCGGGTTGGATTTTCACCTATCAGTCGACTGCATGGGACCATCAATTGACTGATGTCATTGTTATCATGAGACAACGGCTAGATCCACGCTGGAAAAATCCAACGGATACACCATCAGTCGACTGACCATACCCATCAGTCGACTGATGGCTCAATTAGTCGAGTGGTCACGCCGATCACTCGACTGGAGAACCTTCTTTGCTCGAAATCCCGAGCACTAGTTGACTGAACACTAGTTCGCTTGATCGCCGCCGATCCGCCGCAATCAAACCCTAGTTAGACACACACCGATCGCCACATGGTACCCCGATCGACACACTTCAAACATGAGGTTTTAACCCATGTATGGTGCCACATACTTACTAGATCACCCGTAGCCTAGACCTAATCCTTCTATCCACCTCCGTCAGCCTTGCGCCTATCGGATCCCTCCAAGTCATCCATGACTTGTTCATCCATACGCTAGCCTTCAGGTGCATCCATCGGTTATGTAATGCTAACGGTGTCTACACCGCCAAGGCACATTTAACTTACGCTGCCAAGACTCCGCTTGGACTTTACGCTACCAACCATTGGACTTATCCTGCCAAGACACCCGCTTGGACTTTACACTGCCAATATCAAACCCCTTGGACTTCTCAAATGCCAAGACTCAAGCTTGAACTTTCCCTTGCCAACCCATGTTGGACTTTCCATGCCAAGACCCATGCTTGGCCTTTACAAGCCAAGTACTCAAGAATTGAACTTTCCATGGCATGGTCAACCCTAGTCAACCATCAAAATCTTTCTCGAGTCAAACTCGAGTCCAGTCAATCATGGTTGGGGTCGATTGCTCCAACAATCTCCCCAAAACATTATCAGACATCAATGTCAAACCTCCATGTCAAACATCAAAACATCCCTCGAGTCAAACTCGAGTCCGGTCAATCGTGACCTGGGCCGATTGCACCAACAAAATGTTGGGATTTTCCGAGCCGCAAAAACCGATTTTTGCATTGCAGAAACCTCAAAAGCCCGGCCACGGATCCGTGCGAAGATATAAAAATAAAACATGTATGTGTTTAAAGATCCTAAATCTACCTTAGATCTACATGACGAGAGCATTACCCTTGTAGCAATGCCCTTCGCTTATCCCGCTCGTCCAAAAGCTTTGCCGGAACTCAAGAGTGTCAAGTGAACACTCCTCTATTGGTATCCACACGGACAAATAGTGGAGAAACACAACCTAGAGTGTGCTAGCACTCATGGAAGTTTCGCCCAAGGAGGTTGGGAGAGCTTGAGAGGAAGAAGATCCAAGGAAGAAGAAGATGGAGTTACTCACCAAATGAATTCTCATCTAATGAGAAGTGGTTGGCCACTTCAATGGGTGGGGGTTACATGCATGCATGTAACTCCAAGAGCCAATGGCTCTTGGTCTCCCTCATGAGGTGGCACCACATGATAAGTCAATGATGATGTGGAACATCATCATTGGTCAGCTCTCATGCCAAGTCACCATGACATGGCAATTAGTCAAGTCAAAATTGACCATTCATCTTCCCTCTCAAGTCATGTCAAACTTGACCTCTTATCTCCCATGGTTGATCAAATCTAACCACGTGATTCAAGTCAATTTGATTTAATGAATCTCTATTCATTAATTTAAATTGACTCAATGAATCAAATCTAAATTAGACTCATTCAACACTTGAATCAAATTGAGTCTAACTCAATTAGTCTAATTTGGATTACTCTTAATCCAATTTGGTTCATCCCAGGAACCTAATCCTCATGGTTCATCATATGAACCTAATCTCCATTTAATTGCCCTTTGTGTGTGACCCTATAGGTTCTTGTAATGTTGGCAATGCTCCTAAACCGATTTAGGAACATAAGCAATGAGCGGTATCTAGCAACACATCATTGCTACCCAAGTTATAAGAATGTTGAGCTCCAACATCACCTTTGTGACTACTAATTGTGACTCTCACAATATGTGACAATGTCCCTCTATCCTTGACATCTAGAATGACCAATCGAGGCATAGACCGTGTCATCCTCCATACAATCTATATCTTGAACTCCAAGTAGACTCACTCTAATCAAATGAGCTCAATATCTCATATTGACTCATTTAGGCATGGTCATGCACTTCGTGGTCTCACTCTATCAAGAATAACGATGTCACTCCCGTCATATAGGAGTGATAGATCCCATCTACATCACTCACATCCCTCCGCATAATTTGTTACATACCCAGTAATTGCCTTTATAGTCCACCTATTTACGGGTGACGTTTGACGAAGCCAAAGTATGCAACTCCTTATGTAGGGAACCATGGTGACTTCAGGTCTAAGGACTAATAGTCATACTAATAGCCACATGAGAAAGTATATGACACTCATATAAAAATCTATGATACTTTCTCATGGCGGGTCATTCAGTATACATTCTCTAATGCATACCCATGTGTCAACTTGATATCTCATATCCATGATTTGTGAGATCAAGTCATCGTGTTGACCTACATGCTAGTCTCTATGCATTAACATTGTCCTTGAATGTTAATACTTGACTAGGAATGATTAAGAGTAGTGTTCTCTTTATCATCTTATTATCGATTCAACCAATCGATTGATATAGATAAGAACCTACTACTCAAGGGTGTTATTATACTTAGTTATTTGGCACCAATACAAGTAAATATAATAACCATGCCTTTATTAATAGTAATATGATACAATAAAGTCTATACAACAATCATCACATGATTGACTCTAGGGCTTTCACTAACAATCTCCCACTAGCACTAATGTCAATCACCGTAGTATCTAATACCCAATGACCTAGTGTGACCATCATGCTTTTTCTATGCCAAAGCCTTGGTCAAGGGATCTGAGATGTTAGCCTCTGTGGGTACTCTGCAAATCTTCACATCTCTTCTATCGATAATCTCTAATGAGATGGAAGCGTCGTAGTATGTGTTTGGTCCGCTGGTGTGAGCAAGGTTCCTTAGCATGCACAATCGCTCCATTATTGTCACAATAGAGCTCTATGGGATCTGCTATGCTAGGAACCACCCCAAGCTCAGTAATGAACTTGTGGATCCAAACTTCCTCCTTTGTTGCCTCAGATGCAGTGATATAATCGGCTTCTGTTGTAGAATCAGCAACTGTGTCCTGCTTCGAACTCTTCCATCTCACAACGCCACCATTCAAGTAAAACACGAACCCTGACTGCGATCTATAATCATTCTGGTTAGTTTGGAAGCTGGCATCACTGTAACCCTTTATAGCCAGCTCCTCATCGCCTCCAAATATCAAGAAATATTCTTTAGTCCTTCTCAAGTACTTAAGAATATTCTTGACTGCTATCCAGTGACGCTCACCTAGATCTGACTGGTATCTACTCGCCATGCTCAAAGCATACGAGACATCAGGACGAGTACATAGCATGGCGTATATGATAGATCCTATAGCAGATGCATAAGGGATCTTATCCATGTGGTCTCTCTCCTCTCTAGAAGAGGGACTTTGAGTCTTCGAAAGACTCATACCATGTGACATCGGCAAAAGTCCCTTCTTAGAATTCTGCATGGCAAACCGTAGTAATACCGTGTCAATGTATGTACTCTGACTTAGGCTAAGCAATCTCTTAGATCTATCTCTATAGATCTTGATGCCTAGAATGCAGGCTGCATCACCTAAGTCCTTCATTGAGAAGCACGTCCCCAGCCAAGTCTTCACAGACTATAGCGAAGGGATGTCATTCCCAATGAATAGTATGTCATCCACATACAATACAAGGAAGATAACTGTGTTCTTATTAACCCTCTTGTAGACACAGTGTTCATCTTCATTCTTGATGAAACCAAACTGTTTGATCGAATCGAAGATTCCAGCTCCGAGAAGCTTGCTTTAGCCCATAAATGGACCTTTACAGCTTGCATACTTTCCCAGTATGCTATGGATCTACAAAACCCTCAGGTTGTGTCATGTACATATCCTTGAGTAAGTTTCCATTCAGAAACGTAGTTTTGACATCCATCTGCCAGATCTCATAATTGTGGTATGCTGCAATAGCAAGCATGATCCGAATGGACTTAAACATCGCCACTGGAGAAAAGGTTTCATCATAGTCAATACCATGAATTTTCTTGAAACCTTTAGCCACCAATCGGCCCTTATAGGTATGCGTAAGTCCATCCATGTCAGTCTTTCTCTTAAAGACCCATTGGGTTTGACCCCTTCAGGTGGATCAACCAAAGTCCATACTTGGTTGGTGTACATGGATTCCATCTCGGATCTCATGGCCTCAAGCCATTTCTTAGAGTCTGGGCTCATCATAGCTTCCCGATAGAAGGTAGGCTCATTCTCAATGAGCATAACGTCATCATGGTCAAACAAGAGAAATGAATATCTCTCAGGCTGATGACGTACCCTATCAGATCTGCGAAGAGGTAGGTCTACCTGAACAGGTGGTTATTCCACAACTCTTTGTGCAACAACCTCATCACCCATAACACTTTGTGGTTCCTGTTCAACCTCCATCAAGGCCTCAGTGCTATGGTCCTTATCTTGAATTTCTTCAAGATCGAACGTACTCCCACTAGTTTTTCTAGAAACAAAATCTCTTTCTAGAAAAAACCCCAGTCTTTTCCACAAACACTTTGTGCTGACTGGGAATGTAGAAGTAATATCCCTTCGTGTCCTTGGGATATCCAAAAAAATAGCACCAATCGTATTTGGGTCCCAGTTTGTCTGTGACTTGACGTCGAACGTAAGCCTCACAACCCCAAATCCTCATGAAAGACATCTTGGGATTTCTCCCTGTCCATATTGTATATGGTGTCTTTAACACAGCCTTGGATGGTACACGGTTAAGGGTAAAGGCTGCTGTGTCTAGAGCATATCCCCAAAAGGATATAGGAAGATCTGTGTGACTCATCATAGATCATACTATATCTAATAGGGTACGATTCCTCCTTTCAGATACACCGTTCCACTGTAGTGTTCCAGGAGGAGTGAATTGGGATAGAATCTCTGTTAGTAATATATGAGAGATGTCCTAAGGCAATCGCCTTATGTATGAAATATTTATATGATAAATGAAGATTCACTATTTGAGTATACATGTTTAATGTATTTGATTGGATCTTAAACTCATTTACTGAATGTCCATGATACGATTCACAGCATGAGAGAATTTGTGATTGGATCACAACTAGTGAGTATCTCTACATGTGTAATTGTGATGTATCGGAATTATCCCTAGTCGATGAATTGATGTATTTGGACACCATCAATTCTGTCGAGACTAGCACGAGGTATACTCCTTGGTGTATCCAAGCAGTTGATTCTCACTGGCTGGAGACATTGTGATGTCCGGAGTTAATCGTGGATGCTAGTTATGGTAACTAGTTCATTGGAGTGACCAGCCGTAAGACTTCTGCATATATAGATATATAGATATGTACTAAGTACTTTGGCTTAAGTGCGATGTTCCTTTTTGACTTGCAGAGATTCAAGTCATCTTGATCATGGAGACTTATGCTTTGACATCTTAAGCAAACATCTCCGAGGAGATGTGGACCCGGGATGATTGGGTATAAGTCGAAGTGATCGAAGGTGTTTGAATAGCCTATAAAGGATTCACCACTCCTTGTGAGGAGATGTATACCCATGGCCTCTCGTCGGATTGTTACTAAAGTCTTTGGCCAAAGCATTACATGTTTAGAGTAAAGTACTCTTCGATATATGTGGAGTAACTAGAATCCGTAGGACGAGGAAATGATACTTGGGCTAGGTGTGACATAGTCAGCCTAGTGGGGACTGACACAATAGACCATGTCCTGAACCAAGTGGGTATAAGATGAGTGAAGGGAATGGGGCACGATTCATTCGAGCTACTGAAGGGTTTCAGAAATAGTTCTGGATCAACCGTTGATCTTTTCGGTTAATTGGAGATCATGATGTACTACTAGGTGCCACTCATGATCGTTGTCACGCCCCGAGATTATGCCGTGCCGAAAAGCAAACGGACGGCATCTCTCCTGTACGTGGCAACATATCGGGTTAATACAAGGCCCGTAGGCCCACAACAATAATATGATATACGCAGATATCATCATATCAAACATAATAAACACAGCGGAAACAATACAAACAGATCAACAAGATACCATGACCCAACTGTGCACTCCGGAGTGACTTGACACAACAAGAAACATAATAGAAGCAACAGCGAAAGCCAAATACATACAATACATCCGTGTATCACATATACGGAAACAATACAGGTTAAAACCACAAAACGACAATCCATAGTAATACAACAATACGAAAAACAGGTCCATTCGTCCGGTGTGAGATGGGATCATCGGTGGCAGACTCGAGCGTCAAGAAATCTTCTACATTATCATGGCGAAAACCCGGTCGAGGGTGGTGAGTATAAACTCAGGGGTAATATATATAGAAAGTGCATGAACATATAGGGTAAAGAAATCTACAAGTATACATGTGAAGATCTACAGGTATACAGCATGAGTCCAATAGACATACAGTCCTATCCAACTCTAATAACAAGTAACTACTGATGAGTCATACGCAATGTATATACTAAACGCTCCTTGAACATAAAGTAATGTACCAACGTGCGATGTTGACACCATAAGCTATATCATCCTGACAGATATACCATAACATAACCCATATAATGTACCAGGTCAATCCTATACCTGACCAATACTCAGACATATGAACAGTATATGATCACCTGTATAATAACCCGGTCCGTACCACATAATGACATGATGCTAATCAAATGCATATAACAGTCTGAATCAACGCATGTATCATGCTCAACACATAGCAGTAAATAAAATGCAAATGACATGTATCATGATGTACAAGCATGTGCAACAATCATAGCTCAATCAAATGCAGCATCTCACAGGCATATGTAAAACATATATCAAATACATGCATACATATATATCAGCAATGCATATGCATGGTCATCTGTCTGCGGACCTCAACCACGACCCCAGTGGCGGTGGCACGACAATGACAACTAGCCCGACTCACCACTCGAGTGGGTTGAGTAGTATGAGTAGTAGTGTATAAGCGTAAAAAGCTAACTACTCCTAGGGCCCTCACGCAAGCCACGCTGTCCCTACCCATGAGTAGACAAACGCCGCACACAGGACAACTGCACCTCACACAACCACCGTCTATAGTGGGCGAGTGCTAACACCACTCTGCACAGTGGCCAGGTGCGCATCTCCAGCTACCACCATCCATAGTGGCCGAGCGCGGCACATCCAATGCTCGCCTCAACCACCTCGCTACCACTACCCCGAGTGGCCGGGGAGGCAGGATGACTGACGACTTGTCTCAATCCACAAGGGAGACCCAGTCAACAGCATGCATGCAATGTGATGATGCATAGCTCCATACATGTATCCTCGCGACACTCCCCATCCCACGGGGAGTCCTGGTCAACTAAAAGTCAACTATGCAAGGACTACAATCCATAAGACTCTCTCTCGCATAAAGAGTCATACTCATCTGACCGTCAACCACGCTAAGACCTCTAGTCAATAGCGATATACAATCGACCCTCCATAAAACCATACACAGGCATACAATCCCTAATGGATATACCATCACACTAGGACTTCTAGTCCATGGTCACATACGGCAACCATACAATTATCTATGCACAGACAACTAGATCCATCATAAATTCACCACTAATACGGATATGATATAACAATCGACTCCATAATCCAAACCATCACCTAACCCTAGTGATGTAATACAGTAAACCAATCTGAAGTCACAAAGATAACCCTAACCACATGTACTTACTGAACATCTATCAGCTAATACATAATAGGGTTTATAGTTTCTATCCGAGCTAGATAATCAATGAGTAATAGAGTATATATCTCAAAGGTCAAGGCAGTACAAGCATGTGATTAAATGAGAGTGGATCTAAGGTAAACAGGTATATACATATATCCAATATCATGCACTGGAATTGATCAAAACTACCGGACCAGGTAGATATTACCCACCTGATATATAATCCGTGCTATTCATCTCCACGTCCATGTATCTATCACAATCAAAGTCCTGTAACAATAGGATACAATAAAGTACTGTCACATATCTAATGATCGAATCAAATTCTACATCAACCTTGTATCTCGACCAACTAAATCGAACAATCTAATACTACAGGATGAATGAATTCATATTAGCCAATCAATCTACAATATTAATCAGAATATACCAATCGGACATACCTTGCATTCCGAATTAGATCCACAAGGAAATCTCTGCTTCCACACAATCGCGTGTCAATTCCCATAACTGAGCTCACATCTCATCAATACACCAATTCACAATACCTTATTGTCAATACCTCCAACCGTAGCTCAACTAGTGTAACATCAATCATAGCATACGAAATAGAACACTTGGCTATCATCGAGGTCAGAAGCAAGCAATCACAGATCCAAGCCCCCACCTAGCACAATGATAGCTGCACTGAATTGGTTGCAACCCTGATAAGCACAAATTAGGAAACTATGTCATGGATTGAAGATCATCGAAGAGAACTACAACCTTACCAATTCAATTCAACATGCAAACTCACCATATAATCTGCAACCACACCAATCCAACCAACATCCACCTATTTACAACCCCCCAAGATACCAATCATCACCACAGATTTGTAGCTTCTAAATAACTGAAGTGACACCACTGTAATGGTATTCTCCTTCCCTATTGCATATAGATCACAACACAAACACCATCAACACACCTTCAATCCTTCACAATCTTCCAATCTCCTACGGTGAATCTGCTACTTGGTCCACGGATCCAACCATGGCTAACCTCTGAGCTATAGCGATGAGCTTGAGCCCCAAATCAACATAGTAGAGCATAAAACGGTGATGGTACACAAGAACCCACAACAACCCACAACAAGGAAGAAGCTCGATGGTAGATCCGAGTGTGGCGCACAAACCGCTCACAGCAGAGTCAATCGAGGCGCCCTCATCCGGATCGGCAGCTCAACAAGGAGACGGCGACAATGGCGCTCCGATGGCTACCGATGTTGTTCATGGTGGTCGGAGGCAAATCGATTGGCGAACTAGAGTTGGCGAGCAAGGGCGACGGCGATGGCTGCTCAGCTGCGAGACCCGATCGAATCACTAACTCCCCGCGACTCTTCACCGGAATCGAGCTCAACTGAGACGAGATCCTCCCGGCGACAATCGGCATGGCGGCTCCCAACCGGCACTGAACCTCGCGATGCTTAGCCACCGGTGAGAGTTCTCAACTGACCGCTCCAGGAAGCAAGAGGCGAAAGAATGGAAGCGGAGATCGCGATGTATGTCGCGATCAATTTGGTTAAACCAAACTCAAATCCAACTTCGAAGCCAACCCAAGCTCAATCCAATCCACTAATTAAACTCAATTAACCCTCTAATTAAATTCAATTAATTAAAGGGTTAATCCATATAATAAATTTTTTTTTTTTTTTGTATTTTACATTCTCCCCCACTTATAAAAATTTGGTCCCCAAATTTCCGACTCATGTACGAGTACGAGATGTCACAATAACCATCTCAAGTATCCGGAGCAAAGTCACACCTCAAGTTACAAAGTGGGATACTGAGATCGAATATTATATTCCATCTCTTATATACACTCTCAATAGACCTTTTAAAGTCTAAATAACACCTTTGCTTGTTGGCATACCCAACCTCAAATTACGAGATCAACCATATCCCATATCTTGTTCCACCAACAGGAACGTCTCAATACTCACTATTTTCGGATACACTCCGAATAAATCATCACTCTCGACTGAAGAGTCTCCTGAAACAACTCTTCCTAAATCGAAAGACAACTCTGTAACCCACTATTCTCCTAGGAAACGGAGAATTACTTTCTCACAAGTGAAACCAATCTACTATTCCAAAATTCATTATATCACCCAGAACTGAAAGTAACTGGAAAACTATAATGACTAATCTCGCTAGTTTCTCAACCAGCATACACATAATTTACGTCTTATTCAACTGCATCAGGATCGCTCCTAATCCATGAAATGATGCATCTGCGTACAATACCCTTCCATCCCTATCGGACAGATTAACTAACACTGACCCAAAAGTCAGTCACCGTCTAGGCCCTGAAACCTAGCTTCACTCACTTCCGACCAGGTGATTCCCCATCCCCTTCTTGGTCCAACAAGTCGACGATATAGTATCGCTAGTAACATTCTATCCTCATCTATGGTAAATACCAAATCAATCTAGGGAAACCACAACTTCCCTCAAGATCGTGAATATATCCCGAAATATATCATCCACAGATATGATGACAATCGATCGCAAATACTCCAAGAGTACTTGATTCCTCAATTCCATGAACGACTAAATCGTTGATAAGTCTAACAACATTATCAACATCTCCTAAAATTCATACCAAGTATGAAATACCGTCTTCTACACACATGTATCCCTTTTTACTCTAAGCTACAGATAGCTCAATCATCACACCGACCATGATAATTGTATGACACTAAGTCACCACAATACCAACCCTCCAATCGTAGATCAACCCTAGGATATACACAAGTGTCATTTAGCTGATCTAAACAAATCATCTATCCACAACGAAGGATATTCATTTACAACTACTGCGTTCCAATCATCGATAATCGATGCATAGACTCAAAGTCTAACTCTCTTCTAACAAAGAGTTACAAGTCTTCTCAAGAAGAAACACTAGGAAAGATAAATCTCCCATGGTGTTTAGCAACACTGATACCCATAAAATCATCTCCCGGTATGAGGTCCCCAATATCAGGACTATTCCCGAAATCACCTCAACCGCATATTCCACTTGCCCATGCAGTGGCAAGCTCGAGAGTTCATCCGTAACTACATCCGCATACTCTCGGATTATACGTACATCCGAGAGTCCTAGTATACCAACGCTCCAACTATCCAACTATCCGTAAGGATATGTCTATAGTGGAGGTATGTCTAGCAAAGGCTAAGGGTATCCCTTGACTTCTTGGTTGTTGATCAACATCTCACCAACGGTAGAGAAAATCACCAACCACCAGTCGATAGGAACCCTTCGAACCCTATCCAAGAACGTTCTAGACAAAGATACCTGTAAACTACCAGTATCTCTCGATATATCCGCAAATAGGATAACCTAAAGCAATACTCCGAAGGACCGATCCTTCGGTCTTCTATACTTCTTCTCGAGTAATTATGTAAACTTGTCCAACATCTGTTCTGGACGGCTGAGCTCATGTAGATGCAAAGACTATCATGGAGGAACTGAAATCAACTGCTGGAACTGAGGTACAACTGAAACAACTGCAATGGAGATGGTAAACACTGTTGTACTGGCAAATGATACACATCCGGCTGTATAAATACTGAAGAACTGCCAACATCGTAGCACGCTCCATCTCTGTGAAAGGTATAGCTGCAACTGGAGAATATTGCATAGATACGACTATCGTCGTAAAATCTCTCTCCTCTGAACAAAACATAATCCCGCCTGGGAAGGTAACAGTTGTTGTCGTCTGGAGAGGTAACAGTTGTTGTCTGAATGTCTGAGTCTTCTGAGATGTCTTCGGCTGAGCTGCTGAGTAACTTACTTCTTCCAGATGAAAGTATCAAAGAGCTCCAACTATATCTGAGGTAGTAGATCGCTGCTGATGTGAAAATCCATTCTTCTGTAATGATCTCAGCTTTCGAGGTTGTGGATCGTCCGCTCGAAAGCATCACCCATAGTCTTCAACTGAGTCTTCAAAATACGTACTCTTCTCGTAGATACCGGCTGCTTATAGTAGAAATAGATACAATGGTCCATCGAAAAATCTGACTCTGTGTCTCGTCGTAACCTGCACTGCACACACATAATCTCCCTTCGGAGTCTTTCCTCTGAGTTCGCTGATAAACATGAGAAGCTGCTGACAATCTGCAATCGGTCTTCTATGATCGGAAAACTCTCCAATAGTCGCTCGTGACTCATGACTTTAATCTTGCTTCTTTTTGTCAAACATTCGGAGACTTCCAATTCCAATAATTTGACTTGCAATATCTGCTTATCAAATCTCCAATCCTTTAAAAACACTTGCTACGGAGTCATTTCTATACACATGACTCAGTCTAAGGACTTCCGGTAGGATCTAGTAGGAGATCCAAACATCCTGATCAAGATGTCAACCGATAACCCGTGGGTGGTCCAAACCAACCCAATCACATTCTTGGGCTATTAAATGGTCGTAACTTTCGCAAGTCTAACGACTCTGCATGGTACTTCCATTACCAAATGATCACTCGACCTAAAGCCCAAGAATTCCTTGACAATGAGTCAAAGAAAATGATGTGGGAAAATACTCTCTCACAACATCACTAAACCATGACCAAGTGATGTGTGATTTCCCGTAGGTTATTTCCTATATCTTCCACCAAGTACCGGCTAAAATCCGGATAATGGTATTCAACTAACACTACTATCTTCGTATAACCCGAGTCAAGTACTCCAAAAGTACTCCAACCTAGAATAACCAACTCAGGGATCAAAATCCCTATGAATATCTCCAAACTAATCCTCCACTATCTGCATCGGCAATAGTATACTCGCTTAGTCCATTACCCCTCAGGTAATGATCTGACTAACATAATTAGTGAAAATCTTAGGACCGTAATCCTTGATCTCCACAAGAGATGTGACTACTAACCCCTGATATCCGACTCGGTATCAGTCGGCTCTCAAAGGCAATTCACCTTTTCGACAGTAGGTACATATCTAATAACCTCCACATGTCGTTCCCGTGGTCAACTCACCATGGTTATTAATAGTGACTAACATACTACAAGTCATGCACTGTTATAAGCAACTAAATGCATAGCCAACAGAAGGATATGTAATAACAGTTAACATACCTTAATCCTTGTAGCTCGGAGATGTCCATAATCGGATCCCGAACTCACAAAACCAAAACCGAGTAAAGCAAAACTTCGATGTCCGACATAAAATCCGAAAATGGACTTCGCAACCTAGGGCTCTGATACCAATAAAATTGTCACGCCCCGAGAGTATGCTGTGCCGAAAAGCAAACGGACGGCATCTCTCCTGTACGTGGCAACATATCGGGTTAATACAAGGCCCGTAGGCCCACAACAATAATATGATATACGCAGATATCATCATATCAAACATAATAAACACAGCGGAAACAATACAAACAGATCAACAAGATACCATGACCCAACTGTGCACTCGGGTGACTTGACACAACAAGAAACATAATAGAAGCACATAAAGCCAAATACATACAATACATCCGTATATCACAGATACGGAAACAATACAGGTTAAAACCACAAAACGACAATCCATAGTAATACAACAATACGGAAAACAGGTCCATTCGTCCGGTGTGAGATGGGATCAGGTGAGCTCGAGCGTCAAGAAATCTTCTACACATTATGGCGACAAAACCCGAGGTCGGGGTGGTGAGTATAAACTCAGGGGTAATATATATAGAAAGTGCATGAACATATAGGGTAAAGAAATCTACAAGTATACATGTGAAGATCTACGGTATACAAAGATGAGTCCAATAGACATACAGCTATCCAACTCTAATAACAAGTAACTACTGATGAAAGTCATACGCAATGTATATACTAAACTCGCTTCATGAACATAAAGTAATGTACCAGCGTACTGACGGTGCTCATAACACCATAAGCTATATCATCACGATGAGATATACCATAACATAACCCATATAATGTACGTGTCAATCCTATACGGACCAATACTGCATATATATGAGCGATATATGATCACTGTGATAATAACCCTTGCTACCACATAATGACATGATGCTAATCAAATGCATATAATGATCAATCAACGCATGTATCATGCTCAACACATAGCAGTAAATAAAATGCAAATGACATGTATCATGATGTACAAGCATGTGCAACAATCATAGCTCAATCAAATGCAGCATCTCACAGGCATATGTAAAACATATATCAAATACATGCATACATATATATCAGCAATGCATATGCATGGTCACTGTCTGCGGACCCGTCCAACCACGACCCCAGAGTGGCCAGGGTGGCACGACAAATGACAACTAGCCCGACTCCAGCTGCCACCACTCTCGAGTGGCCGAGTTGGGTAGTATGACTGAGTAGTGTATAAGCGTAAAAAGCTAACTACTCCTAGGGGCCCCTGCTGCAAGCCACGCTGTCCCTACCCATGAGTAGACAAACGCCGCACACAGGACAACTGCACCTCACACAACCACCATCTATAGTGGGCGAGTGCTAACACCACTCTGCACAGTGGCCAGGTGCGCATCTCCAGCTACCACCATCCATAGTGGCCGAGCGCGGCACATCCAATGCTCTGCCCTCAACCCTGCTACCACTACCCCGAGTGGCCGGGGAGGCAGGATGACTGACGACTTGTCTCAATCCACAAGGGAGACCCAGTCAACAGCATGCATGCAATGTGATGATGCATAGCTCCATACATGTATCCTCGCGACACTCCCCATCCCACGGGGAGTCCTGGTCAACTAAAAGTCAACTATGCAAGGACTACAATCCATAAGACTCTCTCTATCGCATAAAGAGTCATACTCATCTGACCGTCAACCACGCTAAGACCTCTAGTCAATAGCGATATACAATCGACCCTCCATAAAACCATACACAGGCATACAATCCCTAATGGATATACCATCACACTAGGACTTCTAGTCCATGGTCACATACGGCAACCATACAATTATCTATGCACAGACAACTAGATCCATCATAAATTCACCACTAATACGGATATGATATAACAATCGACTCCATAATCCAAACCATCACCTAACCCTAGTGATGTAATACAGTAAACCAATCTGAAGTCACAAAGATAACCCTAACCACATGTACTTACTGAACATCTATCAGCTAATACATAATAGGGTTTATAGTTTCTATCCGAGCTAGATAATCAATGAGTAATAGAGTATATATCTCAAAGGTCAAGGCAGTACAAGCATGTGATTAAATGAGAGTGGATCTAAGGTAAACAGGTATATACATATATCCAATATCATGCACTGGAATTGATCAAAACTACCGGACCAGGTAGATATTACCCACCTGATATATAATCCGTGCTATTCATCTCCACGTCCATGTATCTATCACAATCAAAGTCCTGTAACAATAGGATACAATAAAGTACTGTCACATATCTAATGATCGAATCAAATTCTACATCAACCTTGTATCTCGACCAACTAAATCGAACAATCTAATACTACAGGATGAATGAATTCATATTAGCCAATCAATCTACAATATTAACTGTAAATATACCAATCGGACATACCTTGCATTTCCGAATTAGATCCACAAGGAAATCTCTGCTTCCACACAATCGCGTGTCAATTCCCATAACTGAGCTCACATCTCATCAATACACCAATTCACAATACCTTATTGTCAATACCTCCAACCGTAGCTCAACTAGTGTAACTTCAATCATAGCATACGAAATAGAACACTTGGCTATCATCGAGGTCAGAAGCAAGCAATCACAGATCCAAGCCCCCACCTAGCACAATGATAGCTGCACTGAATTGGTTGCAACCCTGATAAGCACAAATTAGGAAACTATGTCATGGATTGAAGATCATCGAAGAGAACTACAACCTTACCAATTCAATTCAACATGCAAACTCACCATATAATCTGCAACCACACCAATCCAACCAACATCCACCTATTTACAACCCCCACAATCGGCATACCAATCATCACCACAGATTTGTAGCTTCTAAATAACTGAAGTGACACCACTGTAATGGTATTCTCCTTCCCTATTGCATATAGATCACAACACAAACACCATCAACACACCTTCAATCCTTCACAATCTTCCAATCTCCTACGGTGAATCTGCTACTTGGTCCACGGATCCAACCATGGCTAACCTCTGAGCTATAGCGATGAGCTTGCTGCCGTCCAAATCAACATAGTAGAGCATAAACGGTGATGGTACACAGCAACCCACAACAACCCACAACAAGGAAGAAGCTCGATGGTAGATCCGAGTGTGGCAGCCAAACTGCTGCTCACAGTGCAGAGTCAACTGGAGGCGCCCCTCATCCGGATCGGCAGAGCTCAACAAGGAGACGGCGACAATGGCAGATTGAGCTCCTGATGGCTACCGATGTTGTTCATGGTGGTCGGAGGCAAATCGATTAGCGGCGAACTAGAGTTAGAGCAAGAGCGGCGGCGATGCGGCTCGATTAGCGAGACCGATCGAATCGCTACTAACCCCGGCTCGCGACTCTTCACCGGAATCGAGCTCGGAAACCCGTAATCGGAGATCCCCTCCGGCGACAATCGGCATGGCGGCTCCCAAATCCGGCAATTTGAACCTCCTGCCGATGCTTAGCCACCGGTGAGAGTTCTCAACCTGTCGGCCTTGACCGGCGACCCTCCCTCCAGTCGGACCTCCCTCTCGGCGGCAGCGGCTTCGGCGTGGCGGCCGTGCGTTGAGCGAAGCAAAGAGGCGGAGAAGAATGGGAGCGGAGATCGCGATGTGTATGTCGCGATCAGCTGTGGCTTTTAAACGTCGTTCGTCCCATTTGGTTAAACCAGCCCAAACTAAACCGTTTCAACCCAATTCAAATCCAACTTCAGTTCAAGCCAACCCAAGCTCAATCCAATTGATTCAGCCAAGCCCAATTTCAGCTCAATTTAATCCACTAATTAAACTCAATTAACCCACTAATTAAATTCAATTAATTAAAGGGTTAATCCATATAATAAATTTTTTTTTTTTTGTATTTTACAATCGTTCTATAATTAATGGTTAATTATAGACGGCCAACATAAACCGAGAACCTATTTGGTCACACGCACAACGAGTGTAATCCAAAGGATTTAAAACGAGCTTGAGAATTGGATTCTCAGACCGAGAGAAACTATGTTTGGTTGGACCAAACATAAAGCGAGCATGAAATTGTTTCAGTCGCAATGGAAGCGTGGATGGGCAGTGTCTTATGAAGACATAATGGATGGACCAAAATGGTTTGGTCCTAATCCAATGGATGAGAATAAACCAAAGGGTTTGGTTTATATTAAACGAATGAACCAAAGGTTGGTTCGGTTCGTTTTAACTTAAAATAAACCATCAAGGTTTGGTTTATTTTAACTTATCTTAATGGAGAGGGTTAACGGGCTTTATGGATATGATCCATTAACCATTAAGAGAATTAGTTCTCTATAAAAGTGGGCTTAAGGGATTGTTAAACCCTAATCCAAAATCAAAACCCTAGCCTCCAAGGAGTTGCCGCCCAACCTGGTTGTGCCGCCCAACCTCCTTGCCGCCCAGTTTGATTGTGATGTCGTCTAGCTCCTTGCCAGCGACCAAGCTTCAGCCGGTGAACCTCCGGCGACCCTCCGGTAATCTCCTATAGGTTTGGCATCAAGGTGAGGCTTTTCTCTCCTTGTTTTGGCCGGCGCCTACTCCTCCACCAAGCTGTCCAGTTTTCTGGACAGCTTCTCCTCCTCTCGTCGAAGCGTCGTTTGGACAACGGTTAGTGCTCCGACAGCGGCTAACATACCGGGGATTTGATCTCCGGTAATCCTCTGAGGTGGAGGACGAAGGATTCGTCAAACGGTTGACGAATACCTCTCCGGAGAAGCGAGTTTTGAGAACTCGTTTTGGATCCGAATTTGGATTCGGATCGTGATCATCTCTCGATCACGTCGTCTTCAACACGAGGCTAGTAACCCGTACGAAGACGAAGCTCGTGACTTAGCGAATTCATCCCGAGGAGCTCGGCGTGGATACGGATAGAGACGATTCTTACGAGGATCGTTCCGGTTGATGCCGTTCCCGCTACACGTCATACGGAAGGTATAACGTAGTTTAATTTCCTTTTATTGCAATTTTAATTTACGGTTATGTCTACACTTGTTGTAATAGCATGCGTGTGTTGTGTGTGTTGTAATAAATAGGAGTATTTATTATTTTTATTGCTTCCATGTGCTCATGTTCTACGAAACATGATCGAACACACACCTCCTTGTGATCGAAACCCAACAGTGGTATCAGAGCCCAGGTTGTGTTTCGACATAATCGTAAAATTGGTTTTGCGATAGTCATAATGTATTTCTGGAAATTTTCTAATTTTGGAAATTTAGAAGTATTTATGGAAATTTTTCAATTTTGGAAAGTCTAGAAGTATTTATGGAAATCTTCCACTTTGGAAAGTTGGAAGTATTTATGGAAATTGATATTTTCCATAAATAAAATATTTGATTAGATTCTGGAAATTTGTTTCCTAATTTAATCATGATTTGATTTGGAAAATCAAATCTTAAAATATTTTATTTCCATAAGTAGTTTTAATGATTTAGGAAATTGGTTTCTAAATAGATTTTCCTTAATCAAATAATTCCATGAATAAAATATGTGATTAGATTTGGAAATTTGTTTCCTAATTTAATTATGATTTGATTTGGAGAATCAAATCTTAAACATATTTTATTTCCATAAATAGTTATGACATATAAGGAAATTATATACATGACATAATTGTATGCCATGTAAATGCATTAGATGCATAACATTATGCCATGCGTGTCGTGACATGTAGATGTATGCCATGTATGCCATGCCAGTAGATAATAGTTATTTGCATGCAAAGAGGATGAGACATAAAAACCCTTAATCAATATTAAAGCCTACACCTTCCATTAATATGGTTAGAACCAGAGTTCTGTTTCGTGTTTGGGTTGTTGGACTCTCTCCAAGCCCGGCTCGAACCTGAATATGTTCAAACCATGGAATAGTTTAATACTAATATGGTAAGAGTCAGAGGTCAATCGTTAGCTTTGGTTGTTGGACTCTCTCCAAGCTGGGCTAATTGGTTGAATGCGCTCTAACCATATTAAAACTATGTCCCGATTAATGGGTTGGCTTTAACCGGGAGCATCGGCTTGTTGGACTCTCTCCAAGGTCGATGTAAAGGGAGGTGAAGTTGGGTGCTATGCATATGATGCATACTTGTTAATGTGTTAACAACCCGATGTATGTGTGAACATTCAATTAGTTGATAGCACATTGTGATAGTTGCATATACGGGATATGCAATCGGTATAGATGATACCTACCGTCGTAGTTATGAATGGCTTGTTGGACTCTCTCCAAGGTTGTTCATAATTATGATGGATATCAGCCCATTCGGAGATGGACCTACAATCTCCCGAAGCGATTTTGGGGTTTTTGAAATTCGAAAAATGAATGGGATTTATAAATGTATATTGATGCATTTTAAAATCATCTTTCTCATATATGCTCATTTTGTATTTCTAAGTTAATATATTGATCATGATGTATTTGAATTTGCGTTCCATTTTGGATTCAAATAAATTGACTGGGCCGAACTTCTTGGACTAGCTTAGAAACTTGAGAATTGTTCTCAAGGTGAAAAGCTTGTGTATGTCCTCGAAGCGCCTCTTCCCGCCCGTCCTAGTGACGATGCAACTTTGGACCAATTGTTGGCCTATCAGAAAACATGTGAGTGATTCTGAACAAATGAGTTGCATCATGCTAGCCGCGATGGAACCCAAGCTACGAAAGCAGCATGAGCATATGGATGCTCATATCGTAGTCCTTCATCTCTGTGAGTTGGTTGATGAGCAAGTGAGATTCGAAAGGTTCGAAGTCTCCAAGCTCCTCTTCACCTCTGAGATGCAAGGAGGTTCATCTGTGGTACTGCTCAACATGCTGAAGACTGTGGAGCCTTCTGAGAAGCATGAGTAGGGGATAGTGTTGTTAGTTGATTCCTCAAAGAAAGGTTCTAAGAGGGAGTCAAAAGGAACAACAGAAGGGGAAGAAGAAAAAGGGCTAAGAAGGTAGAACTAGCACAAAAGGAAACTTGCCATCATTATGGCAAGGAGAGCCATTTGCGAAGAAAGTGCAAGATTTATCTTGAGTCCGTGAAGAAGGATAAGGCATCGGATGCCCAATCTTCTTCAGAAATCTTCTTTATTGATTGTCATTCTATTTCCTCAGACACTTGGGTATTTGATACTGGGTGTGGCTCACATATATGTAATGACATACATGGGCTAAGGAATAGAAGAAGACTCGTCAAGGGAGAGTCAAATTTACGTGTTGGGAATGAAGCAAAGGTTGCTGCACTCGCCATCGGAACGTATTTGTTGAAACTCCCTACAGGACTTGTCTTAGAACTGGACAATTGCTTTTATATTCCTTTGTTGATAAAGAACATCATTTCTATTTCTTGTTTAAATAGAAATGGTTTCCATTTGACGTTTAGTAACAATTGTTGTTACATAACTTTGAATGGGGTTCTTTATGTTAGTAATATATGAGAGATGTCCTAAGGCAATCGCCTTATGTATGAACCATTTATATGATAAATGAAGATTCACTATTTGAGTATACATGTTTTATGTATTTGATTGGATCTTAAACTCATTTACTGAATGTCCACGATACGATTCACAGCATGAGAGAATTTGTGATTGGATCACAACTAGTGAGTATCTCTACATGTGTAATTGTGATGTATCGGAATTATCCCTAGTCGATGAATTGATGAATCTGGACACCATCAATTCTGTTGAGACTAGCACGAGGTATACTCCTTGGTGTATTCAAGCAGCTGATTCTCACTGGCTGAAGACATAGTGATGTCCGGAGTTAATCGTGGATGCTAGTTATGGTAACTAGTTCATTGGAGTGACCAGCCGCAAGACTTCATATGGTTCTCTGCATATATAGATATGTCAATGAAGTTCTTACTGTGGCTTAAGTGCGATGTTCCTTTGACTTGCGGTATTCAAGTCATCTTGATCATGGAGACTTATGCTTTGACATCTTAAGCAAACATCTCTAAGGAGATGTGGACCCGGATGATTGGGTATAAGTCAGTGATCAAGGTGTTTGAATAGCCTATAAAGGATTCACCACTCCTTGCGAGGAGATGTATACCCATGGCCTCTCGTCGGATTGTTACTAAAGTCTTTGGCCAAAGCATTACATGTTTAGAGTAAGGTACTCTTCGATACATGTGGAGTAACTAGAATCCGTAGGACAAGGAAATGATACTTGGGCTAGGTGTGACGTAGTCAGCCTAGTGGGGACTGACACAATAGACCATGTCCTGAACCAAGTGGGTATAAGATGAGTGAAGGGAATGGGGCACGATTCATTCGAGCCTCAAGGGTTTCGTAAATAGTTCGATCAACCGTTGATCTTTTTGGTTAATTGGGGGTCATGATGTACTACTAGGTGCCACTCATGATCGTTCTATAATTAATGGTTAATTATAGACGGCCAACATAAACCGAGAACCTATTTGGTCACACGCACAACGAGTGTAATCCAAAGGATTTAAAACGAGCTTGAGAATGGGATTCTCAGACCGAGAGAAACTATGTTTGGTTGGACCAAACATAAAGCGAGCATGAAATTGTTTCAGTCGCAATGGAAGCGTGGATGGGCAGTGTCTTATGAAGACATAATGGATGGACCAAAATGGTTTGGTTCTAATCCAATGGATGAGAAAAAACCAAATGGTTTGGTTTATATTAAACGAATGAACCAAAGGTTGGTTCGGTTCGTTTTAACTTAAAATAAACCATCATGGTTTGGTTTATTTTAACTTATCTTAATGGAGCGGGTTAACGGGCTTTATGGATATGATCCATTAACCATTAAGAGAATTAGTTCTCTATAAAATAGGATTAAACCCTAACCTAAACCTAATCAACTAGTTGCTTCACCAACATATTGTGGCCGCCCAACATCTTGTTGCCGCCCAACATCTTGTTGCCGCCCAGCTTGTGGTGCAGCCTTCCAACTTGTTGCCGGCGTCCAAGCTCCAGCCGGTGAACCTCCGGCGACCCTCCGGTGATCCCCTAAAAGGTTCGGCATCAAGGTGAGCTTTTGTCTCCTTGTTTTGGCCGGCGCCTATCTCCTCCACCAAGCTGTCCAGTTTTCTGGACAGCTTCTTCTCCTCTCGTCGGAGCGTCGTTTGGACGACGGTTAGTGCTCCGACAGCGGCTAACATACCGGGGATTTGATCTCCGGTAATCCTCTGAGGTGGAGGACGAAGGATTCGTCAATCGGTTGACGAATACCTCTCCGGAGAAGCAAGTCTTGAGGACTTGTTTTTAGGTCCGAATTTGGATTCGGATCGTGATCATCTCTCGATCACGTCGTCTTCAACACGAGGCTAGTAACCCGTACGAAGACGAAGCTCGTGGCTTGGCGAAGTCATCCCGAGGAGCTCGGCGTGGATACGGATAGAGACGATTCTTACGAGGATCGTTCCGGTTGATGCCGTTCCCGCTACACGTCATACGGAAGGTATAACGTAGTTTAATTTCCTTTTATTGCAAATTATAATTTACGGTTATGTCTACACTTGTTGTAATATGCATGCGTGTGTTGTGTGTGTTGTAATAAATATAGATTTATTATTTTTAATTGCTTCCGCTGTGCTCATGTTTACGAAACATGATCGAACACACACACGCCGCGGTGCCGGAAACCCAACAGTGGTATCAGAGCCCAGGTTGTGTTTCGACATAATCATAAAATGGTTTTGCGATAGTCATAATGTATTTCTGGAAATTTTCTAATTTTGGAAATTTAGAAGTATTTATGGAAAATTTTCAATTTTGGAAAGTCTAGAAGTATTTATGGAAATCTTCCACTTTTGGAAAGTTGGAAGTATTTATGGAAATTGATATTTTCCATAAATAAAATATTTGATTAGATTCTGGAAATTTTTTTTCTAATTTAATCATGATTTGATTTGGGAAATCAAATCTTAAAATATTTTATTTCCATAAGTAGTTTTAATGATTTAGGAAATTGGTTTCCTAAATAGATTTTCCTTAATCAAATAATTCCATGAATAAAATATGTGATTAGATTTGGAAATTTGTTTCCTAATTTAATTATGATTTGATTTGGAGAATCAAATCTTAAACATATTTTATTTCCATAAATAGTTATGACATATAAGGAAATATAGACATGACATAATTGTATGTCATGTAATTGCATTAGATGCATAACATTATGCCATGCGTGTCGTGACATGTAGATGTATGCCATGTATGCCATGCCATGTAGATAATAGTTATTTGCATGCAAAGAGGATGAGACATAAAAACTCTTAATCAATATTAAAGCCTACACCTTCCATTAATATGGTTAGAACCAGAGTTTTGTTTCTTGTTTGGGTTGTTGGACTCTCTCCAAGCCCGGCTCGAACCTGAATATGTTCAAACCATGGAATAGTTTAATACTAATATGGTAAGAGTCAGAGGTCAATCGTTAGCTTTGGTTGTTGGACTCTCTCCAAGCTGGGCTAATTGGTTGAATGCACTCTAACCATATTAAAACTATGTCCCAATTAATGGGTTGGCTTTAACCTGGAGCATCGGCTTGTTGGACTCTCTCCAAGGTCGATGTAAAGGGAGGTGAAGTTGGGTGCTATGCATATGATGCATACTTGTTAATGTGTTAACAACTCGATGTATGTGTGAACATTCAATTAGTTGATAGCACATTGTGATAGTTGCATATACGTGATATGCAATCGGTATAGTTGATACCTACCGTCGTAGTTATGAATGGCTTGTTGGACTCTCTCCAAGGTTGTTCATA
The DNA here is from genome assembly GCA_025175895.1 of Wurfbainia villosa. Classification (NCBI taxonomy): domain Eukaryota; kingdom Viridiplantae; phylum Streptophyta; class Magnoliopsida; order Zingiberales; family Zingiberaceae; genus Wurfbainia; species Wurfbainia villosa. The sequence goes on along the minus strand of CM045999.1, from coordinate 9,289,812 downwards.
ACTATGATGGATATCAGCCCATTCGGAGATGGACCTACAATCTCCCGAAGTGATTTTGGGGTTTTTGAAATTCGAAAAATGAATGGGATTTATAAATGTATATTGATGCATTTTAAAATCATTTTCTCATATATGCTCGTTTTGTATTTCTAGGTCAATAAATTGATCATGACGTCTTTGAATTTGCGCACTATTTTGGATTCGAACAAACTGACTGGGCCTAACTTCCTGGACTAGCTTAGAAACCTGAGAATTGTTCTCAAGGCGGAAAAGCTTGCATATGTCCTTGAAGAGCCTCTTCCCGGCCCTAAGGACGATGCAACTCCAGACCAAATGTTGGTCTATCAGAAGCATGTGGCAGATTCTGAGCTGGCGAGTTGCATCATGCTAGCGGCGATGGTACCTGAGCTGCAGAAGCAGCATGAGCATATGGATGCTAACACTATGGTCTTCCATCTTCATGAGTTGTTCGATGAGCAAGCGAGATCCGAAAGGTTCGAGGTCTCTAGGCTCCTCTTCACCACGAAGATGCAAGAAGGTTCGTCTCAGTACGGTTTGTGCTAAAGATGAGCGGGTACATCGAGCGGCTAGCTACCTCGGTTTTGTGATGGATCATGAGTTAAGTATTGACTTAATTCTGCATTGTTTGCCCAAGAGTTTCTGCAATTTGTGATGAACTATCGGATGAACAAATTGGAATCCACCATTTCGAGCTCCTCAATATCGAAGCCTGTGGAGCCATGAAGCATGAGGAGAAGGCGGTTACATTAGTTGATTCCTCAAAGAAAGGTTCTAAGAGGAAGGCAAAAGAAACGAAGAAAGGAAAGAAAAGGCAAAGAAGGCGGAACCGGCGCAAAGGGCACTTGCCATCACTGTGGCAAGGAAGGCCATCGCTGAAGAAAGCTGCAAGATTTATCTTGAGTCCATGAAGAAGAAGAAGGCATCCGATGCCCCATCCTCTTGGTATCTTCGTTATTGATTGTCATTCTATTTCCTTAGACACTTGGGTATTGGATCGGGTGTAGCTCACATATATGTAATGACATACAGGGGCTAAGGAATAGAAGAAGACTTGTCGAGAGAGTCAAATTTGCGAGTTGGCAATGGAGCAAAGGTTCTTTGCGGTTGCCATCGAACTTATTTCTTTGAAGCTCCCTAGTGGACTAGTCTTGGAATGGACAATTGCTATTATGTTCCTTCTCTAATAAAGAACATTGTTTCTATTTCCCTTAAATAGAAATGGTTTCCATTTAACGTTTAGTAACAATTGTTGTTATATAACTTTGAATGGCGTACTTTATGGGCTGGAACTTTGAGTAATGGCATTTATCGTTGGGCGTATCGTGACATTTTCAATATCGGCGAGCAACATGCGTGCTCGAAAGGATAATCACATAGACTCTATATGTGGCATTGTCGTCTTGGCCATATAAGCAAGAAAGCGCATGTCCGAATTACACCGATGTGGAATTCTGGAATCGTTTGAATTGGATTCATACGATACATGCGAATCATGCTTAAAAGGCAAGATGACTAAGTTACCTTTTACTGGAAAAGGTGAACGAGTGGGAGAGTTACTAGGTTTAGTACATACTGATGTATGTGGACCTATGTCAACTCAAGCATTAGGAGGCTATAGCTACTTCATTACCTTCACCGATGATCACTCACGGTTTGGGTATGTGTTCTTGATGAAACACAAGTCTGAAGCCTTTGAAAGGTTCAAAGAATTCAGAAATGAAGTAGAGAAACAACATGACAAGAGTATTAAAATACTTCGAGCGGATCGAGGTGGTGAATACTTAAGTCAAGAGTTTCTTGATTATCTAAGAGACAATGGCATATTGTCTCAATGGACTCCGCCCTATGCACCACAGCATAATGGTGTATCTGAGAGGCGTAACCGGACCTTGTTGGACATGGTCAGGTCAATGATGAATCATGCAACTCTTCCCAAGTCCTTTTGGGGTTATGCACTTCAGACAGCTGTTTACTTGTTAAACAGAATGCCTACCAAGGTAGTCTCAACTACTCCATATGAGATATGGAATGGTAAGAAACCTCATGTATCTTACTTGAAGATATGGGGTTGTCCTGCTTATGTGAAGCGGACTGTATCAGACAAACTGGATGCTAAGTCTGATAAATGTCTATTTATTGGATACCCTAAGGAAACAAGGGGTTACCAATTCTATCATCCTGTGGAACAAAAGATGTTTGTTTCAAGGCATGCTGTGTTTCTAGAGAAAGAGTTTCTCTTGCAAGAAAATAGTGGGAGTGTCGTCGAGCTTGAGGAGGCTCGAGAGACTCAAATAGACATTAATGAGATACCTGGTGAAGCACAACAGCCGATAACTCATAGTGATGAGCAATCGGCTGGACCTATTGTAACACCACATCTTCGTAGATCTGGTAGAACACGCAATATTCCTGAGAGATATGGATGGTAATGTGATTACCTATAAGGCTAGATTGGTGGCGAAAGGATATCGTCAAAAGCAAGGTGTTGATTATGACGAAACCTATTCGCCTGTAGCTATGCTTAAATCCATTCGGATGCTCCTGGCCATAGCGGCTCATTATGATTATGAGATATGGCAGATGGATGTGAAAACAGCTTTCCTTAATGGAAACCTGCTCGAGGACGTGTATATGATACAGCCTGAGGGTTTCACATCGGTTGATAAAACCAAGGTATGCAAATTGCGACGATCCATTTATGGATTGAAGCAAGCATCCAGGAGCTGGAATATCCATTTTGATGAGACGATCAAAAAGTTTGATTTCTCACAAAATCCAGACGAACCTTGTGTGTACAAGAAGGTTAGTGGGAGTGCAGTCGTGTTCCTAGTATTGTATGTCGATGACATATTACTTATAGGAAACGATGTGTCCATCTTACAGTCATTTAAGGTTTGGTTATCCAAGACATTCTCCATGAAAGACCTGGGAGAAGCAACCTACATCCTTGGGATTAAGATCTATAGAGATAGATCGAAACGGTTGCTTGGTCTTTCGCAGTCTACATATATATACCGAGTGCTAAAGAGGTTTAGCATGTCGGAATCCAAGAAAGGTTATCTGCCCATCAGGCATGGGGTACACCTTTCGAAGTCTATGTGTCCGCGCACAGAAGACGAGAGGATTTGCATGAGTAAGATTCCCTATGCATCCGCAATAGGATCTATCATGTATGCTATGTTATGTACGAGGCCCGATGTATCGTATGCTCGAGTGTCACGGCAGATACGATCGATCCAGAATGGATCATTGGGCTAAGCGATCCTTAAGTACTTGATAAGAACTAAGGATGTGTTCCTAATATATGGAGAAGGGACATGGTGATACGCGGGTATCTGGATGCGGCTTCGGGACGAGACAAGGATGATTCAGTGTCGATGCGGATACGTGTTCACCTTGAATGGGGCGATGAGTTGGAAAAGTTCCAAACAAGAGATCAGAGCGGATTCTACCACCGAGAATATATTGCGGCCGGAGCGGCAAAGGAAGCGGTTTGGATCAAGAAGTTCGTTCATGAACTTGGTGTGATTTCGGCCATTGTTGAAGCAATACCGGTCTACTGCGACAACAATGGAGCAATTGCACAGGCGAAAGAGCCAAGGTCTCATCAACGATCCAAACATGTGCTTCGCCGCTATCATCTTATCAGAGAGATCATCAGTAGGAATGAAATACAAATCGAGAAAATTCCCACTGAAAGGAACTTAGCGGATCCTTTGACTAAAGCATTACCTCAAAGTAAGTTTGAGGGTCATGTTGGTGCATATGGTATTGGATACCGTAGCGATTGGCATTAGGCCAAGTGGGAGTCTGTTAGTAATATATGAGAGATGTCCTAAGGCAATCGCCTTATGTATGAACCATTTATAGATCGAAACAGTTGCTTGGTCTTTCGCAGTCTACATATATAGACCGTGTGCTAAAGAGGTTTAGCATGTCGGAATCCAAGAAAGGCTTCATACCCATCAGGCATGGGGTACACCTTTCGAAGTCTATGTGTCCACGCACAGAAGACGAGAGGATTTGCATGAGTAAGATTCCCTATGCATCCGCAATAGGATCTATCATGTATGCTATGTTATGTACAAGGCCTGATGTATCGTACGCTCTGAGTGTCACGAGCAGATACCAGTCCGATCCAGGAATGGATCATTGGGTGACTGTTAAGATGATCCTTAAGTACTTAAGAAGAACTAAGGATGCGTTCCTAATATATGGAGAAGGGTACATGGTGATACGTGGGTATACGGATGCCAGCTCCAGACAGACAAGGATGATTCCATGTCTTTGTCTAGGTATGTATTCACCTGGAATGGAGGCGCAATAAGTTGGAAAGGTTCCAAGCTTGACACTATAGCGGATTCTGCCACTAAGGCAGAATACATTGCAGCTTTGGAAGCAGCAAAGGAAGCGGTTTGGATCAAAAAGTTAATCTCTGAACTTGATGTGGTCTCATCAATGATCCAAATATATGCTTCGCCGCTATCATCTTATCAGAGAGATCATCAGTAGGAACGAAATACAAATCGAGAAAATTCCCACTGAAAGGAACTTAGCGGATCCTTTGACTAAAGCATTACCTCAAAATAAGTTTGAGGGTCATGTTAGAGCTTATGGTATTGGATACCGTAGCGATTGGCATTAGGCCAAGTGGGAGTCTGTTAGTAATATATGAGAGATGTCCTAAGGCAATCGCCTTATGTATGAACCATTTATATGATAAATGAAGATTCACTATTTGAGTATACATGTTTAATGTATTTGATTGGATCTTAAACTCATTTACTGAATGTCCACGATACGATTCACAGCATGAGAGAATTTGTGATTGGATCACAACTAGTGAGTATCTCTACATGTGTAATTGTGATGTATCGGAATTATCCCTAGTCGATGGATTGATGTATTTGGACACCATCAATTCTGTCGAGACTAGCACGAGGTATACTCCTTGGTGTATCCAAGCAGTTGATTCTCACTGGCTGGAGACATTGTGATGTCCGGAGTTAATCGTGGATGCTAGTTATGGTAACTAGTTCATTGGAGTGACCAGCCGTAAGACTTCATATGGTTCTCTGCATATATAGATATGTCAATGAAGTACTTACTGTGGCTTAAGTGCGATGTTCCTTTGACTTGCGGTATTCAAGTCATCTTGATCATGGAGACTTATGCTTTGACATCTTAAGCAAACATCTCCGAGGAGATGTGGACCCGGGATGATTGGGTATAAGTCGAAGTGATCGAAGGTGTTTGAATAGCCTATAAAGGATTCACCACTCCTTGCGAGGAGATGTATACCCATGGCCTCTCGTCGGATTGTTACTAAAGTCTTTGGCCAAAGCATTACATGTTTAGAGTAAGTACTCTTCGATACATGTGGAGTAACTAGAACTGTAGGACGAGGAAATGATACTAGGTGTGACGAGTCACTTAGTGGGGACCGGCATACAATAGACCATGTCCCAACCAAGTGGGTATAAGATGAGTGAAGGGAATGGGGCACCATTCATTCGAAGCATCAAGGGTTTCGTAAATAGTTCGATCAACCGCTGATCTTTTCTGCTAATTGGGGATCATGATGTACTACTAGGTGCCACTCATGATCGCTCTATAATTAATGGTTAATTATAGACGGCCAACATAAACCGAGAACCTATTTGGTCACACGACAACGAGTGTAATCCAAAGGATTTAAAACGAGCTTGAGAATGGGATTCTCGCATCGAGAGAAACTATGTTTGGTCGACCAAACATAAAGCGAGCATGAAATTGTTTCACTGCAATGGAAGCGTGATGGGCGTGTCTTATGAAGACATAATGGATGGACCAAAATGGTTTGGTTCTAATCCAATGGATGAGAATAAACCAAAGGGTTTGGTTTATATTAAACGAATGAACCAAAGGTTGGTTCGTTCGTTTAACTTAAAATAAACCATCATGGTTTGGTTTATTTTAACTTATCTTAATGGAGCGGGTTAACGGGCTTTATGGATATGATCCATTAACCATTAAGAGAATTAGTTCTCTATAAAAGTGGGCTTAAGGGATTGTTAAACCCTAATCTTGTGCCGCCCAACCTCCTTGTCCACCTTTGTGCTGCCGCCGTGCCTAGCTCCTTGCCGGCGACCAAGCTTCAGCCGGTGAACCTCCGGCGACCCTCCGGTGATCTCCTATAGGTTTGGCATCAAGGTGAGGCTTTTCTCTCCTTGTTTTGGCCGGGCGCTACTCTCCTCCACCAAGCTGTCCAGTTTTCTGACAGCTTCTCCTCCTCGTCGGAGCGTGCTTGACGACGGGTTAGTGCTCCGACAGCGGCTAACATACCGGGGATTTGATCTCCGGTAATCCTCTGAGGTGGATGACGAAGGATTCGTCAAACGGTTGACGAATACCTCTCCGGAGAAGCGAGTTTTGAGAACTCGTTTTGGATCCGAATTTGGATTCGGATCGTGATCATCTCTCGATCACGTCGTCTTCAACACGAGGCTAGTAACCCGTACGAAGACGAAGCTCGTGACTTAGCGAAGTCATCCCGAGGAGCTCGGCGTGATACGGATAGAGACGATTCTTACGAGGATCGCCCGCTGATGCCGTTCCCGCTACACGTCATACGGAAGGTATAACGTAGTTTAATTTCCTTTTATTGCAATTTTAATTTACGGTTATGTCTACACTTGTTGTAATAGCATGCGTGTGTTGTGTGTGTTGTAATAAATAGGAGTATTTATTATTTTTTATTGCTTCCGCTGTGCTCATGTTTACGAAACATGATCGAACACACACACGCCGCGGTGCCGGAAACCCAACAATCTCACACTCAGCTAGATAGTCACGAAACTCATGGCTAAGGTATTCACCACCTCGATCTGATCGAAGTATCTTAATACTCTTGCCAAGCTAGTTTTGTACTTCATTCTTGATTTCTTTGAACTTTTCAAAGGATTCTGATTTATGTGTCATCAGATACATATAACCATATCTACTGAAGTCATCAGTAAATGTAATGAAGTACCTGTAACCACCTCTAGTAGCAACATTGAAAGGGTCACATACATCACTATGTATAAGTCCTAACAAGTCTGTTGCTCTTTCGTTGTGTCCACTAAAGGGAGTCTTGGTCATCTTGCCTAAAAGGCAAGACTCGCATGTCTCATATGATTCAAAATCAAATGAGTCTAGCAGCCCATCCTTATGGAGCTGAGATAAGCGACTCTCATTTATGTGACCTAAGTGACAATGCCAGAGATAGGTTTGGTTCAACTCATTTGACTTGAACCTTTTGGTACTTAGTTATAAATGGGGCTCTCTAAGTCTAGAAAGTAGAGTCCGTTCATTAGAGGTGCACTACAATAGAACATATAAATTAAATAAACTAAACAATATTTTTTCTTTATTATAAATGTAAATCCTTTCTTGTCCAAACAAGAAATCGAAATTATGTTCTTAGTTAATGCAGGCACATAACAACATTCATCTAATTCTAGTACAAGCCCAGAGGGCAGAGATAGATCATAAGTTCCTACAGAAACAACAGCAACCCTTGCTCCATTACCTACTCGTAGATCCACCTCGCCCTTTTTCAATGCCCTGCTATTTCTCAGCGCCTGCACATTGGTACAAATGTGATATGCACATCCGATATCTAATACCCATGATGAAGAAATAGATAGATTGACCTCTATAACATTTATACCTAAAGTAGAAGTCTTACTTCTCTTCTTCTTAAGATCTTCCAGGTAAGCTTTGCAGTTACGCTTCCAATGTCCAGCTTCCTTGCAGTGGAAGCAAGCCCCTTCCTTGGCCACCCCTCCTTTGGGTTTAAGTTCTTTTCCTTTGCCTTTGGCTTGGGACTTTCCCTTACCTTTAGGCTTGCCCTTGCCTTTCTTCTTTTGCACCATCAAAATGGAGTCAGATTTTCCCTTCTTAAGGTTGATCTCAGTAGTTCTCAACATGCTGAGCATCTCAGGCAGTGGCTTATCAATTTCATTCATGTTGTAATTCATGACAAATTGATTGTATCTTTGTGGCAAAGACTGCAAGATCAAGTTAGTGGCCAGCTCTTGCCCAAGTGGGAATTCCAATCTCTGTAGGTTTTCTACGTACCCAATCATCTTGAGTACATATGAACCTACGGGAGTCTCATCTTGCATTTTGGACCCAAACAATGCCTTAGAGACTTCATATCTCTCGTGCCTTGCTAGTCCTTGATATAGTTGACGAAGATGTTCAACCATATCATAAACATTCATGAACTCGTGTTGCTTCTGAATCTCAGAATTCATGGTCGTGAGCATTAGACATAACACATCTAATACATCATCTTGATGCTTCTTGTAAGCATCTTTGTCACCTCGTGAGGCAGTGGCAGGAGGTGCCTCCAGAATGGGCTGCTCCAGGACGTACAGTTTCCTTTCTTGGGTGAGAACAATTCTTAGGTTCCTGTACCAGTCCAGGAAATTTGTTCCATTGATCTTGTCCTTCTCAAGGACAGAATGCAGGGAGAGAGTGTTCGTGTTTGTCGACATAGTTATCTACAACATAGACAATGCAGAAAATTAATATCATATTCCTTTTATCATTTAATTAGGCCTTTAATCAAATGATACTCCCACTGAATTATAGGAATTTTGTAGAATCGAGTTATGAATGTGGTCAAACCACATTACTAGATTCATGCAAACTAGCTATAATTCCTGTGGGACAAGATCCACATCATACTAAGCCTTGAGTTATCTTTGGTTAAATCGCCCAAGACTTAGTATGATCGGTGGATAACACATTACCGATTACATCTCTATGCAACTCTTGTTTATAGGATCAAGACCCACATTTACAAAAGACCTTGAGTTAGCTTTGGCTATATCGCCCAAGATTTAGTGTAAATGCGATCTTATCCTATCTTTCTAACGGTTGGAATATGCCTATAGTTCTACTCGATCCAATTGAGTTAACTAGTTTTACTCAATCTAATTGAGCTTACTCTAACCCAAGCCGTGATAGGCGGGACCAAGATTGTCCCTCCGCACCCTACCAAGATAATATGCGTTGCTCTGCTTTGGCAGATTCAACAACTACAAATGATCGAGGTAGTGATGGGTATCAAGGACTTGGTAGGCATTTTCGAGTTGATTGGATTAAGATCTAATATAATTGTAATGTGTATCATATACGCATTAAGGCCTTTATTATCCTACACTAGCATGCATCACATACATACAAGCATTATTCTAGCATGCATCATATACATATAAGCATTATTCTACTAGCATGCTTCACATACATACAAGCATAACAAATATATATATACATATATATATATATATATATAAATTAACTGTGATTAGGTCATGGCCCTACTATGATCTTCTCAAGCCAATGAGAAGATGAGACGGTCAGCCTAGGGTTAGCAGCTTCTCCAAGCACCTCCTTTGACCGCCATGTGTCGTCGGCACCCTTCTCGTAACTCCGTCTAGAAGTGGACCTTCCACCGCTCCATTTTATACATTACAAACATGAAACTCGAGTTACATTCGAGTCTAAAACTATTTACAACTAGAATTTTAAAAAAGAAGAGGCACGATACGCAGGTCACATACCCTATACAACAAGCACAATTACAAAAACGGCACGTAGGCCGTATTATGAATTACAACACATTAACGTCCAATCATATTGGGGTTCTTGGGTCATGACCATCACAGAATTATACATAATACTAAATTATATATTTTACAGAAAATTTATATAATTTTTTCTTTTTTTTTTCAATTTTATGAGTCACCTCTCCGTAACAGTCTCGCTAAGCAGTTTCCGAGCGCGATCGCGGGACAAGACCCCTTTCGGGGATAGGGGCAGCGCCTCTACTCACAAAAATAAACTTTGTGAGTGTCCCTACTAGATCTTACAGCGACTTAAGTCGCTGTCCCAAAAACCTAAAGCGAGAACTCGCCGTTTCGGAGAGTTTTTCTCGGTGGTTGAAGCCTACAAGTGTCCCAATACTCGTTACTTCGACTCTTCAAGAAAAATACCCAAAAATTATATAAAAATAGGAAATTTACAGAAACTTAAAAATCTGTAATTTTTATATCTAATACAAAAACTACAAATATAAAACACATACATGCTTTGCACGTGGCTCAGATACCACTGTTGGGATTTTCCGAGCCACAAAAACCGATTTTTGCATTGTGGAAACCTCGGAAGACCGGCCACGGATCCGTGTGAAGATATAAAAATAAAACATGTATGTGTTTAAAGATCCTAGATCTACCTTAGATCTACAAGATAAGAGCATTACTCTCGTAGCAACGCCCTTCGCTTATCCCACTCGTCCAAAAGCTTTGCCAGAACTCAAGAGTGTCAAGTGAACACTCCTCTATTGGTATCCACATGGACAAATGGTGGAGAAACACAACCTAGAGTGTGCTAGCACTCATGGAAGTTTCGCCCAAGGAGGTTGGGAGAGCTTGAGAGGAAGAAGATCCAAGGAAGAAGAAGATGGAGTTACTCACCAAATGAATTCTCATCTAATGAGAAGTGGTCGGCCACTTCAATGGGTGGGGGTTACATGCATGCATGTAACTCCAAGAGTCAATGGCTCTTGGTCTCCCTCATGAGGTGGCACCACATGATAAGTCCATGATGATGTGGAACATCATCATTGGCCGGCCCCCATGCCAAGTCACTATGACATGGCAATTGGTCAAGTCAAAATTGACCATTCATCTTCCCTCTCAAGTCAAGTCAAACTTGACCTCTTATCTCCCATGGTTAATCAAATCTAACCACTTGATTCAAGTCAATTTGATTTAATGAATCTCTATTCATTAATTTAAATTGACTCAATGAATCAAATCAAAATTAGACTCATTCAACACTTGAATCAAATTGAGTCTAACTCAATTAGTCTAATTTGGATTACTCTTAATCCAATTTGGTTCATCCCATGAACCTAATCCTCATGGTTCATCATATGAACCTAATCTCCATCTAATTTCTCTTTGTGTGTGACCCTATAGGTTCTTGTAACATTGGCAATGCTCCTAAACTAATTTAGGAACATAAGCAATGAGCGGTATCTAGCAACACATCATTGCTACCCAAGTTACAAGAATGTTGAGCTCCAACATCACCTTTGTGACTACTAATTGTGACTCTCACAATATGTGACAATGTCCCTCTATCCTTGACATCTAGATTGACCAATCGAGGCATAGACTATGTCATCCTCAGTACAATCTATATCTTGAACTCTAAGTAGACTCACTCTAATCAAATGAGCTCAATATCTCATATTGACTCATTTGTGTATGGTCATGCACTTCGTGGTCTCTCTCTATCAAGAATAACGATGTCACTCCCGTCATATAGGAGGGATAGATCTCATCTACATCACTCACATCCCTTTACATAATTTGTTACATACCCAGTAATCGCCTTTATAGTCCACCCATTTATGGGTGACGTTTGACGAAGCCAAAGTATGCAACTCCTTATGTAGGGAACTATGGTGACTTCAGGTCTAAGGACTAATAGTCATACTAATAGCCACATGAGAAAGTATATGACACTCATATAACGATCCATGATACTTTCTCATGGCGGGTCATTCAGTATACATTCTCTAATGCCTACCCATGTGTCAAGTTGATATCTCATATCCATGACTTGTGAGATCAAGTCATCGTATTGACCTACATGCTAGTCTCTACGCATTAACATTGTCCCTGAATGTTAATACTTGACTAGAAATGATTAAGAGTAGTGTTCTCTATATCATCTCATTATCGATTTAACCAATCGATTGATATAGATAAGAACCTACTACTCAAGGACGTTATTATACTTAGTTATTTAGCACCAATACAAGTAAATATAATAACCATGCCTTTATTAATAGGAATATGATACAATAAAGTCCATACAACAATCATCACATGATTGACTCTAGGGCTTTCACTAACACAAAACCTCAAACTCAAGTCTACCAATTATCCCCAATTGACAATTCTCACATCCCAATGAGAATTCCATCTAACCCCAATTGGTAACTTCTCCCCCTTTTTGACATACATCAAAAAGGTCCTCCCCAAGGATATGAATGTCTCATATCCCAATCAGATCTTACAATCTTTCCCTTGGAAGAAAACACATGTCTTCAATCTTTCTAGTGATAAGTCTCATATCACTTAAGAGAGGCAATCCCCCAATTTTCCTCCCATGAGAAAAATTACACATCCATCTTCCCATGATGGATACCTCCTCCTAAAGGCTTGCTCCTTCTTGACCATTGCACCAACAATGTCCTTGGAGAGTCCCTAAGCCAATAGGAACACTTAATTATTGAAACTAAGGGAAAAGATTCAACATTGAACTTTCACATCCCTTAATTCGATACACACCCTAAACACTTCTCCTAATCTATGTCCAATGGATTTTCACCCTTTGTAATGCTCTCCAAAGCATGTCCTAGGATTAGGAGTAGTTAGGGAACCAAAACATAGCTGAACATGGGCCTAACAAACCTTGTTTACCTCGAATCACCGCAATCGTGTGAAAATAATCACGACTTTCACCCTCATCGTCATTGCCTATAAGCAATGATCGATAATCAAAATCTGAATTTCCGTTATCAGAAATGGTTTTCAAAAATTCATAAGTAATTATACATATGGTGAAAAATCATGAAAATTCATATGCATAATACTTATAACTATCAATATGGGTGAAAAATATTTGAAAATTATTTTACTCACAAAATAGTGAGATTGATACAAAGTTCAAAAGTTGAGAAAAGCTTCAATATTTGAGCCCTTTTTGTATCACCTCATTCAATGGTGATTGCTATCAAAAGATAGAGTTCACCAAGGTTTTTCAAAATGATTTTGAAATGAATTTAAAACCTTTAAATCTATTTTCCTAAACATTTCACTTGTATCTAAATGTGTGAAACACATACAAGTCAAGTATTCTAGTGAGATGTGGGCTTTGTTCATTTAGGGTCTCATGCATTTTTCTAGGCAACACTATTTGATTCCCTTATGCATGGGACTTCAAATCATGTCATAGTCCTTAAATCAATTTTAAATCATGCATGAGTAATGATTATTGCATAAATGATAATATAAGTAAGCATGTGCCAATAATCATGATGGCATGGCATGTGAATGAAACCTAAGCATACATGACATATAAAAATAATCCTAAATATGATCATGACATTTTATATGATAAAAATAAACATGATGGCATGTCATGGTAAGACAAATAAAGCATGGCAAGCATAAAATACTAAGGTATAAGATACCTAAGTGTTAAGGTCAAATTGTCATTTCTAAGATTAAAACCATTTTGTCTTAATGCCAACTATCCCCCTAGTGTGCCAAAAATCCAAAATGGCACACCATGACTTCTAATACCTACTTGTGCCAATTTAATCAATTTTCATCTTTTCAAACCATTTTGGCGCATCCTAAAGTGTCAACTCTACCATGACTAGGTTAACTACCCATCCACTTAGGGTTGACACACCTTAACCCATCTAGCATGAATCGATCACGCTCCTAGGAACCCAATACCTATTGGAGCTCCTTAGGTTAACAAGGTATTCACTAGGGATAACTTCCCTAGATACCTTCCTAATGATCTTTTTTTACTTTGAAGCCTTAGTCAATTGGGTCTTTCCTAGGTCAACTCTAGAGGTAACTCCCCCTTTGACCTTCTTAGTGGCTACCTTAGATTTTCTTGAATTTTGAGCCACTAGACAAATACCATGGTTAGTCTTAGGGATGACTTCCCTATTAACCTTGGTTTTCCTAGACCTAGATGTTGTTTCATAATCAAATGGAACATTGTGATAGGACTTAGGTTTGTGACCCAAACGTTTCTTGCCCTTAATCGGTTCTTGTCTCCTAGGTCTTAGATTTTGATCATTAGACCCCTTAAATAATTTTGTTATTCTTGCTAGGGTATTCTCCAATTTCAAGCCTTAACCTCAAGGCTTGGTTGTTTAATTATAATTTTCCCAATTTTGAATTTTCATTCTTTCTTTGGGAAGGGCTTTTCTTAGGCATATGCCTAGACTTCTTGGGGTTAATGATGTGCATGGACGCGTCCTCAAATTGTGCGACGGATACCATCGTGGACTCAAATTGCACGCTCGCACTCAATGCCCGCAAGTGCATGGATGTCGTCAAATAATAAAGATTATCGATCCCATAGGGACTGGGATTTGAGTATCAATACACTAAGTGGTTGCGATTGTTTGGATGTGAACTCTGAGAGAGAGTCGGTTGGTGAGGACTATCGGTGGACACTACTCTGTGCGGTGTCACACGGAGGAGGAAAAGAGGGTGCGGGGGTCTTAAAAGGTGATCCTAGGTCTTCCGTTTTACTTGTGTACCACAGATCAATGTTGTCAATTGGCATCGTCTAAACATCTACTTACGGTTTTGGGGAAGGGACATCATACACTCTCCCGCAGAGCCACCGCATTCATCGGGAGCTATCCTCGCCCAAAAGGATGGGATAGAGGGTACGAGGATGCCAAATCAATCCTTGCGGTGAACCGTTTCCGATTCCACCGCTCCCTTCTCCCCGCAGTTACAAGAGGTCAGGTTTACCCCTAGGTTCCTTGATCAAACTTCCTAAATCTAGATTGCGAGGGTTGTAACCACCTCGTATCGCCTAAGCACAGTGGAAAGAAAGCCAAATATACGTAGGTATAATAAAGAGCGACTACCAATTGTCAAATTAAACTTATGACCAGAATTTAATATGAACCAACATTGTCTATGTACACAAGCTACTCCCTAATCCTAGAATCAAAAGTTCTACTCCATAAACACAAAGGAAGAATCACAAAACATGTTTAAGTTCGATTACAATAGAAAGAGAGTGCAGAAATAGAGATTACAATGCTTCGTGATCCTCTCTCCGACGTTTTATTGCAAGTTGTGGACCTCCGGCGACGTTCCTCCTCCCCGCTATGAGTTACCGAAGCTTTTTAAGGCTTCGGCATGCCATCCTAGCCGTCGTGCCTCCTCCCTAGGGTTTGGGTAGAGCCATCCTTATATAGACATCGCCTCCGACCGCTGCAAAATCCGGAAAAAGCCCTAGTCGCGAAATTCGTCGAGTCGCCACACGGTCGTGTGTTTCCACATGGTCAGGCCGTGAACGGCCCTGGGGTGCTGTTCTTCGCCCATCAGACATGGTCGTGTGAATCCACATGCCCTGACCGTGTCTCACTCTACGTCTAGCTGCGAAAGTCCTTCTTTTGCTCCAAAAATGCATCTTTTTCACCAGAAAAGCTATCCTGCACACAAAAGTACAACGAGCAGACCTCCGAACCAAAAAATAGGCAATGCGTGCAAGAATAGAGTAACATGTACATGAAACTAACACAAAATGTAACAAGATGTGAGCAAAAACTACTCCTAAAACCCTATATGTTTTGCTCACATCACTTCCCCCATACTTAAATCTTTGCTTGTCCTCAAGCAAACCTCAGTGCCATAAAATTTTAAAAAGATATTGTTCCATAATTAGCATGCTAACTAAATTTTTCAGGTGGTATTTGCAATCAAAGCAAATCAGATATGTTCTAAAAATTCACTAAGTTAGCTCCTCGTGCTTGTGCTAGGTGAATCATTCTTAGGGGATGCTTGTTCCATGGTGAGTTAAGTCGTCACCCCATAGCTTTCCTAAGGTTTACGACTCTTAGGCACTTACCTGCCCAAAGCAAGGGTTGTTCCCTAGATCTAGCATAAAGTCTCAAAGGCGTGCTCGGTATTGAGAGAAATTGGGAGGTGTTTCCCCAATAACCAAACTCGATCTCAAAGGGGCACCTAACCATTTTCACCCACGACAACTATTTTTTTATCCCTCTCAATCTTTTTTTTTCTTTGTCATTCCTTTTTCTCTCTTTTTTTTCTTTTATTTCTCTTTTATTTTTCGGCTCACAGGGATTTTGATTTTTTCGAATGGGCTTACAAAATCCGAGCATCTCCAGTAACTAAAATACCAAACCTAGAGTCACCTATGGATTCCAAAGTACTAGACTACTGAAGTGAATCATAACTAGGTATGTACTAAATTCTCCCTTTCAGAATGTTCAACATGTGTGAGTGCAAAAAACAGAGCTAACCAGTGCATGTCTAGAACATTCAATAGAGCACATAGAATAAAATAAGACAAGATAAATGGAGTTAAGCTACCTATGGGAACAACTCATGCAAGCAACTTTCAAAAATACTACTGAGGTAACTTTACAGACACCAAAATTTAAGTACTAAAAGGAACTAAACAACTCATGCATGCATGAACAAATGAAAATACCAAAAAAGAAACTACTACTAGGAAAACAAAACAAAATAGATTTTGGGGCCCCCCTGTTAGTGAAAGCCCTAGAGCCAATCATGTGATGATTGTTGTATGGACTTTATTGTATCATATTCCTATTTATAAAGGCATGGTTATTATATTTACTTGTATTGGTGCCAAATAACTAAATATAATAATGTCCTTGAGTAGTAGATTCTTATCTATATCAATCGATTGGTTGAATCGATAATGAGATGATATAGAGAACACTACTCTTAATCATTCCTAGTCGAGTATTAACATTTAGGGACAATGTTAATGCGTAGAGACTAGCATGTAGGTCAACACGATGACTTAATCTCACAAGTCATGGATATGAGATATCAAGTTGACACATGGGTATGCATTGGAGAATGTATATTGAATGACCCGCCATGAGAAAGTATCATGGATCGTTATATGAGTGTCATATACTTTCTCATGTGGCTATTAGTATGACTATTAGTCCTTAGACCTGAAGTCACCATAGTTCCCTACATAAGGAGTTGCATACTTTGGCTTCGTCAAACGTCACCCGTAAATGGGTGGACTATAAAGGCGATTACTGGGTATGTAACAAATTATGCGGAGGGATGTGAGTGATGTAGATGGGATCTATCCCTCCTATATGACGGGGGTGACATCGATATTCTTGATAGAGTGAGACCACGAAGTGCATGGCCATGCCCAAATGAGTCAATATAAGATATTGAGCTCATTTGATTAGAGTGAGTCTACTTGGAGTTCAAGATATAGATTGTACCGAGGATGACATGGTCTATGCCTCAATTGGTCAATCTAGATGTCAAGGATAGAGGGACATTGTCACATATTGTGAGAGTTACAATTAGTAGTCACAAAGGTGATGTTGGAGCTCAACATTCTTGTAACTTGGGTAGCAATGATGTATTGCTAGATACCGCTCATTGCTTATGTTCCTAAATCGGTTTAGGGACATTACCAACGTTACAAGAACCTATAGGGTCACACACTAAGGGCAATTAGATGGAGATTAGGTTCATATGATGAACCATGAGGATTAGGTTCATGGGATGAACCAAATTGGATTAAGAGTAATCCTAATTAGACTAATTGAGTTGGACTCAATTTGATTCAAGTGTTGAATGAGTCTAATTTATATTTTATTCATCGAATCAATTTAAATTAATGAATAGAGATTCATTAAATTAAATTGACTTGAATCAAATGGTTGGATTTAATCAACCATGGGAGATAAGAGGTCAAGTTTGACTTGACTTGAGAGGGAAGATGAAAGGTCAAGTTTGACTTGACCAAATGTCATGTCATGATGATGACTTGGCATGGCCGGGCAATGATGATGCTCCACATCATCATTGACTTAGCATGTGGTGCCACCTCATGAGGGAGACAAAGAGCCATTGGCTCTTGGAGGAGTTACATGCATGCATGTAACCCCCCCCCCCCCCCTAAGAAAAGTGGTCGGCCACTATTACCATTAGATGGGAATTCATTGTGTGAGTTACACAACTTCATCTTCTTCCTTGGATCACCCTCTCAAGCTCTCCCAACCTCCTTGGCCGAAATTCCTAAAGGGTTCTAGCACACTCTAAGGTATTTTTCTCCACCTATTGCTTGTGTGGATACCAATAGAGGAGTGTGCACTTGACACTCTTGAGTTCTAGCGAACCTTTTGGACGAGCGGGATTTGCGAAGTGCGTCGCATCGAGGGTAACTTCTTATCATGTAGATCTAGAGTAGATCTAAAGGTATTAAACACAACACATACATGTTAGTTTTATATTTTATACTTCGCACGGATCCGTGGCCGGGGCTTTCGAGGTTTCCGCAACGCAAAAAGCGGTTTTTGCGGCTCGAAAAACCCAATAGTGGTATCAGAGCCACGTGCGAAGCATGTATGTGTTTCGTTTTTGTGGTTTTTATATTTGATATAAAAATTACAGAATTTTATGTTTCTTTAAATTTCCTATTTTTATAGAATTTTTAGGTATTTTTCTCGAAGAGTCAAAGCAACGAGTGTTGGGACACTTGTCGGCTTCAACCACCGAGAAAAACTCTCCGAAACGGTGAGTTCTCGCTTTAGGTTTTTGGGACAGTGACTTAAGTCGCTGTAAGATTGTAGTAGGGACATTCGTAAAGTTTATTTTGCGAGTAAGGGCGCTTTCCCTATCCCCGAAAAGGGCCTTGTCCCTCGATCGCGCCCGGAAACCGCTTAGCGGGACCGTTACGGAGAGGTGACTCATAAAATTGAAAAAAAATAGGAAAAATTATAAAAAATTTCTGTAAAAATACATAATTTAGAATTATGTATAATTCTGTGATTTTCATGGCCCAATGACCCTAATTTGATTGGATTATGATGTGTTGTAATTCATAATATGGCCTACATGCCGTTTTTGTTATTGTACGTGTTGTATAGTGTATGCGACCTGTGCGTCGTACCTCTTCTTTTAAAATTCTAGTTGTAAATAGTTTTAGACTCGAATGTAACTCGAGTTTCATATTTGTAATGTACAAAATGGAGCGGTGGAAAGTCCACTTGTAGACGAAGTTACGAGAAGGGTGCCGACGACACATGGCGGTTAAAGGAAGCGCTTGGAGAAGCCGCTAGCCTTAGGTTGACCGTCCGATCTTCTCATCGGCTTGAGAAGATCGTAGTAGGGTCATGACTACATCACAGTTAATTATATATATATATATATATATATATATATATATATTTGATTTTGCTTGTATGTATGTGATGCATGCTAGTAGAATAATGCTTGTATGTATATGATGCATGCTAGGATAATTTTCTTGTATGTATATGATGCATGCTAGAATAATGTATGTATGTATGTGATGCATGCTAATATAGGATAATAAAGGCCTTAATGCATATATGATACACATTATGATTAGATTAGATCTTAATCGAATCAACTCGTAAATGCCTACTAGGTCCTTGATACCCATCACTACCTCGATCATTTGTAGTTGTTGAATCTGCCAAAGTAGAGCAACACATATTATCTTAGTAGGGTGCGGAGGGACAATCTTGGTTCCGTCTATCACGGCTTGGGTTAGAGTAAGCTCAATTAGATTGAGTAAAACTAGTTAACTCAATTGGATCGAGTAGAACTATAGGCATATTCCAATCGTTGGAAAGATATGATAAGATCGCATTTACACTAAATCTTGGGCGATTTAGCCAAAGCTAACTCAAGGTCTTTTGTAAATGTGGGTCTTGATCCTATAAACAAGAGTTGCAAAGAGATGTAATCGGTAATGTGTTACCCACCGATCGTACTAAGTCTTGGGCGATTTAGCCAAAGCTAACTCAAGGCTTAGTATGATGTGGATCTTGTCCCGCAAGAATTATAGCTAGTTTGTATGAATCTAGTAATATGGTTTGACCATATCCATAACTCGATTCTACAAAATTCCTATAATTCAGTGGGAGCATTATTTGATTAAAGGCCTAATTAAATGATAAAAGGAATATGATATTAATTCTCTACATTGTATGTTGTAGATTACTATGTCGACAAACACGAATACTCTCTCTCTACGTTCTGTCCTTGAGAAGGACAAGCTCAATGGAGCAAATTTCCTGGACTGGTACAGGGACCTGAGAATTGTTCTCACCCAATAAAGGAAGTTGTACGTCCTTGAGCAGCCCATTCCTGAGGCACCTCCTGCCACTGCCTCACGAGGTGACAAAGATGCTTACAAGAAGCATCAAGATGATGCATTAGATGTGTCATGTCTAATGCTCGCGACCATGAACTCTGAGCTTCAGAAGCAACACGAGTTCATGAATGCTTATGATATGGTTGGACATCTTCGTCAACTATATCAAGGACAAGCAAGGCATGAGAGATATGAAGTCTCTAAGGCATTGTTTGGGTCCAAAATGCAGATGGGACTCCCGTAGGTCCATATATACTCAAGATGATTGGGTACGTAGAAAACCTACAAAGGTTGGGATTCCCACTTGGCCAAGAGCTGGCCACTGACCTGATCTTGCAATCTTTGCCACAAGCCTACAATCAATTTGTCATGAATTATAACATGAATGAAATTGATAAGCCACTGCCTGAGATGCTCAGCATGTTGAGAACTGTTGAGCTTAACCTTAAGAAGGGAAAATCTGACACCATTTTGATGGTGCACAAAAAGAAAGGCAAGGGCAAGCCTAAATGTAAGGGAAAGTCCCAAGCCAAGGGCAAAGGCAAAGAACTTAAACCTAAAGGAGGGGTAGCCAAAGAAGGGGCTTGCTTCCACTGCAAGGAAGCAGGACACTGGAAGCGTAACTGCAAAGCTTACCTGGAAGATCTTAAGAAGAAAAGAAGTGAGACTTCTACTTCAGGTATAAATGTTATAGAAGTCAATCTATCTATTTCTTCATCATGGGTATTAGATACCGGATGTGCATCTCACATTTGTACCAATGTGCAGGCACTGAGAAATAGTAGGGCATTGACAAAGGGCGAGGTGGACCTACGAGTAGTCAATGGAGCAAGGGTTGCTGCTGTTGCTGTAGGAACTTATGATCTATATCTGCCCTCTGGGCTTGTACTAGAATTAGATGAATGTTGTTATGTGCCTGCTTTGACTAAGAACATAATTTCGATTTCTTGTTTGGACAAGAAAGGATTTACATTTATAATAAAGAACAAATGTTGTTCAGTTTATTTAAATGAAATGTTCTATTGTAGTGCACCTCTAATGAACGGACTCTACTTTCTAGACTTAGAGAGCCCTATCTATAACATAAGTACCAAGAGGTTCAAGTCAAATGAGTTGAACCAAACCTATCTCTGGCATTGTCGCTTAGGTCACATAAATGAGAGTCGCTTATCTCAGCTCCATAAGGATGGGCTGCTAGACTCATTTGATTTTGAATCATATGAGACATGCGAGTCTTGCCTTTTAGGCAAGATGACCAAGACTCCCTTTAGTGGACACAGCAAAAGAGCAACAGATTTGTTGGGACTTATACATAGTGATGTATGTGGTCCTTTCAATGTTGCTGCTAGAGATGGTTACAGGTACTTCATTACATTTACTGATAACTTCAGTAGATATGGTTATGTGTATCTTATGACACATAAATCAGAATCCTTTGAAAAGTTCAAAGAATTCAAGAATGAAGTACAAAACCAGCTTGGCAAGAGTATTAAGATACTTCGATCAGATCGAGGTGGTGAATACCTTGGCCATGAGTTTCATGACTATCTAGCTGAGTGTGGGATTCTATCCCAACTCACTCCTCCTGGAACACCACAATGGAATGGTGTATCCGAAAGGAGGAATCGTACCCTATTAGATATGGTACGATCTATGATGAGTCACACAGATCTTCCTATATCCTTTTGGGGATATGCTCTAGACACAGCAGCCTTTACCCTTAACCGTGTACCATCTAAGGCTGTCATAAAGACACCATATATGATATGGACAGGGAGAAATCCCAAGATGTCTTTCATGAGGATTTGGGATTGTGAGGCTTACGTTCGACGTCAAGTCTCAGACAAACTAGGACCAAAATCCGATAGGTGCTATTTTGTTGGATATCCTAAGGATATAAAGGGATATTACTTCTACATTCCCAGTCAGCACAAAGTGTTTGTAGCAAAGACTGGGGTTTTTCTAGAAAGGGATTTTGTTTCTAGAAAAACTAGTGGGAGTACGTTCGATCTTGAAGAAATTCAAGATAAGGACCATAGCACTGAGGCCTTGATGGAGGTTGAACAGAAACCACAAAGTGTTGTGGGTGATGAGGTTGTTGCACAAGGAGTTGTGGAACAACCACCTGTTCAGGTAGACCTACCTCTTCGCAGGTCTGATAGGGTACGTCGTCAGCCCGAGAGATACTCATTTCTCTTGTCTGACCATGATGACGTTATGCTCATTGAGAATGAGCCTACCTCCTATCAGGAAGCTGTGATAAGACCATATTCTGAGAAATGGCTAGAGGCCATGAGATCCGAGATGGAATCCATGTACACCAACCAAGTATAGACTTTGGTTGATCCACCTAAAGGGGTCAAACCCATTGGGTGTAAGTGGGTCTTTAGGAGAAAGAATGACATGGATGGACTTACACATACCTATAAGGGCCGATTGGTGGCTAAAGGTTTCAAGCAGATTCATGGTATTGACTATGATGAAACCTTTTCTCGAGTGGAGATGTTTAAGTCCATTCGGATCTTGCTTGCTATTGCAGCATACCACGATTATGAGATTTGGCAAATGGATGTCAAAACCGCATTTCTAAATGGAAACTTACTCGAGGATGTGTACATGACACAACCTGAGGGTTTTGAAGATCCACAACATACTGGGAAATTATGCAAGCTGCAAAGGTCCATTTATGGGCTAAAGCAAGCCTCTCGGAGCTAGAATCTTCGATTCGATGATGCGATCAAACAGTTTGGTTTCATCAAGAATGAAGATGAACCCTGTGTCTACAAAAGGGTTAATGGGAATACAGTTGTCTTCCTTGTATTGTATGTGGATGACATACTGCTCATTGGGAATGACATTCCTTCGCTACAGTCTGTGAAGACTTGGCTGGGGACGTGCTTCTCAATGAAGGACTTACATGAAGCAGCCTGTATTCTAGGCATCAAGATCTATAGAGATAGATCTAAGAGATTGCTTGGCCTAAGTCAGAGTACATACATTGACACGGTATTACTACGGTTTGTCATGCAGAATTCCAAGAAGGGACTTCTGCCATTGTGAGCTGGAAGAGTTCAAAGCAGGACACAGTTGCTGATTCTACAACAGAAACCGAGTATATCGCTGCATCTGAGGCAGCAAAGGAGGCAGTTTGGATCCGCAAGTTCATTACTGAGCTTGGGGTGGTTCCTAGCATTGCAGATCCTATAGATCTCTATTGTGACAACAATGGAGCGATTGCATAGGCTAAGGAACCTCGCTCACACTAGCGGACCAAACACATACTACGACGCTTCCATCTCATTCGAGAGATTATCGATAGAGGAGATGTGAAGATTTGCAGAGTACCCACAGAGGCTAACATCGCAGATCCCTTGACCAAGGCTTTGGTACAGAAAAAGCATGATGGTCACACTAGGTCATTGGGTATTAGATACTACGGTGATTGGCACTAGTGCTAGTGGGAGATTGTTAGTGAAAGCCCTAGAGCCAATCATGTGATGATTGTTGTATGGACTTTATTGTATCATATTACTATTTATAAAAGCATGGTTATTATATTTACTTGTATTGGTGCCAAATAACTAAATATAATAATGTCCTTAAGTAGTAGGTTCTTATCTATATCAATCGATTGGTTGAATCGATAATGAGATGATATAGAGAACACTACTCTTAATCATGCCTAATCGAGTATTAACATTCAGGGACAATGTTAATGTGTAGAGACTAGCATGTAGGTCAACACGATGACTTGATCTCACAAGTCATGGATATGAGATATCAAGTTGACACATGGGTATGCATTGGAGAATGTATACTGAATGACCCGCCATGAGAAAGTATCATGGATCGTTATATGAGTGTCATATACTTTCTCATGTGGCTATTAGTATGACTATTAGTCCTTAGACCTGAAGTCACCATGGTTCCCTACATAAGGAGTTGCATACTTTGGCTTCGTCAAACGTCACCCGTAAATGGGTGGACTATAAAGGCGATTACTGGGTATGTAACAAATTATGTGGAGGGATGTGAGTGATGTAGATGGGATCTATCCCTCCTATATGACGGGGGTGACATCGATATTCTTGATAGAGTGAGACCACGAAGTGCATGGTCATGCCCAAATGAGTCAATATGAGATATTGAGCTCATTTGATTAGAGTGAGTCTACTTGGAGTTCAAGATATAGATTGTACCGAGGATGACAGTCTATGCCTCAATTGGTCAATCTAGATGTCAAGGCTAGAGGGACATTGTCACATATTATGAGAGTCACAATTAGTAGTCACAAAGGTAATGTTGGAGCTCAACATTCTTGTAACTTGGGTAGCAATGATGTGTTGCTAGATACCACTCATTGCTTATGTTTTTAAATCGGTTTAGGGGCATTGCCAACGTTACAAGAACCTATAGGGTCACACACTAAGGGCAATTAGATGGAGATTAGGTTCATATGATGAACCATGAGGATTAGGTTCATGGGATGAACCAAATTGGATTAAGAGTAATCCTAATTAGACTAATTGAGTTGGACTCAAGACTAATTGAGTTGGACTCAATTTGATTCAAGTGTTGAATGAGTCTAATTTAGATTTGATTCATCAAATCAATTTAAATTAATGATTAGAGATTCATTAAATTAAATTGACTTGAATCAAATGGTTGGATTTGATCAACCATGGGAGATAAGAGGTCAAGTTTGACTTGACTTGAGAGGGAAGATGAAAGGTCAAGTTTGACTTGACCAAATGCCATGTCATGATGATGACTTGGCATGGCCGGGCAATGATGATGCTCCACATCATCATTGACTTAGCATGTGGTGCCACCTCATGAGGGAGACCAAGAGTCATTGGCTCTTGGAGGAGTTACATGCATGCATGTAACCCCCCCCCCTAAGAAAAGTGGTCGGCCACTATTACCATTAGATGGGAATTCATTGTGTGAGTTAAATAACTTCATCTTCTTCCTTGGATCACCCTCTCAAGCTCTCCCAACCTCCTTGGCCGAAATTCCTAAAGGGTTCTAGCACACTCTAAGGTATTTTTCTTCATCTATTGCTTGTGTGGATTCCAATAGAGGAGTGTGCACTTGACACTCTCGAGTTTCGGCGAACCTTTTGGACAAGAGAGATTTATAAAGGCCGTCGCATCAAGGGTAACTTCTTATCATGTAGATCTAGAGTATATCTAAAGGTATTAAACACATACATATTAGTTTTATATTTTATACTTCGCACGGATTCGTGGCCGGAGCTTCCAAGGTTTCCGCAATGCAAAAAGCGGTTTTTGCGGCTCGGAAAACCCAACACCCCCCCCAGACTTAAACCAAAATATACCTCTAATATGGTGGACGAGATGGAAAGTCTGGGAGCCTGGGCATATTTGGATCCTGGGAGAACCTGCTGCTAAGCCGCTAATGTCACATATACATGTGGTCGATCTGAGAGCTGGTGGATGCATCGGTTGCTCGGTGCTCCTCCTCCCTAGCCCACTGTGCCTGCTGGGTGTGCATATGTTGTCGCATCTCCCTGCAGTAAGATGCCTCATCCTGGCGACGAACAGCCTCCTCCTGGAAGTATATGCGGGCCTCATCGTAGAACTCCTCTGCCCGCTAGAAATGCTCCTGGAATCTCTGGAACTCTGCCTGCTGGTAAGCGCTCTCCTCCTCCCATCGCTACCCCTGTGTCTGCTGCTCAGTGTAAATCTCGTCGAGGCGCAATCGGAACTCCAAGAAATCATATGCCGATGTACTTACATCCTGCTAAAAAGTAGAAAAAGAGGGTGGCGCAGGTGTAGGCTCATGTCGGCATGGACTAGGTGGGCTCCTATTCATGTGTGGACTGGAGGGAGAGTGGTACAAAGGTGGAGAGATAGGCGCTGATGTGGATGGTCCCTCATGAGGAGGGGACTCCACTATAAGGTCTAAGTGTCAATTGGTGCGTATAGCGATGGTGGTACGATCTAGGTCGGGGAGCCTAAGGGTCGTAAGATTTTTCCTTACATAGCATAAGGAGTCGCCTTCTCTTACAATTATTTTCATGGCCATGCATACTCCTAGGTCAATCCTAGGGCTCCCCTCTATACTCTCCACTGCTGTGTAATCGTACCCCATCCTATAGTAAATGTGGGTAAGTAGGCCTCCCACATTGATCTCTCCGCGTGTTGCTTTGCCCATCTTCACTAAGTGTCTGATGAAGTGGGACCCTACATCGATGCTACTCCTTTCATGTAGCATATCCCATAAGCAAAGTAGCTCACTGGCTCTCACTACACCGTCACTCTCCCCATGACCAAATATAGTGTTGGCCATGACATGGTGAAGGTATCGAAAGTCAGGGTTTTGGAGGCATGACGCTTTGTCCCTAGAAGGGTCATAAACGTGCTCCCCTGTCAACTCAGTCCAAATCAAATGAGAGTTGTACCCATTTGGGGTTCTACTCTCTCCCCCACTTGGCAAGCCAAAGCATGAGTTCCATTGGTGAAGGGTCCACTCATGCTCAATATTAAAAAGTCTAAAAGTTATCCTATCCTCCTCGCTCTCTCTACCCGTTAAAACTTCCGCCTCTAAAGAACTCAAAAATTCCAAAACTATCCTAGGGTAGGTTAGGTGCCTTATTCCCATAATCTCATCCCGCCACATTTTTGCAAATAGGGTTTGCATATCACCTAACAACCCTAAAGATGCTAGCAAATCCTCATCTAAGTACCTAGTAGCAGTAAGTTTACGAGTAGAGAGCATATTGAACCTCTCTATATGTTCATTATTGCGAAAAAGTAGAGGGGGTAGAGCGTTATGCTCTTTCGAAGCTTGAGGAGCATCGGCTCTTCTTGTTCGTCGCTCCGAGGCACCAGATCGGGATGCTACGGTCTTGGTCCTCCTCATCCTTGCTCCTTTTGGCTTCTAAAGAGGTTGAAAATGCTTCTAGAGGAAGGGGAAAGCGAAATCACACGGCAAGGGCAAAAACTTTTGAAGCACATGGCACAAATGAGGTGAAAACACACGGCTTGCCCCTTTTAACCTCGCGCGCCATGGCCATGTGAAAACACACGGTCAGGTCGTGTGCGCTGTAGGATATTTGAGGCTGCTAGAAGGGGGGTGAATAGCGTCGTGCTAAGCGTGATGGAAATCGTTCGTGTGTCGTCTCTACAAATTTCGTTAGCGCAACGGAATATAGATAATATTGGCAATAATGAAATAGACAATCACACACGAACACGAGTATGTAACGTGGTTCGGAACTACACGGTTCCTACTCCACGGGTCGGGCTCAAACAAGCCCTAGCGATGTCAATCACACACCACTAATAAACACTCCTCAGAACAATCCAGAGGCGGAGAAACCTCGTACAAACTACTCTTACAACAATAAGAGATGAATACAAGCAATATACAATAATACAATGCAAAACTAGTAAAGAAAATAACTTTACAAATGCCTTTGGATTGCTTGCTTGTTGATCGCTTGAACCGTGGTTGAAGACCCTGATTTTCAATCAAGTTAATGTATGAATGATTATGGCATTAATGATGATATAAATAAGCATATGCTCATAATCATGGTATCATGGCATAATATGAAATCTAAAAACACATGACATTTATCCTTAAACCTAAGCAAAATCATGACATATAAATCATAAAAATAAACATGATGTCATGACATGGCATATGGCAAATCAAAGCATGACATATAAAATATATAGGTATAGTAATACCTAAATTTTAATATTAATTGTCATTTGTTGGGATTAATCATATTTTGCCATATTAACCTAATCTCCCTAGTGTGCCAAAAACCCAAAATGACACACTATAGCCTCTAAACCTAAATTGTGCCAATTTGATCATTTCATCAAGCTTCTCAAGTAATATTGGCACATCCTAAAATCTTTTAGGATATTGATTCAAATCTATTTTCAAGGTAACCATAACCTTGAAAATAACCTAAAATGCCACCTTTTCCATGGTTGAGTTAACTACCCATCCAATCAAGGTTGGCACACCCTAAACCCATCTTAGCGTGAATCAATCACGCTCTTAGGAACCCAAAATCGATTTGAGCTCCTAGGATTAATTAGGTATTCCCTAGGGATAACCTCCCTAGATACCTTCCTAATGACCCTTCTAGGCTTATTAGCCTTGGTCATTTGGGTCTTACCTAGGTTGACTCTAGGGGTAACTCCCCTTGCAACCTTCTTAGTGGACACCCTAGGTTTCCTAGAAACCCTAGCCACTAGGAACAAGCCTTGGTTACTCTTAGGGATAACATCCCTAGTAATCTTGGTCTTCCTAGACCTAGTTTGTGTTCCATAATCAAATGAAACACTATGGTAAGCCACTTTAGGCTTAGGTTTGTGACCCAAACCTTGCTTGCCCTTGGTTGACTTTTGACTCTTAGGTCCTAGGTATTGACTTTGACTCTTTGACCTAGACTTTTGATCATTTGACCCTTTGAATTGTTTTTGTATCTTATTTAGGGTCTTTTCTAGTTTTTCAAGCCTTGACCTCAAGGCTTGGTTTTCTAATTCTAATTGCTCAATTTTAGAATTTTTATTTAAACTTTGAGCATGGTTCTTTCTAGGCATATGCCTAGTCCACTTGAGATTAAGATCTAAGTGTTCTTGTATTTTCCCAATTGATTCCCTAGGTAAAACATTTTTAGGGACATTAGTCCCAAATTTCTCCTTAGTTTCAAAATGGACACTCTTAGCTCCTAAACAATAATATTTATTGTTCCTAGCATGCCTTTCATGATGAATAGAAAGACTATTAAAATTATTCCTAGCATGCCTTTGACTATAAGAATTAGAAAGAGCATTACTAAAATATACCTTAGGGTTAGCCTTAGCTCCCCCTACATGTGATGCTCCATTTTGAGTCTTTTTGCTCCCCCTAGAACATTGATTTCGGTAATGCCCCGGTTGTTGACATTTGAAGCAAATGACTTGCTCCTTGCTTTTCTTGGCATTGGGAACACCGGCTTCATTGACTATTTGTGACGGTGGAGCTTTCCTAATCTTCTTTGGGCATTTGCTCTTATAGTGCCCAAATTCCCTACACTCAAAATACATAATATTATTTTTATTTTGAATTACGGTGTTTGAGTTACCTAGGGTGGTTGTGGTGATTGGAGTGGATTCTTCGTTCCTCTCAGAGGTTGAAGTGACTTCTTGCTCTTGCTTCGGTGTTGAGGATGATCTAATCTCCTCCCCCTCAATCCTTGAGGTGAAGGTCTCCTCCAATTCTACTTCCTCTTCCTCCTTGGATGTTGATGGTCTCTCAACCTCCAAGTCCCCACTTCCTTGTGAGGATGATGGGCTTGCCTCTTCGATCCCTTCCTCTTGGACCGGTGATGGACCTTCATGGAGCTTGGCCAAATTGCTCCAAAGCTCTTTAGCATCCATGCACTCACCTAGGCTACACAAGAAGTCATTAGGAATTAAATCGAAAATGTATTTGATTACCTTCTTGTTTTTATCAAGTCTTTGGAGTTGATCTTCATTCCATCTCTTCTTTTTTAGGAAATCACCTTTTGATCCTCTTGGATACTCAAATCCTTCCATTAACAAGGACCATTCCTCAAAGTCTCTCATCATCAAAAAATTTTCAATTCTCGCCTTCCAAGAATTGAAACCTTCTCGTCCATAGAAGGCATACGGAATTGGGGTGTTGATATCCCATCCCAATTGTCCTTGAACTTCCATCTTTTCCTCTAGCGTCTTGACTCCGGGTTATTAATCCGTAGAAGAGCCCCGGGCTCTGATACCAAATGTAGGATATTTGAGGCCGCTAGAAGGGGGTGAATAGCATCGTGCTAAGCGTGATGAAAATCGTTCGCTTGTCGTCTCTACAAATTTCGTTAGCGCAGCGGAATATAGATAATAATGACAATAACGAAATAGACAATCACACACGAACACGAGTATGTAACGTGGTTCGGAACCGCACGGTTCCTACTCCACGGGTCGGGCTCAAACGAGCCCTAGCGATGTCAATCACACACCACTAATAAACACTCCTTCTCGGAACAATCCGGAGGCGGAGAAACCTCGTACAAACTACTCTTACAACAATAAGAGATGAATACAAGCAATATACAATAATACAATGCAAAACTAGTAAAGAAAACAACTTTACAAATGCCTTTGGATTGCTTGCTTGTTGATCGCTTGAACCGTGGTTGAAGACCCTGATTTGCAATAGCAAATCGTTTCAAGACGTCCAAGAAATCGGATGCCTTTTCCTCCATCTCGAGCTCCTTATAAAGCTTCAACCTGTGCTGGAAAAGGTCGATCAGTCGACTGCTCGGGACCATCAGTCGACTAATCACACTATTGCTGTGAGACAACGGTGCAATCCACGCTGGAAAAATCCAACGGCTAGGACATCAGTCGACTGATCATACACATCAGTCGACTGATGAAGCATCACTCGACTGCTTGTCCAAGCGGGGGAGTGAGACTCATTCTCAGGCTCCTAAAATCCGAGCATCACCGATCGATCACACGATCACGATCGCTGTCTAATCGATCATCGTCCACCCATGGCGTGATCGCTGGAAATTCCCACAGTCAAACCCTAGTTGACTATGTCAGTCGACTGCCACATGGCATCAGTCGACTGGCATACCTCAAACATGAGGTTTTAACCCAAGTATGGTGTCCCCATACTTGCTAGACTACCCTTAGCCTAGACCTAAGCCTTCTAGCTACCTCCATCAGCCTCACGCCTCTCGGATCCCTCCAAGTCATCCATGACTTGTTCATCCATCGCGCTAGCCTTCAGGTGCTTCCATCAGCTATGTCATGCTAACGGTGTCTACACCGCCAAGGTACATTGGACTTACACCGCCAAGAATCCTGCTTGGACATTACGCCGCCAATACCAAACCCCTTGGACTTCTCAAGTGCCAAGACTCAAGCTTGGACTTTCCCTTGCCAACCCATGTTGGACTTTCCATGCCAAGTACCCATGACTTGGACTTTCCTTGCCAAGACCCATGCTTGGACTTTTCCCAAATGCCAAGTGTCCCACTTGGACTTTCCCATGACAATCACATTGTCATATGTTTTTGTCGAAACATCAAAACATCACTCGAGTTAAACTCGAGTCTTGGTCAATCGTGACCTGGGCCGATTGCACCAACATGCGCCTCTGGTCAAGCGGGCACGACAATGGAAAAACACACGACCAGGCCATGTGCCCCCATTTTTTCGCCCCTTTTATACACCATGGCCCGAATTTGTTCATACACTTCACCGTGTAGACTAATATGGGTTTCATTTTTGCCTAGCAAAGTTATTTTCTACTCCTAACTCTAAATGTGATGGAAATCAAAACTAAAATCTAACACATGTATGCAATGCAATAGAAAAAGGGAAATCTACAACAAAACTTGGGTTGCCTCCTAAGAAGCGCTTTGTTTAAGGTCCTTTAGCTCGACCGCACTCTTCTATCAACTCGGCTCCGATGGTTCAATGAACCTCCATTCATACGTCTCAGGATCTGCATCTGGAGGTTCCGACTTCAATCTGCTAATCGTGAAGCCATCAAAGTAGGAAGCTCTGTGCTCCAAAAGGCTGAAAAGAATGATCTCCCCGTCTACCTCCAGGGAGATCCGGTGTGCCTTCACATCTATGCATGCCCCTGCGGTTGCTAGAAAAGGCCTTCCCAAAATGATAGGATTCTGGGGATTCGGTCATGTGTCCAGTATGATGAAGTCCGTGGGTATCATGAAATCTTCAATCATCACAGGAACGTGTGGTAGCAGGCCAACGGGCTCGTTCACTGAGTCATCCCCCATAAGAATACCAAGATTCGCTAATTGGAGCCCGCTCAGTCCCATCTTCGAAAAATATGCATAAGGAATCACACTGACTGATGACCCCAAGTCACATAGTGCTTTGTCAAAACTCTCCCCATAAATCGAGCAGGGAATAACGAATTCACCAGGGTCCTCAAGCTGTACTGGAATCTTCTCTTCGAACTCAGCTTGGTTAGGTAGGGTGGAAATCATGGCTATACACCCCTTGGCGAATTGGCTATTTTCCCCTACTCCTTCCTCCTTTCCTTGGCTCGCCGGAGAGTTCTTCACAGGTGGTGACACGGATTGGACTATTGGGCCACTTGTGTCTCCAACATCCTGGTATGACTTGCAAGGTCATCAACGGTGGCCTTCAAGTCTCTCAGTGTTTCTTCAGACTTTTGATGTCGGCGACGGAATTCCTCATTGGCCTTAGTTTGAGTAGCGATGAAGTCCTCCATCATCTGTTCTAGTCTGGACTTCTGTGGTCACTGCCCATTGCCCTGCTGCTGCCTGTATCCTCCGGATGGTTGGGGGTTTTCTGAGTTATTTTTGTAGGAGAAATTTGGGTGACTCCTCCATCCAGGATTGTAGGTATTAGAGTACGGGTTGTGGGGACTTTGATCATAGTCCCCAATTGTGTCATAATGCTCAATCTGCTCGTCTGCGATCCCCTGCCCTATATAGTGTTCCTCACGATATGTTGTCGCTCCTTCTCCAAAGTCGATGGCCGCGTATGTAGATGAAGGATTCAAAGATTCAAACCGTCTGCTTAGCGCATCCATCATCGCCGAAAGGTGGTCCATGGAGTAGACAGTGTATCGTCCCGCCGCAGGCGTGGGTTGACCACGTTCGGAGGCCCATTGATGGTGGTTTTGGGCCACCTCTTCGATAAGCTCCTCCGCCTCTTCTATGGTCTTGTTCATTAAAGCTTCCCCTGTGGAAGAATCTAGGGACATCTTTGTGGCGTAAGCGATCCCATTATAGAAAATGTGGATCACCAACCACCTCTCCAGTCCATGGTGAGGGCATTGATAAAGTAGCCCCTTGTAGTGATCCCATGCTTCGAAAGGACTCCCCCTCCTTCTAGCGAAATCTAGTGATAAGGTGGCGCATGTGAGCAGTCTTACTTGGCGGGAAGTATTTATTCAGAAACTGCTGCTCACACTGCTCCCATGTGGTGATGCTACCAGAGGGTAAGAAGTGAAGTCATGCCTTAGCCTTATCCCACAGTGAAAATGCGAACAGGCTCAGGCAGATCATGTCAGAAGAGACTCCATTCAGTTTCATGGTTGAGCAGATTTCGAGAAAAGCCTCAAGATGTCGGTTCGGGTCTTCAGTTGCAACTCCCCCGAATTGGTTCTGCTAGACCATATGTATAAGTGTCGGCTTCAGCTCAAAGTTATTTGCCGAAATTGATGGTCCAGCTATGCTCGGCCTGAATCCTCTAGCGCTAGGAGCTGCGTAGTCCCATAGATGTCGGCTGCCTATGTTCACCTCGGATGCAGCTTGATCTTCCATCTTTCGCTGCGCTGCTCTCCGACGGTGAAAGGTTCGCTCAATCTCTAAATTGATCGGAATTAGACCTTTCGATCCTAGTCTTCTAAGCATACGACGAACCAACACACAAAAGTAAGAGTGCTAACCTAATGCTGAAAGCAGAAAATAAATAAATCTAGTAAATAAAAACCTAAGATTGCAATAAGTAAACAGGAAACTACTACTGAAAAATAAAAACTAAATCTAAATATGGAAAATAAAACTAAAGAAAATAAAATAAACTAATAAGAAAATAAAGCAAGAAAATAATCTAATCCTAAGTCTGATTCAATCTACCACCGTTCGATTTGATATCGAAACGACAGTCCCTGACAACAACGACAAAAACTTGATGGGCACGGACGCATCCTCAAATCGCACGACGAATACCATCGTGGACTCAAAGTGCATGCTCATGCTCAATGCTTGTAAGTGCACGGATGTCGTTAAGTAATAAAGATTATCAATCCCATAGGGACTGGGATTCGAGTACCAATACACTAAGTGGTTGCGATTGTTCAGACATGATCTCTGAGAGAGAGTCAGTTGGTTAGGACTATCAGTGGACACTACTCTATGTGGTGTCACACAGAGGAGGAAAAGAGGGTGTTAGGGTCTTAAAAGATGATCATAGGACTTCGGTTTCACTTGTGTACCACAGATCAATGTTGTCAATTGGCGTCGTCTAAACTTCTACTTACGATTTTGGGGAAGGGATATCATACACTCTCCCGCAGAGCCGCCGCATTCACCGGGAGCTATCCTCGCCTAAAAGGATAGGATAGAGGGTACGAGGATGTCAAATCAATCCTTGCGGTGGACCGTTTCCGATTCCACCGCTCCCTTCTCCCCGCAGTTACGGGAGGTCAGGTTTACCCCTAGGTTCCTTGATCAAACCTCCTAAATCTAGATTGCAAGGGTTGTCACCACCTCGTATCGCCTAAGCACAGTGGAAAGAAAGCCAAATACATGTAGGTATAATAAAGAGCGACTACCAATTGTCAAATTAAACTTATGGCCAGAATTTAATATGAACCAACATTGTCTATGTACACAAGCTACTCCCTAATCCTAGAATCGAAAGTTCTACTCCATAAACACGAAGGAAGAATCACAAAACATGTTTAAGTTCGATTACAATAGAAAGAGAGTGTAGAAATCGAGATTACAATGCTTCGTGATCCTCTCTCCGGCATTTTATTGTAAGTTGTGGACCTCCGGCGGCATTCCTCCTCCCTGTTGCGAGTTACCGAAGCTTTTTAGGGCTTCGGCGTGTCGTCCTAGCCATCGTGCCTCCTCCCTAGGGTTTGGGTGGAGCCATCCATATATAAACATCGCCTCGGACTGTTGTAAAATCCAGAAAAAGCCCTAGAAGTGCAAATCCATCGGGCCACCACACGGCCAGGCCGTGTGCGGCCCTGGGGTGTTGTTCTTCGCCCATCGGACACGACCGTGTGAATCCACATGCCCTGGCCATGTCCCACTCTACGTCTAGCTGTGAAAGTCCTTGTTTTGCTCCGAAAATGCATCTTTTTCACCAGAAAAGCTATCCTATACACAAAAGTACAACGAGCAGATCTCCGAACCAGAAAATAGGCAATGCGTGAAAGAATAGAGTAACATGTGCATGAAACTAACACAGAATGTAACAAGATGTGAAGGAAAACTACTCCTAAAACCCTATATGTTTTGGTCACATTAGTCAATATCCAAATTTTCTTCAATTCTCCTAATGGACTCCCTAGGTAAAATTGGTCTAGAGTTATGGTGTCTAGGTTTGTCCTTAGGTATATCAACATGCTTGGCATCTAGACAAAAGTATTTATTCCTACTAGCATGCTTTTCATGATGAACAATAGCAATATTACTAACATGCTTCTTAACTCTAGAAATTGAAGGTGCATTAATTAAATTTACCTTAGGGTTAGCTTTGGAAGCTCCCCCTACATGAGATACCCCTTCTTGCCCCTTCTTCCTCTCCTTAGGGCATTGGCTCCTATAATGTCCCTTTTTATGGCATTTGAAGCACACCACGTGCTCCTTGCTTTTAATTGTGGGGGCACTGGCATTTTTCACCTTTGGCACCGGTTGATCCTTCTTAATCTTCTTGGGACACTTGCTTTTATAGTGTCCTTGCTCCCTACACTCAAAGCATATTATGTGACTTTTATTTTTAAGTACAATGCATGAGTTACTTAGGGAATTTTCTTCTTGCTCTTCACTTCTCCCGGATGTAGATGTCTTTTCTTGTTCTTGATCCGGGATGGAAACCCTCTCCTCCCCATCAAAGCTAGAAGTGGAGGTTTCCTCTAATTCTTCAACATCCTTGGATCCGGATGTTGATGGGGATTCTTCCTCTTGAGCGTGAGAGGATGAGCACTCTTCCTCGGCATCCTTCTCTACTCTACTTGTGCCGGTTCGAAATTTTTGTGGAATTTAACCACCTTATCCCACAACTCCTTAGCATCCCCATATTCACCTATCTTACACAAGATATGGTTAGGTATTAATTTAATCAACATTTTCATTACCTTAACCGTTATCTTGAATTGTTGTCGTTGCTCTTCGGTCCATCTTGATTTTAATAATGGCTTGTTATCATCATCCCTAGGTGCTTCAAAACCGTTTTCAATTGTTAGCATCATATCGAAATCGATTTTGAAGTATACCTCCATCCATTTCTTCCACCAAGGAAAATCTCCATCAAATTTCGGTGGACAGATGTCGGAGCCGACCATCTTGTCGTGCTTGTGTTGGTGATTAGTCTGCGATAAGCTCCTCGCTCTAATACCATTTGTTGGAGGATCGGTGGCCGACTAGAGGGGGGTGAATAGCTCAATATGCATGTACGGTGGAAATCATCCGTTTGTCGCGTGGTCGTCTACAATACTCGTTAAAGCGCATCATAAATAATAGTAATATGAATACAAAAGACAAGCACAAATAAATACACACGATATACGTGGTTCGGAATCTTAGGGTTCCTACTCCACGGGGTGAGCTCAACGAGCTCGTGTTATGCGCACGACACTAACAAAACTCCTTCTCGACTACAAGTCGGAGGTGGAAAAACCTTCTACAAGCAATTACAAAGTAATACGAAAATGTACAAGAAAATACAAAGACAAAAATGAAATACACGTAAAGAACACTTTACAACGCTTGCTTTGAATCCTTTGCTTGTTGCTTGCTTTAGTTTGCTCTTGAAGGACTGGAATGCAGCAGCAATTCCCCTCCAAAAACTCCCCAAAAACACTTGCAAAATCCTCCATCTCGAGCTCCATTTATAACCTGCATTGAGCTGATTTTGTGCCAATCAGTCGACTGATCGTGACCATCAGTCGACTGGTCCTGTAGCTGTTGTCTCACAACGACTCGATCCATGCTAGACAAGTTCCAACGGATGTATCATCAGTCAACTGATCATGCCCATCATTCGACTGATGAGCCCCATTAGTCGAGTGCTCATCGCGATCACTCGACTAGAAAATATTTTGTGCCCAAATTCACCCTGATCACCGATTGATGAGTCGACAATGATCGCCATCCTCGCGGCAATGACTATTCTACCAGAACCCGCTCACCAAACACCACCAAACTTATTCGACTTGGAGCAGTCAACTAGTACCTATACCAGTCGATTGATGTCGGGTAAAACCTTAAACACCAAGTTGTTTGATCATCTAACACTCAGTCTTAGCCACTTGGCTAAGTCCACCTCATCCTCTCATGGAGTTCCCCACCAAAGCTCTCTTCCCTCGGCCTACGTCCCTCGGATGCACCAAGTGAACACCTTTGCAATGTCATCCTTCGCGTCTCTTTCCCTTGAAGTCTGCTTCCCTTGGGTCTCACTCCATTTGTTTCCCATTCGACGGTCCCTCGGATGCACCAAGCGCACTGCTTCGCAATGTCATCCTTCACTGACTCAAGGACTCTGAGCCTACGAGACTAGTGAACTTTCCAAGTCCTCAAGACTTCTCACACCAAGCCTCATGCTTTGATTTTCCATGTCAAGCCCCATGCTTGGACTTTCACCGCCAAGGCTACACACTTGGACTTACGTGGCCAACCCATGTTGGACTTTCCCAACACCAAGCCCTATGCTTGGATTTTCCCAACACCAAGCCCCATGCTTGGACTTTTCACAACCAAGGCTACACACTTGGATTTACGTGACCAACCCATGTTGGACTTCTCATGACAATCCCATATCATATGTTTTATCTAACATCAAAATATAGTTCGAGTCAAACTTGAGTCCGGTCAATCGTGACTTGGGTCGATTGCACCAACATTAACAACTTAACTAAATAACTAAACTTAACAACTTACTAAACAATTAAACTTAACTTAACCTAACTAAACTTAACTAAACAACCTAACCTAACCGATTTAATCGATTCAACCCCAATAAACATATTCAACCCCAATCGACATATTCAACTCAATTCTAATCAACTTAACTCAATTTTAATTAATTCAATCAACTCAACTTTAATTCTAAGAGAATCAACATAATTAAGGGGGAGTTAAGATATATTATAATTCTAGGGGAAGTTAAACATTTAAAATTTTATTTTGAAAAGAAATTAAGTATAAATATAACAATGTTATTTTAAGGGGGGAGATCAAGAGTCTAGGGGGAACCTAAAATATTTTGCTAAATTATGATATGTTTAATATCTTTTCAAAAATTATGCTTTAAAATGGAATTGGATAAGAAATATTCTTAAGGGGGAAACATAAAAATATAAAGCTACCTAAGAATCTATGAGAAACTATATTTTTGAAAACTTAAAGCTTTAATTAAGGAGAAGTTTCAAAATGTCAATTAAGGGGGAGAAAAACTTAAGCTTGAATGCTCTTTGAAAAGCTTAAATATTTTCAAGTTTAAAATACGTAAAAATTCTACTTATGTTTCGATGTATGGGAAGAAAACAATTAAACATTATGAAAAAGTTCTTAGTTTTAAAAATTTATAATATAAAGGGGGAGTTTGAAAATTTTGAGAAATTTTTGAAAAATATTGTTATTAAGAGAGAGCTAGTATTTTTGAAAACTGAAAATTTGAAAAAATATATTTATTAAGGGGGAGTTAGAAAATTTTGAAAAATTTTGAAAAGTTTGTTAAAATTTTGGGATTTGAAAATATGTTATTATTCAGGGGGAGTTAGAAAATATTGAAAAATTTTGGAATTTGAAAATATATTTTTATTTAGGGGGAGTTATAATTTTAAATGTTGGAATATGTTTAGGGGAAGTTAAAATTTTGAAATTTAAAATTTTGGAAAAATGTTTTTATTTAATCTTTTGAAAATTTTTATAAAGGGAGAGATCCTATTTCTAAATGAAGAAAACCTTATTGAATATAGGGGGAGGATTGATTTCAAAACTTAAGTATTTTTTAGCTTAATATTTAGTTCTCATGTTTGAAACTTTAATTCTCAGCTTTAAAGTTGTGGCATTTTAAACTTAATTTTGATTTTGATGTATACCAAAGGGGGAGAGAGGAGATATAAAGTTAGAGAGAAGAGACTTATTGAAAGGGAGATGTAAAAATTTATATATGCATCTCATAAATGTTTAACTTAATGCATTTCTTATATATGTCAAAATTTGAATATTTCTATCTTATTCTCCTAACTTTAACTGATGTGTTGTCATACATCAAAAAGGGCGATATTATTGATGCAGTGAACATCACTCCTTGGTTTTTTTGTATGAACCATAGTTAAAGTTACGAATTACTTGTATTCTAATATCAATGTTAAGTGTGCAGACTTAACAGGAAGTCCTAGTAAGTCGTGTTGACTGGATACTAGACAGTTGACTTGACAGATCAGGAGGACCAGACACCATGCATGAAGTCCAAATGGGTCGTGGACGGACATTTTGACATGATGAAGATCGGTTAGGTCGAGATCGGACAATCGAAAAGTCCACTTAGTCAGCACGGACGGTGTGGAAGACCTGGTGGGTCAGATCGGATGTCAAGAGTGGTATGTCCGACAGGCAGCTGGCAGGTAAGCCTTGAGTGAAGAGGTGAGGTCGAGTCCTCTATAGGGGACAAAGTTAGGTGTCAATCCGACAAAAAGTCCGCGTGGGACTTAGTAGTCAAGATCGATCAGTATTACTACTACTATCACATTT
The DNA here is from genome assembly GCA_025175895.1 of Wurfbainia villosa. Lineage (NCBI taxonomy): Eukaryota > Viridiplantae > Streptophyta > Magnoliopsida > Zingiberales > Zingiberaceae > Wurfbainia > Wurfbainia villosa. The sequence continues at coordinate 9,250,259 of CM045999.1, read as the reverse complement.
TACTTTATCTATTTATGCTAATCTCATTTTGCAGGGATCAGTCAATTGAAGTCCAGTCTACTCTGTTTGATTCAGTCGACTGGATACACATTTGGCAGGATTAGCTGGTGATTGGTCGCAGATCTGACGCCATAGTTGGAAAGTATTTCAGTCGACAGAGGAGTTTCTTTCGACTGAAGTGGGAAATTTCCCGATGCAAAGATGGGTGACCTGGACTCTACTGGAGAGGTCCCAGTCGACTGGAAGACCAGAAGTTTCATATCGACGGATTGATGTGGAGTTGACTGAAAGACATTTCAGTCAACTGGAAAAGGTTTATAAAATAAGTGATGAACCAGATCCGAGGAGAACACTACTACTACGCTGAAGTACTGTCAAAATTTACTCTTGCTCACAAAAGCTTTGAATCTTCACAAAGGCTCTTTTTTCGACACCTCGTGCATACATCCAAGCCTTCATTTGTGTCGGTATAAAGTAGCTTGTAATTTTCATATATTACTTTTCACTTGTGTACTTAACTTCAAAGAGTGGGTAGTGTGTTACCCATCTCTTACCTTTATAAAAAGTGAACCCATCCGAAGTCGAAAGTTCTCGAATCAGAGGGTACTATAGTGATTGCCCATCAAGATAGCTCTTGGAAGAGCTACGGGCCTTGGAGTAGCAACCCAGTTAGGGTTGTGAACCAAGTAAAATGACTGTGTTTGAATTGCATTTAATTTCCGCTACATATTCTTATTTGATAATATAAAATAAGTTTTAAATAAGTAGAAAATTATTAAACTCCGAGATTCACCCCTCTCTTGGACTATCATGATCCTACATGTTGCTCTCATTGCCCTTTCACGTCCGTTGTGTTAGTACAAATAAGATTCATATATCTCCACAATGGTATGATATTGTCCACTTTGGGCCTAAGCCCTCATGGTTTTATTTTTATGCTATACCCAAAAGATCTCATACGAATGGAGATATCGTTTTATCTTATAAGCACTTGATCTTTTCCATACATTACCAATATGGGACAATATCATACCATTATAGAGATATATGAATCTTATTTGCACTAAGAATTGGTATCAAAGCTTTACAAGAAGAGCAACCTAAATACAAGTGTAAACAAAGAAAACTGAAATGAAAAGAACGCTTTACACAAAATGCTTTTGCTTGATGGTTGTATTTTGTTGCGTTAGAAAGCTTTGGAAGATTTAGAATGCAACAATACTTCCTCTTCAAAGACTCCAAGAAACTAACTACTGAAAACATCACCAAGTCCTCCTTTTATAAGCTCCACATCAACTGATTTTTGCCAACCAGTTGATTGATCTTACCCCTAGTCGACTAGTCATTCGATCGTTTACTCACAATGGCTCCTTCCATGTTGGATTTTAGTCGATCAGTTGACTGTTATACTCCATCAATCGACTACTGAGCCAACAATCGACTAGCCCACTACAACTCTTTCTGTTTGCTGACCATTGAAGTCAATCAATTGTTCTTACCACACCAGTCGATTGCTTCATCGGAGCTATTTCGAGCACCCGGTTTCCCATCCCGAGCACCGTGACTACTCGAGCACCCGAGTCTCCAACTCTTCTCGTCAGGCAATCGACTGGTCATCTATAGCAGTTGAATGCTGAGTCGCATACCTAGTTTCCCCTTTCCTGAGCCCCATAGTCGCCCGAGCACCATCGCATGAGCATTGTTCCCGAGAACTACTCATCCGACCACCTTTCCCAAGTGTCGCTTGCCCGAGCACTCGAGTCGCAGCTACCCCGAGCACCTCCTTCTCATGTGTCCGAGCACCTCTTCTCATGCGTCGAGTTTCTCATTGCCTGAGCACCAGACTAGTCGACTAGTCTAGCCACTGGTGGACTACCCTAGTGCTGACTCGAGTTCTCATTCCCAAGTAAAGACTTCCCATCGGCCAAGAACTCTTTCCCACCAGTCGTTTGCCCTCAAATAGTAGTCGACTACTAACAACTCAGTCGGGTTGAATTGACCTGAACAGTATCATCAGTCGACTGCCCTCAATTAGCAGTCGGCTGATACCTCAGTTTTAGCTTAATTTTGACCCACTCTTGCTTAACATGGTATCCAATTCACCTTAACTTATCAGGACTTTTCTCATCCGACACCTGATCATCCTTGATCTATCGGAACCTCTCTTTGCCAAGCACAATCACCTTGACCTATCAGAACTTCACTTGCAAAGCACGGTCACCTTGACCTATCGCAACTTTCCTTGCTAAGCATAGTCACTTTGTGAGCATTGTTCCCGAGAACTACTCATCCGACCACCTTTCCCAAGTGTCGCTTGCCCGAGCACTCGAGTCGCAGCTACCCCGAGCACCTCCTTCTCATGTGTCCGAGCACCTCTTCTCATGCGTCGAGTTTCTCATTGCCTGAGCACCAAACTAGTCGACTAGTCTAGCCACTGGTGGACTACCCTAGTGCTGACTCGAGTTCTCATTCCCAAGTAAAGACTTCCCATCGGCCAAGAACTCTTTCCCACCAGTCGTTTGCCCCCAAATAGTAGTCGACTACTAACAACTCAATCGGGTTGAATTGACCTGAACAGTATCATCAGTCGACTGCCCTCAATTAGCAGTCGGCTGATACCTCAGTTTTAGCTTAATTTTGACCCACTCTTGCTTAACATGGTATCCAATTCACCTTAACTTATCAGGACTTTTCTCATCCGACACCTGATCATCCTTGATCTATCGGAACCTCTCTTTGCCAAGCACAGTCACCTTGACCTATCAGAACTTCACTTGCTAAGCACGGTCACCTTGACCTGTCGCAACTTTTCTTGCTAAGCATAGTCACTTTGACTTGCTAGGACTTTACATGTCAAGCATAGTCACCCTGACCTACCGATACTTCACGTTCCTAGTCATTCAATCGCCTTGACCTACCAGAACTTCACTTGCTTAGTTATCCAGTCACCTTGACCTACCAGGACTTTCTTGACACTAAGAATCCAGTCCTCCTTGATCTACTTGGACTTTTCCTCTTCATGCCAAGTGCCTGGTCAACCTTGTCCTACTTAGACTTCACACTTACCAACTCCAGTTGGACTTCCAACCACCAAGTGTCCAGTCTTCCCTGACCCACTTGGATTTTTCACTCATAAAGTATCTGGTCAACCTTGGCCTACTTGACTTTATGCTAAACTCCATATGACTACAGATGTCTCATACCATCCCATAGATATATTTTCATCCATATATCGAAAGTCAACTCGATCCTCACTTGAGCTTGAACAACCTTGTCCTGAGGTTAATTGCACCAATAATCTCTCTCATACCATCCTTTACCTTTAGTCATATGCTTCACTGATCAACTTGATCCAATGATGACTACACTAATACTCTCCTTCATATGACCTTGGATGTGTCATACGATCCTATGGTCATATCCTCAACCATATTGTTATATTGTCAAATATCGAAACTCAACTCGAGCCCAACTCGAGCTTGGTCAATCTTGACCTGAGGTCGATTGCACCAATAATCTCCCCCTTTTTAATGTTTGACAATATCTTTAAGTTAGGCTAACTCATAAGCCCAACTTGTCTCTTCCTATGCCAAAGCATAATGAAGGTTTCCTAACTTAAACCCTTCATTCTCTCCCTTTGACACACATCAAAAAGTCTTTTCTAACTTTACTCATTCTCCCCCTTTCCTGCATCTTCAACCCTTCATTTTACTTAGTGATAAAACCCTTATCACTAATTAACCATCATACCTTGATGGACAATCTCCCCCTAAAGGCTTGCATCCATGGCCACCAATGTTTCTAGGGGTATAGTGAAGAAAATGTTAGAAAAATACGATTGTATCACCTCGAGGAACTTTTCATTGGCGGGTATGACCAAAGGTTTTGGGAGGATAGAATGGTTAGAGAAGCATCAGCTAGCTAAGGAGGCTGAAGGGGATTCTAAGGAGGAAGACATTCCCTTGTTACCAAACCCGCCACATATGGGTCTTTCCAATCGCTTCACATGTCTAGAGTCTCAGTTCGAGGAGCTTCACGAGACCATAGATACACACTTTGAAGAGCTTAGCCTCGAGCATTCCTCAATTGCTTACCAGATGACTCAGATAGATTCTCGCCTTCAGATGTTCGAGCAGTGTCATATTAAGATGTATGACATGATGTGTGCATAGACTTAGAGTCAGCAACCTCCACCTCCTCCACCACCTCCATCACCTCTGACCGACGATGCTGATGACTGGTAGCCCAGCCTTTGATCGTGTGTTATGTAAGAATCATTTTGTCTACAACTTGTATAGACGACTTTGATGAATGAATGAAATGCATTGACTTTTGACTAAATTGTTTATTATTTACATTTAATTGTTTGGTTGTAAGTATGTGTTTATCATACAATTGTGGGATATGTTAATCTTATTTGCACTAACAATTGGTATCAAAGCTTTACAAGAAGAGCAACCAAAATACAAGAGTAAAGAAAGAAAACTGAAATGAAAAGAACACTTTACACAAAATTCTTTAACTTGATGGTTGTGTTTGGTTGGGTTGGAAAGCTTTGGAAGATCTGGAATGTAATAACACTTCCTCTTCAAAGACTCCAAGAAATTAGTTGCTGGAAACTTGATGCACGCAAGAATGACCCAAAATCTCTGGTCGAGACCGCCAACGACTTAAAGCATGCACTCATGCTCAACAAACTCAAGTGCACGATTATCGTCAAGTAATAAATTATGTATCGATCTCACAAGGACTATGATTCGAGTACCGTTTGTCCAGTGACATTGATTGTTCGGAGAAAATCTCTTGCGAGTCAGAAGTGGGGTCGACGATGGTCCTGACTCAAATACGGTGTCACTTGGAGAAAGCAAAGGGGGGCTCAAAGTTGCTTAAAGTATTTCAGGATTTCGGTTTCACTTGTGTATTGCTGAATATGCTATCAATTTAATGCTCCTGGGATCTCTAATCATGATCTTACGAGAGGATCATCGTGTGTAATCCCGATGAACTTTTGCTTCTATCGGGAACTACCTATTCTTAGATAAGTTTCCCTTTTGGATCGTCAGAGCTCAGGGGGTTGATATCTTTGGGAGCCCCCTGTCACTGGGTCCCACAACCCTTCTAGAGTTGATGTCTCTTACTTTGGGCTTTCTGCTGGGATAGGTTCATGGGGTTCTAGGATGTCCTATTGATCCCTATGAATAGGTGGATCATATTTCATATCCTACTCTTTCACATCCTACTTTCTATGGTTATGGGAGGGAGGTTGATCGTAAGGTTCCTCCTTAGTTCTCCTATATTTTGATACAAAGACTTGACACCCTTATATCAACTACGTACAGTAGAAATAAAATCAAGACATAACTTTCATTAATCTAAACAACATAAATTGCAAATATAATTCAAAAGTAATGAATAGATATTTGAACTAACATGTCTAACATACACAAGTTACTCCTAAATCCTAGAATCAAAGTATCTACTCTATGAATAAGGAAGAATAAATACAAGACATCTTTTTATAAAACATTACAATCCTAAAAGAATTAGAAAGAGGAATAATACACCCTGTTGGATCCAATGCAATCTCTTGGTCACTCTTCAAGGCGTTGGAGCGTCGATTCGGACCTTCAAGTTGCTTCCATCCTCCCCATTGCGAGCCTCCGATGATTTTTAGGGCACCTTCTTGCTGTCCCAGTCATCGAGCCTCCCCTAGGGTTTAAACATGTCTTCCCTTTTATAAGAGTGAAGCCGACTTTCCTTATTTGCCCGTGAAACTCGGAGCTGCATAAGTTGCATTGTCGCTACACAATCGGCTATGTGGGAGTCTGAAAATGCGCTTGAAATCTACATTTGGAAAAAGGCACGACTGTATGAAATTCACATGGTCGGTCGTGTCCTCCCCTGGAGCTCTAAACGAATGTCATCTTCCACTTTAAAGCGTATTTGTGTCTCTAGAACACGGCTAGAGCACGCTTGCCTTCCTTGAGCTCCATTTATTTAGCTATTTTTCCTCCAAAATGTTGTTTTTCACATAAAAATAACAAAAATAGATCTCCAAACTAGGAAATAGTAAATGAATGCAAAACAAGGAAGAATATGCATTAACAAGTATGAAATGCAATGAGATGTGTGCTAAAACTACTCCTGAAACTCTATATGATTTGCACACATCAAAACTTCCCCAAGTGTTCCTTTTATTAGTTCCGCATTGGCTAATTTTCATCCACTAGTCAACGGGTCTTAGCCCTAGTAGACTAGTCACTCAATCGTTTACTCATAATGGCTCCTTCCACATCGGATTTCTATCGATCAATCGAATACTCTACTCCATTAGTCGACTACTAAGCCACCAATCGACTGGTCAATCGACTTCAACTCTTTCTGTTACTGACCACTGAAGCCAGTTGACTGGTCTTGCCACACCAGTTGATTGTTATGTCAGAGCTTTCTTGAGCACCTGGTTTCCTATCTCGAGCACCGCAAGTGCCTGAACACCTAAGTCCCCAACTCTTCCCTTCTTCCAATTGGCTACCCATCCATAGCAGTTTACTGCTAAGTCATGCACCTAATTTTTCATTTTCCCGAGCACCATTAGTAACTTGAGCACCTTACTCAAGCGCCGCTTGCCTAAGCACCATCGCCTGAACACTGCACTCAATGCCTCGTTCCTGAGCATCACTCATTCGAGCACCTTTCTCGAGTGCCACTTACTCGAGCACCCGAGACACGACTGCCCCGAGCATCTCCTTCTCATGGACTTAAGTAGCTCTTCCCAAACACTGAGTTTCTCAACGCTCGAGCACCAAACCAGTCGACTGGTCTAGCCACCAGTTGACTGCCTGAGTGCTGACTCAAGTTCTTGTTCCTGAGTAAAGACTTTCTGTCGCTCGAGCACTCCTTCCCACTAGTTGGCTACCCTCAATCAACAGTCGACTACTCACAACTCAATCGGGTTGAACTGACCTGAACACTGTCACCAGCCAACTACCCTCAACCAGCAGTCGACTGATACCTCAGCTTCATCCTAATTTTGACCCAACTCTTGCTTCACCTAGTCTTCGATTGATCTCAACCTACAAGGACTTTTCTCGTCTAACACCCGATCATCCTTGATCTGTCAGAACCTCTCTTTGCCAAGTACGACCTCCTTGATCTGTCAAACTTCATTTGTCAAACATGGTCAGCCTACTAGGACTTCCTTTGCCAAGCATGGTCACTATGACTTACTGGAACTTCACTTGCCAAGCGCAGTCACCCTGACTTGCCAAGACTCCAGTTGGCTAGCCATCCGGTCACCTTGGCTTTCTAGGACTTCACTTACCTAGTCATCCAGTCATCTTGACCTGCCAGAACTTTCTTGACACCAAGCATCTAGTCCTCCTTGATTTGCTTGACTTTTCCTCTTTGTGCCAAGTGCTCGGTCAACCTTGACCTACCTGGACTTCACACTTGCCAACTCTCGTTGGACTTTCGACCACTAAGTGGGTAGTCTTCCATAACCCACTTTTATATTCCACTCATCTAGTATCTGGTCAACCTTGGTCTACTTGCCTTCATGCTAAACTTTATATGACTACGGACGTTCCATACCATCTCATAGTCATATTGTCATCCATATATCGAAACTCAACTCGATCCTCACTCAAGCTTTGACAGCCTTGTCCTGAGGTTGATTGCACCAACAATCTCCCTCATATCATCCTTTACTTTTAGTCACATGCATCATCGATCAACCTTATCCAATGATAACTACACCAATACTCTCCTTTATATAATCTCGAATGTCCCATATCATCCTATGGTCATCTCTTCAACCATATTGTCATTGTCAAACATTGAAACTCAACTCAAGCCCAACTTGAGTTTGGCCAACCTTAACCTGAGGTCGATTGCACCAATACATTGTGCTCATACTTCGAGAGCACAACTATGGCATATGTGTTTTGCTTGATGATCGTCTACTGTCCCATTTTTAGTTGTCATCTTTCCCTATCAACGACCCTACTTTGATAGGTAGTCCTTTCCTTTCCACCAAGTTATTTGGAAGAATACTAACTAATGTAGCATGTTTTCTTTGCAGACGACATCATACAAGCGACTATGTTGAGCCTTCTGTTGAAGTCTAAGAAGAAGAAATTGATTGAAGTAGGACCCTCTATCCTTTCCTCTCAACCGACCACTTGTTGTCCTCTACCCCTTAGTCGATCGAGGCCAAGGTTTCTATTGCTGCTCTCTCTCTCTCTCTCTCTCTCTCTCTCTCTCTCAGGCTCCCCTTCCTTGTGCACCTCACTCGTTAGGTTCTCTCTAAGTGTCAAAGGGACCCTCCTGGGTCCTAACCTGAAACCTCTCCCTAACCCCGACGTCGACTCTGCCTCCTGAGTTCCTTCCATTCACCCTTGTGGGTTCAACCCTCCCCTCCATCTTCCCCCGAATCCTCCCTCCAACTTTGACATCAACATCCCCCTCTGAGTCCCCTACCTTTGTCCTCAAGGATCGAGTCCTCTCATCCCTTGGTCTTTGAGATCCTAGATTTCTCTCCACTCCAAATTCCATATCCGCTCTCACCGCCCCCCCCCCTTTTAACTTCTCTCTTCCCCCTCCTTCCTCCGAACACTATCTCACTTCCTCAGGCAGCTAGCCCCTGCATATCCTCCCACCCATTACTTCCATAATTCCCTATGTTCTCCCCTTCCTTTTTCCTTTTATTGTCACTTCTCCTCCCTAAGCTTCCACCTTGAGGAGCCCCCAACCATTCCCCATGTGGAGTCTATCCTCCATGCCACAACCCATCTCCTTCCTGAGTTCCCCCTACCTTCTGCTCTGGCCCCTTTATCGTTCTTGATCTCTCTTCTAGTAGCTTTCATTTAATCTACATCTGAGTCCTCCTACCTTCCTTGATCTGGTCTAGCTTGTAGGACTATCTGAGCCGCAAAAACCGCTTTTTGTGTTGAGGAAACCTCGGAAGTCGGCCATGGATCCATGCGAAGATTAAGAAAAATAATACATGTACATGCCAAAAAAACTTAGATCTACATGATAAGAGCGTTATCCTTGCAGCGACGCCCTTCGCGTATCCCGCTCGTCCAAACGCTTTGCCGGATCTCGAAGAGTGTCAAGTGCACACTCCTCTACAAGTATTTACACGAACAATAGGTGGAGAAGACAACTTAGAGTGTTCTAGCACTCTTAGAAACCCACGGCAAGAAGGATGAGGGAGAGAGAGCTTGAGAGGAGAGGAGGAAGAAGATGAAGTTAATCCACTTCAATTCACCTCTAATGCACACATAATGTGGCCGGCCACTTCATGAAGGTTTAAACCATGTAATACCAAGAGCCAGGGCTCTTGGTCTTCCTCGTGAGGTGGCACCCCATGATGTGTCTATGATGATGTGGAACATCATCATTGGCCGGCCCAAGCCAAGTCATCATGATGTGGCATTTGGTCAAGTCAAACTTGACCATTCATCTTCCCTCTCAAGTCAAGTCAAACTTGACCTCTTATCTCTCATGGTTGATCAAATCCAACCATTTGATTCAAGTCACTTTAATTTAATGAATCTCTATTATTAGTTTAAATTGACTCAATGAATCAAATCTAAATTAAACTCATTCAACACTTGAATCAAATTGAGTCCAACTCAATTTGTCTAATTCGGATTACTCTTAATCCAATTTGGTTCATCACATGAACCTAATCCTCATGGTCCATCATATGAACCTAATCTCCATCTAATTTCCCTTTGTGTGTGACCCTATAGGTTTTTGTAACGTTGGCAATGCTCCTAAACCGATTTAGAAACATAAGCAATGAGCGGTATCTAGCAATACATCATTGATACCCAAGTTACAAGAATGTTGAGATCCAACATCACCTTTGTGACTACTAATTGTGACTCGCACAATATGTGACAATGTCTCTCTATCCATGACATCTAGATTGACTAATCGAGGCATAGACCTCATCATCCTCTGTACAATCTATATCTTGAACTCCAAGTAGACTCACTCTAATCAAATGAGCTCAATATCTCATATTGACTCATTTGGGCATGGCCATGCACTTAGTGGTCTCACTCTATCAAGAATCATGATGTCACTCCCATCATATAGGAGGGATAGATCTCATCTACATCACTCACATTCTTCCGCATAATTTGTTACATACCCAGTAATCGCCTTTATAGTCCACCCATTTACGGGTGACGTTTGACGAAGCCAAAGTATGCAATTCCTTATGTAGGGAACCATGGTGACTTCAGGTCCAAGGACTAATAGTCACATGAGAAAGTATATGACACTTATATAATGATCCATGATACTTTCTCATGGCAGGTTATTCAGTATACATTCTCCAATGCATACCCATGTGTCAACGTGATATCTCATATCCATGACTTGTGAGATCAAGTCATCGAGTTGACCTACATGCTAGTCTCTTCGCATTAACATTGTCCCTGAATATTAATATTTGACTAGGAATGATTAAGAGTAGTGTTCTCTATATCATCTCATTATCGATTCAACCAATCGATTGATATAGATAAGAACCTTCTACTTAAGGACGTTATTATACTTAGTTATTTGGCACCAATACAAGTAAGTATAATAACCATAAAAAATGCCTTTATAAATAGGAATATGATACAACAAAGTTCATACTACAATCATCACATGATTGGCTCTAGGGCTTTCACTAACATGGCTCCTACCTTTTCCCCTACCACATACACTTTAATTGCTCCACCTTTTTTCCCCAACCCTCATTATCCTCCTAGGCCTGAGGGCATCTCCCCCTGTTAGAGGGATGATGCCTTGACGATCAAAATGGAAAAAACTTCGTTCATATTTGGAGAGTCAAGATGAAGCCTTCCACCAGACAGATTCCCTAGCAGTTGAGCTAAAGGCCTACCGAGCCCAACTCCAAGGAGCAGTGGCTAGCCAAGAGAAGACTCAACTAGTGATGGACCAGTTGAAGAAAGAGCTAGCATTAGGGGTCGAGCAAAAGCTTCATGTCATGGAGGAGAGGGATCGGGTCCTCTCCCAATGTTCTGAACAGGAGGTTGTAATGGCCTAACTCCATACTGCCACCGCTCATACTTTGGATAGTCCGACCAACGTTAGCTCAATTACTTTTGAGATATCTCAGGATGTCGTCAAGTTGGGTAACCATCTGCTTCAATACCAAACAAACCAATCGGAAGGTCTCTAAGCCTTAGCCAGAGGATTCATTGAAGTCTTCAAGGACCATAATATGATCTAGGTGGCTTTGATGATGCAATGTGAGTCAGCAGAAGCTCGATTCCGTGCTCGAGAATAGCAGATGGTAGACTGACTAGCTCCTAAAGTGGTATCTTTTTCCAAATGGAATTTGAGGGAGCCCTCAAGTAGTTCGCTGCCTGAGGGTATCCTCCTTCCGGGGAGGATACAAACTTCATTGACTGCATGACAACCTTACTCGAATTCACCTCGAACATTTTTAACTTGTAATTATAATATCTTAGGACTTCTTGTCATATTTTCCCTCTTAATGGAACATACCATTTTATCATCATCTACTCATTTATCTCAATGTTATGCATTATTCATGAGTATCTAAACTCCTTCCCCTCCACTCTCTTCATTTGGGCTAAGCTAAAGTACCCCCCTCGCCTTATTCCTATACTATCCCAGAGATATACCACTTCACAAAGTGCACTCAGACTAGTCCCAAGGCACATAGCCTATCTTGGTCTACCCTGGCGACCCTTATCCGTTCTATGGGCCATTAAAGCCCGATGGACATTAGAGGGTGCGAGGACCCCCCCCCCCCAATGTCACCTTCTACTGTTAACATTACATTAAGGCCCATGGGAACAAGTTTGGACCCTAAGTTATAACGGTTTTCCACCTGACATCCCATTGTACTTCGGAGAAATAAATGATTATCTCATCAATTCGATGACGCCTTAAGGTGGTTTTATAAATAGGATGGGTGTGATGGCCCTAGTAATAACTTAGAGTCATTCTTCACACATGTCATCCCTCTTCCTTCTATCCCTTTGGATAATGGCCTCCCAAAGAAAATCAACCTTTGCCCATGCCCACCCTTCGTCCTCTATCCCACCGATCATCCTAGCCCTTGAAGCATGGGCCAACCCTATTGTTTCTCTATCACCCGTTGGATCCTATGATTCTACTATGGCTTCTCCATCCTACCACAAGAGACTGATACCCCCCCCCCATTTGCACCTCACCACCGTTCACATTTCCTATTGGCGTGCCCGTGTAACACTGCTCTTCCTCTGTTGATCCTGACCATAACACTATCCACTGGGGGTCTTTGAAAGACTTTTCTTCCTCTGACTCTGTCTCAATGCCTAGCCCCACTGATGGTGCTACTTAGGTCCTTTCCATCCCAACAATTGTTTAATGCCCCTTTATATTAATCAATCATTCTTTGTTACAAGGTTCCTCCTGAGCCCTGAATGAGGATAGCTTCTATCTAGGAGGCTCTAGCCCTCCATTCGCACCCCTAGACCAGTGTGGTGGCTTCCCATCTTTCGCTACACCCCTTGGTGAAACCCTGCACCTAAGAATTCAATTGAACTTGGGTAGGGCCTGTTCAGCAGAATGGGGTACCTATGAACTAAAGCCACTCAACATCTAGCTGAGGTATTCCAGGAAGAACAAAAAATGTTAGTTGTTGTGTCAAGGTTTTAGGATCAACTAGACAAGTCCACAAGGGTAGAAACTAAGAGAAGAAATAGAGCAAGTGGCATCCACCCCCCCCCCCCTCCCCCCTAAGGGTCGGGCAAATTAGATCTATGTCTTCTTGTTTTCTATTTTTCCTAGTGTATTATGAGAACTCGCCTTACTCTAAAAGGTATTTGACATCATTTCCCTCGAATTGATCTCGATTTCTTCTACCTGTTCTCCACATCTCGTCAAATTAATTCATCTTGGAAAAGTCTTCGTTGGGGGTTTGACTGACTACCGATTCAGGTTACCAATTCCTAATGAACATTTAAGGTGTTCCTTACCACCAACTAACCTTCAATTTTCTCCTTGCTTTTCAAATAACTCTTAATGTAGGCCCTATTCCCTAAGCATCCTCCCTTCTTCACTTACCGAGGTACCCAGTGCTACCATAAATGGAGAGTGGTGCATTTAGCAAGTTGCCTACTTGCTTAGACTTCTTCCTCATCATCCTACCTCTCAGTGCAATAGGTCGCCCACCTTCATACATTCCTTCTACCTCTCACTGTCTAGTATTAAATGGAAAGCCACCCCCTTGGGGAGACAGACTCCCTCACCCCACCATCCCCTCCCCTCGATCAGCTCCAAATTGTGGCACTAGAGGATATGGTTGCAAATCTCAGGATGGAGTTGCGATCGTTGGCGACTCGAGTATATACCTTATAACTAGAATTGGTGGTTTGTCATTGCCACCTTTGTAGTGCTCACAAGGGCGAAAGAGCTACTATGCGACAATCGCATTTGTTTCTATTCCTCCCAGGTGAGGTAGAACCGACCATTCCAACCAAGGAGAAGATTATAGAAGAGGTCCCTCAACCTTCTCATCGATGATTTTGTAAAGCCCCAATGTTCACTTGTTATGATTGGTCGATCTCGATATATCTCTATGTTAGTAATATATGAGAGATGTCCTAAGGCAATCGCCTTATGTATGAACCATTTATATGATAAATGAAGATTCACTATTTGAGTATACATGTTTAATGTATTTGATTGGATCTTAAACTCATTTACTGAATGTCCACGATACGATTCACAGCATGAGAGAATTTGTGATTGGATCACAACTAGTGAGTATTTCTACATGTGTAATTGTGATGTATCGGAATTATCCCTAGTCGATGAATTGATGGATTTGGACACCATCAATTACGCCGAGTTAACGCAGGTATACTCCTTGGTGTATCCAAGCGGTAATTCTCCTTTGGTGGAGACATTGTGATGTCGGAGTTAATCGTGGATGCTAGTTATGGTAACTAGTTCATTGGAGTGACGGTAGTAAGACTTCATATGGTTCTCTGCATATATAGATATGTCAATGAAGTTCTTCTTGTGGCTTAAGTGCGATGTTCCTTTGACTTGCGGTATTCAAGTCATCTTGATCATGGAGACTTATGCTTTGACATCTTAAGCAAACATCTCCGAGGAGATGTGGACCCGGGATGATTGGGTATAAGTCGAAGTGATCGAAGGTGTTTGAATAGCCTATAAAGGATTCACCACTCCTTACGAGGAGATGTATACCCATGGCCTCTCGTCGGATTGTTACTAAAGTCTTTGGCCAAAGCATTACATGTTTAGAGTAAAGTACTCTTCGATACATGTGGAGTAACTAGAATCCGTAGGACGAGGAAATGATACTTGGGCTAGGTGTGACGTAGTCAGCCTAGTGGGGACTGACACAATAGACCATGTCCTAAACCAAGTGGGTATAAGATGAGTGAAGGGAATGGGGCACGATTCATTCGAGCTACTGAAGGGTTTCAGAAATAGTTCTGGATCAACCGTTGATCTTTTCGGTTAATTGGGGATCATGATGTACTACTAGGTGCCACTCATGATCGTTCTATAATTAATGGTTAATTATAGACGGCCAACATAAACCGAGAACCTATTTGGTCACACGCACAACGAGTGTAATCCAAAGGATTTAAAACGAGCTTGAGAATGGGATTCTCAGACCGAGAGAAACTATGTTTGATTGGACCAAACATAAAGCGAGCATGAAATTGTTTCAGTCGCAATGGAAGCGTGGATGGGCCGTGTCTTATGAAGACATAATGGATGGACCAAAATGGTTTGGTTCTAATCCAATGGATGAGAATAAACCAAAGGGTTTGGTTTATTTTAAACGAATGAACCAAAAGTTGGTTCGGTTCGTTTTAACTTAAAATAAACCATCATGGTTTGGTTTATTTTAACTTATCCTAATGGAGCGGGTTAACGGGCTTTATGGATATGATCCATTAACCATTAAGAGAATTAGTTCTCTATAAAATAGGGCTTAAATCCTAACCCTAACCCTAATCTAGTTTTGGCCGCCCAACCTAGTTGCCGCCCACCCCTTGAAGGAGTATTCGGCGCCAACACCTTCATTGCCGCCGCCCAGCTTTTGTGCTGCCGTCCAAGTCCTTGCCGGCGACCAAGCTTCAGCCGGTGAACACTCCGGCGACCCTCCGGTGATCCCCTATAGGTTTGGCATCAAGGTGAGGCTTTTCTTTCCTTGGTTGGCCGGCGCCTATATCCTCCACCAAGCTGTCCAGTTTTCTGGACAGCTTCTCCTCCTCTCGTCGGAGCGTCGTTTGGACGACGGTTAGTGCTCCGACAGCAGCTAACTTACCGGGGATTTGATCTCCGGTAATCCTCTGAGGTGGAGGACGAAGGATTCGTCAATTGGTTGACGAATACCTCTCCGGAGAAGCGAGTTTTGAGGACTCGGTTTTGGATCCGAATTTGGATTCGGATCGTGATCATCTCTCGATCACGTCGTCTTCAACACGAGGCTAGTAACCAGTACGAAGACGAAGCTCGTGACTTAGCGAAGTCATCCCGAGGAGCTCGGCGTGGATACGGATAGAGACGATTCTTACGAGGATCGTTCCGGTTGATGTCGTTCCCGCTACACGTCATACGAAAGGTATAACGTAGTTTAATTTCCTTTTATTGCAAATTATAATTTACGGTTAAGTCTACACTTGTTGTAATATGCATGCGTGTATTGTGTGTGTTGTAATAAATATAGATTTATTATTTTTAATTGCTTCCGCTGTGCTCATGTTTACGAAACATGATCGAACACACCTGCCTTGTGATAGGAAACCTTGATGGTATCGAGCCCGGTTGTGTTTCGACATAATCGTAAAATGGTTTTGCGATAGTCATAATGTATTTCTGGAAATTTTCTAATTTTGGAAATTTAGAAGTATTTATGGAAATTTTTCAATTTTGGAATGTCTAGAAGTATTTATGGAAATCTTCCACTTTTGGAAAGTTGGAAGTATTTATGGAAATTGATATTTTCCATAAATAAAATATTTGATTAGATTCTGGAAATTTATTTCCTAATTTAATCATGATTTGATTTGGGAAATCAAATCTTAAAATATTTTATTTCCATAAGTAGTTTTAATGATTTAGAAAATTGGTTTCCTAAATAGATTTTCCTTAATCAAATAATTCCATGAATAAAATATGTGATTAGATTTGGAAATTTGTTTCCTAATTTAATTATGATTTGATTTGGAGAATCAAATCTTAAACATATTTTATTTCCATAAATAGTTATGACATATAAGGAAATATATACATGACATAATTGTATGCCATGTAATTGCATTAGATGCATAACATTATGCCATGCGTGTCGTGACATGTAGATGTATGCCATGTATGACATGCCATGTAGATAATAGTTATTTGCATGCAAAGAGGATGAGACATAAAAACCCTAACTCAATATTAAAGCCTACACCTTCCATTAATATTGTTAGAACGAGTTACATTTCTGTTTGGGTTGTTGGACTCTCTCGAGCCGCTCGAACACGAAACATGTTCAAATCATTGGAATAGTTTAACTCTAATATGGTAAGAGTCGAGGTCAATCGTTAGTTTGGTTGTTGGACTCACTCAAGCTGGCTAATTGGTTGAATGCGCTCTAACCATATTAAAACTATTTCGCGATTAATGGGTCGGCTTTAACTTGGAGCATCGATTTGTTGGACTCACTCCAAGGTCGATGTGAAGAGAGGTGAAGTTGGGTGCTATGCATATGATGCATACTTGTTAATGTGTTAACAACCCAATGTATGTGTAAACATTCAATTAGTTGATAGCACATTGTGATAGTTACATATACATGATATGTAATCGGTATACTTGATACCCACCATCATAGCTAAGAATGGCTTGTTGGACTCACTCCAAGGTTGTTCTTATCTATGATGGATATCAGCCAATTCGGAGATGGACCTACGATCTCCAAAAGTGATTTTAAGGGTTTTTGAAATTCGAAAAATGAATGGGATTTATAAATGTATATTGATGCATTTTAAAATCATTTTCTCATATATGCTCGTTTTGTATTTCTAGGTCAATAAATTGATCATGATGTCTTTGAATTTGCGCACTATTTTGGATTCGAACAAATTGAGCCTAACTTCAGGGTGGCTTAGAAACTTGAGAATTGTTCTCAAGGCGGAAAAGCTTGCATATGTCCTTGAAGAGCCTCTTCACGTCCTAAGGGCGATGCAACTCGAGACCAAATGTTGGTCTATCGAAACATGTGGCGATTACGGTGGCGAGTTGCATCATGCTAGCGGCGATGGTACCTGAGCTGCAAAAGCAGCATGAGCATATGGATGCTAATACTATGGTCTTCCATCTTCATGAGCTATTCGATGAGCAAGCGAGATCCGAAAGGTTCGAGGTCTCTAGGCTCCTCTTCACTACGAAGATGCAAGAAGGTTAAATGCATGCGGTTTGTGCTAAAGATGAATGGGTACATCGGCGGCTAGCTACCCTCGGTTTTGTGATGGATCATGAGTTAAGTATTGACTTAATTCTGCATTGTTTGCCCAAGAGCTTCTGCAATTTGTGATGAACTATCGGATGAACAAATTGGAATCCACCATTCGAGCTCCTTAATATCTTTGGTGGAGCCTTCATGAAGCATGAGGAGAAGGCGGTTATTAGTTGATTCCTCGAAAGGTTCTAAGAGGAAGGCAAAGAACGAGAAGGAAAGGAAAGAAAAGGCAAAGAAAGGCGGAACCCGGTGCAAAGGGCACTTGCCATCATGTGGCAAGGAAGGCCAGCGAAGAAAGCGCAAGACTTATCTTGAGTCCATGAAGAAGAAGAAGGCATCCGGATGCCCCATCCTCTTGAGTATCTTCGTTATTGATTGTCATTCTATTTCCTTAGACACTTGGGTATTGGATCGGGTGTAGCTCACATATATGTAATGACATACAGGCTAAGGAATAGAAGAAGACTTGTCGGAGAGTCAAATTTGCGAGTTGGCAATGGAGCAAAGGTTCTTTGCACATCGCCATCGGAACTTATTTCTTTGAAGCTCCTAGTGGACTAGTCTTGAACGGACAATTGCTATTATGTTCCTTCTCTAATAAAGAACATTGTTTCTATTTTCTGCTTAAATAGAAATGGTTTCCATTTAACGTTTAGTAACAATTGTTGTTATATAACTTTGAATGGCGTACTTTATGGAACTGGAACTTTGAGTAATGGCATTTATACGTTGGACGTATCCAGTGACATCTTCAATATCGAAGCGAGCAACACGCGTGCTCGAAAGGATAATCAAATAGACTCCTATATGTGGCATTGTCATCTTGGCCATATAAGCAAGAAACGCATGTCCGAATTACACCGATGTGGAATTCTGGAATCGTTTGAATTGGATTCATACGATACATGCGAATCATGCTTAAAAGGTAAGATGACTAAGTTACCTTTCGAAAAGGTGAGCGAGTGGGAGAGTTACTAGGTCTAGTACATCTTGATGTATGTGGACCTATGTCAACTCAAGCTTTAGGAGGCTATAACTACTTCATTACCTTCACCGATGATCACTCACGGTTTGGGTATGTGTTCTTGATGAAACACAAGTCTGAAGCCTTTGAAAGGTTCAAAGAATTCAGAAATGAAGTAGAGAAACAACATGACAAAAGTATTAAAATACTTCGATCAGATTGAGGTGGTGAATACTTAAGTCAAGAGTTTCTTGATTATCTAAGAGACAATGGCATATTGTCTCAATGGACTCCGCCCTATACACCACAGCATAATGGTGTATCTGAGAGGCGTAACCGGACCTTGTTGGACATGGTCAGGTCAATGATGAATCATGCGACTCTTCCCAAGTCCTTTTGGGGTTATGCACTTCAGACAGCTGTTTACTTGTTAAACAGAATGCCTACCAAGGTAGTCTCTACTACTCCATATGAGATATGGGCTAGTAAGAATCCTCATGTATCTTACTTGAAGATATGGGGTTGTCCTGCTTATGTGAAGCGGACTGTATCAGACAAACTGGATGCTAAGTCTGATAAATGTCTATTTATTGGATACCCTAAGGAAACAAGGGGTTACCAATTCTATCATCCTGTGGAACAAAAGGTGTTTGTTTCAAGGCATGCTGTGTTTCTAGAGAAAGAGTTTCTCTTGCAAGAAAACAGTGGGAGTGTCGTCGAGGCTCGAGAGACTGAAATAGACATTGATGAGATACCTGGTGAAGCACAACAGCCGACAACTCATAGTGATGAGCAATCGGCTGGACCTATTGTAACACCACATCTTCGTAGATCTGGTAGAACACGCAATATTCACGAGAGATATGGATTTCTCGTAAGTGAATCGAACGACGTGTTACTCATTGATGATGAGGAGCCTACCAGTTATGAAGAAGTCTTGACAAGTTGAGAAAGGGATAAGTGGCTTGGTGCCATGAAGTCGGAAATGGATTCCATGTATGAAAACCAAGTTTGGAACTTGGTTGACCCACTGAAGGCATAAAGCCTATAGGGTGCAAGTGGGTTTTCAAGAAGAAAACCGACATGGATGTAATGTGATTACCTATAAGGCTAGATTGGTGGCGAAGGATATCGTCAAAAACAAGGTGTTGATTATGGCCGAAACCTATTCGTAGCTATGCTTAAATCCATTCGGATGCTCCTGGCCATAGCGGCTCATTATGATTATGAGATATGGCAGATGGATGTGAAAACAGCTTTCCTTAATGGAAACCTGCTCGAGGACGTGTATATGATACAGCCTGAGGGTTTCACATCGGTTGATAAAACCAAGGTATGCAAATTGCGACGATCCATTTATGGATTGAAGCAAGCATCCAGGAGCTGGAATATCCGTTTTGATGAGACAATCAAAAGTTTGATTTCTCACAAAATCCAGACGAACCTTGTGTGTACAAGAAGGTTAGTGGGAGTGCAGACATGTTCCTAGTATTGTATGTCGATGACATATTACTTATAGGAAACGAAGAGTCAATCTTACAGTCAGTTAAGGTTTGGTTATCCAAGACATTCTCCATGAAAGACCTGGGAGAAGCAACCTACAACCTTGGGATTAAGATCTATAGAGATAGATCGAAACGGTTGCTTGGTCTTTCGCAGTCTACATATATAGACCGAGTGCTAAAGAGGTTTAGCATGTCGGAATCCAAGAAAGGTTATCTACCCATCAGGCATGGGGAACACCTTTCGAAGTCTATGTGTCCGCGCACAGAAGACGAGAGGATTTGCATGAGTAAGATTCCCTATGCATCCGCAATAGGATCTATCATGTATGCTATGTTATGTACGAGGCCCGATGTATCGTATGCGCTCACGAGTGTCACGAGCGGATACCAATCCGATCGAGAATGGATCATTGGGCGGTATTAAGACGATCCTTAAGTACTTGAGAAGAACTAAGGATGTGTTCCTAATATATGGAGAAGGGACATGGTGATACGCGGGTATCACGGATGCGGCTTCTAGGCAGACAAGGATGATTCCGGTCTCGATCACGGATACGTGTTCACCTTGAATGGGGGCGCAATGAGTTGGAAAGGTTCCAAACAAGAGACTGTAGCGGATTCTACCACTGAGGCAGAATATATTGCAGCTTCGGAAGCAGCAAAGGAAGCGGTTTGGATCAAGAAGTTCGTTCATGAACTTGGTGTGATTCCGGCCATTGTTGAAGCAATACCGGTCTACTGCGACAACAATGGAGCAATTGCACAGGCGAAAGAGCCAAGGTCTCATCAACGATTCAAACATGTGCTTCGCCGCTATCATCTTATCAGAGAGATCATAAGTAGGAACGAAATACAAATCGAGAAAATTCCCACTGAAAGGAACTTAGCGGATCCTTTGACTAAAGCATTACCTCAAAGTAAGTTTGAGGGTCATGTTAGAGCTTATGGTATTTGATACCGTAGCGATTGGCATTAGGCCAAGTGGGAGTCTGTTAGTAATATATGAGAGATGTCCTAAGGCAATCGCCTTATGTATGAACCATTTATATGATAAATGAAGATTCACTATTTGAGTATACATGTTTTATGTATTTGATTGATCTTAAACTCATTTATCAATGTCCACGATACGATTCACAAAGATGAGAGAATTTGTGATTGATCACAACTAGTGAGTATCTCTACATGTGTAATTGTGATGTATCTAATTATCCTAGTCGATGAATCGATGGATTTGGACACCATCAATTCGCCGAGACTAGCACGAGGTATACCCTTGGTGTATCCAAGCACCGATTCTCACCGGGCCGAGACATAGTGATGTCCGAGTTAATCGTGATGCTAGTTATGGTAACTAGTTCATCGAGTGACCACCGTAAGACTTCATATGGTTCTCTCGTGACATATAGATATGTCAATGAAGTTCTTATCGGGCTTAAGTGCGATGTTCCTTTGACTTGCGGTATTCAAGTCATCTTGATCATGGAGACTTATGCTTTGACATCTTAAGCAAACATCTCCGAGGAGATGTGGACCCGGGATGATTGGGTATAAGTCGAAGTGATCGAAGGTGTTTGAATAGCCTATAAAGGATTCACCACTCCTTGCGAGGAGATGTATACCCATGGCCTCTCGTCGGATTGTTACTAAAGTCTTTGGCCAAAGCATTACATGTTTAGAGTAAAGTACTCTTCGATACATGTGGAGTAACTAGAATCCGTAGGACGAGGAAATGATACTTGGGCTAGGTGTGACGTAGTCAGCCTAGTGGGGACTGACACAATAGACCATGTCCTGAACCAAGTGGGTATAAGATGAGTGAAGGGAATGGGGCACGATTCATTCGAGCCATCAAGGGTTTCGTAAATAGTTCGATCAACCGCTGATCTTTTCTGCTAATTGGGGATCATGATGTACTACTAGGTGCCACTCATGATCGCTCTATAATTAATGGTTAATTATAGACGGCCAACATAAACCGAGAACCTATTTGGTCACACGCACAACGAGTGTAATCCAAAGGATTTAAAACGAGCTTGAGAATGGGATTCTCGCATCGAGAAACTATGTTTGGTTGGACCAAACATAAAGCGAGCATGAAATTGTTTCAGTCGCAATGGAAGCGTGGATGGGCCGTGTCTTATGAAGACATAATGGATGGACCAAAATGGTTTGGTTCTAATCCAATGGATGAGAATAAACCAAAGGGTTTGGTTTATATTAAACGAATGAACCAAAGGTTGGTTCGGTTCGTTTTAACTTAAAATAAACCATCATGGTTTGGTTTATTTTAACTTATCCTAATGGAGCGGGTTAACGGGCTTTATGGATATGATCCATTAACCATTAAGAGAATTAGTTCTCTATAAAATAGGGCTTAAATCCTAACCCTAACCCTAATCTAGTTTTGGCCGCCCAACCTAGTTGCCGCCCACCCCTTGAAGGAGTATTCGGCGCCAACACCTTCATTGCCGCCGCCCAGCTTTTGTGCCGCCGTCCAAGTCCTTGCCGGCGACCAAGCTTCAGCCGGTGAACACTCCGGCGACCCTCCGGTGATCCCCTATAGGTTTGGCATCAAGGTGAGGCTTTTCTTTCCTTGGTTGGCCGGCGCCTATATCCTCCACCAAGCTGTCCAGTTTTCTGGACAGCTTCTCCTCCTCTCGTCGGAGCGTCGTTTGGACGACGGTTAGTGCTCCGACAGCGGCTAACTTACCGGGGATTTGATCTCCGGTAATCCTCTGAGGTGGAGGACGAAGGATTCGTCAATTGGTTGACGAATACCTCTCCGGAGAAGTGAGTTTTGAGGACTCGGTTTTGGATCCGAATTTGGATTCGGATCGTGATCATCTCTCGATCACGTTGTCTTCAACACGAGGCTAGTAACCCATATGAAGACGAAGCTCGTGACTTAGTGAAGTCATCCCGAGGAGCTCGGCGTGGATACGGATAGAGACGATTCTTACGAGGATCGTTCTGGTTGATGTCGTTCCCGCTACACGTCATACGAAAGGTATAACGTAGTTTAATTTCCTTTTATTGAAAATTATAATTTACGGTTATGTCTACACTTGTTGTAATATGCATGCGTGTGTTGTGTGTGTTGTAATAAATATAGATTTATTATTTTTAATTGCTTCCGCTGTGCTCATGTTTACGAAACATGATCGAACACACACACGCCGCGGTGCCGGAAACCCAACACTCTATATTCTGGTTTAATAAATTTCAATGACAGAGCTTATGATTTGTCTTAGCTGAGTATGATGAAATACTCCGTTCTATCAACACCTCATATAAAAACATCTGAGTCATATCGAGGACTTATGAACCATCTTGACTAGCCTGAGTGGAATACTTTACTTCATAATACCCCTTCAAATAAACACACCTAAAATGGACTAAGGCCTTACGAACTACCTCAGCTGGGTTGAGTGGAATACTTCACTCCATAATACCCTTTATATAAACACACTTGAACCGAACTAAGAACTTACAAACTACCTAGGCAGGACTAAGTGGAATACTTCTCTTCACTTCCCCACTCGGCCTAGCTAAGTGTAGGACCGATGTGATGCACTAGAGGGGGTGAATTGTGCTTCTCACTTTTTCATATTATTTCTGTCAAGAGTGTTAGAAGTGAAAAATATAAAACAAAACATTAAAGGATATAGGGATTTTACTTAGTTTCCAACCCCTAGGGTTAGTATATCCAAGGTCTATGCACAGGAGTATGTCTACTATGTCTTCTCCTTTTAGTGATATTTTCGAAGGTGGAGAAACCTCTTACAAGGTAGTAATGCAAGGACAAATAATGATAAAAGGATAAAGTATATAAAAGCAACAAACAAGTGTATGATAGTCATTTCAGAAGCCCTGAGTATCTCACACTCCTCTTGGCACTTCCTCGATTGCACATTTAGTACTTCAAGCACAATAAAGCATTGTAGATGAGGTGAATGAATGACTTGAAAAAAAAAAGTGCAACCACCATAATAGCGACCCCCTTCGGCTACCCTTATCGGTGGAGGAGGTAAATCAAGAACCTAGGTAGCAAGTGAAAAGGAGGGGGTCAGTCGTTAACCCAGAGTCATGACCTCCCCAGGAATTGACCCCTGCCCACTTAAGAGCTACCCCTTTGCACTTATCAACTAGGCTAGCCTTAGCTTGAAGCTTTTGCTCAAGGTTGATTTTATAAACACTATCCAGGCGCCTAGAAGTCCCTCCTGGTGCCTCCATCCGAGTCTTGATCTGATCCGCTGGAGTTGGACTTTATCTTTTTCTAGGCGTCTGGATCACCTCCGAGAGCCTAGAAGCTAACGTGGCATTCTTCTAGTAAACTTTGATCCTGCTGATTCAAACATGACTTATCCTACTCTAGGTGCCTTGAACCCTTTCAGGCGACTGGATCCATTGATGAACTTAGACTGGATTTAGGCATCATCTGAACATGGCTCTAGTCGCCTGGATTCTTTTCGAGTGCTTGGAAGTATGGTTGAATGGAATTTATTTAATGACCTGAATGTACCTGCATCGCCAAGTTAGAACAACATATAAAGAGTAGTAATGATAATCTTTTGATAGTATAATCTAGACTTCAGTATTCCCTCAGAACTCTTAGTCAGATCCCTGCTTAGCCTGCGATCCTTAACCCCCACGACTTCTTTCTGATGTCCAACCTACATTGACCCATCATGAATCCTAGCCACTAGACACATAGAATGGGCAACCGATCATATTTAATTACATCCAACACTCATAATAGTCAATGAAATATCAAAAAAATAATTTTTAAAAATATTTGTTTATAGATTTTGAAAGCATTTAAAAAAAAATCTGATTTGATTATCCTTATCATCTCACCCATTCTATGTGTCTCAATAAAAATAGGACATATTAACCTTTTGGGTTTTATGAGATGATTTTTAATTTTATTTAATTGGATTTAAATTGAGAAGATTGTATAACCTTGGGTTAGATTCGAGTTTAGCATTTAGTCAATTAAGTGGGCATTTCTAAAGTTAGCTTCTAAGTCGAGGTGAGGCACAGGGGCCTTCTTAATTAGATCAACGACTAGTTCCTTGGACAAAGCTAGCTCAAGTAATTATACACTTAGTTAACTTAATGAAAAATTTTGGTTAACTAGTTTAGGATGTGGTGAGGTAGCTTCAGTTAGTTCCACTTAGCTAAGTGCACCAAGCTAGATACTACTTATCCAACTCGAATATACTTGACTAAATTTTCCTAACGTACTATCATCTCACTTCATCCTGATACTATATTGTCAAGTGTAAATCAATGCTTTATCATATCTAGTCATTCTATGATAAATAATTAATTTAAGTCTAGTATGTATGACATGATAAGTTATAATAATTTAAGTATGAAATGAATGTATGAATGAACATGACATATTTAAGCAATTCAACTCAATCAACTTAAAATAATTCAACTCAATTTGATACATTTTGTGTTGACTTGTGAATGTGTCAACCCCTTTGACACATTTGGAATTTTATTAGGTTTATTATTTTCTTGAGTATAAATTGAATTTGTTCCATAATCATAAGGTACATTATGGCAATTAGGTTCATGAATTTTAGAATTTTTATTTAAGTCTAACTTAGGATTATAACCCAAGTCTATATTTTTAGTAATTTTATTTTTTCAATGTATTAGTTGAATTTTTAAGATTTGAAGGTTTAATTTTTGTATAATCAAATGGCACTTTTATTATAATTAATTTGTTTTTTTAATTTTGAAATCTTAATTAAATTAGGTTTTGAATCTTTCAAATTAGAAAAAAAATTTAAAATTTGAACTTTTCAAAATAGGTTCTGAATTTTGAAAAATAGGTTTAGAATTTTTCAAAATAGGATTTGTCAAACTAGATTTAGAAATTTTCAAAATTATATTTTTCTAGGTTAATCATCTCTCGGTTTTAATAATTCGGATCTAGGTTTTGGTTAATCTGACCTAAATTTTAAAAATTCTAATCAAGTCCTAGTTAGGTTTTTAATCTTGACTATATCAAAGATTTGATCAAGTTTTTGATTAATCTAATCAATGGTCAAATTACCTTGATCATTTTCTTTTTTAATAATTTTATTATTTAAAATAGTTAAATCAGAATTATTTAATTTTTTATTAATTGAATTAATTAAATATAATTGACTTTTATTAGTTAAATTAAGATCAATTAATTTGTTAGATTTACTTAGATTTATCATCATTAATACTAGAAATAACATTTTATTTATTGTAATGATCTAAATTATCATGCATTTCAAAAATATAATATTTAAAAACTTTAAATTCACTAACCTTAGTCGCATCCCCTAAATCAACAAGCTTTTTCTTTCTATTCGAACACTGATTTTTACAATGATCAAACTTTCTGCACTAGAATCACATGATATGCTCCTTGTTCCTCCGAACTCCTTGCATCGATACCTCTTTTGGCACCAGTTGTGTCATCCAAGTCATACGAGTAGGAAACTTATTCGGTAATTTTCCAAACACAGCTCTTAAAGTTCGGAATTGCCCAAAAAGCGTACCATAGTTTCAGATTTACCAAATCGCGTACCTAATTCCCCTTTTATCCCTCCTGCCAAATAGACCTGCGGCAATTTAATGATGAGAGAGAATTTTCATGCATCCGAGCCACTATTGGAAATTCCGAACCATCTAAACGTGGTGCTGGGAATTCAAATCCCAGCACCACAGTATTCCTGGGAATATAATTCCCAGCACCACCTTTTTTTTATCTGATTTCTAATTTATATCAGTCTGATTTCTGAAATATTGCTGTGAATACCTAATAAAACCTCGAATATCAGAAATTTTGGCCACGGATACACAGAGGGACACTACTAAAACTCAATGGACTTGGATTGGATCGAAAAAGAGGTGAATAGGACCATCAATGGGTTTTGACCGAAACCCATTGATGGACCTAGAGGAGTCCAAATTTCGAAATCTTGACACAGACTGAAAGATCTTACAACATAAATTTTTGATATGTCGAGGAAACTTAGTTTTAATCATCTTATCTCCCAATTTTAACTTGTGTCGAAAAAAAGATGGTACTGAAAGTTGAGAAACTGGTGGTAGTGGTGCTGGAATTTGCAATTCCAGCACCACTGTGGTGCTGGAATTGAAATTTTCAGCACACCATGGTAGATTGGATTGGAATTCCCGACTTGGTGTGTTGCAATCCTCGCATCACCACCGTGGTGCTGAATTGCAATTCCAACACCAGCGGTGGAATTGGAATTTTCAAAGCACCGCGGTGGTGTTGCAATCCCAAAGACCATCACGGTAGTCGAAAATTCTAATCCCAAAGACCACCACGGTGAGCTGGAAATTCCAATTCCAGCACCACAGTGATGCTGGAATTGGAACAACTTAGTAGCAGTATCAGAAACGAGATGAAGAACCACTGTGGAATTCCAGCACCTCAATTTTTATATCACGAAAAACTATTTGTGGTTTTACCTAATGTAAATTTATTACCGTTTTTTAATTTATTGGAAAAGCTGTCACGGTGTCTTCAAATGAGTATTTATTTATTTTCCTTATATTTTGCAATAGATGTGTTTTTCTATTTAAAAAAAAAATCGTTGTCGAAAATTAGTACGGGCCTCTAACATGAGAAAAATCGCATAAAAGCATTTAATTTTGAGTTGGCCTTTCTATAACTTGGATGATAAAATCTTTCTTCATCTCGTTTCTGATACTGCTACTAAGTTGTTCCAATTCCAGCATCACTGTGGTGCTGGAATTGGAATTTCAGACACTGTGGTCTTTGGGATTGAATTTCTAGCACCACTGTGGTGGTCTTTGGGATCGCAACACCACCGCTGTATCGAAATTCCAATTCCAAAGACCATAGTGGTGCCGAATTGCAATTCGACCACAATGGTGGTGCAGGATTGCAATACCACCGCGTGGTGCCGGGAATTCCAATACTAGATTAGCTGGTGGAATTGTGAATTCGAGCAGCCGAATTGCTAATTCCAGCACCACTACCATCAGTTTCTCAACTTTCAGTACCATCTTTTTTTCGACACAAGTTAAAATTGGGAGATAAGAGGATTAAAACTAAGTTTCCTCGACATATCAAAAATTTATGTTGTAAGATCTTTCAGTCTATGTCAAGATTTCGAAATTTGGACTCCTCTAAGTCCATCAATGAGTTTCGGTCAAAACCCATTGATGGTCCTATTCACCTCTTTTTCGATCCAATCCAAGTCCATTGAGTTTGAGTAGTGTCCCTCTGTGTATCCGTGGCCAAAATTTCTGATATTCGAGATTTTATTAGGTATTCACAGTAATATTTCAGAAATCAGACCGATATAAATTAGAAATCAAATAAAAAAAAGGTGGTGCTGGGAATTATATTCCCAGGAATAATGTGGTGCTGGGATTTAAATTCCCAGCACCACGTTTAGATGGTTCGGAATTTCCAATAGTGGCTCGGATGCATGAAAATTCTCTCTCATCATTAAATTGTCGCAAGTCTGTTTGGCAGGAGGGGTAAAAGGGGAATTAGGTACGCGATTTGGTAAATCTTAAACTATGGTACGCTTTCCGAACTTTAAGAGCTGTGTTTGGTAAATTGTCGAAACTTATTCTTATAGTGTCCTCTCTTCATGCACTTAAAGCATATTATATGAAATTTAAATTTTAAATCTAACTGTTCACCTTGTAAACCTTGATATGAACTCTCTCTCTCTCTCTCTCTCTCTCTCTCTCTCTCTCCCCCCCCCCCTCCTTTGAATCCTTGATATAGTAGATTTCTCCATTTTCCTATAATGTTATGGCAAATACAAAAAATATGCAAATATAAAAAATTAAACACTTACAAACTTCAGTGTCTCCGAATAAGTACTAGATGACTTTTTTGGGGAAAAAAAACATCTATACAAATTGTAGGTCTCTAAGCGAGCTTCAATTATAGGTCATGCGTTTCATGGCTCCATCTGAGTCAAAAGTTATGACAGTTTTACCTCTAGCTATTCCGATGGTGATTAGTCCGGTTGAAGAGTCTTCTTCTCTAATATCAATTGTATGACTGATGTGATGCGCTAGAGAATGGGGGGGTGAATAACACATCTCGCTTTTTCATATTCTTTATGTCAAGAGTGTTAGCAGCAGAAAATATAAACCAAAACAATAAAGAACACAAGGATTTTACTTGATTTCCAACCCCCCAAGGTTAGTACATGCAAGGCCTATGCACAAGCATCGATCCACTATGTCTTCTCCTTTCTAGAATCTTTTCAAAGGAGGAGAAACCTCTTATAAGGTAGTAATGAAAAAATAAATAATGTTAAAAGGATAAATCATATAAAAGCAACAAACAAGGTATGATAGTTGGTCCAGAAGCCTTTAGCATCTTGCATTCCTCCTGGCACTTCTCCAGTCGCGCATTCAGTACTTTGAGAACAATAAAACATTGTAGATGAGGAGAATGAATGATCTGAAGCTTTTGCTCAAGGTTGATTTTATAAATATTATCCAAGCGCTTGGAAATCCCTCAGTCGAGTCTTGATCCGATCTGCTAGAGCCTGGCTTTATCCTATTCCAGGTACCTGGACCACCTCTGGGCACCTAGAAGTTGATGTGGCATTCTTCCAACGAACTTTGATCCCACCGATTCAAACATGACTTATCTTACTTTAGGCACTTGGATTCATTGATGAACTTGGACTGGATCTGGGCATCATCTTAACTTGGCTCCAGTTGCCTAAATCTTTTTAGGCACCTGGAAGTCTGGTTGATTGAAATTTATTCAGTCACCTAAATGTACCTGCATCCCCAAGTTAGCATAGCATACAAAGTGTAGTAATGACAATATTTTGACTGTCTGATCTAGAATTTGGTATTCCCTCAGAATCCTTAGTTAGATCCCTACTAAGCTTGTGATCCTTAACCCTCATGACTTCTTTCTAGTGTCTAACCGATGTTGACCCATCACGAATCCTTCACCTAGTGTCCTCGATCCTGGTAAGACTTCCTTGCCTAGTCCTATCCCACTGACCTACCAGGGCTTCCACTTGCCTAGTCTAATCCCGCAGACCTACTAAGACTTCCATTTTCCTAGTCCTATCCCACAAACCTACTAGGACTTCTGCTTGCCTAGTTTGATCTTGCATACCTACTAGGACTTTTACCTGCCTAGTTCGATCCCACTGAGCTTCTAGGACTTTTACTCTTAACTCATATCCAAATATTTTGGTCTTGTCTAGATCGACCCTTGGTTAATACTCAACCAAAAAAAGATATATTATCAAACATTAAAACCCTAGAGGTTGATTTCACCAACACTAAGGACTCATGATTTGCCTTGGCTGAGTCGAGTCACACCTCTCCTCCCTGCTTCGTCATCTGGAGGGAAATATACTTCTTAAATCTCCACTTCACCCTACCAAGAGGAAATATCAACACTTCAGGAATCTCCGCTTCACCTTGTCAGGAGGAATATTAACACTTTTGGAACCTCTGCTTCACCATGTCAGGAGGAATACAACACTTTGAAAATTTTCATTTCCCCATATAAGGAGGAATATCAACACTTCGAGAATCTTCACTTCACCATGTCAGAAGGAATATCAATACTTTGAGAATCTCCACTTTACCCTATTGGGAGAAATACAACACTTTGAGAATCTTCTCTTAACCCTATCATGAAGAATATCAACAGTTCAAAGAAATAAACTCAGGGCATACCAAGGGCTTATGATTTGCCTTGTCTAGGCGGCCACACTTCTCCTCTTCCCCACTCTAGTCGAAATAAGGGCTTATAAACTGCCTTATCTAGGCCAAGCTAATACGCCTCTCCTCCCTGATTCATCACTAGTTGAGGGAATAACACTTCATAGAAAAACACTCTGGTCAGACTAAGAGCTTATGAATTGCCTCGGCCAGGCTGAGCTAATACGCCGCTCCTCCACGT
Organism: Wurfbainia villosa; assembly: GCA_025175895.1. Classification (NCBI taxonomy): domain Eukaryota; kingdom Viridiplantae; phylum Streptophyta; class Magnoliopsida; order Zingiberales; family Zingiberaceae; genus Wurfbainia; species Wurfbainia villosa. The sequence continues at coordinate 9,219,297 of CM045999.1, read as the reverse complement.
TTTGCCACTAGTCGGGAGAATAATAACCCTTTGAATGGACCAAGGTCTTATGAACTACCTTAATTGGGCTAAACTGAGTGAAATGAATAATAACACTTTGACCCGACTAAAAACATACAAACTATCTTGGTTAGGTCGAGTGAGGATACTTCTCTTCAGACCATGCCTCATATGTATTCACAAAAATTGATCTAAGGAGTGTTGGGATGTATACTGAAAAGTCTATCTTTTGTATGAACATCTTTATTTTTGAAATAAGAATCACATGACTATTGTTTACATATTTATGATTATGCATATTGTTTGATACATTACATTGTAGATAACATGGTGTGTAGTGTCACACAGGAGATCATGTTATCAGTTCCTTGTAGAGTAAAAGTAAAGGCTCACAACTGAGATGGTTTTGGACAAACCATTGGTATGGTTGTAGTATAATTTGGTATTAGTTTGTCTTGACCATAGAATTACACTAGTACACTTTGTGTGATTTGAGCAGGACCGACTTAGAGGTGATTCGATTTATTACTGACTACATAATTGAATCAGACCTCGGATATTATGGTGTACATGCTCTTAATCCCGATATAATAACGGGCACATGTACTTAGTATTTATTTCTTTGATTTACCAATGGGCGAGATTTATAGATTAAATCGATAGGCTCGGTAAGTTGGGAAATGATATTATTTACATGGTGTGTCGTCGATTATAGGAGAAAATCGTGTCCTATATATTAGGATGATGATGCCCCCTTGAGGAGCTCATAAGGATCATCATGTAAACTCTGCAGGTGGACTTGGTCTGGCATGATGATAAGGTTGAGTGGTACTACTCATGGAGTTAGATGTTGATTAATTAATTGTCAAAAAATTAATTATTTGACGGACATTCGAGATTTTAAACACGGGGAGATAATTTGTACAATTAATATATGGAGCCCATATTTATTTATGGGGGTTGGTGAGGTAGATCAATGATAATCCTCTAGTGGAATGGATTATCATTAATGGATTGGATTTTATGTGGGTCAGATCCATTGGCTGGCTAAGATCCAACTCCTCCTCATGGTCCCTATTATAGCATATTAAAAACCTCATAAAAGCCTAGATCCGACGATGGAAAATGAAACCCTAAATCTGACGGTGGGGAATTGAATCCCTAGATCCGACGATGGAGATTGAAAGGAGGATTAATCCTAGCTCTATAAAAGAAGGGCTAGGGCTTGGGCGTAGATAATCTTTTTGGGAGATTAGGGTTTTTGCTTCCTTGGCTTGGGCGGCAAACAAGGATTAGGGTTAGGGTTTGTTGGAGTTGGCTTGAGAGAAGCTTGGGCGGCAACCCTAGGTTGGAGCTTCTACCTTGGGCAGCGCCTCCCTCTCTCTCTCTAGTTTTGGCCGGCGGCTCCTCCCTATCTCTCTCTTTCCTTGGCCGACGGCAACAAGACCCTTATTTCCCTTGGTCGGCGCCCATCCATCCACTTCCTCTCCTTGGCCGGCGGCAACATCAAGCATGGTGGCTTGGTGGTCGGCGCTAGATAGGAGAAGAAGTATCGAGTATTCTTCCCTTTGTTCGAAGCAGACAAGGAAGGGAAGAACGAGATCTAGAAGGTTTCAACTCTTGGAGGATTGTTGCCCACACAACGTCCAAGAGGAGGATAGGACATACGATAGAAGACCAAGAGGTAAACAAGAGGTATAATTCTTGTTTTGGTTTCCTTTTGTTTCTTTGTATTATGTATGTACTTGCATGTGGCTAATTTACTGGACCCCGAAGATAAACACAAAAACTGAAAATCCGTACATCATCTATTCTGCGTCTAATCGAGGAAAAGAGTTAGGTTGCTTGAACAACAAGTTTGTTCAAGAGACCACTCTAATCGAATAGCACGATGATGGATCGGTTGCTTGGGTAATGCGTCATCGTCTTGGATTAATTTTTTTTAATCCGGGGACGTAGATGGGATCGCCATGTACAAGCGACCAAGTTGAAGTGGGAAGCAAAGCTTTGGATCTTCAAGTGGTATTAGAGCCACGGTTTCTGGTTTTGTGTGTTTAGGATTCGGTTACTTTTATGCACTTATCATATATTGTATATTCCGAATGATAGTAGGATGTGCGTAGGATAACTTTTTGGTTCCGGGCATAAGATCCAACTATTATGGCCATATGTGTGTGTATGTGATTGGATGTGTGTAATTGTAATATTATTTGAATCCTCAGGGTTGACGAGGCTAGTATTTAATTTTTGTAATTAAGTACGACATTGTTTAGCCACTCTTTTATTTTAGTTTACTTTTGATCTAGATTTCATGTACACTCCTTCATGGAGTATAGGATCAATGGATGTAAACTAAAATAATTATTCTTGGCTTAGATCTCCGGATGGCTTGTACATGGCGTAGGGAGGAGCGGACGAGATGGCGACACGACGAGAGGCATATTGGAAAACAAAAGCCATAATAGTTGGAAAATATTTTTTTTTCATATTTATTGCTTCTTGTTTGATATGCATGTTGTGTGCTAGGAAAATTCCTCATTTTAAATTACTAAGTAGGAGAGAGATATTTTTTTTAAATTCCCATGGCCTCCATTACGATTTAACATGTGATGCAAACAAACTTACGCATCGGCTCTGAGTGCCTTCCTCCCCATCGGATGAGTTTGTTTTGTGGATCACAGGTTCAAATATGGTTATAGGAAATTATTTAGGAGCGTGTGTGCTTCCCCATCGGAAGGCACATAATCCGAGATAATTGCCTTGGTATCAAATAATGGTGAACACTTAGATGCAAATAGGAGTATCCTCCCCATCGGAGTCACTGCTTTTATTTGTAAGGCCGAAGAGGAACGAACTATTAATTTTATTTGTCAAAAAGTTAGGTTTATAGGATAATAAAATTAATGGATAAAACCTCCTCTTACAAATGTAGAATTCGTATACGTCCACACTATCGTGGCATACGATATTCTCGGTGTTTTGAGGTGTTGGTTGATTTTAAAATTTTATTGTTTGAGGAATCAATAATTTTTTGAAATATAATGTTTTGATCTATGTGATTCTTAGGTTTTTCAAAAATGACTTTCAATCCACTTGCTATGATACATTTACGTATTGCTCATCCCGATCATTGCTATCGATATGGCGTATACATTAGACTTTAAAATCGGGCGCGATTTTACGGATGAATTTCCCGAAATGAACTATTAAAACATACATACAAAATAGTGAATCTTCATTTATCATATAAATGGTTCATTAAAGGCTGATGAGATGACGCGGTGTTATAATTTGGCTTCTATGTTAAATGTATTGCAACATCAGCATCAAGCCATGCCCACTGCTTATGACATGATGCTTAATCTTAAGGAACTTTTCGGACACCAGAATCGGGCTGCGAGGTAGGAAGCCATGAGGAACTTGATGACGACCACCATGATCGAGGGAACACCCGTGAGGGATCATGTTCTCAAGATGATGACTCATTTGAATGAGCTAGAAGTCCTTGGAGCTGAGATCGATGGGGAAACCGAGGTCGATATCATTCTTCAATCTCTACCTAGGAGTTTTGAGCAGTTCCGCCTGAACTACAACATGAATAAGAGGTTGTATTCATTGGCAGAGCTTCTGATAGAACTCCAGGCAGTAGAGGGGCTTTTTCGTCAGAGTGCTCAGGCTCAGGCCATGGTTGCTCAAAAGGTTTCGACTTCTAAGCCGAAAGGTAAGAAGAAGAAGAAACAAGGTGGAGCAAAGGTGGCGGGAGGATCTCAGGGAGGAGTGAAGAAGCCGAAAGGCAAGTGCTTCACTTGTAAGCAGACTGGACATTGGAAGAAGGATTGCCTCAACCGAAAGCAGAACAAAGGTATATCTTTTGGTCTAGTCATTGAAACATATTTATCGGTGTTATCTACCAACACCTAGTGTGTAGATACGGGAGCCACTGATCATGTCTGCAATACTTTGTAGGGGTTCTAGGAAACCAGACGACTAGCTGAGGGGGAGATTACTGTTTACTTGGGCGATGCTACGAAGGTGGCGGCTATTACAGTGGGAGATGTTTATTTATCTTTTGATAGGAATAAAACTTTGGTTCTGAAAAATTGCTTTATATACCTTTATTTAGAAAGAATTTGATTTCGGTTTCTAAATTGTTTTTGAATGGATATTCTATTTCTTTTAATGACAGAGTTGTTATAAAAAGGAATAGGGAGATTATCTGTTCTGGTGCATTGATAGAAAATTTATGTACCCTTGAACCAAAAGCTCCCACGATGCAAATAGAAGTAAATAACTCATCTTCTAAATCTAATAAGAGAAAAGAACCTTCAAAAATGAACCAAACATATCTTTGGCATCTAAGGTTAGGTCATATTAACCTAAGTATAATTCAAAGGTTGATAGCTAATGGACCTCTGGGTTCATTAGTGGTGGAAGATTTCCCAACCTACGAATCTTGCTTGGAAGGTAAAATGACCAAGAGGTCTTTTAAGACCAAGGGGTATAGCGCCAAAGATGTGTTGGAATTGGTTCATTATGATTTGTGTAGTCCTATGTTTATTCAGGCTAGAGGTGATTTTGAATATTTCGTCTCTTTTATAGATGATTATTCAAGATATGGATACATTTACTTGATGCGCCGCAAGTCTGAATGCTTTGACAGGTTCAAAGAATTCAAGGGTGATGTGGAGAAACGTCAAGGTAAAAGTATCAAGACACTACGATCTGATTGTGGTGGTGAGTACCTCTTGGGAGAGTTTAGGAATTACTTATCAGAGACTGGGATTCAATCCCAATTGTCTGCACCTGGCACACCCCAGCAGAATGGTGTAGCGGAGCGAAGGAATATGACTCTTATGGAGATAGTTATATCGATGATGAGTTATTTTGAGTTGCTAGATTCGTTCTAGGGGTATGCTTTGGATACGACAATGTATATTTTGAACTTGGTACCATCTAAATCAGTGCCTTCTACTCCCATAGAATTGTGGACTGGGCGAAAGCCTAGTCTGAGATATATTCATATTTGGGGGAGTCCAGCACATGTGTTGAAGGCAAATGCTGGTAAGTTGGAACCTCGTACAGAAGTACGCATGTTCGTAGGCTATCCTAGAAGAATGAAAGGTGGTTTGTTCTATAGTCCTAGAGATCAGAGGGTGATTGTTAGCACGAATGCCAGATTTTTAGTGGAAGACTATGTCATGAACCAAAAGCCCATGAGTAAGATTGTTCTGGAGGAATTGAGAGGGGAAGTCACTACTTCAGTACCACCGGTACAAGAGGATATACCACAAGTGACTGCACCGCGTGTCACAAAGGATACACAGGTGATACCTCGTCATAGTGGGAGGGTTGTTAGACAACCTGATAGATTTATGTTCTTGGGAGAATCTTCTGATTTGGTCCCTGGCGAACATGAACATGATCCCTGGACATATGACGAGGCAATCCAAGATAAATATGCGGTATCTTGGCAAAGTGCGATGTATTCTGAGATAGAATCTATGGATTCAAATCAGGTCTGGGAGCTAGTAGAACCATCCAATGGTGTAAAAACCATTAGATGCAAGTGGATCTACAAAAGAAAGAGAGGAATAGACGGGAAGGTTGAAACCTTCAAAGCAAGGCTTGTTGCGAAAGGGTATACTCAGAAAGAGGGTATCGATTATGAGGAAACCTTTTCGCCGATGGCCATGCTTAAGTCTATCCGAATTCTCTTATGTATTGCTGCTCATATGGATTATGAGGTGTGACAGATGGATGTCAAGACAGCTTTCCTTAATGGAAGTCTTGAGGAAAACATCTATATGAAACAACCAGAGGGATTCATTGCAAAGGGCAAAGAGCATCTTTTGTGCAAGCTTAATCGGTCCATTTATAGATTGAAGCAAGCTTCGAGATCTTGGAACATCCACTTTGATGAGGTAATCCAGTCTTATGGATTTATTCAAAGTCCGGATGAGTCTTGTGTATACAAGAGATGTGACGAAAACGTAGTGGTATTTCTTATACTATACGTAGATAATATTTTGTTAATTGGCAACAATGTCAAGGTGTTATCAGACGTAAGGGTATGGTCGCCCAAACAGTTTGATATGAAGGACTTGGGAGAAGTGGGACACATCCTTGGGATCAAGGTTATAAGGGATCATAGGAAAAGGATATTGTGCTTATCTCAAGCTTCATACATAGACACCATTTTGGCTCGTTTTGTTGGGATGTATACTGAAAGCCTAGCTTTTTTGTATGAACATTTCTCCTATTTTGAAATAAGAATCACATGATCATTGTTTGCACTTTATATTTATTATATGTGTGCATATTGTCTAATATTTTACATTGTAGATAACATGGTGCTTGGTGTGGCACAGAAGATCATGTTATCAGTCCCTTGTAGAATATAAGTAAAGGCTCACAACCAAGATGGTTTTGGACAAACCATTGGCATGGTTGTAGTGTAGCTTGGTATTGTTTTGTCTTGAACATAGAGTTACACTAGTACACTTAGGTGTATTGAGCAGGACCGACATAGAGGTGATTTAATTTATTGTTGACTACATAATTGAATCGAACCTCGGATATTATGTTGTACATGCTCTTAATCTCGATATAATAACGGGCACATATACTTAGTATTTATTTCTTTGATTTACCAAAGGGTGAGATTTCTATGGATTAAATCAATATGCCCGGTATGTTGGGAAATGATATTATTTACATGGTGTGTCGTTGATTATAGGAGGAAACCGTGTCCTATATATTAGGTTGATGATGTCCCCTTGAGGAGCTCATAAGGTTCATCATGTAAACCCTGCAGGTTGACTTAGTCAACATGATAATAAGGTTGAGTGGTACTACTCGAGGAGTTATATGTTAATTGATTGATGGTCAGTAAATCAATCAATTGATGGACATTCGATATCTTAAACACGGGGAGATGGATGTACAAATAATATATGGAGCCCATATTAATTTATGGGGGTTGGTGAGGTAATTCAATGATGATCCTCTAGTAGAATGGAACATCATTGATGGATCAAGTTTGTGTGGTTCCGATCCATCAGGTGGCCAAGATCCAACTCCTCCTCATGGTCCCTATCGTAGCCTAATATAATCCTCATGGAGCCTAGATCAAATGATGAAAAACAAATCTCTAGATCTGACGGTTGGGATGAAACCGTAGATCCGACGGTTGGGATAAAACCCTAGATCCGACGGTTGGGATGAAACCCTAGATCCGACGGTTGGGATGAAACCCTAGATCCGACGATTGGGATGAAACCCTAGATCCGACGGCTGGGATGAAACCCTAGATCCGACGGTTGGGATGAAACCCTAGATCCGACGGTTGGGATGAAACCCTAGACCTGACGGTTGGGATGAAACCCTAGATCTGACGGTGGAGACTAAGTCTCTAGATCCGATGGTGGAGATTAAACCAAGGCTTATCCCTAACTCTATAAAAGGGTGGCTTAGAGTGGGCGGCAAGAGAAGATGTTGGTTGGTTTTGGAGATTAGGGTTTTGCCTATCAATAGCTTGGGCAGCAAGAAACCCTAAGGAGGAAACCCTAATTAGATTAGGGTTTGGCTCTTTGGTTGGGCGGCTAGGGTTTGCAAGGAAGAGTGGGCGGCAACTATAGGAGAAGATCTCTTCTTCTTCCTAGGGGGTGGCTGGCTCCTAGATCTCTTCCCTCTTCCTTGGTCGGCGCTCGATCTATTCCTCTTCTCCTCTTCTTTTCCTCTTGGTCGGCGGCACAAAGGAGCTAGGGATTGTTCCATTGTTCGGTTCCATGGTTGTTTCCATTTTGTTCTCTCCATTCTTGGGGCCGGCAGCATCAATCCTTTGTGGATTAGTGGTTGGCTCAAGCAAGAAGGGAAGGAGAGTTCTTCTTTCTTTCGATTGAAGAAGATCTAGGAAGCTTCAACTTGTGGAGGATCTTCGCCCACACGAAGTCTACAAGGAGGTTAGGACATACGGTAGAAGATCGAGAGGTATAAAAGTTTTACAACTTTTATTATTGATCTTTGCATGTTCTTATTATTATGTTCCTTATCTTAGTATGTGTTGATTATACTAGTTTACATTTGTATGTATTTGTATAATCATGGACCCCGAAGATAAACACAAAAACCGGCGATCCGTCCGTCGTCTCTTCCGTGGCTAACCGACTAGAAGAGCTTGGTTGCTTGAACAACTAGTTTGATCAAGCGATCGCTCAAGTCGTTAGCACGACGACGAATTGGATGAGCTTAGGAAACTCATCCCATCCGATTTAGTTTTCATTAGTGAAAATTTTAATCCGGGGACATGGGAGCCAATGAGCCTCCGAAGCAATTCCCAACAATTGGTATCAGAGCCACGGTTTCTGGTTTTGTGTGTTTTGGATTTGGTTACTTTCATGCACATATCATATATTGAGTATGTCGGATAATAGTAGGATGTGCGTAGGCTAACTTTTTTGGTTGCAAGCATAAGATCCGACTATTATGGCTATATGTGTGTATGTGATTGTTTGTTTGTGATTGTATGTATATCATTTGAATCCTCGGGGTTGACGAGGCTAGATTAGTATTTAATTTTTGTAATTAAATATGGATTGTTTAGCTGATCATTTTAGTTTACTTTCGATCTAGATAGTTTTTACACTCCTTCGTGGAGTATAGGATCGATGGATGTAAATTAAAATGATATATCTCGGCTCGGATCTCTTTTGTGGCTTGCGCACGGAAAAGGTGGAACGGATGAGGTGGCGACACGACGGGACGCATATTGGAGAACAATGCCATAATAGTTGGAAAAATTCTGATTTTTTCCATATTTATTGCTGATTTGTTTTATATGTATGTTGTGTGTGCTTGAAAATTCCTCATTTTCAATTTACTAAGTGGGAGAGGGACATTTTAATTAATTCCCGCGGCCTCCATTACAATTTGACGTGTGATGCAACAAACTAGCGTGTCGGCTCTGAGTGCCTTCCTCCCTGCGGATGGGTTTGTTTGCGGATCACTAGGTTAAATAATGGTTATAGGAAATTATCTAGGAGCGTGTGTACTTCCACAGCGGTAAGGCACATAATCCGAAATAATTCCCTTAGTATCGAGTAATGGTGCACACTTAGATGCAAATAAAAGTATCCTCCCCATCGGAGTCACTACTTTTATTTGTAGGGCCAAAGAGGAACCAACTATTAATTTTATTTGTCAAAAAGTAAGGTTGACAAGATAATAAAATTAATGGGTAAAACCTCCTCTTGCAAATGTAGAATTCGTATACGTCCACACTAGCGTGGCATGCGATATTCTCGGTGTTTTGAGGTGTTGGTTGATTTCAGAATTTTATTGTTTTGTGGAATCAATAATATTTGAAATCTAATATTTTGATCATTGTGATTCTTAGGTTTTTCAAATGGCTTTCAACCCACTTGCTGTGATATTAAAAGAAAATAAACTTACTGGAACAAATTATATTGATTGGAAAAGAAATTTGGATATTATCTTAACTGCAGAGGAGTACAAATTTGTACTCTTTGAGGTCTGTCCTCCTAAGCCCACCGATGACTCTGATGAAAAGGAGAAAGAAAGTTATAAGAAATGGATCAAGGGAGATGAGATGGCGCGGTGTTACATTTTGGCATCTATATCAAATGTGCTGCAACATCAGCATCAGGCCATGGCCACGGCTTATGACATGATGTTCAATCTCAAGGAACTTTTCGGACATCAGAGTAGGGCGGCCAGACAGGAGGCTATGAGGAACTTGATGACGACCACCATGATTGAGGGAACACCCGTCAGGGACCATGTTCTCAAGATGATGGCTCATCTGAATGAGATGGAAGTCCTCGGAGCTGATATCGATGGGGAAACCCAGGTCGATATCATTCTCCAGTCTCTGCCTAGGAGTTTTGAGCAGTTCCGCCTCAACTACAACATGAATAAGAGGTTGTATTCGTTGGCGGAGCTTCTGACAGAACTCCAGGCGACAGAGGGGCTTTTTCATCAAAGCGCTCAAGCCATGGTTGCTCAGAAGGTTTCTACTTCTAAACCGAAAGGGAAGAAGAAGAAGAAGCAAGGTGGAGCAAAGAAAATGGCAGCAGGACCTTAGGCAGGAGTGAAGAAGCCAAAAGGAAAATACTTCACTTGCAAGCAGACTGGACATTGGAAGGTGGACTGTCCTCGCCGAAAGAACAAAGGTATATCTTCTTGTTTAGTTGTTGAAACATGTTTAGCGATGTTATCTACCAGTACCTGGTGTGTAGATACAGGAGCCACTGATCATGTCTGCAATACTTTGCAGGGGTTCCAGGAAACCCGACGACTAGCTGAGGGAGAGATTACCGTCTTCATGGGCAATGCTTCAAAGGTGGCGGCTATTGAGGTGGGAGACGTTTATTTATCTTTTGATAGGAATAAAGTTTTGGTTTTGAGAAATTGTCTTTATGTACCTACTTTTAGAAAGAATCTAATTTCAGTTTCTAAATTGTTTCTGGATGGATATTCTGTTTCTTTTAATGACAAAGTTGTTATAAAAAGGAATAGGGAGATTATCTGTTCTAGTACATTGGTTGGCAATTTGTACACTCTTGAACCGAAAACTCCCACGATGCATATAGAAGTGAATAACTCATCTTCTAAGTCTAATAAGAGAAAAGAACCTTCGAAAATGAACCAGACATATCTTTGGCACCTAAGACTTGGTCATATTAACATGAGTAGAATTCAAAGGTTGATAGTTGATGGACCCTTGGGTTCATTAGTGGTGGAAGATCTCCCAACCTACGAGTCTTGCTTGGAAGGTAAGATGACCAAGAGGCCTTTTAAAGGCTAAGGGGTATAGAGCCAAAGATGTATTGGAATTGGTTCATTCTAATTTGTGAGGTCCTATGTCTATCCAGGCTAGAGGTGGCTTTGAATACTTTGTCTCTTTTATAGACGATTATTCAAGGTATGGATACATTTACTTGATGCGCCGCAAGTCTGAATGCTTTGACAGGTTCAAAGAATTCGAGGCTGATGTGGAGAACCGTCAAGGTAAAAGTATCAAGACACTATGATCTGATCGTGGTGGCGAGTACCTCTTAGGAGAGTTTAGGAGTTACTTATCAGAGGCTGGGATTCAATCCCAATTGTCCGCACTTGGCACACCCCAACATAATGGTGTGGCGGAGCGAAGGAATAGGACTCTTATAGAGATGGTCAGATCGATGATGAGTTATTACATTACGATTACGATTCGTTACGGGGTTTGCTCTGAAGCGCGGCCTCATTACGAACTTGGTTCCATCTAAAGTCGATTACCTCTACTCCCACAGAATTGTGGACTGGGCGAAAGCCTAGTCTAATACATATTCGGATTTGGGGTAGTCCAACACATGTGCTGAAGGGAGATGCTGGTAAGTTGGAATCTCGTATAGAAGTACGCTTGTTTGTTGGCTACCCTAAGGGAACAAAGGGTGGTTTGTTCTATTGTCCTAGAGATCAGAAGGTGATCATGAGTACGAATGCCAGATTTCTAGAGGAGGACTATATGATGAACCACAAGCCCACGAGTAGGATTGTTCTTGAGGAGTTAACAGGGGAAGTCCCGACTTCAGTACCACCGATACAAGAGGAAATACCACATGTCACTGCACCGCGGGTCACTGAGCATACACATGAGGCACCTCGTCGTAGTGGGAGGGTTGTTAGACAACCTGAGAGATTCATGTTCTTGGGAGAGTCTTTGGACTTAGTCCCTGGTAAACATGAACCTGATCCCTGGACATATGATGAGGCAATCCAAGATAAAGATGCAGTATCTTGGAAAAGTGCAATGAATACTGAGATTGAATCTATGTATTCAAGACAGGCCTGGGAGCTCTTATGCATAGCAGCTCATATGGATTATGAGGTGTGGCAGATGGATGTCAAGACAGCTTTCCTTAATGGAAGTCTTGAGGAAAACATCTATATGAAGTAACCAGAGGGATTCATTGCTAAGGGCAAAGAGCATCTTGTATGTAAGCTTAATCGATCCATTTATGGATTGAAACAAGCTTCGAGGTCTTGGAACATCCGCTTTGATGAGGTAAATCCAGACTTATGGATTTATTCAAAGTCCAGATGAGTCTTGTGTATACAAAAGATGTGACAGAAACGTAGTAGTATTTCTTGTACTATACGTAGATGACATTTTGTTAGTTGGCAACAATATCAGAGTGTTATCAGACGTAAGGGTATGGTTGTCCAAACAGTTTGATATGAAGGACTTGGGAGAAGTGGGACACATCTTTAGGATCAAGGTGATAAGGGATCGCAAGAAAAGGATGTTGTGTTTATCTCAAGCTTCATACATTGACACTATCCTTGATCGTTTTAACATGCAAAACTCCAAGAAAGGTTTTCTACCTTTCAGGCATGGAGTTCCTTTATCTAAGGAGATGTCTCCTAGATCATCTGAGGAGATAGAGGAGATGAAGGCGGTTCTTTATGCTTCGGCAGTAGGAAGCCTCATGTATGCTATGCTTATGTACGAGACCGGATATCTATGTGTAGGCATGGTTATAGATCGAGTAATCAGACAAGGACATTGGACTGTGGTAAAGCATATATTGTAGTGTCTGAGAAGGACTAGGGATTATATGCTAGTTTACCGGGCAGACCAATTACTCCCTGTGGGTTGAATGGATTGCGACTTCCAATTAGAAAGGGATAACAGTAAGTCTACCTCGGGTTTTGTGTTTACTTTGGGAGGTGGAGCCATTGTATAGAAGAGTGTCCAGCAGAAATGCGTGGCGGACTCCACCATGGAAGCTGAGTATGTGGCAGCCTATGAGGCGGCCAAAGAAGCTGGGTGACTCAGGAACTTCCTGATGGACTTGGATGTGATTCCTGGTTTGCCCAGAATTATCACAATTTATTGTGATAATAATGGTGCAGTTGCAAACTCGAAGGAACCACGAACCCATAAGGCAAGTAAACACATAGAGCGCAAGTACCACCTGATACGAGAAATCATAAAGCAAGGAGAAGTTGCTGTAGCCAAGATTGCATCAGAGGATAACCTGATAGATCCTTTCACTAAGGCCCTTCAAGCGAGAGCTTTTGATAGCCATGTGGAGGGAATGGGAATCAGATGTATAGCAGTATAAGGACAGCATAGTCTTTTGTATAAGTGGGAGATTGTTGGGATGTATACTGAAAAGTCTATCTTTTATATGAACATCTTTATTTTTGAAATAAGAATCACATGATCATTGTTTGCATATTTATGGTTATGCATATTGTCTGATACATTACATTGTAGATAACATGGTGTGTAGTGTCACATGGGAGATCATGTTATCAGTTCCTTGTAGAGTATAAGTAAATGCTCACAAACGAGATGGTTTTGGACAAACCATTGGTATGGTTGTAGTATAATTTGGTATTGGTTTGTCTTGACCATAGAATTACACTAGTACACTTTGTGTGTATTGAGCAGGACCAACTTAAAGGTGATTCGATTTATTACTGACTACATAATTGAATCGGTCCTCGGATATTATGGTGTACATGCCCTTAATCCCGATATAATAATGGGCACATGTACTTAGTATTTATTTCTTTGATTTACCAATGGGAGAGATTTATAGATTAAATTGATAGGCTCGGTAAGTTGAGAAATGATATTATTTACAAGGTGTGTCGTTGATTATAGGAGGAAATCGTGTCCTATATATTAGGATGATGATGTCCCCTTGAGGAGCTCATAAGGATCATCATGTAAACCCTGCAGGTGGACTTGGTCCGGCATCATGATAAGGTTGAGTGGTACTACTCATGGAGTTAGATGTTGATTAATTAATTGTCAGTAAATTAATTAATTGACGGACATTCGAGATCTTAAACACGGGGAGATATTTGTACAATTAATATATGGAGCCCATATTTATTTATGGGGGTTGGTGAGGTAGATCAATGATAATCCTCTAGTGGAATGAATTATCATTAATGGATCGGATTTTATGTGGCCCGAATCCATTGGGGTGGCCAAGATCCAACTCCTCCTCATGGTCCCTATTATAGTCTATTAAAAACCTCATGAAAGCCTAGATCCGACGGTGGAAAATGAAACATTAAATCCAACGGTGGGAATTGAATCCCTAGATCCGACGGTGAAGATTGAAAGGAGGATTAAGCCTAGCTCTATAAAAGGAGGGCTAGGGCTTGGGCGTGGATAATCTTTTTGGGAGATTAGAGTTTTTTCTTCCTTGGCTTGGGTGGCAAACAAGGATTAGGGTTAGGGTTTGTTGGAGTTGGCTTGAGAGAAGCTTGGGCGGCAACCCTAGGTTGGAGCTTCTACCTTGGGCGGCGCCTCCCTCTCTCTCTCTAATTTTGGCCGGTGGCTCCTCCCTATCTCTCTCTTTCCTTGGCCGGCAGCAACAAGAGCCTTAGTTCCCTTGGCCGGCGCCCATCCATCTACTTCCTCTCCTTGGCCGACGACAACATCATGCTTGGTGGCTTGGTGGTCGGCACTAGATAGAAGAAGAAGTATCGAGTATTCTTCCCTTTGTTCAGAGCGAACAAGGATGGGAAGAATGAGATCTAGAAGGTTTCAACTCTTGGAGGATCGTTTCCCACACAACGTGCAAGAGGAGGATAGGACATACGATAGAAGACCAAGAGGTAAACAAGAGGTATAATTCTTGTTTTGGTTTCCTTTTGTATTATGTATGTAATTTCATCTAGCTAATTTACTTGGACCCCGAAGATAAAAACAAAAACCGGAGATCCGTACATCATCTATTCCACAGCTAATCAAGGAAAAGAGTTAGGTTGCTTGAACAACAAGTTTGTTCAAGAGACCACTCTAATCGAATAGCACGATGATGGATCGGTTGCTTGGGTAATCCGTCATCGTCTTGGATTAATTTTTTTTTAATCCGGGGACGTAGATGGGATCATCATGCACAAGTGACCAAGTTAAAGAGCGAAGCTTCGACCTTCAAGGAGTGGATATCATCAAATTAGGATGAAGTAAGGTGATGAATGGAAGACTGGTTTCAAGACCAAGCATGGCTTATATGAATTGTTAGTAATGCCTTTTGGTTTAATTAATGCTTCAAGCACTTTTATGTGTTTAATGAACCATATTTTGTGTGCTTTCTTAGGACGATTTTGTTGGTGCAATCGGCTCAGGTCACAATTGACCAGGACTCGAGTTTAACTCGAGTGATGTTTTGATGTTCGACAAAAACATATGACAATATAATTGTCATGGGAAAGTCCAAGTCTTGGGTACTTGGCATGGAAAGTCCAAGTGGGACACTTGGCATTTGAGAAAGTCCAAGTCTTGAGTACTTGGCATGGAAAGTCCAACATGGGTTGGCAAGGGAAAGTCCAAGCATGGTCTTGGCATGGAAAGTCCAACATGGGTTGGCAAGGGAAAGTCCAAGCTTGAGTCTTGGCATTTGAAGTCCAAGGGGTTTGATATTGGCGGCGTAAAGTCCAAGAGGGAATCTTGGCAGCATAAGTCCAATGGTTGACGGCGTAAAGTCCAAGCGGAGTCTTGGCGGCGTAAGTCCAATGTGCCTTGGCAGTGTAGACACTGTTAGCATGACATAGCCGATGGAAGCACCCCAAAGGCTAGCGTGATGGATGAATAAGTCATGGATGACTTGGAAGGATCAGAGAGGCGTAAGGCTGATGGAGGTGGCTAGAAGGCTTAGGTCTAGGCTAAGGGTGGTCTATCAAGTATGGGGGCATCATACTTGGGCTAAAACCTCATGTTTGAGGTGTGCCAGTCGACTGGTGCCATGTGGCAGTCGACTCGCATAGTCAACTAGGATTTGACTGCGGGAATAGGCCTATCGATCATTGCCAAAAGGGGCGGTCGGTGATTGCTGATCGATCTTGTGATCTTGTGATCGATCGTGGTGCTAAATAATTGGGCACAGAATGGAGTCGAGACTCGACTGGTCGAGTGAAGACTCCATCAGTCGACTAATGGGTATCATCAGTCGACTGATGATGGATCCGTTGGACTTATCCAACGTGGATCTAGCTGTTGTCTCATGACAACAGTGGCATCAGTCGACTGATGGTCCCGATCAGTCGACTGATCGACTTTTTCCAGCACAGGTTGAATCTTTATAAGAAGCTCGTGATGGAGAAAATTGCATCCAGTTCTTGAGAGCTATTGGGGCGATTTGTTACTACAAATCAGGTCTCCAAGTGTAAATAAGCAATCAAGCAAGCAAAAATAAGTGTTGTAAAGCTTTTTCTTTACTTGTCTTTCATATTTGCATTATATATTGCTTGTATTTCGTTCTTACTGTTGTGAGATCGTTTGTACGAGGTTTCTCCACCTCCGACTTGTGTCGAGAAGGAGTTATTGCGTGTTTGCATTGCTAGGGCTTTTAGAGCCCGATCCGTGGAGTATGAACCATTCGGTTCCGAACTATGTTAAATACTTGTGTATTTGTGTTTGTCTATTTCGTATTGCTTCATTATTATTCCGTTGCGCACTAACGAAATTTGTAGACGAACGCGAAACAAATTCCATCACGCGACGCTTTTCATCCCCCTCTAGCGGCCTCAAATCTCTTACATTTGGTATTAGAGCACGGGGTTCTTCTACGGATTAACCGCCGGGAGCTAAAGAAGCTAGAGGGAAGATGGAATTCCAAGGCAAGCTTGGATGGGACATCAACACTCCACGCCATATGATCGAGAAGACTTTTCGGCGTGGAGAACAAGAATGGAGACATTCTTGATGATGGATATAGAGGATTGGTTCATCCTCGTAGAAGGCTTTGAACCTCCTCGGGATAAGAACAGAAATGTCTTGAAATTGAAGAAGTGGACACAAGAGCAATGTATCAAGTTCAAGACCGAAGTCAAGGTAACAAAGCTTTTAGAAGATTTGATATCTAATGACATTTTGTCTAGTTTAGGTGAATTTCAAGATGCCAAGGAGCTATGGGAAAAATTGACCAAGTTCCATGAGAAGCCTCACTTGGCACAAGTAGGAGAAGAAGAATCTTCATCGGCTCAAGAAGAGGAAGAAGCCAAAGAAGAATCATCATCATCTTCACAAGAGAGTGAGGACTCGGAAGTTGAGAAGGAATCAACTTTTGGATTGGTGGAAGAAGAGGAGACCTCCACCTCTAGGATTGAGGGGGAGGAGATTAGAGCATCTACATCGGAGCAATCTCAAGAAGAATCATCTACATTCAGTAGAGAAGAAGAGCAAGCTCAAGAGAACCTCACCACCACCCTAGGTAACTCAAGCATGTCAATTAATAACAAAATTCATATAATATGCTTTGAGTGTAGGGAATCCGGACACTACAAGAGTAAGTGTCCAAAAAGGGTTAAGAAAGCTCCTCCGGCACCAAAAGTCAATGAAAAAGTCATGAATGCCGGTGTCCCCACCAAGAAGAGCAAGGAGCACGTGGTGTGCTTCAAATGCCGACAATCGGGACACTATAGGAGCCAATGTCCTAGAAGGAAGGAGGGAGCTTTACAAGTAGGGGGAGTCTCTAAGACTAACCCTAAGTTATATTTTCATAATGCTCATTCTTTAAATTCTAAGCAAAAGCATGCTAGAATTAATTTAAATAATTCTGCCATTACTCATGAATCAAAGCATGCTAGAAATAACAATTATGGTTGTCTAGAAGCTAAACATGTTGATTTTAGGACTAAGGAGAAATCTAGAAATGATAACTCTAGACCTATTTCAAAGAAGGAGAAATTTGGGACTAATGTCCCTAGAAATGTCTTCCTAAGGAAACAATTAAGAAAATTAAAAACCATTTAGGCATTAACTCTAATAAGGGTAGGCATATGCCTAAAGAGAATGGTAATGCCCAAAAACCTAATCAAAAATCAATTGGGCAATTAGAGTTAGAAAATCAAACCTTGAGGTCAAGGCTTGAGAAATTGAAAAAGACCCTTGCAAGTATGCAAAATCAATTTAAATGGTCAAATTTTCAAATTCTAGGATCTAGAGGTCAACAAAAAGGGTATAAGAGGCAAGAATCATCTAGGAGACAAGGTTTGGGTCACAAGCCTATGTCTAAGAAAGTAATGCCTACTTATCACAATGTTCCATTTGATTATGGAACTAAACCTAAATCTAAGAAAACCAAAGTCTCTAGGGAAATTATCCCTAAGGCCAACCATAGTATGTGCCTAGTGGCTAGGGTTTCTAAGAAACCTAAGGAAGTCACTAAGAAGGTTACTAGGGAGGCAATCCCTAAGGCTAACCATGGCAAGACCATAATGACCAAGGCTAACAAGCCTAGAAGGGTCATTAGAAAGGTATCTAGGGAAGTCATCCCTAAGGAATACCTAATTAATCCAATGAGCTCAAATAGATTTTGGGTTCCAAGGAGCGTGATTGACTCACGCTAAATGGGTTAGGATGTGTCAACTTTGATTGGATGGGCAGTTAACTCAATCATAGCAAAGTTGACATTTTAGGTTATTTTCAAGTTTATTGATACCTTGGAAATATGTTTGATCTTATATCCTAAAAGGTTTTAGGATGTGTCATATATGTTTGGAATCATGAAAAATCAATAAAATTGGCACAATCTAGATTTAGAGGTCATGGTGTGCCATTTTAGGATTTTGACACACTTTAGGAATTAATGTATCAAGTGCTTAAAGTTTATAAGTCACATCAAGAGTGATACTTAAGTGCCACACACCTTGATGTCTTACACTTACCATGCTTCATGTGTTTTACCATATGTTTGCATGGAAGGAATGTTTATGGTATATTGCATCTCACAAAATAGGTCATTCATCTTGATTGTGTATTTCCACACTTAGAAAGGATGAGATGTTAGGATTTTAAAATCATTGGATGCTAATGATTGTTAAAATGAAATAAAATATCAAAATACATTAACAAATACATGAATATAAGCATAACATTAATATATTCGACATACAAGAGTAAACATGATAAAATGAAACAAATTGAGTGAAGAAATCAAATTCTTTGTACATCGATCGTGATAAGATACATCATCGGCGGAGGATCATCGATCGAGTGGTCATTTGGCGATCGATGTGATGATCGCATCGATCGCCGATTACCAACATCAATCGATGATGTCATCGTAACACGACACGAAGCCTCGGCCGATCGAGTCTTGAGCCGGAAGCGATCATTCTTGGTTGATGCGCTCATAACCCGCCATCGGTTGGTGATGTCACACACATCGATTGGTGGCGTCGCGATTTTATAATGCCGAACCGCTAGGGTTCGGCGTCTTCACACTCGATTTCCCTCATCTTCTTCTTCTCCGATCGTCGCCTCCTTCTCCGACCAGCTCTTCCGACCGCGCCGGCCACCTAAGCCCTAGGTTTGACGTTCAACCCCTCCATTCACATTTTTAGCATCTCACAACCCTAATCTACTCATCTCCGATGATTTTTTTCTTGCGATTAGGGTTCCAGCGAGACCCTTTCTCCGGCAATCTTTCCGGCGTTCCCTTCAGCAGCTGCCTTGTGCCTTCCCTTCATCACCTTCAATGGCACCAAAGTATAACTTCTATATCCCTTAAACCCTAGATTTTTGTCTTTACAACTCATTGTGATCTAATCGTGTATTATGTATCATTGCATTTCATTTCATTGCATTGCATTCATATAGACGACCACGTAGGAATGACCCGACTGAGGTCGCATCACGATTGTGCCAACCCATGTTAGTTAGGTACATCGATATCGACTTCTTTAGGCGTCATTGTGGTGATATCATGGAGATTCTAGCATACTATCAACTCATGAAGATAGTCCTTTGCACTCATGCCATAAATGATGATCTCCTTAAGGAGTTCTATCAAAACTTAAGGAAGGTGGACGATGGTCCTACCTACACTACTCGCGTTGCAAAATGTGACTTAGAGTTCACTCCTGCGATATTGCAGAAGTTTCTTGAGTGTAGGCCATCGGATGATACTTTCATCTTCTACCCTACCTTCGATGCCCTCCTCCTGAGCTGTTTGATCATATTTCTTTGGATTCCATGCATGAGGACATTTTTCATCATCCTCGCCCACCAGCTCAGATCCTCTTCCCTATCACTGAGCTATCAGTCCATGACAATATACTTTACAAAGTGATTGTTGGGTGTTTTTTTCCTATCGTGACTCGGGGTCTGGCCAAGATTCGGCCTCCCCATCTTTTTCTTATGTATGTCATGCGCCATAGATTAGATATAAACATTGCATTGAACATGTTTCATTACATTGTACATTTCATATCCCCTGTGCAAGGGAAAGTGCATATGCCTTTTGGCCATCTCATCACTACATGGCTAGAGTCTGTAGGCATTAACATTAACAGGGAATCTCTGAGGGCGCTTTCCAAGGTTTATGACTGTATATCAGTTCATAACTTCTCATTGGCGAAGCTGCGGATTGGACATGGGCAGATGGAGTTGGTACCTCGACCTCCGTCCAGGCCACGTAGGGGGCCACCTCCAGTATCGGAGGAGCCTACAGACTGACATGAGGATCCAGCTGATACTGACGAGGAGGACCAGATGCCAGCAGATGCATCAGCGGCAGGTCCTTCGGATCGGATTGCCCAGCTGGAGTCCAGCTTTCAGGACTATCAGCAGATGATGGACTCTCGACTAGCAGAGCTTATATCAGGGCAATCCTCCATGGGTGAGCATCTCAGTCGGATGGAGGAGCGCTACATTCAGATTGAGGAGTCACAGAGTAGCATTGAGTAGCGTCAGCTCGATATGTTGGGTTTCCGGCACCGCGGCGAGTGTGTGTTCGAACATGTTTCGTAAATATGTGCACAGCGGAAGGAATAAAATAATAAATCTAATTTATTACAACACACACATCACACGCATGTATAGTACAACATGTATAGACATAATCGTAAATTCAAATTTTGCAATAAAAGGAAATTTATACTACGTATACCTGACGTATCACGTGTAGCGGGAAAGGCATCAACCGGAATGATCCTCGCTAGAATCGTCTCTATCCGTATCCACGCCGAGTATCTTCAGGATGACTTCACAAAGTCACGAGCCTCGTCTTCGTATGGGTTACTAGCCTCGTGTTGAAGACGATGTGATCGAGAGAAGATCACGATCCGAATCAAATTCGGATCCAAAACGAGTCCTCAAAAACTCGCTTCTCCGGAGAGGTATTCGTCAACCGTTTGACGAATCCTTCGTCCTCCACCTATGAGGATTACCAGAGATCGAATCCCCGGCAAGTATACTGTTGTCAGAGCTCCAAACGTCGTCCAAATGATGCTCCGACGAGAAGGAAACAAGCTGTCCAGAAAACTGGACAGCTTTGGTGGAGGAATAGGGGCCGGCCAAATAAGGAAGGTTGAGGCTCACCTTGTCGCCGGACCCAAAGGAGATCACTGGAGCTCCTCCGGCAGCAGCTCGACGTCGGCAAGAGGGAAGGACAGCACCTTCTGAATGCCGGCAAGGGAGCTGGGTGGTGGTGGGCGGCGGCAAGGTGGGTTGGCGCCGACTACACCAAGGAGAAGGAGGGGGCGGCAACTTAGGGTTACAAGGACTTGGATTAGGGCTTAACAAAACCCTTAAGCCCTATTTTATAGAGAACAAATTCTCTTAATGGTTATCGGATCATAACCAAAAGCCCGTTAACCCGCCCCATTAATTTAAGTTAAAATAAACCAAACCATGATGGTTTATTTTAAGTTAAAACGAACCGAACCAACTTTGGTTCATTCGTTTAAAACAAACCAAACCCTTTGGTTTATTCTCCTCCATTGGAATAGAACCAAAACAATTTGGTTCATCCATCATGTCTTCATAAGACACGACCCATCCATGCTTCCATTGTGACTGAAACGATTTCATGCTCGCTCCATGTTTGGTCCAACCAAACCTAATTTCTCTCGGTCTGAGAATCTCATTCTCAAACTCATTTTAAATTCTTCGGATTACGCTCGTTGTGCATGTGACCAAATAGGTTCTCGGTTTATGTTGGTCGTCTATAATTAACCATTAATTATAGAACGATCATGAGTGGCACCTAGTAGTACATCATGATCCCCAATTAATCAAAAAGATCAACGGTTGATCCAGAACTACTTCTGAAACCCTTCAGCGGCTCGAATGAATCGTGACCCATTATCTTCACTCATATTATACCCACTTGGTTCACGACATGGTCTATAGTGTCAGTCCCCACTAGGTTGACTACGTCACACCTAGCCCAAGTATCATTTCCACATCCTACGGATTCTAGTTACTGCACATGTATCGAAGAGTACCTTACTCTAAACATGTAATGCTTTGGCCAAAGACTTTAGTAACAATCCGACGAGAAGTCATGGGTATACATCTCCTCGCAAGGAGTGGTGAATCCTTTATAGGCTATTCAAACACCTTCGATCACTTCGACTTATACCCAATCATCCAGGGTCCACATCTCCTCAGAGATGCTTGCTTAAGATGTCAAAGCATAAGTCTTCATGATCAAGATGACTTGAATACCGCAAGTCAAAGGAACATCGCACTTAAGCTGCAGTAAGAACTTCATTGACATATCTATATATGCAGAGAACCATATGAAGTCTTACGGCTGGTCACTCCAATGAACTAGTTACCTTAACTAGCATCCACGATTAACTCCGGACATCACAATGTCTCCAGCCAGTGAGAATTATCTGTTTGGATACACCAAGGAGTACACCTCGTGCTAGTCTCGACAGAATCAATGGTGTCCAAATCTATTAATTCATCGACTAGGGATAATTCTGATACATCACAATTACACATGTAGAGATACTCACTAGTTTTGATCCAATCACAAATTCTTTCATGCTGTGAATCGTATCGTGGACATTCAGAAAATGAGTTTAAGATCCAATCAAATACATGAAAACATGTATACTCAAATAGTGAATCTTCATTTATTATATAAATGGTTCAAACATAAGGCGATTGCCTTAGGACATCTCTCATATATTACTAACATGATATGTACGAGATGATGCGAGCATGGACTTTGGGTCAGCAGCCACCTCCGCCTCCTCCTTCCGTAGAGGACTAGCGCTATTAGGATGTTTAGCGATTTAGGATTTTTTTTTTGTTTTGAACACTTCATATTTTGGATGTAAAAAACTTGAAGTTTTTAATTAAGTATTTTGTTTCTAAAATTATTGGTGTCTCTGATTGTATGTTTGGTTAAAATGTATTTGCTTGTGTAAGCTTACTATGTCATGACATAAAATTATGTTTTCTCATATACCATGTCATGCTATTGAATAGGACTTTTGTAGATGTCATGTTCATTTTTTTTTAAGGCTTATTGATATATCATGACATCATGATCATTGCCATGTTTTATTATTATTATCATTTATGTCATGATCATTCATGCATTTAACTTGATTAAAATTGAGTTAAGGACAATGGCATGACTTGGAGTCTCATTCATAAGGGAATCAAGTAGGGTTATCTAGAAAATGCATGAGGCCATATTAATCCTAACCCCACATCTCACATCTAAATTGACATGTATGTGTGTCTATACACCTTAGATAACATGTGAGATGTTAGGATAATAAGTTAGGTTCAAGATGCATAGGTAGTGCATCTAGATGAACTTAACTTATTTCAATCATCACTAAGAATTATGAGGAAAGCTAATATACAAGTTATGTATATTTAGCCAATAACTCATGGTTCAAAATAGGTTTTCAAAAATGTTTTAAAATCACTTTAGAAAACATTGGTGAAGTCTATCTTTTGATAGCCATCATCATTGTAGAAGTTGATACAAAGTAGATTAAAAAATTTAAAGTTTTAACAGTTTTTGAACTTTGTACCAATCTCCTATTTTAATGGTTAAAATATTTTTCCAAGATTTTTCACCAATTGTATGTGTGATAAGTATTATACGTATCAAATTTTGTGATTTTTCGATATACGTAGAATTACTTATGATTTTTTAAAATTCGATAATCGAAATTGGAAATTTGATTATCGATCGCCTATGTGTGACGATCGATGTCGTGATCGTATCAGCGGAGTTATCGCCAATGCTGATTTAGGGAAAACAAGGTTTGTTTAGCCCTTGTTCATCTGCGGTTAAGGTCCCTAACCACTTCTAACCCTAGGATATGCTTTGGAAAGCATTATAAAGGGTAAAAATCCATTGGATATGGATTAGGAGAGGTGTTAGGATATTGCATCAAATTTAAGGTGGGGAGAGTTCATGTTTGAACTTTTAACCTTATTTTTGATGGTTTAGAGTTTCTATTGGCTTAGGGGCTTCCCAAGGACATTGTTGGTGCAATGGTCTAGGGGGAGCAAGCCTTTAGGGGGAGGAATTCATCATGGGATGATGAATGGTATTTTTCCTCATAAGGAGGAAAATGGGATTTTGAGAGACCCAATTTGGAAATTGGGAGAGCATATAGGATTGCCTCTCTTGAGTGATATGGGACTTATCACTAGGAAGATGATAGGCATTCTAGGTATCTTTGGACCAAGGGAGGGATTGTAAGATCTCATTGGGACATGAGACATTGACCTCCTTGGAGAAGACCTTTTTGATGTTAGTCAAAAATGGGGAGAATGTTTGGGGGAGAATATTTTGGAGAAAGATAAGATTACCAATTTGGGATAATTGGTAAGGGATATAATATAGTGTTCTAACTCAATGGTTTGTTTGGTTTTTGTCAAAGATCAAAAAGGGGGAGATTGTTGGTGCAATCGACCCAGGTCACAATTGACCAGGACTCGAGTTTGACTCGAGTGATGTTTTGATGTTCAACAAAAACATATGACAATGTAATTGTCATGGGAAAGTCCAAGTCTTGGGTACTTGGCATGGAAAGTCCAAGTGGGACACTTGGCATTTGAAAAAGTCCAAGTCTTGAGTACTTGACATGGAAAGTCCAACATGGGTTGGCAAGGGAAAGTCCAAGTATGGTCTTGGCACGGAAAGTCCAACATGAGTTGGAAAGGGAAAGTCCAAGCTTGAGTCTTGGCATTTGAAGTCCAAGGGGTTTGATATTGGCGGTGTAAAGTCCAAGCGGGAGTCTTGGCAGCATAAGTCTAATGGTTGGCGGCGTAAAGTCCAAGCGGAGTCTTGGCGGCATAAGTCCAATGTGCCTTGGCGGTGTAGACACCGTTAGTATGAAATAGCCGATGGAAGCACCCGAAAGCTAGCGCGATGGATGAACAAGTCATGGATGACTTGGAGGGATCCTAGAGGCGTGAGGCTAATGGAGGTGGCTAGAAGGCTTAGGTCTAGGCTAAGGGTGGTCTAGCAAGTATGGGGGCACCATACTTGGGCTAAAACCTTATGTTTGAGGTGTGCCAGTCGACTGGTGTCATGTGGCAGTCGACTGGCGTAGTCAACTAGGTTTGACTGCAGGAATAGGCCTATCAGTCGACTTCCAGAAGTGGGCATTCGACTGATTGGCCAAGCAGTCGAATGATCTTGTGATCAGTCGACTGGTGCTCGTGAAATCGAGCACAGAATGGAGTCGAGACTCAGCTGGTCGAGTGAAAGCTCCATCAGTCGACTAATGGGTATCATCAATTGACTGATGATGGATCCGTTGGACTTATCCAACATGGATCTAGTCATTGTCTCACGACAACAGTGGCATCAGTCGACTGATGGTCCCGATCAGTCGACTGATCGACTTTTTCTAGCACAGGTTGAAGCTTTATAAGGAGCTCGTGATAAAGAAAATTGCATCCGGTCCTTGAGAGCTATTGGGGCAATTTGTTGCTGCAAATCAGGTCTCCAAGTGCAAACAAGCATTCAAGCAAGAAAAAATAAGTGTTGTAAAGCTTTTTCTTTACTTGTCTTTCATATTTGCATTGTATATTTCTTGTATTTCGTTCTTGCTATTGTGAGATTGTTTGTACGAGGTTTCTCCACCTCCGACTTGTGTCGAGAAGGAGTTATTGTGATTAGTAGTGCGTGTTTGCATTGCTAGGGCTTTTAGAGCCCGATCCGTGGAGTAGGAACCGTTCGGTTCCGAACCACGTTAAATACTTGTGTATTTGTGTTTGTCTATTTCGTATTGCTTCATTATTATTCCGCTGTACACTAATGAAATTTGTAGACGAACGCGAAATGAATTCCATCACGCGACGCTATTCACCCCCCCCCCTCTAGCGGCCTCAAATCTCTTACAGATTTGTAGTTATGTATTTCGATGATATTTTGATTTATAGCAAAAGCTTAGAAGAGCATGTCAACCATTTAAATTCTATTTTGAGTGTTTTGAAAGAAGGAACTTTTTGCTAACCTCCAGAAATGCTCTTTTTGTACAGAAAGAGCGGTGTTTCTTGATTTTGTTGTAAGTGCTAAAGGTGTTGAGATGAATGAGGAAAAGGTGAAAGCAATCCAAGAGTGGGCAACACTAACCACAATTAGCCAAGTGAGGAGTTTTCATGGTTTGGCCAGCTTTTATAGACAGTTTTTTCATAATTTTAGTCATATTGTAGCTCCCCTTACTGAAGTCATCAAGAAAAATAAGTCATTCAAATGGGCAGAGGAGCAAGCAAGAGCATTTTAACACCTTGAAAGAAAAGCTAAGTTCTGCTCCTTTACTAGTCCTACCAAATTTTTATAAGACATTTGAAATTGATTTTGATGCTTCTAGTATTGGTATAGGTGTTGTGCTTATGCAGGAAATGAGACTCATTTCTTACTTCAGTGAGAAGTTGAGTAGATCAACTCTCAACTATCCTACATATGATAAGGAGATGCATGCATTGGTCAGGGCATTGGAGACATGGTAGCATTATCTTTGGCCAAAAGAATTTGTGATTCACATGGATCATCAATCCCTAAAGCATTTAAATGGACAACTTAAGTTGAACTGATGCCATGCTAAATGGGTGGAGTTCATCGAGACCTTCCCTTATGTGATCAAATACAAGCAAGGCCAAGAGAACGTGGTCACTGATGCATTATCATGAGGATATGCTTTACTTTTGTGCTTTAGATACAAAGTTGCTTGGATTTGAATATATCAAGTATTTATATACTAATGATGTTGATTTTTCTAATGTGTTCAAAGTATGTAAAAAGGTTGCATTGGGTAAGTTTTATAGGAATGATGGATTTTTATTTCGTGAAAATAGATTGTGTGTGCCTAGGTGTTTTTTGTGTGAGTTGCTTACTAGGGAAGGCCATAATGGTGGCTTGATGGGGCATTTTGGTGTTACTAAGACTTTATAGGGAAAATTGGGAAATAAATTGTTATTCTCCACTACTTGTTATCCCCAAACCGATGGGCAAACTGAAGTTGTCAATCGAACTTTGTCCTTCTTACTCTGTGTTATCATTAAAAAGAATCTGAAAATATGGGAAGATTGTCTACCTCATGTTGAATTTGCTTACAATAGAAGCATACATTCTGTGACTAAATTTTCTTCTTTTGTTTATGGATTCAATCCCTTGTCACCCTTAGATTTGATTCCTTTTCCTTTGAGCGAACATTAATTTAAACATATATGGTAAGCATAAAGTTGAATTCGTGAAGAGGATTCATGAGCAAACATAGCTAAATATTGAGAGAAGAACCCCAACAATATGTTCAACAAGCTAACAAGGGGCGCAAGAAAGTTGTGTTTGAACTAAGAGAATGGGTTTGGTTACACCTACGAAAGGAATGATTTCCAAAAAGATGACATTCTAAACTTCTACCTTAAGGCAATGGACTATTCCAAGTGATGGAGTGTATGAATGATAATGCCTACAAACTTGACTTACCGGGTGAGTATGGTGTACATTCTACTTTTAACGTTGTTGATTTATCCACATTTGATGTAGGCAATGATTTGAGCACAAATTCTTTTTAAAAGGAGGAGAATGATGTAAGCCAAGGGGTTGATCATCAACTTAAGGATGAAGCTACAAAGGATCATTTTCCACTTCCAGAAGGTCCAATTACAAGACTTCGAGCCAAGCATTTCAAGGAAGCATTAAATGGACTAATAAAAGAACAATGGACTAATCATGAAGAGACCAAGATAATATCAAGTTCAGATCAAGGTCTGATCCACATAATCAGACTTATCGATCCTTGATTCAGCCTTGCATAATAGGTGGAAGAACACTAAAGAAGTACAGGGACTTGCCCATGCATTGAAGAGATATAGAGACTTGAGTTTTTTGGTTTCTAAGTTGTGTGCATGCTTACATGCAAGCATTTATACTTTAATTATTTTAAGTTTTTAAGTTGTGTGCATGCTTACATGCAAGCATAATTACTTGCATACATTTTGTACACTTGCTTACTCCTACTATATAAGGGAGGGAAGTTCAAATATGTAGAGAACTATTTGGTGAGATATATTTGTGTGCTATCTTAGTTCTTGAAAAGACTTCTGAACTTATCTAGTTTATCCTCATGGAATTCAAAAAATAGACACTTATCACTCTCCAGGTGTAGCGTTTCTTCTCTTTTGCAGTCTTGGTTTGTTCCAATACTTGGTTATAAATCAAGGCTCAAACTCGTCTTTTAGTCCTGGAGTTCTATCCATCATTTTCTTAGATTCCATCACAATTGTTGGTGGAGTTTGTATCAAGCACTCGACAAGTCAGTCACTCAACCAGCTTGACTACTCGTATAGCTCAACACTTAGCAACTCAGTTACTTACTTAAATTGGTCATTTAGTCAGCTTGGGTATTCAGTCAGTTCACTTGATAATTCAACAAAAAAAATATTATTTTATAGATAAATCTAACTTTATTTTCAACAACTATTTAAATTTATTTTTTTTCGTATCTCCTATGTTTGACCTCCACTTCATCCATGTAGCTTAGTGCTCCTTATTGTACAACAGAGGTTCTAGCATTCAAGGTGAGAATAGAGAGTCCAACTACCAAAGGTGATGGCGATAAGGTAGAGAGAGCATGGGGGACTATATATGCATTATTTGAAATATGATTCACAACTATCGTTAATCAATTTAAATTGAACTTAATTATAAGGCTAGATAAATTAGGAATCAATATCTAATTTATCTCGAAAATTTTGATTTGAAAAAACAAATAATTTTTTAAAATATTCTAAAGCCAAATTAAATTTTATTTTACAATTAAATTCTCTAATTTAATTAAATAGATTAAATTTGTTATTAATTAATCACTACTCTAATATATTTTATAATTAATTTGAATAGTGAACACTTGGTTATCCTTTTATTCTTTCTCAAACTACATAAATTATTTCATGTTTAGATTTAGATGTCTATATAGACAATATAGGTGCATAAGTTTTAATTAGATACTTCATGTTAGTAATATGTGAGAGATGTCCTAAGGCAATCACCTTATGTTAGAACCATTTATATGATAAATTAAGATTCACTATTTGAGTATACATATTCTCATATATTTGATTAGATCTTAAACTCATTTACTGAATGTCCACGATACGATTCACAGCATGAGAGAATTTATGATTGGATCACAACTAGTGAGTATCCCTACATGTGTAATTGTGATGCATCAAAATTATCCCTAGTCGATGAATTGATGGACTCGAAAACCATCAAATCTGTCGAGACTAGCACGAGGTATACTCCTTGGTGTATCCAAGCAGCTGATTCTCACTGGCTGGAGACATTGTGATGTCCGGAGTTAATTGTGGATGCTAGTTATGGTAACTAGTTCATTGGAGTGACCAGCGGTTGTTAGTAATATGTGAGAGATGTCCTAAGGCAATCACCTTATGTTAGAATCATTTATATGATAAATGAAGATTCACTATTTGAGTATACATGTTCTCATGTATTTGATTAGATCTTAAACTCATTTACTGAATGTCCACGATACGATTCACAACATGAGAGAATTTGTGATTGGATCACAACTAGTGAGTATCTCTACATGTGTAATTGTGATGTATCGAAATTATCCCTGGTCGATGAATTGATGGATTCGGACACCATCAAATCTGTCGAAACTAGCACAAGGTTTACTCCTTGGTGTATTCAAGCAGCTGATTCTCACTGGCTAGAGACATTGTGATGTCCAGAGTTAATCGTGGATGCTAGTTATGGTAACTAATTCATTGGAGTGACCAGCCGTAAGACTTCATATGGTTCTCTGCATATATAGATATGTCAATGAAGTTCTTACTGCAGCTTAAGTGCGATGTTCCTTTGACTTGCGGTATTCAAGTCATTTTGGTCACGAAGACTTATGCTTTGACATCTTAAGCAAGCATCTCCAAGGAGATGTTGACCCGGAATGATTGAGTATAAGTCGAAGTGATCGAAGGTATTTGAATATCTTATAAAGGATTCACCACTCCTTGCGAGGAGATGTATACCCATGGCCTCTCGTCGGATTTGTTACTAAAGTCTTTGGTCAAAGCATTACATGTTTAGAGTAAGGTACTCTTGGATATATGTGCAGTAACTAGAATCCATAGGACGAGGAAATGATACTTGGGCTAGGTGTGACGTAGTCAACCTAGTGGGGACTGACACAATAGACCATGTCCTGAATCGAGTGGTTATAAGATGAGTGAAGGAAATGGGGCACGATTCATTAGAGCTACTGAAAGGTTTCAGAAATAGTTCTGGATCAACCGTTGATCTTTTCAGTTAATTGGGGATCATGTTGTACTACTAGGTGCCAATCATGATCGTTCTATAATTAATGGATAATTATAGACGGCCAACATAAATCAAGAACCTATTTGGTCACACGCACAATGAGCATAATCCGAAGGATTTGAAACGAGCTTGAGAATGAGATTCACAGACCGAGAGAAACTAGGTTTGGTTGGACCAAACAAGGAGCGAGCATGAAATCGTTTCAGGCGCAATTGCAGCGTGGATGGGTCGTGTCTTATGAAGACTGTTAGTAATATATGAGAGGTGTCCTAAGGCAATCGCCTTATGGTCATACCATTTATTTGATAAATGAAGATTCACTATTTGAGTGTATATGTTTTCATGTATTTGATTGGATCTTAAACTCATTTACTGAATGTCCGCGATACGATTCACAACATGAGAGAATTTGTGATTGGATCACAACTAGTGAGTATCTCTACATGTGTAATTGTGATGTATCGAAATTATCCCTAGTCGATGAATTGATGGATTTGGACACCATCAATTCTGTCGAGACTAGCACGAGGTATACTCCTTGGTGTATCCAAGCAGCCGATTCTCACTGGCTGGAGACATTGTGATGTCCGGAGTTGATCGTGGATGCTAGTTATGGTAACTAGTTCATTGGAGTGACCAGCCGTAAGACTTCATATGGTTCTCTGCATATATAGATATGTCAATGAAGTTCTTACTGTAGCTTAAGTGCGATGTTCTTCGACTTCATGATTCAAGTCATCTTGATCATGGAGACTTATGCTTTGACATCTTAAGCAAACATCTCTAAGGAGATGTGGACCCGGGATGATTGGGTATAAGTCGAAGTGATCGAAGGTGTTTGAATAGCCTATAAAGGATTCACCACTCCTTGCGAGGAGATGTATACCCATGGCCTCTCGTTGGATTGTTACTAAAGTCTTTGGCCAAAGCATTACATGTTGAGAGTAAGGTACTCTTCGATACATGTGGAGTAACTAGAATCCGTAGGACGAGGAAATGATACTTGGGCTAGGTGTGACGTAGTCAGCCTAGTGGGGACTGACACTATAGACCATGTCCTGAACCAAATGGGTATAAGATGAGTGAAGGGAATGGGGCACGAATCATTCGAGCTGCTGAAGGGTTTCAGAAATAGTTCTGGATCAACCGTTGATCTTTTCGGTTAATTGAGGATCATGATGTACTACTAGGTGCCACTCATGATCGTTCTATAATTAATGGTTAATTATAGACGGCCAACATAAACCGAGAACCTATTTGGTCACACACACAATGAGCGTAATCCAAAGGATTTAAAACGAGCTTGAGAATGGGATTCTCAGACCGAGAGAAATTAGGTTTGGTTCGACCAAACAAGAAGCGAGCATGAAATCGTTTCAGTCGCAATGGAAGCGTGGATGGGCCATGTCTTATGAAGACATAATGGATGAACCAAAATGGTTTGGTACTAATCCAATGGTGGAGAATAAACCAAAGGGTTTGGTTTATTTTAAACGAATGAACCAAAAGTTGGTTCGGTTCGTTTTAACTTAAAATAAACCATCATGGTTTGGTTTATTTTAACTTATCTTAATGGAGCGGGTTAACGGGCCTAATGGTTATGATCCAATAACCATTAAGAGAATTAGTTCTCTATAAAAGAGGGCTTAAGGGATAATTAAGCCCTAATCCAAAAAGCCCTAAACCTAGTTGCCGCCCACCTCCTATCCTTGGAGAATTCGGCGCCAACTCCATTGCCGCCCAGCCCCTTGTGCCGTCGTCCAACTCATTGCCGGCGTCCAAGCTTCAGCCGGTGATCCTCTGGCGACCCTCCGGTGATCTCCTTTAGGTTTGGCATCAAGGTGAGCTTTATCTTCCCTTGGTTGGCCGGCGCCTATCTCCTCCACCAAAGCTGTCCAGTTTTCTGGACAGCTTGTTCTCCTCTCGTCGGAGCGTCGTTTGGACGACGGTTAGAGCTCCGACAGCGGCTAACTTACCGGGGATTCGATCTCCGGTAATCCTTTGAGGTGGAGGATGAAGGATTCATCAAACGGTTGACGAATACCTCTCCGGAGAAGCGAGTTTTGAGGACTCGTCTTTGCATCCGAATTTGGATTCGGATCGTGATCATCTCTCGATCATGTCGTCTTCAACACGAGGCTAGTAACCCGTACGAAGACGAAGCTCGTGTCTTAGCGAAGTCATCCTAAGGATACTCGGCGTGGATACGGATAGAGACGATTCTAACGAGGATCGTTCCGGTTGATGCCGTTCCCGCTACACGTAATACGAAAGGTATAACGTAGTTAAATTTCCTTTTATTGCAAATTTAAATTTACGGTTATGTCTACACTTGTTGTACTATGTATGCGTGTGATGTGTGTGTTGTAATAAATATAGATTTATTAATTTTATTGCTTCCGCTGTGCTCATGTTTACGAAACATGATCGAACACACACACGTCGCGGTGTCGGAAACCCAACAGTGGTATCATAGCCCAGGTTGTGTTTCGACATAATCGTAAAATGGTTTTGTGATAGTCATAATGTTATTTCTGGAAATTTTCTAATTTTGGAAATTTAGAAGTATTTATGGAAATTTTAATTTTGGAAAGTCTAGAAGTATTTATGGAAATCTTCCACTTTTGGAAAGTTGGAAGTATTTATGGAAATTGATATTTTCCATAAATAAAATATTTGATTAGATTCTGGAAATTTGTTTCCTAATTTAATCATGATTTGATTTGGGAAATCAAATCTTAAAATATTTTATTTCCATAAGTAGTTTTGATGATTTAGGAAATTGGTTTCCTAAATTGATTTTCCTTAATCAACTATTTCCATAAATAAAATATGTGATTAGATTTGGAAATTTGTTTCCTAATTTAATCATGATTTGATTTGGAGAATCAAATCTTAAACATATTTTATTTCCATAAATAATTATGACAAACAAGGAAATTATGTACATAACATAATTGTATGTCATGTAATTGCATTATATGCATATCATTATGTCATGCGTGTCGTGACATGTAGATGTATGCCATGTATGTCATGCCATGTAAATAATAGTTATTTGCATGCAAAGAGGATGAGACATAAAAACCCTTACTCAATATTAAAGCCTACACCTTCCATTAATATGGTTAGAACCAGAGTTTCATTTCTTGTTTGGGTTGTTGGACTCTCTCCAAGCCCGGCTCGAACCCGAACATGTTCAAACCATGGAATAGTTTAATACTAATATGGTAAGAGTCAGAGGTCAATCGTTAGCTTTGGTTGTTGGACTCTCTCCAAGCTGGGCTAATTGGTTAAATGCGCTCTAACCATATTAAAACTATTTCTAGATTAATGGGTTGCCTTTAACCTGGAGCATCGGCTTGTCGGACTCTCTCCAAGGTCGATGTAAAGGGAGGTGAAGTTGGGTGCTATGCATATGATGCATACTTGTTAATGTGTTAACAACCCGATGTATGTGTGAACATTCGATTAGTTGATAGCACATTGTGATAGTTGCATATACGTGATATGCAATCGGTATAGTTGATACCTACCGTCG
Organism: Wurfbainia villosa; assembly: GCA_025175895.1. Classification (NCBI taxonomy): domain Eukaryota; kingdom Viridiplantae; phylum Streptophyta; class Magnoliopsida; order Zingiberales; family Zingiberaceae; genus Wurfbainia; species Wurfbainia villosa. The sequence continues at coordinate 9,185,160 of CM045999.1, read as the reverse complement.
TAGTTATGAATGACTTGTTGGACTCTCTCCAAGGTTGTTCATAACTACGATGGATATCAGCCCATTCGGAGATGGACCTACGGTCTCCCGAAGTGATTTTGGGGTTTTTGAAATTCGAAAAATGAATGGGATTTATGAATATATATTGATGCATTTTAAATCATTTTCTCATATATGCTCGTTTTGTATTTCTAGGTCAATAAATTGATCATGACGTCTTTGAATTTGCGCACTATTTTGGATTCAAACAAACTGACTGGGCCTAACTTCCTGGACTGGCTTAGAAACCTGAGAATTGTTCTCAAGGCAGAAAAGCTTGCATATGTCCTTGAAGATCCTCTTCCCAACCGTCCTAAGGACGATGCAACTCCAGACCAAATGTTGGTCTATCAGAAGCATGTGGCAGATTCTGAGTTGGCGAGTTGCATCATGCTAGCCGCGATAGAACCCAAGCTACAAAAGCAACATGAGCATATGGATGCTCATATCGTAGTCCTTCATCTCTGTGAGTTGGTTGATGAGCAAGTGAGATTCGAAAGGTTCGAAGTCTCAAAGCTCCTCTTCACCTCTGAGATGCTAGAAGGTTCATCTGTGGTACTGCTCAATATGCTGAAGACTATGGAGTCTTCTGAGAAGCATGAGCAGGGGATGGTGTTGTTAGTTTATTCCTCGAAGAAAGGTTCTAAGAGGAAGTCAAAGGAACAGCAGAAGGGAAAGAGAAGAAGGGCTAAGAAGGTAAAACTAGCACAAAAGGAAACTTGCCATCATTATGGCAAGGAGAGCCATTTGCGAAGAAAGTGCAAGATTTATCTTGAGTCCGTGAAGAAGAATAAGGCATCGGATGCCCCATCTTCTTCAGATATCTTCGTTATTGATTGTCATTCTATTGCCTCAAACACTTGGGTATTGGATACTGGGTGTGGCTCACATATATGTAATGACATACATGGGCTAAGGAATAGAAGAAGACTCGCCAAGGGAGAGTCAAATTTGCGTGTTGGGAATGGAGCAAAGGTTGCCGAATCGCCATCTAACGCATTTGTCAAAACTCCTCAGGACTTGTCTTAGAATCGACAATTGCTTTTATGTTCCTTTGATAAAGAACATCATTTCTATTTCTTGTTTAAATAGAAATGGTTTCCATTTGACGCTTAGTAACAATTGTTGTTATATAACTGAATGGCGTACTTTATGGAACTCGAACTTTGAGTAATGACATTTATACGCTGGACGATTCGTGACATTTTCAATATGGAAGCAGCAAAACACGCGTGCTCAAAAGGATAATCAAATAGACTTATATGTGGCATTGTCGTCTTGGCCATATAAGCAAGAAACGCATGTCCGAATTACACCGATTGGAATGGAATCGCTTGAATTGGATTCATACGATACATGCGAATCATGCTTAAAAGGCAAGATGACCAAGTTACCTTTACAAGAAAAGGTGAACGAGTGGGAGAGTTACTAGGTCTAATACATACCGATGTATGTGGACCTATGTCAACTCAAGCTTTAGGAGGCTATAGCTACTTCATTACCTTCACCGATGATCACTCACGGTTTGGGTATGTGTTCTTGATGAAACACAAGTCCAAGCCTTTGAAAGGTTCAAAGAATTCAGAAATGAAGTAGAGAAACAACATGACAAGAGTATTAAAATACTGATCGGATCGAGGTGGTGAATACTTAAGTCAAGAGTTTCTTGATTATCTAAGAGACAATGGTATATTGTCTCAATGGACTCCGCCTATACACCACAAAGATAATGGTGTATCCGAGGGCGAATCGACCTTGTTGGACATGGTCAGTCAATGATGAATCATGCACTCTTCCCAAGTCCTTTGGGGTTATGCACTTCGCATAACACATTTACTTGTTAAATGTAATGCCTACTAAGGTAGTCTCAACTACTCCATATGAGATATGGAATAGTAAGAAACCTCATGTATCTTACTTGAAGATATGGGGTTGTCTCGCTTATGTGAAGCGATAACATCGTACAAACTGGATGCTAAGTCTAATAAATGTCTATTTATTGGATACCCTAAGGAAACAAGGGGTTACCAATTCTATCATCCTGTGGAACAAAAGGTGTTTGTTTCAAGGCATGCTGTGTTTCTAAAGAAAGAGTTTCTCTTGCAAGAAAAGTGGGAGTGTCGTGAGCTTGAGGAGGCTCGAGAGACTCAAATAGACATTGATGAGATACTTGGTGAAGCACAAACCGACAACTCATAGTGATGAGCAATCGACCTATTGTAACACCACATCTTCAGAGATCCGTAGAACACGCAATATTCCCGAGAGATATGGATTTCTCGTAAGTGAATCGAATGACGTGTTACTCATTGATGATGAGGAGCCTACCAGTTATGAAGAAGTGCTGACAAGTTCAGAAAGGGATAAGTGGCTTGGTGCCATGAAGTCGGAAATGGATTCCATGTATGAAAAACCAAGGTTGGAACTTGGTTGACCCACCTGAAGGCATAAAGCCTATAGGGTGCAAGTGGGTTTTCAAGAAGAAAACCGACATGGATGGTAATGTGATTACCTATAAGGCTAGATTGGCGGCGAAAGGATATCGTCAAAAACAAGGCGTTGATTATGACGAAACCTATTCGCCTGTAGCTATGCTTAAATCCATTCGGATGCTCCTGGCCATAGCGGCTCATTATGATTATGAGATATGGCAGATGGATGTGAAAACAGCTTTCCTTAATGGAAACCTGATCGAGGACGTGTATATGATACAGCCTGAGGGTTTCACATCGGTTGATAAAACCAAGGTATGCAAATTGTGACGGTCCATTTATGGATTGAAGCAAGCATCCAGGAGCTGAAATATCCGTTTTGATGAGATGATCAAAAAGTTTGATTTCTCACAAAAATCCAGACGAATCTTGTGTGTACAAGAAGGTTAGTGGGAGTGTGGTCGTGTTCCTAGTATTATATGTCGATGACATATTACTTATAGGAAACAATGTTTCAATCTTACAGTCAGTGAAGGTTTGGTTATCCAAGACATTCTCCATAAAAGACCTAGGAGAAGCAACCTACATCCTCGGGATTAAGATCTATAGAGATAGATCGAAACGGTTGCTTGGTCTTTCACAGTCTACATATATAGACCGAGTGCTAAAGAGGTTTAGCATGTCAGAATCCAAGAAAGGTTTCCTACCCATCAGGCATGGGATACACCTTTCAAAGTCTATGTGTCCGCGCACAGAAGATGAGAGGATTTGCATGAGTAAAATTCCCTATGCATCCACAATAGGATCTATCATGTATGCTATGTTATGTACGAGGCCTAATGTATCGTATGCTCTGAGTGTCACGAGCAGATACCAGTCTGATCCAGGAATGGATCATTGGGTGGTTGTTAAGATGATCCTTAAGTACTTAAGAAGAACTAAGGATGCGTTCCTAATATATGGAGAAGGGTACATGGTGATACGTGGGTATACGGATGGAACTCCGCATGCAAGGATGATTCCATGTCTCAGTCTGGGTATGTATTCACCTAGAATGGAGGCGCAATAAGTTGGAAAGGTTCCAAGCTTGACACTATAGCGGATTCTGCCACTAAGGCAGAATACGTTGCAGCTTTCGAAGCAGCAAAGGAAGCGATTTGGATCAAGAAGTTCATCTATGAACTTGATGTGGTCTCATCAATGATGCAAACATGTGCTTCGCCGCTATCATTTGATCAGAGAGATCATTAGTAGGAAGGAAATACAAATCTTGAAAAACCCCACTGAAAGGAACTTAGCGGATCCTTTGACTAAGGCATTACCTCAAAGTAAGTTTGAGGGTAATGTTAGAGCTTATGGTATTGGATACCGTAGCGATTGGCATTAGGCCAAGTGGGAGTTTGTTAGTAATATATGAGAGGTGTCCTAAGGCAATCGCCTTATGTATGAACCATTTATTTGATAAATGAAGATTCACTATTTGAGTGTACATGTTTTCATGTATTTGATTGGATCTTAAACTCATTTACTGAATGTCCGTGATACGATTCACAACATGAGAGAATTTGTGATTGGATCACAACTAGTGAGTATCTCTACATGTGTAATTGTGATATATCAGAATTATCCCTAGTCGATGAATTGATGGATTTGGACACCATCAATTCTGTCGAGACTAGCACGATGTATACTCCTTGGTGTATCCAAGCAGCTGATTCTCACTGGCTGGAGACATTGTGATGTCCGGAGTTGATCGTGGATGCTAGTTATGGTAACTAGTTCATTGGAGTGACCAGCCGTAAGACTTCATATGGTTCTCTGCATATATAGATATGTCAATGAAGTTCTTACTGTAGCTTAAGTGCGATGTTCCTTTGACTTGCGGTATTCAAGTCATCTTGATCATGGAGACTTATGCTTTGACATCTTAAGCAAGCATCTCTAAGGAGATGTGGACCCGGGATGATTGGGTATATGTCGAAGTGATCAAAGGTGTTTGAATAGCCTATAAAGGATTCACCACTCCTTGCGAGGAGATGTATACCCATGGCCTCTCGTCGGATTGTTACTAAAGTCTTTGGCCAAAACATTGCATGTTTAGAGTAAAGTACTCTTCGATACATGTGCAGTAACTAGAATCCGTAGGACGAGGAAATGATACTTGGGCTAGGTGTGACGTAGTCAGCCTAGTGGGGACTGACACTATAGACCATGTCCTGAACCAAGTGGGTATAAGTTGAGTGAAGGGAATGGGGCACGAATCATTCGAGCTGCTGAAGGGTTTCAGAAATAGTTGTGGATCAACCGTTGATCTTTTCGGTTAATTGGGGATCATGATGTACTACTAGGTGCCACTCATGGTCATTCTATAATTAATGGTTAATTATAGATGGCCAACATAAACCGAGAACCTATTTGGTCACACACACAACGAGCGTAATCCAAAGGATTTAAAACGAGCTTGAGAATGGGATTCTCAGACCGAGAGAAACTATGTTTGGTTGGACTAAACAAGAAGCGAGCATGAAATTGTTTCAGTCGCAATGGAAGCATGGATGGCCCGTGTCTTATGAAGACATAATGGATGAACCAAAATGGTTTGGTACTAATCCAATGGAGGAGAATAAACCAAAGGGTTTGGTTTATTTTAAACGAATGAACCAAAAGTTGGTTCAGTTCGTTTTAACTTAAAATAAACCATCATGGTTTGGTTTATTTTAACTTATCTTAATGGAGAGGGTTAACGGGCCTAATGGTTATGATCCAATAACCATTAAGAGAATTAGTTCTCTATAAAAGAGGGCTTAAGAGATAATTAAGCCCTAAACCTAGTTGTCGCCCACCTCCTCTCCTTGGAGAATTCGGCTCCAACTCCATTGCCGCCCAGCCCCTTGTGCCGCCGTCCAACTCCTTGTCGGCATCCAAGCTTCAGCCGGTGATCCTCTGGCGACCCTCCGGTGAGCTCCTTTAGGTTTGGCATCAAGGTGAGCTTTATCTTCCCTTTGTTGGCCCGCGCCTATCTCCTCCACCAAAGCTGTCCAGTTTTCTGGACAGCTTGTTCTCCTCTCGTCGGAGCATCGTTTGGATGACGATTAGAGCTCCGACAGCGGCTAACTTACCGAGGATTCGATCTTCGGTAATCCTCTGAGGTGGAGGACGAAGGATTTGTCAAACGGTTGACGAATACCTCTCCGGAGAAGCGAGTTTTGAGGACTCGTCTTTGCATCCGAATTTGGATTCGGATCGTGATCATCTCTCGATCACGTCGTCTTCAACACGAGGCTAGTAACCCGTACGAAGACGAAGCTCGTGGCTTAGCGAAGTCATCCTAAGGATACTCGGCGTGGATACGGATAGACACGATTCTAGCGAGGATCGTTCCGGTTGATGTCGTTCCCACTACACGTAATACGAAAGGTATAACGTAGTTAAATTTCCTTTTATTGCAAATTTAAATTTACGGTTATGTCTACACATGTTGTACTATGCATGCGTGTGATGTGTGTGTTGTAATAAATATAGATTTATTAATTTTATTGCTTCCGCTGTGCTCATGTTTACGAAACATGATCAAACACACACACGCCGCGGTGCCAGAAACCCAACAGTGGTATCGGAGCCCAGGTTGTGTTTCGACATAATCGTAAAATGGTTTTGCGATAGTCATAATGTTATTTCTGGAAATTTTCTAATTTTGGAAATTTAGAAGTATTTATGGAAATTTTAATTTTGGAAAGTCTAGAAGTATTTATGGAAATCTTCCACTTTTGGAAAGTTGGAAGTATTTATAGAAATTGATATTTTCCATAAATAAAATATTTGATTAGATTCTGGAAATTTGTTTCCTAATTTAATCATGATTTGATTTGGGAAATCAAATCTTAAAATATTTTATTTCCATAAGTAGTTTTGATGATTTAGGAAATTGGTTTCCTAAATTTATTTTCCTTAATCAACTATTTCCATAAATAAAATATGTGATTAGATTTGAAAATTTGTTTCCTAATTTAATCATGATTTGATTTGGAGAATCAAATCTTAATCATATTTTATTTCCATAAATAATTATGACAAACAAGGAAATTATGTACATAACATAATTGTATGTCATGTAATTGCATTATATGCATATCATTATGCCATGCATGTCGTGACATGTAGATGTATGTCATGTATGTCATGTCATGTAGATAATAGTTATTTGCATGCAAAGAGGATGAGACATAAAAACCCTTACTCAATATTAAAGCCTACACCTTCCATTAATATGGTTAGAACCAGAGTTCCGTTTCTTGTTTGGGTTGTTGGACTCTCTCCAAGCCCGGCTCGAACCCGAACATGTTCAAACCATGAAATAGTTTAATACTAATATGGTAAGAGTCAAAGGTCAATCGTTAGCTTTGGTTGTTGGACTCTCTCTAAGTCGGGCTAATTGGTTGAATGTTCTCTAACCATATTAAAACTATTTCTCGATTAATGGGTTGGCTTTAACTTGGAGCATCGGCTTTTTGGACTCTCTCCAAGGTCGATCTGAAGGGAGGTGAAGTTGGGTGCTATGCATATGATGCATACTTGTTAATGTGTTAACAACCCGATGTATGTGTGAACATTCAATTAGTTTTTAGCACATTGTGATAGTTGCATATATGCGATATGCAATCGGTATATTTGATACCTACCATCGTAGTTATGAATGGCTTGTTGGACTCTCTCCAAGGTTGTTCATATTTATGTTGGATATCAGCCCATTCGGAGATGGACCTACGATCTCCCGAATTGATTTTGGGGTTTTTGAAATTCAAAAAAATGAATGGGATTTATAAATGTATGTTGATGCATTTTAAAATCATTTTCTCATATATGTTGATTTTGTATTTCTAGATTAATCGCTTGATCATTATGTCTTTGAATTTGCTCTCTATTTTGAATTCAAATAAATTGACTGGGCCGAACTTCTTGGACTGGCTTAGAAACTTGAGAATTGTTCTCAAGATGGAAAAGCTTGTGTATATCCTCGAAGAGCCTCTTTCCGCCCATCCTAGTGATGATGCAACACCGGACCAATTGTTGGCCCATCAGAAACATATGAGTGATTCTGAGCAAGTGAGTTGCCTCATGCTAGCCGCGATGGTACCCGAGCTGCGGAAGCAGCATGAGCATATGGATGCTCATACCATAGCCTTTATCATTATGAGTTGTTTGATAAGCAAGTGAGATTCGAAAGGTTCGAAGTCTCTAAGCTCCTCTTCACCTCTGAGATGCAAGAAGGTTCATCTGTGGTACTGCTCAACATGATGATGACTATGGAGCCTTCTGTGAAGCATGAGCAGGGACAGTGTTGTTAGTTGATTCCTCGAAGATAGGTTCTAAGAGGAAGTCAAAGGAAAAGCAGAAGGGGAAGAAAAAGGCTAAAAAGGCAGAACCAGCTCAAAAGGGCACTTGCCGTCATTATGGCAAGGAGGGCCATTGGCGAAGAAATTGTAATATTTATCTTGAGTTTTTGAAGAAGAATAAGGCTTCGGATGCTCCATCTTCTTCAGATATCTTCATTATTGATTGTCATTCTATTTTCTCAAACACTTGGGTATTGGATACTGGGTGTGGCTCACATATATGTAATGATATACATGGGCTAAGGAATAGAAGAAGACTCGTCAAGGGAGAGTCAAATTTACATGTTGGGAATGGAGCAAAGGTTGCTGCACTCGCCATCGGAATATATTTGTTGAAACTCCCTACAGGACTTGTCTTAGAACTGGACAATTGCTTTTATGTTCCTTCATTGATAAAGAACATCATTTCTATTTCTTGTTTAAATATAAATGGGTACCATTTGACTTTTAGTAACAATTGTTGTTACATAACTTTGAATGGAGTTCTTTATGGAACTGGAACTTTAAGCAATGGTGTTTATACGTTGGACATATCCAGTGACATTTTCAATATCGAAGCGAGCAACAAGCGTGCTCGAAAGGATAATCAATTAGACTCCTACATGTGGCATTGTCGTCTTGGCCATGCAAGCAAGAAATGCATGTCCGAATTACACCGATGTGGAATTCTGGAATCGTTTGAATTGGATTCATACGATACATGTGAATCATGCTTAAAAGGCAAGATGACTAAGTTACCTTTTACAGGAAAAGGTGAACAAGTATGAGAGTTGCTAGGTCTAATACATACTGATGTATGTGAACCTATGTCAACTCAAGCTTTAGGAGGTTATAGCTACTTCATTACCTTCACTGATGATCACTCACGGTTTGAGTTTGTGTTCTTAATGAAACATAAGTCTGAAGCCTTTGAAAGGTTCAAAGAATTTAGAAATAAAGTTGAAAAATAACATGACAAGAGTATTAAAATACTTCGATCGGATCGAGGTGGTGAATACTTAAGTCAAGAGTTTCTAGATTATCTAAGAGATAATGGTATATTGTCTCAATGGACTCCGTCATATACACCATAGCATAATGGTGTATCTGAGAGGCATAACCGGACCTTGTTGGACATGATCAGGTCAATGATGAATCATGCGAATCTTCCCAAGTCCTTTTGGGGCTATGCGCTTCAAACAGTTGTTTACTTGTTAAACAGAATGCTAACCAAGGTAGTCTCCACTACTCCATATGAGATATGGAATAGTAAGAAACCTCATGTATCTTACTTGAAGATATGGGGTTGTCCTACTTATGTGAAGCGGACTGTATCAGACAAATTGGATGCTAAGTCTGATAAATGTCTATTTATTGGATACCCTAAGGAAACAAGGGGTTACCAATTCTATCATCCTGTGAAACAAAAGGTGTTTGTTTCAAGACATATTGTGTTTCTAGAGAACGAGTTTCTCTTGCAAGAAAATAGTGGGAGTGTCGTGGAGTTTGAAGAGGCTCGAGAGACTCAAATAAACATTGATGAGATACCTGGTGAAGCACAACAGTCGATATCTCATAGTGATGAGCAATCGGCTGGACCTACTGAAACACCACATCTTCGTAGATCTGGTATAACACGCAATATTCCTGAGAGATATGGATTTCTCGTAAGTTAATCGAACGACGTGTTACTCATTGATGATGAGGAGCCTACCAGTTATGAAGAAGTTCTGACATGTTCAGAAAGGGATAAGTGGCTTGAAGCCATGAAGTCGGAAATGGATTCCATGTATGAAAACCAAGTTTGGAACTTGGTTGACCCACCTGAAGGCATAAAACCTATAGGGTGCAAGTGGGTTTTCAAGAAGAAAACCGACATGGATGGTAATGTGATTACCTATAAGGCTAGATTGGTGGCGAAAGGATATCGTCAAAAGCAAGGTGTTGATTATGACGAAACTTATTCGCCTGTTGCTATGCTTAAATCCATTCGGATGCTCCTGGCTATAGCGGCTCATTATGATTATAAGATATGGCAGATGGATGTGAAAACAACTTTCCTTAATGGAAATCTGCTCGAGGACGTGTATATGATACAGCCTGAGGGTTTCACATCGGTTGATAAAACCAAGGTATGCAAATTGCGACGGTCCATATATGGATTGAAGCAAGCATCTAGGAGCTGGCATATCCATTTTGATGAGACAATCAAAGAGTTTGATTTCTCACAAAATCCAGACGAACCTTGTGTCTAAAAGTAGGTTAGTGGGAGTGCAATCGTGTTCCTAGTATTGTATATCGATGACATATTACTTATAGGAAACGATGTTTCAGTCTTACAGTCAGTTAAGATTTGGTTGTCCAAGACATTCTCCATGAAAGACCTGGTAGAAGCAACCTACATCCTCGGGGTTAAGATCTATAGAGATAGATCGAAACGGTTGCTTGGTCTTTCACAGTCTACATATATAGACCGAGTGCTAAAGAGGTTTAGCATGTCAGAATCCAAGAAAGGTTTCCTACCCATCAGGCATGGGATACACCTTTCGAAGTCTATGTGTGCACACACAGAAGACGAGAGGATTTGCATGAGTAAGATTTCCTATGCATCCGCAATTGGATCTATCATATATGTTATGTTATGTTATGTACGAGGCCCGATGTATCATATGCTCTAAGTGTCACGAGTAGATACCAGTCTGATCCAGGAATGGATCATTGGGCGGCTGTTAAGACAATCCTTAAGTACTTGAGAAGAACTAAGGATGCGTTCCTAATATATGGAGAAGGGTACATGGTGATACATGGGTATATGGATGCCAGCTTCTATATAGACAAGGATGATTTCATGTCTTAGTCTGGGTATGTATTCACCTGGAATGGAGGTGCAATAAGTTGGAAAGGTTCCAAGCTTGACACTATAGCAAATTCTGCTACTAAGGCAGAATACATTACAGCTTTGGAAGCAGCAATGGAAGCAGTTTGGATCAAGAAGTTCATCTCTGAACTTGATGTGGTCTCATCAATGATCCAAACATATGCTTCGCCGCTATCATCTGATCAGAGAGATCATTAGTAGGAAGGAAATACAAATCGATAAAATCCCCACTGAAAGGAACTTAGCGGATCCTTTGACTAAGGCATTACCTCAAAGTAAGTTTGAGGGTCATGTTAGAGCCTATGGTATTGGATACCGTAGCGATTGGTATTAGGCCAAGTGGGAGTTTGTTAGTAATATGTGAGAGATGTTCTAAGGCAATTGCCTTATTTAGAATCATTTATATGATAAATGAAGATTCACTATTTGAGTATACATGTTCTCATGTATTTGATTAGATCTTAAACTCATTTACTGAATGTCCACGATACGATTAAAAGCATGAGAGAATTTATGATTGGATCACAACTATTGAGTATCTCTACATGTGTAATTGTGATGTATCGAAATTATCCCTAGTCGATGAATTGATGGATTCGGACACCATCAAATTTGTCGAGACTAGCACGAGGTATACTCCTTGGTGTATCCAAGCAGCTGATTCTCACTGGCTGGAGACATTGTGATGTCCGGAGTTAATCGTAGATGCTAGTTATGGTAACTAGTTCATTGGAGTGACCAGCCGTAAGACTTCATATATTTCTCTGCATATATAGATATGTCAATGAAGTTCTTACTGCAGCTTAAGTGCGATGTTCCTTTGACTTGCGGCATTCAAGTCATATTGGTCATGAAGACTTATGCTTTGACATCTTAAGCAAGCATCTCCAAGAAGATGTGGACCCGGGATGATTGGGTATAAGTCGAAGTGATCGAAGGTGTTTGAATAGCCTATAAAGGATTCACCACTCCTTGCGAGGAGATGTATACCCATGGCCTCTCGTCAGATTGTTACTAAAGTCTTTGGTCAAAGCATTACATGTTTAGAGTAAGGTACTCTTAGATACATGTGCAGTAACTAGAATCCGTAGGACGAGAAAATGATACTTGGGTGAGGTGTGACGTAGTCAACCTACTGGGGACTGACACAATAGACCATGTCCTGAACCGAGTGGGTATAAGATGAGTGAAGGGAATGGGGCACGATTCATTGGAGCTGCTAAAGGGTTTCATAAATAGTTCTGGATCAACCGTTGATCTTTTCGATTAATTGGGGATCATGATGTACTACTAGGTGCCACTCATGATCGTTCTATAATTAATGGTTAATTATAGACGACCAACATAAATCGAGAACCTATTTGGTCACACGCACAACGAGCGTAATCCGAAGGATTTAAAACGAGGTTGAGAATGAGATTCTCAGACCGAAAGAAACTAAGTTTGGTTGGACCAAACAAGGAGTGAGCATGAAATCGTTTTAGGTGCAATGGAAGCTTGGATGGGCCGTGTCTTATGAAGACATGATGGAAGAACCAAATTGGTTTGGTTCTTATCCAATGGTGGAGAATAAACCAAAGGGGTTTGGTTTGTTTTAAACGAATGAACCAAAGTTGGTTCGGTTCGTTTTAACTTAAAATATACCAAATCGGTTTGGTTTATTTTAACTTAAATTAAAGGAGCGGGTTAACGGGTTTTGGTTATGAATCAATAACCATTAGGAGAATTTGTTCTACCCCTAGCCACCGCCCACCCCCTTGTCCTCTTGGCGCCGCCAAGATCCTTGCTGGCATCCAAGCTTCAGCCGGCGATCCTTCAGTGACCCTCCAGTGATCTTCCTTGGCTCCGGCGACACGGTGAGCATCTAGCTTCCTTATTTGGCCGGCGCTAATCCTCCACCAAAGCTGTCCAGTTTTCTGGACAGCTTATTTATTTTGTGTCGGAGCATCATTTGGACGATGTTTGGAGCTCTGACAGTGGCTACTTTGCCGGGGATTCGATCTCCGGTAATCCTCAGAGGTGGAGGACGAAGGATTCGTCAAACGGTTGGCGAATACCTCTCCGGAGAAGCGAGTTTTTGAGGACTCATTTTGAATCCGAATTTTGATTCGAATTGTGATCTTCTCTCGATCACATCGTCTTCGACACGAGGCTAGTGACTCGTACGAAGACGAGGCTCATGACTTTGTGAAGTCATCCCGAAGATACTCGACATGGATACGGATAGAGGTGATTCTAGTGAGGATCGCTCCGGTTGATGTCTTTCTCGCTAAACGTGATACGTCAGGTATACGTAGAATAAATTTCCTTTTTTTGCAAAATTTGAAACTACGATTATGTCTACACATGTTGTACTATGCATGAGTGTTGTGTGTGTGTTGTAATAAATTAGATTTATTATTTTTATTTCTTCTGTTGTGCACATATTTACGAAACATGTTCGAACACACACTCGCCACGGTGCCAGAAACCCAATAGTGGTATCAGAGCCTAGGTTGTGTTTTGATATAATCGTAAAATTATTTTGCGATAGTCGTAATGGTATTTATGGAAATTTTATACTTTTGGAAAGTTAGAAGTATTTATGGAAATATTTAATTTTGGAAATTTTAGAAGTATTTATCGAAATCTTCTACTTTTGGAAAGATAGAAGTATTTACGGAAATTGATATTTTCCATAAATAAAATATTTTATTAGATTTGGAAATTAATTTCCTAATTTAATCATGATTTGATTTGGGAAATCAAATCTTTAAATATTTAATTTCCATAAGTAGTTTTGATAATTTAGGAAATTTGTTTCCTAAATTGACTTTCCTTAATCAACACTTTCCACAAATAAAATATGTGATTAGATTTGGAAATTTATTTCCTAATTTAATCATGATTATATTTGGAGAATTAAATTTCAAACATATTTTATTTCCAGAAATAGTTTTGACATATAAGGAAATTGTGTACATTTCATAATTGTATGTCATGTAATTGCATTAGATGCATATCATTATGTCATGCGTGTCGTGACATGTAGATGTATGTCATGTATGTCATGTCATGTAGATAATAGTTATTTGCATGCAAAGAGGATGAGACATAAAAACTCTTACTCAATATTAAAGCTTACACCTTCCATTAATATAGTTAGAACCAGAGTTCCGTTTCTTGTTTGGGTTGTTGGACTCTCTCCAAGCCCGGCTCGAACCCGAACATGTTCAAACCATGGAATAGTTTAATACTAATATGGTAAGAGTCAGAGGTCAATCGTTCAAACCATGGAATGTATATTGATGTATTTTAAAATCATTTTCTCATATATGCTCATTTTGTATTTCTAGATTAATCGCTTGATCATGATGTCTTTGAATTTGCGCTCTATTTTGAATTCAAATAAATTGACTGGGTCGAACTTCTTCGACTGGCTTAGAAACTTTAGAATTGTTCTCAAGATGGAAAAGCTTGTGTATATCCTCGAAGAGCCTCTTTCCGCCCGTCCTAGTGATGATGCAACACCGGACCAATTGTTGGCCCATCAAAAACATGTGAGTGATTCTGAGCAAGTGAGTTGCCTCATGCTAGCCGCGATGGTACCCGAGCTGCGGAAGCAGCATGAACATATGGATGCTCATACCATAGCCTTTATCATTATGAGTTGTTTGATGAGCAAGTGAGATTCGAAAGGTTCGAAGTTTCCAAGCTCCTCTTCACCTCTGAGATGCAAGAAGGTTCATCTGTGGTACTGCTCAACATGCTGAAGACTATGGAGCCTTCTATGAAGCATGAGCAGGGGACGGTGTTGTTAGTTGATTCCTCGAAGAAAGGTTCTAACAGGAAGTCAAAGGAATAGCAGAAGGGGAAGAAAAAGGCTAAAAAGGCAGAACCAGCTCAAAAGGACACTTGCCATCATTATGGCAAGGAGGGCCATTGGCAAAGAAATTGTAATATTTATCTTGAGTTCGTGAAGAAGAATAAGGCATCGGATGCCCCATCTTCTTCAGATATCTTCGTTATTGATTGACATTCTATTTCCTCAAACACTTGGGTATTGAATACTGGGTGTGGCTCACATATATATAATGACATACATGGGCTAAGGAATAGAAGAAGACTCGTCAAGGGAGAGTCAAATTTACGTGTTGGGAATGGAGCAAAGGTTGCTGCACTTGCCATCGGAACGTATTTGTTGAAATTCCCTACAGGACTTGTCTTAGAACTGGACAATTGCTTTTATGTTCCTTCGTTGATAAAGAACATCATTTCTATTTCTTGTTTAAATAGAAATGGGTACCATTTGACTTTTAGTAACAATTGTTGTTACATAACTTTGAATGGAGTTCTTTATCGGACTGGAACTTTAAGCAATGATATTTATACGTTGGACGTATCCAGTGACGTTTCAATATCGAAGCGAGCAACAAGCGTGCTCGAAAGGATAATCAATTAGACTCCTACATGTGGCATTGTTGTCTTGGCCATGCAAACAAGAAACGCATGTCCGAATTACACCGATATGGAATTCTGGAATCGTTTGAATTGGATTCATACGATACATGCGAATCATGCTTAAAAGGCAAGATGACTAAGTTACCTTTTACAGGAAAAGGTGAACGAGTGGGAGAGTTGCTAGGTCTAATACATACTGATGTATGTGGACCTATGTCAACTCAAGCTTTAGGAGGCTATAGCTTCTTCATTACCTTCACCGATGATCACTCACGGTTTGGGTATGTGTTCTTGATGAAAATCAAGTCTGAAGCCTTTGAAAGGTTCAAAGAATTCAGAAATGAAGTAGAGAAACAACATGACAAGAGTATTAAAATACTTCGATCGGATCGAGGTGGTGAATACTTAAGTCAAGAGTTTCTAGATTATCTAAGAGACAATGGTATATTGTCTCAATGGACTCCGCCATATACACGACAGCATAATGGTGTATCTGAGAGTCGTAACCGGACCTTGTTGGACATGGTCAGGTCAATGATGAATAATGCGAATCTTTCCAAGTCCTTTTGGGGCTATGCGTTTCAGGTAGTTGTTTACTTGTTAAACAGAATGCCAAACAAGGTAGTTTCCACTACTCCATATGAGATATGGAATAGTAAGAAACCTCTTGTATCTTACTTGAAGATATGGGGTTGTCCTGCTTATGTGAAGCGGACTGTATCAGATAAATTGGATGCTAAGTCTGATAAATGTCTATTTATTGGATACCCTAAGGAAACAAGGAGTTACCAATTCTATCATCCTGTGGAACAAAAGGTGTTTGTTTCAAGGCATGCTGTGTTTCTAGAGAACGAGTTTCTCTTGCAAGAAAACAGTGGGAGTGTCATCGAGCTTGAGAAGGCTCGAGAGACTCAAATAGACATCGATGAGATACCTGGTGAAGCACAACAGTCGATAACTCATAGTGATGAGCAATCGGCTGGACCTATTGAAACACCACATCTTCATAGATCTGTTAGAACACGCAATATTCCTGAGAGATATGGATTTCTTATAAGTGAATCGATCGACGTGTTACTCATTGATGATGAGGAGCCTACCAGTTATGAAAAAGTTCTGACATGTTCAGAAAGGGATAAGTGGCTTGAAGCCATGAAGTCGGAAATGGATTTCATGTATGAAAACCAAGTTTGGAACTTGGTTGACCCACCTGAAGGCATAAAACATATAGTGTAAAATACCGAAAAAATAATAATAATAAATAAATAAATATAAAATAAAATATTATTCCTCGTTAATTGATAAACTATCTTGTGGAATTTTTCAGAAATTTTTAGAAATTTTTCTGGATTTAAATGGAGGTTCTATGGATATTTTATGGGGATAAAACGAACAGGCTTTTGTAAAGCCTGTTTAGACTATCTTGTATTAAATGGTTTAATTAAACTAAATTCGTCGTTTCCCGTCAGTTTCAGTATTCGCGACTCCCTTTTCTTCTTCGCGATCCCGACCTTTCCTCCTCCTCCTTCCCCCGCGCGACTTCCTCCTCCAAATCACTCGTCGCTCCACACATCGTCGCCGCCCTTCGCCGCCTGTTGGAGCAGCTCGCCATCCACAGTCGTCGCTGTCGCCAAATTGCGCGAGCACCACCGCCGCCTTTCTTTCTTCCGATCGAGCATCGTCACAACTCCTGATCGTCGTCGATCGGACCTTCTGCCGTCTGAGACCTCTACCGGAGCAGACGACGACTGGGAAGGAAGTCGGTGCCCCTTGCTTCTCAGTGATCCCGCGACGGCTGATGGCTCCTTCCGGTGGGAGATCTGGCTATAGGTGAAGAGGCCGACGGACGTCGACGCACATGGCCGAGAATTAGGGTCGGTGGCGAGTCGATCAGGTGTCGTACTTCTCGAGCGCTGACAGAGCAAGCCACCTTCGGGTCTTTCCGTCGCGAGTTGTTGATCTCCTCTGTCGATCAGTGCCGACGATCGCTGTGGGTGCTAGGTAAGGGGTGATTCCTTACATTGGGCCAGATTTAGGGCTACGGTGCATCTTCCTTGCGTTGACGATCTGTGTTGGATAGGTGTTGGTGTCGGCAAACAGGGGTAAGTAAAGGTGTGGCTGCCGGTTCTGTGGAGTTGATGCCGATGAGGATTAACTGTCGGTGAAGCTTCAAGTGTTGGTAAGCAAGGCCGGGCCTTTTCAGGCCGTGAATTCAATTTTGATTCGCTGATGGACAAAGGTGGGGTCGAGTCAGAATGGTTGATTGGGCGGATTTTATACTGAGGTTGGATTACGAATCGCTGGTAAATCAAGCAATGGGAGGTAAGCGTGATTGTGTATGTTATGAAATAGATTGTGTTATAAGCTGCAATCGACAGGTTATTACTCTTGGATTTAACAAGGGAACTAATCGATAATGAATTGTTCCTACAGATTCTAGTGGAAAAGTGAATCGGTACGAGGAAAGGGATAAGACTTGAGTAGGGTTGTCCTTATTCGATGGTACACTTGGTTCCAAAAATTCACGGAGAGAGGATTGAAGCAAGAATGGGTAAGTCTGGATCTGAATGTTATAAATTTGGTATTTGACTTACAGTTGGTTAAATTATAGTTTATTTGCCTATGTGATGAGTAGAGTTATTCTATTGGTAAGATTTGGGATTAGGATTGGGTTAGATTTCTTTTCCTACTGATCGTTTATGTTAGTGCTTGAATTTAATTGTGAATGGTGATATTTGCAGGACGTGGATACAAGGCAGATCCACAGACGTGAAGATATTATTTCACAGAGCTATTTAGCAGGTGGGTAATTTCCTACCTGGTCCGGGTAGATGTATTGCCTTCAGATTTAGTCATAGATATGAGCATGTTAGGTGTTCATATTACCTTGACCCTGCTCTTTTTATCGTATGCTTGATACTTTACCGTTGGCTATTAACTCCATTGCTGCTATCATGTTTATTTTACCATGATTAGGAGTTATATATATAGGTGATGTAAGTAACTTAGAATTTGTTTAAGTTAAGTACAAGTAGTAAAGTCCGGATGACAACCTGATTGTAAATTGGGCAAAAAGATCATCCGTGGGTAGATAAGGTCTTGAACCTACAGTTAATCCTAGTACCCCTAGGTTGCATGTTTACCAATGACTATGTATTGTATAAATGGTCAAGTGAATGGTACTTAATGTGTCGCTACGGACCTATGGTCCTAGCTTGATAATCGGTTTAAGTATGACTCTCTACAGGATAGAGAGTGCGTCGATCAGTTAGGTACGACTCTCTACAGGATGGAGAGTGCGTCTATCAGTTTGAGTATGACTCTCTACAGGATAGAGAGTGCGTCGATTAGATTGGTATGACTCTCTACAGGATAGAGAGTATTATGATCAGTTGAGTACGACTCTCTGCAGGATAGAGAGTGCGTTGATATGGTTAGTATGATTCTCTGTAGAATAGAGAGTCTATGGTGGATGTCTGTATGTGAGACATCGCATTCATGTCATTTGCATGCACGCTGGCGACGAGGTCTCCCTTGTGGTTGAGAGTGTCGCCAGTCATCCTGCCTCCACGGTTACTCATAGGAGGAGTCACCCGTGTGAGGGCAGAGCATTGTGGTGCCACACTCTACCACAATAGACGATGGTAGTTGTATTTGCATGTTGTAGTCCTGCGTGTGTGGCACTCGACCACTTATGGGTAGTGACTGTCGGAGTGGCCAACAGCAGGGACCCCCATCGTGTAGCTTTCTCTTTACGCTTATATGCTACTCGATCATACTGCCCACTCGGCCACTCGAGAGTAGTGGTTGGTGTTGAGTTGGGACAGTTGTCATGCTCGAGCCACCGAGGCCACACTGGGGTCGTGGTAGCTTTAGGGTGAGCCGACATGATCATGCATGCTGCATTGTCGTATCTTATGGCGCTTTGTATATTACCATATATAGATACATATATGTATGTGTGTATATATATATATGGATGGTTGAGATTAATATATATATAGATACAGTCTATATATATATGATTATTGTGATGTTGCATTTGATTGTACTATGCTTGCTGCATTTGGGTGTACATCATATTCATGCATGTTTCTTGCATTTGTTATACGATTGTATCGGATACTGGTATGGGTTGGACAGACCATTAGATACTTTGACCTGTAGCTAGAGTATATTATGAGTTGATCTACTCTACATTATATATATATATATATATATATATATATATATATATATATATATATATATA
The DNA here is from genome assembly GCA_025175895.1 of Wurfbainia villosa. Taxonomy (NCBI): domain Eukaryota; kingdom Viridiplantae; phylum Streptophyta; class Magnoliopsida; order Zingiberales; family Zingiberaceae; genus Wurfbainia; species Wurfbainia villosa. Next base: position 9,165,747 of record CM045999.1, on the reverse strand, counting down.
TATATATATATATATATATATATATATATATATATATATATATATATATATATATATATATATATGTTGATATATGTTGAGTTGGATCGAGTAGCGTGGCAGACTTCAGGTATGTCTGCATTTTTTTTTTATGTTGTTTATTTGGTTAGACGGTATATGCATGTATTTATATACTATGCTGATATACCTATTGTACCTCTAGAGTATGTTGTTGAAAATACATGTGATATGACATATATACATGTTTTTCTATTACCTGCTGAGTTTTACTCACCACCCCACGGACCGGTTTTACGCCCTGTAAAGTAGAAGACTTCGTGACGGCTTGGAGCATCGCCGGCTGACATCGTCTCATCTCACCTCCGAGGCTCCCGTGTGTATTTGGGCTTTCCGTCCATTGTGTATTGTATTTTGGAGTTTTTGTGATGTACATGTTGTATATTCGGATTTTTGTCGAAGTTTTGTATTGTTGTGATGTGTTAGTCATATCGATATGCATGTGTAGGATTGTATTGTTGTTGTATCGTTTCCGCTGTGTGTAGTTGTTTTGATATATATATACTGTTGTGGTTTGGTATATTTTTATATATTGTTGTCATTGTGGGCCTACGGGCCTTGTATTAACCCGAAATGTTGCCACGTATAGGGGAGATGTTGTCCGTTTGATTTTCAGCTCGGCATGCTCTCGGGGCGTGACATATAGGGTGCAAGTGGATTTTCAAGAAGAAAACTGACATGGATGGTAATGTGATTACCTATAAGGCTAGATTGGTGGCGAAAGGATATCATCAAAAGCAAGGTGTTGATTATGACGAAACCTATTCGCCTGTTGCTATGCTAAAATCTATTCGGATGCTCCTAGCCATAGCGGCCCTTTATGATTATGAGATATGACATATGGATGTGAAAACAACTTTCCTTAATGGAAACCTGCTCGAGGACGTGTATATGATACAGCCTGAGGGTTTCACATCGGTTGATAAAACCAAGGTATACAAATTGCGACGGTCCATATATGGATTGAAATAAGCATCCAGGAGCTGGAATATCCGTTTTGATGAGACAATCAAAAAGTTTGATTTCTGACAAAATCCAGACGAACCTTGTGTGTAAAAGAAGGTTAGTGGGAGTGCAGTCGTGTTCCTAGTATTGTATGTCGATGATATATTACTTATAGGAAATGATGTTTCAGTCTTACAGTCAGTTAAGATTTGGTTGTCCAAGACATTCTCCATGAAAGACCTAGGAGAAGCAACCTACATCCTCGGGGTTAAGATCTATAAAGATAGATCGAAACAGTTGCTTGGTCTTTCACAGTCTACATATATAAACCGAGTGCTAAAGAGGTTTAGCATGTCAGGATCAAAGAAAGGTTTCCTACCCATCAGGCATGGGATACACCTTTCGAAGTCTATGTGTCCACGCACAGAAGACGAGAGGGTTTGCATGAGTAAGATTTCCTATGCATCCGCAATAGGATCTATCATGTATGCTATGTTATGTACGAAGCACGATGTATCATATGCTCTAAGTGTCACGAGTAGATACCAGTCTGATCCAGGAATGGATCATTGGGCGGCTGTTAAGACAATCCTTAAGTACTTGAGAAGAACTAAGGATGCGTTCCTAATATTTAGAGAAGGGTACATGGTGATACGTGGGTATACGGATGCTAGCTTCTAGATAGACAAGGATGATTTCATGTCTCAGTCTGGGTATGTATTCACCTGGAATTGAGGCGCAATAAGTTGGAAAGGTTCCAAGCTTGACATTATAGCGGATTCAGCCACTAAGGCAGAATAAATTACAGCTTTGGAAGCAGCAAAGGAAGCGGTTTGGATCAAGAAGTTCATCTCTGAAATTGATGTGGTCTCATCAATGATCTAAACATATGCTTCGCCACTATCATCTGATCAGAGAGATCATTAGTAGGAAGGAAATACAAATCTAGGAAATCCCCACTGAAAGGAAATTAGCTGATCCTTTGACTAAGGCATTATCTCAAAGTAAGTTTGAGGGTCATGTTAGAGCCTATGGTATTGGATACCGTAGCGATTGGCATTAGGCCAAGTGGGAGTTTGTTAGTAATATGTGAGAGATGTCCTAAGACAATCACCTTATGTTAGAACCATTTATATAATAAATGAAGATTCACTATTTGAGTATACATGTTCTCATGTATTTGATTAGATCTTAAATTCATTTACTGAATGTCCACGATACGATTCACAGCATGAGGGAATTTGTGATTGGATCACAACTAGTGAGTATCTCGACATGTGTAATTGTGATGTATCGAAATTATCCCTAGTCGATGAATTGATGGATTCGGACACCATCAAATCTGTCGAGACTTGCACGAGGTATACTCCTTGGTGTATCCAAGTAGCTGATTCTAACTGGCTGGAGACATTGTGATGTCCAGAGTTAATAGTGGATGATAGTTATGGTAACTAGTTCATTGGAGTGACCAGCCGTAAGACTTCATTTGGTTCTCTGCATATATAGATATGTCAATGAAGTTCTTACTGCAGCTTAAGTGCGATGTTCCTTTGACTTGCAGTATTCAACTCATCTTGGTCATGAAGACTTATGCTTTGACATCTTAAGCAAGCATCTCTAAGGAGATGTGGACCCGGAAAGATTGGGTATAAGTCGAAGTAATCGAAGGTGTTTGAATAGCCTATAAAGGATTCACCACTCCTTGCGAGGAGATGTATACCCATGGCCTCTCGTCGGATTGTTACTAAAGTCTTTGGCCAAAGCATTACATGTTTAGAGTAAGGTACTCTTGGATACATGTGCAGCAACTAGAATCCGTAGGATGAGGAAATGATACTTGGACTAGGTGTGATGTAGTCAACCTAGTGGGGACTGACACAATAGACCATGTTCTGAACCGAGTGTGTATAAGATGAGTGAAGGGAATGGGGCACGATTCATTGGAGCTGTTGAAGGGTTTCAGAAATAGTTCTGGATCAACCGTTGATCTTTTCGGTTAATTGGAGATCATGATGTACTACTAGGTGTCACTCATGATCATTCTATAATTAATGGTAAATTATAGATGAACAACATAAATCGAAAACCTATTTGCTCACGCGCACAACGAGCGTAATCCAAAGGATTTAAAACAAGTTTGATAATGAGATTCTCAGACTAAGAGAAACTAGGTTTGGTTGGAGCGAACATGAAATAATTTCAGGCGCAATGGAAGCATGGATGGGTCGTGTCTTATGAAGACATGATGGATGAACCAAATTGGTTTGGTTCTAATCCAATGGTGGAGAATAAACCAAAGGGGTTTGGTTTGTTTTAAACAAATGAACCAAAGTTGGTTCGGTTCATTTTAACTTAAAATAGATCAAATCGGTTTGGTTTATTTTAACTTAAATTAATGGAGCAGGTAACGGGTTTTGGTTATGAACCAATAACCATTAGGATAATTTGTTCTCTATAAAATAGGGCTCAAGGGTTTAATGAGAGCCATAATCCAAGTTGTCGCCCCCTCCCTTTTCTCCTCTTATGGTCGGCGCCCATACCCTAGTCGCCGCCCACCCTTGTGCTGCCGTCCAAGATCCTTGCCGGCGTCCAAGCTTCAGCCGGCGACCCTCCGGTGATCTTCCTTGGCTCCGGCGACAAGGTGAGCATTTAGCTTCCTTATTTGGCCGGCACTAATCCTCCACCAAAGCTGTTCAATTTTCTGGACAGCTTGTTTATTTCGTGTCGGAGCGTCGTTTGGATAACGTTTGGAGCTCCGACAGTGGATAATTTGTCGGGGATTCGATCTCCAATAATCCTCAGAGGTGGAGGACGAAGGATTCGTCAAACGGTTGGCGAATATCTCTCCGAAGAAGCGAGTTTTTGAGGACTCATTTTGAATCCGAATTTTGATTCGGATTGTGATCTTCTCTCGATCACATCGTCTTCGACACGAGGCTAGTGACTCGTACGAAGACGAGGCTCGTGACTTTGTGAAGTCATCCCGAAGATACTCGGCGTGGATACGGATAGAGGCAATTCTAGCGAGGATCGCTCCGGTTGATGTCTTTCCCGCTACACGTGATACGTCAGGTATATGTAGAATAAATTTCCTTTTTTGCAAAATTTGAAACTACGATTATGTCTACATATGTTGTACTATGCATGCGTGTGGTGTGTATGTTGTAATAAATTAGATTTATTATTTTTATTTCTTCCGCTGTGCACATGTTTACGAAACATATTCGAACACACACTCGCCGTGGTGCCGGAAACCCAACAGCCGAAAGACTTCATATGGTTCTCTGCATATATAGATATGTCAATGAAGTTCTTACTGCAGCTTAATTGCGATGTTCCTTTGACTTGCGGTATTCAAGTCATCTTGGTCATGAAGATTTATGCTTTGACATCTTAATCAAGCATCTCCAAGGAGATGTGGACCCGGGATGATTGGGTATAAGTCGAAGTGATCGAAGGTGTTTGAATAGCATATAAAGGATTCACCACTCCTTGCGAGGAGATGTATACCCATGGCCTCTCGTCGGATTATTACTAAAGTCTTTGGCCAAAGCATTACATGTTTAGAGTAAGGTACTCTTGGATACATGTGCAGTAACTAGAATCCGTAGGACGAGGAAATAATACTTGGGCTAGGTGTGACGTAGTCAATCTAGTGGGGACAGACATAATAGACCATATCCTGAACCGAGTGGGTATAAGATGAGTGAAGGGAATGGGGCACGATTCATTGGAGCTGCTGAAGGGTTTCAGAAATAGTTCTGATCAATCGTTGATCTTCTCAGTTAATTGGGGATCATGATGTACTACTAGGTGTCACTCATGATCATTCTATAATTAATGTTTAATTATAGACGACCAAAATAAATCGAGAACCTATTTGGTCACACTCAGAATGAGCATAATCCGAAGGATTTAAAATGAGCTTGAGAATGAGATTCTCAGACACAGAGAAACTAGGTTTGGTTCGACCAAACAAGGAGCGAGCATGAAATCGTTTCAGGTGCAATGGAAGCGTGGATGGGTCGTGTCTTATGAACACATGATGGATGAACCAAATTGGTTTGGTTCAAATCCAATGGTGGAGAATAAACCAAAGGGGTTTGGTTTGTTTTAAACAAATGAACCAAAGTTTGTTCGGTTCATTTTAACTTAAAATAGACCAAATCGATTTGGTTTATTTTAACTTAAATTAATGGAGCGGGTTAATGGATTTTGGTTATGAACCATTAGACATTAGGAGAATTTTTTCTCTATAAAATAGGGTTCAAGGGTTTAATGAGAGCCCTAATCCAAGTTGTCGCCCCCTCCCTTTTCTCCTCTTGTGGTCGGCACCCATACCCTAGCCGTCACCCACCCTTGTGCCGCCGTCCAAGATCCTTGCCGGCATCCAAGCTTCAGCCGGCGACCCTCCGGTGATCTTCCTTGGCTCCGACGACAAGGTGAGCATCTAGCTTCCTTATTTGGTCGGCGCTAATCCTCCACCAAAGCTGTCCAGTTTTCTTGACAGCTTGTTTATTTCGTGTTGGAACATCGTTTGGACGACGTTTGGAGCTCCGACAGCGGCTACTTTGCCGGGGATTTGATCTCCGGTAATCCTTAGAGGTGGAGGATGAAGGATTCGTCAAACGGTTGGCGAATACCTCTCCGGAGAAGCGAGTTTTTGAGGACTCGTTTTGAATTCAAATTTTGATTCGGGTTGTGATCTTCTCTCGATCACATCATCTTCGACACGAGACTAGTGACTCGTACGAAGATGAGGCTTGTGACTTTGTGAAGTCTTCCCGAAGATACTCGGTGTGGATACGGATAGAGGCGATTCTAGCGAGGATCGCTACGGTTGATGCTTTTCCCACTACACGTGATACGTCAGGTAAACGTAGAATAAATTTCTTTTTTTTGCAAAATTTGAAACTACGATTAAGTCTACATATGTTGTACTATGCATGCATGTTGTGTGTGTGTTGTAATAAATTAGATTTATTATTTTTATTTCTTCCGTTGTGCACATGTTTACAAAACATGTTCGAACACACACTCGCCGCGGTGCCGGAAACCCAACAGCCGTAAGACTTCATATGGTTCTCTACATATATAGATAAGTCAATGAAGTTCTTACTACAGCTTAAGTGCGATGTTCCTTTGACTTGTGGTATTCAAGTCATCTTGGTCATGAAGACTTATGCTTTGACATCTTAAGCAAGCATCTCCAATGAGATGTGGACCCGGTATGATTGGGTATAAGTCGAAGCGATCGAAGGTGTTTGAATAGCCTATAAAGGATTCGCCACTCCTTGCGAGGAGATGTATACCCATGGCCTCTCGTCGGATTGTTACTAAAGTCTTTGGCCAAAGCATTACATGTTTAGAGTAAGGTACTCTTGGATACATGTGCAGAAACAAGAATCGGTAGGACGACGAAATAATACTTGGGCTAGGTGTGACGTAGTCAACCTAGTGGGGACTTACATAATAGACAATGTCCTGAACCGAGTGGGTATAAGATGAGTGAAGGGAATGGGGCACGATTCATTGGAGCTGCTGAAGGGTTTCAGAAATAGTTCTAAATCAATCGTTGATCTTCTCGGTTAATTGGGGATCATGATGTACTACTAGGTGCTACTCATGATCGTTCTATAATTAATGGTTAATTATAGACGGCCAACATAAATCGAGAACCTATTTGGTCACACGCACAACGAGCGTAATCCGAAGGATTTAAAACGAGCTTGAGAATGAGATTCTCAGATCGAGAGAAACTAGGTTTGGTTGGACCAAACAAGGAGTGAGCATGAAATCGTTTCAGGCGCAATGGAAGTGTGGATGGGCCGTGTCTTATGAAGACATGATGGATGAACCAAATTGGTTTGGTTCTAATCCAATGGTGGAGAATAAACCAAAGGGGTTTGGTTTGTTTTAAATGAATGAACCAAAGTTAGTTCGGTTCGATTTAACTTAAAATAGACCAAATCGATTTGGTTTATTTTAACTTAAATTAATGGAGCGGGTTAACGGGTTTTGGTTATGAACCAATAACCATTAGGAGAATTTATTCTCTATAAAATAGGGCTCAAGGGTTTAATGAGAGCCCTAATCCAAGTTGCCGCCCCCTCCCTTTTCTCCTCTTGTGGTCGGCGCCCATACCCTAGCCGCCACCCACCCTTGTTCCGCCGTCCAAGATCCTTGTCGGCGTCCAAGCTTCAGCCGACGACCCTCCGGTGATCTTCCTTGGCTCCGGCGACAAGGTGAGCATCTAGCTTCCTTATTTGGCCGGCGCTAATCCTCCACCAAAGCTGTCCAGTTTTCTGGACAGCTTGTTTATTTCGTGTCGGAACATCATTTGGACGACGTTTGGAGCTCCGACAGCGGCTACTTTGTCGGAGATTCGATCTCCGGTAATCCTCAGAGGTGGAGGACGAAGGATTCGTCAAACGGTTGGCGAATACCTCTCCGAAGAAGCGAGTTTTTGAGGACTCATTTTGAATCCGAATTTTGATTCGGATTGTGATCTTCTCTCGATCACATCATCTTCGACACGAGGCTAGTTACTCATACGAAGATGAGGCTCGTGACTTTGTGAAGTCATCCCGAAGATACTCGGCGTGGATACGGATAGAGGCGATTCTAGCGAGGATCGCTCCGGTTGATGTCTTTCCCGCTACACGTGATACATCAGGTATACGTAGAATAAATTTTCTTTTTTTGCAAAATTTCAAACTACGATTATGTCTACACATGTTGTACTATGCATGTGTGTGGTGTGAGTGTTGTAATAAATTAGATTTATTATTTTTATTTCTTCCGTTGTGCACATGTTTACGAAACATGTTCGAACACACACTCGCCGCGGTACCGGAAACCCAACAGCCGTAAGACTTCATATGGTTCTCTGCATATATAGATATGTCAATAATGTTCTTACTGCAGCTTAAGTGCAATGTTCCTTTGACTTGCCGTATTCAAGTCATCTTGGTCATGAAGACTTATGCTTTGACATCTTAAGCAAGCATCTCCAAGGAGATGTGGACCCGGGATGATTGGGTATTAGTCGAAATGATCGAAGGTGTTTGAGTAGCCTATAAAAGATTCACCACTCCTTCTGAGGAGATGTATACCCATGGCCTCTCGTCGGATTATTACTAAAGTCTTTAGCCAAAGCATTACATATTTAGAGCAAGATACTATTGGATACATGTGCAATAACTAGAATCCGTAGGACGAGGAAATGATACTTGGGTCAGGTGTGACGTACTCAACCTAGTGGGGACTGACACAATAGACCATGTCCTGAACCGAGTGGGTATAAGTATAAGATAGGTAGAGGAATGAGGCCATTCATTCTTGAAGGTTTGAGGAAATAGTTATGGATCAATCGTTGATCTTTTCGGTTAATTGGGGATCATGATGTACTACTAGGTGCCACTCATGATCGTTTTATAATTAATGGTTAATTATAGACAACCAACATAAATCGAGAACCCATTTGGTCACACGCACAATGAGTGTAATCCGAAGGATTTAAAAAGAACTTGAGAATAAGATTCTCAAACTAAGAGAAACTAGGTTTGGTTGGACCAAACGAGGAGCGAGCATGAAATCGTTTCAGGCGCAATGGAAGCGTGGATGGGTCGTGTCTTATGAAGATATGATGGATGAACCAAATTGGTTTGGTTCTAATCCAATGGTGGAGAATAAACCAAAGGGTGTTTGGTTTGTTTATAAACGAATGAACCAAAGTTGGTTTGGTTCATCTTAACTTAAAATAGACCCAATCAGTTTGGTTTATTTTAACTTAAATTAATGGAGCAGCTTAACGGGTTTTGGTTATTAACCAATAACCATTAGGAGAATTTGTTCTCTATAAAATAGGCCTTAATGGTTTTGTGAAAACCTAATCTAACTAATCCAAGTTGCCGCCCCCTCCCTTTTCTCCTCTTGTGGTCGGCGCCCATACCCTAGCCGCCACCCACCCTTGTGCCACCATCCAAGATCTTTGCTGGCGTCCAAGCTCCAACCGGCGACCCTCCGGTGATCTTCCTTTGCTCTAGCGACAAGGTGAGCATCTAGCTTCTTTATTTGGTCGGCGCAAATCCTCCACTAAAGCTGTCCTGCTTTCTGGACAGCTTGTTTATTTCATGTCGGAGCGTCATTTGGACGATGTTTGGAGCTCCGACAGCGGCTACTTTGCCGGGGATTCGATCTCCGATAATCCTCAGAGGTGGAGGACGAAGGATTCGTCAAACGGTTGGCGAATACCTCTCCGGAGAAGCAAGTTTTTAAGGATTCATTTTTAATCAGAATTTTGATTCGGATTGTGATCTTCTCTCGATCACATCGTCTTCGACATGAGGCTAGTTACTCGTACGAAGATGAGGCTCGTCACTTTGTGAATTCATCCCGAAGATACTCGGCGTGGATACGGATAGAGGCGATTCTAGCGAGGATCTCCGGTTGATGTCTTTCCCGCTACACGTGATACGTCAGGTATACATAGAATAAATTTCCTTTTATTACAAAATTTGAAACTACGGTTATGTCTACACATGTTGTACTATGCATGCATGTGGTGTGTGTGTTGTAATAAATTAGATTTATTATTTTTATTTCTTCCGCTGTGCACATGTTTATGAAACATGTTCGAACTCACACTCGCCGCGGTGTCGGAAACCCAACAATGGTATCAGAGCCCAGGTTGTGTTTCGACATAATGGTAAAATTGTTTTGCGATAGTCGTAATGGTATTTATGGAAAATTTCTACTTTTGGAAAGTTAGAAGTATTTATGAAAATTTTTAATTTTGGAAAGTCTAAAAGTATTTATAGAAATCTTCTAGTTTTGGAAAGTTAGAAGTATTTTTGGGAATTGATATTTTTCATAAATAAAATATTTGATTAGATTTGGAAATTTATTTCCTAATTTAATCATGATTTGATTTTGGAAATCAAATCTTAAAATATTTAATTTCCATAAGTAGTTTTGATGATTTAGGAAATTTGTTTCCTAAATTGACTTTCCTTAATCAAAACTTTCCACAAATAAAATATGTGATTAGATTTGAAAATTTGTTTCCTAATTTAATCATGATTTGATTTGGAGAATCAAATCTCAAACATATTTTATTTCCATAAATAGTTATAACATATAAGAAAATTTTGTACATGTCATAATTGTATGTCATGTAATTGCATTAGATGCATATCATTATGTCATGCATGTCGTGACATGTAGATGTATGTCATGTATGTCATGCCATGTAGATAATAGTTATTTGCATGCATTGAGGATGAGACATAAAACCCCTTACTCAATATTAAAGCCTACACCTTCCATTAATATGGTTAGAACCAGAGTTCCGTTTCTTGTTTGGGTTGTTGAACTCTCTCCAAGCCCGGCTCGAACCCAAACATGTTCAAACCATGGAATAGTTTAATACTAATATGGTAAGAGTAAGAGGTCAATCGTTAGCTTTGGTTGTTGGACTCTCTCCAAGCCGGGCTAATTGGTTGAATGTTCTCTAACCATATTAAAACTATTTCTAGATTAATGGGTTGGCTTTAACCTGGAGCATCGGCTTGTTGGACTCTCTCCAAGGTCGATGTGAAGGGAGGTGAAGTTGGGTGCTATGCATATGATGCATACTTATTAATGTGTTAACAACTCGATGTATGTGTGAACATTCAATAAGTTGATAGCACATTGTGATAGTTGCATATATGTGATATGCAATCGGTATATTTGATACCTACCATCGTAGTTATGAATGACTTGTTGGACTCTCTCCAAGGTTGTTCATATCTATGTTGGATATCAGCCCATTCAGAGATGGACCTACGATCTCCCGAAGTGATGTTGGGGTTTTTGAAATTCGAAAAATGAATGAGATTTATAAATGTATGTTGATGCATTTTAAAATTATTTTCTCATATATGCTCGTTTTGTATTTCTAGGTTAATCGATTTATCATGACGTCTTTGAATTTGTGCACTATTTTGGATTCAAATAAATTGACTGGGCCTAACTTCCTGGACTGGCTTAGAAACTTGAGAATTGTTCTCAAGGCGGAAAAGCTAGCGTATGTCCATGAAGAGCCTCTTCCCAACCATCCTAGGGACGATGCAACTCCAGACCAATTGTTTGCCTATCAGAAACATGTGGCAGATTCTGAATTGGCGAGTTGAATCATGCTAGCTGTGATGGTACCTGAGCTGCAAAAGCAACATGAGCATATGGATGCTAATACCATAGTCTTCCATCTTCATGAGTTGTTTGATGAGCAAGCGAGATCCGAAAGGTTCAAAGTCTCCAGGCTCCTTTTCACCTCTAAGATGCAAGAAGGTTCGTCTGTAGTGCAGTTTGTGCTAAAGATGAACGGGTACATCGAGCGACTGGCCACCCTCGGGTTTGTGATGGATCATGAATTAAGCATTGACTTAATTCTGTATTGTTTGCCCAAGAGTTTCTCATAATTTGTGATGAACTATCGGATGAACAAATTATAATCCACTATTCCTGAGCTCCTCAATATGCTGAAGACTGTGGAGCCTTCTGTGAAGCATGAGGAGAAGGCGGTTCTGTTAGTTGATTCCTCAAAGAAAGGTTCTAAGAGGAAGGTAAAGGAACAGAAGAAAAGGAAGAACAAGAAGGCTAAGAAGGCAGAACCAGCACAAAAGGGCACTTGCCATCATTGTGGCAAGGAAGGCCACTGGCGAAGAAATTACAAGATTTATCTTGAGTTCGTGAAGAAGAATAAGGCATCGGATGCCCCATCTTCTTCAGATATCTTCATTATTGATTGTCATTCTATTTATTCAAACACTTGGGTATTGGATACTGGGTGTGGCTCACATATATGTAATGACATACATGGGCTAAGGAATAGAAGAAGACTCGTCAAGGGAGAGTCAAATTTACGTGTTGAGAATGGAGCAAAGGTTGTTGCACTCGCCATCAGAACATATTTGTTGAAACTCCCTACAGGACTTGTCTTAGAACTGGACAATTGCTTTTATATTCCTTCATTGATAAAGAACATCATTTCTATTTCTTGTTTAAATAGAAATGGGTACCATTTGACTTTTAGTAACAATTGTTGTTACATAACTTTGAATGGAGTTCTTTATGGGACTGGAACTTTAAGCAATGGTGTTTATACGTTAGACGTATCAAGTGACATTTTCAATATCGAAGCGAGAAACAAGCGTGCTCGAAAGGATAATCAATTAGACTCCTACATGTGGCATTGTCGTCTTGGCCATGCAAGCAAGAAACACATGTCCGAATTACACCGATGTGGAATTCTGGAATCGTTTGAATTGGATTCATACCATACATGCGAATCATGCTTAAAAGGCAAGATGACTAAGTTACCTTTAACATGAAAAGGTGAACGAGTGGGAGAGTTGCTAGGTCTAATACATACTGATGTATGTGGACCTATGTCAACTCAAGCTTTAAGAGGCTATAGCTACTTCATTACCTTCACCGTTGATCACTCATGGTTTGGGTATGTGTTCTTGATGAAACACAAGTCTGAAGCCTTTGAAAGGTTCAAAGAATTCAGAAATGAAGTAGAGAAACAACATGACAAGAGTATTAAAATACTTCGATCGGATCGAGGTGGTGAATACTTAAGTCAAGAGTTTCTAGATTACCTAAGAGACAATGGTATATTGTCTCAATGGACTCTGTCATATACACCACAATATAATGGTGTATCTGAGAGGCGTAACCGGACCTTGTTGGACATGGTCAGGTCAATGATGAATCATGCGAATCTTCCCAAGTCCTTTTGGGGCTATACGCTTCAGACAGCTGTTTACTTGTTAAATAGAATGTCAACCAAGGTAGTCTCCACTACTCCTTATGAGATATGGAATAGTAAGAAACCTCATGTATCTTACTTGAAGATATGGGATCGTCCTGCTTATGTGAAGCGGACTGTATCAGAAAAATTGGATGCTAAGTCTGATAAATGTCTATTTATTGGATACCCTAAGGAAACAAGGGGTTACCAATTCTATCATCCTGTGGAACAAAAGATGTTAGTTTCAAGGCATGTTGTGTTTCTAGAGAAAGAGTTTCTCTTGCAAGAAAACAGTGGGAGTGTCATGGAGCTCTAGGAGGCTCGAGAGACTTAAATAGACATTGATGAGATATCTGGTGAAGCACAACAGTCGATAACTCATAGTGATGAGCCATCGGCTGGACCTATTGAAACACCACATCTTCGTAGATCTGGTAGAACACGCAATATTCCTGAGAGATATGGATTTCTCGTAAGTGAATCGAACGATGTGTTACTCATTGATGATGAGGAGCCTACCAGTTATGAAGAAGTTCTGACAAGTTCAAAAAGGGATAAGTGGCTTGAAGCCATGAAGTCGGAAATGGATTCCATGTATGAAAACCAAGTTTGGAACTTGGTTGACCCACCTGAAGGCATAAAGCCTATAGGGTGCAAGTGGGTTTTCAAGAAGAAAACTGACATGGATGGTAATGTGATTACCTATAAGGCTAGATTGGTGGTGAAAGGATATCGTCAAAAACAAGATGTTGATTATAACGAAACCTATTCGCCTGTTGCTATGCTTAAATCCATTCGGATGCTCCTGGCCATAGCGGCTCATTATGATTAAGAGATATGGTAGATAGATGTGAAAACAACTTTCTTTAATGGAAACCTGCTCGAGGATGTGTATATGATACAACCTGAGGGTTTCACATCGGTTGATAAAACCAAGGTATGCAAATTTCGACGATCCATGTATGGATTGAAGCAAGCATCCAGGAGCTGGAATATCCATTTTGATGAGACAATCAAAAGGTTTGATTTCTCACAAAATCCAGACGAACCTTGTGTGTACAAGAAGGTTAGTGGGAGTGCAGTCGTGTTCCTAGTATTGTATGTCGATGACATATTACTTATAGGAAACGATGTTTCAGTCTTACAGTTAGTTAAGATTTGGTTGTCCAAGACATTCTCCATTAAAGACCTGGGAGAAGCAACCTACATCCTCGGGATTAAGATCTATAGAGATAGATCGAAACGATCGCTTGGTCTTTCGCAGTCTAAATATATAGACCGAGTGCTAAAGAGGTTTAGCTTGTCAGAATCCAAGAAATGTTTCCTACCCATCAGGCAAGGGATACACCTTTCGAATTCTATGTGTCCGCACACAGAAGACGAGAGGATTTGCATGAGTATGATTCCCTATGCATCCGCAATAGGATCTATCATGTATGTTATGTTATGTACGAGGCCCGATGTATCGTATGCTCTGAGTGTTACGAGTAGATACCAGTCTAATCCAGGAATGGATCATTGGGCGACTTTTAAGATGATCCTTAAGTACTTAAGAAGAACTAAGGATGCGTTCCTAATATATGGAGAAGGGTACATGGTGATACATGAGTATACGGATGCCAGCTTCCAGACAGACAAGGATGATTCCATGTCTCAGTCTGAGTATGTATTGTTGGATCGAAAGTGTCGCTAGAGGGGGGGGGGGGTGAATAGCGATACTGTGTCGTTAAAAAAAAACTTTTGCAATAAGTAAAAAGCAAGTAGAGAGTGCACAGCGGAAATATAAAGTAGACAAGATATTTTTACGTGGTTCACAATCTTTCGATTGCTAATCCACGGCCCTAGTGATCCTTGATCACGTACGGAGGGCAATTCACTAAAACCACTCCTCCTCGTTGGAAGTAGGAGCAACGATCACAAAAAGAAATCAAGGCAAAGGGACACTCCCCCTTTCCTTGTTACGATTAAAGCACAAAGACAATTTAAAGAAGTAGAACTTAAATAAATATACCGACAACTCTTATAAGTAGAAGATGTAGCTTTCGTTGTCGGCGGCACTTCGTCGTAGCAAATGTGAGTAGTAGTAGCGGCGTTACGACGGCGTGTTGAGAGCTCTTGATTTCTTATCTTTTTTGCTTGGCGTGAACATGTATATTTATGGATATTGATCTATGAATTTAGACATAGGTAGTGTCAAAGGTGAGCATCTTATCCCACAAGTCTTGCTCATCAAAATCCATAGCGCCAACTCAAGGATGCGGTTCTTCATCCAACCACCATGTGCCACAACTCAAGGATGAGGTGCTCATCCAACCACCTTGTGCCACCTCAAGGAGGCCTTCACGCCAACTTGTTGGAGCCATCCAACTTGTGCCACATCATGGGAGCCAACCATCTTGTGCCAAACCTCCTCATTTTGGGCGCCAAGCTTGATGGTGGTTTGCCAACCATCTTGTGCCAACTCACCTCATTTTAAGGCCCAACTTGATGATGGTTTTGGATGTCCACCTTGATGCCACATCACCTAATTTTGGGGGTCCAAGCTTGGTGATGGTTTGATGTCCACCTTGATGCCACATCACCCTTTGTACCAAAACACGAGTCAAGTCCAAATTCACCCTTGAAATTCGAGCTCTTCTCGAGGTCGGAACTAGACCAGAATTGATCGTAGTAGACGATCGGGTCAAAGGGTTTTGGACCAAAGACAAGTTAGCTTAAAATATAAAGTACGATGGTTCTAACTAACCGATCTCGACCTAGACCTTCCATTGGAGGTATTGGGTCGGATCTACGCTAACGCCCTTGCTTCGCTTTCACACGAGCCATCTTGTAGCCTCGCTCCTGCCTTCACCCGAGTACCTGGCTTCCTCCGAAATCCTCTCAAGGCTGTCTCGACTCACCTCCTTCCCACCGGTGTCGCACTACCAACTTTAGCATTTCGCACATTAATTAATCGAGCTCGTAAGATAACAAATATACTCTTAACTATTGAGCCTTTTGCCATAATCAAAATATCGGTTCGACTTTGGTGCCCACTGCACCAACAATCTCCCTTTGATTCATGGCAAACCGACTACAAAAGTTAAGGAAAAAATTAAGCTAGCATAAAGATTAAATATGAATGAGCTAGCATAAAGATTAAATATGAATGAGCTAGCATAATGATTAAATATGAGTGAGAAATATTATTGTTTCAAGTTCTCCCTTTGAGGTAACCTCCCGACCAAGGTGAGTTCTGAAAATAATTTTTACTCCCTTAATAGTTGCTTAAGTAAACGGAATTACTTAATATAAAAGGTAATAATTTTGTTTACTTTCTTCCTTACTTTTGTGACTTTCTCCCTTTGCCTTAACTCAAAAAGTTTGTAAATATATTTTAGGTTTGTAAGTCCAAGCAAGTTCCCAATATAAATATATATATATATATATATATTTTTTTTTTAAATAATAATAAGCTTGAAAATATGTTCATCTAAAATGTAAACTCCTGACTTGATTGATATAGAATGATCAATAAGTCTTGAAGGAGTTGATTAATTTTAAATAATTATACTCCATGGTTCATGTCGATGCAATCAATCTACATCGAACTGTGAGTAAGGTCCTAACATCTCACGCCTGGCTCACGCATAAGTACACAAACACATTAGTCCTATGTGTTGTGAGATGTGTTGGCTCCTTAAATCTATAGGTATATGATTTCTAAGGTAAGACTTAGGCTAATTTCATAAAAAGAAGCAAAAATAGAGTACATATATAGAAAAATTTAAATCCTACTCTATTACGCACATACCTAACTTTCGTCTTAATAAACTAAATTCGCTTCGTAGTGGTTTGGTGAAGATGTCCGCTAGGTTTGATTTGGACTCAACATACTCTAGTTGTATAGTTCCATTAGTTACATGTTCCCTAATGAAGTGGTGTTTAACTTCTATATGTTTTGTCCTAGAATGACATATTGGATTTTTAGTTAAGTTAATTGAACTAATGTTATCTATGTAGGTTTTAATGTTGTTAAAGATTAAGCTAAAGTCTTGGAGAGTGTGCTTCATCCACAGAGTCGAGAGACACACTCACCCATCGCAACGATTCGGCTTCGTGGTAGATAAGGCAACGCAATGCTTCTTCCTCACTGCACCAACTCACTAGACTCGAGCCGAGGATTTGACAACAACCACTGTGCTCTTTCTATCGAGTTTACTACCGCATAGTCGGAGTCGAGTAGCCGATTAGATTAAACTCAGAGATCTAGGGTACCAAATACCTACGCTTAGCGTCCTTTAGATATCTAAGGATACGCTGACTAGGTTATTTGTAACTCACGCACATACTTACCGCGAATAAAATGTCGGGTCGGCTCATGTTAAGTATAGGAGACTTCCTATTGCGCTCCTATAGTATTTTAGGTCAACGGGTTTTCCTTCTACATCTTCGCTTATATTAACATTAGTTGCCATAGGTGTATTGATTATTTTAGCATCTTGCATTCCAAATCGATTTATTAAGTCCTTAGTATATTTTTGTTGATGTAAATATATTCCATCTTTAGTTTGTTTAATTTGTAAACCTAAGAAGAAACTTAACTCTCCTACTAAATTCATTTCAAATTCACTTTCCATAAGTGAGATGAATCTGCTTAGCAGATCGAGTTGGTAGTTCCAAAAATTATATCATCTACATAGATTTGGGCTATAAAGATTTCTTTTCCTACGGTTTTTTAACGAATAAGGTTGGGTCGACTAAACCTTGGTTGAATCCTTTGACTTAAGATAGATCGAAGCCTTCGCATCAAGCTCTTGGGGCTTGTTTGAGTCCATATAGGGCTTTCTTAAGTCTAAGGACATGGTCAGTTTATCTAGATTTTCAATCCGGAGGTTGACGAAACTTCTTCCTTAATGTATCCATTCAAAAATGCTGACTTGACATCCATTTGAAACAATTTAAAACCTCGATGTGCAAAGATATGCTAACAAATATTCTGATGGACTCTAGTCTTGCACGGGCGAGGTCTCATCGTAATCTAAACCTTCGACTTGACTAAACCCTTTGCGACTAACCTAGCTTTATTTCTAACTACTTCACCTTTATCATCAAGTTTATTTCAAATACCCACCTTGTTCCAATAATTGATTTTTCTTTAGGTGGTGGTACTAATTCCTGCACTTCATTTCTAGTGAATTGAGCTAGCTCTTCTTGCATAGCAATAATCCAATGGGATCAAGAAGTGCTTGTTCAATAGTTTTGGGTCTCGATTTTGGAAATTAACTAGATATATGAAGCTCTAGTTCGAACTCTAAATTTGGATCACCTATAACTTGATTGATAGGGATGATTCTTGGGACAGTTAGGGTCATCTATCACTTGGTCGATAGGATGACTTGGGTTAGGACGAGATTCAAGTTCAAGATCGAGTCGGGTTTGCTATAAGTTGATTTGCTAGTTGGTTTTGTTAAGGATTGAACGGTTCGTGTCCTTCGTCGAAAACTATATTAATGGTTTCTTCGACTCTAAGAGTGTCGTGATTGTATCCCTATAAGCTCATCGGGTGGTTGAGTATCCTAGAAAGGTTCCAAAGAGAGGTTTTGGATTTGAATTTCCTAGGTAATCCTTAGTGTTTAAGATATGTACCTTGCATCCAAATACCCTAAAGTATACTTGATGTTCGGTATTTTATCGTGATAAATCTCGACGAGGACTTTTGGTGCCTCTTTACTATAAGGATCCTATTTTGGACATAGCAAGTCGCATACTAACGCCTCCTCGCCAAAATCTATCTGTAGGTTATACTGCTAACATTGTCCTAGCGGCTTCTTGTAGGGTTCTATTTTTCCGCTCGACTAACCCATTTTGTTGTGGGGTTCTAGGACATGAAAACTCATGGTGGTATCCGCTTAGGTTACGTAAATCAGAAACCTCGTGGTTTTCGAATTCACCACCATGATCGCTTCTAAGTCTTTTAATCTTAAGGTTCTTTTGATTTTCGATTAACCTACAAAGATTGATTAGTTGGTCTAGGTATCATTTTTATGTTTGATAAACCTAACCCAAGTAAATCTAGAATAGTCGCCAATTATGACTAAGCAAAATTGACTACCATTGAGTGACTTAGCTCCATGTGAATCAAATAGATCCATGTGTAGGAGCTCAAGAACACTTTTGGTCTGCTCTGATTAGTTAATTGATGTTGTGTCCTAGATTGTTTACCTTGTTGACAAGCATTACATATTTTATTATCCAAGTTGTTTAGTTTAGGCAAACCTATAACTAAGCTTCACTCGACTCATCTTGTGGACGAGTCTTGGGTGCGAGTGTCCGAGTCTTCTGCCATAACCAAGATTCCTCTTGTCAGGTCATAAGACACTTGGTTGAGGAGTTGGGTAAATTTATTGTGTAGATGTTGCTATTCCTAGTTCCTTTAAGTATTATTTTAGATGTTGCATTTATTTTGATTACGATTCATTTTCTAGAAATATGACCTTATAATTGTTATCACACAATTGGCTTACACTAAGTAAATTATATTGAAAGTTTTCTACTAATAAGACATTTTGAATTGTAAAGTTAGAGTTGAGCTCAATATCACCCGATCCGATGATTTTGAGCTTTGCCGCTATTTCAAGGCTACCGATCCTTGTCGCTTGAATCGTAATCAAAAATTTGAGAGTTGATCCCGGCCATGTGTCGAGTAACCATCGTCAACATCCATTGATCCTACATATAAGGTAGTTGGATCGGATATTGGAATTACTAAAGGGTTGTTTGTAAGTTTTAACCTAAATCATCTCACCAATATCTACATGATCAAAACATGTTATTCCTATGTGTTATTGTGAGATGACTTTCAATTTTACTTGATTAATTTTAATGAATTTAAATTAACCAACATTAGGTTAGATTCGATTTAGTCTAAGCTCATCAAGTAATCTTTTCAAGAGATTAGCTTCTGTGTCGTGGCGAGGCACAGAGGCCTTCTTTGATCGGAACAACGACACTACTTCCTTAGACAAAGCTAATTTCAAGAAATTGATAACTCGACTTACTTGAGACTACATCTTGGTCTAACTAGTTATTTTGAAAAGAGGCTCCCGAGGCTCAATCTTTTCAGGATTTTAGTTGATTAGATTTTAGTTGGTTATGAGTCCTATCTAACCATTCTAAAAATAAAGGAAAAACTAAGCATGCAATTTCTAAGACTTAACAAAATACATTTTGTATTGGCTCCTCGACCATTGAATCGAGTGGGTCTATTCACATAGTGAATTTGGTCCTTGGGAACCCAATACATGTTAGATCCTAAAGTTGAAATCAAAGTGTGATCTTAGGGACCCATGCTTGGACATTTTTCTTATGTTGGTTTACTATAGACATATATGACTTATTGGTTGTATTTGAGTTAAACCCGAGTCCGCCTTGTTGTACACGGCCCTTTGTGATCCAAGTAAGAGGTCAAGTCCCTTGGATCCCAAAGTGAACCTTTCCAACGCAGCCTAAGGTCTTCGACTTGTGTTTTCAAAAGCGAGTTCTCAACTTCAAGCTTTTCAACTTGAGTTGAGTCCTCCTCTTGAATACGAGTAGTCGAAGAGGTTAGGAGACCTCATGTTTGAGGAGGTTAACCTCCTCAATTAGGGTCTCGACCTTGGACTCGGACTTAGCTAGTTTCTTATTTAAAAATTTAATTGCACCATACAAAGTATTAAGTAACGACCGACTTACCCTTAATGATTCTTTTGAACCGGATACGGATCCGTGGCTTGTCTTGAATGGAAGCTCATCATCGGATTCGACTCGACTCTTCTTCGCTTCGAGTCGCGGCTCGGTCGGCTCTGGCCATTAGAGCTTGGATATCGCCTTCTTCCTCCGACAACTCCTCCCAAGTAGCGCTTAGCGCTTTCGGTCTTTGATGCTATTCTTAGCTTTGGGCACTTGGACTTGATGTGACCGAACTCGCTGCACTCATAGCATCTAAAATTAGAAGTATTTGAATTAGGTTTAGGCTTACCTTGAGTTGTTGGTCGTTGCCTCTTGATCATCTTCCTAACTAGATTGACTAGTTCGGATTCTATTTCGAGTCTACTTCCGATTCGGACTCGCCTTCTTCCTTCGGGGTGGCTTGCTTATGGCTTCTTCTTCTTGGAACTCGCAACTAACGCAATACTCTTCTCGCCCGACCACGTTAGTTTGCTCATGTAATTCAAGTTCAAAAACAATTCGCCTAACCTAATTTTAGAAAGGTCCTTGGAGACCTTGTAGGCATCGACCATGGATGCCACAAGGTGGTCCTAGGAAACGAGTTAAGAGAATACCGATAAGGTCGCGATTCTCGACCTTTGTCCGATGGCATGGAGTTGGTTGACGATGTCTTGGATACGAGCATGTAGTTGAGTCATGCGGTCTCGCTTTCCTGCATTTTCAAGTTATACAATTTATTTAAAAGTAAATCTCTTTACATACCTTCGTGTCGCTTCGCGCTTCGTGTAGTTCCACTAGCTTGGTCCATAAGTCCTTTGCACTAATGAAGGGGCCGACGCGTGAGCTCTTCCTTGGACAACCCACATTGCAAGATTTGAGTTGCCTTGGCATCGGCTTCTACTTGTTTTTCATGGAATTTGACCATTGATCGTAACCCAAAGATTCACCATCTTCATTAATAGGAAGTGTGAAACCGGTTTGGATTACGATCCACATCTCGATTTGGGTTTTAAGAAAGCATTCCATCCGACCCTTCCAATAACGAAAGTCATTACCTGTAAAACGGGTCAAGGTGCTAAACCCTTCGAGATGGGCCATTTAAAAACAAGAAGAAGAACGACTTTAAAAGAATCTTGCAAAACACACACGAAAGAATATTCCAAGACTTTCGCCTTGGATTAGTAGTGCAGAAGTAAAAAATATATATAAAAATGTAACTTGCAAAAAGAAATAAACAATCAAATGCGAATATCGCTGAAGTTCCGAGGACAACCTTACTCGGATCTAACCCAAGGACAACCTTATCCGGATCCTAAAGCCTCTAATGCAATTCTATATGTAGGAGAAGATAAGCAAGTGAAATAATTATACTAAAACAGAAATAAATAAATAAAAATCTGTAAAAAAGAAAAAGACAAAGCTAGATTGGTGGTTTCACCGAATCTTAGCGCCCGCCTCGATACCAATTGTTGGATCGAAAGTGTCGCTAGAGGGGGTGAATAGCGATACATGTCGTTAAAAAAACTTTGCAATAAGTAAAAAGCAAGTAGAGAGTGCACATGGAAATATAAAGTAGACAAGATATTTTTACGTGGTTCACAATCTTCGATTGCTAATCCACGCCCTAGTGATCCTTGATCACGCACGGAGGGCAATTCACTAAAACCACTCCTCCTCGCAAGTAGGAGCAACGATCACAAAAAGAAATCAAGGCAAAGGACACTCCTTTCCTTGTTACGATTAAAGCACAAAGACAATTTAAAGAAGTAGAACTTAAATAAATATACAACTCTTATAAGTAGAAGATGTAGCTTGTTGTCCGGCACTTCGTCAGAGCAAATGTGAGTAGTAGTAGTATTTACGGGCGTGTTGAGAGCTCTTGATTTATCTTTTTGCTTGGCTTGAACATGTCTATTTATGGATATTGATCTATGAATTTAGACATAGGTAGTGTCCAAGGTGAGGTTCTTATCCCCAAGTCTTGCTCATCCACATCCTTTGCGCCTAACTCAAGGATGAGGTGCTTCATCCAACCACCTTGTGCCACAACTCAAGGATGAGGTACTCATCCAACCACCTTGTGCCACCTCAAGGAGGCCTTCACGCCAACTTGTTGGAGCCATCCAACTTGTGCCACATCATGGGAGCCAACCATCTTGTGCCAACTCTCCTCATTTTGGGCGTCCAAGCTTGATGGTGGTTTGCCAACCATCTTGTGCCAACTCACCTCATTTTGGGCGGCCCAACTTGATGATGGTTTTGGATGTCCACCTTGATGCCACATCACCTAATTTTGGGGGTCCAAGCTTGGTGATGGTTTGGATGTCCACCTTGATGCCACATCACCCTTTGTACCAAAACACGAGTCAAGTCCAAATTCACCCCCTTGAAATTCGAGCTCTTCTCGAGGCTGGAACTAGACCAAAGAATGACTGTAGTAGACATCGTCAAAGGGTTTTGGACTGCAGTACAAGTTAGCTTAAAATATAAAGTACGATGGTTCTAACCAACTGATCTCGACCTAGACCTTCCATTGGAGGTATTGGGTCGGATCTACGCTTAACGTCCTTGCTTCGCTTTCACACGAGCTTACCTTGTAGCCTCGCTTCCGGTCTTCACCCGAGTACCTCGGCTTCCTCCGAAATCCCTCTGGCGTTGCCCGACCACCTCGGTTCCCACCGGGTGTCGCAGACCTTCCGCTCAACTTTAGCATTTCTGCACACTTAATTGAGCTCGTAAGATAACAAATATACCCTTAACTATTGAGCCTTTTGCCATAATCAAAATACCGGTTCAACTTTGGTGCCCACTGCACCAACATGTATTCACCTGGAATGGAGGCATAATAAGTTGAAAAGGTTCCAAGCTTGACACTATAGCGGATTCTGCCACAAAGGCAGAATATATTGCAGCTTTGGAAGCAGCAAAGGAAGCGGTGTGGATCAAGAAGTTCATTTTTTGAACTTGATGTGGTCTCATCAATGATCCAAACATGCGCTTCGCCGCTATCATCTGATCAGAGAGATCATTAGTAGGAAGGAAATACAAATCGAGAAAATCCCCATTGAAAGGAACTTAGTGGATCCTTTGACTAAGGCATTACCTCAAAGTAAGTTTGAGGGTCATGTTAGAGCCTATAGTATTGGATATCATAGCGATTAGCATTAGGCCAAGTGGGAGTTTGTTAGTAATATGTGAGAGATGTCCTAAGGCAATCGCCTTGTGTTAGAACCATTTATATGATAAATGAAGATTCACTATTTGAGTATACAAGTTCTCATATATTTGATTAGATCTTAAATTCATTTACTAAATGTCCACCATACGATTCACAGCATGAGAGAATTTGTGATTGGATCACAACTAGTGAGTATCTCTACATGTGTAATTGTGATGTATCAAAATTATCCCTAGTCGTTGAATTGATGGACTCGGACACCATCAAATCTGTCGAGACTAGCATGAGGTATACTCCTTGGTGTATCCAAGCAGTTGATTCTCACTGGTTGGAGACATTGTGATGTCCGGAGTTAATCGTGGATGCTAGTTATGGTAACTAGTTCATTGGAGTGACCAGCTATAAGACTTCATATGGTTCTCTGCATATATAGTTATGTCAATGAAGTTCTTACTGCATCTTAAGTGCGATGTTCCTTTGACTTGTGGTATTCAAGTCATATTGGTCATGAAGACTTATGTTTTGACATCTTAAGCAAGCATCTCCAAGGAGATGTGGACCCGGGATGATTGGGTATAAGTCGAAGTGATCGAAGGTGTTTGAATAGCCTATAAAGGATTCACCACTCCTTGCGTATAGATGTATACCCATGGCCTCACATCGGATTGTTACTAAAGTATTTGGCCAAAGCATTACATGTTTAGAGTAAGATACTTTTGGATACATGTGCAGTAACTAGAATTCGTAGGATGAGGAAATGATACTTGGGCTTGGTATGACGTAGTCAACCTAGTGGGGACTGACACAATAGATCATGTCCTGAACCAAGTGGGTATAAGATGAGTGAAGGGAATGGGGCACGATTCATTGGAGTTGCTAAAGGGTTTCAGAAATAGTTCTGGATCAACCGTTGATCTTTTCGGTTAATTGGGGATCATGATGTACCACTAGGTGCCACTCATGATCGTTCTATAATTAATGGTTAATTATAAACAGCCAACATAAATCGAGAACCCATTTGGTCACACGGACAACGAGTGTAATCCAAAGGATTTATTACGAGCTTGAGAATGAGATTCTAAGACCAAGAGAAACTAGGTTTGGTTGGACCAAACGAGGAGCGAGCATGAAATCGTTTCAGGCGCAATGGAAGCGTGGATGGGCCGTGTCTTATGAAGACATGATGGATGAACCAAATTTATTTGGTTCTAATCCAATGGTGGAGAATAAACCAAAGTGGGTTTAGTTTATTTTAAACGAATGAACCAAAGTTGGTTCGGTTCGTTTTAACTTGAAATAGACCAAATCGGTTTGTTTTATTTTAACTTAAATTAATGGAGCGAGTTAACGGGTTTTGGTTATGTACCAATAACCATTAGGAGAATTTGTTCTCTATAAAATAGGGCTTAAGGGTTTTGTGAAAACCTAATCTAACTAATCCAAGTTGTCGCCCCCTCCCTTTTCTCCTCTTGTGGTGGGTGCCCATACCCTAGCCACTGCCCACCCTTGTGCCGCTGTCCAAGATCCTTGTCGGCGTCCAAGCTTCAGCCGGTGGTCCTCCGGCGACCCTCCGGTGATCTTCCTTGGCTCCGACGACAAGGTGAGCATCTAGCTTCCTTCTTTGGCCGGCGCTAATCCTCCACCAAAGTTGTCCAGTTTTCTGGACAACTTGTTTATTCATGTCAGAGCATCGTTTGGACGACGTTTGGAGCTCCGACAGTGGCTACTTTGCTAGGGATTCGATCTCCGATAATCCTCAGAGGTGGAGGACGAAGGATTCGTCAAACGGTTGACGAATACCTCTCCGGAGAAGCGAGTTTTTGAGGACTCGTTTTGAATCCGAATTTTGATTCGGATTGTGATCTTCTCTCGATCACATCGTCTTCGACACGAGGCTAATGACTCATACGAAGATGAGGCTCGTGACTTTGTTAAGTTATCCCGAAGATACTCGGCGTGGATACGGATAGAGGCGATTCTAGCGAGGATCGCTCCGGTTGATGTCTTTCCCGCTACATAGAATAAATTTCCTTTTATTGCAAAATTTAAAACTACGGTTATGTCTACACATGTTGTACTATGCATGCGTGTGGTGTGTGTGTTGTAATAAATTAGATTTATTATTTTTATTTCTTTCACTGTGCACATGTTTACGAAACATGTTCGAACACACACTCGCCGCGGTACCGGAAACCCAACACTTCAATCCTGCTAGAAAACTCCTCTTCATCCATTTTGGTTTATAAGTTTATCAACTTATATCACAACATGCCTCTAAAACTTAAATAATATCTATCATTATAAAATACATCCAAGTGTTATTCAATGTAGTTGTGACTCATACAAAGGAACTCCAACTTGATAACCCTTTTTCAGTTGATCATTGATAGTGACTAATATGGCAGAAGCATCCACGTTGACAGAGGTGATGAGTCAATGTGGCAAGCATCGAACTAGGTCGACATGATAGTGTAGACTTTGAGATGATGTCATTGGGCTCAAAAGGAGCTCAACCCAAGGGATAGCTCATTCGACCTAAGCTCGAATCAATGAGGATTGGATATTATAAACCTATTTCTAATATGGTTGAGTCATAAGAAGTTCCTACTCATAGCAGTGAATTATTTCTCTAAGTGGATAGAAACAGAATCTCTAGCTCGAAGCATAGAAGTTGTTCTAAAGTTCCTTTAAAGAAGCATAATATGTAGATATGGAGTGTCCTGGAAGTTGGTGGCTGATAATAAATGACAATTCTAGGGCATAGACTTCAAGAGTAGTATCAGGAGATTGATATCCAGTAGTCTTTTACATCAATGGTCTATCCTCAAAGTAATGATCAGATGAAGGTGATTAACAAGGATTTGATCTGAGGTCTAAAGGTCAAGCTCGATCACATTGAGGGAAGCTGAGTGGAGGAGTTATCGAGCAAATTGTGGTCACACCATACTACTCCTTGAGAGGGAACAAGGATGACTCCTTTCCATCTAGTATATGATGGAGAAGCAGTAGTCCCAGCAGAGATTAGAATGTCATTCACACGATTCAGCTTTTACAATGAAAATAATGTAGAAAAGTTATCTCTTGAGCTATACTTAGTGGAAGAAGCAAGGGATAGAGCAACAACTCGGCTCAAGGTTTACAAATAGTAGATGGTCTACGACAAAAAAATCATCCCTCGATCTTTCTAGGGATTGTTGGTGCAATCGGCCTAGGGCATGATTGATCGGACTCGAGTTTAACTGAAGTAGTATTTTGGTTCTTGATAATGGGTTGACTATATGGTTGACATGGAGTTGATCATATGATGGAGAAGTCCAAGTGGGACACTTGGCATTGAAAAGTCCAAGTCATGGGTACTTGACATGGAAAGTCCAAGTCTTGAGTAATTGGCATGGAAAGTTCAAGCATGAGTATTGTTAGTGTCAACCCTTAGTGTCAATCATGAGATGATTGATTAGGGATCATATGTATTATATTTCATTAATAACAGGCAAAGATTGATTATTACATTTTACTTTATGCATGTGTCAGTCAAATAAATATAATAATGCTCTTGAATAGTAGGTTCTAATCTATAGTATATCAATTGGTAGTATTGATTATAAGAAGCTGTAGAGAACACTATACTTAAACATTCCTAGTCAAGTATTGTATTGATAATACAAAGGGATATATTGATGCATTGAGACTAGCATGTAGGTCAATGGATGACTTGATCTCACAAGTCATGGATATGTGATATCACATTGACACATGGGTATATATATTGGAGAAGACTATGTACTGAATTGACCCGCCATGAGAAAGTTTTATGGATCGTTATATGAGTGTCATAAATTTTCTCATGTGATTATTAGTATGAATAGTCCTTAGACCTGAAGTCACTACGGTTCCCTACATAAGGAGTTATGTACTTTGGTATCGTCAAACATCACCCGTAACAGGGTGGACTATAAAGGTGATCACTAGGTATGTAATAAATTATGCGGAGGGATGTGAGTGATGTAGATGGGATATATCCCTCTCATATGATAGGAGTGATATCTTTAGGCCTCTTGATAGAGTAGGACCACGAAATACATGGTCATGCTCAAATGAGTCAATATGAGATATTGAGTTCATTTTTTTGAGTGAGTCTACTTGGGGATCAAGAAACACAAAGATTGATAAGAGGATGACATGGTCTATACCTCATTTATCAACCTAGATATCGAGGATAGAAGGACAAGGTTCTACAATATAGTAGTCACAGTAAGATTATGTCGGATCTCAACATTCTCGCCACTTGGATAGCAATGATGCATTGCTAGATGTCACTCATTTCTTATGTTTCTAAAAAGGTTTTTAGAAGCATTGCCAACGTTGCAAGAACCTATTGGGTCACACACAAAGAACATGTTATTTTGGAGATAGGATCATTTTAGTTTGACTAAATGAATCATTAGTTAATTGAATGGACTAGAATGAGTTAGACTCATTGCTTGGCCAAACTTGAGTTGGACTCAAATTGATTTAATTTGAGTTATACTCAAGTGAAACCAATTGAAGAAGGTTAGCATGATTAATGATGATTAATCATGCATGCAAATGGGAGTTGTTGCATGCAAATGAATTAATGCATGAAATGGGATTTAATGCTTAATGTTGCATGCCAAGGGATTAATGCATGAAATGAGAATTATTCCAAACGTTGCATGTAAAAATGAAATATTGCATGCAAAATGGATTAATGCATGAAAATGGATTAATTCATGCAAATGGGATTAATGAATGCAAATGGAATTTGAGAAGTTTTCTCAATTTTGCATGCAAATAAATGGACTCATTAACATTGCATGCAAATTGATGGCATGCAATTGGGAGTTGAGGAGTGCCCTCAACGTTAATGAAAAACATGGGATTAATGGATAATAAAAGGGGATTTAAGAAGTCTCCTTAACGAGAAGTAGAATGGTGATCTCTTGTGTGTGCATGTGATCTCATTTTAGCTAAGTATCCCATTTGTGCCTTGCATTCATATTTTTTTCTCCTTCTCCCTTCTTCTTGGAAAAGGTCTTGTGTGTAGAGTTTTAGTGTGGTTGCTAGCACAACCAAAGGTGTTATCTCCATTTCCAAGATAGTGTTCATGTGGATACCTTAGATATACGATTGTCCTTACCGTATTGAGATCCGATTGCATTTGGCTAGCGGGACTACGAAGGGCTTCGCAACAAAGGTATACTTCTTCTTCTAGATAAGATCTAGACAAAGTAGGATAATCGATTTATACGTATTGCATGGATCTTTGGAGGGATCTGTTTTGTATTTTTTTTATTTCCGCTGCGGTTGTGCGAAGTATTTCGTCCGCGATGTTGTGAATGTCACGATCTGGATTTCCCTAACTGTGGTATCAGAGCCACTTGCAAAACATATATTTCGTTATGATGATTTATATGTGATATAAATTTATATTTTTGTGTTTTCTATGAGATATAAAACATGTGCATTATGGGTACACGAATTTTAGGCTTGGAATGTTGATATGGGGCAAAAACGAAGTTGAACATGGCCTGAACGTGGGCGCCTCTGATCACCCCAGAATGGTCGTGCCAATTGGCACGACCCCACCGTGTTGAACATGGGACGCTCTGAAAATGAATGTCTTGGGTTCATATTGATGGACCAAGGGCAGCAACTCATTCAAGGAGTTGAGTTGTAAAATAAAATCTTGCTTCGGGGGCGCTGCCCCCTGAGGCTCTGCAAGGGGCACTGCCCCTTGACCCCGCCCGCTAACCGGCTAGCGAGACCGCCGTGGCATTGCGACTTATCGGCGAAGCGAATTAAAATTTGTATGTTTATTCATAATAAATTTTATAAAATTACATCATTAGAATGATATGGTGCATGGTGCATGGTTATTGCCTAGGACCCAATGTGATTGTGGTTGTGTGTTGAATGTGCATGTTGTAATTCATAAATAAGACCTCCTTGTCGTGTCTTCATCTCTATTTTTCTAGTTGTAAAATAGACTTAGACTCGAATGTAACTCGAGTGTTCTTATTTTGTAATGTACAAAATAAAGAAATGAAAAATCCATTGAAGGTTGAAGTTACAAGGAGGATGTCGACAACACAGGATGACCGAAGGAAGTACTTGGAGATGATGTCATCCCTAGGTTAACCATTCGCTCTTCTCATTGGCTTGAGAAGATCATAGATTTGGGCCATAACCATGTCACGTTATTTGCTATGTGTGTATGTGATACATGTGATGCTTGTATATATGATGCATGTGATGCTTGTATATTTGATCCATGTGTAGTTAGTTGTCACAAAAATTAGGTCACTTATTATATGCCTACCAAAGTTTAATACTTACTATTACCTTATTCAATCGTAGCGCATTTGCCAAAGCAAAGTGACTCAATTTACCTCGGTAAAGTACGACAGAACAATTGTGATGTCCGCCTATTAAACTTTGGGTTTGATTTAACTAAGCTCTCTCAATTAGATTGATGAACTTAGAGGCATAGCTCATATGGGACATCTACCTACATTATACAAATCTTGGGCAATTAGCCAAAGCTAACTCAAGATGAGTGGTAATTTAGAAGGATATCTCATGTGATGGGCATAATGAACAAATAATGTTGTTCATAATATACAAGAGTTACATTAGATATAATTGGTACAAGTTACCTACCTAACTTATACGAGTCTTGGGCGATTAGCCAAAGCTAACTCAAGATGCGGTATAATATAGATCTTGTCCCACTTTGTGACTAGTGGGAGAATCATTTAGTTAAAGGTCTAATTAAATGATTGAAATATGATACATTTCTGCATTGTAGATCACCATGTCATCAAATACGTTAAACACACTCTCTCTGTGATCTGTCCTTGATAAGAACAAGCTCACTGGAGCTAACTTCCTGGACCGGTACAGGAACTTGAGAATAATCCTTAAGCAAGAACACAAACTGTACATCCTAAAGCAGTCCACTCCAGAACCACCCACCCCTATGGCCACTCGTGCTGACAAGGATGCTTATAAGAAGCATCAAATAATGCATTGGATGTGTCATGCCTTATGATTTCCACCATAACCTCTGAGCTTCAGAAGCAACATGAGAATATGGATGTCTATGGTATGGTTGAGCATCTGAAACAACTATATAGGAAACAAGGCTTGAAGGAGTAGTAGAAGAGCAAATCAAGCCAACAAGGGGAGTGACACTAGTAGCAAGCAAGGGGAAGAAGAAGAAGAAGACGCCACCTTTTTCATCCGATGATTCCTCCTCCTCCTCCATGGATAACACGGAAGAAGCCTACATGGTAAGGAAGGTAAGACGTGCTTTAAAAAATTTTAAATTTAACAAATTTAATGATAGGAGGATAAGGCCGAGGCGAAAAATCATTTGCTACAATTGCCAAGGAGAGGGACACATAAGGGATGATTGCCCCCTCTTGAACAAGAGCAAAGAAGAGAGAAGGAAGAAAGAGGACAAGAAGAAGGGGAGCAAGAAAAAGGAAGAAGAAAATAAAACTAAAGAAAAAAGGAAGGCCAAGGCACACAAGGCAACATGGGATAATCCATCCTCATCATCCGAAGAAGAAGCCTTCACAAGTCTTGCATTAATGGGGATAGATGACTTGGATTCCACCTCCTCCAAGGAAGAAGAAAGAAGCACTAGCGAGGAGGAGAGCTTGAGTGAAGGGGGAGAGTCCTCATCTTCATCCTCATGATCGGAAGGGGATTGGGTAAGTAAGGTAACAAAGCTACCCTCCCATGAAGTAATTTCAATGATTACTAGTTTAACTAAGGATTTGTTTAGGGCTAAAAAGAGAAATAAATGCATGCAAAATGAAATTAAGGCCCTAGAGGAAAAACTAGAAAATGCATGCTCACATAATGACTATATTCCTCTAGATATTAATGATGCATGTATTGAGAAAAATAAAGCCTTAAGGGAAAAGGTAGACCATTTAACTAAGGCCCTAGAGAAATTTACCATTGCCTCCAACACATTGAACATGATCATAGGGAGCCAAAGGGCAAGTTTCAATAGGAAAGGCCTAGGTTACAAGGGGAACAAAAATGAAAAAGCCTACCATTGCCTAATTGCTAGGGGTCAGTCTAAGAATAAAATGGTAGCTAGGAAATGGATCCCTAAAGAATACTT
The DNA here is from genome assembly GCA_025175895.1 of Wurfbainia villosa. Lineage (NCBI taxonomy): Eukaryota > Viridiplantae > Streptophyta > Magnoliopsida > Zingiberales > Zingiberaceae > Wurfbainia > Wurfbainia villosa. The sequence continues at coordinate 9,133,914 of CM045999.1, read as the reverse complement.
GGTGAACCCTATAGGAAAGAATTTGTATTAGGTTCCCAAATCCATCCTTAAGGATTAGGAAAACCCTAGGTTAGTCAACCATAGTGAACTTTATTTTATATCATATTATTTGGTTGACTTAGGATGATGAGGGTTATAAGTTTTTAAATTGAGTATTGGGTGATGAAATGTGATCATGATATGGAATTATAATCATATTTGATTTTTGATCATGATATGCAATTATTGATAACATTTGATCATGATTGATAATACATGTTTTATGATCACATTGGGTGTTGTAGGATTTAGATACTTAACCTTGATAGAATTGCATAAAATTTTGGTTAAGTACAAATACTTATAGAAACATCTCATATCCCACTATAAGGCTAACTTGATTGAGAACATAGCAATGGGTGAGATGATAGGATGATACAAATGGTTCACTCATGCTTATGGCATTTAGATGGGTCATTAAGTGTATCAATAGATTAATCATAGACCAGCTATGGGGAAAGCAAATGTTTAATCAATGGACATATTATCAATAGATCATAGTTGGATATTTTAAATGTTTTAAAACCATTTTATACTTTGCAAATAGTGAGTTCATGTTTTGAAAAGTTTCAAGGCAAAACTAGGCTTTAAAATGGATACAAACTTTAGACATTTTTGCCACTTTTGAGTTTTTGCCAAATTTTCAAAAATAAAATGAATTTTCATGGAAAATCATTTTTCACTGATAAAGAAACTCACTAGAAATATGTACTTCAAATTTCATGATTTTTTGAATTTCCAAGAATTTTCAAATTGAATTTGAAAATCGAAACTTAGGTGCCTCATGAATCGTAATGTGATTAGTTGGAGGTACTATGCACGAGCATAGTAACCTGTTTTATCAGGTTTTAAAGTTGATTTTGGGTATTTTCTTCCATTAGACTTGATGTCATGCGTGTATAACATTTGTATAATATTTTTGATTGTGTCAAAGGGGGAGAATTATGAGAGTTTAAGTTAATCATGATAAGGGGAGAGTTAGCATGTCTTAAGGGGGAGTTGCATGTTTAAGGGGGAGTTTTTATATTCATGTTATTTACATGCTTTCTTGCCTTATGTTTTGTGTTTATGTTTTACCTAACTTAAACGGATTGCCACACATCAAAAAGGGGGAGATTGTTAGGGCAATCAACCCATGTGATGTGGTTTTGATGTGTGTGTAGCAAAGGGTTTAAGTTAGGATTGTTATGAATTTGATATGTGCCTTGGAGTCATGCAGGACTTAGTAATTCTCACATGGATGATGGAGCATTGGCAAGATTCACCATCTCATGACTCGGTCCTTGAGTCGGTGAAAGATGCATTGCAAAAGTCGTGCGCTTGGTGCATCCAAGGGATCGCCGGACGAGGAGTATTAGAGTGAAGCCGAAGGAAGTAGACTTCAAGGCGAGACACGAAGGATGGCCCTGTGAAGCCGTGTGCTTGGCGCATCCGAGGGACGTGGTCGGACGAAGAGAACTTCAAAGGCGAGGGACTCCAAGGGAAAATGAGAGTGAGCGAATGTAACCCGGGACGGGTAGCTCGTTAGGTGAACTTAGCCAATTAGCTAAGTGTCGGATGGGTTTTTCCGATATCAGTTGACTACCATGACATGACAATCGATTGCTCCAAGTTGACTGGAGACTCTACTGGTGTTCGAGTTTGATTTCTATCTTAGCAGTCAACTGCCAAGGGTTGGCAATCGACTACCGAAACCATCAGTCGACTGCTGATGGCAGCAGTCGATTGGTCGCAAGGGTTTCGGGCACAGAATGTTGGAAAGTCGACTATTCGCTTCTGACACTCGACTGTTGGCTCCATCAGTCGACTGATGGGAAGATCAGTCGACTGATGTGGGAGTTGTTGGTTAAAATCCAACGTAGAAGAAGCCGTTAGAGGGCAACGGCTATGACGGCAGTCGAATGATCAAGGCATCAGTCGACTGTTAGGCGCCCAACGGTAAGAATGGGCTCTTTCCTATAAGAAGGGGCCTTGGGTGACTTGGGATGGTTAATGCTTTATTCCTAAACATCCTCACAAGTGCTCAAATGAATTCTACTCTTCTTACTAGCTTCTATTTCAATCTTATTGTAAGAGGGAGTGATCTTGTAAGAAAAGGTTCACAAGTGCCCTCGTTGGCTTGATTTGCTCTTCTACTACTCCTTCAAGCCTTGTTTCATGAAGTTTCATTGTGGAGAAAAATTCTTCTAGTGTGCTCACCTCTAGATTCTTTGAAATGTAGAAGAAGTCCACCATGGAGCTCCACTTTGATGATCGGAGAAAAGCATCTATGGCTTTCATGATCATATCGCGGTTTGTAAGCTTCTCCCCTACACTTGTCAAACCGTTAATTATTTCTTTAAAGCGAGAATGAAGAGATATTACCTTCTCCCCTTTATCTAGCTTGATGTTGTTCAATTGTGAGCAGAGGAGATCCCTTCTTGCCAATTTTGCCTCAAAGGTGCCTTCATGAAGCTCAATCAATCTCTCCCACATCTCCTTGGCACTTGAGCACTCCCCAATTCGGTTGATCTCTTATTGGGGGAGCATGTTGAGAAGGTGGGTCTTGGCCTTTGAGTTTGCAAGGTGCTCCTCCCTTTGCTTCTTGGTCCACCTTGATTTTTCTATTGGCTCCCTCTCTTCATCCCTAGGTATATCGAAATTGGATTCCATTATTAACATGATATCAAAATTTGTTTCGAAAAATAACTCCATACGCTTCTTCTACCATGCAAATTCCCCTTCAAACTTTGGCGGATGGATGTTGGAGACGACCATTGTGGTTGTCATGCTTGTTGCAGTTGTGAGTCTGGTGGCAAGCAACCTTGGCTCCGATACCACTTGTTGGAACATCGGTGGATAGCTAGAGGGAGGTGAATAGCCCTCTTTCGCGTATGGTGGAATTTGCTCGTCTACGAACTCGTTAGCGCAGTGGAAATATAATGCTAACAAAAGATTTAAACAATTAAGCTAAAGCAATAAGAAAAGAAACACAAACGCTAACACAATTGCATAACGTGGTTCACGACCTTGCCGCTAATCCATGGACCGATTTGTTCCAGGTGAATCACGCCTAAACCTTCACTATTCTCTCCTTGGCACCAAGCAAGGTGGAGGTAAACCTTTTCTTACAAGATCACTCCCTTTTACAATAAGATTGAAATAGAAGCTAGTAAGAGGAGTAGAATTCATTTGGGCACTTGTGAGGATGTTTAGGAATAAAGCATTAACCATCCCAAGTCACCCAAGGCCCCTTCTTATAGGAAAGAGCTCATTCTTCCCGTTGGGTGCCTAACAGTTGACTGATGCCTCGATCAGTCGACTGCCGCCATAGCCGTTGCCCTCTAACGACTTCTTCCACATTGGATTTTAACCAACGGCTCCCACATCAGTCGACTGATCTTCCCATCAGTTGACTGATGGAGCCAACAGTCGAGTGCTGGAAGCAAACAGTCGACTTTCCAACATTCTGTGCCCGAAACCCTTACGACCAGTCGATGCTGCCATCAGTAGTCGACTGATGGTTTCAACAGTCGACTACCAACCCTTGGCAGCTGACTGCTAGGACAGAAATCAGACTCGAACACCAGTCGAGTCTCCAATCGACTTGGAGCAGTCGACTGATGTCGGAAAAACTCATCCGACACTTAGCCAATTGGCCAAGTTCACCTAACGAGCTACCCGTCTCGGGTTACATTCGCTCACTCTCATTTTCTCTTGGAGTCTCTCACCTTTGAAGCTCTCTTCGTCCGGCCACGTCCCTCGGATGCGTCAAGCGCACTGCTTCACAACGCCATCCTTCGGCTTCACTCCAATGCTCCTCGTCCAGCGGTCCCTCGGATACACCAAGTGCATGACTTCCGCAATGCATTTTTCGCTGACTCAAAGACCGAGTCATGAGATGGTGAATCTTGCTAATGCTCTATCATCCATGTGCGAATTACTAAGTCCTGCATGACTCCAACACACATATCAAATCCATAACAATCCTAACTTAAACTCTTTGTCACACACATCAAAACCACATCACATGGGTTGATTGCCCTAACACTAGCCTCCTCCTCCAGGAGGGATATATATAAGAGATAAATCCCCTCGCCAAGCAGTACAGTCAGTATGGGCGGTATGACTCCGTGATCTTACGCTTGCTTTGAGAAGTGATATAAGTCATTACCCTCATAAATATTGTTGGCGAGTGGGTTATCATTAATACTCATCGTGTGGTTGATGGGAGACAGGTCCTCATTAATGAAGTAGGCATTCCTCTGGAAATCAGTATGCGCATCTGTTCCCTGGTCAGAGGGAAATACTGATAAGGATTGCCTTGCGGACCTTATGCACAGGAAATACCTGCCACGTCCTCTGACTAATTAAGATCAATCATATGTTGGAAAGTCATATATCCGAGATAATGTGCCTCTGCCGTGATATGAGATGATGACCGAGACGCGGGACATCTAGAATAAGATGTGGCCGAGCCGATACATAGGGCGCCTGGAATAAAATATGGCCGAGCCGAGACGTGGGGCGTCTGGAATAAGATGTGACTGAGCCAAGACGTGGGGCGTCTGGAATAAGATGTGGCCGAGTCGAGACGTGGGGCATCTGGAATAAGATGTGGTGTAGTACTGGCTATTATATGCCCAGTCATATGCCTAGTCATAAGTTAGTTTTTCCCAATATCAATTGACATCATAATCTATTTTTCTCCCTTTATTAAAAATGATTACTTTTTTATTATTTGGGGAATGAGAATGGACTAGGTAAAAATCAAAACACACTCATATTTTTAACATAAAAAAAATTCAATGATATGTTATAATATAGAAAAAAAACATTTTGTGTTCTATCATTAATAATTTAGTTTAGAAGAATTGTGATGATGAACTGTTTTTCTCCCTTTAGTATTAAAAATCTATATCTCTTGATTATTTGAGAATGAAGGACAGACAAAGCAAAAAATCAAAACAACATGCATGATATAACATAAAAAAAACACAGTTAATTGACGTAAAATTTTATTTTATAAAGTAAAAAAATATTCCAAACATTTGACATAATATAACCTAAATTTATAAATAGATTCGAACGAATTAACATATTTAAGAAGATAATTAAATTTAAAAATATTAATCTTTTGTATTATATAATTTATCCTTTTTAAAATCTCACCTTAATTTTATACCTTATTGAATTATTTCATAAAAAGATATAATTATTTTAATATATATTTTTGTATCTAAGCGGCACAATCTATTTATAATAAAATTAACACCACGATATACCATCCCAACATGCAAAACTATAAATACACCCCCCAACCAAAAAACAATTGCAAAATAATTATCTCTCAAATTTCAATCAACCAAAATTTACCCATAAAAAGTTACCAAACATCCCCACACCTAATTTTTTATTTTCTTTTTTAATTTATTTTTAGTCCATAAAGAATCATCTAAGAATAAATAAAAAAAGTAATCATGTGTATAAATTAAACTTCATATTTATTCAATATCTATCTTTAAAATTAATAAAACTAAACTCCAACAACTATGGCATAAAAAATAATAATAACAATAATAGTTACCGGAGCATTTTTGCATAATTATTTATTTTTATTTCCTAAAAAATCTGTCCACTTCTATATTTTTCAGGGAAGGCACTTTTTTTTTCTTTAAAATATATCTCATTAAAAAAATAATAATAATAAAAAAATCACCGTTGCCATCAGGCAATTTCTATGACATGATGATTGCCACAATCTAATTGCGCGATCGTGGCCGCACAACCAAGCGATCGTGGCCGCGCAGCCTAGCCACTCGGTCAGAGAGACCGCAACGATTGCCCAGTGAGTCGGTACAACGGTCAAACTGGAGTGGCGCTCGCGATTGCCCAGCCATGCAGTAATTTTTTTTTTAATAAAAAAATATTTTAAAAAATGATTACGTTTTTTTTTTAAAATATAAAAATTTAAATACTTCCTCAAATAAAAATGTCCTACCTACTGCTTTGCATTGCAAGCGAGTGGGAGGAACGACGTCAAATGCACCTGAGCATTTCTGAACATAATTGTAGTTTTCCGATGGTTAAAAGAGTGAGCTTAAATGAAACTCCGTTGGAACACAACTTGTTTGACCCAACTCGACCTGCGTACGTACTGCCCTGAGCGCACAAGCTTTGCCCTCCTTCAGCTGTAACGGCCCCCCATCCATCGGAGAAACAGCAACAGCCACAGCGGCAGCAGGGCCCCTAGCTCCCTTGGCCCAGAATGCTAGGCCGTGGGGTCATGTCATCATTTCACCCACCATAAATGGCGAGGAAGAACGCCTGGCCATTGGTCAGGCAAGCAGCAAAGACCTTTTCTGTTGTCTTGTTTTCCTATTCGGAGCAACATTTGGTGTACTCAAACCTGAGCCAGACACAGGCCTGCAATCATGTAGTGAACAGTTAACTCTCTGAATCTGCGAGGAAAACAGCAGTGAGGTGAAAAGATGCTTCATTTTCTGGGTAGCAAAGAAGCCAATGTCACATGAACAAACGCCTTCACTCTTCGGTAACTTGCTTCCTCGGGTAAATTTCTCAGGTTTTCAAATCCACTCAAAATGCGCAAACACTCAAATGCGCAAAGACTCAAATGTCTTCTCATGCATGTTTTCATCGCCACTGTTCTGCCTGAGGAATCGACTTCAAGTCCCATGTACAATTCAGGTTTCTGAAACATGACGTGAACTTGAATACTGGTGCGTGCTATTTAGCAAGGAAAACTGGCTTTATCCTTCTCTTTGTGTAGTAGAGGCCAAACCATTAATTAACCTAGTGGTTAAGCAAGAGCACGTGAAATTAAAACAGTAGTAGTAAAAGGAAAGCAGGTTGAGTTAAAAGAAAAGGGTGGTCTTTTTCTTTTGTAACAATGATGGAGAGGCAGTCTGTGCGGAGAGGTTTGAAAATGTCATCGAACCAAACTGAAGAGACGCCATTAATGGGGGTTAACAGATGACAGACGGGACTGCCAAACCAGAAGCAGAATCCATGGGATTCATAACTGGGGCCAAATATTTATAGTGAAGAGATTTGGTGATCCTTTTGAGGTGGATCTGATGTCAATTATAGAAGCAAGGAGGGGAGAAAGAACAAAAGGGCACTGACTTCTGGCACGTGAGAATATATATATACAGTTGTCATGCCCAGCAAAGCAAAGCCCATAAAAATTAAGCGTCTAAGTTTTAATGAAACATCACACAAGTTTTCTAAAGTATTTCAATTACCATTCAGCTTCATTTTTTTTTGTGGATAAAAAGTAGTCTAACTGCGTTGATCATCAAACTGGATTATAAAAGGCTTTTAACAATCAAAGAATCATATCCTATCGTCCTCCAACATAAGACGCAGAGACAGTTACTATAGTAATTGCACGCGCACTAAAAGGGGTGCGTGAAGTGCACCTCATCTTAAGTCATCCAAATTTCTATAAATGGGAGATGAGATAAGAGGTATAGATAGAGCCAGTCCTCAATACTTTAAGGTCCTAGACGAAATAATAAAAATGAGTTTTTTATAGATAAAAAAATATTATTTTTAATAAAAATTAAACCCTCCTCTTATATATTTTGAAAAATTTTCTTTAGGCCCTGGGCGGAGGCCCCAGTTGCCCCTGCCCAGGGCCAACTCTGGGTACAGGAGGTGGTGTGTCAAAGCTTTGAGAGGAGAGGTGAAGGTTAGAGTGTGAGACTGTGAGATATCGTTGGGCTGCTGGAGAGTGAAGGTTGTGTGCGCGAGACGTCGAGAGGCTGTCGGAGAAGAAACTGTGAGTGCACAGTTTTAACGCAAAGATCTTGAGAACACCAAGGCGCGCCTGGATCTTAGTTCATAGATCAGAGGAAACTTTTCATTCGTAATTATCTTTCAAACGGTGAACAAACGATCGAGGGATTATCATCCCTACATTCCATCCTCAGAAGCGCGAAGATTTTGACGAATCGCTATAAGTTATGTATTTACAATTTTATTTATTGGCATTTAAATTCATGTAATAGATGCAATAATTCCAACATTAGTATCAGAGCAAACGTTGGTTTGCATCTATTCATATTAATTTAGATTGAAATTTTCACTGTTCATCACGAAAACAATGAACGGTGAAAATTGTCGAGTTGAACCCGACTAGGACATGCAGTTACATGAGAATTTTTTATGCTCATGACAAGGAGCAAGAAGTGCTCGATGATTTACCAATGGTCGAGCGACAATTCCCGAGTGGGAAACAGTCACCGCTTGGGTCACTCGACGAGAAGAAATCAGGTGCGCGATACTCGAGCACTGGGTGCTCGACACCGCATCAGGTGTGCAATGGGTGTCCGGTGGTTAAGCATTAGCTTCTCGACACCGCGATAAAGTACAACTCCCTAGCATGAGGGTGCATGCCCACGCGGTGCTCGAGCACTGGGTGCTCGGCACTGCGGCAGACACAAAGTGCCCCGAGCAAGTGGTACTCAACACTATAAGTCGAGCAATGAATCTCTCGGGTTGTGAGCTTGGGAGTACTCGGTCCTTGAGAAAAAGTGCTCGGCAATCAGCTCGACAGTGAAATGCATAGTTCTCGGGCTGGACATGTGTTAGTCGAGCGACACAGGCAGTCATGTTCGACACTCGGGGTGCTCAGCTAGAGCATAAGCTGCTCAGTTAGCACTAAAGGTGGTAGGCTTGCACACTTGGTTCTCGGGCAGACCTAACAGTGGTCGGTTTGCACTTTTAGTGCTCGTCCGGACCTAATAGTGGTCGGCTTCCACACTTGGTGTTGGGGCAGACCTAACAGTGGTCGACTTGCACACTTGGTGCTTGCCCAGACCTAATGGTGGTCGGCTAGCACATAAGGTGTTCTGTCACACCATATGGTGGTCGACATTGGTTAACCTGTCATAGTTGACTATGGTCAACTTAACTCATAATTTGATTGTCAGATAGTTGTTTTGAACAACTAGGACTCAGCATAAACAACTTAATAATAGGCTTAGTCAACTACAGTTGGTGGCTAGGGACGATGAGAAGACAAAATATCATACATAGGTGCTCGGGTGCCTGGGGTGCTCGGAGTCAATCATATGGTGTTCGGGTGCTCATGAATTCATGGCCAAGTTGAGTCTTCATGGTTTTAGTTGACTGGACTTAGATGACAGTTGACTGATAAAAGTGTCAGTCAACTGATCTAAGTGGATTAGTCCACTGTTCTCTAGCAAATCAAGGAAATTTATCTTTTCTTGATTTATTGTATTGGTTCTATGCCTGTATAAATTGAATTAAGTCAGTATATGTGTTAGTTTGTCAATTTTGTATTGACTTAATTAATTTTAATTTTTCAGATGACACGGATGATTACTACCATGACTCGTCATGATATGATGCGAAAGAGGAAAGCTATCCATGGGATAGAGTATGACTCATATTACGGAGTCGGTGGACACATGGGGAGATTGGACAGACTATTTTAGTGCTTAAAGATCCAGGATTTTCTGATTCTGGACAACTACAGGATTTGGGCTTTGGTTCATTCATTGCCTGAAAACCTGAGCGATATAGCACATCAAATATGGGGGTGCTATGAGGGGTGTGTTTCTTATACTCAATTGTGCACAGAGTTGCTTCACTATGCAGATTGTGAAGAGGATCCAGAAGAAGACCCTGAAGAGGTTTTTCCTGTGGGATCTCTTCATGTGAGTTCTTTACAGGATTCTGTGTCCTGACATCATCTTGAGAGCATCCCAGCTGAAGATGTCCTTGTTCAGCCTAGACAGATAGGATATTTCTGGATTACTATTGTGCTAGGGTTTATCCTAGTGGGAGTAGTAATTGTTTATCTAGCTTGTTAGAGTTATTGTTCAGGTTATGAGTAGGAAGAATGTTATGTGTAACATTCTTAATAGAGTTTTGTTATTTGTTAATAATCTACAACATGTTTGATTTAATAATTTTTTTATTTTATGCTGTTTACTCTACATGATGCATGATATTTATTGCAATATACTCCTTAATTAGTTCATTATGAGTATAATTTTAAATGATATGTTCATTTAATACTAAGTATCATGATTGTATAATGATTAAGTTCATTAGATGAGATGTATGTAATAGAATAGGTCAATGTAAGTTAGATTGACATATACAAATGATGAGTGGGAACGTAGTTATTACTTGATTTTGTAAGCCAAATCAAATTTACATTGAGTCAATTTAGAGATTATATATATAAAGATATGCACTGAATCACTAAATAATCTATTTATTTATGGTAGATTATGGCGATTAAGAATATCATAGCTGAATTGAATAAGGGTGAAAAACTTAATGGTGAAAACTACAAAATCTGTCACCTCAAGATTCAATATGTTCTCGAGAAACAAGAAATTCTAGAGGTTGTATATCACGTTATGGTAGAACCTGTTGAGGGTCCTAATGCACAACACAGACGAGACCTTGATGCCTCTAAGGCATGGAAAAAGAAGGATTCCACTGCTAAGGGTATATTGATAAGTTCAATAGTTGATGATCTAGTTTTTGAGTATGAGTCATATCCTATAACTCATGCAGTCTGGGTAGCCCTAGGGATAGATATAGTGGAATGAGTCTGAGAAAGTTTCGTCAGCTCACGATCAGGTTCGACAGCTACAAGAAGCGTCCAAATGTCACTATGGTTCAACACCTCAGAGAGATATCAAACATGATTCAGAAGCTTAAAACTACTAGTCATGAGTTGATCGATTAACAATAGGTTCAAGCAGTTATTCGTTCATTTCCAGATTCTTAGGAAACCATGAAGCAACCCATAACTCACAATGAGGGTATTAAGACTTTCACTAATGTCTCATGCCATGTTGAACTGGAGGAGGAGAGAGTAGAATCCGTAAGGATTTCTGGCCAAGCCTGTTGGTGCAGTAGGTACCTAAGTCGAACCTGAGTTTTGATTATAGCAAACGATACAAAGTTAAGCTCATGTCATTATCTCACGAGCTGAATCAAGTGTGCAGAAAATTGCTATAGCTGGAGCTGAAGGCTAGCGACACCCGGAGGAAGCTGCGGTGGTCGGGCGACACTCGAGTGACTTCGGAGGGAGCCGAAGGAATCGAGTGGAAGGTCGGAAGCGAAAGTGACACAGTAAGTATTGAGGTAAGCTCGTGTGTGTGCGAGTGTAAGTGAGGTCGTATCCTCTTTACAAAGATAGACTTAAGCGTAGATCCAACCCATGACATCTCATCGGTGGTCTAGGTTGAGATCAGACGGTCGGAGGTCGTCGAAATAATATTTTTGTTTAGCTAACTTATCATTTCAGCTAGCATCAGTCGACTGCCAGCTTGGAGGACTCGACACAATCACCGATCCGTTTACGGCCAACATTTGATCGATGTTGCCATCGGGCCGATCGATGATGGCCATCAATGATCGATGGTCAATGATCAACCTCGAGGAGTCAAGCCTTATCACCATTTTTCAAGGAGTCATGTGCCAAAACTCTATTGGGCGAAGTTCCTCTCGAAAAGGGGCTCAAAGGCTATAAAAGGAGGGTCTCTCTTAGGGTTTTTCATCATCTCTAAGTGCTCAAAAACCTCCGCAACTCTGCGATTCTCCGACGACTCTACGACGAAGTGCTGTCAATAACCCTAGCTTAGTTTCTACTCTTTAGTTGTTGATATTTTAATTTGTCATCTCTTTAAATATTGCAATTCCTTTTATTAATCGAGCTTTTCTATCATTGCACTTTACATTAACAGAAGAGAGGGTTTGTCTCTCTATCTTTTCTTTCGAAGGTTTTTTGTAATCGTCAAACTCCTACCTCCAACGAGGAGGAGTGTTTTTAGTGAATTGCCCTCCGTGCGTGATCAAGGATCACTAGGGCCTTGGAGTAGTAGCCGAAGGCTACGAACCAAGTAAAAATATTTGTCTCATTTTATTTATTGCTTATCTTTTCGCTGCAAATTAATTATCTACTCGATTTTTAACGAACGAACAAAAAGAAAAGGTTTTATCGCTATTCACCCCCCTCTAGCGATCCGCTTCGATCCAACAATTGATATCAGAGCCGGGGGCGCTAACATTTGGTGAAACCACCAATCTAGCAGATTTGTTTTTGAATTTTATAGATCTTTTTCATTTGTTTAAATTTTCTCCCGCACTACTAATCCAAGACGAAGTCTTGGTACTCTTTTTTTTGTTTTGTTTTGCAAGTATTCACTTTTGGAGTAGCCGACGGTAAAACGGGCATAATTTTTCGTACAAGTTGACCCATGAAACAGGCTACCTACCAAAACGAAGCTCTCGGAGAGATCTACACTTCTTATGAGGGTTTACCCTCATAACAAGCTGTCTTCATCTCCAAAAACCAATGTTTAGTACCATTTTGGGGACATCGAAGGTTGTAAGTGCTCATCTTTTATTTTAGTTGGTTATTTATCGTTTATTCCTTTTGTTTCTTTTCATTTCCTACATTACTAATCCAAGGCGAAGTCTTGGAACCTTTCTCGTGTTTTTTTTATTATTTTGTGTGCAAGGTTTTCCTTCCAAATGGCCCATCTCGAGGGTTTTAGCACCGTCCGACCTCCATTTTACAACGGAGATGATTTCCATTACTGGAAAGGTCGGATGGAGTGCTTTCTTAAAACCTAAATCGAGATGTGGATCATAATCCAAACGGGATTCACACTTCCGAGTAACGAAGTGGGTGAATCCTTCGATTATGACCAATGGACCATTGCGACAAAACGACAAGTCGAAGCCGACGCCAAGGCAACTCAAATCCTTCAATGCGGCTTGTCCAAGGAGGAATTAAATCGCGTCGACCCCTTCATCAACACAAAGGACCTTTGGACAAAGCTAGTGGAGCTACACGAAGGGACCGATGAAGCCAAGGTATGTAAGCGAGATCTTTTATTTAATAAACTATATAATCTAAAAATACAGGAACATGAGTTCGCGATGCAACTTCACGCCCGAGTTCAAGACATAGTCAACAATCTACACGCAATCGGGCAAAAGGTCGAAAACCACGACCTTATAAGGTATGTTCTTAATTCCTTTCCGAGGACTACCTTATGGGCATCCATGGTCGATGCCCACAAGGTCTCCAAGGATCTTTCGAAACTTAGGTTAGATGAATTATTTTCTGATTTTGAACTTCATGAGCAGTCTAATTCGGAACCCGAGAAGGGTATAGCACTTTTTGCAGGTTTGAGGAAGAAAACCGCTAGCAAGCCACCCCCGAAGGAAGAAGAGGATGAGTCTGATTCGGAGGTCGACTCGGAAATGGAGGCCGAACTAGTCAACCTAGTTCGGAGGATAGTCAAGGGCTGAAAACGAACCGTCACTCGACCCAATGAAGGTAAGCCTAAAAGTTTAAATATTAGATGCTACGAATGCAACAGGTTTGGACACATCAAGTCCGAATGCCCAAAACTCAAGAGCAAAGCACCAAAACATAAAAAGGCACTCAACGCTACTTGGGAAGAAGCATCCGAAGAAGAAGATTATGATCGTGTTCTCATGGCTAAACCGATGGAATCGGAGACGGAGTCAGAATCGGAAACCGAAGACGAGTCGGACTGCGAAGCACTATTCAAGACAAGCCACGAATACGCATTCGGTTCAAAAGATACACTCAAGGTAAGTCGATCACTTATTAGTACACTTTATAATGCAATTAAGTTTTTAACTAGAAAATTAGCTAAGTCCGAGTCCAAGGTCGAGACCCTGGTTGAGGAAGTTAAACTCCTCAAACACGAGGTCTCCCTAGCCTCTTCGACTAGTCGAGTTCAAGAGGAGGACTCAACTCGGGTTGAAAAACTCGAAGTTGAGAACTCACTCTTGAAGAGTCAAGTCGAAGATCTTAGGAACATATTGGAAAGGTTTACTTTGGGATCCAAAGGACTTGACCTCCTATTTAGATCGCAAAGGGTCGTGTACAACAAGGTCGGACTAGGGTTTAACTCAAATACGACCAACAAGTCATATATGTCGATTGTAAGTCGACATAAAAAACGTGTCCAAGCATGGGTCCCTAAGACCATCTTGATTTCAAACTTAGGATCGAACCAGTATTGGGTTCCCAAGGACCAAATCCACTATGTGGAGAGACCGAACCGATTCAACGGTCCAGGGGAAGCTAGTACGAAACTTGTTTGTATTTTAACTTAGAAAATTGCATGCTTAGGTTCTTTATTTAGTTTGATTTTTCTTTTTAGAATGGTTAGATAGGACTATAACTCGTCAATACTTGATAACATAGTACCAGGACGCGGTGAGATGATAGTACGCTAGGAAAGCAGAGTCTTATGTATTCAAGCTAGATAAGGTGTATCTAGTTCGGTGCACTTGACCGAGCGGAACTAGCTGAAGCTATCTCACCGTATCCTAGACTAGTTAGACCAGGAAGTGGTCTTAGGTAAGTCAAGTCTCTATTTTCTTGAAAATGGCTTTGTCTAAGGAAGTGGTCGTTGTTCCGATCAAAGAAGGCCTCTGTGCCTCGCCACGACCTGGAAGTCATGATCTTGAAAAGGTGACTTGATGAGCCTAAGGTCAAATTCGAATCTAACACAAGGTTGACAAGTGTTCAAGTCATTAAATTTAAATCAAGTAAAATTGGAAGTGATCTCACAAGAACATATAGGGCTAACATGTTTGATCATGTAGACATGGGTGAGATGATTTAGGTTAATAATATTCAACCAATCTTTAATAAATCCAATATTCGATCCAACTACCTTGCGTGTAGGATCAATGGATGTTAGACAGTGGTTGCTCCCGACACATGACCGGGGATCAACTCAAGTTTTCGAAGCTTCGATTCAAACGATAAGGATCGGTAGCCTTCGGAAATAACGACAAGCTCAAAATCATCGAATCAGGTGATATTGAGCTCAACTCAATTTTTTTTATTCAAAATGTTTTATTAGTAGAAAATTTCCAATATAATTTACTTAGTGTAAGCCAATTGTGTGATAATAACTATAAGGTCATATTTCTAGAAAATGAATGGGTGATTAATACAAATGAAACTTCTAAAACAATTTTTAAGGGAACTAGAAATAACAATATTTATACTATTAACTTAACTAACTCCTCAACTAAGTTTCTTATGACGCGGCAAGAGGAATCATGGTTGTGGCACCGACGACTCGGTCACTCGCACCCAAGACTCATCCACAAGATGAGTCAGAGTGACTTAGTCAGAGGTTTGCCTAACCTCAATAACTTGAACAATAAAATATGTAATGCGTGTCAACAAGGTAAACAATCTAGGACACAACATCAACTAACTAATCAAAAATGAACCAAAAGTGTGCTTGAGCTCCTACACATGGATCTATTTGATTCACACGGAGCTAAGTCACTTAATGGAAGTAAATAATTGATGACTATTCTAGATTTACTTGGGTTAGGTTCATCAAACACAAAAGTGATACCCTAGATCAATTAATCAACCTATTTAAATTAATAGAAAATCAACAAAGCATTAAAATCAAAAGACTTAGGACTGATCATGGTGGTGAATTCGAGAACCATAGGTTTACAGAATTCTGTAACCTAAATGGATACCACCATGAGTTCTCTTGCCCTAGAACTCTACAACAAAATGGCCTAGTAGAACGCAAAAATAGAACCCTACAAGAAGCCGCTAGGACAATGTTAAATGAGTATAACCTACCCGATAGGTTTTGGGCGGAAGCTGTGAGTACGGCATGCTATGTCCAAAATAGGATCCTTATGGTAAAGAGACACCTTAAGACCTTATACGAGATTTATCACGATAAAATACCTAACATCAAGTACTTTAGGGTATTTGGGTGTAAGGTACATATCCTAAACACTAAGGATTACCTAGGGAAATTTACATCCAAAACCACGATCAGAATCTTTCTAGGATACTCGACTACAAGTAGAGCTTATAGAGTATATAATCATGACACCCTTAGAGTCGAGGAGACTATCAATGTAGTATTTGATGAAGGACATGAACCTACAAAACCCCCGGCAACCCCAATTAACGAGCCAATTCATACTAGACCTAACTCTGATCCGGAGATCAGGTCTAGTGTTAATCCTAACCTAAGTCAACCAAGTCACTCTATCGACCAAGTGATAGATGACTCCAACTAAACTAGAACTCAAACGAGTCATCCTATGGATCAAGTTGTAGACTCAAACCCAAATCCAACTAGGACTCAAACGAATCATCCTATCGACCAAGTGATAGGTGATCCAAGTCTAGGAGTTCGAACTAGAGCCTCATACAGAAACCTTAGTCAAATCTCCTTGATTTCTAAAATTGAACCCAAAACTATTGACCAAGCTCTTCTTGATCCCGATTGGATTATTGCAATGCAAGAAGAGCTGGCTCAATTCACTAGGAACGAAGTATGTGAATTAGTACCACCACCTAAAGATAAAACAATCGTTGGAACAAGGTGGGTGTTTAGAAATAAACTTGATGATAAAGGTGAAGTAGTTAGAAATAAAGCTAGACTAGTCGCTAAAGGGTTTAGTCAAGTTGAAGGTTTAGATTACGACGAGACCTATGCCCCAATAGCTAGATTAGAGTCCATTCAAATGCTATTAGCATATGCTGCACATCGAGGATTTAAGTTGTTTCAAATGGATATGAAATCTGCGTTCTTGAATGGATACATTAAAGAAGAGGTTTATGTTAGTCAACCCCCCGATTTCGAAAGTTTAGACAAACCCGACCATGTCCTTAGGTTAAAAAAAGCTCTCTATGGACTTAAACAAACTTCTCGAGCTTGATACGAGAGACTTTCGATTTATCTCAAGCCCAAAGGATTTAACCAAGGTGTAGTTGACCCAACCCTTTTCGTAAAAACCTTAGGTAAAGACATATTCATAGCCCAAATCTACGTAGATGATATTATTTTCGGAACCACCAACTCAATCCTACTAAATGAGTTCATTTCACTTATGGAAAGTGAATTTGAAATGAATTTAGTAGGCGAGTTAAGTTTCTTCTTAGGTCTACAAATTAAACAAACTAAAGATAGAATATACCTACATCAACACAAATATACTAGGGAATTAATCAAACGCTTTGGAATGCAAGACGCTAAAATTATTAATACCCCAATGGCAACTAATGTGAATATAGAAGAAGATTTAATCGAAAACTCAATTGATTTAAAATACTATAGGAGCATAATAGGGAGTCTCCTTTACTTAACTGCGAGCCGACCTGATATCCTATTTGCAGTAAGTATGTGCGCAAGGTTCCAAACCTGTGCCAAGGAGTCTCACCTAACTCTAGTCAAGCGTATCCTTAGATATCTAAAGGGTACATTTAATGTCGGTATTTGGTACCCTAGATCTACCGAGTTCGAACTAACCGGCCACTCCGATTCGGACTATGCCGGTAGTAAGCTCGATAGAAAGAGTACGAGTAGTTGTTGTCAACTTCTCGACTCGAGTCTAGTGAGTTGGTGCAGTAAGAAACAACACTGTGTTGCCTTATCTACCACCGAAGCCGAATACATCGTGATGGGTGAGTGTGTCACTCAGCTTCTTTGGATGAAGCACACTCTCCGCGACTTTAAGTTAGACTTTACGAACACAAAACTCCACGTAGATAACATTAGTTCAATTAACCTTACTAAGAATCCGATATGTCACTCTAAGACAAAACATATAGAGGTCAAACACCATTTCATTCGAGAACATGTGGCCAACGGAGTCATACAACTCGAATACGTCGAATCGAAGTCTAACTTGGCAGACCTATTTACTAAACCCCTACTCGAAGCTGAATTCAGTCTATTAAGACGAAAATTGGGCATGTGGGTAGTGGAATAGGAACTTACAAATTATATTTTCATACTACTATTTCTTACTTTTCATTTTCATGGAACTAGCATAGGACATACTTTAGATATCATGCACCTATAGATTTAAGGAGTCAGTACATCTCACAACACATAGGACTAATGTGTTTGTGTACTTAGCCACGTAGATGGGCGTGAGATGTTAGGACTTTACTCTTGGTTTTAGATGTAGAGCTAGTGCATCGCCATGAACCACGGAGTATAATCATACATACTAACCGACTCTGACCAGGACTGGTTGATCTTTCATATCAATCAAGCCAAATATGAGTCGAACATTTTATAGATGAGCTTATTTTTAGTATATTATTTTCAAAATAATGTGGAACATGCTTGGACTTTAAATTTAATACTTATTTTTTGTTGTTTTCCACACACCCTTACACTTTTCGATATATGGCAAAAGGGGGAGAAAAAGGCCAAAGTTAAGGGGTCAAAATTTTTGATAACTTAACTCTTACTTTATATTTATTTACATGACCAAAAGTTACCTTTAAGCTTAAGTTTTGAAAACTTACTTAACTTTTTAACAAAAAGAAGCAAAGGCTAAGTTAAGAGAATTCTTAACGTTAATGTTTTACTTAAGGGGGAGAAAGGGCCAAGTTAAGAATACCTCTTAACTTAAACATTTTACTAAGGGCAACTTTAAGTAATGTTAATTACTTAAAAGCAACCCTCAAGGGGAAGGATTAAGGTCTTTCTTCAAGACTCGCCTTCGGTCAAGGGGGAGGTTTCCTCAAGGGGGAGTACTTGAAGAAAATCCTTACTACTCCAACTTAATCTTCATTGTTGTTTCTCATGCACATTATTATTCTTCATGCTTGCTATTTACTTAACTTTGTATGTGAGTTTGCCATAAATCAAAAAGGGGGAGATTGTTGGTGCAGTAGGCACCTAAGTCGAATCTGAGTTTTGATTATAGCAAACGATACAAAGTTAAGCTCATGTCATTATCTCATGAGCTGAATCAAGTGTGCAGAAAATTGCTATAGCTGGAGCTAAAGGCTAGCGACACCCGGAGGAAGCCGTAGTGGTCGGGCGACACTCGAGTGACTTCGGAGAAAGCCGAAGGAATTGAGTGGAAAGCCGGAAGCAAAAGTGACACAGTAAGTATCGAGGTAAGCTCGTGTGTGTGCGAGTGTAAGTGAGGTTGTATCCTCTTTAAAGAGATAAACTTAAGCGTAGATCCGACCCATGACATCCCATCGGTGGTCTAGGTCGAGATCGGACGGTCAGAGGCCGTCGAAATAATGTTTTTGTTTAGCTAACTTGTCATTTTAGCTAGCATCAGTCGACTACCAGCTTGGAGGACTCGATCACAATCGATCGATCGACTGTCGCCATCGGTCAAGATTCACGATCGATAGCCATCGATCGGCGATCGATGGGCATCAATCGATTTATCACCATTTTTCAAGGAGCCATGTGCCAAAACTCTATTGGGTGAAGTTCCTCTCGAAAAGGGGCTCAAAGGCTATAAAAGGAGGGCCTCTCCTAGGGGTTTTTATCATCTCTAAGTGCTCAAAAACCTCTACAACTCTGCGATTCTCCGACGACTCTACGACGAAGTGCTGTCAACAACCCTAGCTTAGTTTCTACTCTTTAGTTGTTGATATTTTAATTTGTTGTCTCTTTAAATATTGCAATTCCTTTTATTAATCGAGTTTTTCTATCGTTGCACTTTACATTAATAGAAGAGAGGGTTGTCTCTCTATATTTTCTTTCGAAGGTTTTTTGTAATCGTCAAACTCCTACCTCCAACGAGGAGGAGTGTTTTTAGTGAATTGCCCTCCGTGCGTGATCAAGGATCACTAGGGCCTTGGAGTAGTAGCCGAAGGCTACGAACCAAGTAAAAATATTTGTCTCATTTTATTTATTGCTTATCTTTCCGCTACAAATTAATTATCTACTCAAGTTTTAACGAACGAACAAAAAGAAAAGGTTTTATCGCTATTCACCCTTCCTCTAGTGATCCGCTTCGATCCAACAAAGCCTATTTGGCTATTGGTTCTTCTGGATCATCTAGATATAAGAAAAAGAAATGGTTCAAGAAGGGAAATAGAAAGAAGAAGGAAGATTTTGCTATTGCTGGGGAAGGCCCAATCAAGAAGAAGGGCAAGAAGACATGGAAGAAACCTAAACGCAAGGTGTCTTGCTTTAACTGTGGCAAAAAGAGCCACTATGCTCAGGAATGTACTGAGCCAAAAAAGATAACTTCAAGTCCGTCTTCTGAGCATTTTGTTGCTAGTTCTGTGTTGTTGGATGATTCTTATCCTTTGTGGATTATAGATTCAGGAGCAACCAACCATGTAACTTGGGAGCGGATTACATATATGGAGTACCGTAGGGTACCAACTGGCAACAAATGAATCTATATAGGAAACAATATAAGAGTTGAAGTCAAAAGAGTCGACACTTACAAACTTAACCTTCGTGGTAGAAGTACATTGTTTCTATATGATGTCCTGTATGCTCCTAAATTCAAAGGAATCTTATTCCTGTCACTTGTCTTCTTGATTTAGAATACTGTATTAATTTTTACAGTCGATGTGTAGAACTTAAGATTGACTCCGTGTCAATCGGATATGATTTTTTAATAAATGATTTTATGGTTTTTGATGTAGAACCAAATGTTAATTGTGCGATTGATAGTTGTTTTTCAAATATTGCTCTTACTAGTGATGCAGATATAACTGATGAGATTTGGCAAGCTGGATAAAGATATATAGGACAAGATCGCATGAATCGATTAGCTAAAGAGGGCTTCTTGGGTTCTCGTACTAAGATTAGCTTGTCTATATGTGAGTATTTCTTGCTGGAAAAATAACTAGGAAACCATTCAGTAAAGCTATTAGGGTTGAGTTACCATCGCAATTAATTCATTCGGATATTTATGGTCTAATGAATGTGAAGGCTAGACATAGAGCTTCCTATTTCATTATAATTATTGATGATTTTTCTCATTTCGATCATGTGAATTTGATTTCTCGTAAATCTGAAGCATTAGATTGCTTCATTTGTTATATGAACGAAGTTGAGAATCAAATGGAATGTAAGGTTAAGACTTTACGCACTGACCTTGGAGTGGAATATTTGTATGATCTGTTCAAGATAATATGTAATGCTAAGGGGATTATTAGACAACTGACAATCCCTAGAACTTCACAGTAAAATGGGATTACTGAAAGAAGAAATAAGACCCTTCTAGAAATTGTTAGGTCTATGATGGCGCAGGCTAATTTGCCGATCTTCTATTGGGAGATACATTATTAACTATGCCCTATATACTTAACAAAGTGCCTTCAAAGTCAGTTCCATCTACCTCATATGAATGTTGGATAGGCAGAAAACCAGATTTGAGCAATCTGAGACCCTGGGGGTCAGTTGCCTATGTTCATGATAGTTCTCACAAGTATTGAAAATTAGAACCTAGAGGTAAGAAATGTATCTTTATAAGATATTCTGAGACCTCCAAAGGTTATATTTTCATAGGTGAGCAACAAGATGTAATCATCTCTGAATTTGATTTGAGAGATGCTACTTTTCTCGAAATTGAGTTCCCAGCTAGAGGTGAGGTTGATAAGATAGTTCCTTTATTTGAGGAGGATGAGTCATTATCAACAAGACAGGTGTCAAGTGGGATACCCGGACCTAGTCAACCCAGTGGGAGTAATTTTCCTGGTCACGGGGTGACTTCTCAAGAGCCCAACTTACGAAGAAGTGTACGTAAGATCAAACCTAAGAAGAATTTTGATATTGAGAATGAGGCAATGATGACACTCCCAGTTGACGATGATGAACCTCAATTAGTTGAGGAAGCTCTGGGACGTAGAGTTGGAGAAAAGTAAAAAAATACAATGGTTGAAGAGATGAAGTCGATGATTCAGAATCATGTTTGGGAATTAGTCGATCTTCCTCCTGGCCGAAGGGCTATTGGAAATAAATGAATTCTCAAAATAAAGAGGAAATCAGATAGATCGATTAACCGATATAAAGCTCGTTTAGTTACAAAAGGATTTATCCAATTAGAGGGTATAGACTTTGAAGAGATATTTTCTCTTGTAGTTAAGTTTGTGTCAATATGAGTCATTTTGGCTTTTGTGGCACATTATGATTTGGAGTTACATTAGATATATGTAAAAATTGCTTTCCTTAACGGTGAGCTTGATGAGGAAATCTATATGGTTCAACTAGAAGGTTTCATTACTGAAGGTCAAGAAGAGAAAGTATATAGACTTAAAAAGTCTATATATGGGCTAAAGCAAGCGTCAAGGCAATGGAACATAAGATTCAACGAAGTCATTTTATCTTATGATTTCATAATGAACAATGAGAATCATTGCATTTTCCTAAAAAAGGAAAAAGAAAAGTATGTTATTTTATCATTATATATTGATGATATGCTGATAGTAGGAAATGACATAGATTTTGTGATAGAAGTCAAAGAGTGACTTTCATCACAGTTTGACACAACAGGTATGGGAGAAGCTGAATACATCTTAGGAGTTAAGGTCATCGGGGATCGATCTAAGAGACTTTTGGATTTGTCTCAAGAGTCTTATATAAATAAGATGTTATAATATTTTAACATGTATGATTACAACAATGGACAAACACCCATTGTGAAAGGTATTATTCTGAGTAGGAGTATGAGTCCCAAGACTCCTAAAGAAATAGCTGAGATGAATAAAAAATCATATGTTAGTGCTATAGGTATTTTGATGTACATTATGTTTTGTACTCGTTCCGATATTAGCTATGTTATTGGCTTAGTCAGTCGATTCTAGTCAAACCCAGGACTGAGACACTAGAAGACAATGAAAAGGATATTCAGATATCTAAAAGCGATAATAGATTATAGTCTATATTATTAAGGGTCAGATATGAGCCTAAAGGGTTATTCAGATGCAGATTGGGCTGGGGACCTGGATGATAGAAAATCCACATCAGGCTATGCGTTCTTATTGAATGGTGGCGTCATCTCCTAAAACAGCAAGAAATAGGCCTGTGTGGCCTTGTCAACTATGAAAGATGAATATGTGGCATGTTTAGCAGTTGTGCAAGAAGCAGTCTGGTTAAGGAGGTTCCTGAACCATCTGAAAATTACTGAGGACAGTGGAAGTCTAGCGACCATCTACTGTAATAGTCAAGCTGCTATAGTATTTTCCAAGGATCCTAAATATCACAGCAAGGGCAAGCATATAACTATAAAGTATAACTTTGTAAGGGATATCATTGCTAAGAAGAAGGTGATTCTTGAGTATATCTCTACACGAGCTATGCTTGCAGATCCTTTTACTAAGCTGATGACTAGAGAGTCATTTAATGAGCATATAAAGTCTATGAGACTTCGAAGAATGTAACGATATTGTAATTGACAATCAGATATTGTAATTTGATTATTTGAAATGCTAGCCATAATTTATTCAGTGTATGTAATGTTACATTCTAATAAGATTTCGGTGAGCATGTTAGTAAGTAGTGATTGATCCTCTCACATGGACAATCATCTCTATTTGTTAAGTACGAACAAGGGTAAAACCATTGCTTATAGGATAGCTTTGAAAGCTATATGTATAGAGATACATACCTATAAGTTGGGGTCGTCTTGATATTTGTATCAAAATAAGATCATTTGAGAAAAGTGATCGAGGTAAATGCTCCCACTATTTACTATACCTGTTTGGAGCCAGATTTGAATTCATGTGTTGAATTTAGGATTAGACATTTGGAATGTCTAGATTGAAATTTGTACGATGTTAATTTGATGGAAACATTCACTCTTTATTAGTAAAGAGAATAACATCGTAACATGTGATTCATACCACATGTGCTAAGGTGACAATAAGGATAGTAAGAGACTAGAACTTTGCTTCTCTACTATGTGAGTGCTTTGAAATTATATGTTAATCTCAGCATTCCCTTTGTGATTATTTAGCTGTCTACTTGAAGTTTTAGTCAGGGTATGCTACTTTAGCACGTAAACCTATTGACTATGGATGATTCGATCTATGGAACATGACTAGGAAAGTGACTGATTAAAATAAATGGATTCAAGCTAAAAAAAAGATTAAATAGATTTATATTTTTTTGATAATTATTCACTGGTTGATCTATTTCTGTTGTGTATAGAAATGATTGTGAATTAAATATTGAGAATATGGAACATGCTATTGACATTATGGTCATTATGAGAGATTAGAGATGTTCATATTGATGTAAATAAAGATTATTTTATCTGGGTAAATAGCAAGATATGGATGTATCCAGGAAAATGATTGTGTACCATCAGGAGAATGGTTTTGTACCACTTAGAGAACAGCTATGTGGCACCTGGAAGAATGATTATGTGTCATTCAGAGAATGATTATGTACTATTTAAGGAACGACTAAGTTAGATGCAACAACTTTTCTTAGCATTGATCGTTTTATGAGCAGCTATGTATGGTGTAACAACTTTCTTAGGATTGGATTGCTCAGTATGTTTGTTGTCATACGAACCATTTTTTTAAGTATGAATTGGTTGTTCTATTGGTCTATGTGACTGCTGATCTCTATTCTATAATTAGTCTTTTGGGATTATGGACTCCGGCTATATTTAGTCTACGTGGTTAAATACCTCTTATTGGTCTATTTGATCATTAATCTCTTAGTCTTTGTGACTACTGATCTCTATTCTATTAGTCTTTTGGGACTATAGACTCCGACTCGATTTAGTCTACGTGACTAAATACCTCTTATTGGTCTACCTGACTATTTATCTATATGACATATCTTAGACGAGTGAGAGATATAAGACGTGGAGACAGTTACTACATCGTACAGTAACTGCACACACACTCAAAGGAGTGCGTGAAGTGCACCTCGCCTTAAGTCATCCAAATCCTTATAAATGGGAGATGGGATAAGAGGTACAGGAGGTGGTGCATCCAAGCTTTGAGAGGAGAGGTGAAGGTTGGAGTGTGAGGCTGTGAGACGCCATTAGGTTGCCGAAGAGTGAAGGCGGTGTGCGCGAGACGCCGAGAGGCTGTCAGAGAAGAAATTGTGAGTGCACAGTTTTAATGGAGAGATCTTGAGAACACTAAGGCGCAGCCGGATCTTGATTCGTGGATCAGAGGAGATTTTTTATTCGTAATTGTCTTCCAGACGGTGAACAAACGATTGAAAGATTGTCATCCCTACAGTCCATCCTCGAAAGCGCGAAGATTCTGACGAATTATTATAAATTATGTATTTATAATTTTATTTATTGACACTTAAATTCATGTAATAGATCATGCAATAATTTCAACATCCAATATGCCAATGACGTTTTGACAACGTCCCATCAAAGGTAATCCAATGAATGCAATAAACCTGAAGATAAAACCACTGCGCATACCATAATGGATCATCAGAAAGGCAATGGTAGTGATCCTGGCACACATCTTAGCCCTGTCTGATTAGGCATTACTATCATTGAGATTCAACTTGCTCAAACATTTACCTTTTTCCAGAATGAAGTGGATGAGATACTTGTCCTGCGAATGGTAGGACTTACTGAAACTGTTGAGATTTATACAACGAATTCAGATGGCAAGACTCCAGGCTGAATGAGACTGACTGAATGTATTCGAAGGAAAATACAGCAACAATTAATACGGGAAGAATTGTAGGAACCGAGTAGAATGATCAAATCAACTGGTTTCAGCTCAAATGAGAAGGATAAAATCAAATGGAGATGGAATTTGGATGAACAGTTCTCCATCAGATCAGTGTATTAGACCATCGCAAAGATTGACCTTTATCTGAAAATCAGACCATGACAAATCAGATTGATAAGTAAACTTGAGAAGTTGAGTTTACCTAAAAATTGGAAGATGGAAAATTTAAGTATATTAGAAAGGTAACATTTAGTATTTTCTATTTCATTGTGATTACAAATAGTAAAAATTATATTTCATAATAAATATAATTTTAAAAGGATAATCTGGTACATGAAACTTTTACCATGTAGAATTTTGAAAAAGAATGTATTATATACAAATTTACTCCTACTTTATATAGACTATTTTTAGGATTCGAAATCCATAATTTCTAAATCATAAGATAATAATTTTATCGTTGAGTTAAGACTTTCTCTCAATAAATAAATGTCATTTACAAGTGACAATTTTGGATTTTAATAAATATCAATATCAATATCAAATGACAATTTTCAAACGTTACAATAGCAATGTCATAATAATGTCATTTCTAGAAGATATAATTGTCAGTGATAGTATAATTGTTACTGACAGTATTATAAAAAAAATACAATGTACTCCAACCATTTAACCAAGTGTAAGTAAATCTATTTATCACCCTCACCCAGAATAGTTTACAATCAATTCACTCCTATCCTCTCGACAAGAATGAAATAAAAATTTAGAGAAAAAAGATAATATCAAGATGTTCGAGTTGAATCTTCAACCTTATCCAAACCCTTGGGAGCTTTAAACAAAGTTAGAATAGAATTAGAGAGGATTTTAGGATGTTTTGCTAGGTCAAAATCCTCTAAATTTACGTAGGAAACATCTCCAATGACTTTATTTTGCCTTCCCACCAATCAATTAAAAATACTCTCAATCAATTAATCAAGCAAATTTAATTGTTGAGCAGCTAATAACTCTCTGGACAGTTGATTGAAAATTTCTTCCAAATAATTATTTAAATATCTAGTCACACGGAAGCAGTGACAATCAAGTAATATTCGACTAAAAATTATCTTGTTCTCCAAATCTTTATGATTACGACTAAAAATTATCTTGTTCTCCAAATCTTTATGATTAATTATCTCCCGAGTCAACTAAATTATTCAATCATCCTATTTGTTTAAAGTTCCTCCCTTCACTCAGCTTAACTCCCTTGAGCCTACGCAAAGTCCCCGAACTAGATTATGACTTGGGAAAATTAATTCCTCAATCGAAGGCTTTATTCAAACCACTGACTAATCTACCCACACCTAACTAAACATATCATCCCTCGTGATGTTGTCCAAATACATAACCAAAGATCATATTTTACTTATATTATCTCTCAATCTTTCATACCTTTTAGATCTTCAATGTGAATGATGCTTCTCCTCCTTGTGTTCACCTTGTCAGTCCTTTGAATGCATTAAGTTCTTCAAGTCGGCTCCATATTATCCTTTGCCTCACCTTCAAGTTCAACTGGAGATGTAAAACCACCAAATAGTCTTGTCAAAACTAGTTACATATAAGCATGGTCATAATTAATCATATCAAATAAGCATAATGATCAAAGGCATGTAACTAAACAATCAAGCATTACTTTCGTATATAAATCAAATCATTGCTAAGTGTTGTCAAACAACCAACTTGTATCTATGTCAACATTATATTTCATAATTTAATCCTAGATGCCAAATTTTATATGAAAACATAAGTAAAACATGCTATAAAGTGAAAAGTAGTATAGGCATGTTATTTTAATGTTTAAAAAGGAATAAAATCATTTAAATATGAGTAAGGGATTTAAAATATTTAAAATGACGTAAAATACTTAAAACTGGATGATTCTACTATTTTATATATTTATTTTAGCTGGCTACTATGTGAAAAATAATTATACCTTATCATAGCGGATTGGATGTTCAAATATTTTAGCAGACTAATTTTAAAAAATCATAATTAATTCTACAACATTCAAAAAATTGTAAAACTTTATATAGAGGATTTGGTGCATTCAAGTGATGAAGACTTGACAAAATAGACTCCTGGGTGAGAAACATCAATGACATCAAAAACACAAAGATATGTAAATTGTAAGAGATTACAAGGGTTTGTAAACTTGGATCATAGTGCCCATGTAGTGATTTTTGATGAGCAAGGAATAAGTACTCCAAGACATAGTCTACATTTTAGATTAATCTTGAATTAAATTAAAATTCTCAATTATATTTAGTAGATTTAAGGGCATCCTTAGTTGATTAAAGTATTGAGTCAGCTCAAGAGTCAACTTTAAGAGTTATGCTTGCTAAGAAAAAGGTTTTATTTGAGCTTGAATCAATTGCATGCAATTTCAGCTAGCTAAAATCGATTGGTGCAATCGATCTTTAGTCAAGGTTAACCAAACTCGAATTGAATTTAATTAAGGTGAGTTTTGATGTTTAAATAATATGTTGTTAGGACGAGATGCCATTGCTAGAAGAGGGGGGGGGGGGATTTCGTCGCGTGGAATTCGTTTGATCGTGTCTGTCTACAAGACTTGTTAGCGCAACGGAAACAAATAACGATAACAAAATACAACAAACACAAATGCACAATCGAACACAAGGATATAACGTGGCTCGAAACCTAAGATTCTTATTCTACGGGTTGAGCTCAAGTGAGCTCTAGTGATACACACCACCACTAATGAAACTCTCCTTCTCGAAAAACACTCCGAAGGTGGAGAAACCTTTTACAAGTGATTACAAAAGTAATACAACAACAAGATACAATCAACTACAATAATACTAATGAAATGCAAAGAAAAACTTTACAAAAGAGTGCTTTGATTGTCTTACTTGTTGCTTGCTTTGGATCGCTCTCGAAGGTTTAGAATGCAACAACAATTTCCCTTCAAAATCTCCCTAAAAACTAGTACAAAATTCTCCATCTCGAGCTCCTTTTATAACATACATCAAATTGATTTCGCGCCTAGCAGTCGACTTCCAAAAGACACCAGTCGACTGCCCATAGTATCATTGTCTCATAATGGCTCAATCCACACTGGAAAACTCCAACAGATATACTAGCAATCAATTGCCCTTAACAACAGTCGACTGCTGTCCCGACAATTGACTGATTAGTCGACTACCAAAGCTTCTGTGCTCGTGTCCACTTAAATCAGTTAACTGTCAAACTCTAGTAGTCGACTATTGTGGACCAGTCGACTACTGAAGCCACAGATCAACAGTCAATCCTTAGTCGACTCCTTGACCAGTCGATTAGTCATAATCCTAGTCGACTGATCCAAGTTGACTAGACTGCCAAGTGTCAAATACTCGGCCAGTCGACTGATCCATAACCCCAGTCGATTGATAAATATCAAACATGAGGTTTAACTAAAGTATGATCCCTTCATACTTGATAGACCACCCTTAGCCTAGACCTAAGCCTTCTAGCCACCTTCATCAGCCTCATGCCTATCAGATCCCTCTAAGTCATCAATGACTTATTCATCCATACACTAGCCTTCAGGTGCTTCCATCGGCTATTGTCATGCTAACCAGGTCTACTTTGCCAAGGTACATTTAGACTTACGCCGCCAAGACAGATGCTTGTACTTTTCACCACCAAGACTACAGCTTGGACTTTACGCCACCAACATCACACCCTTAGACTTTCCTTGCCAAGTACCCATGACTTGGACTTTACCTGCCAAGTACACATGACTTGGACTTCTCAAATGCCAAGACCATTCTTGGACTTCCTGTGACAATCACATTGTCAATTGCTTTGTCGAATATCAAAATACTACTCGAGTCAAACTCGAGTCTGATCAATCGTGATCTGGGTCAATTGCACCAACAATCTCTCCCTTTTTGATGTTTGACAAAACCTTTGAGTTAGGCTATCTAACTCAAGCCATCAATTCTCTCCTTTTTTGACATACATAAAAAAGTTTCTCCCCAAGGGTATCAATGTCTCATATACCAATGAGATCTTACATTTTCCCCCTTGGCTCAAAAACATTTAGGATGCCTTCACTCTTCTTAGTGATAAATCACATATCACTAAATCAGAAGCAATCCTCACTATTCTCCAATTCTCCCCCTTTTGAGGAATATTCATCCATCATCCCTTGATGGATAACCTCCCCTTAAAGGCTTGTTCTCCCTTGACCATTGCACCAAAAATATCCTTGGAGAGTTACTAAGCCAATAGGAAACTTAAACCATCGAAATTAAGGGTATAGATTCAACATTGAACTTCCACCTCTCTTAAAATTTAATTTTCACCCTAAACGCCTCTCTTAATTCATTTCTAATGAATTTTTACCCTTCCAATGCTTTTCAAAGCATATCTTAGGGTTAAGAGACGTTAGAGTACCTAGGGATGACTGAAAATGGGCTAAACAAATCTTGTTTACCCGAAATCAGCCCAGCAGTCAACTTGATCAACAATTAATCGATTGCCGCCATTGATCGATTGGAATTGAAAGCGATCGTCATCTAATTTCAACAAATTTTGAAAATACATAAGTAAATATACGTATTTTGAAAAATCTTGAAACTTCATACGTACATTACTTACTTGAAATATAATCGGTGAAAAATAATTTTAAATTAAAATACTCATTAAATCGCGAGATTAATACAAAGTTCAAAAGTATTGAAACTTTCAATATTTTTGACCTACTTTGTATCAACTTCTTCAATGGTAATTGCTATCAAAAGATAGACTTCACCAATATTTTCTAAAATATTTTTGAAAATCTATTTTGAACCATGGGTTATGGACTAGATGTACATGACTTGTACATTAGCTTTCCTCATGATTCATCATTATCATTTAATGAGTTCTAAGTTCAATATGATGTACTAAATAAGCACATGAACTTAACTCATTTCCTAGCATCTCACATGTGCCTAAAATGTATGAAAACACACACAAGTAAATCTAATGTTCTTGTGAGAAGTGGGTTTAGGTTCTTAGGGTTTCATACATTATTCTAGGCAACTCTATTTGATTCTCTTATACTTAGGACTTCAAATCATGTCATTTCCCTTAAATCAATTTGATTAACCAAAATGCATGAAATATGATCATGACATAAAATGATAGCATAATTAAAGCATGTGCCGATTATACATAATGCCATGACATAAAGATATAACTTAAATATAAACATGACATTTACAAAAATATGATCATGACATATTAAAATAACCATAAGAAATATAATGTCATGATATATATGGATTTCATTGTTGAAAGAAAAGCAATGGCTTATACATGATGACATGGCATAAGAGTAATGAATGCGCATACACATCAACACATGTAATAAACAATACAACACACATTATCACAACCAAACAATATATGGTAAATAATACACAATTTTGTAAAAGGAAATATTTCATTCATTTTAAGAGTCATCCATACAAGTGATAGACAAATGTTCTAATCCTCAATCTCGCTAGGAAATAAAAGAAAAATACATAATCTCAAACCTAGCTACCATCCACCAGTGTTATCGGCCAAAGGTGGTGGAGGAGGTGGAGGTTGCTGACTCAGAGTCCAACTCCACATCATCTCATATAACTCGAGCTAACGCTGCTCCATCCAAGTCAACTGCTGAGCCATGGAAGACTGCTCTCGCTAGATCGAGGACACCTGGTAAGCAATTGAGGACTGCTCTAAGCTGAGCTCCTCAAAACGGGTGTCGATCTCCTCATGGAAGTCCTCGAATCTAGACTTTAGTCGTGCAAAGTGAGAAGAGAGATCCTCATCAGGTCCATCTGGTAACACAGGGACATACCCCTCTGCAGCTTCCTCTCCAGCCTCCCCAGTTAGCTGAGGCTACTCCGTTGACCACTCCATCCGTCCATAGCTCATTCACATGCTGGCTAATGCGAAGTTCCTTAGGGTGATGTGGTCATATGTGTCCGATAGCGACCTCAAATTCTCCCTAGAGATATTTATGCCAATGGATGCTAACTATGAAGTGATAATATGACCCAAGGGCATGCGAATCTTCCCTTGGACCAAAGAGGAAAAATGAACTATGCAATGGAAGGCATTCAATGCAATATTAACATCAAGTAGATTATGCAAAGCGTACATCAGGAATAGATGGGGAGGATGGATCTTGACCTGACCCCAAGTCACTATGGGTAAAAGATATCCAACAATGACTTTGTAAAGCACATTGTCAGGGGCAAATAAAGCATTGATCAAAAAGAGATTTTGACCCAAAGGACAAGGTCGATGGAAAAAGAACTCATGCATAGACTCTAGAGATACATGGTCAAACGGGACTGGAAAAGGCTCATCAAGAGTAGGATAAAAGATGAAAGTGTCGTCAGATGGTCGACACTGCAGAAACTTCTGTAGAATCTCAAGAGTGAACTCAAAAATCACATTTTGCAATGTGAGTGGAGTATATCGGACCATCTCCAACCTTCTTGAAATTTGTGTAAAATTCGATAATAAGGTCTATGTTAATTGGATGTGTACAAAATACTAGCTTCGCTAACTGATAATGCATGATGAGTTGGATTACATCCCCATAGTAAGACCTAAATAATGGCTCATCTAATAACACACAACGATAGGCTGATACGTTTGAGACCGAGCCCGGGATCCGTCATCGGCCTCTACCCTACGCTTTTGTCTAAATGTATGCAATGCAATGTAATGAATGGACACCAATTTGGTTAGATTATGACAAAAATATGAATAATGAGTGGTTTAGGGTTTTAGGGTCGTTACTTTGGTGCCATTTGGATGTGAAGTCGTAGAAGACAGTCAAAATAGGTGAATGCCGAAGAAGAATGATCGAAAGTGATCTCTTGAGCCTAGAAACCTAGTTTGCTCAGAATAAATGAAAATATGAAGAGAAAAGGGCTTATATTAGCTTGATAGAGAGAAGGAGTAGTGTAAAAAATACTAGGTTTGGAGATTTAGGGCTTCTTGAAGGCTGAAATCGCTGGCGAAACTCGGACGGGGAAGAAGGCGAAGTCGTCGGAAGAAAGGATTTGCGTGAAGAAGCCGAACTGCTAGGGTTCGCGATTATATAATCACAACCATCACTCGACTGCTATCCCAAAGCAGTCAACTACTCAGGGTTCTGTGGCTGGGTTACAACACTAGCAGTCGACTGCTAGGGTTCATCAGTCAACTTCTCAACTCTCTGTGTCATGCTACAGTAACTTAAGTCGACTGCTCTACTGAAGCAGTTGACTGATATCTGATTATTCGACTGAAATTTTTGAGGATTTGATTTGTTCAACTAATTTTGTTGCATTTGGTGTGTTTGTTGCATGTATACCGATTATATCAGTATTATGCTTGTATTTATGTATTTGTTAATGTGTTTTGACATTTTATTCTATTTTCACAAGCATTAATAGCCAACGATTTTATTCCTAGCATCTCACCCTTTCTAGATATTGAAATACACAATCAAGGTAAGCCTTATATTTTTGTGAGATGTGATATATCACAAATACACCTTTCATGCAAACATACGATATGACATATGAAGCATGACAAGTGTATGAAATACAAAGATATATAATACCTAAGTGTTAGGCCCAAATTGTCATTTTCTAAAATTAAAATAATTTTTCCTTAAAAACAATTCTCCCAAGTGTGCCAAAGATCCAAAATGTCACACCATGACCTTTGAACCTAATTGTGCCAATTTTGATCAATTTTTCATACTTCTCAAATTCTATTGGCACATCCTACAGTCTTTATGATCAAAATGCTAGCCTCATTTCTAAAGTATCATATTACTTTGAAAATGCCCCAAAGTTATAACTTTGCTATGGTTAGGTTAATTATCCATCCATTCAAGGTTGTCACATCCTAACCCATCTAGCATGAAGGGATCACACTCTTAGAAATCCAATACCTATTTGAGCTCCTTGGGGTTACTAGGTACTCGCTAGGGATATCCTTTCTTAGTACCTTCCTAATGATCCTTCTAGGCTTTGAAGCCTTGCTCATTTGGGTCTTGTCAAGGTCAATTTTAGGAGTAACTCCCCTTGTAATCTTGCTAGTGACTTTCCTATACTTCTTCGAAGTCTTAGTCACTTGACACTTACCATGGTTAGCCTTAGGGATAACTTCCCTAGTAACCTTGGTTTTCCTAGACCTATGGATGGTTCCATAGTCAAATGGAATGCTATGGTAGGTTGGCACAATCTCCTTGGACTTAGGCTTGTGACCCAAGCCTTTCCTATCCTGGGAAGTCTCTTGCCTCCTAAATCCTAGATTTTGTCCATTAGATCCCATAGTTGATTTTTCCATCTTTCTTAGGGCCTTTTCTAATTTCTCAAATTTTGACCTCAAAATTTGATTTTCTAATTCCAATTTTTCAATTTTCAATTTTTAATTTTTCATAAGATATTGGGATATTGTTCTTCCTCCTAAGCATATGTCTAGATTTCTTGGGGTTATTGCCTAGGTTTTTGACATCCTTAGGTGGAGTAGATTTTGAATTACCCTTAGACCTAGGATTATCATACTTAGCACCTAAGAAAAAAATATTTGTTATTTCTAGAATGCTTTTCATGAGTAATAGCAAGGAAAATTCTAGCATGTTTCCTATCATTACATAAAGTAGGAGCATTATTTAAATTTACCTTAGGGTTTGCTTTAGAAGCTCCCCCTACATGTGATGCTCCTTCTTTGCTCTTGGGTTGCTTCCTTCCCCTAGGGCATTGAGTCCTATAGTGGCCTCTTTGTTTTCATTTGAAGCAAATAATATACTCCTTGCTCTTAATTGTTGAGGCTCCAACATCCTTAGGCTTTTCATTTACTTTTGGCATCTATTGAGCCTTCTTGATTCTTTTTGGAGACTTACTCTTGTAATGTTCATTTTCCCTACACTCAAAGCATACAATATGATTTTTATTTTTAACCAAAACACTTGAGTTACCTAGGTCAGTGGTGGGAGCCATAGTTGGTTCTTCATCTCTCCTAGAGGTAGATGGTTCTTCTTGCTCTTGCTCTTGCTCCGGCTTCGGTGATCTAATCTCCTCCCCCTCAATCCTAGAGGTGGAGACTTCTTAAATTTCCTCTTTCGATCTGGATGTTGAGTAGCTCTAAACTTCTGAATCCTCAAGCTCTTTTGATGAGGATGCACACTCTTCTTGAGCTTGAAAGGATGAGCACTTCTCTACTTCATTGGCCGATGAAGGATTCTCATGGAGCTCAATCAATTTGCTCCATATTTCTTTGGCATCCACAACTTCTCCTAATTTTGACATAATATCATCAGGAATTAAATCAGTTAGAAGTTTTGTTACCTTAAATCGGTCTTAAGTCTTTGTCGTTGCTCCTTGGTCATTTTCTTGAATTTAAGGGGTTCTCCCTTCTTGTCCATGGGAGGTTCAAATCCTTCCATGATGATGAACCAATTATCTATGTCCATCATTAAGAATGTCTCCATTCTCGCCCTCCATGCTGGAAAATTTTCTCCGTCGTATGGTGGAAGAATGTTGATATCACGACCTAGTCCAAGCTTTGGTTCCACCTTACCCTCTAGCGTTGCTCCCTTGGTCGTTAAGCCTTTAAGAGAGATCCACTATGATACCACTTGTTAGGACCGGATGACGTCACTAGAGGGGGGGGGGTGAATAGCGATTCGCTTCGTCGCTTGTAATACGTTTGATCGTATCATTTACAAGACTTGTTAGCGCAGCGAAAACAAATAACGATAACAAAATACAACAAACAAAAATGCACAATCGAACACAAGGGTATAACGTGGCTCAGAACCTAGAGTTCCTACTCCACGGGTCGAGCTCAAGTGAGCTCTAGTGATGCACACCACCGCTAATGAAACTCTCCTTCTCAGAAAACACTCCGGAGGTGGAGGAACCTCTTACAAGATACAATCAACTACAATAATACTAATGAAATGCAAAGAAAAACTTTATAAAAGAGTGCTTTGATTGCCTTGCTTGTTGCTTGCTTTGGATTTCTCTTGAAGGTTTGAAATGTAGCAACAATTCCTCTCTAAAATCTCCCCAAAAATTGGTGCAAAATTCTCCATCTCAAGCTCCTTTTATAACCTACATCGAGTTGATTTTGCACCTAGCAGTTGACTGCCAAAAAGTATCAGTCGACTACCCATAGTGTCGTTGTCTCACAATGACTCAATCCATGTTGGAAAACTCCAACGTATACACTAGCAGTCGACTGCCCTTACCAGCAGTCGAATGTTGTCCCGGTAGTTGACTGATCAGTTGACTACTAAAGCTTTTGTACTCGTGTCCACTTAAATTAGTCGACTGTCAAACCCTAGTAGTTGATTGTTGTGGATCAGTCGACTGATAAACCCTAGTAGTCGACTGATGGAGCCACATATCAGTAGTCGAGCCTCATTCGACTCCTTGACCAGTCGACTAATCATAATCTCAGTCGATTGATCCAAGTTGACTAGGCTGCTAAGTGTCAAACACTCAGCCAGTCGACTGATCCATAATCTCAGTTGACTGATAAACCTCAAACATGAGGTTTAACTAAAGTATGATCCTTTCATACTTGATAGACCACCCTTAGCCTAGACCTAAGCCTTCTAGCTACTTCCATCAGCCTCACGCCTATCGGATCCCTCCAAGTCATCCATGACTTGTTTATCGATACGCTAGCCTTCAAGTGCTTCCTTCGGCAATTGTCATGTTAACCGAGTCTACTTTGCTAAGGTACATTTGGACTTACACTGTCAAGACAAGTGCTTGGACTTTACGCTGCCAAATATTGGACTTATGTTGTCAAGACTACAACTTGGACTTTACGTCGCAAATATCACACCCTTGAACTTTTCTTTCCAAGTGCCCATGACTTGGACTTTACCATTGCCAAGACCCATGCTTGGACTTTCTATTGCCAAAACCCATGACTTGGACTTTTCATTGCCAAAACCCATGACTTGGACTTTACCTGCCAAGTACACATGATTTGGACTTCTCAAATGCCAAGACCATTCTTGGACTTCCCATGACAATCACATTGTCAACCGTTTTATCGAACATCAAAATACTACTCGAGTCAAACTCGAGTCTGGTCAATCATGACCTGGGTCGAATGCACCAACATATGTGGTTGAGTGATACTTCTTAAGAGAGAGATTGTTAGTCAAGATTGACTCAACTTATATTGATTGTAATGAAGATTTTTAAAGAGAGAGAGTATTGATACAATTGATCATGAGTCAAGTTGACCATGATTGATATAGAGTTCGATGGAAGATGGTTAAATGAGAAGTCAAGAAGGTCAAATTTGATCTAATCCTCAACAAGTAGTGAAGTCCAAATGAGTTATAGAGGATTAGATATTTGGTGATTGGAAGTTCAACATGATGTTGGCAAGTGAAAAATTCAAGCAGGTCATGGAGAATCTGACACTTGACGGTCAAAAATCCAATAGAGAGTTAGCGATAAGTGAAGTCCTTGGTGTGAGATAGATAAAGTCTAAGTGGATCATAGAAAATTGAACACTTGGCATATGAATATTCTAGAAGGTCAAGGAGGACTGGATATTAGGAAAGCATGAAAAATCCTAATAGGTCATGAAGGACTGTATTGAAGTTTTCAAATTTTCAACTTTATATCATTCTTTGAAAATAATATATATTTTCATAGAAAACTAATTTTCACTTATAGTATTTGACATAAGTAATGTCTATATAAAGTTTTAAGATTTTTTTAAAATTATAGAATTACTTATACATTTTCGAAGTTGAGCTGAAAAAGTGATTTTCAAGTTTATCAAATATCAGTCAAATATTTTAGATCTCTAGTTGATTGATACTAGTATCAATTGACTTCTAGCATATATTAATCAACAATTAAGTGTTGGATCGAGCGGATCGCTAGAGGGGGGGGGGTGAATAGCGATAGAAAATCTTTCGTTCGACTTCGTTCGTTAAAACACGAGTAGACACAGCGGAAGATAAAAACAAAACAAATGAGACAATAGACACGAGGGTTTTACTTGGTTCATAGACGAAGGCTACTACTCCAAGGCCCTAGTGGTCCTTGACCATGCACGGAGGGCAAACTACTAAAGAACTCCTCCTCGTTGGAGGTAGGAGTTAGAGGAGTTAGATGGATACACGAAATCACAAAAGCTCGAGGTAGAGGGACACTCCCCCTCTCCTCGTTATAATGAAAGATTTACAAAATAAGTAAACTAAAATACAATTGAAACTTTCGTTACCGACGACTTCAAAGATTGGAGGTTGAAACTCTAGTCGTCGTCTCGGTAGCGCTTCGTCGTAGGGATGTCGGAGAGTCAGAGCGTATCGGAAGCACTTGGAAGCTTTTGAATTGATGAAAAACCCTAGGACAAGACCTTCTTTTATAGCCTTTGAGCCCCTCATTGAATGGGTCTTCAACCAATAGGAATTGGGCACAAGACTCTTTAAAAAATGGTGATAGAGCTTGACTCCTCGAGGCTAATCCTTGACCATCAGTCGACTGATGGCCATCATTAGTCGACTGATGACAGCATCAGTTGAATGCTGACCACAGACAGTCGACTGATTGACGACAGTCGAGTCCTCCAAGTTGGCAGTCGATT
This sequence comes from Wurfbainia villosa, assembly GCA_025175895.1. Lineage (NCBI taxonomy): Eukaryota > Viridiplantae > Streptophyta > Magnoliopsida > Zingiberales > Zingiberaceae > Wurfbainia > Wurfbainia villosa. The sequence continues at coordinate 9,095,741 of CM045999.1, read as the reverse complement.
GATGTTAGCTGTAGGGAAAAGTTAGCTTAACAAAAATATTATTTCGACGGTCACCGACCGTCTGATCTCGACCTAGACTATCTATAGGATGTCTTTAGTCGGATCTACGCTTAAGATCATCCCCGTCAGGAGGATACGACCTCTCTTATTCTCACACACACGAGCTTTACCTTGATACTTACTGTGTCGCTTTCGCTTTTGGCCTTCCACTCGATTCCTTTGACTTCCTCCGAAATCACTCGAGTGTCGCTCGACCACCGCGGCTCCCTCCGGGTGTCGCTAGCCTTCAGCTCCAGCTTTAGTACTTTTTTGCACACTTGATTCAGCTCGTGAGATAATGATATATCCTTGACTTTGCGTCTTTTTCCATAATCAAAATACAGGTTCGACTTAGGTGCCCCTGCACTAACATTAAGCCTATTATTTTATAAACAATACTATTTTAGTCATTTAAATTTAACATTTGGTATGTTAACTGCTCTTAATTCTTTGATATGCTTGGACAAACATTAAAAGGGAAAATTTTTTTTTATGAAAATAAATAGAGGAGTTAGGAGAAGAAATAAACTTTTAGGAGGTTAAGGTTCAAAATTGAACGTTTGTCCTTGTGATTTAGAATTTAAAACTTTCTAAAGGTTTAAAAACTCCAAAAACATTGTTAGTATAATAGTTAAGGGGGAGTATGCCTTTAGGGGGAGGTTCTTCTTAAAGGCGTGAAGAATGAACTATTTATCAAAAGAAGAAAGAAGGATAAACATATCTCAGCCATGTGAATAGTCAAAAGGAGGAGAATGAAGGATGTCGATGAATAAAGTACAAAGGTGGAGTTTTTGTAGAGTCTTTTTGATGTATGCCAAAGGGGAAGAATGAAGAATTTAAGTTTGAGAAACTTTCATTATGTTATGACATAAGAAGTGGCAAGTTGAGCTAATGGGCTAGCCTAATTTAAATATATTGTCAAACATCAAAAAGGAGAAGATTGTTAGTACAATTAACCTCTGGTCAAGATTGTTTAAGCTCGAGTTGGGCTTAAGTTGAGTTTTGATGTTTGAACAATATATGACGATATTTGAATAATAGTGATTAGGAGATACTTCTTAAGAAAGAGATTGGTCAAGGATGACTGAGCTTGGGTTGGTCGTGATGGAGATTGTTTAAAGAGAAAGATGGTTGGTGCAATAAAGTTTAGGGGATTGATCAAAATGGATATAGGATTCGATGGAATGTGTTTAAGAGAGAAATCAAGTAGGTCAAAGTTGATTGAATACTTGAAATGTAAAAAAAGTCCAAGTGGATCATGGAGAATAAAACACTTGGTGTGAGATGAAAGAAATTCAAGTGGATCCTGGAGAACTAGACATTTGACAATTGAAAGTCCAATGGGGACTTAACTAAAGATAAAGTCCAAGTGAATCATGAACGATCAAACACTTAGCATATTAATGGGAGTTCTAATAGATTGTGAATGATTAGATGTTAGACAAGTGTGAAAATTTCTAACAAGTTAAGAAGGATCGGATGTTAGATGAGTACGAAAAGTCCAAACAGGTTAAGAAAGATCATATGTTTGACATTAGAGAAGTCTCGGTAGGTCAAGATTGATCGGATACTAGGCATAAGAAGGAAAGTCCAAATAGGCCAGGAAAGACCATATGTTTGGTGAAGGTGATGAAGTCATGACAAGTCAAAAGTGACTGGATGCTAGGTGAGAGAAGTCCTAGTAAGTTGAGGTCAACCGAATGCTAAGTGAAGCGAGAGTTAGCCTTGATTATGACTGAAATTGAGGTATTAGTTGACTGATAGGTGATGTGGTGACTCCGCAAGTGCACGGTCGTAATCAAATAATAAAAATATCAATCCCACAGAGATTGGCCAAGTACCGAATGAGAGTAATGAAAGATTATCAAGAAGAATAAATATTCGAATGATAGTTGGATAAGGAAGGGAAACAAACGATCGAGAAATGATTATAGGATGAAATTACAAAGCAACCTTAGGACTTTGGTTTCACTATAATGTCTTTTGTCTTAGTAGTTCTCTATTATATCAATGTGTATTCTTGAAGGAAATTTATCTAAGGTTATCAGATGTCTCTTCCGAGATCAACTCGACGTATTCACCTAGCTTGATTTCTACTTTCACAGTGCTAGCTTTTAGAAGGAACTTGTTCGCAATATGAACACCTGTCATGAACCCCAACAGATCCATTGGAGAACTACCACTCATTACTCATAGGAACCAAGGTTAGATAAATTATTATGTTCTAGGATAAGTTTATGGAACCCTCGAGAGGTCCAAATACCTTTAGAGGTATTCACGCATAGTCGACCTTGTTCGCAACATGGGTATTTATCACAAATACCCTGACAGATCAATCTAGGTGAAAGCTCTTAGTTGCCATAATTCCTCACGATTAGTTTAGGTCATCGAGAGGTTCTAATAGATTTTGAGATGTTCATGCATAGTTGACCTTGTTTGTAATATGGGTGCCTGTGCCGAGCACCCCAGCATATCAATCTAGGTGAAAACCTTCAATCGCTATAGCTCCTCATGATTAGTTTTATAAAATCAGAATTAGAAGAAACATGCAAATAAGTGATCAACGAACTCGCAAGATAAACCATACGTATCGTAAAACTAATTCAAGAAGTTCACAATGGATAAATACAAGAGTTATAACAATCCAAGATGAATAAACAAAGAGCTACTCCCTCATCCTAAGATCGAGGAGAATTATTCCATAGTTCGGAAGGACAATAGAAACGAAGTGTAGAAAGACATTTGACAAAACTAAAGAAGAGAAAGAAGGAAAAACGAGTTTGTCGATGTTGGTTGAAGACTTCCTCCGGCTTTGGACTCCTTCTCCACGGCTCTACAACTTGCCCTAGGATGCTCCCTGACGGTTGTCCACTTTCGATTCGATATCGAATCGATCAGTCCCCGACAACGGCACCAAAAACTTGATGCACACAAATGCGACCTCAAATCTCACGACGGAGACTGTCAAGGACTCAAAACGCGCGCTCGTGCTCAATGTCCGCAAGGTCACGGATGTCATTAAGTAATAAAGATTATCGATCCCATAGGAACTGAGATTCAAATACCAATATACTCAGTAGTGGTAATTGTTCGGACGTGATCTCTAAGAGGTTTCGGTTGGTGAGGGCTATCGGTGGACTCTACTCTGTACGGTGTCACACGGAGGAGGAAAGGAGTGTGCCAAGGTCTTCAAAGGTGATTCTAGGACTTCGGTTTTGCTTGTGTATCACAGGATAATATTGTCAATTGGCGTTGTTTAGACGTTTACCACTACGGTTTTGTGGAAGGGACATCATACACTCTCCCGCAGAGCAGCCGCATCTACCGGGAGCTATCTCCGCCTAAAAGGTTGGGATAGAGGATACGAGAATGCCAAATCAATCCCTACAGTGTACCGTTTCCGATTCCACCGCACCCTTCTCCCCGCAGTTTCAGGAGATCAGGTTTACCCCTAGGTTCCTTAATCAAACCTCCTAAATTTTAGATTGCGAGGGTTGTCACCCCTCGTATCGCCTAAGCACAGCGAAAAGAAAGCCAAACACACATATATATAGTAAAGAGAAACTACCAATTGTCAAATCAAACTCATGAGCAAAATTTAACATGAACCAACATTGTTTATGTACACAAGCTACTCCATAATCCTAGAATCGAAAGTACTACTCCATGTATATGAAGGAAGAATCACAAAGCATGTCTAAGATCGAATACATAAGGAATGAAACGCAAAAATAGAGATATACAATGCTTTCGTGATCTTCTCTCCGGCGTTGAATTGCAAGGTGTGGAACTCTGGCGGCGTTCCTCCTCCCCGTTGCCAATTACTGAAGCTTTTTAGGGCTTCGGTGTGTCATCCTAGCTGTCGTGCCTCCTCCCTAGGGTTTGGGCGGAGCCATCCTTATATAGACATCGCCTCGGACCGTTACAAAATCCAAAAAAAACCCTAGTCGTGCAAATTCGTCGGACCGCCACACGGTCGTGTGTTTCCACACGGGCAGGCCGTGTGCAGTCCTAGGGTGCTGATCTCGCCCATTGGACATGACCGTGTGAATCCACACGCCTTGGCCGTGTCCCACTCTGCGTCTAGCTACGAAATGTCCTTCTTTTGCTCCGAAAACGCGTCTTTTTCACCCGAAAAGCTAACCTACACACAAAAGTACAACGAGCAGACCTCCGAACCAGAAAATAGGAAATGTGTACAAAAATAGAGTAACATATGCATGAAACTAACACAAAATGCAATGAGATGTGAGCGAAAACTACTCCTAAAACCCTATATGTTTTGCTCACATCACCTGCATTTACGATATACGTGGATATGACCACATCAAGTTTTTTTTATTTGATGTGTGTGAATTATGCATGCTTTTTGAGATTTATTTAGTGCACATGCATCACATTTTATTAGAATATCATGTGTAAAATATTAGCATTTTCATTCATTTCATCTTTTTTGTTTGAATAACTACGATTGTGTGTTTTTGTGCAAAAGATGACAAGATCATGGTGTTAACACAAACGGAATGAAAAGATATGCTTGGAAAGAATCACAACTTAAGGAAACCACCAAAAGAGTAAACCATGGCTTGCCAGTAGAGCCCTCCATGGTCGTGGTTCTTACTACCTTCATAGAGGAGTTGTCAGAGCTAAGCGAAGAAGCCTTAGAATGAACCACAACCAACCCATGGTGGCTTCCATTTTCGTGGTTCTCACTATACCATAATAGGAGAACAATAAGAACAATCCATAGTCAGCCTGTTGTGGCTTCCACGGTCATGAATCGCCCTATTACTACGTCACCTTCCATATTTGAAGGTTGTTTGGCTATAAAAGAGAGGTTATGGATGAGGCAAAAAGGGAGGATGTCGTAGGAGACATTAGGGTGCATTAAGGAGCTTCTCCAAGGAGTAGCAGCCAACTACAACATCAATCAAGTTTTACTTTCCTTTTTACAGTTTGTTGATCGTTTCCTATGCATTTTTTACGCTCTAACCTTCACGTTATGAAGTAGTATCATGTAATCCTAGGATAAAGGAGTATCCCTTAATCTATTTGTCATGAATTATTATTAACTCTTGTTTTTATCGATATTCCTATTCCTTATTTAATTTTAGTATGTCCATTACTTATTTTTGTGTGTATGTTGGTCACATATTCACATAATCCAAGGATAAAGGGATGAACCAAAAGGAGAATCTTAATCTCAAAACTACAAAACCAAGCTTGAGTCTTCGAACATGAAAGTAATCTGGATTTTCTAAAGGATTATTTTTGGACCGTTTGGTGCGCTAGAGAGAGGATGAATAGCGATTTTCAATTTCTTCATTAAATTGTACTCGTCGTGCTTGTCTATACAATATTATATGCAGTGGAATACAAATACAAAGACAAGAAACACAATCACAAAACCATTTTTATGTGGTTCATAATCCTAGTTTCTAATCCACGATCGAGCTCTAGTGATCAACACTCACAAAAGCATCTCCTCGGTATGACACTGGAGGTGGAGGACCCCCTTACAAGAGCTTACAATAAGAAGCAAACGACCAAATGCAAATGAAATACAAAACAAAGAACTAAAACCTTACAGGAAGTGAGCTTTTCTTCTTTGATGATTTGGTTACTTTGAACGGCTTGGAAGGTCTAGAATGGAACAACAAATTCCTCAAGAACCACTACCGAAAAACTCCACCGAAGGCTTCTTTTATAACTGCATTGGGCTGATTTTCGATCTTCCAGTCGACGACCCTTACCTAATAGTCAACTAGTCACTATACTATTGTCTCACAACGGACTAATCTATGTCAGAAAGTGCTCAATCAACCAACTTCCCTGACCCGACAGTCGACTGCCATAGCCACCAGTCGACTGCCATGAGCCAGTAGTCGACTACAAAATCTTCTGTTCTCTGTCCACTTAATTACAGTTGACTACTCAACCCTAGCAGTCAACTGCCAGTAGCTAGTCGACTAGTGCAAGCCACCGTCGACTGTCATAGCCACAGACAGTAGTCGAGCCTTAGTCGACTACTCGATCAATTGACTGGTGATGTATGTAAATCATATAGGGTTTTGAAGTAGTTTTAGCACACATCTCATTGCATTCAATACTTGTTTCATGCATATTCTTCCTTGTTTTGTATTTATTTACTATTTCCTAGTTCAGAGGTCTACTCTTGCTATTTTTATGTGTAGGAAGGAGTTTCAGAGGTAAATTGATGCATAATTGGAGCCCAAGGAAGGCAAGAATGCTCTGGTCTTGTTCCCTAAAACACGGGCATACTCCGGATTAAAAGACGACGTTCACATGAAGCTCCAGAGGAAGACATGATCGGTCGTGTGAATCTCACACGACCGTGCCTAATCTCGATGCCAAAAATTAGAGCATGATTTCCAGCGTGCCACACAGTCAGTCATGTGGATTCCACACGACCATGTGGTGTCAACCCAACTTAATGCAAATCAGGGATTCACGGGTAATGAAAAAAATCCAGCTTCACTTTTATAAAAGGAAAGGCACACCCAAACCTGAGGGGGACCCGATGGCTGGGACGACAAGAAGGTGCCCTAAGAAGCACCAGAGGCTCGCAACGAGGAGATAGGAAGCGGCTCGAAGACCTAAATAAATGCTCCAATGCTTTGGAGAACGACCAAGACACAATATCGGATTGAATAGAGAGTACCACCTTTATTCTTAACTCTATTTGCATTGTAATGATTTACATAAAGATGTCTTGTGTTTATTCTCCTTTATTTATGGAGTAGAAACTTTGATTTTAAGCTTAGGGAGTAGCTTGTGTATGTTGGACATGCTAATTCAAGTGTTTATTCATTACCTTTGAATATATTTTCAATTTATGATGTTGAGATCCATGAAAGTTGTGTTTTGATTCTATTTCTACTGCATATAGCCGATACAAGGGTGGTAAGTCTTCGTGTCAAAATGTAGGAGAACCAAGGAGGAACCTTGCGGTCATCCTCCCTCCCATAACTGTAGAAAGTAGAATATGAAAGAGTATGATAAGAAATATGATCCACCTCTTCATAGGGATTAATAGGATATCCTCGTACCCCAAGAACCTATTTTAGCAGAAGGCCCAAAGTAGGAGACATCAACTCTAGAAGGGTTGAGGGACCCCAGTGACAGAGGGCTCCCAAAGATATCAACCCCCTGAGCTCTGATGTTTCAAAAGAGAATGTCACTCCCTGAGAGTATGCCATGCCAAAAAGAAAACGGACGACATCTCCCCTGTACGTGACAACATATCTGGTTAATACAAGGCCCGTAGGCCCACAACAACATAATAGGTAAACATGAATATACTAAACACAGTGGAAACATACTGACAGATAAACAAGATACAAAGACCCAACTGTGCACTGTGGAGTGACTTGACACGACAAGAAACATAATAGAAACAACATCAAAAACCAAATACATACAACACATATGTATATCACAAATACGGAAACATTACAGGGTAAAATCCCAAAACGACAATCCACAAGAATACAATAATATAGAATAAGTATCCATCCATTCGGTGTGAGATGGGATCAGCTTGCGGAGCTTCGAATGTCCAAGGAATCTTCTACCTATTACTTGGGCGACAGAAAACCCAGGGTTCGGGGTGGTGAATATAAACTCAGGGGTAATATATAGAAAGTGCATGAACAACATATAGGGATATAGAGATCTATAAGTATACATGTGAATATCTATAGGTATACAAAATATGTCTAATAGCCATACAGTCCTATCCAAATCTAATAACAAGTAACCACAGTAAGGTCATACTCAATGTATATACTAAACTGATCAACTGAATATGAAGTAATGTACCAACGTACCTGACGGTCTGCAACACTAAAAGCTATATCATCCTGAACAGATATACAATAATATAACTCATATAATGTACAAAGTCAATCCCATACCTGACCAACACTCAGACATATGAACAATATATAATCACATGTAATAACATCCTGGTCCATACCACATTATGACATGACGCTAATCAAATGCATACAATAGTCTGGACCAACACATATATCATGCTCAACACAAAACAATATATAATATGCAAATGACATGTATCATGATGTACAAGCATAAGCAACAATCATAGCTCAATCAAATGCAACATCTCACAGGCATATGTAAAACATATATCAAATACACGCATACATATATATCAGCAATGCATATGCATGGTCACTGTCTGCGGACCCGTCCAACCATGACCCCAAAGTGGCTAGGGTGGCATGACATGACAACTCTCCCGACTCCAGCCACCACCACTCTCGAGTGACCGAGTTGGGTAGTATGAAATAGTAGCTAGCCTCCATAGAGCTATATGCTACCCTAGGGGTCCCTACTGCAAGCGACTCTAGCTAGCACTATCCATAAGTGGCTGAGTGCTGCACGACAGGACAAGCTGCACGCCACCCCAGCTACCACTGTCTATAGTGGCCGAGCACGACACATCCAATGCTCTGCCCTCAATCCTGCTACCACTACCCCGAGTGACCGAGGAGGTAGGATGACTGACGACCCATCTCAGGCACAAGGGAGACCCAGTCAACAGCATGCATGCAATGTAATGATGCATAGCTCCACACAAGTATCCTCGCAACACTCCCTATCCCACAGGGAGTCCTGGTCAACCAAAAGTCAACTATGCAAAGACTACAATCCACAAGACTCTCTCTATCGCACAAAGAGTAAACACAACTGACAGTTAACCACGCTAAGACCTCCAGTCTGTGGCGAGATATTATCGACAATCCATATAACTATACACAGATATACGATCCATAATGGATATACAATCATGTTAGGACCTTCAGTCCATAACCACATACTGACAACCACATACTTATCTATGCACAGACAACTAGATCCACCATAGATGCACCACTGATACGGGTATGATATAACAATCGACTCCATAATCTAATCCATCACCTTACCCTAGTGATGTAACACAGAAACTCAATCTGTGATCATAAAGATAACCCTAACCACCTGTATTTACTGAACATCCATCAGCTAACACATAATATGGTTTATAGTTCATATCCGTGCTAGATAATCAATGAAGTAACAACAATATATCTCAAAGGTCAAGGCAGTACAATCATATGATTAAATAAGAGTGGATCTAAAATCAAAGTAATAGCATAAGTCCAAATTCATGCACCAGATTCAGATCAAACTACCTGACCAGGGTAGATATTACCCACCTGCTATGTATAGGCTATTTTGGTGCAGGGGCGATCCAACAGGCTATGTTAATTGTATCCTCGTTCGTGAACTTGCCCCATATCAAAATCCTATAATCAACATGAAAACATTGACAAAGTCTATCATAAGTCCAATGAAGGTATCAAATCCCAAATCGAACTTACCTAGCTCGATTCATTCGTCCCCAGTAGAGCTGAAACAAAGTCTTCAATCGTATAGGAACAATCCCTACGCAGCTCACTATCATGTAGATGCACCCTGTAACCATCGTCCAAAGTAACTACATGAATACCATCCCATTGTTAAATCCAAGAGTAATATCCATGCACAATTGATTGCATAGCTATAACACAACCAAATTGATAGTTACCTTATACTGTTGATACAAAACCATCCTTCTCAGCTCCACTTCAATTACCTCGGCAGCTCCACTTCACATCCCACACGCACCGATCGACTACCACCCCAAATAGGGCAGATCTCATATCCTAGCTCCAAGCTCTGCAACAAACAGAGGCTGAAATACCCAATCTCGCGATGAGGAAACACACAAACTATATTACCACTGATGTGAACGAAACCACAATCAAAACTCACCTCAAGCACGATCCACAACTCCATCCTCACTTGATCGAAGACAGAAAAATCTACCCAACTCATCCATTGAAAAACATCGCATACAAAATTTACCAGATGGAAACAAAAGGTGAAATCATAGCTTACCAGCCAACTCCTCACCGGCAACACCCCCCCGGTTGCTCTGTTCACCAGAACAACCGAGCTTCCCTTGACCTTGGTGACGATAACCCGACCGAATCGAAGGTCGGCTGAGCACTAAGTGGGCAGCGAGATCAGCTGTCAGTAGAACAGAAGGCCGGCGACGATTTGAGCTCGTGCGACGACGATGATCTAAGCTTGTGTGACGGTGACGATCTAAGCTCGAGCGGCGGCGAGATAAACTATCGGGCAGAACAAAGGGCCAGTGACAAACTGGCTCGGTGGTCATAGTGGTCATCCCATGCACCGAAGCAAACCTGATGGCTGGAGGAGCTTGCTGCCGTTGAGATCAGGAGGGAGAGGCACCGATGATGGAGCACCACGGAGAATGAAATCGCCGGCAGCAGCTGCGGTGCGGAAGAGATGAGAGGTAGGGAAGAAGTTGAAATCACGATGAGGAAATGCGCCGATTGGGTCGGGTTCAGCCTTTAAGAACCGGTCTCTTAGGGTTAAGCTAGCCTAGTTTAAGTCCAAGCTAGCCCAAGTTAACCCAAAGCTTGTTGGAGATTTGACGCCGCTAGAGGGGGGGGGGTGAATAGCGATGTGCCCGTAGGAAGATGGAATTCGATCGTGATCGTGTCTACAATTTCGTTAGCGCAGCGGAATATAGAAATGAAAGCAATAACGAAATACAATCACGAACACAAGCACAACACGAGATATAACGTGGTTCGGAACCGAAACGGTTCCTACTCCACGAATTGAGCTCTAACGAGCTCTAGCGATGCCAATGCAATCACTAATCACAAATACTCCTTCTCGACACAAGTCGGAGGTGGAGAAACCTCTTACAATAGATTACAACAATAATCTAAAAGCAACAAGCAAATACAATGAAGAATAATGCAATACAAGTAAAGAAAACACTTTACAAATGCTTTGGATTGCTTGCTTTTGGTTGCTTGAAGAGTGGTCTTGGAGACTCTGATTTGCAGCAACAAATCGCCCCAAAGATGCTCAAGAAACCATTGCCAAAAATCCTCTCGTCGAGCTCCTTTTATCCTTCCGCGCGACCTGGATTTTCGCCTATCAGTCGACTGCCATAAGTCACCAGTCGACTGATGCCAATGTTATCATGAGACAACGACTCGATCCACGCTGGAAAAACTCCAACGGATCTCTTGGCGATCGGCGCCAACATTAGCGATCACCGCGATCGCGTAATCGGCCCGATCGACTATGGAGCATTCGTGCTCGCGGTTGAACTAGCGATCATCGACCCTTGGCGATCGTGCCGTAGACATCATCGATTGGCTCTGAGCTCGAAGCGATCGGCGCGGCGATTCGGCTCTTAAACGGCAGTCGAACTCAAGTCGACTCACGGCAGTCGAACCGGCCATAATGCCAGTCGACTGCCAACCTCAAAGATGAGGTTTTAACCCAAAGTATGGTGCCCCCATACTTGCTAGACCACCCTTAGCCTAGACCTAAGCCTTCTAGCCACCTCCATCAGCCTCACGCCTCTCGGATCCCTCCAAGTCATCCATGACTTGTTCATCCATCGAGCTAGCCTCCAGGTGCTTCCCTCGGCTATGTCATGCTAACGATGTCTACACCGCCAAGGCACATTGGACTTACACCGCCAAGACTCCACTTGGACTTTACGCCGCCAACCATTAGTCTTATGCTGCCAAGACTCCCTCTTGGACTTTACGCTGCCAATATCAAACCCTTGGACTTCTCAAATGCCAAGTACCCATGACTTGGACTTTCCCAAATGCCAAGTGTCCCACTTGGACTTTCCATGCCAAGTACCCATGACTTGGACTTTCCCTTACCAAGACCCATGCTTGGACTTTCCCATAATCACATGGTCAACCCTAGTCAACCATTAAGGTCTTCCTCGAGTCAAACTCGAGTCTGGTCGAACATGACCCGGGTCGATTGCTCCAACAATCTCCCCAACATATTAACCGACATTAATGTCAAACATCAATGCCAAACCACTTTGTCAAATCCCTTTGTCAAACATCAAAACATCACTAGAGTCTGGTCAATCGTGACCTGGGCTGATTGCACCAACAAAGCTAACCCAACCACCCATTGAAACTTAAATCTTTCTCGTATAGACTCCTTTTGAATCCGAAAAAATTTCTGTGAATTCCTGAGAAATTATATAAGAAAATTTATTAATTAATAAGAGATATTATTATTATTATATTATTTTTTTCCGTATCTTACATTCTCCCCCACTAATAAAAATTTGGTCCCCAAATTTCCGACTCATGTACGAGTACGGGATGTCACAATAACCATCTCAAGTATCCGGAGCAAAGTCACACCTCAAGTGACTAAGTGGGGCACTGAACTCGAATATTATATTCCAACTCTTATATACACTCTCAATCAACCTATTAAGAGGTCAATAACTGTACTAGAGTGGAGCTCTATACCCATAACCGATGGGAGACTTTGCCAGAATCGTAAGGTGAATCATGAATCACTATCAGAAATGATACTCAAGGATACTCCATGAATATAATTCCGTCAAGAGATCCAATGAAATTCACCTTATGGCTCGGAAGAAAATGAGCGGACCTAGCTAATCGATCATCGACTATCCAAATCCTATCAAGTCCTTTCCGAATTCCAGATAATCTCTCAAACGTTGTCCATCATACTAGGCTACCACTTCCATCATGGTACGTAACCCTACTGGTCACTAATATTCCACCTTTGCATATTTTCATACCCAACATCAAACTACGAAATCAACCGTGTCCCATATATCGTTCCACCAACATGAACGTCTCAATACCCACTATTTTCGGATACACTCCGAATAAATCATCACTCTCGAATGAAGAGTCTGCTGAAACAACTCTTCCTAAATCGAATGCAACTCTAGGAACCACTATCCTTCCCAGAGACGGAGATTTATTCTCATAAGAGAAATTAATCTAATGTCCAAAATTCACTCTGTCACACAGAACTGAAAGTAACTGGAAGACTATAATGACTAATCTCGCTAGTTTCTCAACTAGCATACACATAATATACGTCTCATTCAATTGCATCGGGATCGCTCCTAATCTCTAAAATAATACATCTGCGTACAATACCCTTCCATCCATATCGGACGGATTAACTAACACTGACACAAAAGTCAGCCACCTTCTAGGCCTTGAAACCTAGCTTCCCAAGCTTCCGACCAAGTGATTTCCATCACCTTCTTGGTCCAACAAATCATCTAAGAAGGCAACCACCAACGGGTCCAATCGCTTAATGAACGACTAAATCGTTAATAAGTCTACTGACACTATCAACATCTCCTAAAATTCATACCAAGTATGAAATGCCATCTTCTACACACCTGCATTCTTTTTACTCCAAGCAGATGATATCTCAATCATCATACCCCAAAGATGATAAAATCAACCCTAATGTATACACAGGTGCCCTTTAAGCTGATCTAAAATAGATCATCTATCCACAACGAAGGATATCATTTCCAATAGCTTCCACATTCCAACATCGATAATCGATGCATAACCTCAAAGGTCCATCTCTCTTTTAACAAAGAGTTCCGGATCTTCTCCAAAAGGAATACTGGAACAGATAAATATCACAACTTACGTTCTTCCAATTCTCACAGTGTTAGCAACACTATCACCAATAAAATCATCTCCCGATATGAGGTATTTAATATTGAAACTATTCCCAAAATCACCCCAATCACATATTCCTACTTGCCCATGCAGTGGCAAGCTCAGGAGTTCATCCGAAACTACATCCGAATCTCTCGAATTATATGTTATACCCTCATTTAACAATTTAACTATCCATAAGAATATCTCTATAGTATAGGTATATCTAGCAAAGGCTAAGGGTATCCCTTGACTTCTTGGTTGTCGGTCAACATCTCACATGACGGTAGAGAAAAATCACCAACCCATAAGTCGATAGGAACCCTTCTAATCCTATCTAAGAATATTCTAGACCTAGCTACCTATAAACTACCAATATCTCTCGATACATCCGCAAATAGGGTAACCTAAAGTAATACCTCAAATGGTCGATCATTCGGTCTTCTATACCTCTTCTCAAGTAACCATGTAAACTCGCCCAACATCTATTCTTGACGGCTGAGCTCCTATAAGTGCAAAGGACTACCGTGGAGAAACTGAAGACAACTGCTGAAACTGAGGTACAAACTGAAACAATTGCAATGGAGATGGTAAACACTGCTGTACGGGTAAAGAGTACACCACCGGCTAAAAAATACTAAATCGTAGCACGCTCCAACTCTGAGAAAGGTATAGCTACGCCTGGGGAGGTAACAATTGCTGTCGTCTGGATATCTGAGTCTTTTGAGATGTCTCCTGCTGATACTGCTGAGTAACTCGCTTCTCCCGGATGGAAGTATCAAAAACCTCCAACTATATCTGAGACAATATATCACTGCTGGTGTGATAATCCACTCTTCTGTGATGATCTCGGCTTTCGAGGTTGTGGATCTTCCTCTCGAAAGCTTCATCCATAGTTTTCAACTGAGCCTTCAAAGTACGTCCTCATATGTACTGGTTGCTTATAGTAGAAACGGATAAAATGATCCATCGGATAATCTGACTCTGGTGTCATCGTGACCCACACTTCACACACACACTCCTTTCGGAGTCTTTCCTCTGAGTTCGCTGATAAACTTGAGAAGATGCTGATGATCTGCAATCGGTCTTCTATGATCGAAAAACTCTCCAATAGTCTCTAGTGGCCCACAACTTCAATCTTGCTCCCTTTTGTCCAACATTCGAGAACTTCTGATTCCAATAATTTGACTTGTAATATCTACTTATCAAATCTCCAACTCTTAAACACTTGCTACTGAGTCATTTCTATACACATGACTCAGTCTCAGGACTTCTGGTAGGATTTGATAGGAGATCCAAACATCTGATCAAGATATCAGCCAATAAACTGTGGGCTACTTAAGACATGTCAATCACATTCTCAAGCTATTAGGTGGTCATAACCTTCACAAGTCTAATGACTTTGCATGGTACCTTCATTACCAAATGATCATCCAACCTGAAGCTCAAGAATTCCCTGACGATGAGTCAAAGAAGATGACGTGGGAAAACACTCTCTCCCAACATCACTACACCGTGGCCAAGTGATGTGTGATTTCCCGAAGGTTATTTCCTATCTCTTCCACCAAGTATCATCTTGATCCCGATAATGGTATTCAACCAACTCTACTTTCTCTATATAACACGAGTTAAGTACTTAAAAGTACTCTCAAAGTTATACAACCTAGAATGACCAACCCAGGGATCAAAATCCCTATGAATATCATCCACTAATTTTCTACTATCTGCATCAGCAATAGTATACTCGCTTAGTTCATTACTCCTCAGGTAATAATCTGATAAGCATAATTAGTGAAAATTCTTAGGACTGTAATCTTTGATCTCCACGAGAGATGTGATTACCTAACCCCTACTTTCCAACTCGGTATCAGTCGGCTCTCAAAGGTAATTTACCTTTTCGACAGCAGGTCCAAGACACAGACTCTACATGTTGTTCTCGTGGTCAACTCAAACCACGGTTACGAATAGTGACTACGACACTACAAGTCATCCCTGATATAAGAAACTAAATGCATAGCCAACAGAAGGATATGTAATAACAATTAACATACCTAAAACCTTGCAACTCGGAGATATCTCGCAACAGCCAGATCCCAGAATTCACGAAACCAAAATCGAGTAAAGCAAAACTCGATGTTTGAACGAAATAAAATCTGAAAGTGGACTTCGCAACCTAGGGCTCTGATACCAATAAAATTGTCTTGCCCCGAGAGTATGCCATGCCGAAAAGCAAATGGACGACATCTCCCCTATACGTGGCAACATATCTGGTTAATACAAGGCCCGTAGGCCCACAACAACATAATAGGTAAACATGAATATACTAATGTAGTATACGAAAAAAAAATTTATTTATATGGATTAACCCTTTAATTAATTGGGTTTAACTAGTAGATTAATTGAGGTTAATTAGTGGATTAATTGGGCTCAATAAATGGACTAATTGGGCTAAAATCTGTTGGGATGGAAATGGGCTTGAACCGGATTGGGCTAAATCAGATTGAATTAGACTTGGGTTGGTCTAATCAAATCGCTCGAATGACTTTTAAAAGCTGCCGAATGAACCGATCCATTTCACTCGTGATTTCATCATTCCCTTTCTTCTCCGCGTCGTTTCTCTGCTCCGTGCGATTTCCGTCACCGATCTTCGCTCATCGGTGTCCGGTGAGAGCAGCTCGATGGTGCCAACACTTGGCTGATCTCCGACCAAGGATTAAGGGGGTTCTCGCCTGGGAAATCTAGGCGACACTCCTGACGGACGGACGGTGTCGTTGTCGCGGCAGCAAGCTTCCAATCGAGGTAATCAGCTTGTCTAGGGTTGGATTCCACCGAGGGTTCTTAGATCTTGCTGTGGTTGATCAGATTTTGGTATTGTCGTGGCAGATTGGGTTTTTTTTCCGTCGATCTATGTTTGCTGAGGTTGCCTTCAGTCGGTTGTTTCCAAGAGTGCTGAGCTCGCGGTGAGTTTGGATTTGTTTCGGTGAGCAGGGGATAGAGGAGGAGCAGCGTCGGAGGATCTATAGGGTTGGTAAGTTTTGATTCTTTTTCTTCTTTCCCTGTGTTGTATGAAATTTCTATGTATTTATGGTGGTTGTCGATTGATGCGAGGGATTGGGAATTTAAGTTGCTTGTGATCGGATGGTTAGAGATTTGCTATTGTGATTTGGGGATAAATAGTGGATTGAAGTTGTAATTGGGTTTCTTTGATTGGGTTGTTGTTTGATTGATGTTGGCTGTGGATGGAAGGGATGGGCGGACTAGATTCGTTGGTGTTAGTTTTGCCTCATTGGTCTTCGACCAGTGGTCTTCTAGGTTTAGTGGATCGTTGGAGAAGAAAAGGGTAGTAACAAATCTAGTGAACTAAGCTGTGTAGATGATAGGATCGGCTGGAGAAAGTCAATTTGAGTATAACTCTATTTTTTTTTCCTTTTTCCATGTTCTGTTTGTAGTGCTCCAGGGTTGTAGTGGAGTGAAGGGTATCATGTTTGATGGGTTCGAGTTGGTTGTGGAGGTCGGTCGATTGTTACAATCGGTTAGATATAATCGGGGTGGTTAAAATGTATTCGGGAAAAGATAGCGAATATAGAACGAATTAGTATTTTGTACGTAAAATTATTGGAGACTTGTACTTAACCATAATTTGTTACTATTGTGCAGGTTTACGATACGAAGCAGGTCCACGGTCGTAAGGATTAGTCGAGCTTCATATCAGGTGGGTAATATCTACCTGGTCCAGTAGTTTTGATCAAATTCCAGGGCAGACCGTCAGGTATGTACATTATTTCATGTCAGATGATTAGTTTAGTGTATGCTATGAGTATGACCGTATTTGTAGTTACTGGTTACTGTGTTTAGTACTGTATGTCTGATAGACTCATGCTGCATACCTGTAGATCTTCACATGTATACTTGTAGATCTCTATACCCTGTATGTTGTTCATGCACTTTCTATATATTACCTCTGAGTTTTATACTCACCACCCTGAACCCTGGGTTTCCTGTCGCCCAGGTGGTAGCTAGAAGACTTCGGCATGGACTTGGAGCATCGCCACTTGATCCCATCCCGTCGCTTTTCTGAGAGTTTTGTTTCTATATCGCATGTATCTTCATATGGACTTATGTTGTTATTGGAGATTATGATGAGTTTTTCTTTTATGGTATTCAGTATGATATTCTATTTTAGTATGGATGGATATACTGGTATACGTATGTTGTTGAGTTTACATTTTTCATTGTGTTGTCTTCCGCTATTGATGTTATGCATTTTCCATATGTGTTGTACTGGCTACGACTATTTGGTCCGTATTGGAATTGTCATAAGGGGGTGCCGTCCGTTGGCCGGACAGAGTCTACCTCGGGGCGTGACAATTTTATTGGTATCAGAGCTCTAGGTTGCGATGCCATGCAATAATGATTTTCGTCAGATTTTTGGACCTCAAAAATCGTTTTGATTTGATTTGATTTCGATTTTGGTGAGATGGGATTGACAGCGGCGTGAGCTCCAAGTTGTACGAAGTAAGAAATCTTGACACTTTATATTTCTAGCTAGATATTTATGTAAGTCGTTCAGTAGGTGTGGACATACAATATTATGGCACCTGTTCGGACTCGTACAACAGGTCATCCATCTAAGCAACCTGCTACCGGAGGACCTGTTGATCAGGAAGAGCCACGACATTCTCCTACCAGAGGTTCGAAACCACAAGAGCCAGATGTACCCCCGACTATGCTGACTTCTGCGGATTCTAGTTGGGTCAAAGTCAAAGCACGTATACCCGTGTTAGCGCATTCAGCCAAGGACCGATTTACACTGTTCCGAGGCGAGTCTGATCCATGGATTGCCCAGACCTGGTTAGATAATCTAGAGGATACTTTTGAGATCTATACGGACCATAAGAGCTTGAAATACCTTTTCACTCAGAAGGAATTGAATCTTAGACAGAGACGATGGATGGAATACCTAAAGGATTATGATTGCACCATTCAGTATCATCCGGGTAAAGCTAATGTAGTAGCGGATGCACTGAGCAGGAAGTCCCGTGGGATTCTGGCCAGTCATTTGACAGCAGTGACTGATCTAGTTCGACAGTTCTCAGAGTTGGGGTTGTCTGAACAGGGTCAAACATCCCAGGGGATACTCGTATTTATGGTTGCCCAGTCTGCTATTATTGAGAGGATCAAAGAGGCACAAGCTAGTGATCAGCATCTGCAGTTCTTATGCAGCGCTGTGGATTCAGGACGACAGACAGATTTCTCGTGTGACGAGACTGGAGTCCTTCGGTTCCGAGGAAGATTATGTGTTCCGGACATGCATCCGATTAAGGAGTTATTACGAGTGACACATCATTCGAGATTTGCTGTACATCCTGGCGATACTCGGATGTATCAGGATTTGAGGCATTCATACTGGTGGGACGGTATGAAGAGAGATATTGTGGATTTCGTTGCTCGATGTTTGGTCTGCTAGCAGGTAAAGGCTGAACATCAGAAACCCACTGGATTGCTACAGAGAATCCCAATTCCAGAATGGAAGTGGGAACATATCACGATGGATTTTGTTACGGGGTTCCCTAGAACCCGTAAAGGACATGATGCGATTTGGGTGATTATGGATCGATTAACCAAATCTGCTCATTTCCTTTCGATTCGTGAGACACACCCATTGGATCGACTGGCTGAGTTATACTGTAGAGAGATTGTTAGGTTGCACGGAGTGCCCTTGAGTATCATATCTGATAGAGATCCGCGTTTTACTTCACGTTCTGGCAGAGTCTTCAGCATGCTTTGGGCACCGAGCTTCGTCTCAGTACAATATTTCATCCGCAGATAGATGGGTAGTCTGAGCATACTATTCAGACTCTAGAGGACTTATTGAGATCTTGCATCATGGATTTTGGAGGCAGCTGGGAGGATCACGTCCACTTGGTGGAGTTCGCGTATAATAATAGTTATCACTCTTCCATTTAGATGGCTCCCTAGGCTTTGTACGGCCGACCCTGCAGATCTCCAGTATTGTGGGAGGATGTTGGGGAGCGACAGTTATTGGGCCCTCAGAGTATTCAACACGATGCAGAGTTAGTTCGTGTTATCAGGCGATGATTGTTAGAGGCTCAGGATAGATAGAAAAGTTATGTGGATTGGAGGCGGAGACCTCTGGAATTTTCCATAGGGGATCATGTGTTCTTGTGTGTATCACCTACAAAAGGAGTCAAGAGATTCGGAATTAAAGGAAAGTTAGCACCGCGCTACATTGGACCATTCGAGATATTGGAATGGATTGGGGGTGTGGTATACCGGTTGGCTCTACCTCTGACGCTTGCGAGCGTCCATAATATATTCCATGTGTCTATGCTGAGGAAATACGTATCGCATCCGAATCATGTTCTGACGGAGGTACTGATTCCACTTCAGTCTAATGCGACATATGAGGAGATTCCAATACGGATTCTTAGTCGCAAAGAGCGTTAGCTACGGAACAAAACCATCTGACTTGTAAAGGTTGGATGGCAGCATCACACTGATGAGGAGGCTACGTGGGAGCTGGAGGATACCATCCGAGCCCGATACCCTCACCTGTTCACGTGAGGTATGTAACAGTTCAAGAAATTTCTTAAGTTGATTACTGCATATAAGTACGGAAATTTGGGGACCAAATTTTATTAAGTGGGGGAGAATGTAGTATACGAAAAAAAAATTTATTTATATGGATTAACCCTTTAATTAATTGGGTTTAATTAGTAGATTAATTGAGGTTAATTAGTGGATTAATTGGGCTCAATAAGTGGACTAATTGGGCTAAAATCTATTGGGCTAGAAATGGGCTTGAACTGAATTGGGCTAAATTAGATTGGGTTAGACTTGGGTTGGTCTAACCGAATCGCTCGAACGACTTTTAAAAGCTGCCGAACGAACCGATCCATTTCACTCGCGATTTCACCGTTCCCTTTCTTCTCCTCATCTTTTCTCTGCTCCGTGCGATTTTCATCACCGATCTCCGCTCGTCGGCATCCGGTGAGAGCAACTCGACAGCGCCAACACTTGGCTGATCTTTGGCCAAGGATTAAGGGGGTTCTTGCCTGGGAAATCTCGGCGACACTCCTGGCGGATGGACGGTGCCGTTGTCGCGGCAGCGAGTTGACACTCGAGGTAATCAGCTTATCTAGGGTTGGATTCCACTGTGGGTTCTTAGATCTTACTATGGTTGATCGGATTTTGGTATTGTCGCGGCAGATTGGGTTTTTTTTTCTGTCGATCTGTGTTTGCTGAGGTTGCCTTCAGTCGGCTGTTTCCAAGAGTGCTGAGCTCGCAGTGAGTTTTGATTTGTTTCGGTGAGCAGGGGATAGGGGAGGAGCAGCGTCGGAGGATCTACAGGGTTGGTAAGTTTCGATCCTTTTTCTTCTTTCCCTGTGCTATATGAAATTTCTATGTGTTTATGGTGGTTGTCGATTGATGCGAGGGATTGGGAATTTAAGTTGCTTGTGATTGGATGGTTAGAGATTTGCTAATGTGATTTGGGGATAAACAGTGGATCGAAGTTTTAATTTGGTTTCTTTGATTGGGTTGTTGTTTGATTGATGTTGGCTGTGGATGGAAGGGATGGGCAGACCAGATTTGTTGGTGTTTGTTTTTCCTGATTGGTCTTCGGCTAGTGGTCTTCTAGGTTTAGTGGATCGTTGGAGAAGAAAAGGGTAGTAACATATCCGGTGAACCGAGCTGTGTAAATGATAGGATCGGCTGGAGAAAGTCAATTCGAGTATAACTCTATTTTTTTCCTTTTTCCACGTTCTGTTTGTAGTGCTCCAGGGTTGTAGTGGAGTGAAGGGTATCAGGTTCGATGGGTTCGAGTTGGTTGTGGAGGTCGGTCGATTGTTACAATTGGTTAGATATAATCGGGGTGGTTAAAATGTATTCGGAAAAATAATGTGAATATAGAATGAATTAGTATTTTGTACGTACAATTATTGGAGACTTGTACTTAACCATAATTTGTTACTATTGTGTAGGTTTGGGATATGAAGCAGGTCCACGGTCGTGATGATTAGTCGAGCTTTGTATCAGGTGGGTAATATCTACCTTTTCCGGTAGTTTTAATCAAATCTCAGTGCATGAATCTAGATATATGCTATACCTGTTTACCTTAAATCCACTCATGTTTAATCATGTGCTTGTACTTAGTCTTTGATCTTTGAGATATTGCTGCTAATTCATTATTCCTTTATCTTGGATATGAATTACAACCCTTTCTTGTGTATTAGATGATAGGTATTCAGTTAATTGCATGTGGTTATGGTTATTAGTGTGAACTTAGATTGGGTTATCGATTTGCATCACTAGGTTGGGTGATGAGACCAATTTATGGGGTCGGTTGTTATACCGTACACATATTAGTGGGTTACCTTGATGGATATATTTATCTGTACATAGGTAAATAGGTTGTGATAATGGATTAATAATCCTTGCATGGTTGACTTTTAGTTGACTAGGACTCCCCATGGGTTAGGGAGTGTTGCGAGAATTTGTGTGTGAGCTATGCATCATTACATTGCATGCATGTTGACGACTTGGATCTCCCTTGTGGTTGAGATGGGTCGCTAGTCATCCTGCCTCCCCGTCCACTCGGGGTAGTGGTAGCAGGGTTGAGGGAAGAGCATTAGATGTGCCGCACTCGACCACTATAGACAGTGGTAGCTAGAGGCGTGCAGTTTGTCCTATCGTGCAGCACTCGGCCACTCATGGGTAGTGGTAGCAAGAGTCGCTTGCAGCAGGGACCCCTCGGGTAGCATATAGTTCTATGGCGGCTAGCTACTAGTCATACTACCCAACTCGGCCACTCAAGAGTAGTGGTAGTTGGAGTCGGGATAGTAGTCATGTTGTGCCACCCTGACCACTCTAGGGTCGTGGTTGGACGGGTCCGTAGACATGACCATGCATATGCATTGCTGATATTTATATGTATGCATGTATTTGATATATGTTTTACATATGCCTGTGAGATGCTGCATTTTTTTGCTGCATATGATTGTACATCATGCTACATGCCTTTTTCATATTTTATATACCGTTGTGTATGTGTTGAGCATGAGTATGTATTGGTTTAAACTGTTGCATGCTATTTGAATTATGCTATGGTATTCTTGTTCAACATGTTATAGGTCATGTGGACGGCAGACCGTCAGGTATGTACATTATTTCATGTCAGATGATTAGTTTAGTGTATGCTATGAGTATGATTGTATTTTTAGTTACTGGTTACTGTGTTTAGTACTGTATGTCTGATAGACTCATGTTGCATACCTGTAGATCTTTACATGTATACTTGTAGATCTCTATACCCTGTATGTTGTTCATGCACTTTCTATATATTACCCCTGAGTTTTATACTCACCACCCCTGAACCCTGGGTTTCCTGTCGCCCAGGTGGTAGCTAGAAGACTTCGGCATGGACTTGGAGCATCGCCACTTGATCCCATCCCGCCGCTTTTCCGAGGGTTTTGTTTCCTATATCGCATGTATCTTCATATGGGCTTATGTTGTTATTGGAGATCGTGCTGAGTTTTTCTTTTATGGTATTCAGTATGAGATTCTGTTTTAGTATGGACGGATATACCGGTATACGTATGTTGTTGAGTTTACATTTTTCATTGTGTTGTCTTCCGCTATTGATGTTATGCATTTTCCATATGTGTTGTACTGGCTGCGACTATTTGTATTGTATTGGAATTGTCATAAGGGGGTGTCGTCCGTTGGCCGGACAGAGTCTACCTCGGGGTGTGACAACTAAATACAGCGGAAACATACTAACAGATAAACAAGATACAAAGACCAAACTGTGCACTCCGGAGTGACTTTACACGACAAGAAAAATAATAGAAACCCCATCAAAGGCCAAATACATACAACACATCTATATATAACAAATACGGAAACAATAAAGGGTAAAATCCCAAAATGACAATCCACAAGAATACAATAATACGGAATAAGTATCCATCCGTTCGGTGTGAGATGAGATCAACTGGCGGAGCTCCGAATGTCCAAGGAATCTTCTACCTGTTACCTGGGCGACAGAAAACCTAGGGTCCGGGGTGGTGAGTATAAACTCAGGGATAATATATAGAAAGTGCATGAACAACATATAGGGATATAGAGATCTACAAGTATACATGTGAATATCTATAGGTATACAAAATATGTCCAATAGTCTTACAGTCCTATCCAAATCTAATAACAAGTAACCACAGTAAAGTCATACTCAATGTATATACTAAACTGATCAACTGAACATGAAGTAATGTACCAATGTACCTGACAGTCTACAACACCATAAGCTATATCATCCTGAATAGATATACAATAACATAACCCATATAACGTACAAAGTCAATCCCATACCTAACCAACACTCAGACATATGAACAGTATATAATCACATGTAATAACATCCCGGTCCATACCACACTATGACATGACGCTAATCAAATGCATACAACAGTCTGGACCAACACATATATCATGCTCAACACATAGCAGTATATAATATGCAAATGACATGTATCATGATGTACAAGTATATGCAACAATCATAGCTTAATCAAATGCAGCATCTTACAGGCATATGTAAAACATATATCAAATACACACATACATATATATCAGCAATGCATATGCATGGTCACTGTCTGCGGACCCATCCAACCACGACCCCAGAGTGACCAGGGTGGCACGATATGACAACTATCCCGACTCCAGCCACCACCACTCTCGAGTGACCGAGTTGGGTAGTATGAAATAGTAGCTAGCCGCCATAAAGCTATATGCTACCCTAGGGGTCCCTGCTGCAAGCGACTCTAGCTACCACAACTCATGAGTTGTCGAGTGTTGCACGACAGGACAAGCTGCACGCCACTCCAGCTACCACCGTCTATAGTGGCCGAGCGCGACACATCCAATGCTCTGCCCTCAACTCTGCTACCACTACTCCAAGTGGCTGGGGAGGCAGGATGACTGACGACCCGTCTCAACCACAAGTGAGACCCAGTCAACAGCATGCATGCAATGTAATGATGCATAGCTCCACACAAGTCTCCTTGCAACACTCCCTATCCCACGGGGAGTCCTGGTCAACCAAAAGTCAACTATGCAAGGACTACAATCCACAAGACTCTCTTTATCGCACAAAGAGTTATACACAACTGACAGTCAACCACGCTAAGACCTTCAGTCTGTGGCGAGATAATATCGACAATCCATATAACCATACACATATATACGATCCATAATGGATATACAATCATGCTAGGACCTCCAGTTCATAACCACATATTGACAAACAAACACTTATTTATGAACAGACAACTAGATCCACCATAGATGCACCACTGATACGGGTATGATATAACAATCGACTCCATAATCTAATCCATCACCTAACCCTAGTGATGTAACACAGTAACCCAATCTGTGGTCACAAAGATAACCCTAACCACCTGTACTTACTGAACATTCATCAGCTAACACATAATAGGGTTTATAGTTCATATCCGTGCTAGATAATCAATGAATTAACAACAATATATCTCAAAGGTCAAGGCAGTACAAGCACTAGTGATCTACACTCACTAAAGCATCTCCTCGGTATGACACCGGAGGTGAGAACCCCCTTACAAGAGCTTAGAATAAGAAGCAAACGACCAAATGCAAATGAAATACAAAACAAAGAACTAAAACCTTACAGGAAGTGAGCTTTTCTTCTTTGATGATTTGGTTACTTTGAACGGCTTGGAAGGTCTAGAATGGAACAACAAATTCCTCAAGAACCACTATCGAAAAACTCCACCGAAGGCTTCTTTTATAACTGCATTGGGCTGATTTTCGATCTTCCAGTTGACGACCCTTACCTAACAATCAACTAGTCACTATACTGTTGTCTCACAACTGACTAATCTATGTCAGAAAGTGCTCAATCAACCAACTTCCCTGACCTGACAGTCGACTGCCATGAGCCAGTAGTCGACTACAAAATCTTCTGTTCTATGTCCACTTAATTACATTTGACTACTCAACCCTAGCAGTTAACTGCCAGTAGCTAGTCGACTAGTGCAAACCACCGTCGACTGTCATAGCCACAGACAGTAGTTGAGCCTTAGTCGACTACTCGACCAATTGACTGGTGATGTATGCAAATCATATAGGATTTTGAAGTAGTTTTAGCACACATCTCATTGCATTCAATACTTGTTTCATGCATATTCTTCCTTGTTTTGTATTTATTTACTATTTCCTAGTTTAGAGGTCTACTCTTGCTATTTTTATGTGTAGGAAGGAGTTTCAGAGGTAAATTGACGCATAATTGGAGCCCAAGGAAGGCAAGCATGCTCTGGCCGTGTTCCATAAAACACGGGCATGCTCCGAATTAAAAGACGACATTCACATGAAGCTCCAGAGGAAGACATGACCGGTCATGTGAATCTCACACAACCGTGCCTAATCTCGATGCCAAAAATTAGAGCATGATTTCCAGTGTGCCACACAGTCAGTCGTGTGGATTCCACATGACCATGTGGCGTCAACCCAACTTAATGCAAATCAGGGATTCACAGGTAATGAAAAAAATCCAGCTTCACTTTTATAAAAGGAAAGGCACACCCAAACCTGAGGGGGACCCGATGGCTGGGACGACAAGAAGGTGCCCTACGAAGCACCGGAGGCTCGCAACGGGGAGATAGGAAGCGGCTCGAAGACCTAAATCAATGCTCCAATGCTTCGGAGAACGACCAAGACACAATATCGGATTGAATAGAGAGTATCGCCTTTATTCTTAACTCTATTTGTATTGTAATGATTTACATAAAGATGTCTTGTGTTTATTCTCATTTATTTATGGAGTAGAAACTTTGATTCTAAGCTTAGGGAGTAGCTTGTGTATGTTGGACATGCTAATTCAAGTGTTTATTCTTTACTTTTGAATATATTTGCAATTTATGATGTTGAGATCCATGAAAGTTGTGTTTTGATTCTATTTCTACTGCATATAGCCGATACAAGGGTGGTAAGTCTTCGTGTCAAAATGTAGGAGAACCAAGGAGGAACCTTGCGGTCATCCTCCCTCCCATAACTGTAGAAAGTAGAATAAGAAAGAGTACGATAAGAAATATGATCCACCTCTTCATAGGGATTAATAGGAGATCCTCGTACCCCAAGAACCTATTCTAGCAGAAGGCCCAAAGTAGGAGACATCAACTCTAGAAGAGTTGAGGGACCCCAATGATAGAGGGCTCCTAAAGATATCAACCCCTTGAACTCTGATGTTTCAAAAGAGAATCTCACGCCCTGAGAGTATGCCGTGCCGAAAAGCAAACGGATAACATCTCCCCTATACGTGGCAACATATCTGGTTAATACAAGGCCCGTAGGCCCACAACAACATAATAGGTAAACATGAATATACTAAACACAGCGGAAACATACTGACAGATAAACAAGATACAAAGACCCAACTGTGCACTTCGGAGTGACTTGACATGACAAGAAACATAATAGAAACCACATCAAAGGCCAAATACATACAACACATCTGTATAACACAAATACGAAAACAATACAGGGTAAAATCCCAAAACGACAATCCACAAGAATACAAAAATACGGAATAAGTATCCATCAGTTCGGTGTGAAATGAGATCAGCTGGCGGAGCTCCGAATGTCCAAGGAATCTTCTATCTGTTACCTGGGCGACAGAAAACCTAGGGTCCGGGGTGGTGAGTATAAACTCAGGGGTAATATATAGAAAGTGCATGAACAACATATAGGGATATAGAGATCTACAAGTATACATGTGAATATCTACAGGTATACAAAATATGTCCAATAGTCATACAGTCCTATACAAATCTAATAACAAGTAACCACAGTAAAGTCATACTCAATGTATATACTAAACTGATCAACTCAACATTAAGTAATGTACCTACGTACGTGACAGTCTGCAACACCATAAGCTATATCATCCTGAACAGATATACAATAATATAACCAATATAATGTACAAAGTCAATCCCATACTTGACCAACACTCAGACATATGAACAATATATAATCATATGTAATAACATTCCGGTCCATACCACACTATGACATGACGCTAATCAAATGCATACAACAGTCTGGACCAACACATATATCATGCTCAACACATAGCAGTATATAATATGCAAATGACATGTATCATGATGTACAAGCATATGCAATAATCATAGCTCAATGAAATGCAGCATCTCACAGGCATATGTAAAACATATATCAAATACACGAATACATATATATCAACAATGCATATGCATGGTTACTGTCTGTAGACCCGTCCAACCACAACCCCAGAGTGGCCAGGATGGCACGACATGATAACTATCCCACCTCTAGCCGCCACCACTCTCGAGTGACCGAGTTGGGTAGTATGAAATAGTAGCTAGATGCCATGGAGCTATATGCTACCCTAGGGGTCCCTACTGCAAGCGACTCTAGCTACCACTACCCATGAGTGGTCGAGTGCTGCACGACAGGACAAGCTACACACCACTCTAGCTACCACCGTCTATAGTGGCCAAGCGCGACACATTCAATGCTCTGCCCTCAACCCTGCTACTACTACCCCGAGTGGTCGGAGAGGTAGGATGATTGACGACCCATCTCAACCACAAGGGAGACCCAGTCAACAGCATGCATGCAATGTAATGATGCATAGCTCCACACAAGTATCCTCACAACACTCCCTATCCCACGGGGAGTCATGGTCAACCAAAAGTCAACAATGCAAGGACTACAATCTACAAGACTCTCTCTATCGCACAAAGAGTCATACACAACTGACAGTAAACCAGGCAAAGACCTCCAGTCCGTGGCGAGATACTATCAACAATCCATATAACCATACATAGATATACGATCCATAATGGATATACAATCATGTTAGGACCTCCAGTCCATAACTACATATTGACAACCACACACTTATCTATGCACAGACAACTAGATCCACCATAGATGCACCACTGATACGGGTATGATATAACAATCGACTCCATAATCTAATCCATCACCTAACCCTAGTGATGTAACACAGTAACCCAATCTGTGGTCACAAAGATAACCCTAACCACCTGTACTTACTGAACATCCATCAGCTAACACATAATAGGGTTTATAGTTCATATCCGTGCTAGATAATCAATGAAGTAACAACAATATATCTCTAAGGTCAAGGCAGTACAAGCATATGATTAAATAAGAGTGGATCTAAGATCAAATTAATAACATAAGTCCAAATTCATGCACCAGATTCAGATCAAACTACCTGACCAGGGTAGATATTACCTACCTGCTTTGTATAGGCCATGTTAATTGTATCCTCGTCCGTGAACTTGCCCCGTATCAAAATCCTATAATCAACACGCAAACATTGACAAAGTCTATCATAAGTCCAATGATGGTATCAAATCCCAAATCGAACTTACCTAGCTCGATTCATTCGTCCCTAATAGAGCTGAAACAAAGTCTTCAATCGTATAGGAACAATCCCTTCGCAGCTCACTATCATGTAGATACACCCTGTAACCATCATCCAAAGTAACTACATGAATACCATCCCATAGTTAAATCCAAGAGTAATATCCATGCACAATTGATTGCATAGCTATAACACAACCAAATTGATAGTTACCTTATACTGTTGATACAAAACCATCCTTCTCAGCTCCACTTCAATTACCTCGGCAGCTCCACTTCACATCCCACACGCACCGATTGGCTACCACCCCAAACAGGGCAGATCTCATATCCAAGCTCCAAGCTCTGCAGCAAATAGAGGCTAAAATACCCAATCTCGCGATGAGGAAACACACAAACTATATTACCACTGCTGTGAACGAAACCACAATCAAAACTCACCTCAAGCACGATCCACAGCTCCATCCTCACTGGATCGAAGACAGAAAAATCTACCCAACTCATCCATCGACAAACACCGCATACAGAATTTACCAGATGGAAACGAAAGGTGAAATCAAAGCTTACCAGCCAACTCCTCACCGGCAACACCCCCTAGTTACTCTGTTCACCGGAACAATCGAGCTTCCCTTGACCTTGGTGATGACAACCCGGCCGAATCGAAGGTCGACTGAGCGCTAAGTAGGCAGCGAGATCAGCTGTCAACAGAATAGAAGGCCGGCGACAATCTGAGCTCGTGCGACGGCGATGATCTAAGCTCGTGCGATGGCGATGATCTAAGCTCGAGCGATGGCGAGATCAACTATCGAGCAGAACAAAGGGCCGACGACGAACTGGCTCGGTGGTTGTAGTGGTTGTCCCATGCACCGAAGCAAACTCGATGGCTGGAGGAGCTCGCTGCCGCCGAGATCAAGAGGGAGAGGCACCGACGATGGAGCACCGCGGAGAACGAAATCGCGGCAGCAGTTGCGTTTCGGAAGAGACGAGAGGCAGGGAAGAAGTTGAAATCACAATGAGGAAATGCGCCGATTGGGTCGGGTTCAGCCTTTAAGAACTGGTATCTTAGGGTTAAGCTAGCCTAGTTTAAGTCCAAGCTTGCCCAAGTTAACCAAAAGCTAACCCAACCACCCATTTAAGCTTAAATCTTTCTCGTATAGACTCCTTTTGAATCCGAAATTTTTTTTGTGAATACCTGAGAAATTATATAAGAAAATTTCATAATTAATAAGAGATATTATTATTATTATATTATTTTTTTCCGTATCTTACATTCTCCCCCACTAATAAAAATTTGGTCCCCAAATTTCTGACTCATGTACGAGTACGGGATGTCACAATAACCATCTCAAGTATCCGGAGCAAAGTCACACCTCAAGTGACTAAGTGGGGTACTGAGCTCGAATATTATATTCCAGCTCTTATATACACTCTCAATCAACCTATTAAGAGGGCAATAACTATACCAGAGTGGAGCTCTATACCCGTAACCGATGGGAGACTTTGCCATAATCGTAAGGTGAATCATGAATCACTATCAGAAATGATACTCAAGGATACTCCATGAATATAATTCCGTCAAGAGATCCAACGAAATCCACCTTACGGCTCGAAAGAAAATGAGCGGACCTAGCTAATCGATCATCGACTACCCAAATCCTATCAAGTCCTTTCTGAATTCCAGATAATCTCCAAACGTTGTCCATCGTACTAGGCTACCACTTCCATCACGGTACGTAACCCTACTGGTCACTAATATTCTACCTTTGCTTGTTGGCATACCCAACATCAAACTACGAAATCAACCGTGTCCCATATATCGTTCCACCAACATGAACGTCTCAATACTCACTATTTTCGGATACACTCCGAATAAATCATCACTCTCGAATGAAGAGTCTCCTGAAATAACTCTTCCTAAATCGAATGCAACTCTGGGAACCACTATCCTTCCCAGAGACGGAGATTTATTCTCACAAGAGAAATTAATCTAATGTCCAAAATTCACTCTGTCACACAGAACTGAAAGTAACTGGAAGACTATAATGACTAATCTCGCTAGTTTCTCAACTAGCATACACATAATATATGTCTCATTCAACTGTATCGAGATCACTCCTAATCCCTAAAATGATGCATCTGCGTACAATACCCTTCCATCTATATCGGACGGATTAACTAAAACTGACACAAAAGTCAGCCACCTTCTAGGCCTTGAAACCTAGCTTCACAAGCTTCCGACCAAGTGATTTCCATCACCTTCTTGGTCCAACAATCATCTAAGAAGGCAACCACCAACGGGTCCAGTCGCTTCATGAATGACTAAATCGTTAATAAGTCTAACGACATTATCAACATCTCCTAAAATTCATACCAAGTATGAAATGTCATCTTCTACACACCTGCATTCTTTTTACTCCAAGCAGATGATATCTCAATCATCACACCCCAACAATGATAAAATCAACCCTAAAGTATTCACAGGTTCCCTTTAAGCTGATCTAAAATAGATCATCTATCCACAACGAAGGATATCAGTTCCAATAGCTTCCACGTTCCAACACCGATAATCGATGCATAACCTTAAAGGTCCATCTCTTTTTTAACAAAGAGTTCCAGATCTTCTCCAAAAGGAATATTAGAACAGATAAATATCACAACTTACGTTCTTCCAATTCTCACAGTGTTAGCAACACTATAACCAATAAAATCATCTCCCGGTATGAGGTCTTCAATATCAGAACTACTCCCGAAATCACCCCAATCACATATTCCTACTTTCCCATGCAGTGGTAAGCTCGGGAGTTCATCCGAAACTACATCCGAATACTCTCAAATTATATGCACATCTGAGATACATGTTATACCCTCATTTCAACAATTTAACTATCCGTAATAATATCTCTATAGTATAGGTATGTCTAGCAAAGGCTAAGGGTATCCCTTGACTTCTTGGTTATCGGTTAACATCTCACCTGATGGTAGAGAACAATCACCAACCCATAAGTCGATAGGAACCCTTCTAATCCTATCTAAGAATATTCTAGACCTAGATACCTATAAACTACTAGTATCTCTCAATACATCCGCAAATAGGGTAACCTAAAGTAATACCCCAAATGGCCGATCCTTCGGTCTTCTATACCTCTTCTCAAGTAACCATGTAAACTCACCCAACATCTATTCTTGACGGTTGAGCTCCTGTAAGTGCAAAGGACTACCATGGAGGAACTGAAGTCAACTGCTGAAACTGAGGTACAAACTGAAACAACTGCAATGGAGATGGTAAACACTGCTGTACGGGTAAAGAGTACACCACCGGCTAAAAAATACTGAATCGTAGCACGCTCCAACTCTACGAAAGGTATAGCTACGCCCTGGGAGGTAACAGTTGTTGTCGTCTAGATGTCTGAGTCTTCTGAGATGTTTTCTGCTGATACTGTTGAGTAACTCGCTTCTCCCGGATGGAAGTATCAAAAAGCTCCAACTATATCTGAGGCAATAGATCACTGCTGGTGTGATAATCCACTCTTCTGTGATGATCTCGGCTTTCGAGGTTGTGGATTGTCCTCTCGAAAGCTTCATCCATAGTCTACAACTGAGTTTTCAAAGTACGTCCTCATATGTACTGACTACTTATAGTAGAAACGGATAAAATGATCCATCGGATAATCTGACTCTGGTGTCATCGTGACCCGCACTTCATGCACACACTCCTTTCAGAGTCTTTCCTCTGAGTTCACTGATAAACATGAGAAGATGCTGACGATCTGCAATCGGTCTTCTATGATCAGAAAACTCTCCAATAGTCGCTCGTGGTCCACAACTTCAATCTTGCTCCCTTTTGTCCAACATTCAAGGACTTCTGATTCCAATAATTTGTCTTGCAATATCTACTTATCAAATCTCCAACTCTTAAACACTTGCTACTGAGTCATTTCTATACACATGACTCGGTCTCAGGACTTCTGGTAGGATCTGATAGGAGATCCAAACATCCTGATCAAGATATCAGCCAATAAACTGTGGGCTGCTTAAGACATGTCAATCACATTCTCGAGCTATTAGGTGGTCGTAACCTTCGCAAGTCTAACGACTTTGCATGGTACCTTTATTACCAAACGATCATCCAACCTGAAGCTCAAGAATTCCCTGACGATGAGTCAAAAAAGATGACGTGGAAAAATACTTTCTCACAACATCACTACACCATGGCAAAGTGATGTGTGTTTTCCCGAAGGTTATTTCCTATCTCTTCCACCAAGTATCGGCTTGATCCCGATAATGATATTCAACCAACTCTACTTTCTCTGTATAACATGAGTTAAGTATTTAAAAGTACTCTCAAAGTTATACAACCTAGAATGACCAACCCAGGGATCAAAATCCCTATGAATATCATCCACTAATTTTCTACTATCTGCATCAGTAATAGTATACTCGCTTAGTCCATTACCCCTCAGGTAATAATCTGACAAGCATAATTAGTGAAAATTCTTAGGACTGTAATCTTTGATCTCCATGAGAGATGTGACTACCTAACCCCTGCTTTTCGACTCAGTATCAGTCGACTCTTAAAGGTAATTTACCTTTTCAACAGCAGGTTCAAGACATAGACTCTACATGTTGTTCTCGTGGTCAACTCAAACCACGGTTACGAATAGTGACTACCACACTACAAGTCATCCCTGTTATAAGCAACTAAATGCATAGCCAACAGAAGGATATGTAATAACAGTTAACATACCTTAAACCTTGCAGCTTGGAGATATCCCGCAACAGCTAGATCCCAGAACTCAAGAAACCAAAATCGAGTAAAGCAAAACTCGATGTCTGAATGAAATAAAATCCGAAAGTGGACTTCGCAACCTAGTGCTCTGATACTAATAAAATTGTCACGCCCCGAGAGTATGCTGTGCCGAAAAGAAAACGGATGACATCTCCCCTGTACGTGGCAACATATCTGGTTAATACAAGGTCCGTAGGCCCACAACAACATAATAGGTAAACATGAATATACTAAACACAGCGGAAACATACTGACAGATAAACAAGATACAAAGACCCAACTGTGCACTCCGGAGTGACTTGACACGACAAGAAAAATAATAGAAACCACATCTAAGGCCAAATACATACAACACATCTATATATAACAAATACGGAAACAATACAAGGTAAAATCCCAAAATGACAATCCACAAGAATACAATAATACAAAATAAGTATCCATTCGTTCGGTGTGAGATGGGATCAGCTGGCGGAGCTCCGAATGTCCAAGGAATCTTCTACCTGTTACCTGGGCGACAGAAAACCTAGGGTCCGGGGTGGTGAGTATAAACTCAGGGGTAATATATAGAAAGTGCATGAACAATATATAGGGATATAGAGATCTACAAGTATACATGTGAATATCTACAAGTATACAAAATATGACCAATAGCCAAACAGTCATATCCAAATCTAATAACAAGTAACCACAGTAAAGTCATACTTAATGTATATACTAAACTGATGAACTGAACATGAAGTAATGTACCAACGTACCTGACGGTCTGCAACACCATAAGCTATATCATCCTGAACAGATATACAATAACATAACCCATATAACGTATAAAGTCAATCCCATACCTGACCAACACTCAGACATATGAACAATATATAATCACATGTAATAACATCCCGGTCCATACCACACTATGACATGACGCTAATCAAATGCATACAACAGTCTGGACCAACACATATATCATGCTCAACACATAGCAGTATATAATATGCAAATGACATGTATCATGATGTACAAGCATATGCAACAATCATAGCTCAATCAAATGCAGCATCTCACAGGCATATATAAAACATAGATCAAATACACGCATACATATATATCAGCAATGCATATGCATGGTCACTGTCTGCGGACCTGTCCAACCACGACCCCAGAGTGACCAGGGCGGCACGAGATGACAATTATTTCGACTCCAGCCACCACCACTCTCGAGTGACCGAGTTGGGTAGTATGAAATAGTATCTAGCCGCCATAAAGCTATATGCTACCATAGGGGTCCCTGCTGCAAATGACTCTAGCTACCACTACCCATGAGTGGTCGAGTGTTGCACGAAAGGACAAGCTGCACGCCACTCCAGCTACCACTATCTATAGTTGCCGAGCGCGACATATCCAATGCTCTGCCCTCAATCCTGCTACCACTACCCCAAGGGGTCGGGGAGGTAGGATGACTGATGACCCGTCTCAACCACAAGTGAGACCCAATCAACAACATGCATGCAATGTAATGATGCATAACAACACACAAGTCTCCTCGCAACACTCCCTATCCCACGGGTAGTCTTGGTCAACTAAAAGTCAACTATGCAAGGACTACAATCCACAAGACTCTCTCTATCGCACAAAGAGTCATACACAATTGACAGTCAACCACGCTAAGACCTCTAGTCCATGGCGAGATACTATCGACAATCCATATAATCATATACAGATATACGATCCATTATGGATATACAATCATGCTAGGACCTCCAGTCCATAACCACATACTGATAAACACACACTTATCTATGCACAGACAACTAGATCCACTATAGATGCACCACTGATACGGGTATGATATAACAATCGACTCCATAATCTAATCCATCACCTAACCCTAGTGATGTAACACAGTAACCCAATCTGTGGTCACAAAGATAACCCTAACCACCTGTACTTACTGAACATCCATCAGCTAACACATAATAGGGTTTATAGTTCATATTCATGCTAGATAATCAATGAAGTAACAACAATATATCTCAAAGGTCAAGGCAGTACAAGCATATGATTAAATAAGAGTGGATCTAAGATCAAAGTAATAGCATAATTCCAAATTCATGCACTAGATTTAGATCAAACTACCTGACCAGGGTAGATATTACCCACCTACTATGTATAGGCTGTGTTAATTGTATTCACGTCCATGAACCTGCCCCGTATCAAAATCCTATAATCAACACACAAACATTGACAAAGTCTCTCATAAGTCCAATGATGGTATCAAATCTCAAATCGAACTTACCTAGCTCGATTCATTCATCCCCAGTAGAGCTGAAACAAAGTCTTCAATCGTATAGGAACAATCCCTACGCAGCTCACTATCATGTAGATACACCCTGTAACCATCGTCCAAAGTAACTACATGAATACCATCCCATTGTTAAATCAAAGAGTAATATCCATGCATAATTGATTGCATAACTATAACACAACCAAATTGAAAGTTACCTTATACTGTTGATACAAAACCATCCTTCTCAGCTCCACTTCAATTACCTCGGCAGCTCCACTTCACATCCCACACGCACCGATCGGCTACCACCCCAAACAGGGTAGATCTCATATCCTAGCTCCAAGCTCTGCAGCAAACAGAGGATGAAATACCCAATCTCACGATGAGGAAACACACAAACTATATTACCACTAATGTGAACGAAACCACAATCAAAACTCACCTCAAGCACGATCCACAACTCCATCCTCACTGGATCGAAGACAGAAAAATCTACCCAACTCATCCATTGTCAAATACCGCATACAGAATTTACCAGATGGAAACGAAAGGTGAAATCAAAGCTTACCAGCCAACTCCTCACCGACAACACCCCCCCAGTTGCTCTGTTCACCGGAACAACTGAGCTTCCCTTGACCTTGGTGACGACAACCCAGCCGGTTCGAAGGTCAGCTGAGCGCTAAGTGGGCAGCGAGATCAGCTGTCAGCAGAATAGAAGGACGGTGACGATTTGAGCTCGTGCGACGGTGATGATCTAAGCTCGTGCGATGGCGACGATCTGAGCTCGAGCAATGACGAGATCAACTATCGAGAAGAACAAAGGGCCAGGGATGAACTGGTTCAGTGGTCGTAGTGGTCGTCCCATGTGCCAAAGCAAACTCGATGGCTGGATGAGCTCACTGCCGCCGAGATCAGGAGGGAGAGGCACCGACAATGGAGCACTGCAGAGAACGAAATTGCCGACAGCAGCTGCGGTTCGGAAGAGACGAGAGGCAAGGAAGAAGTTGAAATCACGATGAGGAAATGCGCCGATTGGGTCGGGTTTAGCCTTTAAGAACCGGTCTCTTAGGGTTAAGCTAGCCTAGTTTAAGTCCAAGCTAGCCCAATTTAACCCAAAGCTAACCCAACCACCCATTTAATCTTAAATCTTTCTCGTATGGACTCCTTTTGAATCCGAAAAAATTTCTGTGAATTCCTGAGAAATTATATAAGAAAATTTCTTAATTAACAAGAGATATTATTATTATTATATTATTTTTTTCTGTATCTTATAGAGAAACTTGGTTAGGAGTAGGTAGTTCCTAGTAGAAGCAAAAGTTCATCGGGATAACACACGACGATCCTCCTGCAAGATTATAACTGGAGATCTTAGGAGCATTAAATTGATAGAGTATCCAATAATGCACAAGGGAAATAGAAATCCTAAAATCCTTTAAGGAACTTTGAGCCCACCTTCGCTTTCTCCAAGTGACACCATAATTTAGCCAGGACTATCGTCGACGTCACACACCTAACTCATAAGAGATTTATTCCGGACAAACGACATTCACTGGATAAATGATACTCGAATCACAGTCTCTGAGGGATCGGTACATAAATTATTACTTGACGACAACCATGCACTTGAGGGCATTGAGCGCGAGCGGGCGCTTCGAATCCTTGGCGATCTCGGTCGGAGATTTGGGGGTGTGCTCGCGTGCATCAAGTTTTTGGCGCCGTTGCCGGGAGTGTAGAATCGATATCGGATCGAAAGTGGATATTTTGGATCGGACATAGATTAGATTTGTTTTCTAGTTTTGCTTTATTTTAGTTTTCATTATCTATATTCAGTTTAGATTAATTAGTCATATTTTATTTAGCCTTAATTCAGCTTTTAAGTTTACTTTACTTGTTTCATTACTCTTAGTTCATTTGATTTCCTTTAAATAAGTAGCATACCCACCCATGATAGTGTACCTTGGTTCATCATATGCACAAATGCTTAAGATCGGAAAATCTGCTTCCGATCGACTTGGAAATAGACAGAACCTATCATCAAAGGAGAGCCGAACAAAGAGATGGAAGAACATGTCACTCCTTTGGAAA
This sequence comes from Wurfbainia villosa, assembly GCA_025175895.1. Classification (NCBI taxonomy): domain Eukaryota; kingdom Viridiplantae; phylum Streptophyta; class Magnoliopsida; order Zingiberales; family Zingiberaceae; genus Wurfbainia; species Wurfbainia villosa. Next base: position 9,057,433 of record CM045999.1, on the reverse strand, counting down.
ACATAGGTAACCGTCCTTTGCGGGATTATGCAGCTCCTAGTGCTAGAGAATATAGACCTAATATAACTGGACCATCAATCACGACCAATAATTTTTAACTAAAATCTGCACTCATACACATGGTCCAGTAGAGCTAGTTCGGAGGAGCTGCAATTGAACACCCAAACTGACACCTAGAGACATTCTTCGAAATCTACTCAACTTTAAAATTCAATGGAGTACCCACAGATATAATCCGTTTGAGCCTTTTCTCATTCTCACTGAGGGACAAGGCGAAGACGTGGCTGCACTCCTTGCCTTCAGGAAGCATCACCACATGGGAGCAGTGTGAGCAGCAATTTATGAATAAATTCTTTCCACTGAGTAAGACAACTCACATGCACCACCTGATCACTAGCTTTTGCCAAAAAGGAGAGTCCTTTTTAAAGACTAGGATTGATACAAAGGGTTACTTTATCAGTGTCCCCCACCACGATCTCGAGAGGTGGCTGGTGATCCACATATTCTATAATGGGATTACGTACGCCATGAAGGTTTCCCTAGATTCTACTACAGGAGGAGCTTTGATGAAGAAGACTATCGAGGAAGTAGAAGAGCTGATTGAGGAGGTGGCTCAAAACCACCATCAATAGTCTTTCAAACATCATCACCCATCACCTACAACCAAAAGATATGTCGTTAACTCCATCGATCATCTAGCGGCGAGAATTGATGCACTGAGCAGACGGTTTGACTCCCTAACCCCTACTTTTGTATGTTCGGCCAATTCCTTTAGTGATGGAGTAACGACGTACCAGGAAGACTATTGTGGAGAGCAGAGCGGCTCTGAAGAGCAGGTTGAGCATGTTAATGCGATAGGTGAGTATAATCAGAGGCCCAACAATCCATACTCTAGCATGTACAATCCCGGATGGAGGAACCACCTGAACTTTTCATGAAGGAACAATTCATGAAATTTCAAATAGTACAAGAGAGCATGAACAACAGGGCAGTGTGCAGCAGCAACAACCTAAATCTCGACTTGAGCAGATGATGGAAAACTTCATTCAAATGCAACAAAAGGCTAACACTGAGTTCCAGTGTCGACATTCGCAGATAGAAATTGTACTAAAAGAATTAAAATCATCTGTGAATGAACTCACTAGCCGACAAAAGACGCTGGAGATTCAGATAGCACAGATTGCCAATCAGTCTGCTAGAATACCGGGTCGATTACTAGAAAAATATAAGGATAATCTAGTGGAGCAATGCAAGGCGGTAATGTTACGGAGCGGAAGGATTATGAAGGAATTGCTGTGCAGATTAGTTGCTGAGTTAGAACAAGGCTCAGAGGTAAACGAACCTCCTGAGGAGACCATGAGGGAAGGAGCAGAAAATATGGAGCATGAACCTGCCACAAGGACTCAACCACCCGTGACAGTACCGTTTCCACAACAGTTAACCAATGCAAAGAGAGATGTTGAGTTTGGAAAATTCTTGAACATGTTGAAATCAATCTCAGTGGAAGTATCGATACTCGAAGCTTTGCACCAAATGCCCCAATTTGCAAAGTTTATGAAAGATATTTTGGTACATCACAGAAAGGTCGAGTGGTTAGAGATAGTGGCCCTTACATAGGAATCTAGTGCTTATCTCCAGAACGGGACCACTCAGAAACTAAAAGATCCAGGGAGTTTCTATATTCTGTGTCATATAGGGACAACCATGATTAGTAAGGTGTTTTGTGACTTAGGCGCCAATGTGAGCTTAATGTAATATGCATTATGCAAAAAACTAGTGCTAGGAAATTTAAAGTTGACCACTATGACATTACAGCTTGCTGACCACTGATAACTACCATTTTGTCGTGTTATTTTGGTCCTTAATATCACTGTTTTTATCTTCTCGAGTGATTTATTATTGATTATTATCATGTTTTATGAGTTGGATTTATTTTTGGACCTTATTGTAAATTCTCCTTAATTCTGGACTTATATGCAAATTTTATCTTTGTTTGTAGGAGATTGAGATGAGCCAATGGACTAGACTCGAGTTGGATCAAATATGGCTTCATCTAAGGGCATAAAGGACATTTAAGCTAGAAGAATCTGAGCCCTTCATTCAGATCAGAAGCAGTTTAATCAAAGGGTTCAGATTTGTTTAATCCTGATCGCCCGATGAGGTTTGATTGATTTGATCCATCCATCTAAATCTGGAGAGATTTGGTCCATACATTTAGATCTGGACATCTTGATCGTTCCTCCAGATTCGACTGATCGTGATTATCCATTCAAATTGATCAGATCCATCCATTCAAAGTCAGAGAATTCTCAGCCATTGGATGCACAACACTTGAATGGATTAATCAAATTCATTTAGCCCTAGGTTTAATGGATGACTAGGATTTGATGGGCAATGATCGGACGATGCAGGAAATTTCCCTTTAAAACCAACATTTTCTCACGGCAGCCCTTGCATCGCGTAGCACAGTGTTTCTTCCCTTCCATCACACGATCGCTGACTGCTCTCCATTTTCCTCTCTGATTGAGAGAGTAGCTCAGGAGAATTTAGTGTTAGCATAGACAAGTCATGCTTGATCACCATGAGCTAGCCATGCTCTTTATCTTTTTAGCTAAGCTTGATGTTGGAGCATAGGGAAGTGCACTACATGTTGAAAAAAAAGAAGAAAAAAAGAAAAAGTTGAAAAAAAATTGGGCGCCCATGAAATAAAAAAAAATATTGGGAAAATTTTGACATGTGCCATATTTTTTTATTCATGTGTGATAGTATTTTTTTATTAGTGACATCCCTTGTTGCAACTATTGAGAGATCTATTGTATATCATGAGTAGATTTGTATTGAAGTATGTGATAAGGGTTGTTTATATGTTTATTGGGTTGGAAAAAAAATTTAGGACAATGCTTTCTTGTACTCATCTATGTAGCATTCCAGTATTTCCATATCTTCTTCTTGCATTTCTTTAGCTATTTTATTTCTTACCTTTCTTTCCTTTAGCACATATTGTCATTTTTTTTGTATTCATGTTTCCCTTACATTCTTAATAAGCCTTCAGTGATTGTGCATTCTTATGTGTATATAGTGGTGAAGGTAGAAGAAAAGCAAGCATATGGTAGTTCATAAACCATGAGTAGCTTGAGTGAACTCCACTATTACATGCTTATGAGAGCGAGAGAAACCACCACTTACCTTGTGAGGCTTAATCATTCTTAGTCTATTCATGATGGATTGAAGTCACCATGTTTGTTAACCTGTGTAAGATTTGAGTCCATAATTTCTCGAGTCTTTGAGATTTGACAATCCTAGGTAACTTTCTTTCACGATTTTCTATGTATGATTGAGAATTGCTAGGGAAATATATCTTTAATTTGCTTTTAGTTTTCTTTACGTGCTCGGGACGTGCAAGAATAAGTGTGGGGGAATTGATAACTACCATTTTGTCATGTTATTTTGGTCCTTAATATCACTATTTTTATCCTCTTGAGTGATTTATTATTGATTATTATCATGTTTTATGAGTTGGATTTATTTCTGGACTTATATGCAAATTTTATCTTTGTTTGTAGGAGGTCGAGATGAGCCAATGGACTAGACTCGAGTTGGATCAAATATGGCTTCATTTATGGGTATAAAGGACATTTTAAGCTAGAAGAATCTTAGCCCTTCATTCAGATCAGAAGCAGTTTAATCAAAGGGTTCAGATTTGCTTATTCCTGACCGTCCGATGAGATTTGATTGATCTAAGACATCCATATAAATCTGGAGAGATCTGGTCCATACATTTAGATCTGGACATCTTGACCATTTCTCTAGATTCGATCGATCGTGATTATCCATTCAGATTGATCAGATCCATCCATTCAAAGTCGGAGAATTCTCAGCCGTTGGATGCACAACACTTGAATGGATTAATCAAATTCATTTAGCCCTAGGTTTAATGGACGACTAGGATTTGATGGGCTATGATCGGACGACACAGGAAATTTCCCTTTAAAACCAACATTTTCTCACGGCAGCCCTTGCATCGCGTAGCACAGTGTTTCTTCCCTTCCATCGCGCGACCATCGACTCCTCTCCATTTTCCTCGCCGGTCGCCGGAGAGGAAAGGGGATACCTTCCTTCTTTGGTGACCGGTGGTCTCCTCCACCATCAACAGCCACCACAACTCCACCGTCCAGTTAGCAGCGCTGCCAGCCTTTACCAAGCTCTGTCACCGCCGATCACCGGAGTGGGGATTCCCCTCCAGTTTCTTCTCATTCCAGCCGCTCCATAGCTCCAATTATCTCATTCCAGCCGCTCCACAGCTCCGATTATCTTCTTCTAGCCGTTCATCTCCGTACAACTTCTTCATTTTGCCGATAGTCCACTTCCACCTTCACAGTAGCCCAATTCCAGCTTCTGCAGCTCTTTCATTTCGTCCAGCAGTTCATTTTCCAACTTCCGATGGCAATTCCAGCATCCTATGCAAGCTTTATTATGTGTTTTAATTGCATCTTTGCTTTTGTTTGTTGAATGTTTGTATTAGATTCGATTTTCCACACTTAGAATGGCACACGCTTGGTTGAATTTGTTTATTGTTTACATGATGTTTGATGAAATGTCTCTTTGGGTAATTAGGTCGTAGTTCATTAGGTTAGATTTAGTTTCATGTTTTACTTTAATTGATCTCTTTTAATCATGTTCATGCAGTAAATTTCGTTGATGAATTGCTTATTTCATTTAGTTGTTAGTTAAATATGTTCTTCCCTTGAGCCTTAGCAGCCGCCTCCACCTTGCGTCCATCCATTTTCCTCCACGGATTTGAGGAGGAACCGCTTCATCAAGAGATTTCAGTGACGTCCTCAATCTCCACAGCTCATCCACCTTCTCTTTCGAATTCAAGGAGGAGTTTGCCCCGATGACACTTCTTTGAGCTTAACCAGATCCGTGAGAGTTCGGAGTATCCATCAAACTACTGGATCCAGGAGTTTACACCATCCCACATCCACTACCATTTGCGAAGTCTCGATCGAGCTTTGTCGGACTTAGCTGGAGGAACTTGTTCATTCATCGAACCTATCTTGGGTTGATCAGATTATTTCATGTTCCAGTTTTTATTATTTTAATTCTTTCATTGTTTGATTTAGTTGTTTCATGTTAGTTTAGGATTTTAATTACCTTGCAACCGTAGGTTAGAGCTCAAATCCCAAACCCCCATCTTCAATAGAAAACCCAAAGCAATAATTAGAAATCCTAAGTTTACTATTCTATCGATTACACTCGTTGGGAAATGATCCGGGCCATTCACTATGCTATATTAGTGTAGAGGGGGTTCAGTAATTAATTTGAAATGGTACCACGACAAAAACCTGTTTATCAACCACTCATACCGATAACCACTGGGGATTTTGGAAGATGTTCCTATCAGAGTGGGGGATTTTACACTTCCCATAGATTTTATAGTCTTGGAAATGGAAGAAGACCCGAAAATCCCTGTAATTCTTGGACGACCATTTTTAGCCGCAGCAGGAATGGTCATCGACGTAAAGAATCATAAGCTGACTTTGACAGTGGGAGACAATAGTTTAGAGTTCAAGCTTGCTAGCGCAGCGGGCCTAGAACCCGCATTGGGTAAGTATATTATTCCTGCAAGGGCTAATGCATAGAGTGAAATTAAAAATTCTGACAAGGACAAATGGAGGTTCACGGAACCACCGGAGCCAAGTTGAAGCGTGGGAATAGGGTTGAGCTAAAGACCTTAAACAAGCGCTTCTTGGGAGGCAACCCAAGTTTGACTTTATATGATTTTTAGTCTTTTTGGTATTCATGCATGCTAGGTTTAGGTATAAATTTTTGCCTATTAGAATTCTTACAAGTGTTTTAGGGACAGATAAAACTTACTAAGTAGAAGAGAGATTTATTTTTAGATCCCCAGAAGGAAGCACGGGCAGTCGTGTGGATTCCATATAGCCGTGTCGCATCCCATTAAAAGGGCGTGAACCGTGCAATTTACCCTAAATCAGTCGTGTGACTAAAATCTTCTACCTTAGCCCATGCGAAATATGCTCTTCCAACCTCCAAGGACCCTCTCCAACCTCCAAGAAGGCTTTAAGAAGTAAGGATGAGGAGGACAAAGCATTCTGCAACAAAGGTTGCCTCATAAAGGCCAAGGACAAGAGAAAGGAGTAACCAGCGAGCTCTGAAAGAAGGTAATGCTCCCTCTAGCATTATATTTTGAGATGATACTCATAGGGATAGATTTAACATACTCTCTACTCGAAAAATAATTACTACCCATTATTTAGATACTATTCTTTTAGAAATCCTAGGTCTGATGGGGGATGTTCAATGGTTATTTACCAAGGTAGGTTAGGAGGAGATAATGGGAGTTAGATGTCCAACCTACCCTAGGATAGTTTTGGAGTTTTTAAGCTCAATAGCTGCGGAGATCTTGACGGGTAGAGATCATGAAGAGGGAAAGATTACCTTTAGATTGTTTAACATAGAGAATGAGTGGTGTAAGATATGGAAAAAAAATCAGATTAATTTCTTAAATAGTTGTTTGTGTTTAAAATTTATTAGGGGTCATTGGATTAATGGGATTGATTGAGATTTAATTAAATAAACCTAAGGTTTAATTACCTATATAATTAGTTTCGGCCTTTAATCAAATCCCCAAATTAGATTGCAAATCGCGATCGCTGTTCTCTCGACCGTCTCCACACCTCTGCTCCGACCGTCGTTCTCTCCCAGCTCGCCGACCTCCTTGTGAAAGAGCTCGGTGACATCGCCGCTTCGGTTGGTCCTTCCGGTTGGAGATCAGCCTAATCCTTTTCTTTCGAGGTCTCAACAGTTCTTCGTGCGAGCAGATCGACGATGTTGCTGTCGCGACAGTGAACTGCCGTCATGGGATCGCGATTTCTTCTCTTCTTCTTCCGATCATGAGCTCGACGATCATCGTCGACCATCTCGGCCGACCACGCGGTGCCAATAACAATGTCGGTGTTGCTCGATCTCTACTCTATCCACGGGATCGATTCGTCACTGTTGTCATTTTTCGTTTGGCCGACGATCTGCCTGCAGCTAGCTCCTCTGACCACTCGGTTCCGCCGACAGCAAGCTTCGATGAGCTTTTCTTGCCAAGGTGAGTACCTAGTTCAACGATGTCGCTGCTCTTCGACATCTCCACTTGCGATGCTGCTACCGTTCTGAATCGTGTGTCCTCAGATGAACAGGTTACCAATTGGAGTACCACCACTTGTGAATGGATCTGGAGGTGAAGAGGGAGAGCTGGCAATTGTGAATCTCAACAGAGATTTCGATCCAGGGTATGCTGGTGGAGTTTCTATAGCCTATATGGCCAATGGATGGTGATCGAGGATTTTGATAGTGGATTGGATTTAGGCTGTCCGGTGAGCAGAGCAGATAAGAGAAGGGGAAGCAAAATTATTCTAGCGAATAGAGTGATTAAGGAGTGGATTGTCGGAGGAGATCTTGAATTGGTAAGCTTTGTTATCTATTATGTCATCTGCTAATTATTGTATAGTATGTGGCTAAAGTTTGAATCGGAAGTATTGATGAGCTGTGAGCTCGGATCTGGTGAAACGGCAATGGAGACCGATTTGTGACTTAAGACCATGGGTCAAGAAATGATGGTAGCAAGGCGCAGATGGATCTAATACCTATACTCGGATTTTGGCAGCTGTGATTGAAGCTGCACTAGGTGAGTTACAGTTGTCAGGTAGGGTTGTGTATTTTTGTTTACAACAGTTGATGAGGATGGGTTATTGTTGTTCACAGTAACATTAAGCTTGGATAACTCTGTTTGCAACAGTGCGTGGACTTTCTGGCAGCAATCGGAATCACTGAGCTATTTTCCCTATGGTGTGATCCGATCTGTGTATAAGACTAGATGGTAAGCTACTACTATAGCTTAGATTTAGTATTACTCGATTGTTGACATTGATTTAGTTGATCGCGATACAAGGTTGATGTAGGATTTGATGCGATCATTAGATGTGTGATGATACTTAACTGTAATATATTGTTACAAGACTTTAATTGTCATAGATACATGGACGTGGAGTCGGGTAGCACGGATTGCATATCAGGTGGGTAATATCTACCCTGGTCAGGTTGTTTGATCTGAATCTGGTGCATGAATTTGGACTTATACTATTACTTTGATCTTAGATCCACTCTTATTTAATCATATGCTTGTACTGCCTTGACCTTTGAGATATATTGTTGTTACTTCATTGATTATCTAGCACGAATATGAACTATAAATCCTATTATGTGTTAGCTGATGGGTGTTCAGTAAGTACAGGTGGTTAGGGTTATCTTTGTGACCTCAAATTGGGTTACTGTGTTACATCACTAGGGTTAGGTGATGGATTAGACTATGAAGTTGATTGTTGTATCGTATACTTATTAGTAGTGCATCTATGGTGGATCTAGTTGTTTGTGCATAGATAAGTGTATGAGTGTGAGTATGTGATTATGGACTGGAGGTCCTAGCATGATTGTTTATCCATTATGGATATGGATTGTCGATAGTATCTCGTCATGGACTAGAGATCTTAGCGTGGTTGACTGTCAGTTGGGTATGACTCTCTGTGGGGTAGAGAGAGTGCTTTGTGGATTAGTAGTCCTTGCATAGTTGACTTTTGGTTGACCAAGACTCCCCGTGGGATAGGGAGTGTTGCGAGGATACTTGTGTGGAGCTATGCATCATTACATTGCATGCATGCTGTTGACTGGGTCTCCCTTGTGGTTGAGACGGGTTGTCAGTCATCCTGCCTCCTCGGCCACTCGGGGTAGTGGTAGTAGGGTTGAGGGCAGAGCATTAGATGTGTCGCGCTCGACCACTATAGACAGTGGTAGCTAGAGTGGCATGCAGTTTGTCCTGACATGCATCACTCGGCCACTCATGGGTAGTGGTAGCTAGAGTCGCTTGCAGCAGGGGCCCCTAGGATAGCATATAGCTCTATGGCGGCTAGCTACCAGTCATACTATCCAACTCGACCACTCGAGAGTAGTGGTAGCTAGAGTCGGGATAGTTGTCATGTCGTGCCACCCTGACCACTCTGGGATCATGGTTGGATGGGTCCGTAGACAGTGACCATGCATATGCATTGCTGATATATATGTATGCATGTATTTGATATATGTTTTACATATGCCTATGAGATGCTGCATTTGATTGAGCTATGATTACTACATATTGTTTATCATGATACATGCCATTTGCATATTATATACTACTGTGTGTTGAGCATGATATATGTGTTGGTCTAGACTGTTGTATGCATTTGATTAGCGTCATTTCATAGTGTGGTATGGACCAGGATGTTATTATTTGTGATTATACATTGTTCATATGTCTGAGTGTTGGTCAGGTATGGGATTGACATTGTACGTTATATGGGTTATGTTGTTGTATATCTATTCAGGATGATATATCTTATGGTGTTGTAGACCGTCAGGTACGTTGGTACATTACTTCATGTTCAGTTGATCAGTTTAGTATATACATTGAGTATGAATATACTGTGGTTACTTGTTATTAGATTTGGATAGGACTGTATGACTATTGGACATATTTTGTATACCTGTAGATATTCACAAGTATACTTGTAGATCTCTATATTCCTATATGTTGTTCATGCACTTTCTACATATTACCCCTGAGTTTATACTCACCACCCCGGACCCTAGGTTTCCTGTCGCCCAGGTAACAGGTAGAAGATTGCCTTGGATGTTCGAAGCTCCGCTAGCTGATCCCATCTCACATCGAATGGATGAATATTTATTCCGTATTTTTGTATTTTTGTGGATTGCCATTTTGGGATTTTACCCTGTATTGTTTCTATATTTGTGATATACGGATGTGTTGTATGTATTTGACCTTTAATGTGGTTTCTATTATGTTTCTTATCGTGTCAAGTCACTCCGGAGTGCACAGTTGAGTTTTGTATCTTGTTTTATCTGTTAGTATGTTTCCGATGTGTTTGGTATGTTGATATCTTTATATTATATTATTGTTGTGGGCCTACGGGCCTTGTATTAACCCGATATGTTGCCATGTATAGGGGAGATGTTGTCCGTTTTCTTTTTGGCATGGCATACTCTCAGGGCGTGACAATTTTATTTGTATCAGAGCCCTAGGTTGCGAAGTCCATTTTCGGATTTTATTTCGTATGGACATCGAGTTTTTCTTTACTCGGTTTTGGTTTGTGAGTTCTAGGATCTGGCTGTTGCAGACATCTCCGAGCTACAAGGTTTAAGGTATGTTAACTGTTATTACATATCCTTCTGTTGGCTTTGAATTTAGTTGCTTATAACAGGGATGACTTGTAGGGTGTTGGTTAGTATTCGTAACCGTGGTTTGAGTTGACCATGGGAAAGACATATTGAGGTTATTAGACATGTACCTGCTATCAAAAAGGTAATTACCTTTGAGAGCCGACTGATACCAAGTCAGATAGAAGGGGTTAGTAGTCACATCTCTTGTGGAGATCAAGGATTACGGTCCTAAGATTTTCACTAATTATGTTAGTCAGATCATTACCTATGGGGTAATGGACAAGTGAGTATACTATTGCTGATGTAGATAGTAGAGGATTAGTTTGCGGTGTATCATAGGGATTTTGATCCCTGGGTTGGTCGTTCTAGGTTGTATAACTTTGAGAGTACTTTTGAGTACTTAACTCGTGTTATACGAAGAAAGTAGAGTTGGTTGAATACCATTATCGGGATCAAACCGATACTTGGTGAAAGAGATAAGAAATAACCTTCGGGAAGTAACACATCTCTTGGTCACGGTGTAGTGATGTTGTAAGAGAGTATTTTTCCGTGCCGTTTCTTTGACTCATTGACAGGGAATTCTTGGGCATTAAGTAGGGTGATTGTTTGGTAACAGAGGTACCATACAAAGTCGTTAGACTTGCGAAGGTTACGACCATTTAATAGCCCAAGGATGTGATTGGGTTGGTTTTGGCCACCCATGGGTTATCGATTGACATCTTGATCAAGATGTTTGGATCTCCTACCAGATCCTATCGGAAGTCCTTAGACCGAGTCATGTGTATAGAAATGACTCCGTAGCAAGTGTTTTAAGAGTTGGAGATTTGATAAGCAGATATTGCAAGTCAAATTATCGGAATCCGAAGTCTCCAAATGTTGGATAAAAGGAGCGAGATTGGAGTTATGAGTCATGAGCGACTATTGGAGAGTTTTCCGATCATAGAAGACCGATTATAGATTGTCAACATCTTCTCATGTTTATCAGCGAACTCAGAAGAAAGACTCCGAAGGGATTGTGTGCGTGCAGTGTGGGTCACGATGAGACGCAGAGTCAGATTAACCGATAGATCATTTTATCCATTTCTACTATAAGCAGCCAGTATATATGAGGATGTACCTTGAAGACTCACTTGAAGACTATGGATGATGTTTTCGAGAGGACGATCCACAACCTCAAAAGTCGAGATCATTACAGAAGATTGAGTTATCACATCAGCAGCGATTTAATCTCAGACATAGTGGAGTTCTTTGATACTTCCAGCCGGGAGAAGCAAGCTACTCAGCAGTATCAGCAGAAGACATCTCAGAAGATTCAGACATCCAAACGACAACAACTGTTACCTTCCTAGGTGTGGTTATGCTCTGTATAGAGGAGAGCGTTTACGAGGATGGTCGTATCTATGCGGTTTTCTTCAGTTGCAGCTATACCTTTCATAGAGTTGGAGCGTGCTACGATGTTGGCAGTTATTCAGTATTTTATAGCCGGATGTGTACCCTTTGCCAGTACAATAGTGTTTACATCTCCGTTGTAGTTGTTTTAGTTTGTACCTTAGTTCAACAGTTGATTTTAGTTCCTCCATGGTAGTCTTTTGCATCTACATGAGCTTAGTCACCAAGAGCAGAAGTTGGACGAGTTACATGATTACTCGAGTAGAGGAGTTATAGAAGACCAAAGAATTGGTCATTTGGGGGTATTACTTTAGGTTACCCTATTTGCGAATATAACGAGAGATACCGATTTACAGGTATCTTTATCTAGAACCTTGTTAGATAGGATTGGAAGGGTTTCTATCGACTTGTGGGTTGGTGATTTTTCTCTACCGTCAGGTGAGATGTTGATCAACAACTGAGGAGTCAAGGGGATACCCTTAGCCTTTGCTAGACATACCTCTACTATAGACATATCCTTACGGATAGTTAAATTGTTGAAATGAGGTATAATGTGTATCTCGGATGTGCGTATAATCCGAGAGTATTCGAATATAGTTTTGGATGAACTCCTGGTCTTGTCACGGTATGGGCAAGTGGAATATGCGATTGGGGGTGATTTCGGGAATAGTTTCGATATTGGAGACTTCATACCGAAAGATGATTTTATTGGTATCAGTGTTGCTAAACACTATGGGAGATTTGTTTGCCTCAGTGTTTCTTCTTGAGAAGACTTGTAACTCTTTGTTAAAAGAGAGAAGACCTTTGAGGCTATGCATCGATTATCGATGATTAGAATGTAGTAGTTGGGAACAAATATCCTTCGTTGTGGATAAATGATCTATTTGGATCAGCTAAAGGACACTTGTGTATATCCTAGGGTTGATCTACGATTGGAGGGTTGATATTGTAGTGACTTAGTGTCATATAATTATCATTGTCGATGTGATGATTGAGCTATCATCAACTTAGAGTAAAAAGGATGTAGGTGTGTAGAAGACGACATTTCATACTTGGTAGGAATTGTATGAGTTGTTGATAATGTCGTTAGACTTATTAACGATTTAGTCGTTCATGAAGCGACTGGACCGTTAGTGGTTACCTTTTTAGATGATTTGTTGGACCAAGAAGGTGATGGAAATCACTTGGTCGGAAGCTTGGGAAGCTAGGTTTCAAGGCCTAGACGGTGGCTGACTTTTGTGTCAGTGTTAGTTAACCTGTCCGAGATGGATGGAAGGGTATTGTATATAAATGCAACATTTCAGGGATTGGAGTGATTCCGATGCAGTTGTATGAGAATTGTTTTATGTCTACATCAATTGAGGAACTACGAGATAAGCTGTCATATATTTGACATGGAGCTTAGTAATTATTATCTTGAGTAGTAGATGAATAGAGCAGGAGTGCTCAGGGAGTTTTGGCTAGCTACTGGGTAGCTGCTATAGGGTTGTTAGAACACGGATAGGTGCAACTGGGGAGATTGGTCATTACGGTCTCCTAGTCACTTATAGTGCTGCGTGATGGAGTGGATTTTGGACATGGTTGATTTCATAGTTTGATGTTGGGTATGCCAACAAGAAAAGGTGGGCCGGTAGGGTTACGTCCCATGATGAAGTGGGAGCCTAGTATGTTAGACTATGTTGGGAGATTATCTAGAATTCGGAAAGGACTTGATGTGATTTGGGTAATCGGTGATTGATTAGCCAAGTCTTCTTATTTTCTTTCGAGCCGTAAGATAGTTTTCGTTGGATCACTTGATGGAATTGTATCCATGGAGTATCCTTAAGTATCGTTCCGATAGTGATTCATGATTCATCTTACGATTCTAGCAAAGTCTTTGACAGGTCATGAATATAGAGCTTCACTCTGGTATAGTTATTTACCTCTTAATAGGTTGGTTGAGAGTGTATAAGAGCTGGAATATAATATTCAAGCTCAGTACCCCACTTAGTCACTTGAGGTGTGACTTTGCTCCGGATACTTGAGATGGTTGTTGTGACATCTCGTACTCGTACGTGAGTCAGAAATTTGGGGACCAAATTTTTATTAGTGGGGGTGAATGTAAGATATGGAAAAAAAAATCAGATTAATTTCTTAAATAGTTGTTTGTGTTTAAAATTTATTAGGGGTCATTGGATTAATGGGATTGATTGAGATTTAATTAATTAAACCTAAGGTCTAATTACCTATATAATTAGTTTCGACCTTTAATCAAATCCCCAAATCAGATCGCAAATCACGATCGCTGTTCTCTCGACCGTCTCCGCGCCTCTGCTCCGATCGTCGTTCTCTCCCAGCTCGCCGACCTCCTCGTGAGAGAGCTCGGTGACATCGCTACTTCGGTTGGTCCTTCCGGTCGGAGATCATCCTAATCCTTTTCTTTTGAGGTCTCAGCGGTTCTTCGTGCGAGTAGATCGACGACATTGCTATCGCAGCAGTGAGCTGCCGTCATGGGATCGCGATTTCTTCTCTTCTTCTTTCGATCGCGAGCTCGGTGATCATCGTCGACCATCTCGGCCGACCATGCAGTGCCAATAGCAATGTCGGTGTTGCTCGATCTCTACTCTATCCACGGGATCGATTCATCACTGCTGTCATTTTTCGTTCGATCGACGATCTGCCTATAGCTAGCTCCTCCGACCCCTCGGTTCCGCCTACAGCAAGCTCCGATGAGCTTTTCTTGCCAAGGTGAGTACCTAGTTCAACGATGTCGCTGCTCTTTGACATCTCCACTTGCGATGCTGCTACCGTTCTGAATCATGTGTCCTTGGTCAAACAGGTTACCGATTAGAGTACCACCACTTGTGAATGGATCTAGAGGTGAAGAGGGAGAGCTGGAAATTGTGAATCTCAATAGATATTTCGATCCAGGGTGTGCTGGTGGAGTTTCTATAGCCTATATGGTCAATGGATGGTGATCGAGGATTTTGATAGTGGATTGGATTTAGGCTGTCCGGTGAGCAGAGTAGATCAGAGAAGGGGAAGCAACAATATTCCAGCGAATAGAGTGATTAAGGAGTGGATTACCGGCGGAGATCTAGAATCGATAAGCTTTGTTATCTATTATGTCATCTGCTAATTGTTGTATAGTATGTGGCTAAAGTTGGAACGGGAAGTATTGATGAGCTGTGAGCTCGGATATGGTGAAACGACAATGGATACCGATTTGTGACTTAAGACCATGGGTCAAGAAACGATGGTAGCAAGGCGCAGATGGATCTAATACCTATACTCGGATTTGGGCAGCTGTGATTGAAGCTGCACTAGGTGAGTTACAGTTGTGAGGTAGGGTTGTGTATTTTTGTTTACAACAGTTGATGAGGATGGGTTATTGTTGTTCACAGTAACATTAAGCTTGGATAACTCTGTTTGCAACAGTGCGTGGACTTTCTGGCAGCAATCGGAATCACTGAGCTATTTTCCCTATGGTGTGATCCGATCTGTGTGTAAGACTGGATGGTAAGCAACTGCTATAGCTTAGATTTAGTATTACTCAATTGTTAACATTAATTTAGTTGATCGCGATACAAGGTTGATGTAGGATTTGATGTGATCATTAGATGTGTGATTATACTTAACTGTAATCTATTGTTACAAGACTTTAATTGTCATAGATACATGGACATGGAGACAGATAGCATGGATTGCATATCAGGTGGGTAATATCTACCCTGGTCAGGTAGTTTGATCTAAATCTGGTGCATGAATTTGAACTTATGCTATTACTTTGATCTTAGATCCACTCTTATTTAATCATATGCTTGTACTGCCTTGACCTTTGAGATATATTGCTGTTACTTCATTGATTATCTAGCAAGGATATGAACTATAAACCCTATTATGTGTTAGCTGATGGGTGTTCAGTAAGTACAGGTGGTTAGGGTTATCTTTGTGACCTCAGATTGGGTTACTGTGTTACATCACTAGGGTTAGGTGATGAATTAGACTATGGAGTCGATTATTGTATCGTATACTTATTAGTAGTGCATCTATGGTGGATCTAGTTGTTTGTGCATAGACAAGTGTGTGAGTGTCAGTATGTGGTTATGGACTGGAGGTCCTAGCATGATTGTTTATCCATTATGGATCATATATATGTGTATGGATATATGGATTGTCGATAGTATCTCGCCATGGACTGGAGGTCTTAGTGTGGTTGACTGTCAATTGGGTATGTCTCTCTGTGGGGTAGAGAGAGTGCTTTGTGGATTAGTAGTCCTTGCATAGTTGACTTTTGGTTGACCAGGACTCTCCATGGAATAGGGAGTGTTGCGAGGATACTTGTATGGAGCTATGCATCATTACATTGCATGCATGCTGTTGACTGGGTCTCCCTGGTGGTTGAGATGGATCGTCAGTCATCCTGCCTCCCCGACCACTCGGGGTAGTGGTAGCAGGGTTGAGGGCAGAGCATTAGATGTGCCACGCTCGACCACTATAGACAGTGGTAGCTAGAGTGGCGTGCAGTTTATCCTGACGTGCATCACTCGGCCACTCATGGGTAGTGGTAGCTAGAGTCGCTTGTAGCAGGGGCCCCTAGGGTAGCATATAGCTCTATGGCGGCTAGCTACCAGTCATACTATCCAACTCGGCCACTCGAGAGTAGTGGTAGTTGGAGTTGGGATAGTTGTCATGTTGTGCCACCCTGGCCACTCTGGGGTCGTGGTTGGACAGGTCCGCAGACAATGACCATGCATATGCATTGCTGATATATATATATGCATGTATTTGATATATGTTTTACATATGCCTGTGAGATGCTGCATTTGATTGAGCTATGATTACTACATATGGTTGTTCATCATGATACATGCCATTTGCATATTATATACTGCTGTGTGTTGAGCATGATATTTGTGTTGGTCCAGACTGTAGTATGCATTTGATTATCATCATGTCATAGTGTGGTATGGACCGGGATGTTATTACTTGTGATTATACACTGTTCATATGTCTGAGTGTTGGTCAGAAATGGGATTGACTTTGTACGTTATATGGGTTATGTTGTTGTATATCTTTTCATGATGATATAGCTTATGGTGTTACAGACCGTCAGACATGTTGGTACATTACTTCATGTTCAGTCGATCAGTTTAGTATATACATTGAGTATGACTATACTGTGGTTACTTGTTATTAGATTTGGATAGGACTGTATGGCTATTGGACATATTTTGTATACCTGTAGATATTCACATGTATACTTGTAGATCTCTATATTCCTATATGTTGTTCATGCACTTTCTTCATATTACCCTTGAGTTTATACTCACCACCCCAGACCCTGGGTTTCCTATCGCCCAGGTAACACGTAGAAGATTGCCTTGGACGTTCGGAGCTCTGCCAGTTGATCCCATCTCGCACCGTATGAATGGATATTTATTTCATATTGTTGTATTTTTGTGGATTGCCATTTTGAGATTTTACCCTGTATTGTTTCCGTATTTGTGATATACGAATGTGTTGTATGTATTTGGCCTTTGATGTGGTTTCTATTATGTTTCTTGTCATGTCAAGTCACTCCGGAGTGCACAGTTGAGTTTTGTATCTTATTTTATTTATCAATATGTTTCCGCTGTGTTTGATATGTTGATATCTTTATATTATATTGTTGTTGTGGGCCTACAGGCCTTGTATTAACCCGATATGTTGCCACGTACAGGGGAGATGTTGTCCATTTGCTTTTCGGCATGGCATACTCTCGGGGCGTGACAAGTGGACTCTTAATCAATGGAACCTTTGCTTTGGGTTGCCTAGTGGGGGGGAGAGAAGGACACCTATTGAGTTTAATTCTAGATCATTTTGGTTAGAGTTAATAGGAGAAACCTCCTATGACCCCTCTAGAGCCAAAGCATCCCGATTACTTAACTCAATTTTTTGATACATCCACTAGGTTATGGCAAGCAAATTTTTGAGAGAGGGGAGAGTGATGATGTAGTAAGGGTGAGTGAAATTTTGTGCTTATGGAGTATGTTAGAGGGGAATACTTCTATTGATGTGGGATTTCACTTCATTAGGCACCTAGTAAAGATGGGGAAAGCTCCCAAGGGTGATATCATCTTTGGGGGTTTATTGACCCACATTTGTGACTCGATGGGATATGATTGTGAGGGTTTGGATAGGGTAGAAGGGAGTCCTAGTATAGATTTAGGGATGTGAATGGCTATGAGAATGATAGTTAGAGAAGGATATTCATTTTGCTTTGTAAGGAATAATTTGCCACCCCTTAGGCTCCCCGACACTGATCGTACCACAATCACCAATTGGCAGTTGGATCTGATAGTGGAGTCCCCACCTCACGCAGGATCTTCCACTCATACACCTCTTTCACCTCCTGTCCATCACTCACCTATAGACCCACCTATGTATAGGATCCCACCTAATCCACGCCGCAATCCTACACCTGCACCACCATCTTCTTTTTTTTTTTTATCTTTGAGTAGGATGCAGGTATGTCTGCCTACGATTTCTCCAAGTTCTAATCGTGCCTCGATGACATTTATGTTGAGCAGTAGATACAGGGGCAGTGATGGAAGGAGCATAGGACCTACATGCATGTGGAGTTTCAGGGCCTTCGAGACCATTTCCAATGGGTCGAGGAGTTCTACGGCTAGGCCCATGACTATTTTTAGGAGGAGGCTGCCTACCGTCAGGAGGTTCGACAGTTCATGAGGGATGCATGATCAGAGTGGGCTAGGGAGGAGGAGCATAGAACCGTCGTTGCATCCACTAGTTCCCAGGTTAACCACATGTACATGTGGTGTTGGTGCAATCGACCCAGGTTGACTCGAGCAGTACCTTGATAGTATTTTGATGATAGACAAAACTCATGACATGGGATTGTCATGGGAAAGTCCAACATGGGGTTGACATGGAAAATCCAAGCATGGAGCTTGGTGTGGAAGTCCAAGGGGGAAGCCTTGGCATGGGAAAGTCCAAAGCATTACGAAGTCGTGCGCTTGGTGCTTGGCATGGCAAAATCCAAAGCATTGCGAAGCCGTGCGCTTGGTGCTTGGTGAGAAATACATTGCGAAGTCGTGCGCTTGGTGCATTTGGGAAGTCTTGAGAACTTGGCAAGTTCACTAGGCTCGGGTCCTTGAGTCGGTGAAGGATGGCATTGCGAAGCCGTGCGCTTGGTGCATCCGAGGGACCGCCGGATGGGGAGCGAATGGAGTGAGCCCAAAGTGAATCATACTTCTAGGGTATGAGACGTGAAGGATGGCGTTGCGAAGTCGTGCGCTTGGCGCATCCGAGGGACGTAGGCCGAGGGAAGAGAGCTTCGATGGGGAACTCCATGAGGGATAAGGTGGACTTGGCCAAGTGGCTAAGACTGAGTGTCAGACGCTCAAACAACTTTGTGTTTGAGGTTTTAGCCGACATCAGTGGACTGGCATAGGTGCCAGTCGACTGCTCTAGGTCGTATGGGTTCGACTAGTGTTCGAATTAACCAAGTCTGGCTGATCGATGATCGTTGAGGAGAAGGCGATCGTTGGGAGAATCGATCGCCGAGGGATGACATCGATGACAATGGTCTGCACGCATGACATCGAGAATGGAGTCGAGCTTCAAAGACTCGACTGATGGATGATCAGTTGACTGATGGGTGCCATGAGTCGACTGATGTGTGATTCGTTGGAACTTAACCAACGTGGATCCGCCGCTGAGACAGACAATCTGATGATGGGCGAGCTCGAGTTGGAGGATTTCGCTATGGTTTTTGTGAAGCTATTGGAGGGGAATTGCTGCTGCATTCCAGACCTTCAAGAGCCATCTAAAGCAAGCAACAAGAAAGCGATCAAAGCAATTGTGTAAAAGTTCTCTTTTGTATTGTCTTTGTATTTCTTCTTGTATTTCATATTACTTGTTGTAATAGCTTGTGAGAGGTTTCTCCACCTTCGACGTGTAGTCGATAAGGAGTGTTGTTAGTGCTGTGCGCATAACACGAGCTCATTGAGCTCACCCAGTGGAGTAGGAACCATTCGGTTTCAAACCACGTATATGCTTGTGTATTGATTGTGCTTGTATTGTTGTTATTTCTTTTGTTATTCCGCTGCGTATATTAACGACAATTGTAGACAAGCACACGAGAATGAGAAATTTACGACATCCATCGTAAGAGGGCTATTCACCCTCCTCTAGCCGGCCGTTTCGATCCCCAACAAGTGGTATCAGAGCCGAGGTCGCTCTTCAAGGACTAACCGCCACGAGAGCACTACAAAATGGCCGGCTTCATCCATCCACTGAAATTCGATGGAGATTTTGCTTGGTGAAGGAAATGGATGGAGGTATATCTCGAAACCAATTTTGATTATATGATTATTGTAGAAAATGATTTTGAGATGCCTAGGGACAAACACAACAAGCCCATTGAAAAATTAAAGTGGACCCAAGACCAAATCAAGAACTTCAAGACAAATCTTGAGGTAATTAAATTGATTAGTGATTTGTTACCTAACACTATTTGGTCTAGATTGGGTGATTATAGGGATGCAAGGGAATTATGGAATAAGGTAATGAAATTCCAAGAAAATTCCCAATCGGCACAAGTAGAGGAGAATGCCGAAGAAAAATCATCATCCACCTTTGAAGATGTGGATGATTTGGTGGAGACCTCCACCTCTAGCATTGAGGGGGAGGAAAGGGTTTCTACTCCGGAGAAAGATCAAGATGAAGCTTCTACCTCTGGAAGAAGTGAAGAGGCCTCCACCACCTCCCTAGGTAACTCAAGTGTTGTAATTTTAAATAAAAATCACATAATATGCTTTGAGTGTAGGGAGAAAGGACATTACAAGAACAAATGCCCTAAATTGGCTAAGGAAAAGGCATCAACACCAAAAGTCAACCCAAAGTCAAAGGATGCCGGTGTTCCCAAAATCAAGAGCAAAGAGCACATTGTGCGCTTCAAATGCAATCAAAAGGGACACTACCGAAGCCAATGCCCTAGGAGGAGGAAGAAAGGGCAAGAAGGTGCAACTCATGTAGGGGGAGCTCCTAAAGCTAACCCTAAGGTAAATTTAGTTAATGCACCTTCAATTCCTAAAGTCAAAAAGCATGCCAAAAATTATTTTAGTTCTCTTGCCATTATTAATGAAAAGCATGATAGGAGAAACAATAAGGTTTATTGCTTAGGTGCTAAGCATGTTAGTTTCTCTAAGGACAAACCTAGGACTCAAAACACTAGATCTATTTTACCTAAGGAGTCAATTAGGAGAATTGAAGAAAACTTGGGTGTTAATCCCAAGAAATCTAGACATATGCCTAAAAAGAAAAACATTTCCCAAAAGATAAATGAAAATTCAAAATTGGGAAAATTAGAGTTAGAAAATCAAGCCTTGAGGTCAAGGCTAGAAAAATTGGAGAAGACCCTAGCAATAATGTCAAACTCGGTTAAGGGGTCTAATGCACAAAAGTCAAGACCTAGGAAACAAGAAATATCTAAGGGCAAGAAGGGTTTGGGTCACAAACCTATGTCCTACCATAATGTTCCATTTAATTATGGAACATCATCTAGGTCTAGACAAACCAAGGCTAATAGGAAAGTCATCCCTAAGTCTAGCCATGGTATGTGTTTAGTGGATAACACCTCAAAGAAATCAAATGTAGCCACTAAGAAGGTCAATGGAGGAGTCACCTCTAGAGTTGACCCAAGTAAGACCCATTTGACTAAGGCTTCAAAGCCAAAAAGGGTCATTAGAAAGGTATCTAGGGAAGTTATCCCTAGGGAATACCTTGTTAACCCAAGGAGCTCCAATAGGTATTGGATTCCTAAAAGCGTGATTGATCCACGCTAGATGGGTTAGGGTGTGTCAACCCTAAATGGATGGGTAGTTAACCTAACCATAGTAGAGTTGACACATTAGGATGTGCCAATGTGTTTGAGAAGTTTGGAATGATCTAAATTGGCACAATTAGGTCATAGAAGTCATGGTGTGCCATTTTGGGTTTTTGGCACACTAGGGAAATGAATGACATTAAGGCAAAATGAATTTAATTCCTAGAAATGGCAAATTAATTTTAACACTTAGGTATTCTATACCTTAATATATTTTACTTGTCATGATTTGTTTGTCTTACCATGTCATGACATCATTTTCATTTTTATCTATAAAATGTCATGACCATGTTTAGAATTATTTTTAGATGTCATGTATGCTTAGTTCTCATTCACATGCCATGACATCATGATATTGGCATATGTTTTTATCTAAATCATATTTACGCCATAATCATATCATGCATTAAATAAAATGAAATTAAGGACTATGACACAATTTGAAGGGAATCAAATTATGTCGCCTTAGAAATATGCATGAGAACATAAAGAACAAAAAACCCACATCTCACTAAGATATTTGACTTGTATGTGTTTTACACATCTAGATATTGGTGAGATGTTTAGGAAAAAGAAAATAAAGGTTTGAAAAACATTTTGAAAAACCTTGGTGAAGCCTATCTTTTGATAGCTATCACCATTGAATGGGATGATACAAAGATGACTCTTTATTGAAGCTTTTCTTAAATTTTGAACTTTGTATCAATCTCCTAATTTAATGGGTAAAATAAATTTCCAATATTTTTTACCCATAGTGTTTAGGATAAGTATTATACGTATGCATTTTCAAGATTTTTAAAATTACGTATATTTACTTATGGATTTCGAAAATCCATTTAAAAAAAAAAGCGAAGAATCGATTATCGATCATTTACTGTAATGGCGATCGTGATAAGTAATCGATCGGTATCTGTCGAGGCTAATTTCAACTTGATAGTTAGGCCCATGTTTAGCCATGTTTTGGTCCCCTAACCACTCCTAACCCTAGGATATGCTAGGGAGAGCATTAGAGAGGGTGGAAATCCATTGGATATGGATTAGGAGTTGGGTTGAGGGTGAGTATCAATTTTAAGGTGGATGAGAGTTCATTGTTGAACTTTGCCTTAATTTTGTTTGGTTTAATGTTCCTATTGGCTTAGGGATTCTCCAAGGACATTGTTGGTGCAATGGTCAAGGGAGAGCAAGCCTCTAGGGGGAGGTATCCATCATGGGAAGATGGATGTGTATTTCCTCATGGGAGGAAAATTGGGTTGCCTCTCTTTAAGTGATATGAGATCACTAGAAAGATTGTAGGCATGTGTTCCTCCAAGATAGAGATTGTAAGATCTCATTGGGATATGAGACATTCATACCCTTGGGGAGGACCTTTTTGATGTAATGTCAAAAAGGGGGAGAAGTTACCAAGTTACCAATTAGGGTTCGTTGAAATTCTCATTGGGATATGAGAATTGCCAATATGGGAGAATTGGTAGACTTGAGATGGTAGTTTTGTCAATCATCAAAAAGGGGGAGATTGTTGGTGCAATCGGCCCAGGTTGACTCAAGTTTAACTAGAGCAGTACCTTGATAGTATTTTGATGATAGACAAAACTCATGACATGGGATTGTCATGGGAAAGTCCAACATGGGGTTGGCATGGAAAATCCAAGCATGGAGCTTAGTGTGGAAGTCCAAGGGGGAAGCCTTGGCATGGGAAAGTCCAAAGCATTGCGAAGCCGTGCGCTTGGTGCTTGGCATGGGAAAATCCAAAGCATTGCGAAGCCGTGCGCTTGGTGCTTGGTGAGAAATGCATTGCGAAGTCGTGCGCTTGGTGCATTTGGGAAGTCTTGAGAACTTGGCAAGTTCACTAGGCTCGGGTCCTTGAGTCGGTGAAGGATGACATTGCGAAGCCGTGCGCTTGGTGCATCCGAGGGACCGCCGGATGGGGAGCGAATGGAGTGAACCCAAAGGGAAGCATACTTCTAGGGTATGAGACGCGAAGGATGGCGTTGCGAAGTCGTGCGCTTGGCGCATCCGAGGGACGTAGGCCGAGGGAAGAGAGCTTCGGTGGGGAACTCCATGAGGGATAAGGTGGACTTGGTCAAGTGGCTAAGACTGAGTGTCGGACGCTCAAACAACTCTGTGTTTGAGGTTTTAGCCGACATCAGTCGATTGGCATAGGTGTCAGTCGACTGCTCTAGGTTGTATGGGTTCGACCATTGTTCGACTGAACCAACTAAGTCTGGTGATCGGTTAGGGAGAGGCGATCATTGTTGGAAATCGATCGGCCGACTTAGGGATGGCGGATCGGTGACACAGCTGCAGGCACAAAATGGAGTCGAGCTCGCCACCACTCGACTGATGGATGATCAGTCGACTGATGGGTGCCATGAGTCGACTGATGTGTGATCCGTTGGAACTTAACGAACGTGGATCTGGCCGTTGTGAGACAACGGCTACGGGACCAGTCGACTGATGGGCATGAAAACAGCTTGATGCAGGTTATAAATGGAGCTCGAGTTGGAGGATTTCACTATGGTTTTTGTGAAGCTATTGGAGGGGAATTGCTGCTGCATTCCAGACCTTCAAGAGCCATCTAAAGCAAGCAATAAGAAAGCGATCAAAGCAATTGTGTAAAAGTTCTCTTTTGTATTGTCTTTGTATTTCTTCTTGTATTTCATATTACTTGTTGTAATAGCTTGTGAGAGGTTTCTCCACCTTCGACATGTAGTCGATAAGGAGTGTTGTTAGTGTCGTGCGCATAACACGAGCTCGTTGAGCTCACCCCGTGGTGTAGGAACCATTCGGTTCCGAACCACGTATATGCTTGTGTATTGATTGTGCTTGTATTGTTGTTATTTCTTTTATTATTCCGCTGCGTATATTAACGACAATTGTAGACAAGCACACGAGAACGAGCAATTTACGACATCCATCGTAAGAGGGCTATTCACCCCTCTCTAGCCGGCCGTTTCGATCCCCAACATGTGGCACCAGCAGCTGAGCACACTATTCTCCCAGGAGCCCGACATGTCGAGACTACTAGACTTTCCACCTTGATCGCTACACTAGAGGTACAGTCTTATTTAATTCTAGGGGAGACCCAAACTTTGATATTCTCTTCTACTAGTGTTAGTTCTTTTCTTGACATCTAGGTTTAGTTTTTATTTGTTTCGTTAGATTATTTGCTCATGCATATAGAGTTTAGGTTCCTTTCAGCGCTTAGTTATTGGTCACTTTAAGCTGCCTCAGTGATGTTTTCAAAAATCTTTACGATAAGTTTTCATGTCATAGATAGTTTAACTTCATTTATCTTTTGGTACTTTATTTTTAGATGTTTTGATGG
The DNA here is from genome assembly GCA_025175895.1 of Wurfbainia villosa. Taxonomy (NCBI): domain Eukaryota; kingdom Viridiplantae; phylum Streptophyta; class Magnoliopsida; order Zingiberales; family Zingiberaceae; genus Wurfbainia; species Wurfbainia villosa. Next base: position 9,032,564 of record CM045999.1, on the reverse strand, counting down.
ATGTTCTAGATTTTTACTTGTTAGCTTTTATCTTCACCTACACTCATCCAATATTATGAAATAGAGAATCCAGTACATACATAGTTATGATTTATCTAGGTAGTCTAGTACTTTGGAATCCATAGGTGACTCTAGATTTAACATTTTAGTTACTGGAGATGCTCGGATTGTGTAAACCCATTCGAAAAAATCAGAATGCTAGTGAGGATGATAAAATAAAATAAAATAAAATAAAATAAAAGAGGAAAAAAAGGGGAAAGGGAAAAAAGAGAAGAGAGAAAAAATGAGAGTTAAAAAAATAGTTGTCGTGGGTGGAAATGGTTAGGTGCCCCTTTGAGACCGAGTTATGTTACTGGGAAAACACCTACCAATTTCTCTCAATGCCGAGCACACCTTTGGGACTTTATGCTAATTCTAGAGAACGACCCTTGCTTAGGGCAGGTAAGTACCTAAAAGCCAGAGACCTTAGGAAAGCTATAGGATGATGACTTAATTTACTATGGAATGAGTATCCCTTAGGAAATTCTCTCAACACATGCACGAAAAGCTAACCTAGTGAACTTTTAGAACATATTTATTTACTTTGATTGAAAGTGCCACTTGATAATCTTAGTTAACCTACTGGGTATGGGAATAATTCTTTTAAATTTCATTACACTGAGGTTTTTTTGAGGACAAGCAAAGATCTAAGTCTGGGGGATTTTGATGTATGCAAATCATATAGGATTTTAGAAGTAGTATTAGCACACATCTCATTGCATTTTATACTTGTTTCATGCATATTATTCCTTGTTTTGCATTCATTTACTATTTCCTAGTTCGAGGGTCTGCTCTTCCTATTTTTTTTGTGTAGGAAGGTGTTTCAGAGGTAAATTGACACATAATTGGAGCCTAAGGAAGGCAAGCATTCTCTAACCGTGTTCCCCAAAACACAGGCATGCTTCGGATCAAAAGACGACATTCGCATGAAGCTCTAAAGGAAGACATGGTCGGTCGTGTGAATCTCACACGATTGTTCCTAATCTCGACACCAAAAATCAAAGCATGATCTCCAGCGTGCCACATGGGCGACCGTGTAGATTCCACACGGTCGTGTGGCGTTAGCCCAACTTAATGCAAATCAGGGTTTTACGGGTAATGAAAAAAAATTGGCTTCACTCATATAAAAGGAAAGGCATGCCCAAACCCTAGGAGGGGGGTCGACGGCTGGGACGGCAAGAAGGTGCCCTAAAAAGTACCAGAGACTCACAACGGGGAGATAGGAAGCGGCTCGAAGACCTGAATCAACGCTCCAACGCTTTAGAGAATGACCAAGACACAATATCAGATTGAACAGAGAGTACTACCTTTATTCTTAACTCTATTTGCATTGTAATGATTTACATAAAGATGTCTTGTGTTTATTCTCCTTTATTTATGGAGTAGAAACTTCGATTCTAGGATTAGGGAGTAGCTTGTGTATGTTGGACATGCTATGTTAGTGCCTATAAGATTCACATATCTCCACAATGACATGATATTGTCCACTTTGGGCCTAAGCTATCACACCCCAAGAGTATGCCGTGCCCAAAAGCAAATGGACGACATCCCCCCTGTACGTGACAACATATCTGGTTAATACAAGGCCCGTTAGCCCACAACAATAACATAATAAGAAAACATGAATATACTAAACACAGCGGAAACATACTGACAGATAAACAAAATACAAAGACCCAACTGTGCACTCCGGAGTGACTTTGATACAACAAGAATCATAACATAAATCACATCAAAGACCAAATACATACAACACATCCATATATCGTAAATACGAAAACAATACAGGGTAAAATCCCAAAACTACAATCCACAAGAATATAACAATACGGAATAAATATCCATCCAACTGGTGTGAGATGGGATCAGCTGGCGGAGCTCCGAACGTCCAAGGAAATCTTCTACCTGTTACCTGGGCGACAAGAAACCCAGGGTCCAGGGTGGTGAGTATAAACTCAAGGGTAATATATAGAAAGTGCATGAACAACATACAGGATATAGAGATCTACAAGTATACATGTGAAGATCTACAAGTATACAAAATATGTCAAATAGACATACAGTCCTATCCAAATCTAATAACAAGTAACTACAGTATAGTCATACTTAATGCATATACTAAACTGATCAACTGAACATGCAGTAATGTACCAACGTACCTGACGGTCTACAATACCATAAGCTATATCATCCTGAACAGATATCCAATAACATAACCCATATAACGTACAAAGTCAATCCCATATCGGACCAACACTCAGACATATGAATAGTATATAATCACATGTAATAACATCCCGGTCTATACAACACTATGACATGATGCTAATCAAATGCATACAACAGTCTAGACCAACACATATATCATGCTCAATACACAACAGTATATAATATGCAAATGACATGTATCATGATGTACAAACATATGCAGCAATCATAGCTCATTCAAATGCAGCATCTCATAGGCATATGTAAAACATATATCGAATACATGCATACATATATATCAGCAATGCACATGCATGAAAGGTCATGCTTGCGCACCCCTACTCGCTACCATGACCCTAGTGTGGCCTAGGTGACACGACATGATAACTATTCCGACTCCAGCCGCCACCACTCTCGAGTGACCGAGTTGGGTAGTATGATAGTAGGTAGCTGCCATAGAGCTATATGATACTCACACGGGGGTCCCTGCTGCTAGCTGCTCCATCCCTACCCATGAGTAGATGAGCACCGCACCCAGGACAACTGCACATCACACGACCACCGTCTATAGTGGGTGAGTGCGCTAACTACCACTCTGCACAGTGGCCAAGTGCGCATCTCCAGCTACCACCATCCATAGTGGCCGAGAACGGCACGAACAACAATGCTATGCACTCAACCCTGCTACCACTACCCTGAGTGGCTGGGGGGCAGGATGACTAGCTGTTGGGAATCGGTATGGCCGGTTAGAGGGGGGTGAATAGCCCTTTACGTTTGGATGCCGGTATTTGCTCGTCTACAAAACTAATTAGCGCAAGCGGAAGACTAATAAAGACAAGCAAATAGAAATACGAGAAAACAAACGCTAACAAGAAGATGTAACGTGGTTCACGGCTACGCCGCTAATCCACGATCCCGATTCGTCCGAGGTGAATCACTCCTTCAAAGCCAATCCAATATTGGTCTCTCCTTTGCACCAAGCTAGGTGGAGGTAACCTTTACAACCAAGATCACTCTTCTACAATGGAATGAAGATTAAAGCAAGTAGAAGAGTGGAAAAATGTTTAGGGCACTTTGGGAATAGTTGGGCGTTCAAGCATTAACCCCCCAAAGCCCCAACCCTTTCCTTTTTATAGAGGAAGAGGGTTTCTTCCCGTTGACACGGGCGATCGGTGATGGCACCCATCGATCGGTGCCGTCTTGCCATTGCCCAATAACGGCTGCTTTCCACGTTGGATTCCATCCAAGCGGTGTGCATCACGATCGATGGCACCCATCGATCGGATCGATGTCAACCAGTCGAGTCCTCAACGAGGTCGACTCCATTCTGCGTCGCAGCGCATTGACATCACCGACGCCATCCTTAGCGGTCGGTCGATTAGCCATCACGATCGGCCCATCTTGGCATCGATCAACTTGATTCACCATTAGACGGTCGATCGAACCATCGACTCAGAGCAGTCGACTGCCATGACATGGCAGTCGACTGGTGTCGGGAAAACTCATCCGACACTTGGCCAAATGGCCAAGTTTCACCTAAGAGCTACCCTTCCCGGGTTACAATCGCTCACTCTCATCCCTCGGAGTCCCTCGCCTTCAAAGTTCTCTTCGTTCGCGGCCACGTCCCTCGGCAGCATCAGGCGCACGACTCTGCAATGCTCCTTCGCGTCTCTTGCCTCGAAGTCTACTTCCTTCGGCTTCACTCCAAGCTCCTCTTCCGGTGGTCCCTCGGATGCTCCAAGCGCACGGCTTCCGCAAAGCTATCCTTCACCGACTCAAGGCACGAGTCATGAGATGTGAAACTCGCCATGGCTCCATGTGCGAATTACTAAGTCCTGCACGAATTTAACGCACATATCAAATCAATATATCAAACTAACTTAAACCCTTTGCCACACCATCAAAACCATATTACGGCAAGAGATTGCCCTAACAATCTCCCCCTTTTTGATGTGTGACAATCCGTTTAAGTTAGGTAAAAACATTTGATATAAGTTTTAAAGGAAAGAATGCATGTAAACATAAACATGATATAGCAACATGCAACTCCCCCTTAATCCATGAAACTCTCTATGTAAATTTCTCCCTATCATAAATTTCTCCCCCTTTTATAATTAACTTAAACATAATATTTTCTCCCCCTTTGACACCATCAAAAAGATTATCACTAAGTTAAAAACACATGACATCAAGTCTCATAGAAAGAAAATACCACATGTGGATTTAAAATCGGAATTCAGCCTTTACTGGTCTGATATTCACGCCATCACGATCGTTCAGATACTAATGACATTACGTGAATTTCTGGATTTTCTCGAAAATTCCAAAAAATTCAAAAAATCATGAAATTTGGGGAACACATTTCTTTTAAGTATATCTATCAGTGAAAAATATGTTTTCATGAATAATCATTATATTTCCTTGTGTTTGCCAAAAATTCACAAGCTTTAAAAACTACTAGGTTTTTGATCATAAGAGTATCCATTTTAACACCTAGTCTTGCTTTGAATTGTTCCAAAACATGAATACATAGATTTTAGATTAAGGAATTGTTTTGAAAACATATGAAATATCCAACCATGATCTTTGGGAAATATGTCTATGAATTAAACATAAGCCTTCCCCATGATTGGTCTATTATTGCTATTTTGATACTTTAAATGACCATCTAAATGCCATAGGCATTAGTGAACATTTGTATCATCCTAACATCTCACTCATGCTAAGTTTTCAATCAAGGTAGCCTATGGTGAGTGTGAGATGCATCCTAGGGGGTATTTGTATATACTTAACCAATATGTTCATGTAATTCTATCATGGTTAAGTGTCAACATAATAATCCTCACGATCATAAAGACATATATGAATGAATTCTACATTATGATCATGAAACTCATGTATTCATCAAATAATAGTCATGCATTAGGTATTATATGATGATAATAAACAAAGTATTACCTAAAGCATGATTCAAACCTATTTCTCATGATAACGTGTCAAATTTCAAGAACATAAATCATGATTGCAAATATACATAGGAATTATATCAATCATCATGATTTAAGCATTATTATCTATTTATGGGTATGTTATCATCACCCAACACTATCTAAAAAAAATGTCGTCCCGTCATCCTAAGTCAACCAAAATATGATATAGGCTAGGTCCATGTGGTTGACTACCCTAGGGTTATTCTAACCCTTAAGGATGGATTTTGGAACCCAAAATAAGTTCTTTCCTATTGGGTTCACTAGGTATTCCTTGGGGATCCATTTCCTAGATATTACTTTCTTTTTATCTTGTCCCCTAGCTATTAGGCATTTGTAGGCCTTTTCATTTTTCTTTTCCTTATATCCTAGGCCCTTTTTGTTAAAGCTTGCCCTTTGGCTCCCTATGATCATATTTAATGTGTTGGAGCCTATTGTGAATTTTTCTAGGGCTTTGGTTAAATAATCTACCTTTTCCCTTAATGCCCTATTTTCCTCTATGCATGCATCATTAACATCCAATGGCATATAAAGGTCATGTGAGCATGCATCATCATGGCAAGAAGAATTATTTTCATTTAAGCATGCATTTTCTAGCTTATACTCTAAATCCTTAATTTGAACAAGCATGCTTTTATTTTTCTTTTTCATTCCAAATAAGTCCTTAGTTAAACTAGAAATTATGGAAACTATTTTCTTAGGAGAGACTTTCGTTACCATAGTTTCCATATCTTCTTCTTCTTCTTCGGATGAGGAGGATGTAGAAGCTCCCCCTTCATTTGAGCTATCCCCACTTGAGCTTGATCCTTTATTTTCGGTGGAGGAGGAGCAATCCGAGTCATGAAGAGCCATTAGTGCTAGGTTGGAGTAGACGTGCTCTTCTTCTTCGGATGAGGATGAGGAGGCAAGGTCATCCCATGTCTTGGCTTTGAGTGCCATGGCCTTCCCTTTTCCTTTTGCCTTCTTATCTTCTTCCTTTCTCTTGCTCCCCTTCTTCTTCTTCTTTTCTTCCTTCTTTTTCTTGTTTAGGAGGGGACAATTGTCCCTTATGTGCCCCTCTCCTTGGCAATTATAGCATATGACCTTCCCCCTTGGTCTTCTATTCCTATCATGAGATTTATCAAATCTAAGATTCTTAAATGCACGCCTTACCTTCCTTACCATGTAGGCTTCTTCTGTGCTATCCATGGAGGAGGTAGAGGCTTCATCGGATGAGGAGGAGGGAACTTCCATCTTCTTCTTCCCCTTATTCGCTATCAAAGCTACTCCTCTTGAGGGTTGGATTCTAGGCTCTTCTTGTATTCCTTCTAGCCTAGTTTCATGAAGCTCCATTGTTGAGAAGAGTTCCTCCAAGGTGCTCACTTCTAGGTTCTTGGAGATGTAAAATGAGTCCACCATGGAGCTCCATCTTGAGGACCGGGGAAAGACATCTATGGCCTTCATTACCATATCCCAGTTGGAGAGCTTCTCTCCTACACTCGTTAGCCCAATTAATATTTCTTTAATTCTAGAATGTAGGGAAGTTACCTTTTCTCCCTTTTCAAGCTTGATGTTTGAGAGTTGGGAGCGGAGGAGGTCTCTTCTTGCTAGCTTAGCCTCCGAGGTACCTTCATGAAGCTCCACTAGCTTCTCCCACATCTCCTTAGCACTAGAACATTCCCCTATCCTATTGACTTCTTGTTGGGGGAGGACATTGTATAGGTGGTGCTTGGCCTTTGAATTTGCCAAGTATTCTTCTCTTTGCCTCTTGCTCCACCTAGATTTCTCTAATGGCTCCCCATTTTCGTTCCTAGGCAACTCGAAACCGTTTTCCATTATTAAAAGGATTTCAAAGTCGGTTTCGAAGAATACCTCCATTCTCTTTTTCCACCAAGAGAATTCGCCGTCGAACTTCGGTGGATGGATGTTTGAGCCGGCCATCTTTAGATGAAGTGTTTGTTGCGGCGGTTAGTCCTCGACAAACAACCTGGCTCTGATACCACTTGTTGGGAATCGGTATGGCCGGCTAGAGGGGGGTGAATAGCCCTTTACGTTTGGATGTCGGTATTTGCTCGTCTACAAAACTAATTAGCGCAAGCGGAAGACTAATAAAGACAAGCAAATAGAAATACGAGAAAACAAACGCTAACAAGAAGATGTAACGTGGTTCACGGCTACGCCGCTAATCCACGATCCCGATTCGTCCGAGGTGAATCACTCCTTCAAAGCCAATCCAATATTGGTCTCTCCTTTGCACCAAGCTAGGTGGAGGTAACCTTTACAACCAAGATCACTCTTCTACAATGGAATGAAGATTAAAGCAAGTAGAAGAGTGGAAAAACGTTTAGGGCACTTTGGGAGTAGTTGGGCGTTCAAGCATTAACCCCCAAAAGCCCCAACCCTTTCCTTTTTATAGAGGAAGAGGGTTTCTTCCCGTTGACACAGGAGCAGTCGACTGATGGCACCCATCGATCGTGAGTCAGCGCTCAATAAGCGGCCGCTTTCCACGCGTTGGATTCCATCCAAGCGGTATTATCATCGGTCGATGGCACCCATCGATCGGGATGTCAACCAGTCGAGTCCTCACGAGGTCGATTCCATTTTGTGCCCGTGCACACTGACATCGATCATTGCCGTGGTCGATCGATCGCCATCGATCATTGCCCATCTTTGCAAATCGGTGATCGATCAACTTGATTCAGCCACATTAGACCAGTCGATCGAACCATCGACTTAGAGCAGTCGACTGCCATGACATGGCAGTCGACTGGTGTCGGGAAAACTCATCCGACACTTGGCCAAATGGCCAAGTTTCACCTAAGAGCTACCCTTCCTGGGTTACAATCGCTCACTCTCATCCCTCGGAATCCCTCGCCTTCGAAGTTCTCTTCGTTCGTGGCCACGTCCCTGCGCATCGGTGTGTACGACTGCGCAATGCTCCTTCGCGTCTCTTGCCTCGAAGTCTACTTCCTCCGGCTTCACTCCAAGCTTCTCGTCCGGCGGTCCCTCGGATGCTCCAAGCGCACGGCTTCCGCAAAGCTATCCTTCACCGACTCAAGGCACGAGTCATGAGATGCGAAACTCGCCACGGCTCCATGTGCGAATTATTTCCGAAATCACCCCCAATCGCATATTCCACTTTCCCATGCAGTGACAAGCCCGGGAGTTTATCCGAAACTACATCTGAATACTCTCGAATTATATGCATGTCCGAGAGACATAGTATACTATCCGTAGGGATGTCTATTGTGAAGGTATGTCTAGCAAAGGCTAAGGGTATCCTTTGACTTCTTGGTTGTTGATCAACATCTTACCGAACGGTAGAGAACAATCACCAACCCACAAGTTGAGAGGAACCCTTCTAATCCTATCTAAGAATATTCTAGACCTAGCTACCTATAAACTACCAGTATCTCTCGATACATTCGTAAATAGGGTAATCTAAAGTAATACCCCGAATGATCAATTCTTCGGTCTTCTATACCTCTTCTCAAGTAACCATGTAAACTCGCCCAACATCTGCTCTTGACAGCTGAGCTCCTATAAGTGCAAAGTACTACCATGGAGGAACTGGAGTCAACTACTGAAACTGAGGTACAAACTGAAACAACTTCAATGGAGATGGTAAACACTGTTGTACGGGTAAAGAGTATACCACTGGCTGATAAATATTGAATCGTAGCATGCTCCAACTCTGTGAAAGGTATAGCTGCAACTGGAGAATAACACATAGATACGACCATCATCGTATACACTCTCCTCTGTACAAAGCATAAGCACGCTTGGGAAGGTAACAATTGTCGTCTGAACGTCTGAGTCTTTTGAGATGTCTTCTACTGGTAGTGCTAAGTAACTCGCTTCTTTCCGCTGGAAGTCTCAAAGAACTCCACTATGTCTGAGGCAATAGATCGCTGTTGATGTGATAATCCATTTTTCTGTGATGATTTTGACTTTCGAGGTTGTGGATCGTCCTCTCGAAAGCTTCATCCATAGTCTTCAACTGAATCTTCAAAGTACATACTCTCCTCGTAGGTACTGGCTACTTATAGTAGAAGCAGATAACATAATCAATCGGATAATCTGACTCTGTGTCTCATCGTGACCCACACTACACGCACACACTCCCTTCGGAGTCTTTCCTCTGATTTCACTGATAAACATGAGAAGATGTTGTCGATCTGCAGTCGATCTTATATGGTCAGAAAACTCTCCAATAGTCGCTCGTGACTCATGACTTTAATCTTGCTCCTTTTTTCAAACATTCGGAGACTTCTGATTCCAATAATTTGACTTGCAATATATGCTTATCAAATCTCCAACTCTTAAAATACTTGCTACAGAGTCACTTCTATACACATGACTCGGTCTAATGCCTTCCGATAGGATCTGGTAGGAGATCCAAACATCCTAATCAAGATGTCAGCCAATAAACCATGGGTGGACGAAATCAACCCAATCACATTCTTGAGCTATTAGGTGGTCGTAATCTTCTCAAGTCTAACGACTCTGCATGGTACCTTCATTACCAAACGATCATCCAACCTGAAGCTCAAGAATTCTCTGACGATGAGTCAAAGAAGATGACGTGGGAAAATACTCTCTCACAACATCACTACACCGTGGCCAAATGATGTGTGATTTCTCGAAGGTTATTTCCTATCTCTTCCGACAAGTATCGGCTTGATCCCGATAATAGTATGCAACCAACTCCATTATCTTCGTATAACACGAGTTAAGTACTCAAAAGTACTCTCAAAGTTATACAACTTAGAATGACCAACTCAGGGATCAAAATTCCCTATGATACACTGCAAACTAGTCCTCTACTATCTGCATCAGCAATAGTATATTCGCTTAGTCCATTACCCCTCAGGTAATAATCTGACAAGCATAATTAGTGAAAATCCTTAAGACTGTAATCTTTGATTTCCACATGAAATGTGACTACCTACCCCTGCTTTCCGACTCGGTATCAGTCGGCTCTCAAAGGTAATTACCTTTTCGATAGCAGGTACATGTCTAATAACCTCAACAAGTCATTCCTGTGGTCAACTCAAACCATGATTACGAATAGTGACTACCACACTACAAGTCATTCATGTTATAAGCAACTAAATGCATAGCTAACAGAAGGATATGTGATAACAGTTATCATACCTTAAACCTTGTAGCTCGGAGATGTCCCGCAACAGTCAGATCCCAGAACTCACAAAACCAAAACCGAATAAAGCAAAACTCGATGTCCGAACGAAATCAAATCCGAAAGTGGACTTCACAACCTAGGGCTCTGATAGCAATAAAATTGTCATGCCCCGAGAGTATGTCATGCCGAAAAGCAAACGGACAACATCTCTTCTATACGTGGCAACATATCTGATTAATACAAGGCTCGTAGGCCCACAATAATAACATAATAAGCAAACATGAATATACTAAACACAGCGGAAACATACTGACAGATAAACAAAATACAAAGACCCAACTGTGCACTCCGGAGTGACTTTGACACAATAAGAATCATAACAGAAATCACATTAAAGACCAAATACATACAACACATCCGCATATCATAAATACGAAAACAATATAGGGTAAAATCCCAAAATTACAATCCACAAGAATACAACAATACATAATAAATATCCATCCGTCCGGTGTGAGATGGGATCAGCTGGTGGAGCTCCGAACGTCCAAGGAAATCTTCTACCTGTTACCTGGGCGACAGAAAACCCAGGGTCTGGGGTGGTGAGTATAAACTCAAGGGTAATATATAGAAAGTGCATGAACAACATACAGGATATAGAGATCTACAAGTATACATGTGAAGATCTACAGGTATACAGAATATGTCAAATATACATACAGTCCTATCCAAATCTAATAACAAGTAACCACAGTATAGTCATACTCAATGCATATACTAAACTGATCAACTGAACATGCAGTAATGTACCAACGTACCTGACGGTCTGCAACACCATAAGCTATATCATCCTGAAAAGATATCCAATAACATAACCCATATAATGTACAAAGTCAATCCCATATCTGACCAACACTCAGACATATGAACAGTATATAATCACATGTAATAACATCCCGGTCTATACCACACTATGACATGATGCTAATCAAATGCATACAATAGTCTAGACCAACACATATATCATGCTCAACACACAGCAGTATATAATATGCAAATGGCATGTATTATGATGTACAAACATATGCATAAATCATAGCTTAATCAAATGCAGCATCTCACAGGCATATGTAAAACATATATCGAATACATGCATACATATATATCAGCAATGAACATGCATGCATGGTCATGCCTGTGCACCCCTACTTGCTACCACGACCCCAGTGTGGCCTAGGTGGCACGACATGACAACTATCCCGACTCCAACCGCCACCACTCTCAAGTGACAGAGTTGGGTAGTATGAAATAGCAGCTAGCCGCCATAGAGCTATATGCTACTCACACGGGGGTCCCTGCTGCTAGCCGCTCCATCCCTATCCATGAGTAGACGAGCACCGCACCCAGGACAACTGCACATCACACGACCACCGTCTATAGTGGGTGAGTGCGCTAACTACCACTTCGCACAGTGGCCAAGTGCGCATCTCCAGCTACCACCATCCATAGTGGCCGAGATCGGCACACACAATAATGCTCTGCACTCAACCCTGCTACCACTATCCCGAGTGGCCGGGGAGGCAGGATGACTAGCGACCCGTCTCAATACAAGGGAGACCCAGTCGTCAGCATGCATGCAATGTAATGATGCATAGCTCACTACATGTATCCTTGCCACACTCCCTATCCCACGGGGAGTCCTGGTCAACCAAAAGTCAACTATGCAAGGACTACAATCCACAAGACTCTCTCTATTGCATAAAGAGTCATACACATCTGACAGTCAACCATGCTAAGACCTCTAGCCAATAGCGAGATACTATCGACCGTCCATATAACCATACACCGGCACACAATCCATAATGGATATACCATCACGCTAGGACCTCTAGTCCATAGCCACATACTGACAACCACACACTTATCTATGCACAGACAACTAGATCCACCATAGATGCACAACTAATAAGTATACGATACAACAATCGGCTCCATAATCTAATCCATCACCTAACCCTAGTGATGTAACACAGTAACCCAATCTAAGGTCACAAAGATAACCCTAACCACCTGTACTTACTGAACATCCATCAGCTAACACATAATAGGGTTTATAGTTCATATCCATGCTAGATAATCAATGAAGTAACAAAAATATATCTCAAAGGTCAAGGCAGTACAAGCATATGATTAAATAAGAGTGGATCTAAGATCAAAGTAATAGCATAAGTTCAAATTCATGCACCAGATTCAGATCAAACTACCTAACCAGGGTAGATATTACCCACCTGATACGAAGCTCGAAATAGAAATCCTCACAGCCGTGGACCTGCTTCGTATCCCAGCCTGCATATAATAGCAAACTACAATTAAGTTCTAACACCCAACAAATATACAGGTTAACTACTACATTTCTATATCCATGTTCTTTCCTCGAATACAACTCTTCAGCACACACGTTTTGTAACCCCAAATCTACATTCATCCTTGGCCGATTCACACCAAACTCAATCCACACAAATCACCAACATCCAAAAGATCAATTAAAGTAATTAGATCTAAACGACACACAAATAGTTATCTGACCATCCAAATCACCACAACCTAACCAACCAGCTACCCCAAGAACAATCAGAACCCAATTACCACAAATTAGATAAGTAAACCCTAAGCAATTCCTCTATGAGTTACCAATCTAAGCCAATCATCCTAGTTGCAACTTCAAATGCATCCCTAACACATTCTACAATCGTGGCATCTCCAACCCCAACAGTAGATCGATCAACAATCCACATCCTCCAATCATCCACAAAATCGATTAAGGAAACAGAATTGAACACTTGAATCAGGGTTGTAATGGCAGCTTACTTCAAGATTAAACTATCACCGCCAATCAATTCACACACAAACATATATCAGCCACCACCCAAACACATAACAACTACCATCGAATAGAAAGGGTAACATGAGCTTACCAATCAAATCTCCTCCGGCAGCACCCCCTGTTTTTCGATGCAACACCAACTCCAACACTGCCCATACACGAAAATCCCAGCTCAAGGTGGTAGGGATTACCAATAAGAACGGATCTTGTCCAAGATCGAGGAGAGGTTCAACGACTTACCTAACTCCAGCGGCAACGACGAATAGGAGCTGGTAGATCAGCTGCAATAAGAACTGACACTGCAGCAATCGTGCAGATCTCAACCATGGCTATGGTGTTTGCTATCGTCGGACCGGGAGAAGAAGGGGCGGCGAGATCAGCTGTCGGCAGGGATCTGGATAAGGAAGAGGAGAACACCTCCGGCGGGGCCACTCCCCGATGAATGCAAGTGGCGACTGGGTGTGGTAGCTGCAGACATTCGACGAAGCTGGCGACGACGAGCAGCTCCGGCAGTGGCGACAATGCGGTAGAAGAGACAAGGCACCGAAAGTCCGAGCTCGAGCAGTAGGGATTAGGATAAAAAACATTGGGAGGAGGGTCGGAGAGAAGGAGTTCGTGGCAGAGAAGAATCGGTGACGGTCGACTGTAGAAATTGCGAGAAGAAATCAGGGAAAAAGGAAAAGGCATCACGATGAGGAAACGGGTTGGGCTTAAGGAGAAGGAAATCGGGTTCAGACTCGTGATGGCTTTAAAACCGGTCAACTGACTTGAGCTAGCTCAAGTCTAACCCAATCCCTATTTAAACCTCAATCTTCCTCCTATGGACCTCTTTTGAATCTGGAAAAATTTCTGTGAATTCTTGAGAAATTTTTATAAGACAATTTCTCCATTAATAAGGAGTATTTTATTTTATTTTATTTTATTTTTTCGTATCTTACATAAGCCCTCATGATTATTTTTGGGCTTTTACCCAAAAGGCCTCATACCAATGGAAATATCTTTTCATCTTATAAGCACATGATCTTTTTCATGTCTTACCTATGTGGGACTTTGATTGTATTCCCAATACTCCAACAATCCCCCCTCAAATGAATGACCACATTGAGCCTCCGTCAAGCCTATTTGTCCTCGAAGGACATCCTCTGCTTGAGTCCGATCCTCAACCCACAAGGACTTTCTGCCAACTGTCTGATCCTCTTGACCCAATTGGACTTTCTTCCAGTTATCCAACCCTTCTAGCCCAATTGGACTTCCTACCAATTGTTTGGTCCTTCCAACCCAATTGGACATCCTGCCTGGTGTCTGGTTCTCTTGATCCGAACATGGGAGCTCAACTTCCTTCGTTCGAGGTTCATGGTTTGACATGGACCATGGCTCTGATACCAATTGTTAGTGCCTACAAGATCCACATATCTCCACAATGATATGATATTGTCCACTTTGGGTCCAAGCCCTCATGGTTTTGTTTTTAGGCTTTACCCAAAAGGCCTCATACCAATAGAGATATCTTTTCATCTTATAAGCACATGATCTTTTCCATGTCTTACCAATGTGGGACTTTGATTGTATTCCCAATACTCCAACAAACTCCCCCTCAAATGAAGAAATACATTGACCTCCTCTCAAGCCTATCCATCCTCGAAGGATATCCTTTGCTTGATGTCCGATCCTCAACCCACGGGACTTCACCTTGGCTATCAGTCCTCGACCCATGGACTTCTGTCGATTATCGACCCTTCTCGCCCACGAACTTCACGCGATTAGTTCGATCCTCCTGACCCAACTGGACTTCCTTCCTGGTGTCTGGTTCTCTTGATTCAGACATGGAAGCTCAACTTTCTTCGTTCGAGGTTCATGGCTTGACATGAACCATGACTCTAATACCAATTGTTAGTGTTGGGATGTAAATCGAAAGCCTAGTCTTTGTATGGACATCTTTATTTTGAAATAAGAATCACATGATCATTGCTTGCATATTTATAGTTATGCATACTATCTAATACTTTATATTGTAGATAACATGGTGTGTGGTGTCGCACAGAAGATCATGTTATCAGTTTCTTGTAGAGTATAAGTAGAGGCTCACAACCAAGATAGTTTTGGACAAACCAATGGCATGGTTGTAGTGTAATTTAGTATTGGTTTATCTTGACCATAGAATTACACTAGTACACTTTGTGTGTATTGAGCAGGACCGATTTAGAGGTGATTCAATTTATACTGACTATATAATTGAATCGGACCTCGGATATTATGGTGTGCATGCTCTTAATCCCGATATAATAACGGGCACATGTACTTAATATTTATTTCTTTGATTTACCAATGGGAGAGATTTATGGGTTAAATCAATAGGCCAGGTAAGTTGGGAAATAATATTATTTACATGGTGTGTCATTGATTATAGGAGGAAACCGTGTCTTATGTATTAGGATGATGATGTCCCCTTGAAGAGCTTATAAGGATCATCATGTAAATCCTGCAGGTGGACTTGGTCTAGTATTATGATAAGGTTGAGTGGTACTACTCATGAAGATAGATGTTAATTAATTAATTGTCAGTAAATTAATTAATTAATGGACATTCGATATCTTAAACATGGGGAAATATTTATACAATTAATATATGGAGACCATATTTAATTATGGGGTTGGTGAGGTAGATCAATGATGATCACTTTAGTGGAATGGATCATCATTAATGGATCGGGTTCGGATCCATTGGGTGGCCAAGATCCAACTCCATCTCATGGTCTCTATTGTAGCCTATTAAAATCCTCATGAATCCTAGATCCAATGGACACGATTAAAAGGAGGCTTGGGCGAAATCTATAAATAGATTCCAAGGCTTGGGCGAAAAAAACCAAGGGTTTTATTTTGAATCTAATTCCTCCTCCTCATCCCCTCCAAGGGCCGGTGGCAAATACCCAACCATTAGGGTTTTGGCCGGCGCCTCTGTTGGTGCAATCGGCCCAAGTTGACTTGAGTTTGACTCGAGCAGTATTTTGATAATAGACAAAACTTATGACATGGGATTGTCATAGGGAAGTCCAACATGGTGTTGGCATGAAAAATCTAAGCATGGGGCTTGATGTGGAAAAATCCAAAGCATTGCGAAGCCGTGCACTTGGTGAAAAATGCATTGCGAAGCCATGCGGTCTTGAGAACTTGGCAAGTTCACTAGGCTCGGGGTCCCTGAGTCGGTGAAGGATGACATTGCGAAGTCGTGCGCTTGGTGCATCCGAGGGACCGTCGGACGGGGAGCGAATGGAGTGAGGCCAAAGGGAAGCATACTTTGAGGGCATGAGACGGGAAGGGTGACGTTGCGAAGCGGTGTGCTTGGCGCATTCGTGGGACGCAGGCCGAGGGAAGAGAGCTTCGGTGGGGAACTCCATGAGGGATAAGGTGGACTTGGCCAAGTGGCTAAGACTGAGTGTCGGAGGCTCAAACTTGATGTTTGAGGGTTTACCCGATGGTCGGATGCTCAAACAACTTGGTGTTTGAGGTTTTGCCCGACAGCAGTCGATTGACATAGGTGCCGGTTCAACTGATCCAAGTCGACTAGGGTTCAACTGGTGTTAGATTGCAGTTTTGTGTGTGGCAGTCGACTGCCATGGACTGACAATCGACTGATGTCGACAGCAGTCGACTGATGGGAATGTCGCGAGCACAGAACATTCCGTAGCCGACTGGGCAGTCGACTACTAGGTCACTAGTCAACTGATGGGCATGATCAGTTGACTGGTAGGTGATCCGTTGGAACTTGTCCAACATGGATCTGGCCATTGTGAGACAACGGCTACAGAGGCAGTCGACTGCTAGACACGAAAATAGCTCGATGCAGGTTATAAATGGAGCTCGAGATGGAGGTTTTTGCCAAGACTTTAAGGAAGTGATTGGAGAGGAATTGCTGTCGCATTCCAGTCCTTCAAGAGCCATCCAAAGCAAGCAACAAGAAAGGGTTCAAAGCAAAGAGTTGTAAAGTATTATTTACTTGTATTTCTTAGTGTCTTTGTATTTCTTGTAGTATTACTATTGTAATAGCTTGTACGAGGTTTCTCTACCTTCGACGTGTAGTCGAGAAGAAGTTTAGTTAGTGTCGTGCGCATAACTAGAGCTCGGAGAGCTCGCCCGTGGAGTAGGAATCATTCGGTTCCGAACCACGTATATCGTGTGTGTTTGTGTATGCTTGTATTGTTGTTAGTATTATTATTGTTTCTATTGTTTCCGCTACGCTAACGATAATCGTAGACAAGCGACGCAAGAAGAACGAACGAATTCCACCGTACGACGATTGAGGGCTATTCACCCCCCTCTAGCCAGCCAACATCGACCCTACAAGTGGTATCAGAGCCAAGGCGCTTGTCGAGGACTAACCGCCAACACAAGCACTACAAGATGGCCGACTACATCCTCCAACCACCAAAATTTGAAAGAGATTTTCTATGGTGGAGAAGAAAAATGGAGGTATATCTAGAAACCAATTTTGATTTTATGCTAATCTTAGAAAACAGTTTCGAATTGCCTAGGGATGAAAGAAATAGGCAAATTGAGAAGTCAAGGTGGACCCAAGACCAAATCAAGGACTTCAAGACAAATCTTAAGGTAATAAAATTACTTAGTGATTTGATCCCTAACACTATTTGGTCTAGATTGGGTGACTATAGGGATGCAAGGGAGTTATGGAATAATGTAATGAAATTCCAAGAAAATTCTCAACTGGCACAAGTAGAGGAGAATGTCGAGGAAGAAGCACCCATCACATTTGAAGATGTTGATGATTTGGTGGAGACCTCCACCTCTAGCGTTGAGGGGGGAGGAAAGGGTCTCCATTCCGGAGCAAGATCGAAATGAAGCTTCTACCTCCGGAAGAAGTGAAGAATCTTCCACCACCCTAGGTAACTCAAGCATAATGATTTTAAATCAAGATCACATAATATGTTTTGAGTGTAGAGAGAAAGGGCATTACAAGAGTAAATGTCTTAATTTGGCTAAGAAGAAAACACCGGCACCAAAAGTCAACCCAAAGTCAAAGGATGCCGGAGTCCCATCAATTAAGAGCAAAGAGCACATTGTGTGCTTCAAATGCGACTAAAGGGGGCACTACCGAAGCCAATGCCCTAAGGGGAGGAAGAACGGGCAAGGTGTATCTCATGTAGGGGGAGCTTCTAAAGCTAACCCTAAGGTATATTTAAATAATTCACTTTCAATTTCTAAAGTTAAAAATCATGCTAAAAATTATTTTAGTTCTCTTGCCATTATTAATGAAAAGCATGGTAGTAGAAATAATAAGGTTTATTGTTTAGGTGCGAAGCATGTGAGTTTCTCTAAGGACAAACCTAGGACAAATAACACTAGACCAATCTTGCCTAGGGAGTCAATTAGGAGAATTAAAGAAAATTTGGATGTTAACCCCAAGAAATCTAGGCATATGCCTAAGAAGAAGAACATTTCCCAAAAGATAAATGAAAACTCAAAATTGGGAAAATTAGAGCTAGAAAACCAAGTCTTGAGGTCAAGACTTGAGAAAATGGAGAAAACCCTTAGAATCATAGAAAATTCAATTCTAGGGTCAAATGCCCAAAAGTCAAGACCTAGGGTTCAAAAATGGTCTAAGGGCAAGGAATGTTTGGGTCACAAACCTAAGCCCAAGAAGACATATCATAATGTTCCATTTATTTATGGAACAATTTCTAGGTCTAGAAAAACCAAGGCTAATAGGGAAGGTTCAGTTGCATGTGCATATTATTTCGTTTGATGTTCCAGTGATTGATGCATCTAGGCATAGGTAGAAGTATTTATAATGGAGGCTCTGATAGAGTGAGAAAGGAGTTAGATCAGCCACAATGGATTGAGACACACAAACCGATCCATTACGACAAATTGATTTGCTGCGAGAAAAATTCACTATAGTCTCCAATAGGTATTGGGTTCCTAGGAGCGTGATCGATTCACGCTAGATGGGTTAGGGTGTGTAAACCCTAAGTGGATGGGTAGTTAACCTAACCATAGTAGAGTTGACACATTAGGATGTGCCAATATGCCTTAAGAAGTTGAAAAATGATTAAATTGGCACAATTAGGTCTTAGAGGTATTGGTGTGCCATTTTGGGTTTATGTCACACTTGGGAGATAATGACATTAAGGCAAAAATGGACTTAACCCTAGAAATGGCAATTTGAATTCAACACTTAGGTATTCTATACCTTAGCATATTTTACTTTCCATAATTTATTTGCCTTTCCATGTCATGACATCATTTTCATTTTTATCTCTAAAAATGTCATGATCATGTTTTAGACTTATCTCTATATGTCATGTATGCTAAAACTTCTTTCACATGCCATGACATCATGATTTTGGCATATGCTTTTATTTATATCATATCTATGCCATAATCATCATCATGCATAAAATAAAATGGAATTAAGGACAATGACATGATTTGAGTCTCATCCATAAGGGAATCAAATAAAGTTGCCTTAGAATATGCACGAGACTATTAAAGAACAAAAACCCACATCTCACTAAAAATTTGACTTGTATGTGTTTTTACACATCTAGACATAAGTGAGATGTTTACGAAAAAGGAATTAAAGGTTTTGAAAACATTTCAAAAATATTTTAGAAAACCTTGGCGAAGTCTATCTTTTGATAGCAATCACCATTGAATGGGATGATACAAAGAGGGCTTAATATTGAAGTTTTTCTTAACTTTTAGACTCTGTATCAATCTCTTAATTTAGTGGGTAAAATAATTTTCAAATATTTTTCACCCATAGTGTTTATGATAAGTAATATACATACTAAATTTCAAGATTTTTCAACATATGTATATTTACTTACGAATTTTGGAAATTCATTTCTGAAATTGAAATAAGCTATAAATCTGATTATCGATCATTACCATGGTGGCCGGTCGTGATGAAATGTGACCATTGGTTTTACGAATTGATCAGATGGTTAGGCCTATGTTCAGCTATGTTTTGGTCCCCTAACCACTCCTAACCCTAAGACATGCTTGGGAGAGCATTAGAAAGGGTAGAAATCCATTGGATATGGATTAGGAGAAGTGTTTAGGGAGAGTATCAATTTTAAGGTGGATGAAAGTTCATTGTTGAGCTTTGCCTTAATTTTGATTGGTTAAATGTTCCTATTGGCTTAGGGACTCTCCAAGGACATTGTTGGTGCAATGGTCAAGGGGGAGCAAGCCTCTAGGGGGAGGTATCCATCATGGGAAGATGGATGTGCATTTCCTCATGGGAGGAAAATTGGGTTGTCTCTCTTAAGTGATATGGGATCACTAGAAAGATTGAGGGCATGCCAAGGGGGAGATTGTAAGATCTCATTGGGATATGAGACATTGAAACCCTTGAGAACCTTTTTGATGTGATGTCAAAAAGGGGGAGAAGTTACCAAGTTACCAATTAGGTTTGGAATTCTCATTTGGGATGTGAGAATTGGTAGACTTGAGGGATAGTTTTGTCAATCATCAAAAAGGGGGAGATTGTTGGTGCAATCAGCCCAGGTTGACTCGAGTTTGACTCGAGCAGTATTTTGATGATAGACAAAACTTATGACATGGGATAGTCATAGGGAAGTCCAACATGGTGTTGGCATGGAAAATCCAAGCATGGGGCTTGGTGTGGAAAAATCCAAAGCATTGCGAAGCCGTGCGCTTGGTGCTTGGTGAGAAATGCATTGCTAAACCATGCGCTTGGTGCATGTGGGAAGTCTTGAGGACTTGACAAGTTCACTAGGCTCGGGGTCCTTGAGTCGGTGAAGGATGACATTGCGAAGTCGTGCGCTTGGTGCATCCGAGGGACCATCGGACGGGGAGCGAATGGAGTGAGGCCAAAGGGAAGCATACTTCGAGGGCATGAGACGCAAAGGATGACGTTGCGAAGTCGTGCGCTTGGCGCATCCGAGGGACGTAGGCCAAGAGAAGAGAGCTTCGGTGGGGAACTCCATGAGGGATAAGGTGGACTTGGCCAAGTGGCTAGGACTGAGTGTCGGAGGCTTAAACTTGATGTTTGAGGGTTTACCCGATGGTCGGATGCTCAAACAACTTGGTGTTTGAGGTTTTACCCGACAGCAGTCGACTGGCATAGGTGCCAATTCGACTGATCCAAGTCGACTAGGGTTTGACTGGTGTTAGATTGCTGTTTTGTGCTTAGCGATCGCCATGGACAGAGCGATCTCGATGTCGGCAATGATCGACTTTCGAGGATGATCGGTGATGGGAATGTCACGAGCATAGAACGTTCCGTAGCTGACTTGGCAGTCGACTACTAGGTCACCAGTCAACTAATGGGCATGATCAGTCAACTGGTAGGTGATCCGTTGGAACTTGTCCAACATGGATCTGGCCATTTTGAGACAATGACTACAGAGGTAGTCGACTGGGGCCTTTTGGCAGTTGACTGCTAGGCGCGAAAATAACTCGATGTAGGTTATAAATGGAGCTCGAGATGGAGGTTTTGCCAAGACTTTAAGGAAGCGATTGGAGGGAAATTGCCGCTGCATTCTATTCTTTCAAGAGTCATCCAAAGCAAGCAACAAGAAAGGGTTCAAACCAAAGAGTTGTAAAGCATTCTTTACTTGTATATCTTAGTGTCTTTTTATTTCTTGTAGTATTACTGTTGTAATAGCTTGTACGAGGTTTCTCCACCTCCGACGTGCAGTCGAGGAGTTTAGTTAGTGTCGTATGCATAACTAGAGCTCGGAGAGCGCGCCCGTGGAGTAGGAACCATTCGGTTCCGAACCATGTATATCATGTGTGTTTGCGTATGCTTGTATTGTTGTTAGTATTATTATTGTTTCTATTGTTTTCGCTGCGCTAACGACAATCGTAGACAAGCGATGCAAGAAGAACGAACGAATTTCACCGTATGACGATTGAGGGCTATTCACCCCCCTCTACCCGGCCAACATCGACCCTACAGCCTCCTCCCTCCCCTCCCTTTGGTGGTTGGCGCCCTTCTTTCTCAAGCAAGGGTCGGTGGATACAAGCAAAGGGCAACCCTCTCCATCTCTTGGTGACCGGCGATTAGGGTGCTTTCACCCTTCTTCTTTGGCCGGTGGCAACAACCTCCCTTTGTGGGTGGTTCTTCTCTTTGTTCTCCCTTAGGTCGGCAGCAACAAAGAAGGGGAGCTCTCCTTGGTGGCTGACACAAGCAATGGAGAAGGAGAAGGGTGTTCAACCAAGAGGAGAAGAAGGGGGCAGCTTGTGTTGGAGCAAGCAAGAAGGAGAAAAGGTGGTCTAGGTGGCTTCATTTCTTGGAAGATCGTTGACCACACAACGTCCAAGAAGAGGATAGGTCATACAATAGAAGATTAAGAGGTAAACAAGAGGTATAATTCTTGTTTAAGTTTCTTTCTTGTTCTATGCAATTTGTTTGTAATTGTATGATCATGGACCCCGAAGATAAATACAAAAACCGGTGATCCGTACATCATCTATTCCGCGGCTAATCGAGGAAAAGAGTTAAGTTGCTTGAACAACAAGTTTGTTCAAGCAACTACTCAAATCGAGAAGTACGATGATGAATCGATTGCTTGGGTAATCCATTTTTATCCGGATTATTTTTTTTTTAATCTGGGGACACGAGATAGGATCTCCATGCATAAGCGACCGAGGAGAAGTGAGAAGTGAAGCTTCAACCTTCAAGTGGTATCAGAGCCATGGTTTTTGATTTTGTGTGTTTAGGATTCTGTTACTTTTATGAACTTATCATATATTATGTGTGTCGGATAATAGTAGGATGTGCGTAGGCTAAATTTTTGGTTGCAAACATAAAATCCAACTATTATGGTTAATGTATGTGTATGTGATTGTATATGTGTAATCGTAATATTATTTGAATCCTCGGGGTTGATGAGGCTAGTATTTAATTTTTGTAATTAAGTACGACATTGTTTAGCCACTCTTTTATTTTAGTTTACTTTCGATCTAGATTTCAGGTGCACTCTTTTGTGGAATATAAGATCGATGGATGTAAATTAAAATAATTTTTCTCAGCTCAGATCTCTGGATGGCTTGTACATGGCGTAGGGAGGAGCGGATGAGGTGGCAATGCGACTGGAGGCATATTGGAGAACAAAAGCCATAATAGTTGGAAAATTTGTTTTTCATATTTTTTGATTTTGATTTATATGCTTTTTGTGCTTGCATAGTTAAAATTCCTCAATTTTAAATTACTAAGTGGGAGAGGGATATTTTTTAAATTCCCGCGACCTCCATTACAATTTAACATGTGATGCTAACAAACTTGCGTGTTGGCTCTGAGTGTTTTCCTCCATATCGGATGAGTTTGTTTTGCGGATCACTAGGTTAAATATGGTTATAGAAAGTTATTTAGGAGCCCGTGTACTTTCCCATCGGAAGGCACATAATCCGAGGTAATTGCCTTAGTATCGGGTAATGGTGAACACTTAGATGCAAATAAAAGTATCATCCCCATCGGAGTCACTACTTTTATTTGTAGGGCCAAAGGGAAACTAATTATTAATTTTATTTGTCAAAAAATAAGGTTGACAGGATAATAAAATTAATGGGTAAAATATCCTCTTACAAATGTAGAATTCATATACGTCTACACTATCGTGGCATACGATATTCTCGGTGTTTTGATGTGTTGGTTGATTTTAAAATTTATTATTTGAGGAATCAATAATTTTTTGAAATCTAAATGTTTTTGATCAATGTGATTCTTAGGTTTCTTCAAAATGACTTTCAACCCACTTGCTGTGATTCTAAAGGAAAATAAATTTACTGGACCTAACTATGTGGATTGGAAAAGGAATCTAGACATAGTCTTGAATGTTGAGGAGTACAAGTATGTTCTTCTCGAGGAGTGTCCTCCTAAGCCTACGGATGATTCTGGGGAAAAGGAGAAAGAGAATTATAAGAAGTGGATCAAGGCTGATGAGATGGTGCGGTGTTACATTTTGGCTTCTATGTCAAATGTATTGCAACATCAGCATCAGGCCATGACTACTGCTTATGACATAATGCTCAATCTCAAGAAACTTTTCGGACACCAGAATCGGGTTGCTAGGCAAGAAGCCATGAGAAACTTGATGATGACCACCAAGGTTGAGGGAACACCCGTGAGGGATCATATTCTCAAGATGATGGCTCATTTGAATGAGCTGGAAGTCCTTGGAGCTGAGATCGATAGGGAAACCTAGG
This sequence comes from Wurfbainia villosa, assembly GCA_025175895.1. Taxonomy (NCBI): domain Eukaryota; kingdom Viridiplantae; phylum Streptophyta; class Magnoliopsida; order Zingiberales; family Zingiberaceae; genus Wurfbainia; species Wurfbainia villosa. Next base: position 9,008,132 of record CM045999.1, on the reverse strand, counting down.
TCGATATCATTCTCGAATCTCTACCTAGGAGTTTTGAGTAGTTTCGCCTGAACTACAACATGAATAAGAGGTTGTATTTGTTGGCGGAGCTTCTAACAAAACTCCAGGCGACAGAGGGGCTTTTTCGTCAGAGTCCTCAAGTTTTGGTTGCTCAGAAGGTTTCTACTTCTAAGCCGAAAGGCAAGAAGAAGAAGAAACAAGGTGCAGCGAAAGTGGTGGGAGGATCTCAGGGAGGAGTGAAGAAGCCGAAAGGCAAGTGCTTCACTTGCAAGCAGACTGGACATTGTAAGGTTGACTGCACCAATCGGAAGCAGAACAAAGGTATATCTTTTGGTCTAGTCATTGAAACATATTTAGCGGTGTTATCTACTGGCACCTGGTGTGTAGATACGGGAACCACTGATCATGTCTACAATACTTTGCAGGGGTTCCAGGAAACCAGACGACTAGCTAAAGGGGAGATTACCGTCTACATGGGCAATGCTACGAAGGGGGCGGCTATTGCAGTGGGAGATGTTTATTTATCTTTTGATAGGAATTAAACTTTGGTTCTGAGAAATTGCCTTTATGTACCTTCATTTAGAAAGAATTTAATTTCAAATTTTAAATTATTTTTGAATCGATATTCTATTTCTTTTAATGACAGAGTTGTTATAAAAAGGAATAGGGAGATTATCTGTTCTGGTACATTGGTATAAAATTTATATACTCTTGAACCAAAGGCTCCCACAATGCAAATAGAAGTAAATAACTCATTTTCTAAATCTAATAAGAGAAAAGAACCTTCGAAAATGAACCAAACATATCTTTGACATCTAAGGTTAGGTCATATTAACCTAAGTAGAATTCAAAGGTTGATAGCTGATGGACCTTTGGGTTCATTTGTGGTGGAAGATTTCCCAACCTGCGAATCTTGCTTAGAAGGTAAAAAGACCAAGAGGCCTTTTAAGGCCAAGGGGTATAGAGCCAAAGATGTGTTGGAATTGGTTCATTCTGATTTGTCTGGTCCTATGTCTATCCAGGATAGAGGTGGTTTTGAATACTTCGTCTCTTTTATAGATGATTATTCAAGATATGGATACATTTACTTGATGCGCCACAAGTCTGAATGCTTTGACAGGTTCAAAGAATTCAAGGCTAATGTGGAGAATCGTCAAGGTAAAAGTATCAATACACTACGATCTGATCGTGATGGTGAGTACCTCTTGGGAGAGTTTAGGAGTTACTTATCAGAGGTTGGGATTCAATCCCAACTGTCTGCACTTGGTACACCCCAACAGAATGGTGTCGCGGAGTGAAGGAATAAGACTCTTATAGAGATGGTTAGATCGATGATGAGTTATTCTGAGTTACCAGATTCATTCTGGGGGTATGCATTGGATACGACAGTGTATATTTTGAACTTGGTACCATCTAAATCAGTACCTTCTACTCCCAAAGAATTATGGACTGGGTGAAAGCCTAGTCTGAGACATATTCGAATTTGGGGGAGTCCAGCACATGTGCTGAAGGTAGATGCTGGTAAGTTGGAACCTCATACAGAAGTGTGCTTGTTCGTAGGCTATCCTAGAGGAATGAAAGGCGGTTTATTCTATAGTCCTAAAGATCATAGGGTGATCGTTAGCATGAATGCTCGATTTTTAGAGGAAGACTATATGATGAACCACAAGCCCATGAGCAAGATTGTTCTGGAGGAGTTGAGAGGGGAAGTCACTACTCCAGTACCAATGGTACAAGAGGACATACCATAAATGACTGCACCATGTGTCACAGAGGATATACAGGTGATACCTCGTCATAGTGGGAGGGTTGTTAGACAACCTGAGAGATTTATGTTCTTGGGAGAATCTTCTGATTTGATCCCTGACGAACATGAATCTGATCCCTAGACATATGACGAGGCAATCCAAGACAAAGATGTGATATCTTGGCAAAGGGCGATGAATTCTGAGATAGAATCTATGGATTCAAATCAATTCTGGAAGCTAGTAGAACCACCCAATGGTGTAAAAACCATTGGATGCAAGTGGATCTACAAAAGAAAGAGAGGAATAGACAGGAAGGTTGAGACCTTCAAAGCAAGGCTTGTTGCGAAAGGGTATACTCAGAAAGAGGGTATTGATTATGAGGAAACTTTTTCGCCGATAACCATACTTAAGTCTATCTGGATTCTCTTATCTATTGCTGCACATATGGATTATGAGGTTTGACAGATGGATGTCAAGACAGCTTTCCTTAATGGAAGTCTTGAAGAAAATATTTATATGGAGCAACCAGAGGGATTCATTGCAAAGGGCAAAGAGCATCTTGTGTGCAAGCTTAATCAGTCCATTTATGGATTGAAGCAAGCTTCGAGATCTTGGAACATTCGCTTTGATGAGGTAATCCAGTCATATGGATTTATTCAAAGTCCGGATGAGTCTTGTATATACAAGAGATGTGACGAAAACATAGTGGTATTTCTTGTACTATACATAGATGACATTTTACTCATTGACAACAATGTCAAAGTGTTGTCAGACGTAAGAGTATGGTTGTCCAAACAATTTGATATGAAGGACTTGGGAGAAGTGGGACACATCCTTTGGATCAAGGTTATAAGGGATCGCAAGAAAAGGATGTTGTGCTTATCTCAAACTCCATACGTAGACACTATTTTGGCTCATTTTAGCATGCAGAACTCCAAGAAAGGTTTTCTACCTTTTAGGCATAGAGTACCTTTATCTAAAGAGATGTGTCCTAGAACATCAAAGGAGATAGAGGAGATGAAGGCAGTTCCTTATAGTTCGGCGGTAGGAAGCCTCATGTATGCTATGTTATGTACGAGGTCGAATATCTGCTTTGCCGTGAGCATAGTTAGCAGATATCAGAGTAATCTAGGATAGGGATATTAGACTTCCATAAATCATATATTGAATTACCTGAGAAGGACTAGGGATTATATGCTGGTATACCAAGCAGATCAATTACTCCCTGTGGATTACACAGATTCTGACTTCCAATCAAATAGGGATAACAGTAAGTCTACCTCGGGTTTTGTGTTTACTTTGGGAGGTGGAGCCATTGTATGGAGGAGTGTCAAACAGAAATGTGTGGTGGACTCCACCATGGAAGCTGAGTATATGACAACCTCTGAGGCAGCCAAAGAAGCTGTATGGCTCAGGAACTTCTTGATGGACTTGGATGTGATTCCTGGTTTGCCCATAACTATCATAATTTATTGTGATAACAGTGGTGCAGTTGCAAACTCGAAGGAACCATGAGCCCATAAGGCAAGTAAACACATAGAGCGCAAGTACCACCTGATACGAGAGATCGTAAAGCAAGGAGAAGTTGTTGTCGCCAATATTGCATCAGAGGATAACCTAGCATATCTTTTCACTAAGGCCATTCCAGCGAGAGCTTTTGATAGGCATGTGGAGGGAATGAGAATCAGATGTATGACACTTTGATGGCAACATAGTCTTTTAGTATAAGTGAGAGATTGTTGGGATGTATACTGAAAGCCTAGTCTTTGTATGAACATCTTCATTTTGAAATAAGAATCACATGATCATTGTTTGCATATTTATAGTTATGCATAGTGTCTAATACTTTACATTGTAGATAACATGGTGTGTGGTGTCGCACAGAAGATCTTGTTATCAGTTCCTTGTAGAGTATAAGTAGAGGCTCACAACCAAGATGGTTTTGGACAAACCATTGACATGGTTGTAGTGTAATTTGGTATTGGTTTATCTTAACCATAGAATTACACTAGTACACTTTGTGTGTATTGAGCAGGACCGATTTAGAGGTGATTCAATTTATACTGACTATATAATAGAATCGGACCTCGGATATTATGGTGTGCATGCTCTTAATCCCGATATAATAACGGGCACATGTACTTAATATTTATTTCTTTGATTTACCAATGGGCAAGATTTATGGGTTAAATCAATAGACTTGGTAAGTTGGTAAATGATATTATTTACATGGTGTGCTATTGATTATAGGAAGAAACTGTAGCTATGTATTAGGATGATGATGTCCCCTTGAGGAGCTCATAAAGATCATCATGTAAATTCTGCAGGTGGACTTGATCTAGCATGATGAAAATGTTGAGTGGTACTACTCATGGAGTTAGATGTTAATTAATTAATTGTCAGTAAATTAATTAATTAACGGACATTCGATATCTTAAACACGGGGAGATATTTGTACAATTAATATATAGAGCACATATTTAATTATGGGGTTGGTGAGGTAGATCAAAGATGATCGCTTTAGTGGAATGGATCATCATTAATGGATCCGGTTCGGATCCATTGGGTGACCAAGATACAACTCCTCCTCATGGTCCCTATTGTAGCCTATTAAAACCCTCACGAAGCCTAGATCCAATGGACACGATTAAAAGGAGGCTTGGGCAAAATCTATAAATAGATTCCAAGGCTTGGGCAAAAAAAACCAAGGGTTTTATTTTGAATCTAATTCCTCCTCTTCCTCCCCTCCTAAGGCCGACAACAAATACCCAACCATTAGGGTTTTGGCAGTAATACTTCGTTCAGTTACGTATTGCTATTAATTATCTCATGACCCAAGGAGTACCCTGACGGCCCGTTTTATTAACAAAAAGTAGTTATTATTAAACCAAGTATTCAAAATTTTCACCCTTCTTCTTTGGTCGATGGCAACAACCTCCCTTTGTGAGTGGTTCTTCCCTTTATTCTCCTTTAGGTCGGTAGCAACAAGGAAGGGGAGCTCTCCTTGGTGGCCGGCACAAGCAAGGGAGAAGGAGAAGGGTGTTCGGCCAAGAGGAGAAGAAGGGGACAGCTTGTGTTGGAGCGAGCAAGAAGGAGAAAAGGTGGTCTAGGTGGCTTCATTTCTTGGAAGATCGTTGCCCACACAACGTCCAAGAAGAGGATAGGTCATACAATAAAAGATTAAGAGGTAAACAAGAGGTATAATTCTTGTTTAAGTTTCTTTCTTGTTCTATGCAATTTGTTTGTAATTGTATGATCATGGACCTCGAAGATAAACACAAAAACCAGCGATCCGTACATCATATATTCCATGGCTAATCGAGGAAAAGAGTTAAGTTGCTTGAACAACAAGTTTGTTCAAGCGACGACTCAAATCGAGAAGAACGATGATGAATCGGTTGCTTGGGTAATCCATTTTCGTCCGAATTAATTTTTTTTAATCCAGGGATGCGAGATAGGATCACCATGCACAAGCGACCGAGGTGAAGCGAGAAGCGAAGCTTCAACCTTCAGTTAGTGCCTATAAGATTCATATATCTCCACAATGGTATGATATTGTCCACTTTGGGCCTCACCCCGAGAGTATGCCGAGCTGAAAATAATTGCATAGCATCTCCCATGTACGTGATACAATATCCTGTTGATACAAAGCTTTTCGGCCACAATCACATAACATATATATATGGATATAATTCATAATGCACAACGGAATATACTGACAAATAAAAAAGATACAAAGACTCAACTATGCACTCTGGAGTGACTTTGACACAGCAAAAATCATAATAGAAACCACGTCCAAACTGAAACCACATCAAAAGCCCAAATACACACAACACATCCGTATACCATAAATACCGAAACGATATAGGATAAAATCCCAAAATAACAATCCACAAGAATACAACAACATGGAAATAATATCCAACCATTCGGCGTGAGATGGGATCAGCTAGCGGAGCTCCGAACATCCAAGGAATTTTCTACCTGTTACCTGGGCGACAGAAAACCCAGGGTCAATGGTGGTGACTATAAACTCAGGGGTAATATATAGGAAGTGTTTGAACAACATATAGGATAAAGAGATCTACAAGTATACATGTGAAGATCTACAGGTATACAGAAAGAGTCCAACAGACATACAATCCTAAATGTAATAACCAGTAACCACCAGTATAGTCATACTCAATGCATATACTAAACTGATCAACTGAACATGAAGTAATGTACTAACGTACCTGACGGTCTGCAACACCATAAGCTATATCATCCTGAACAGGTATATAATAACATAACCCATATAACATACAAGGTCAATCCCATATCTGACTAACACTCAGACATATGAACAGTATATAATCACATGTAATAACAACCCGGTCCATACTACACTATGACATGATGCTAATCAAATGCATACAACAATCTGGACCAACACATACATCATCCTCAACACATAGTAGTATATAATATGTAAATGGCATATAACATGATGAATAAGCATATGCAGCAAACATAGCTCAATCAAATGCAGTATCTCACAAGCATATGTAAAACATATATCAAATACATGCAAACATATATCTTGACAATGCATATTCATGGCCATGTTTGTGGACCCATCCAACCACGACCCCAGTATGGCCTAGGTGGCACAAGACATGTCGATCACATTCTCAAGCTATTAGGTGGTCGTAACCCTCACAAGTCTAACGACTTTGCATGGTACCTTCGTTACCAAATGATTACCCTACTCGAAGATCAATAATTCTTTGACAATGAGTCAAAGAAAATTATTGGTGCAATCGGCCCAGGTCACGATTGACCAGGACTCGAGTTTGACTCGAGTGATGTTTTGATGTTTCGACAAAAACATATGACAATGTAATTGTCATGGGAAAGTCCAAGTGGAACACTTGGCATTTGGTAAAGTCCAAGTCTTGAGTACTTGGCATGAAAAGTCCATGTGGGACACTTGGCACATGAAAAGTCCAAGCATGGGTCTTGGCAATGTAAAAGTCCAAGCATGGGTCTTGGAAATGTAAAGTCCAACATGGGTTGGCAAGGAAAGTCCAAGCATGGTCTTGGCATGAAAAGTCCAACATGGGTTTGCAAGGAAAGTCCAAGCATGGTCTTGGCATGGAAAGTCCAACATGGGTTGGCAAGGGAAAGTCCAAGCTTGAGTCTTGGCATTTGAGAAGTCCAAGGGTTTGATATTGGCAGCGTAAAGTCCAAGCGGGAGTCTTGGCAGCATAAGACCAATGGTTGGCGGCGTAAAGTCCAAGCGGAGTCTTGGCGGGGTAAGTCCAATGTGCCTTGGCGGTGTAGACACCGTTAGCATGACATAGCCGAGGGAAGCACCTGGAGGCTAGTGCAATGGATGAACAAGTCATGGATGACTTGGAGGGATCCGAGAGGCGTGAGGCTGATGGAGGTGGCTAGAAGGCTTAGGTCTAGGCTAAGGGTGGTCTAGCAAGTATGGGGGCACCATACTTGGGTTAAAACCTCATTCTTGAGGTTGGCGATCGACCGCATTATGGCGGTTGAGTCGTGAGTCGACTTAGTTCGACCGCCGCTTAAGAGCGGAATCGCGTCATACGCTCATTAGAGCAAATGATCGATGTATATGGCGGCCGACCGCCGGTCGGCATCGCTAGTTGACCGCTAGCACGCGAGGAATGCTCGTGGCCGATTACGCTACCGGTCGGCGATTACGCAATGTTGGCGCGATCGCTAAGAGATCCGTTGGAGTTTTTCCAGCGTGGATCGAGCCGTTGTCTCACGACAACAGTGGCATCAGTCGACTGGTGACTTATGGCAGTCGACTGATGGGCGGAAATCCAGGTCGCGCGGAAGGATAAAAGGAGCTCGATGGGAGGATTTTTGGCAATGGTTTCTTGAGCATCTTTGGGGCGATTTGTTGCTACAAATCAGAGTCTCCAAGACCACTCTTCAAGCAACCAAAAGCAAGCAATCCAAAGCATTTGTAAAGTGTTTTCTTTACTTGTATTGCATTATTCTTCATTGTATTTGCTTGTTGCTTTTAGATTATTGTTGTAATCTATTGTAAGAGGTTTCTCCACCTCCGACTTGTGTCGAGAAGGAGTATTTGTGATTAGTGATTGCATTGGCATCGCTAGAGCTCGTTAGAGCTCAATCCGTGGAGTAGGAACCGTTTCGGTTCCGAACCACGTTATATCTCGTGTTGTGTTTGTGTTCGTGATTGTTTGTATTTCGTTATTGCCTTCATTTCTATATTCCGCTATGCTAACGAAATTGTAGACACGATCAAGATCGAATTCCATCTTCGTACGAATTCAACGCTATTCACCCCCCCTCTAGCGGCGTCAAATCCCCAACAATTGGTATCAGAGCAAGGTTGCTCTTCAACGGATTAACAACCGGGAGAAAGACGCTAGAGGGTAAAAGATGAAAGTCCAAGATCAATTAGGTTGGGACATAAACACACCGGTGCCCTACACTCTATACGGACGAGAAGGATTCAATTCTTGGAAGGGAAGAATTGAGGATTTTATTATGATGAGAGACTTTGAGGAATGGTCCATTTTGATGGATGGATTTGAATATCCAAGAGGACCAAGAGGTGGATTCCTCAAAAAGAAAAGATGGACCGAAGAGCAAGTTCAAGCATCCGAGAAAAATGATAAGGTGATAAAATTTTAATTGATTTAATGCCTAACAATATCTTGTGTATGTTAGGTAATTATGTAGATGCTAAAGAGTTATGGAGCCAAGTGGCAAAGCTCCATGAAAACTCATCATCGGTCCAAGAAGAAGAAGAAGAAGAGGAGTGCTCACCCTCTCAAGCTCAAGAAAGTTCACCATCAATTCAAGAAGATAAGGAGGGTGAAGATGAGAGATCATCCTCACAAGGAAGTGAGGATTCGGAGGTTGATAGGGAATCAACATCCGGATCAGAAGAGGTGGAGGAAGTGGAAGAAGCATCCACCTCAAGGATTGAGGGGGAGGAGAGAACCTTAACACCGGAGCAACAAGAAGAACCATCTACATCCGGTAGAGAGGAAGAGCAAGCTCAAGAATCCACTTCGACCACCACAACCACCCTAGGTAACTCAAGCATGTCAATTAATAATAAAATGAATATTATATGCTTTGAGTGTAGGGAGAAAGGACACTACAAGAGTAAGTGTCCTAAACGGGTTAAGAAGACTCCATCCGTGCCAAAAGTCAAGGAGACCGGTGCCTCAATGAAAAAGGGCAAGGAGCAAGTGATTTGCTTCAAATGCCGACTACCGGGTCATTACCGGAGTCAATGCGAAGGAGAAGAAGGGAGCAAGGAGCATCACAAGTAGGGGAGCTACTAAGGCTAACCTAAGGTATATCAAGTTAATAATGCTCTTTCTTTAGTTAATAGACAAAAGCATGCTAGAAATTTCAATTCCCTAGCAATTTGCCATGAAAAGCATGCTAATAGAAATAAATACTTTTGTTTAGGAGCTAAAAATATTCACTTAGATAATAAGGAGAAATTTGGGACTAATGTCCCTAAAAACAACTTATCTAAGGACAAACCTAGGTCAAATAACTCTAGAAAATTTTTACCTAGGGAGACAATTAGAAAGGTGCAAGAGCACCTAGGTCTAAACCCTAAATGGACTAGGCATATGCCTAGGAAGTCCAATGCCCAAGATTTAAATCAAAATTCTAAAATCGGGCAATTAGAAAAGGAAAATCAAGTCTTGAGGTCAAGGCTTGAAAAACTTGAAAAGACCCTTAAGGTTATGCAAAATCAAATGCAAGGGTCAATTAGTCAAACTTCTAGGTCCAAAAGTCAAAGTCAACACCTAGGACCTAAGAGTCAAAAGTCAACCAAAGACAAGCAAGGTTTGGGTCACAAACCTAAGCCCAAGGTGACTTACCATAGTGTTCCATTAGATTATGGGACACTAACTAGGTCTAGGAAGACCAAGGTCAATAGGAAAGTCATCCCTAAGGTTGACCAAAGGGTGTGCCTAGTGGCTAAGGTTTCTAGGAAACCTAGGGTGGCCACTAAGAAGGTTGCAAGGGGAGTTACCCCTAGAGTCAACCTAGGTAAGACCCAAATGACCAAGGTTAATAAGCCTAGGAGGGTCATTAGGAAGGTATCTAGGGAGGTTATCCCTAAGGAATACCTAATTAACCCTAGGAGCTCAAATCGGTTTTGGGTTTCTAAGAGCGTGATTGATTCACGCTAGATGGGTTAGGGTGTGCCAACCTTAAATGGATGGGTAGTTAACTCAACCATGGCAAAGGTGACACTTTAGGTTATTTTCAAGGTTATGGATACCTTGGAAATAGGGTTGAATTATGATCCTAAAAGATTTTAGGATGTGCCAATATTAGTTATGAAGTTTGATAAAATGATCAAATTGGCACAATTAGGGTTTAGAGTATTAGTGTGTCATTTTGGGTTTTTGGCACACTAGGGAGATTAATGATAATATGGCAAAATATATCTAACTATATCAAATGACAATTAATATTAAAATTTTGGTATTACTATACCTATATATTTTATATGCCATGTTTTGATTATCATATGCCATGTCATGACATCATGCCTATTTCTATGATTTTATATGTCATGTTCATGTTTAGGATTAAGGATTAAATGTCATGTGTTTTTAGATTTCATATTATGCCATGACATCATGATTATGAGCATGTGTTTATCTATATCATCTCTAATGCCATAATCATTCATGCATTTAAGATATTTTGATTGAAATTGATTTAAGGACAATGGCATGACTTGGAGTCCCATGTATAAGGGAATCAAGTAGGGTTGCCTTAGAAAAATGCATGAAACCTTAGATTAAATGAACCAAAACCCACATCTCACATCCAATTGACATGTATGTGTATTTATACACCCTAGATACATGTGAGATGCTAGGATATGAGTTAAGTTCAAGGTGCATAGTGTTTGCATCTAGATGAACTAAAACTCATCTTATATGATTTGTGGATCATTGGGAGAGCATGTGTACAAGTCATGTACATAGAGCCCAAGGAATATGATCCAAAATAAGGTTTTGAAAACATTTTAAAATTATTTTGAAAAACCTTGGTGAAGTGTATCTTTTGATAGCAATCACCATTGATAGAGTTGATACAAAATATGGCCAAAACATTGAAAATTTCAATGGTTTTGAGTTTTGTATCAAACTCACTATTTTATGGGTAAAATAATTTTCAAATATTTTTCACCCATTGTGTGTGTCATAAGTATTATACGTATGAATTTTCATGATTTTTCGAATTACATATAATTATTTATGAATTTTCAAAATTCATTTCTAATAGCTGAAAATCGAGATTTTCAGTTATCGATCGCTATGTAATGTGGCGATCGATGTGAGTAATGTGATCGGCCGATTATATCGTCGAGTTGCCAGTCTGATTTCGGGTTAATAAGGTTTGTTTAGCCCATGTTCATCTATGGAAAAGGTTCCTAATCACTCCTAACCCTAGGATATGCTTTAGAAAGCATTATAAAGGGTAAAAATCCATTGGATATGGATTAGGAGATGTGTTAGGTCAAAGTATCAAATTTAGGGTGAGTGAAAGTTCTATGTTGAACTTAGAACCTTAATTTTGATGGTTTAGAGTTCCTATTGGCTTAGGGGCTTCCCAAGGACATTGTTGGTGCAATGGTCAAGGGGGAGCAAGCCTTTAGGGGGAGTTATCCATCTTGGGATGATGGATGTGTTTTTCTCCTTGGAGAGGAGAAGTTATTGGGAGAGTATCATCAATTGGGAAAATTGATGGGTTTTTGATACCCAATTTGGAAATTGGGAGAGTGAATAGGATTGTCTCTCTTGAGTGATATGGGACTTATCACTAGGACGATGGTAGGCATCCTAGATATTTTTTCAAAAGGGAGATTGTAAGATCTCATTGGAACATGAGACATTGACCTCCTTGGAGAGATAACCTTTTTGATGTTAGTCAAAAAGGGGGAGAATGTTTGGGGGAGAACATTTGGAGAGTGTTTACCAATTTGGGATAATTGGTAAGGGATTTGAGTTAGAGGTCTAACTCAAATGATTTGTTTGGTTTTTGTCAAACATCAAAAAGGGAGAGATTGTTGGTGCAATCGGCCCAGGTCACGATTGACCAGGACTCGAGTTTGACTCAAGTGATGTTTTGATGTTTCAACAAAAACATATGACAATGTAATTGTCATGGGAAAGTCCAAGTGGAACACTTGGCATTTGGTAAAGTCCAAGTCTTGAGTACTTGGCATGAAAAGTCCAAGTGGGACACTTGGCACATGAAAAGTCCAAGCATGGGTCTTGGCAATGTAAAAGTCCAAGCATGGGTCTTGGCAATGTAAAGTCCAACATGGGTTGGCAAGGAAAGTCCAAGCATGGTCTTGGCATGAAAAGTCCAACATGGGTTGGCAAGGAAAGTCCAAGCATGGTCTTGGCATGGAAAGTCCAACATGGGTTGGCAAGGGAAAGTCCAAGCTTGAGTCTTGGCATTTGAGAAGTCCAAGGGTTTGATATTGGCGGCGTAAAGTCCAAGCGGGAGTCTTGGCAGCATAAGACCAATGGTTGGCGGCGTAAAGTCCAAGTGGAGTCTTGGCGGCGTAAGTCCAATGTGCCTTGGCGGTGTAGACACCGTTAGCATGACATAGCCGAGGGAAGCACCTGGAGGCTAGCGCAATGGATGAACAAGTCATGGATGACTTGGAGGGATCCGAGAGGCGTGAGGCTGATGGAGGTGGCTAGAAGGCTTAGGTCTAGGCTAAGGGTGGTCTAGCAAGTATGGGGGCACCATACTTGGGTTAAAACCTCATTCTTGAGGTTGGTAGTCGACTGGCATTATGGCCGGTTCGACTGCCGTGAGTCGACTTGAGTTCGACTGCCGTTTAAGAGCTGGAACTGCTCTGGAAGTCGACTGCTCATTGGAAGCGATCGGCCCGATGTATCTGACGGTCGGCCAAGTCGTGATCATTGCTAGTTCTTTCGCGAGGAGAATGCTCCGTGGCCGATCGAGCCATTGTCTCACGACAACAGTGGCATCAGTCGACTGGTGACTTATGGCAGTCGACTGATGGGCGGAAATCCAGGTCGCACGGAAGGATAAAAGGAGCTCGACGGGAGGATTTTTGGCAATGGTTTCTTGAGCATCTTTGGGGCGATTTGTTGCTGCAAATCAGAGTCTCCAAGACCACTCTTCAAGCAACCAAAAGCAAGCAATCCAAAGCATTTGTAAAGTGTTTTCTTTACTTGTATTGTATTATTCTTCATTGTATTTGCTTGTTTCTTTTAGATTATTGTTGTAATCTATTGTAAGAGGTTTCTCCACCTCCGACTTGTGTCGAGAAGGAGTATTTGTGATTAGTGATTGCATTGGCATCGCTAGAGCTCGTTAGAGCTCAATCCGTGGAGTAGGAACCGTTTCGGTTCCGAACCACGTTATATCTCGTGTTGTGTTTGTGTTCGTGATTGTTTGTATTTCGTTATTGCCTTCATTTCTATATTCCGCTGCGCTAACGAAATTGTAGACACGATCAAGATCGAATTCCATCTTCGTACGAATTCAACGCTATTCACCCCCCCTCTAGCGTCGTCAAATCCCCAACAAAAATGACACGGGGAAATACTCTCTCACAACATCACTACACCATTGCCAAGTGATGTGTTAATTTTGAAGGTTATTTCTTGCGTCTTCCACCAAATACCGGCTTGATCCCAATAATGGTATGCAACTAACACTACTTTCTTTGTATAACCCGAGTTAAGTACTAAAAAGTACTTTCAAAGTTATACAACCTAACACGAACAACTCAGGGATCAAAATCCCTATGAAACACCATATACTAATCCTCTACAATCTACATCAGCAATAGTATATTCGCTTGTCCATTACCCCACAGGTAATGATCTGACTAGCATAGTTAGTGAAAATCCTTAATACTGTAATCTTTGATCTCCACAAGAAATGTGACTACCTGATCCCTGCTTTCCGACTCGGTATCAGTCGGTTCTCAAAGGTAATTCACCTTTTTGAAAGCAGGTACAAGACTCATCTAGTCGTTCCCATGGTCAACTCGACCCACGGTTACGAATAGTAACTAAAACCCTACAAGTCATCCCTGTTATAAGCAACTAAATGCATAGCCAACAGAAGGATATGTGATAATAGTTAACATACCTTAAACCTTGTAGCTCGGAGATGTCCACAACTTCCAGATCCAAAAACTCACAAAACCAAATCCGAGTAAAACAAAACTCGATGTTTGAACGAAATAAAATCCAAAAGTGGACTTCACAACCTAGGGCTCTGATACCAATAGAATTGTCACGCCCCAAGAGTATGCTGAGCCGAAAGTAAACAGATAGCATCTCCCCTGTATGTGATGTTGGTGCAATCGGCTCAGGTCACGATTGACCAGACTCGAGTTTGACTCGAGTGATGTTTTGATGTTTGACAAAGTAAGTTGACATTGATGTTTGACATTAATGTCTATCAATGTTTTGGGGAGATTGTTTGTACAATCGACCCGGGTTATGATTAATCGGACTCGAGTTTGACTCGAGGGAGACTTTGATGGTTGACTAGGGTTGACCATGTGATTATGGGAAAGTCCAAGCATGGGTCTTGACAAGGTAAAGTCCAAGTCATGGGTACTTGGCATGGAAAGTCCAAGTGGGACACTTGGCAAGGAAAAGTCCAAGCATGGGTCTTGGCATGGAAAGTCCAACATGGGTTGGCAAGGGAAAGTCCAAGCTTGAGTCTTGGCATTTGAGAAGTCCAAGGGGTTTGATATTAGTGGCGTAAAGTCCAAGAGGGAGTCTTGGCAGCATAAGACCAATGGTCGGCGGCGTAAAGTCCTAGCGGAGTCTTGGCGGCATAAGTCCAATGTGCTTTGGCGGTGTAGACACCGTTAGCATGACATAGCCGATGGAAGCACCTGAAGGCTAGCGCAATGGATGAACAAGTCATGGATGACTTGGAGGGATCCGAGAGGCGTGGGCTGATGGAGGTGTGACAGTCGACTGGTGCAATGTGGCAGTCGACTGGCCTGAGTCAACTAGGGTTTGACTGTGGGATTTGACCTAGCGATCGCTAGAGGTGACGGTCGACTAATTGGTCGGCGATCGGCGATCTTGTGATCACGATCGGGGTGCTCGAGTTTTGGAGAATAGAATGGAGTCTCACTCGACCGCTGCAGTCAGCAGTTGAGTGATGGCTTGATCAGTCGACTGATGGTCATGATCAGTCGACTGATGATGGATCCATTAGATTTTTCCAGCGTGGATTAAGCTGTTGTCTTACGACAATAGTGACATCAGTCGACTGATGGTCCCGAGCAATCGACTGATCGACTTTTTCCAACACAGGTAGAAGCTTTAAAAGGAGCTCATGGAGGAGGAAAAAGGTAGCGGTTCTTGAGAGCATTTGGGGTGATTTGCTGCTGCAAATCAGGTTCTCCAAATTGATTTCAAGCAACCAAGCGATCAAGCATTCAAAGAGCATTTGTAAAGTAGTTTTCTTTACTTGCATTGTATTTCATTATTGTAATTGCTTGTATCCATTTCTTATTGTTGTAAGAATAGTTTGCAAGAGGTTTCTACTCCTCCGACTTGTGTCGAGAAGGAGTATTTGTGATTAGTGATTGCGTGTGCATCACTAGAGCTCTTTAGAGCTCGATCCGTGGAGTAGGAACCGTTTTGTTCCGAACCACGTTATATGATTGTGTTTTTGTTGTGTTTATCTTATTTCGTTATTGTTATTATCTATATTCCGTTATGCTAACGAAGTTTGTAGACGAACATGCGAACGAGTTCCATCACGTATATCACGATGCTATTCACCCCGCCCTTTCTAGCATTCAAACGGTCCCCTACAAGTGGTATCAGAGCATAGGCCGCTCTTCAAGGTTTAACAACTAAGGGAGCACGCTAGAGGGTGAAGATGGAGTTCCAAGACAAGCTTGGATGGGACATCAACACTCCACCACCATATGATCGAGAAGACTTTTCGGCGTGGAGAGCAAGAATGGAAACATTCTTGATGATGGACATAGAGGATTGGTTCATCCTCGTAGAAGGTTTTGAACCTCCTAAGGATAAGAAGGGACAAGTCCTCAAGTTGAATAAATGGACCCAAGAGCAACGGCAAAAATTCAGGACCGAAGCCAAGGTAACAAAACTTTTAGAAGATTTGATACCTAATGATGTTTTGTCTAGGCTAGGTGAATATCTTGACGCCAAGGAGCTATGGGAAAAATTGCCCAAGTTCAATGAGAAGCCCCACTTGGCACAAGTAGAAGAAGATAAGGAAGAGGATGAAGAGAGTCATCCTCACGAGCAAGTGAGGAATCGGAAGTGGAAGAGGAGTCAACTTCCGGATCGGTGGAAGAGGAGGTGGAAGAAGTAAAAGAAACCTCCACCTCTAGGATTGAGGGGGAGGAAAGAATTTCCACTCCGAAGCAACAAGAAGAAGCTTCGACATCCGGTCAAGATGAAAAAGCTCCAATTCCGACACCTACCACCACCATAGGTAACTCAAGCATTTCAATTGTAAATAAAAATCATATAATATGCTTTGAGTGTAGGGAATTCGGACACTATAAAAGTAAGTGTCCGAAAAGAGTTAAGAAGTCTCCTCCTGCACAAAAAGTCAAGGATGTCGGTCCCTCAATAACCAAAAGCAAGGAGCAAGTGATTTGCTTCAAATGTTGGCAACCGGGACATTACCGGAATCAATGCCTGAAGGGGGAGAAGAAGGGGCAAAGGGGAGCATCACAAGTAGGGGGAGCTTCTAAAGCTAACCCTAAGGTAAAATTTATTTATGCACCTTCAATTTCTAGGGATAAAAAGCATGCTAGAAATAATGTAAGCAATGTTGCTATTTATCATAAAGAGCATGCTAGGAATGATAAATATTTTTGTTTAGGAGCTAAAAGTGTCCACTTAGGAAATAAAGAGAAATTTTGGACTAATGTCCCTAGAAAAACCTTACCTAGGGAATCTATTAGGAAAATACAAGAGCACCTAGGTTTTAATCCTAAATGGACTCGGCATATGCCTAGAAAGGACAATGCCCTAAGATCAAATCAAAATTCTAAAATTGGGCAATTAGAATTAGAAAACCAAGCCTTGAGATCAAGGCTTGAGAAATTAGAAAAGACCCTAAATAAGATACAAAATCAATTTCAAGGGTCTAATAGTCAAAGTCAAAGGTCTAGATCTCAAAGTCAACACCTAGGACCTAAAAGACAAAAGTCAACCAAGGGCAAACAAGATTTGGGTCACAAACCTAAGCCTAAGGTGACTTATCATAGTGTTCCATTTGATTATGGAACACAATCTAGGTCTCGGAAGACCAAGGTCAATAGGGAAGTCATCCCTAAGGTTGACCATGGTTTGTGTCTAGTGGCTAAGGTTTCTAGGAAACCTAGGGTGGCCACTAAGAAGGTTGCAAGGGGAGTTACCCCTAGAGTCAACCTATGCAAGACCACAATGACCAAGGCTAACAAGCCTAGAAGGGTAATTAGGAGGGTATCTAGGGAGGTCATCCCTAAGGAATACCTTGTAAACCCTAGGAGCTCAAATAGGTTTTGGGTTCCTAAGAGCGTGATCGATTCACGCTAGATGGGTTAGGGTGTGCCAACCTTGATTGGATGGGTAGTTAACTCAACAATGATAAAGGTGGCACTTTAGATCATTTTCAAGGTTATGGTTACCTTGAGAATGTATTTTGATTTTAATCCTAAAAGATTTTAGGATGTGCCAATATACCTTGAAGATTATGAAAAATCAATAAAATTGGCACAATTTAGGTTTAGAGGTCATAGTGTGTCATTTTGGGTTTTTGGCACACTTGGGAGATTAATAGAAATATAGCAAAAATATACTTAATTATCTCAAACGGAAATTAATATAACATGTCATGACATCTTATTTAATTTTTATCATTTATATGTCATGATCATGTTTAGGATTAAGGATTAATGTCATGTGTTTTTAGATTATATTATATGCCATGACATCATGATCATTGGTCATGCTTTATTATGCTATCATTTATGCCATGATCATACTTCATGCATTTATTTTGATTAAAATTGAGTTAAGGACTTTGGCATGGCTTGGAGTCCCATTTATAAGGGAATCAAGTAGAATTGCCTTAGAAAAATGCATGAAACCCTAGATTAGGGAGAACAAAACCCACATCTCACATCACATTGACATGTATGTGTATTTATACACTCTAGATACATGCGAGATGCTAGGATATGAGTTAAGTTCAAGGTGCATAGTTTTTTTTTTTTTGCATCTAGATGAATTCAAACTCATCTTATCTCAATTGTGTATCATTGGGAAAGCTTGTGTACAAATCATGTACATTGAGCTCAAGGAATATGATCCAAAATAAGGTTTTCGAAACATTTTAAAATCTTTTTGAAAAACCTTGGTGAAGTCTATCTTTTGATAGCAATTACCATTGATGAGATTGATACAAAGTGAGCTAAAACTTAGAAGTTTTCTTCACTTTTGGATTTTGTATCAATTTCGATATTTTATGGGTAAAATAATTTTCAAATATTTTTCACCCATTGTATTGGTCATAGGTATTATACGTATCAAATTTCATGATTTTTCGAATTACATATAATTATTTATGATTTTCCAAAATCCATTTCTGATAATTGAAATTCTGAAATTTGATTATCGATCATGCTTGGATGGCGATCGGTGATGTGATCGAAATGATCGCCAATGATCTTGATTTCGGAAAAACAAGGTTTGTTTAACCCGATTTCAGCTACGGTAAAGGTTCCTAACCACTTCTAACCCTAGGATATGTTTTGGAAAGTATTATAAAGGGTTAAAATCCATTGGATATGGATTAGGAGAGGTGTTAGGGTGATGTATTAATTTTAAGATGTGGGAAAGTTCATGTTTGAATTTTGAACCTTATTTTTGATGGTTTAGAGTTACTATTGGCTTAGGGACTTCCCAAGGACATTGTTGGTACAATGGTCAAGGGGGAGCAAGCCTTTAGGGAGAGGTATCCATCATGAGAAGATGGATGGTAACTTTCCTCATGAGAGGGAAAATGGGATTTTGAGATACCCAATTTAGAAATTGGGAGAGCATATAGGATTGCCTCTCTTGAGTGATATGAGACTTATCACTAGGAAAACGGTAGGCATCCTAGGTATCTTTGGATCAAGGGGGAGATTGTAAGATCTCATTGGGACATGAGACATTGACCTCCTTGGAGTGAACCTTTTTGATATTATTCAAAAAGGGGGAGAAGTATTGGGAGAGAGTGAAATTACCAATTTGGGAAATTGGTAAGGGAATTTGAGTTAGGGGCCTAACTCAAGGTTTGTTTTGTCAAACATCAAAACGGGAGAGATTGTTGGTGCAATCGGCCCAGGTCACGATTGACCAGACTCGAGTTTGACTCGAGTGATGTTTTGATGTCTGACAAAGTAAGTTGACATTGATGTTTGACATTAATGTCTCTCAATATTTTGGGGAGATTGTTTGTACAATCGACCCGGGTTATGATTAACCGGACTCGAGTTTGACTCGAGGGAGACTTTGATGGTTGACTAGGGTTGACCATGTGATTATGGGAAAGTACAAGCATGGGTCTTGGCAAGGTAAAGTCCAAGTCATGGGTACTTGACATGGAAAGTCCAAGTGGGACACTTGGCAAGGAAAAGTCCAAGCATGGGTCTTGGCATGGAAAGTCCAACATGGGTTGGCAAGGGAAAGTCCAAGCTTGAGTCTTGGAATTTGAGAAGTCCAAGGGGTTTGATATTGGCGGCATAAAGTCCAAGCAGGAGTCTTGGCAGCATAAGACCAATGGTTGGCGGCGTAAAGTCCAAGCGGAGTCTTGGCGACGTAAGTCCAATGTGCCTTGGCGATGTAGACACCGTTAGCATGACATAGTCGATGGAAGTACCTGAAGGCTAGCGCGATGGATGAACAAGTCATGGATAACTTGGAGGGATTCGAGAGGCGTGAGGTTGATGGAGATTTGGCCTAGCGATCGTGCGCGAGGTGGGCGATCGGTGATTAGCGCCAGCGATGACTGATCTTGTGATCAGTCGACTGGTGCTCGGGTTTTGGAGCACAGAATGGAGTCTCACTCGACCGCAACGGTTAGCAGTCGAGTGATGGCTTGATCAGTCGACTGATGGTCATGATCAGTCGACTGATGATGGATCCGTTGGATTTTTCCAGCGTGGATCTAGCCGTTGTCTTACGACAACAATGGCATCAGTCGACTGATAGTCCTGAGCAGTCGACTGATCGACTTTTTCCAGTACAGGTAGAAGCTTTAAAAGGAGCTCGTGGAGGAGGAAAAAGGTAGCGGTTCTTGAGGACATTTGGGGCAATTTGCTGCTGCAAATCAGGTTCTCCAAGTTGATTTCAAGCAACCAAGCGATCAAGCATTCAAAGAGAAATTGTAAAGTAGTTTTCTTTACTTGCATTGTATTTCATTATTGTAATTGCTTGTATCCATTTCTTATTGTTGTAAGAATAGTTTGTAAGAAGTTTCTCCGCCTCTGACTTGTGTCGAGAAGGAGTATTTGTGATTAGTGATTGCGTGTGCATCACTAGAACTCTTTAGAGCTCGATCCGTGGAGAACCATTTGGTTCCGAACCACGTTATATGATTGTGTTCTTGTTGTGTTTATCTTATTTCGTTATTGTTATTATCTATATTACGCTGCGCTAACGAAGTTTGTAGATGAACACGCGAATGAGTTCCATCACGTATAACACGACGCTATTCACCCCCCCTCTAGCATTCAAGCGGTCCGCTACACGTGATACAATATCCTGTTGATACAAGGCCTTTCGGCCACAACCACATAACATATATATGTATATAACAATAAATCACAGCGGAAATACCCCAACAAATAATAAAGAAACAACGACTCAACTATGCACTCCGGAGTGACTTTGACATAGCAAAAATCATAATAGAAACCACGTACAAATTGAAACCACATCAAAAGCTCAAATACATACAACACATTCGTATACCACAAATACGGAAATGATATAGGATAAAATCACAAAACAACAATCCACAAGAATACAACAACATGGAAATAATATCCAACCATTCGGCGTGAGATGGGATCAGCTGTCGGAGCTCCGAACATCCAAAGAATCTTCTACCTATTACTTGGGCGACAGGAAACCCAAGGTCCATGGTGGTGAGTATAAACTCAGGGGTAATATGTAGAAAATGCATGAACAACATATAGGGATATAGAGATCTACAAGTATACATGTGAAGATCTACAGGTATACAGAAGGAGTCCAACAGGCATACAGTCCTAAATGTAATAACCAATAACCACCAGTATAGTCATACTCAATGCATATACTAAAGTGATCAACTAAACATGAAGTAATGTACTAACGCACCTGACGGTCTGCAACACCATAAGCTATATCATCCTAGACAGGTATATAATAACATAACCCATATAACATACAAGGTCAATCCCATATCTAACCAACACTCAGACATATGAACAATATATAATCACATGTAATAATAACCCGGTCCATACTACACTATGACATGATGCTAATCAAATGCATACAACAATCTGGACCAATACATACATCATGCTCAACACACAACAGTATATAATATGCAAATGACATGTAACATGATGAACAAACATATGCAGCAACATAGCTCAATCAAATACAGCATCTCACAGGCATATGTAAAACATGTATCAAATACATGCATACATATATCTCAGCAATGCATATGCATGGTCATGTCTATGGACCCATCCAATCACGACCCCAGTATGGCCTGGGTGGCACAACATGACAACTATCCCAACTCCAACTACTACTACTCTCGAGTGGCCAAGTTGGGTAGTATGAACGGTAGCTAGCCGCTATAGAGCTATATGCTACCCCATGGGGGTCCCTTCTATAAGTTGCACCGTCACTACACATGAGTAGACGAGTACCGCACATAGGACAACTGCACATCACTCAACCACCATCTATAGTGGGCGAGTGCGCTAACTACCACTTTGCACAGTGGCCAAGTGCGCATCTCCATCTACCACCATCTATAGTGGCCGAGAGTGGCACATCCAATGCTTTGCACTCAACCATGCTACCACTACCCCGAGTGGCCAAGGAGGCAGGATGACTAACGACCCATCTCAACCACAAGGGAGACCCCATTCAATAGCATGCATGCAATGTAATGATGCATAGCTCCACATACGTATCCCCGCAACACTCCCTATCCCATGGGGAGTCCTGGTCAATAAAAAGGCAACTATGTAAGGACTACTAATCCACAAGACACTCTCTCTACCACACAGAGAGTCATACACAACTTACAGTCAACCACGGTAGGACCTCCAGTCCGTAGTGATATACTATCGATAATCCATATAACCATACACAGATACATGATCCATAATGGATATACAATCATGTTAGGATCTCCAGTCTATAACCACATATTGATAACCACACACTCTTATCTATGCACAGATGACTAGATCCACCATAGATACACAACTAATATGTATACGATACAGAAATCAACTCCATAATCTAATCCATCACCTAACCCTAGTGATGTAACACGGTAACCCAATCTGAGGTCACAAAGGTAACCCTAACTACATGTACTTAACTGAACATCCATCAGCTAACACACAATAGGGTTTGTAGTTCATATCCGTGATAAATGAATGATGAATTAACAATAACATATCTCAAAGTTCAAGGCTAAGTACAAGCACATGATTAAATAAGAGTGGAGTCAAGGTAACAGAATTTAGCATAAATCTAAATTCATGCACCGGAACTAGTCAAACTACCTGACTAGGGTAGATATTACCCACCTGATATGAAGAACACCAGTTGTCTTCACGTCCGAG
This sequence comes from Wurfbainia villosa, assembly GCA_025175895.1. NCBI lineage: Eukaryota > Viridiplantae > Streptophyta > Magnoliopsida > Zingiberales > Zingiberaceae > Wurfbainia > Wurfbainia villosa. The sequence continues at coordinate 8,985,437 of CM045999.1, read as the reverse complement.
AACTCTGCCTCAAATCAAAGTCTTGCACACAACATAGCCACCGTTAAATTCTAACATACGACAAATGATTAAGTCGAATCCTACATCAACTCCAGTTATATCACAAAGAGTATACATTCTAAACCCCACTAGCAACTTACACCAGTTCATAACAACACCTCCACCACAAATCAAAACACTCCCCCTTGCTATTAATCAACCATGTTAGATCTATAATTTAGATCACTCACAACTAACCTACTTCATCCATAGCTGAATTCCAATGATTCCACAGCCGATTCATCCCACAAATCCATCGTAAATAAAACATAACACATAATCAAATCACCATCATCAACACAGAACAAACCATATCATCTTAACATCAAACTAATCACATACACAAGTTGTTCACCCCTCCATCCACAACTTCAATCAGCCCATAACCGAACCAATTTCCAACTCAACTCAAACTCACCATTAATAGTTCCACAACAGAGCACATACAACCCATTGTCGTTTCACTATATCCAAGCTCACAGCTCATTAATACAACATAACCAACGTAAAATTGTAATCAACCACTACCAAAATCAACCAGATCCCTAAAGAACAATTAACTAACACTCCAAATCAAGCTGTAATGCAACATACCTTCCCGTTCCAACCTTAGACGTCGGATCTCCCTCTTAGCCTCAACATCAGCTTGCGAGATGACGATAATCCAAGTCAGACATCGTCGCCAAGCATGCAATGGAGAAGAAGAGAAAGTAGGCAAAGTTCGAGGGAGTGGCGCACCGGATTGGGGTCATCATCAAGAACCCTAAGCCGCTAGCTTCTCCTCTCGATATCGCCAACTCGAGCAGTTGCAGCGTTGACCGACGAGAGATGGCAGAGATCGACCGTAGCTCGAACCGAAATAAGATGGAGCTGCGACAAATTGGGAGATAGGAGAAGAATCTGTGACATGAAGAAAAGATCGAGTAGAGGAGCCATAGCGAATGAAAACTCAGAGAAGACAGCGCGATCGAGAAAATGGAGATGGGGAAATCACGACGAGAAAGGAAACAGAGGAATTGCGAGATCGGGTTCGACAGGGGGTTTATAAAAGCCGTATAATTTGGGTTGAGCTAGCCTTGGTCAAGGTCCAACCTAGGTTAAGCCCAAACTTCCAATTAGGCTTTAATCTTCCTCCAAAACAGTCATACGAACCTCTTTTAAATCTGGAAAAATTTCTATGAATTCCTAAGAAATTATATAAGACAATTCCTCTATTAACAAGGGGTATTATTATTATTATTATTATTATTATTATTTGGTATCTTACATTCTCCCCCACTTATAAAAATTTGGTACCCAAATTTTCGACTCATGTACGAGTACGAGATGTCACAACAACCATCTTAAGTATCTGGAGAAAAGTCACACACCTCAAGTAACTAAGTGGCGTACTAAGCTCGAATATTATATTCCAGCTCTAACACTCTCAACCGACCTATTAAAAGATAAATAATCGTACCAGAGTGGAGCTCTATATCTATGACCATTTGGATACTTTGCCAGAATCGTAAGATGAACCATGAATCACTATCGAAAATGATACTCAAGGATACTCCATGGATATAACTCCATCAAGTGATCCAATGAAATCCACCTTACGGTTCGATAGAAAATTAGTAGACTTGACTAATCGACCACCGATTATCCAAATCCCATCAAGTCCCTTCTCGAATTCTAGATAATTTTTCAACTGTGTAAGATACGGGAAAAAAATATGATAATTTAATTATATGGATTAGCCCTTTTAAAGAACAAAGTTAGGTTTAATTGTTTGCCACGTTTAATTAAGGTTGGGGTTTATTAGGGCTAGGCTAAACTTAGATTAGGTTTGAGCTTAAATCCAGTTCAAGACTAAAGTGGAACGACTTATACAAGCCTAAACCTAAGCGAGCACCGTATTCTCTTCTCCTCTTCACAATTTTTGAGTGTTCCTCATCGCGATCGCCGAATCCCCTCTTCGGTTCTCTTCTTCCTCTTTGCCATGGAGTGGGTTGCTTAGCTAGGTTCTCGTCGACTAAAGATCAGTGGCCTAGCGAGAGGAAGAGAGCTAGCTGCCACCTATGGGGCGGCGATTGTGGATCAGGGGGGAAATGGAGATGACAGTGGGGAGCTGCCATTGATATCTCTGTCGGCGATGAGGCAAGCCGGATCGACTTCATTGACGTCGTAGCTGAGTAAGCACTAGTATCGTCGTTTTCCTTAGGGCAGCATAGTGATCTGGCTTCAGTTGATTTGGTTTTCTTTTCTCTATTAGCAATCATCGCAGCGACCAGTGGGGGATTGAGATTTGTTATTGTTATTACGGGAGTTCTATGAACAACTGAGATCGGAGAAGGTTGGCTGCTGGTGGAGATTTAGAGCCGGTAAGATTGATCTAACCTTTTCTTTTCATCTATGGATTTCTATCTTGGGTGTGTCTATTGATGGACTATCGATTGGGAGCTGTGATCTACGATCTAGCTTCTAGGGGGTGTGATCCGATTGGTGGGTGTAATCAGTGATTGTTGTTGTTGTTAATTTGAGTGCATTGATGCAGCTGTGAAGTGTAAATTGGGTATAATCCCTATTTTTGTTTCCCTTTACCTGTTTTGTTCATGGTGTTTCCAGATCGGTGATGTTGTGAGAATGGAAATGGAGATGTGTATGAGGTGTTTTCTGTTCGATGTAATTGATTGGGTTGTGGATGTTGATCAATCGGTCAAGTGTGGGACAGAGGAAGCCTTTGTTCTGCACAGTCAAGGGTGGAGCTATAATCGGAGAGTTGGTGCAATCAGGTGTGGTTGTTTTGAGTGTTGTTTAGATCTATATACTTTGATTGATCTTATTGATGTGGGAGAGAGCTTGGTTGGGTAAATTGGCAAAAAATGAATGTAGATTTGGGGATATGAGAGGTGTGTGCTCGAGTTTCTAACTCGTAGAAAAGTAAAGGATGCGAATATAGAAATGGAGTAGTGTTTAGTTCGGATATTTATCAAAAACTTGTACTTAATGTGTTGCTAGGTATTTAATCAGTCAAGTGAGGATTATTTCGAGCTTCGTATCAGGTGGGTAATATCTACCATGGTCAGGTAGTTTGATATGAATCTGGTGCTTGAATTTGGATTTATGCTATTAATTTTGATCTTAAATCCACTCTTATTTAATCTTGTGCTTGTACTTAGCCTTGACCTTTGAGATATATTGGTGTTATTCATCGTTCATTTATCCCAGATATGAATTACAAACCCTATTGTGTGTTAACTGATGGATGTTGAATTTAGTACATGGAGTTAGGGTTACCATGGTGAACTCAGATTGGGTTATCGGATTACATCACTAGAGTTAGGTGATGGATCAGATTATGGAGTCGACTGTTGTACCGTACACATATTAGTTGTGCATCTATGGTAGATCTATTTATCTGTACATAGATAAGTAGGTTGTGACTCTGGATTAGTAGTCCTTGCATAGTTGACTTTTGGGTTGACTAGGACTCCCCGTGGGATAGGGAGTGATACTGGGATACATGTGTGGAGCTATGCATCATTACATTGCATGCATGCTGTCGACTGGGTCTACCTTGTGGTTGAGATGGGTCGTCAGTCATCCTACCTCCCCGGCCACTCGAGATAGTGGTAGTAGGGTTGAGTGCAGAGCATTGGATGTGCCACGCTCGGCCACTATAGATGGTGGTAGTTGGAGATGCACACTTCGCCATTGTGCAGAGTGGTAGATAGCGCACTCACCCACTATAGATGGTGGTTGTGAGGTGTGCATTTGTTCTGTGTGCGATGCTCGTTCACTCATGGGTAGTGTGGCGGAGCGGCTAGTAGCAGGGACCCCCGTGGGGTAGCATATAGATCTATGGCGGCTAGCTACCCTTCATACTACCGAACTCGGCCACTCGAGAGTAGTGGTAGCTAGAGTCAGGATAGTTGCCATGTCGTGCCACCCAGGCCATACTGGGGGCGTGGTTAGATGGGTCCGCAGACATGTCCATGCATATACATTGCTAGATATGTATATATATATGCATGTATTTGATATATATTTTACATATGCCTGTGAGATGCTGTATTTGTTTGCTGCATATGCTTATACATCATGTTACATGCCATTTGCATATTTTATACTACTGTGTGGGTCTTGAGCATGAGCATATATTGGTTCATTCTGTCATATGCTATATTGGGTATGTTATTGTATACTTGTTCAGGATGGTATAGCTTATGTTGTTGCAGACCGTCAGGTATGTTGGTACTTTACATTACTTCATGTTCAGTTGATTTGTTTAGTATGTGCATTGAGTATGACTATACAGGTGGTTAGTTGTTATTACATTTAGAACTGTATATCTATTGGACTCCTTTGGTATACCTATAGATCTTCACATGTATACTTGTAGATCCCTATGTTCTTATATGTTGTTCATGCACTTTCTACATATTACCCCTGAGTTTATACTCACCACCATGGACCCTGGGTTTCTTGTCACCCAGGTGGCAAATAGAAGACTTCGGCACGGTCTTGGCGCATCGCCACATGATCCCATCCCACCGCTTTTTCGAGGGTCTTATTTTCGTATATCATATGTATCTCGATATAGACTTTGTTTCTATTAAAGATAGTATTGTGGGTTAATTGTAATAATTGCCTCTACGGTTCATTGTTGGATTTTGTTTACTAGTGGACGAATATACCGGTATGACTTTATTGTTGAGATTATATCTTTTATTGTGTTTGTCTTCCACTGTCGATGTTATGTATTTCCATATGTGCTCTGTTGGCTGTGTCTATTTGGATATGTATTGGTATTGTCATAAGGGGGTGTTGTCTGTTGGCCGAACAGAGTCTCCCTCGAGGCGTGACAATTTTATTGGTATCAGAGCTAGGTTTACCCCCGACTATGCCGACTCTTGCGGATTCGGTTTGGGTTAAGGAAAAGGCTCGTATACCCGTACTGGCACGTTCAACCAAGGACCGATTCACGCTGTTCCGAGGGGAGTCTGATCCCTGGATTGCTCGGGCCTGGCTGGATAATCTAGAGGACACCTTCAAGTACATGAGTTGTACAGATGAGGAGAAGGTGGGTTTAGCGGCATATCACCTCTGGGAGCAGGCAGTGACTTGGTGGAAGATGCAGAAGACTTTGATTGGAGAGTGTGAGATCACCTGGTCAATCTTCCGAGATGTTTTCTGGAGGTAATATTTTCATACTGCATTCTCTACAGCATGCCATCAGAAATTTTTAAGTCTTAAGCAGGGCGACTGTTCAATTATGGAGTATAATGCAGAGTTTACTCGACTCGTAGAATTTTGCCCTCATTTGGTATCGTAGGATGGGGATCAGATGTTCTAATTTACTCGGGGTTTAACTACGTATATTCGGGTTAGAATGTCTGGATCTTTTATCAGCTCTTATCGAGAGGCGTTGGATCGGGAAATATCTATTGAAATGACTTCTCAGCAAATCACAAAGGAGAAGGAGTTGAAAAAGAAGATGTCCCAGGGAAAGCAGCAGAAACTGGATTTGACTGCTAAGACTCAGAAGAAGCAGGATCAGAGTGGGGTTCCTTGAGGTACTGCAAAAGGATCATCTAGAGCACAGAAAGGGAGGCGACCAACTTCTGGGCAGTCTGGAGGTTCTCAGAAGAACCGTAAGAGCGGGCACATGACTAGATGTCGTAGATGTGGGTCTGGAAGCCATAGCATTTCTGAGTGTCCACTAGATCAGGATGTTTGCTACTACTTCAAGAATCTAGGACATACAAGCCGAGAGTGTACTCTGAAGGCACAGTTAGGGTTTTCATACAACTCCAGCAAGGGAAAGAGGTTTGGCCAGCATCATCAGTAGAGGTCAGCACCTAGGACGCAGACATATGGTCAGAGGCAGACACTACCTCCCACGACACAGATATATCATATACAGGGGAGTGACTCTTTAGAGATGACAGTAGCGATTCACTATACTCCAGCTCCAGAGAGTTATTATTCAGGGGCACCTACCCAGCGGTACCTACTGGCCAGCTCTCAGAGATATATTATGCCAGCGCAGTAGATTTAGCCTCCAGCAGCAGTGTCACAGAGCCAGACTCATCCTGAATGGAGGAATTCTACTACTATATCGGGAGTACAACCGCCGAATGTGGAGATTGGACGGGTTTATTCCATTACTAGAGAGGATGCTCAGCGGGCCGAGGGATCAGTCATTCGGGGTATGATTTTGGTTTATTTTATACATGCAGATACTTTGATTTATACGGGTACCTCGCATTCCTTTATATCTAGAATTTTTCTGAGTAGAATTGGAAGGATTCCTATGATTCGTTCTTGTGGGCTAGCAGTATCGTTACTATCGGGAGAGGTATTGACTAGTCATCAAGTAATCAAGGGTTGCCCATTGGATTTCGATGGGCATATACTTACGGTGGACCTTCAGATGTTAGAGATGGTGGAATTTGACATTATACTCAGAATGGATTGGTTGGCTACTTATTGTGCTACAGTAGATTGTAGAGCGAGGGTAGTGACTTTTCGACCACCAAATCAGCATGCATGGGAATTCGTTGGTACCAAAGATGATGGAGTGTCTATTATATCTACACTTCAGGCTCGAAGAGTATTGACTCATGGCTGTCAGGGGTACTTATTGTCGTTAGTCAAAGTGGAGAGTGAGGAGATACCACCCCTCTCCAGTGTGTGGGTAGTTCATGAGTATCCGGATGTATCAGGATTTGAAGCGTTCATACTGGTGGGACGATATGAAGAGGGATATTACATATTTTGTCGCTCGATGTTTAGTATGCCAGCAAGTAAAGGCGGAACATCAGAAACCCACTAGATTGTTGCAAGAAATCCCGATTCCGGAATGGAAGTGAGAACATATAACGATGGATTTCGTTACGGGATTGCCCAGAACCCGTAAAGGACATGATGCGATTTGGGTGATTGTGGATCGATTAACCAAATCCACTCATTTCCTTCCAATTCGTGGGACACACCCATTAGATCGATTGACAGAGTTATATTGTAGAGAGATTGTCATGCTGCATGGAGTGCCCGTGAGTATCATATCTGATAGAGATCCATGATTTACCTCACAGTTCTGGCAGAGTCTTCAGCGGGTTATGGGCACCGAGCTTCATCTCAATACAACATTTCATCCGCAGATAGATGGTCAGTCTGAGCGTACCATTAAGACTCTGGAGGACTTATTGAGATCATGTGTCATGGATTTCGGAGGAAGCTGGGAGGATCACGTCCATTTAGTGAAGTTTGCTTATAACAACAGTTATCACTCCTCTATTCAGATGGCTCCCTTCGAGGCTTTGTACGACAGACTTGTAGATCTCTAGTATTGTGGGAGGATGTTGGGGAGCGACAGCTATTGGGGCCTCAGAGTATCCAACACGATGCAGAGTTGGTACGTGTTATCAGATGACGATTATTAAAGGCATAGGATCGACAGAAGAGTTATACGGATCGGAGGTGAAGGCTTCTGGAGTTTTCCATAGGAGATCATGTATTCCTGTGCGTATCATCTACAAAAGGAGTCAAGAGATTCAGCCTTAAAGGAAAGTTAGCACCACACTACGTTGGACCATTCGAGATATTAGATCGGATTAGGGGTGTAGCTTATCGGTTAGCTTTACCTCCGACGCTTGTGGGTGTTCATAACGTATTTCATGTTTCTTTGTTGAGGAAATACGTGTCGCATCCTGATCATGTTCTGACAGAGGTGTCGATTCCACTCCAGCCTAATGTGACTTATGAGGAGATTCCAGTGTAGATTCTTAGTCGTAAGGAGCGTCAGTTACGAAACAAAACCATCCAACTTGTAAAGGTTGGATGGTAGCATCACACGGATGAGGAGGCTACATGGGAGCTGGAGGATACTATCCAAGCTCGATACCCTCATTTATTCACCTGAGGTATGTAGTAGTTCAAGATATTTCTTGAGTTAATTACTGCACTTAAGTATGAAATTTGGAGACCAAATTTTATTAAGTGGGTGAGAATGTAAGATACGGAATATACATATATATATAATTTAATTATATGGATTAACCCCTTTAAAGAACCAAGTTAGGTTTAATTGTTTGCCACGTTTAATTAAGGTTGGGGGTTAATTAGGGCTAGGCTCAACTTAGATTAGGTTTGAGCTTAAAACCGGTTCAAGCCTAAAGTGGAACGGCTTATATAAGCACAAACCCAAGCGAGCACTGTATTCTCTTCTCCTCTTCGCGATTTTCGGGTGTTCCTCATCGCAATCGCCAAATCCCCTCTTCGATTCTCTTCTTCCTCTTTTGGGGTTGCTCAGCTGGGTTCTCGTCGGCTAAAGATCGGTGGCTTAGCGAGAGGAGGTGAGCTAGCTACCACCTATGGGGCAGCGATTGCGGATAAGGGGGGAAACAGAGACGACGGTGGGGAGCTACCATTGATATCTCTGCCAACGACGAGGGAAGCCAGATCGACTTTATTGACATTGCAGCTGGGTAAGCACTGGTATCGTCATTTTCCTTAGGGTAACGTAGTGATCTAGCTTCAGTTGATTTGGTTTTCTTTTTTCTGTTAGAAATCATCGCAGCGACCAGTGGGGGATTGAGATTTGTTGTTGTTATTACGAGAGTTCTGTGAACAGCTGAGATCGGAGAAGGTTGGCTGCTGATGGAGATTTAGAGCCAGTAAGATTGATCTAACCTATTCTTTTCATCTGTGGATTTCTGTCTTGGGTGTGTCTGTTGATGGACTATCGATTGGGAGTTGTGATCTACGATATAGCTTCTAGGGGGCATGATCTGATCAGTGGGTGTAATCAGTGATTATTGTTGTTGTTAATTTGAGTGTGTTGATGCAGCTATGAAGTGTAAATTGGGTATAATCCCTGTTTTTGTTTCCCTTTACCTGTTCTATTCATGGTGTTTCCAGATCGGTGATGTTGTGAGAATGGCAATGGAGATGTGTATGAGGTGTTTTCTGTTTGATGTAATTGATTAGGTTGTGGATGTTGATCAATCGGTCAAGTGTGGGACAGAGGAAGCCTTTGTTCTGCACAGTCAGGGGTGGAGCTGTAATCGATGAGTTGGTGCAATCAGGTGTGGTTGTTTTGAGTGTTGTTTAGATCTATATACTTTGATTGATCTTATTGATGTGGGAGAGAGCTTGGTTGGGTAAATTGGCCAAAGATTAATGTAGATTTGGGGATATGAGAGGTGTGTGCTCGAGTTTCTAACTCGTAGACGAGTAAAGGATGCGAATATAGAAACGGATTAGTGTTTAGTTCAGATATTTATCGGAGACTTGTACTTAATCATAGTTTGCTATTATGTGCAGGTTTGCGATAGGAAGCAGGTCTATGGTCGTGAGGATTATTTCGAGCTTTGTATCAGATGGGTAATATCTACCCTGGTCAGGTAGTTTGATCTGAATCTGGTGGATGAATTTGGATTTATGCTATTACTTTTGATCTTAAATCCACTCTTATTTAATCTTGTGCTTGTACTTAGCCTTGACCTTTGAGATATATTGTTGTTATTCATCGTTCATTTATCCCGGATATAAACTACGAACCCTATTATGTGTTAACTGATGGATGTTTAGTTTAGTACATGTAGTTAGGGTTACCATGGTGAACTCAGATTGGGTTACCGGATTACATCACTAGAGTTAGGTGATGGATTAGATTATGGAGTTGACTATTGTACCGTACACATATTAGTTGTGCATCTATGGTAGATCTATTTATCTGTACATAGATAAGTAGGTTGTGACTCTGGATTAGTAGTCCTTGTATAGTTGACTTTTGGGTTGACTAGGACTCCCCGTGGGATAGGGAGTGATGCGGGGATACATGTGTGGAGTTATGCAACATTACATTGCATGCATACTGTCAACTGGGTCTACCTTGTGGTTGAGACGGGTCGTCAGTCATCCTGCCTCCAGGGCCACTCGGAGTAGTGGTAGTAGGGTTGAGTGCAGAGCATTGGATGTGTCGCGCTCGACCACTATAGATGGTGGTAGCTGGAGATGCGCACTTGGCCACTGTGCAGAGTGGTAGATAGCGCACTCGCCCACTATAGACGGTGGTTGTGAGGTGTGCAGTTGTCCTGTGTGCGATGCTCATCCACTCATGGGTAGTGTGACGGAGCGGCTAGCAGCAGGGACCCCCGTGGGGTAGCATATAGATCTATGACGGCGTGCTACCATTCATACTACCCAACTCGGACACTCGAGAGTAGTGGTAGCTGGAGTTGGGATAGTTGTCATGTCGTGCCACCCAGGCCATACTGGGGTCGTGGTTGGATGGATCCGCAGACATGGCCATGCATATGCATTGCTGGATATGTATATATGTATGCATGTATTTGATATGTATTATACATATGCTTGTGAGATGCTGCATTTGTTTGTTGCATATGCTTGTACATCATGTTACATGTCATTTGCATATTTTATACTGTTGTGTGGGTGTTGAGCATGAGTATGTATTGGTTTATTCTGTCATATACTATATTGGGTATGTTATTGTATACCTATTTAGGATGGTATAGCTTATGTTGTTGCAGATCGTCAGGTATGTTGGTACTTTACATTACTTCATGTTCAGTTGATCTGTTTAGTATGTGCATTGAGTATGACTATACTGGTGGTTAGTTGTTATAATATTTAGAACTGTATATCTATTGGACTCTTTCGGTATACCTATAGATCTTCACATGTATACTTGTAGATCCCTATGTTCTTATATGTTGTTCATGCACTTTCTATATATTACCCCTGAGTTTATACTCACCACCACGGATCCTGGTCTTATCGCTCAGGTGGAAGATAGAAGACTTTGGCACAGTCTTGGCACAATGCCACATGATCCCATCCCACCATTTTTTCGAGGGTCTTGTTTCCATATATCGTATGTATCTCGATATGGACTTTGTTTCTATTGGAGATAGTATTGTGGGTTAATTGTAATAATTGTGATTTCCTCTATGGTTTCATTGTTGGATTTTGTTTACTGGTGGACGAATATACCGGTATGACTTTATTGTTGAGATTATATCTTTTATTGTGTTTGTCTTCCGATGTCGATGTTATGTATTTCTATATGTGCTCTGTTGGCTGCGTCTATTTGGATATGTATTGGAATTGTCATAAGGGGGTGTCGTCTGTTGGCCGGACAGAGTCTTCCTCGGGGCGTGACATGCTAATTCAAGTGTTTATTCATTACCTTTGAATATATTTGCAATTTATAATTTTGAGATCCATGAAAGTTATGTTTTGATTCTATTTCTACTGCACATAGCTGATACAAGGGTGGTAAGCCTTCGAGTCAAAATCTAGGAGAACCAAGGAGGAACCTTGCAGTCATCCTCCATCCCATAACTGTAGAAAGTAGAATATGAAAGTGTATGAAATGAAATATGATCCACCTCTTCATAGGGATTATTAGGACATCCTCGTACCCCAAGAATTTATTCTAGTAGAAGGCCCAAAATAGGATACATCAACTCTAGAAGGGTTGAGGGACCCCAGTGACAGGGGGCTCCAAAAGATATCAACTCCCTGAGCTCTGACGATTTAAAAATGAAACTTGGTTAGGAGTAGGTAGTTCTCGGTAGAAACAAAAGTTCATCGGGATAACACACGATGATCCTCCCACAAGATTATAACTGGAGATCTTAGGAGCATTAAATTGATAGTGTATCCAACAATGCACAAGTGAAACTGAAATCCTAGAATCCTTTAAGGAACTTTGAGCCCACTTTCGCTTTCTCCAAGTGACACCATAATTTAGCCAAAACTGTCATCGACCTCACACACCTAACTCGCAAGAGATTTATTCCGGACAAACAACATTCACTGGACAAATGGTACTCGAATCACAGTCTCTGAGGGATCGTTAAATAAATTATTACTTGACGCAACTGTGCACTTGCGGTCATTGAGCGCAAGGGCGCTCTTCGAATCCTTGGCGATCTCAGTCGGAGATTTGGGGGCGTGCTCACGTGCATAAACTGTGTCATAACCCTAGTTGACTACTTAAGTCAAACTGAGCTCCCAAGTGTTGTGCACTCGACTAGTCGACTAGTCAATACTACCAGTCGACTGGTAAACCTCAAAGCTAAGGTTTAACCAAAGTATGATCCCCTCATACTTGATACTCACCCTAGTCCTAGACCTAAGCCTTCAATCCACCTCCATCAGCCTCACACCCTCAAGGTCCATCCGAGAGCTCCACAACTCCTTCACCCTTCGCGCTAGCCTTCAGGTGCTTCCATGCGCTTCATCATTGTTGGATTTCCGGCACCGCGGCGTGTGTGTGTTCGATCATGTTTCGTAAACATGAGCACAGCGGAAGCAATTAAAAATAATAAATCTATATTTATTACAACACACACAACACACGCATACATATTACAACAAGTGTAGACATAACCGTAAATTAAAATTTACAATAAAAGAAATTATCTACGTTATACCTTTCGTATGACGTGTAGCGGGAACGGCATCAACCGGAACGATCCTCGTAAGAGTCTCTATCCGTATCCACGCCGAGCTCCTCGGGATGACTTCGCTAAGTCACGAGCTTCGTCTTCGTACGGGTTACTAGCCTCGTGTTGAAGACGACGTGATCGAGAGATGATCACGATCCGAATCCAAATTCGGATCCTAAAACGAGTTCTCAAAACTCGCTTCTCCGGAGAGGTATTCGTCAACCAATTGACGAATCCTTCGTCCCCCACCTCAGAGGATTACCGGAGATCAAATCCCCGGTAAGTTAGCCGCTGTCGGAGCACTAACCGTCGTCCAAACGATGCTCCGACGAGAGGAGGAGAAGCTGTCCAGAAAACTGGACAGCTTGGTGGAGGATATAGGCGTCGGCCAACCAAGGAAAGAAAAGGCTCACCTTGATGCCAAACCTATAGGGGATCACCGGAGGATCGCCGGAGGGTTCACCGGCTGTAGCTTGGTCGCCGGCAAGGACTTGGACGGTGGCACAAAAGCTGGGCGGCGGCAATGAAGGTGTTGGCGCCGAATAGGAGAAGGAGGGGGTTTGGGCGGCCAAAACTTGATTAGCTTTAGGGTTAGGGTTTAAACCCTATTTTATAGAGAACTAATTCTCTTAATGGTTAATGGATCATATCCATAAAGCCCGTTAACCCGCTCCATTAAGATAAGTTAAAATAAACCAAACCATGATGGTTTATTTTAAGTTAAAATGAACCGAACCAACTTTTGGTTCATTCGTTTAAAATAAACCAAACCCTTTGGTTTATTCTCATCCATTGGATTAGAACCAAACCATTTTGGTCCATCCATTATGTCTTCATAAGACAAGGCCCATCCACGCTTCCATTGCGACTGAAACAATTTCATGCTCGCTTTATGTTTGGTCCAACCAAACATAGTTTTTCTCGGTCTGAGAATCTCATTCTCAAGCTCGTTTTAAATCCTTTGGATTACACTCGTTGTGCGTGTGACCAAATAGGTTCTCGGTTTATGTTGGCCGTCTATAATTAACCATTAATTATAGAACGATCATGAGTGGCACCTAGTAGTACATCATGATCCCCAATTAACCGAAAAGATCAAGCAGTTGATCCGAACTATTTCAAACCCTTGAGCTCGAATGATTCGTGCCCCATTCCCTTCACTCATCTTATACCCACTTGGTTCAGGACATGGTCTATTGTGTCAGTCCCCACTAGGCTGACTACGTCACACCTAGCCCAAGTATCATTTCCTCGCCCTACGGATTCTAGTTACTGCACATGTATCGAAGAGTACCTTACTCTAAACATGTAATGCTTTCAAAGACTTTAGTAACAATGACGAGAGGCCATGGGTATACATCTCCTCGCAAGGAGTGGTGAATCCTTTATAGGCTATTCAAACACCTTCGATCACTGACTTATACCCAATCATCGGGTCCACATCTCGGAGATGTTTGCTTAAGATGTCAAAGCATAAGTCTCCATGATCAAGATGACTTGAATACCGCAAGTCAAAGGAACATCGCACTTAAGCCACGAAGAACTTCATTGACATATCTATATGTAAGAGAACCATATGAAGTCTTGCGTTTGGTCACTCCCAATGAACTAGTTACCATAACTAGCATCACGATTAACTCCGGACATCCATGATGTCTCGGCCCGGTGAGAATCGGTGCTTGGATACACCAAGTATACCTCGTGCTAGTCTCGGCGGAATTGATGGTGTCAAATCGATCAATTCATCGACTAGGGATAATTCCAATACATCACAATTACACATGTAGAGATACTCACTGGTTGTTATCAATCACAAATTCTCTCATCTTTGTGATAATATCGTGGACATTGATAAATGAGTTTAAGATCCAATCAAATACATGAAACATGTATACTCAAATAGTGAATCTTCATTTATCATATAAATGGTTCATACATAAGGCGATTGCCTTAGGACATCTCTCATATATTACTAACAATCATGCTATCGGGTACCCTTAGACTAGACCTAATCCTTCAAGCCACTTTAATCAGTCTCAAGCCCTTGGTTCGAGTCCATGACTTCTCACCATTGGTCCTAGTCTTCAAGTGCTTCCGTTGGCTTTGTCATGCTAATGGGTCTCCTTTGCTAAGAGGTCTTACCTCTAGGACTTCTCCATTTCCAAGTCTCCAAACTTGGACTTTCACCACCAAGACTACACACTTGGATTTACATGCCCAAGACTACACCCTTGTGTTGGAATGTATACTGAAAGTCTAGCTCTTTTGTATGAATATTTTTATTTTAAAATAAGAATCACATGATCATTGTTTGCACTTTATATTTATTATATGTGTGCATATTGTCTAATACTTTACATTGTAGATAGCATGGTGCTTGGTGTGGCATAGAAGATCATGTTATCAGTCCCTTGTAGAATATAAGTAGAGGCTCACAACCAAGATGGTTCTGGACAAACCATTGGCATGGTTGTAGTGTAGCTTGGTATTGGTTTGTCTTGAACATAGAGTTACACTAGTACACTTAGGTGTATTGAGCAGGACCAACATAGAGGTGATTCAATTTATTGCTGAGTACATAATTGAATCGGACCTCGGATATTATGTTGCACATGCTCTTAATCCCGATATAATAACGGGCACATGTACTTAGTATTTATTTCTTTGATTTACCAAAGGGTGAGATTTATATGGATTAAATCAATATGCCCAGTAAGTTGGGAAATGATATTATTTACATGGTGTGCCGTTAATTATAGGAGGAAACCGTGTCCTACATATTAGGTTGATGATGTCCCCTTGAGGAGCTCATAAGGTTCATCATGTAAACCTTGCAGGTTGACTTAGTCAACATGATGATAAGGTTGAGTGGTACTACTCGAGGAGTTAGATGTTAATTGATTGATGGTCAGTAAATCAATTAATTGACGGACATTCGATATCTTAAACACGGGGAGATGGATGTACAAATAATGTATGGAGCCCATATTAATTTATGGGGGTTGGTGAGGTAATTCAATGATGATCCTCTAGTGGAATGGAACATCATTGATGGATCAAGTTTGTGTGGTTCCGATCTATCGGGTGGCCAAGATCCAACTCCTCCTCATGGTCCCTATCGTAGCCTAATATAAACTTCATGGAGCCTAGATCCAATGATGGAAAACAAAACTCTAGATCCGAAGGTGGAGATTAAATCTCTAGATCCGACGGTTGAGATTAAATCCATAGATCCGACGGTGGAGATTAAATCTCTAGATCCGATAGTTGAGATTAAATCTCTAGATTCGACGGTTGAGATCAAATCCCTAGATCCGACGGTGGAGATTAAATCTCTAGATCCGACGGTTGAGATTAAATCTCTAGATCCGACAGTTGAGATTAAATCCCTAGAACCAACAGTGGAGATTAAAACAAGGCTTAAGCCTAACTCTATAAAAGGGGGCTTAAGGTGGGCGGCAAGGAGTTTGGTTTTTGGAGATTAGGGTTTTGCCTATCATTGGCTTGGGCGGCAAGAAATCCTAGGGAGGTTAGGGTTTGGTTGGGCGGCTAGGGTTTGGAAGGTGGAGTGGGAGGCAATAATAGGAGAGGTTCCCTTCTTCTTCCTAAGGTGTTGCCGGCACCTATCTATTTTCCCTCTACCTTGGTCGGAGCTCAACCTATTCCTCTTCTCCTCTTGGCCGGCGGCACTAGGAGCTAGGAATTGTTCCCTTGTTTGGTTCCTTGGTTGGCCATCTTGTTCTCTCTTTTCTTGGGGCCGGTGGCATCAAGCCTTTGTGGCTTGGTGGTTGGCTCAAGCAAGAAGGGAAGGAGAGTTCTTCTTTCTTTTGATTGAAGAAGATCTAGGAAGCTTCAACTTGTGGAGGATCTTCGCCCACACGAAGTCTACAAGGAGGTTAGGACATACGATAGAAGATCGAGAGGTATAAAAGTTTTACAAGTTTTATTATTGATCTTTGCATGTTCTTATTAATATGTTTGTATGTGTTGATTATACATGTCTACATCCATATGTATTTGTATAATCATGGACCCCGAAGATAAACACAAAAACCGGCGATCTGTCCGTCGTCTATTCCGCGGCTAACCGACTAGAAGAGTTTTGTTGCTTGAACAACTAGTTTGTTCAAGCGATCGCTTGAGTCGTTAGCACGACGATGAATTGGTTGAGCTTAGGAAACTCATCCCATCCGGATTAGTTTTCATTAGTGAAAATTTTAATCCGGGGACATGGAAGCCAACGAGCCTCCGAGCAATGACATCACCTTGGACTTTTCCTTTGCTAAATATACATATTGTTAATGTAGGGGCACCAGGTAATCGAACCTAAGTTTTGATAATGACAAAGGTTCAAAGTTAAGTCATAATGTTATCTAATATGTTATGTTAAGTGTGTAGAACTTGAGTAGTCTTGGCTAACATCTGGACATTGGAAAAAGCCAAGTGGTCAAAAGATTAGATGCTAAGCAACAGGTCAAAGGACCAAGGTTAAGTCAAAATGCCAAGGTTTGTTGGATCGATCAAGAGCAAGGTGCCACCTCAGAAAAGATCTAATTAAGTAGGATTCAGATCTGGACTTTCTCAAAATTGCTAGTCTATAAAAGAAGGGCTGGACACAAACCCTAATTCAAGTTTTTTCGTGCTCAAGTACTCTCGCTCTCACAACCTTGCAATCGACCAACCTCCATGCTACAAACGTCGACCGTGCTTCTTCATTAAGTTCTTTACTTGTCGGTATATTTTAGTTTGGTTTTTTGTGTGTACTTAATTTCTATAAGGAGTGGTAAGGTTGTTACCACCTCCTTAAATTTTTGTAATTATCGTGTCTCTTACCTCCAACGAGGAAGAGATCATTTAGTTAATGGCCCGCCAAAAGCAATTAAGAATCGCTGGCCTTGGACTTGCAATCATTCGGCTGTGAACCAAGTAAAACCAACCTTGTCCTTTTGTCTTGTGCTTTGTGTTTTTCCGCTGCGATTAATTCTATTTTACAAAAGAAAGAAGAGATTTTAACATTATTCACCCCCCTCTAGTATTCTTTCCGATCCAACAATTGGTATTAGAGTCGGTGGCACTCAATTTTGGTGCAACCACTATTTTGAGGAACTTTTTTATTTTCTTTCTTTTTGGATTTTCTTTCTGTGTATTTTTATTGTATTTTCTTATCTCCCGCACTACTAATCCAAGACCAAGTCTTGGAAGTTTCTTTTGTATTTTTGTCTTTGTGAGGTGATCAAAATGATCCGTCAAAAAGGATAGTGTATCGTCCAATCTTCATTCTTTAACGAAGATGACTTCTGTTATTGGAAGAGTTGGATGTAGTGTTTCTCAAAGACACAAGTCAATATGTGGATTATCATCCAAATTGGCTTTGTTCTACTGACCAACGATCAATGTGAACTCTTGGATTGCGACAAGTGGACCAACATGATGAAGCGACAAATCAAAGCCGATGCAAAATCTACTCAAATTTTACAGTGCAGTCTATCCAAGGAGGAGCTCAACTATGTCAACCCATTCATCGGCGCCAAGGACCTTTATAACAAGCTCACCAAAATACATGAAGGGACCTCCGACACCAAGGTATATAAGCGTGATCTATTACTTAATAAATTGTTTAATCTAAATATGTAGGATAATGAAATGGCAAGCCAACTCCACACTCGGATCCAAGATATCTTGAATGACCTTCACTCCATCGAACAAAAGGTGGAGAACCGAAACATTATAAGGTACAACCTAAAATCATTCCCTAGGAACACTTTGTGGGCATCCATGGTTGATGCTTACAAAGTATCTAGGGATTTATCTTAAATTAGATTAGATGAGTTATTTTCGGAAGTTGAATTACAAGAGCATTCTAATTCAACCTCAGTCAAGAACAATATTGCTTTGGTTGCAGGACAAAAGAAAGGAAAAAAGCAAGCCTCCTCCCGAAGATGATGAGTTCGAATCTGACTTGGATGAAGCAATAGAGATGGAACTAGTTAACCTAGTTCGAAAGTTGATCAAGCGAAGAAGGCAACCGACCAAGCCAACAAAGGATAAAAGATCTGGCACAAGTCAAAACTACAAGTGTTCTGAATGCAACAAGAAGGGACACTTCATATCTGAGTGTCCACATCTAAAGAATAAGCGACCTCAATCCAAGAAAGCACTCAACGCAACATGGGAAGAATCGTCGGATGAGGAAGAACAAGACCAAGTCAACTTGGTTCTTATGGCAAGACCATCCGAGTCTATGCTCGACACCGAGTCCGAGTTCGAGACCCACATCGAGTCTGAGTTCGAGTCAAGCCACGGATTCATATCTGATTCAAAAGGATCAATCAAGTGAGTCACTCCTTAATTAAAAATCTGTATGATGCAATTAAGTTTTTAAATAAAAAATTAACTAAGTCCGAGTCTAAGGTCGAGTCTTTACTTGAGGAAGTTAAAATCCTTAAGAATAAGACTAGCCTAACCTCTTCAACTAGTCAAGTTCAAGAGGGAAACTCAACTCAATTCAAAAAACTTGAGGAAGAGAATTCTCTCTTGAAAGGGTAAGTTCAAGAGCTTACAACAATGGTGGAAAGGTTCACTTTGGGCTCCAAGGGTCTTGACCTAATCCTTGGATCTCAAAGAGCCATGTACAAAAAGACCAGACTCAGATTTAGATCAACAAGTAGATCATTTCTTTCGCTTGTAAGTCATAATTGTAGAAGAATCCAAGCATGGGTCCCTAAGTCAAGTCTAGAAACACAATTAGGTTCAACCAAGTATTGGGTTCCCAAGGATCAAATCCACCATGTGGATAGACCGTATTGATTCAATGATCCAGGGGGAGCCAATACTAAACTTGTATGCATGATTATATAAATAACTTGATTAGTTTAGTCTTTAATTTTGCATGCTTAGCTTATTTTAATTGCTTAAAGTAGAATCGATAGATATGAAATGGTTAATTAACCTTGACTACATAGTATCAGGACGCGGTGAGATGAGAGTGTTGGTGTAGGGGCACTAGATAATCGAACCTATGTTTTGATTATGGCAAAGACACAAAGTTAAGTCTACATTGTTATCTCACGAGCTAAATCAAGTGTGCAGAAAAGTGTTAAAGCTGGAGTTGAAGGCTAGCGACACCCGGAGGAAGCCGCGGTGGTCGGGCGACACTCGAGTGACTTCGGAGGGAGCCGAAGGAATCGAGTGGAAGGCCGGAAGCGAGAGCTACTATCGAGGTAAGCTCGTGTGAGTGAGAGATTGTAAGGTCGTGTCCTCTTTACGGGGATGACCGTAGGCGCCGATCCGACTAAGACTTCCTGTGGAAGGTCTAGGTCGAGATCGGACGGTTAGAAACCGTTGTATTTATCATTTTCCGAGCTAACCTCTTATTGCAGGGAAGTGGCCAAGCTGAGAGCAGTCGACTGATGCCCATCAGTCGACTGATGGGAGGCATCAGTCGACTGATGGCGACGATTCAGCTTTTGCGCTAGGTCAAAACGGATAACGTTTGACGCGGCCACTTCGCGATAAAATTTGGACAACTTCATGATCCGTTCCGAAATAAGAGGAGACAAATTCAGAGGCCAAAGTCTATAAAAGGAGGGGAGGATTCCATCTCCAAATCACATCAAGTTTATTCATCAAGTGCTCCTACAACGCCAACGCTCCAACATCGTAAGAATGCCAACGCGACGTCAAGTTTCGATCTTCTTCGTCGGCAGCAGAATCAAGTAATATTTTTGATATTGTATTCTTTGTTTTTCTTCATAACGAGGTGATGTAGGCTTGTTGCCTCATCCTCGTATATTTAGTTTTGTGATCATTGTCTCCTACCTCCAACGAGGAGGAGACGTTATAGTGCTTTGCCCTCCGTACGTGGTCTAGGACCGATAGGGCCTTGGAGTAGCAACCGCTGGGTTGTGAACCAAGTAAAATAAACGTGTTCATTTATTTTCCGTTGTGCTTACTTTGCGTATCGAACGAACGAAAAAGAAAAGATTTACGATCGCTATTCACCCCCCCCTCTAGCGACGCTTCTCGATCCAACAATTGGTATCAGAGCGGGGGCGCTAAGATTTGGTGAAACCACCAATCTAGCACGTTTTGGTTTTCTGTTCGTATTTTTCGATTCGTATTTTTTTTGGTCTTTTTCCTCCCGCACTACTAATCCAAGACGAAGTCTTGGTACGTTTCTTTTGGTTGTGTTTTTGCAAGTATTAATCGCCTTCGGAGTACCTCACGATCAAACGAGCATAACTTTTGCTACAAGTGGACTCACGAAACGATCTACCCACCAAATTGAAGCTCTCTGAGAGATCTACACTTCTTAATGGGGTTTACGCCGTAACAAGCTGTTTCCAGCCCCAAAATCCAACGTTTAGTACACTTTCGGGGACATCGAAGGTCGTAAGTTTCGAGTTTTTGTTAGTTTCTTATTCTCCTTATTTATTTCTGTTTATTTCCTATTATTTCCCGCACTACTAATCCAAGACCAAGTCTTGGAATTCTCTTTGGTTTTTATTCGTATTTTGCAAGATATTTAATGGCTCACATTGAGGGGTATAGCACCACCCGACCTCCATTCTTTAACGAAAATGAGTTCCGTTATTGGAAAGGTCGGATGGAGTGTTTTCTAAAAACACAAGTCGAGACTTGGATAATAATCCAAACCGGCTTTGCTCTACCCACCAATGATCAAGGAGAGGCCTTGGATTTCAACAAGTGGACAAATGCAACCAAGAGGCAAATCGAAGCCGATGCTAGAGCAACCCAAATATTGCAATGCGGCTTGTCCAAGGAGGAACTCAACTGCATCGGACCATTCATTAGCGCCAAAGACCTCTGGAACAAATTGATTGATTTACACGAAGGGATGGTCGATGCTATGGTATGTAAAAGAGATTTACTTTTAAATAAACTGTACAATCTAAAGATGCAGGATCAAGAGACCGCCACCCAACTACATGCGCGGATCCAAGATATCGTCAACGGTCTTCATTCGATCAGGCAAGCCATAGAGAACTGGGACCTTATAAGGTACGCTTTAAATGCTTTCCCTAGGACTACCTTGTGGGCATCCATGGTCGATGTCTACAAGGTCTCTAAGGACCTTTTGAAGCTTAGGTTAGATGAATTATTTTCCGAGTTTGAACTTCATGAGCAAACTAACGTGGTCCGGGCCGAGAGAGGTATTGCTCTACTTGCAGGACAAAGAAGGAAGCCACCTACTAAGCAAGTAGATGAACTCAAAGACGAATCCGAATCCGAAGAGGAGGCCATAATAGTCAACATTGTGCGGAGAATAGTTCGACAAGAAAGAAGGAAATTGAAGAATGAGAACCAAAAGAAAAAGGGAGCAAGGAAAGACTTCCATGCAACTTGGGACAACAGAGAAGACATAGCTTACATGGCAAGAACGGAGGAGTCCGAGTCAGAATCCGAAGCCGAGTCCAACTACAACTATGACTCCGACCCCGAAGATTATTTCGAGAGAAAACTCAAAGCTAGACCAAAAGGGAAAGTCAAGGTTAATCGCTCCTTAATTAGTACACTTTACAGTACAATTAAAATGCTTACTAGGAAATTGACTAAGTCCGAGTCTAGGGTTGAGTCGTTACTTGAGGAGGTTGAAACCCTCAAACAAGAGGCTACTCTAACCTCTTCAACTAGTCAAGTTCAAGAGGGAAACTCAACCCAAATTGAAAAACTTGAGGAGGAGAATTCTCTTTTGAAAGACCGAGTTCAAGAGGTTGAGGGTAGGTTGGAAAGGTTCCGCTGTGCTTACTTTGCGTATCGAACCGATAGGGCCGATAGGGCCTTGGAGTAGCAACCGCTGGGTTGTGAACCAAGTAAAATAAACGTGTTCATTTATTTTCCGCTGTGCTTACTTTGCGTATCGAACGAACGAAAAAGAAAAGATTTACGATCGCTATTCACCCCCCCCCTCTAGCGACGCTTCTCGATCCAACAGATAGTATGTTAGAGAAATGAAGTTAAGTGTATTCGAGTTATATAAGGATATCTAGCTTGGTACACTTAGCTAAGTGAAACTAACTGATGCTACCTCACCACATCTTAAACTAGTTAGACCATGATTTTAACCCTAAATAAATTAAGTGTATAATTTCTTAAGTTATCTTTGTCTAAGGAAGTGGTCATTGTCCCGATCAAAGAAGGCCTCTATACCTCGCCGCGACCTAGAAGCCCTCTTTTGAAATGTTCACTTAACTAACTATAGGTTAAATCCAAATCTAACCCAAG
This sequence comes from Wurfbainia villosa, assembly GCA_025175895.1. Classification (NCBI taxonomy): domain Eukaryota; kingdom Viridiplantae; phylum Streptophyta; class Magnoliopsida; order Zingiberales; family Zingiberaceae; genus Wurfbainia; species Wurfbainia villosa. Next base: position 8,962,683 of record CM045999.1, on the reverse strand, counting down.
ATTAATTCATTTTCAAGTCTTTAAAATTAACTAAATAAAATTGAAAGTCATCTCACAACATATATATGATAACTTGATTGATCATGTAGAAAGGGTGAGATGAAACATAGGATAAAAAAAACTAGGAATGTGTGAGTGTGTAACTCACACATGCTTCAATACTCTACTACCAAAGAAGAGTACATAGCAATGGGTGAGTGTGTAGCTCAACTCCTTTGGATGAAACACACTCTAAATGACTTTCAACTAAACACACTCTAAGGATACTAAAGTCATGATAGATAACATTAGTTCAATTAATTTAACTAAGAATCCAATACATCACTCAAGAACTAAACATATAGAAGTAAAACATCACTTTATGAGAGAACATGTAGTTAGTGGTAATGTAACACTTGAGTATGTTGAATCTAAATCGAACCTAGCAGACATATTCACTAAACCTCTACCCAAAGCTGAGTTTAGTTTCCTTAGAAGAAAACTAAGAATGTGTTTAGTAGAGTAGGAATTGGTTTTAGTTATATTATTTATCTATCTTTCATTTTGTTTTCTTTGGAACTAGCATATGACTTACCTTAGAAATTATGAGCCTATAGATTTAAGGAGACAATGTATCTCACAATACTTAGGTTTAATTTTATTGTGTACTGGGCCATATAGATGGGTGTGAGATGTTAGGACTCTACTCCTAATTCCAGAAGTAAACCAAGTGCATCAACATGAATCATGGAGTATAATCTTTAAACTAATCACTTAAGTGACTACTCTCACCAAGACTAGGTGATAATTTAATATCATTTGAGTTAAAGTGGAGTTGGACATTTTGTTAAGGACAATTTATTCGAATGTTTATGTTAAAATATTATTTTTCTAAAGTAAAGGACACATGCTTGGATTCACAAATTTGATTGGTTACTTCATACTTTAAGTGTTTTTGAACTTGAAAATATTTTTGAACTTTAAGTGTTTTTTTTCAAAATTAACCTTGAAAAAGCTCTCTTCATTATAGTGTTTTTGATATATGTCAAAAGGGAGAGAGAAAAGTTAAGAGGTTAAAATTTTAATTATTGTTTCAAAACTCATCACATATAAATGGGAAGGTATTATTAAGGGGGAATTTTGAAAAACAATTGATTAATGCATTTATTTCCTTGACTTTGAATCGTGTTGCTATAGATCAAAAAGGGAGAGATTGATGGTACAGAGGCATTAGGTAATCGAACCTAAGTTTTGATAGTGGAAAAAGTTCAAAGTTAAGTCATAATGTTATATGATATGTTATGTTAAGTGAGTTGAACTTGAGTAGTGTTAGCTAAAGTCTAGACATTGGAGAAATCCAAGGTGGTCAAAAGATCAGATGCTAAGAAATAGGTCAGAGGACCAAAGTTAAGCAAGGTAAGGACCTTGTGTGGAGAGGTAAGGTTGCATCCTTAGTACGGAAACAACCTTAGGCATCGATCCGACTAAGGATTCCAAAAGAAGTCCAAAGTCGAGATAGGACGATCAAAAGACTATCATTATTCTATACACTGTGCTAATCTTGAAATGCAGGTGAAGGTTGCATAAGAGTGCTCTCTGGTTGAGCTCCTAGTACTCCAGTTGACTACTAAGGATCTACAGTCAACTGAAATATGAGCTCCCAGTACTCTAATCAACTACGAAGTAACAGTCAACTGATTGAACGATAGTCGACTGAAATGTGTTGATCAGTCAAAAAGACAAGGTTTGTTGGATCGGTCAAGAGCAAGATGCCACCTCAAGATAAGATCCAATTAAGTAGGATCTAGATCTAGACTTTGTCAAAACTGCTAGTCTATAAAAGAAGAGATGGACACAAACCTTAATTCAAGTTTTTTCATGCTCAAGTACTCTCACAACCTTGCAATCAACCAACCTCCATGCTACAAACACCGACCATGGTTCTTCATTAAGTTCTTTACTTGAAGCTATATTTTAGTTTGGTTTTTCGTGTCCACTTAATTTTATAAGGAGCGGTAAGGTTGTTACCGCCTCTTTTAATTTTTGTAATTGTCGTGTCTCTTACCTCAAATGAGGAAGAGATCATTTAGTTAATTGTCCGCTGAAAGAGATCAAGGATCGCGAGGCTTAGACTAGCAACCATTTTGCCTGTGAATCAAGTAAAACCAACCTTGTCCTTTTGTATTGTGCTTTGTGTTTTTCCGCTGCGATTAATTCTATTTTACAAAAGAAAGAAGAGTTTTTAACGCTATTCACCCTCCCCCCTCCCCCACCTCTAGCGTTCTTTCCGATCTAAAACATATTTGGACTTTCCCTTGCCAAGACTTCATTCTTAGACTTTCCTTATCAAGTATCCATACTTGGACTTCTTCATTGTCAAGAATCCAATCTTGGACTTTCCCTCGAGTCTCACTCGAACTTGGTCAACCTTGACGTGAGGTTGATTACTCCAATAATCTCCCTCATGATAATCTCCCTCATATAATCTTGGATATCCCAGTCATCCATGTTGGTGAAATAATACCCCAAGCATTTATGCATTTTGATGTTTGGATAATCATTTATAGTTAGGAAATATTTGTGATCTAACTATGAATGTGTTAAGTGATAGGAAAATCTAAGTATGAAGTCTTGGTAAAGAGAAGTCCAAGTGTGAATCTTGGCAAGAAAAGTCCAAGGGAAGGTCTTGGTAGCGTAAGCCCAAGCATATAGTCTTGGTAGCGTAAAGTCCAAGCGGACCTTGACAAAGGAAGTCCAAAGGCAAGGTCTTAGTAGCATAAGTCTAAGAATGTAGTCTTGGCGGCGTAAAGTCTAAGAAGACTTTGACAAAGAAGAAGCTCATGACGAAATCGAAGGAAGCTTTTGAAGGCAAGCGCAAGGATGGAGTCATGGACTCGGAGGAATCCTGGAGGCGCAAGGCTAACGGAGAAGCTAGAAGGTTAAGTCTAGGCTTAGGGTATGGTTTCAAATATGAATTAGTCATACTTAAGTTGTGCCAGTCAACTGGTATATTGTACCAAACTCCCCCTAAAATCTTGCTCCCCCTAATCTCCCCCTTTTGATGTTTGACAATACCTTTAAGTGAGGATAACCCATAATCCCAACTTGACTCTTCTTATGCCAAAGCATAATGAAGGTTTACCAACTTAAACCTTTCATTTCTCCCCCTTTGGCATACATCAAAAAGCCTACCAAGATTTTCAATGTCTCATCTATCAATGAGATCATTCATTCTCCCCCTTGGTCCAAAATCATCTTAGATGCATTCATTCTTCTTAGTGACAAAACCTTTATCACTAAATAGAGGCAATTTTTCATTCTTCCCCTTTTTAACATCCATCATCTCTTGATGGACAAACTCCCCCTAAAAGTTTGCTCCCCCTTGATTATTGCATCAACGATGTCCTTGGAGAGTTCCTAAGCCTATAGGAAATCTAAACCATAAAAAATAAGGGTAAAAGTTTAAACTTGAACTTTAACTCCCTTAAAATTTGATCTTCGTCCTAATCAACTCTCCAATTCATTTCAATGAACACTTTCCCCTTCCATGCTTCTTTAAGGATATCATAGGGTTAGGAGCAATTAGGGTACATAGGGGTGATGATAAATAGTTAAACAACCCTTGTTAATAAAAAATGAGCATCAACAGTCGATTGTATCAGCAACCAGTTGATTGCCACTACCACCAATAGACTACTCCATGAGGTAGTCAATTGGTTTCTGCATATTGCAGAAATCAGACTTTCAGAATGAAATTTAAAAATTCATAAATAATTCTATGTTTTTCAAAAAAAAAATTCAAATTGCATACGTACAATACTTATGTCAAACATTATGGGTGAAAAATAGTTTTATATTAAAATATCCATTATTTTGAAAGATTGATATGAAGTTCAAAACCATTGAAAACTTCAATGTTTTGCCTAACTTTGTGTCAATCTTATCAATGATGATTGCTATCAAAAGATAGGCTTCACCAAGTTTTTCTAAAATGATTTTAAAATATTTTTCAAAATCTATTTTCAATCATGGTCTATGGGCTAAATGTACATGATTTGTACATTAGCTTTTCTCATGATTTCTTCATATTTTGTTATGAGTTTGAATTCATATAAATGTACTATATAAACACATGAACCTAACTCATTTTCTTAACATCTCACATGCATCTAGGGTGTATCAATACACACACATGTCATTCTATGGGTTTTGTGAGATGTGGATTTTGTTCTTCCCTAAATCTAAGGGTTCATCATTATATCTAGGCATATCCAGTTGATTCCTTTATCTAGGAGATCAAATAATGTCATTTGTCCTTAAATTCAATTTTAGTGCATGAATATGATCATGGCATAAATGATTTGCATAATTAAAAACATTTGCCACGATGCATGATGTCATGACATAATAGAAATAAACCTAAGTGTTATCATGACACTTATCACTCTAAGTACTGTCATGACATTTTAAAAGATTATATGAAGCATGATATCATGACACGGTATATGACAAATAAAACATCACAACTTTTATAATATTAAGGTATAAAAATACCTAATCTTAAGCTTAATTGTCATTTTCTAGGATTATATCCAATTTGCCAAAATGATCAACTCTCTTAAATGTGTCAAAAACCCAAAATGACACACTATTGACTCTAACCTAATTTATGCCAATTATGATCAATTTTTTTAACTTTCATATTTTTTATTGACACATCCTAAAATCTTTTAGGATCATAATTCTTATCTCATTTACAAGGTATCACATTACCTTGAAAATGTCCTAAAGTTTCAACTCTACCATGGTTAGATTAACTACTCATCCATTCAAGGTTGACACACCCTAAACCCATCTAGCGTGAAGGGATTACGCTCCTAGGAACCCAAAATCTATTGGAGCTCCTTGGATTTACATGGTAGTCACTAGGGATAACTTCCTTTAGTACCTTCCTAATGACCCTCCTAGATTTGGAAACCTCAGTCATTTTGGTCTCACTAAGGTTAACCCTAGGGATATCTTCCCTTGTCACCTTTTCGGTGACTTTTCTAGACTTCTTCGAAGCCTTAGTCACTTGACTCTTGTCAAAGTCAACTCTAGGGATGACTTCCCGAGTAACCTTGACATTCCTAGACCTAGGATTTATTTCATAGTTAAATGGAACATTATGGTAGGTAGGCTTATCTACCTTGGACTTAGGCTTGTGACCCAAACCTTTCTTGTCCATAGATGCACCTTGCCTCCTAAAACCCTAAATTTTGCCCACTATACCCATTAATAAAATTTTCCATCCTATTAAGGGTCTTTTCCAATTTCTCAAGCTTTGACCTCAAAGCTTTATTTTCTATTTCTAATTTCCCAATTTTTGATTTTTTTTATTAACCTATTAGACATATTTCTTTCTTCTAGGCATATGTCTACCCTTCTTAGGGTTAATGCCTAAATTGTTGATATCCTTAGGTAGGGTTGTGTTAGAAGTAATAACTCTAGAATTGTCCTTGGGCCTAAATTCATGAGATTTAGCACCTAAATAAAAATATTTATTTCTAAATTGATCCTTAGGTTTACTACTAGCATGCTTTTTATGATAAATTGCAAGTGCATTAAATTATGATACATTACTAAAATGCTTTTTATCATGACACAAAGAAAGAGAATTTTTAAAATATACCTTAGGATTTGCCTTAGCTCCCCCTACAAATGAGGTTCCTCTCATATCATTCCTAGGGTGACTCTGTTAGACTCTCCGAGCCGCAAAAACAGCTTTTTGCGTTGCAGAAACCTCGAAAGCTGGCCACAGATCCATATGAAGATAAATAAAAATTCATGTACATGTTTATCTACACTAGATCTACCTTAGATCTACATGGGAAGAGTGTTACCCTTGTAGCGATGCCCTTCGCTTATCCCTCTCATCCAAAAGATTATCGGATCTCGTAGAGTGTCAAGTGTACACTCCTCTACACGTATCCACACGGACAAAAGGGTGGAGAGAACCACTTAGAGTGTGCCAGCACTCTTGGGAGGTTTCTGCCATGGAGGAGAGGGAGAGAAGAAGATAGGAGAAGGAAGAAGAAGCAATCAATTTCCCTTACTCATCAATTGGCCGGCCACTTAAGGAGGGGTTATAAACATCCATGTAATACCAAGAGCCATGGCTCTTGGTCTTCCTCATGAGGTGGCACAACATGATGTGTCCATGATGATGTGGAACATCATCATTGGACGACCCTATGTCAAGTCACCATGAAGTGGCATTTGGTCAAGTCAAACTTGACCTTTCATCTTCCCTCTCAAGTCAAGTCAAACTTGACCTCTTATCTCCCATGGTTGATCAAATCCAACCTTTGATTCAAGTCAATTTAATTTAATGAATCTCTATTCATTAGTTTAAATTGACTCAATGAATCAAATCTAAATTAGACTCATTCAACACTTGAATCAAATTGAGTCCAACTTAATTAGTCTAATTTGGATTACTCTTAATCCAATTTGGTTCATCACATGAACCTAATCCTCTTGGTCCATCATATGAACCTAATCTCCATCTAATTTCCCTTTGTGTGTGACCCTATAGGTTCTTGTAACGTTGGCAATGTGCCTAAACTTATTTAGAAACATAAGCAATGAGCGGTATCTAGCAACACATCATTGCTACCCAAGTTACAAGAATGTTGAGAACCAACATCACCTTTGTGACTACTAATTGTGACTCTCACAATATGTGACAATATCCTTCTATCCTTGACATCTAGATTGAACAATTGAGGCATAGACCGTGTCATCCTTTGTACAATCTATATCTTGAACTCCAAGTAGACTCACTCTAATCAAATGAGCTCAATATCTCATATTGACTCATTTGGGTATGGCCATGCACTTAGTGGTCTCACTCTATCAAGAATCATGATATCACTCCCATTATATAGGAGGGATAGATCCCATCTACATCACTTACATCCCTCCACATAATTTGTTACATACCCAGTAATCGCCTTTATAGTCCACCCATTTACGGGTGACGTTTGACGAAGCCAAAGTATGCAACTCCTTATGTAGGGAACCATGGTGACTTTAGGTCCAAGGACTAATAGTCACATGAGAAAGTATATGACACTCATATAACGATCCATGATACTTTCTCATGGCGGGTCACTCAGTATATATTCTTCAATGCATACCCATGTGTCAACTTGATATCTCATATCTATGACTTGTGAGATCAAGTCATCGAGTTGACCTACCTGCTAGTCTCTTCGCATTAACATTATCCCTGAATATCAATACTTGACTAGGAATAATTAAGAGTAGTATTCTCTATATCATCTCATTATCGATTCAACCAATCAATTGATATAGATAAGAACCATCTACTCAAGAACGCTATTATACTTAGTTATTTGGCACCAATTCAAGTAAGTATAATAACCATAAAGAAATACCTTTATAAATATATATAGGAATATGATACAATAAGTCCATACAACAATCATCACATGATCAACTCTAGGGCTTTCACTAACAGACTCTCCCTCAGACATTGGTTCCTATACTGCCATTTTTTATTGCATTTGAAGCACACTATGTGCTCTTTGCTCTTGCGAATTGGGGCTCCAGCTTCCTTGACCTTCTCCTTACCCTTTGGCACTACGGTAGACTTCTTCTTAATTCATTTTGGACACTTTCTTTTGTAGTGCTCTTGTTCCCTACACTCAAAGCATAGTATGTGATTTTTATTTTTAATGACTATTCTTGAGTTACCTATAGGGGTAGAGGACCCGTGAGCTTGTTCTTCATCTCTTCCGGATGTAGAGGTCTCCTCCTCTTGCTCCGACATTGATGACCTATTCTCGCCCTCAATCCTAAAGTTGGAGACTTCCTCCAACTCTTCTACCTCTTCTTCGGAAGTTGAACATCTTTCAACCTCCGAGTCTACATGCTCTTGAACCGATGAGCATTTTTCCTTAGCTCCTTCTCTACTCGTGCCAGTGAGGGCTTCTCATGGAACTCTATCAATTTGCTTCATACCTCCTTGGCATCCTTAAAATCACCTATCTTGGACAAGATATCGTTAGGTACTATATTTACTAGAATTTTAGTTACCTTGTAATTTCTTTCAAATTTTTGGACTTGTTCCTCGGTCCATTTCTTCTTCTTAAGAATTCTCCCCTTCTTATCCATGGGTGCTTCGAAACCTTGCATTAATACAATTCAATTTTCTATATCACACATAATAAAGTACTTTATCCTACCTTTTCAATACACGAAATCCTAGCAATCAAAGGAAGGCGGAGCTAGAATGTTGTATCCAATTCCATCATTGGGTAGCTCCATTTCTCTTCTACTCCTCTAGCTCTTGCTCTCGTGGTGGTTAGTCCTTGAAGAGCATCTTCACTTTGATACCACTTGTTGGGGACCATTTGTTATGCTAGAGGAGGATGAATATCGATTTTTGATTTCTTTGTTTGATCGTGCTCGTTGTGCTTGTCTACAAAATTTTAGATGTAGCGTAATACAAATACAAATAGAAAAAAAACAAATACAAGCAACACAATCACAACACCATTTTTACATGGTTCGGAACCCTAGTTTCAACTCCATGGTCGAGCTATAGTGATCTACACTCACTAAAATCTCTCCTTCTCGATATGACACCAGAGGTGGAGAAACCCCTTACAAGAGCTTACAATAAGAAGCAAATAGCCAAATACAAATGAAATACAAAAACAAAGAACTAAAACACTTTACAAGAAGTGAGCTTTGCTTATTTGATGATTTGGTTGCTTTGAACGTCTTGGAAGGTCAAGAATGCAACAGAACTCCCCTTCAAAGTCCTCAAGAACCGCTATCGGAAAACTCCACCGAAGGCTTCTTTTATAACTACATCTGATTGATTTTTTGCCTTCCAGTCGACTTTCCTTACCTAGTAGTCGACTAGCCATTATACCATTGTCTCACAGCAGACTAATCCACGTCATAAAGTGTGGATCGATCTACTACCTAACCCAGAAGCTAACTGCGATAGCCACTAGTCGATTGTCATCTTGCAGAAGTCAACTATGAAACCTTCTATGCTTTGTCCACTTAATTCCAGTTGACTACTCAATCCTAGCAGTCAATCGCTAATGGCAGTCGACTAGTGCAAGCCACCAGTCGATTGTCATAGTCACAGTCAACAGTCGAACCTTAATCGACTGTTCGAGTCAAACCGAGCTCCCAAGTGTCATACACTCAGCCAGTCTACTTGTCAATACCACTAGTCATTTGGTAAATCTCAAAACTAAGATTTAACCCAAGTATGATTCCCTCATACTTGATAGTCACCCTAGGCCTAGACCTAAGCCTTCAAGCCACCTCCATCAGCCTCATGCCCTCATAGTCCATCCGAATCCTCCATGACTTCTTCACCCTTCATGCTAGCCTTCAGGTGCTTCCATCAACTTCACCATGCCATCGGGTACCCTTAGCCTAGACTTAACCCTTCAAGCTACTTCCATCAGCCTCAAGCCCATGATTCAAGTCCATGACTCCTCATCCTTGGCCCTAGCCTTCAGTGCTTCCATCAATTTTGTCATGCTAATGGGTCTCCTTTGCCAAGAGATCATGCCTCGGAGACTTCTCCTTTGCCAAGTCTCCAAACTTAGACTTTTGCCACTAAGACAACACACTTGGACTTACATGGCTAAGACTACACCCTTGGACTTTTCCTTTGCCAAATATCCATATTTGGACTTTCCCTTGCCAAGACTCCTTTCTTGGACTCTCCTTGCCAAGTATCCATACTTGGACTTCCCCATTGCTAAGACTCCAATCTTGGACTTCCCCTCGAGTCTCACTTGAGCTTGGTCAACCTTGACCTAAGGTTGATTTCTCCAACAATCTCCCTTATGACAATCTTCCTCATATGATCTTGGATATCCCAATCATCCCCTAGTCATATAGTCAAACCATTTTGTCAAACCCATTATCAAACATCAAAACTCTACTCGAGTCTGGTCAATCATGACTTGGGTAGATTTCACCAACAGATTCCATTGGCTATCACAGAACCAAAATGGCCTACTTTAAAACAACCTCACAAAGTAATGGTAGTAAGTCTAGGAAGGCTTGCGGAGTTTTCGTGATAGGTTCCCTTAGTTGATTATGGTCTCCTTTGTATGGATACCACGAAAAGTAGGGGTTATATTTATGTAGATACATCAATGTATCCTCAAAAGAGGTCATCGATTATCGTAAGATAGACCACGTTTAGGGAAATTTATTATTATAAGAGAGAACTATCAACTCAATAGATACCTTGGTAAACTGAAAATCCTAAGATTGTCCCTAAACTATGATTTTCAGACTTGCTCTTTGTTCAACTATTTTCTTCATTATTTGATCAATTTCATACTATTTATTTCATCTAGATAACCTACTACTACACGTATTCGGTACTTGACAACCAGTCCTTGTGGATGATATTTTTATTATTTGACAATAATCGTGCACTTGCGGTATCACAACATCAAGTTTTTGACACCGTTATTGGGGATTACACTTATCAATATCGATTTATTTGCAATTTGATTAATCTAAAATTCTTTATTTTCATTAATATTTTTCTAAAATTTTCATTTATTCCCTTTTATGACTTATTTCCTTTTTTGTTCTTGCTGTCATAATCTAATTTTCTTTTTCTTTTTTTTGTAGCATAATTTTATTTTCCTTATTTGAAAAAAAAAATACTTTCCTTATTTGTTTCTATTTTACATAATTTCTCTTTTCTTATTTGTTTTTTTTACTTTCCTTAATTTCTCTTCCTTTATTTGTTTTTTTACTTTCTTTAATTTTCCTTCCTTATTTTTTGTTCCCTTTTTTATCTTTTATTGTTAATCCAATTATTCTTTTTTTATCTTTTATATAAAGATAGGCACTCTACCTCAAAGATTTGATTAATTTAATAATGTAATTTTTTTTACTTTTATTATGAGATTTGTGGGAATAAGTGGATGTCATCTACAATTACAATCAATAGTCACAAGATAATCCATATTCATACACTCATAATTCTAGTCGAAGAAACCCTCAAACAATTCCTTATAAAAATTATCAAGACAAAGTTGGGGATGACAACTATGAACCATCATCTTAATTTTATTAGGCATAAAACTCCAACATAGAAACCTTACTCAAAAATTTTGTTAGGCAATGAGGAGTCTAGATAAAAATTTAGACTTTAGACAACAAAAAGAAGAAGAAGAAGAAGCAATTGAATAACTAGTTGCTACTTTCGATGATTGTACTTACCATACTATATTGGGCACTCAATTTTTGAAGGTGACTAGTTCTTCTCCAAGAGCTCTGAATATATTTTTAGATCAAATAGAGACCAATCCTATTGAACATTGCAATACTATCACTCTTAATAGTGGTATAGCTTTGGAGGAACCTAAGGTGAATAAGGAGGGAGAAAATGACGCATAAAGCAAAGGAGATAAATCAATTCAGACACCACATGAAGAGAAACTTGAGGAATATGAAATTGATACTTTGATCAAAGAGTGCATTGCTTCAATTCAAATACCTCTGGACCTTAAGGATTTAGAAAAGCCTTTCTTAGCTATTATCAAAGCTTTAGTAATTGATATCAAACCCTCTTGGGAAATTGATAAAGATGATATTTCATTTGTTCTATTTGAAGCTATTAATCAATTTTTCAATAAGAATGTTTGTTATATGGTGCATTGTTTATAGCAAGTAGAACCATAAGAATATCAAGAACGAACTCCTAGCAACCCTTTGAAGTTTAGCATATTCGATAAAGAATTAAGAGAAGGAGCTAGCAAGTACCTTGTTCCTCTACGAGAAAGGTTTAAGAGAGATAATAATCCTTTGACATAGAGCATAGTGGGCGGAAGGCCCAGAGCCAGAGATAAAAAAAGTGAGGAAATATCTTACTTTTGCATGAGCAAGATTTGTTGGTGCAATCGGCTTAGGTCACGATTGACCAGACTCGAGTGAGACTTGAGTAGGGTTTTGATGTTTGACAATGGGTTTGGCAATGGAATTTTCAATGTGTTTATGAATATGGTTTGACCATATATTGACCATATGACAAGTGAATGTTTGGGATATCCAAGGTTATATGAGGGAGATTATTAGGAGGTGATTGTTGGAGCAATCGACCTCAGGTCAAGGTTGACCAAGCTCGAGTGAGACTCGAGTGGAAGTCCAAGATTGAAGTCTTGGCAATGGAGAAGTACAAGTATGGATACTTGGCAAGGAGAAGTCAAAGAATGGATTCTTGGCAATGGAGAATTCCAAGTATAGATACTTGCCAAGGAAATGTCCAAGGGTGAAGTCTTGGCAATGGCGAAGTCCAAGTATGGATACTTGGCAAGGAAAAGTCTAAGAGTGAAGTCTTGGAAATGGAGAAGTCCAAGTATGGATACTCGGCAAGGAAAAGTCCAAGGGTGAAGTCTTGACAAGGGGAATTCCAAGTATGGATACTTGGCAATAGAAAAGTCCAAGGGTATAGTCTTGGTTGTGTAAATCCATGTGTGCAGTCTTGGCGAAGAAAGTCTAAATATGGATATTTGGCAAAGAAAAAGTCCAAGGGTGTAGTCTTGTCCATGTAAGTCCAAGTGTGCAGTCTTAGCGGTCAAAGTCCAAGTATTGAGGCTTGGCAATGGAGAAGTCCCAGAGGTACGACCTCTTAGAAAAGTAGACCTGATGGCATGACATAGCCGATGGAAGCATTTGAAGGTTAGCGTGAAGGGTGAATGAGTCGTGGAGGACTTGGATGGACCTTGAGGGTGTAAGGCTGATGGAGGTGGCTAGAAGGCTTAGGTCTAGGCTAAGAGTGAGTATCAAGTATGAGAGGATCATAGTTGGGTTAAACCTCATATTTGAGGCTTACCAGTCGACTGGTGGTATTGGCCAGTCGACTGGTCAAGTGCATAACACTCAAAAGACCTAGTTGACTCGGGCAGTTAATTGGGATTATGACACAGTCGACTGGTTGTGTAGCCAACTGAGGCACGAATGTGACTTGTGGCTCTGGCAGTCGACTGCTAGGGTTTAGCAATCAACTAGCCACTGGCAGTCGACTGGTTTCGATGGACATGGGCATAAAATGTTTTGCAATCAAATGTTGGCTTATCGAAGTCGACTGCTAGGTATGGGCAGCCGATTGGTCGGGCCGAATCCAACATGGATTAGTCCGTTGTGAGGCAACGGTACTATGGGTAGTCGACTACTGGGTAAGGGCAATCGATTGTTGGGCAAAAATTCAATAGATGCAGAGTTATAAAAGGAGCTCAACAGAAAGAAAGCAAGGTGTCGATTCTTGGTGATTGGGGAAGGGATTTGTTGGTGCATTCCAGACCTTCCAAGGCATTCAAAGCAACCAAACAAGAAAGCAATAAAAAGTTCAATTTCGTAAAGTGTTTTCACTTGTTTGTTCCATTTACTTTTGTATCTTGTATTTTGTTTGTTGTATTTGTATTGTGAACTCTTATAAGAGGTTTCTCCACCTCCAGAGTGTTTCTTGTAGGGTCGATGAAGTGTAGATGTTGGCCGGCTAGAGGGGGGTGAATAGCCTTTGTCGTAGACGGTGGAATTCGTTCGTTCGTTGCTCGTCTATTAAACTATTAGCTAAGCAAATACAAACAATTAAAGACAAAAGCAATAACGAGAATACAAACGCTAACAAAGGATGTAACGTGGTTCACACGCTACGCCCGATAATCCATCACTCCTCAATCTATCCACTAGATCTCTCCTTTGCACAAAGCTAGGTGGAGGTAACCTCTTTTACACAAGGATCACTCTTCTACAATAGAATGAAGATTAGCACAAGTAGAAGAGTGGAAAACATTTAGGGAACTTTGGGAGCTGTTAGGTGTTCAAGCATTAGGCCCCCAAAGCCCCACACCCTTCCTCTTTATAGACGAAGAGGGTTTCTTCTCGTTGACATAGAACCAGTCGACTGATGCCCCTGATCAGTCGACTGATCCTGTAGTCGTTGCCCAATAACGACTGCTTTCCACATTGGATTTCATCCAACGACACCATCATCAGTCGACTGATATTGTCATCAATCGACTGATGCTCGATCAGTCGAGTGCTCACGAGCTCGACTCCATTCTATGCCTAAAACACTTGCGACTAGTCGACTGATGTCTTCATCAGTCGACTGGTGGTCTCGCAGTCGACTGCCAATTCATGGCAGTCGACTGTTGGCACTTGAACCGGACTCGAACACTAGTCGAGTCACAGTCGACTTAGAGTAGTCGACTACCATAACATGGAAGTCAACTGATATCGGAAAATCCCATCTGACACTTAGCCAAATGGCCAAGTTTCACCTAAGAGCACTACCCCTTCCCGGGTTACATTCGCTCACTCTCATCCCTCGGAGTCCCTCGTCTTTGAAGTTATCTTCGTCCGACCATGTCCCTCGGATGCGCCAAGTGCACGGCTCTGTAGTGCCATCCTTCGCGTCTCGCCCTGAAGTCTACTTCCTCCGACTTCACTCCAAGCTCCTCGTCCGGCGGTCCCTCGGATGCTCCAAGCGCACGACTTTCGCAAAGCCATCCTTCACCGACTCAAGGACCGAGTCATGAGATGTGGAACTCGCCAAGGTTCCATGTGCAAATTACTAAGTCCTGTGAGACTCCAACACACATATCAAATTCACACATCGTAACTTAAACCCTTTGCCACACACATCAAAACCATATCAAGGGTTGATTGCACTAACAATCTCTCCCTTTTTGATGTGTGGCAATTCGTTTAAGTTAGGTAAAAACATTTGATAAAATATTAAGAAAAGAAAGCATGTAAATAACATGATTAGCAACTCTCCCCCTTAATACATGAAACTCCCCCTGAATACAATTCCCCCTTACTTAAACATGTATATTTCTCCCCCTTTGACACCATCAAAAATAATTAACAAAGTTTATACAGCATGACATCAAGTCTAGAGAGAAACATAAACCAAAAATATGCCTTAAAACTGTGTATCAGAAGTTGCTGGGCAATTTTTCAGGTGAGCAGTCGATTGGTTCAGACTACCAGTCGACTGGCACATGCATTTCTGATTTTTCTAATTTTCGGGTTGAATTTCAGAAATACATTAAAAATTCTACAAAATTCAAAAAATCATGAAATTTGGGGAACATATTTATTTTAAGGTTCTTTATCAGTGAAAAATAGTTTTCCATGAAAATCATTGTATTTTCAAGTATTTGCTAAAAATCCAAAAGTTTCAAAAGTAACTAGGTTTTTGATCAGGTTAGTATCAAGTTTAACACCTAGTTTTGCTTTAAATTGTTTCAAAACATGAACACACAGATTTTAAAGTAAGAAATTATTTTGAAAACATATGAAATATCCAACCATGATCTTTGGGCAATATGTCTATGAATTAAACATAAGTCTTCCCCATGATTGGTCTATTATTGCTATTTTGATACCTTACATGACCATCTAGATGCCATAGGCATTAGTGGACCATGAGTATCATCCTAACATCTCACTCATGCTATGTTTTCAATCAAGGTAGTCTATGGTGAGTGTGAGATGCATCCTAAAGGTATTTGTATATACTTAACCATTAATTCATGCAATTCTACACAAGGTTAAGTATCTTCCTATCATTCCACATGATCATAAAGACATATATGCATGAATTCCATATTATGATCATGAAACAAATGTATTATGAAATTGTAATCATGCATTAGGTATTACATCATGATAATAAGGCAAATATCACCTAAAGCATGATTTATCTATTTATAGGTGCATTATCATCACCTAACACTATTTCAAAAATATTATCCTGCCATCCTAAGTCAACCAACATATGATATAGGTAAATTCCATATGGTTGACTATCCTAGGGTTTTCCTAACCCTTAAGGATGGATTTAGGAACCCAATACAAATTCTTGCCTATGGGGTTCACTAAAAATTCCTTAGGGATTCATTTTCTAGCTATTACCTTCTTTTTGTCTTTACCCCTAGCAATTAAGCATTTATAGGCCTTTTCATTTTTCTTTTCCTTATATCCTAGGCCTTTCTTATTGAATCTTGCTCTTTGGCTCCCAATTATCATGTTAAGGGTATTGGACCCTATTGTAAACTTTTCTAGGGCCTTGGTCAAATGATCTACCTTTTCTCTTAGAGCCCTATTTTCATCAATGCATGCATCATTAACATCAAATGGCATATAGTCATGTGAGCATGCATTATCAAGGCTAGAAACATTATCATTACCATTTGAGCATGCTTTTTCTAATTTTTCTTCTAAGTCCTTAATTTGATCTAGCATGCATTTGTTCTTTTTCTTTGCCCCAAACAAGTCCTTAGTGAGGCTAGAAATAATTGACATAACTTTCTTGGGGGAGAGATTTGTTACCTCACTTACCAAATCTTCTTCCGATGATGAGGATGTAGAAGAAGCTCCCCCTTCACTCGAGCTCTCCTCACTTAAGCTTGCTTCTTCATTTTCGGAGGAGGAGGAGTCTAAGTCATCAAAAGCCATTAATGCCAAATTTGTGACAGACATTTTCTTCCTCG
This sequence comes from Wurfbainia villosa, assembly GCA_025175895.1. Lineage (NCBI taxonomy): Eukaryota > Viridiplantae > Streptophyta > Magnoliopsida > Zingiberales > Zingiberaceae > Wurfbainia > Wurfbainia villosa. The sequence goes on along the minus strand of CM045999.1, from coordinate 8,946,133 downwards.
GATGATAATGATGATAAGGAAGAAGGGTCATCCCAAGTCCTTGCTTTTAGTGTCTTTGCCTTTCCCTTTTCTTTGGCTTTCTTCTCTTCTTCCTTCTTCTTGCTCCCCTTTTTCTTCTTCTTTTCTTCCTTCTTTCTTTTCTCCTCTTTACTCTTGTTCAAGAGGGGACAATTATCCCTTATATGTCCCTCTCCTTGGCAATTATAGCAAATCACCTTCCCCCTTGGTCTTCTACTCCTATCATTAGATTTATTAAATTTAAAACCTTTTAATGCACGCCTTACCCTCCTTACCATATAAGCTTATTCCGTGCTATCCATGGAGGAGGAGGAGGAAGCTTCATCGTAGGAGGAGGGAATCTCCATCTTTTTCTTCCCTTTATTGGACATCAAAGCTACTCCTCTTGAAGGTTGAATTCTAGGCTCTTCTACTATTCCTTCAAGCCTTGTTTTGTGGAGCTATAGAGCTCCATCTTGAGGACCGGGGAAAGGCATCTATGGCCTTCATTACCATATCCCGGTTGGAGAGTTTTTCACCTACACTTGTCAAACCGGTTAGAATTTCCTTAAATCTAGAGTATAGGGATTTTACCTTCTCTCCCTTTTCGAGTTTGATATTGGATAATTGGGAGCGAAGGACATCTCTCCTTGCTAGCTTCGCCTCGGATGTGCCTTCATGAATCTCTATTAGTTTCTCCCACATGTCCTTGGCGCTAGCTCATTCCCCAATCCGATTCACTTCTTGTTGAGGGAGTACGTTGTAAAGATGATGTTTGGCTTTTGAGTTTCCCAAGCACTCTTCCCATTGCCTCTTGCTCCACCTTGATTTTTCCATTGGCTTTTCTTCTTCATCCCTAGGCATTTCGAAACCGTTTTCCATAATTAAAAGAATTTTAAAATCGGTTTCGAAAAATACCTCCATTCTCTTTTTCCACCAAGAGAATTCTCCTTCAAACTTTGGTGGATGAATGTTCGAGCCGGCCATTCTTGAATGTAGTGCTTGTGTTGGTAGTTAGTCCTCAATAAGATCCTTGGCTCTCATACCACTTGTAGGGTCGATGAAGTGTAGATGTTGGCCGGCTAGAGGGGGTGAATAGCCTTTGTCGTAGACGGTGGAATTCGTTCGTTCGTTGCTCGTCTACAAAAATATTAGCGCAAGCGGAATATGCAAATACAAACAATTAAAGACAAAAGCAATAACGAGAATACAAATGCTAACAAAGGATGTAACGTGGTTTACGGCTACGCCGCTAATCCATGGTCCGATTCGTCCAAGGTGAATCACTCCTCAATCTATCCACTAGATCTCTCTTTTGCACAAAGCTAGGTGGAGGTAACCTCTTTTACACAAGGATCACTCTTCTACAATAGAATGAAGATTAGCCCAAGTAGAAGAGTGGAAAATGTTTAGGGCACTTTGGGAGCTGTTAGGAGTTCAAGCATTAGGCCCCCAAAGCCCCACACCCTTCCTCTTTATAGAGGAAGAGGGTTTCTTCCCGTTGACATAGGACCAGTCGACTGATGCCCCTGATCAGTCGACTAATCCTGTAGCCGTTGCCAAATAATGGTTGCTTTCCTTGTTGGATTTCATCCAACGACACCATCATCAGTCGACTGATATTGCCATCAATCGATTGATGCTCGATCAGTCTGTTGGGATGTATACTGAAAGCCTAGCTCTTTTGTATGAACATCTTTATTTTGAAATAAGAATCACATGATCATTGTTTGCATATTTTTATGGTTATGCAATATTGTCTAATACGTTACATTGTAGATAACATGGTGTGTGGTGTCACACGGGAGATCTTGTTATCGGCTCCTTGTAAAGTATAAGTAAAGGCTCACAACCGAGATGACTTTGGACAAACCATCGGAATGGTTGTAGTGTGATTTGGTATTGGTTTGTCTTGACCATAGAATCACACTAGTGCACTTTGTGTGTATTGAGCAGGACCGACATAGAGGTGATTCGATTTATTGCTGACTACATAATCGAATCGGACCTCAGATATTATTTAGTACATGCTCTTAATCCCGATATAATAACGGGCACATATACTTGGTACTCATCTCTTTGATTTACCAATGGGCGAGATTTATAGATTAAATCGATAGACTCGGTAAGTTGGGAGATGATATTATTTATATGGTGTGTCGTTGATTATAGGAGGAAACCGTGTCCTATATATTAGGATGATGATGTCCCCTTGAGAAGCTCATAAGGTTCATCATGTAAACCCTGCAGGTGGACTAGGTCCGGCATGATGAAAAGATTGAGTGGTACTACTCAAGGAGTTAGATGTTGATTAATTAATGGTTAGTAAATTAATTAATCGACGGACATTCGAGATCTTAAACACGGGGAGAAAATGTACAAATAATATATGGAGCCCATATTATCATATGGGGGTTGGTGAGGTAGATCAATGATGGACCTTTAGTGGATTGGATCATCATTAGTGGATCGGACTTTATGTGGGCTTGATCCATGGGTGGCCAAGACCCAACTCCTCCTCATGGTCCCTAATGTAGCCTATTAACACCTCATGATGCTTAGATCCAATGGATAGAAACAAAACTCTAAGATCCATTGGTAGAGATTAAATCTCTAAGATCCGACAGTTGAGATTAAATCTCTAGATCCGACGGTTGAGATTAAATCCCTTGAACCAATGGTGGAGATTAAACAAAGACTTATCCCTAAACTCTATATAAGGGTGTCTTAGGGATTGTTGGCGTGGGGAACACAAGGGATGAGGGGATTAGGGTTTGCTTCCTTTGGTGGCTAGGAATCCTAGTTGGTTTAGGATTGGGTTTGGTGGCCTGCCACTAATGGAGGTTGTTCTTCTTCTTCCTTGGGTTGGCCAGCCACTATGCTGCTCCTATCTACCTTAGCTTGAACTTATCCTATTCTTCTTCCCCTCTTCCATGGCCGGATATAAGGTAAGTTAGGATTAGGGTTTGGGTGGCTAGGTTTTTGGGAGAAAAGGGTGGGCGGCAACTATAGGAGATGTTCTTCTTCTTCCTAAGGGTTGGCCGGCCACTATGGTTCTCCTCTTTACCTTGGCTTGAGCTCATCCTAATCTTCTTCCTCACTTCCATGGCCGCCACAAGGTGAGCTTGGATTAGGGTTTGGAAGTCGAGGGTTTAGGAGGTTTGGGTGGCACCAAATAAGGAAAGTTTCTTCCTTTCTTCTTCATGGTTTGGTGGCGGCGCCCATATCACCTTCTCCAACCCTTGGACAGCATCTAAAGACCCTTCTCCTCTCCTTGGGTGGTGGAAACAAGACTAAGGGGTTTCCCTTGATGTCTTGGTCGGTTTCACCATTATCTCCTTCTCCTTGTTGGCGGCAAGCATTTCTTTTGTTGCTTGTTGGTTGGCCATAGGAAGGAGATGAGCCTTGTTTCTATTCTTCCTCTTGCTTTGGATGAGCAAGGAAGGAAGATGTGTGATCTAGGAGCTTCGACTTTTGGTAGAGCGTCGCCCACACGACGTCCGAAAGGAGGAAGGACATACATTAGAAGATCGAGAGGTATATCGATTCTCTAATTTTATATGTTACATGTTTGTATTTGTTTTTCATTTATGAGCATGATATATTTCTGTGAATGGCTAAATAATATTTGGATCCGAGCATAAACACAAAAACAGCGATCCGGACATCGTCTATTCCGCGGCTACTCGTAGAATAGAGAATGGTCGCTTGAACAACTAGTTTGTTCAAGTGACCTCTCTAAACGAATAGCACGACGATGACTTGGTTGCTTTGGGAATCCCTTTTGTCTAGGATTAAATTTTAATCCGGGGACATCGAAGGGATCACCATGGTCAAGCAACCGAGGCGAAGGGGAAGCGAAGTTTCCTCTCACGGACTCGACAAGGGAAATCCCTTCAATTGGTATCAGAGCCTCATGGATCAACCCCAACAATTGGTATCAGAGCCAAGGTTTCCGGTTTTATGTGTTTAGGATTCGGTTAATTTTTATGCACTTTTTCATATATTAAATGTGTCGGATAATAGTAGGATATGCGTAGTTTAACTCTTTGGTTGCAGGCATAAGATCCGACTATTATGGCATGTGTGTGTATGTGATTGTATGTGTGTAAAAGTTTATTTTGTTGAATCCTCGGGGTTGACGAGGCTAGTATTTAGTTTTTGTAAATTAAATACGGCATTGTTTAGCCGCTCTTTATTTTATTTTACTTTCGATCTAGATTTCATGTACACTCCCTCGTGGAGTATAGGATCGATGGATGTAAATTAAAATAAGATTTAGTCTCGGCTCGGATCTCCGGATGGCTCGTACATGGCGTAGGAGGAGCGGACGAGATGGCGATGCGACAGGAGTCATATTGAAGACAAAAGCCATAATAGTTGGAAAATAATTTATTTTTCATATTTATTGCTTTTTGTTTGATATGCATGTCGTAGGCTAGGAAAATTCCTCAATTTCAAATTACTAAGTGGGAGAGGGATATTTTTATAAATTCCCGCGGCCTCCATTACAATTTGACAAGTGATGCAAACAAACTTGCGCGTCAGCTCTGAGTGCCTTCCTCCCCATCAGATGGGTTTGTTTGCGGATCACTAGGTCAAAATAATGGTTATAGGAAATTATCTAGGAGCGTGTGTACTTCCACAGCGGTAAGACACATAATCCGAAATAATTCCCTTAGTACCGTGTAATGGTGCACACTTAGATGCAAATAAAAAGTAGTTTTATTTGTAGGGCCAAAGAGGAACCAACTATTAATTTTATTTGTCAAAAAGTAAGGTTGACAAGATAATAAAATTAATGGGTTAAACCTCCTCTTACAAATGTAGAATTCGTATACGTCCACACTATCATGGCATGCGATATTCTCGGTGTTTGAGGTGTTGGTTGATTTCAAAATTTTATTGTTTGAGGAATCAATAATTTTTATTGAAATCTACAGTAATAATAAGCATGTTGTGTGTGCTTGAAAATTCCTCATTTTCAATTTACTAAGTGGGAGAGGGATATTTTAATTAATTCCCGCGGCCTCCATTACAATTTGACATGTGATGCAACAAACTTGCGCGTCGGCTCTGAGTGCCTTCCTCCCCATCGGATGAGTTTGTTTGCGGATCACTAGGTAAAATAATGGTTATAGGAAATTATTTAGGAGTGTGTGTACTTCCCCATCGGTAAGGCACATAATCCAAAATAATTCCCTTAGTACCGTGTAATGGTGCACACTTAGATGCAAATAAAAAGTATCCTCCCCATCGGAGTCACTACTTTTATTTGTAGGGCCAATGAGGAACCAACTATTAATTTTATTTGTCAAAAAGTAAGGTTGACAAGATAATAAAATTAATGGGTAAAACCTCCTCTTACAAATGTAGAATTCGTATACGTCCACACTATCGTGGCATGCGATATTCTCGGTGATTTGAGGTGTTGGTTGATTTCGAAATTTTATTGTTTGAGGAATCAATAATTTTTTGAAATCTAAAGTAATGATCTATGTGATTCTTAGGATTTTCAAAATTGACTTTCAGTCCACTTATTTTGATACTAAAGGAAATAAACTTATTGTACCCAAATTATATTGATTGGAAATGAATCCAAATATTGTCTTATCTGCTAGTATGCACTCTTCGAAGAGTGTCCTCAAGCCATCATTGCTCAAAAGAGTTTCTACTTCTAAGCCGAAAGGCAAGAAGAAGAAGAAACAAGGTGAAGCAAAGATGGTGGGAGGATCTCAGGGAAGAGTGAAGAAGCCGAAAGGCAAGTACTTCACTTGCAAGCAGGATGGACATTGGAAGAAGGACTGTCCCAATCCAAAATAGAACATAGGTATATCTTTTGGACTAGTCATTGAAACATGATTAGCGGTGATATCTACCGGCACCTGGTGAGTAGATACGGGAGCCACTAATCATGTCTGCAACAATTTGCAGGGGTTCCAGGAAACCCAATGACTAGTTGAAGGGGAGATTACCATTTACTTGGGCAATGCCATGAAGGTGGCGGCTATTGCAGTGGGAGAAGTTTTATTTATCTCTTGAGAAAAATAAAACTTAGGTTCTGGAAAATTCCCTTTATGTATCTTTATTTAGAAAGAATTTAATTTCAGTTTCTAAATTATTATGGATGGATATTCTATTTCTTTTAATGACAGAGTTGTTATAAAAAGGAATAGGGAGAATATCTGTTCAGGTACATTGAAAGGAAATTTGTATACAAAACCTCCCACGATGCAAATTGAAGTTAATTACTCATCTTCTAATTTCAAAAGGAGAAAAGAACCTTCGAAGATGAACCAAACATATCTTTGGCTTCTTAGGCTTGGTCACATTAACCTAAGCAGAATTCAATGGTTGATAGCTGATGGACCTTTGGGTTCATTAGTAGTGGAGGATCTCCCAACCTGCGAATCTTGCTTGGAGGGTAAGATGACCAAGAGGCCTTTCAAGGCCAAGGGGTATAGATTCAAAGATGTGTTGGAATTGGTTCATTCTGATTCGTATGGTCCTATGTCTATCCAGGCAAGAGGTAGTTTTGAATATTTTGTCTTTTTCATAGACAATTATTCAAGATGACACTACGATCTGATCGTAGTGGTGAATACCTCTTGGGAGAGTTTAGGAATTACTTATCAGAGGCTGGGATTCAATCCCAATTGTCTGCACCTGGCACACCCCAGCAAAACGGTGTAGCAGAGCGAAGGAATAGGACTCTTATGGAGATGATTAGATCGATGATGAGTTATTCTGACTTGATTTATAGTCCTAGAGATTAGAGAGTGATCGTTAACACGAACGCCAGATTTCTAGAGGAAGACTATGTGATAAGCCACAAGCCCAAGAGTAAAATTGTTCTGGAGGAGTTAAAAGGGAAGTCACTTCTTTAGTACCACCGGTACAAGAGGATATACCATATGTCACTGCACCGCGTGTCACAAAGGATACACAGATGATACCTCGTCGTAGTGGGAGGGTTGTTAGACAGCCTCTTAGATTCATGTTTTTAGACGAATCTTCGGATTTGGTCCCTAGCAAACATGAACCTGATCCCTAGACATACGACGAGGAAATCCAAGATATAAATACAACATCTTGGCAAAGTGCAATGAATACTGAGATTGAATCTATGGATTCAAGTCAGTCTCGAGCTCTTATGCACTGCAGCTCATATGGATTATGAGTTGTGGCAGATGGATGTCAAGACAGCTTTCCTTAATGAAAGTCTTGAGGAAAACATCTATATGAAGCAACCAGAGGAATTCATTGCTAAGGGCAAAGAGCATATTGTATATAAGCTTAATCAGTCTGTTAATGGACTGAAGCAAGCTTTGAAGTGTTGGGACATCCGCTTTGAGGAAGTAAATCCAGTCTTATGAATTTATTCAAAGTTCGGATGGGTCTTGTGTATATCAGAGATGTGACGGAAACGTAGTGGTATTTTTGTACTATACGTAGACGACATTTTGGTGGTTGGCGACAACATCGAAATGTTATCAGACGTAAGGGTATGGTCGTCAAGAGATGATATGAAGGACTTGGGAGAAGTGGGTCACAACCTTGGGATAAAAGGATGTTGTGCTTATCCCAAGCTTCATACATAGACATGGTTTTGGATCGTTTTAGCATACAAAACTCCAAGAAGGGTTTTATACCTTTCAGGCATGGAGTTCCTTTATCTAAGCAGATGTGTCCTAGATCATCTGAAGAGATAGAGGAGATATAGGCAGTTCCTTATGCTTCGGCGGTAGGAAGCCTAATGTATGCTATGTACGAGACCAGATATCTGCTTTTCCGTAGGCATGGTCAGCAGATATCAGAGTAATCTAGGACAGGGACATTGAACTGCGGTAAAGCATATATTGTAGTGTCTGAGAAGGACTAGGGATTATATGCTGGTTTTAAGGCGGACAATTACTCCTGTGGGTTACCTGGATTCGATTTCCAATCGATAGGGATAATAGTAAGTCTACCTCTGGTTTGTGTTTACTTTGGGAGGTGGAGCCATTGTATGGAGGAGTGCCCGTAGAAATGCGTGGCGGACTCCACCATGGAAAGCCGAGTATGTATGTGGCGGACCTATGAGGCAGCCAAAGAAGCTGTGTGGCTCAGGAACTTCCTGATGGACTTGGATGTGATTCCTGGTTTGCCCAGAACTATCACAATTAATTGTGATAATAATGGTGCAGTTGCAAACTCGAAGGAACCACGAGCCCATAAGGCTAGTAAACACATAGAGTGCAAGTACCACACGTCGAGAAATCGTAAAGGAGGTAGAAGTTCTTTGTCGCCTAGATTGCATCGAGAGGATGACTGGTAGACCCTTTCACTAAGGCCCTTCTAGCGAGAGCTTTGATAGGCATGTGGAGGAAGGGAATCGGATGTATGGCAATATAAGGACTGCATAGTCTTTTAGTATAAGTGGGAGATTGTTGGGATGTATACTGAAAGCCTAGCTCTTTTGTATGAACATCTTTATTTTGAAATAAGAATCACATGATCATTGTTTGCATATTTTTATGGTTATGCAATATTGTCTAATACGTTACATTGTAGATAACATGGTGTGTGGTGTCACACGGGAGATCTTGTTATCGGCTCCTTGTAAAGTATAAGTAAAGGCTCACAACCGAGATGACTTTGGACAAACCATCGGAATGGTTGTAGTGTGATTTGGTATTGGTTTGTCTTGACCATAGAATCACACTAGTGCACTTTGTGTGTATTGAGCAGGACCGACACAGAGGTGATTCGATTTATTGCTGACTACATAATCGAATCGGACCTCAGATATTATTTAGTACATGCTCTTAATCCCGATATAATAACGGGTACATATACTTGGTACTCATCTCTTTGATTTACCAATGGGCGAGATTTATAGATTAAATCGATAGACTCGGTAAGTTGGGAGATGATATTATTTATATGGTGTGTCGTTGATTTTAGGAGGAAACCATGTCCTAGATATTAGGATGATGATGTCCCCTTGAGAAGCTCATAAGGTTCATCATGTAAACCCTGCAGGTGGACTAGGTCCGGCATGATGAAAAGGTTGAGTGGTACTACTCAAGGAGTTAGATGTTGATTAATTAATGGTTAGTAAATTAATTAATCGACGGACATTCGAGATCTTAAACACGGGGAGAAAATGTACAAATAATATATGGAGCCCATATTATCATATGTGGGTTGGTGAGGTAGATCAATGATGGACCTTTAGTGGATTGGATCATCATTAGTGGATCGGACTTTATGTGGGCTTGATCCATGGGTGGCCAAGACCCAACTCCTCCTCATGGTCCCTAATGTAGCCTATTAACACCTCATGATGCTTAGATCCAATGGATAGAAACAAAACTTTAAGATCCATTGGTAGAGATTAAATCTCTAAGATCCGACGGTTGAGATTAAATCTCTAGATCCGACGGTTGAGATTAAATCCCTTGAACCAATGGTGGAGATTAAACCAAGACTTATCCCTAAACTCTATATAAGGGTGGCTTAGGGATTGTTGGCGTGGGGAACACAAGGGATGAGGGGATTAGGGTTTGCTTCCTTTGGTGGCTAGGAATCCTAGTTGGTTTAGGATTGGGTTTGGTGGCTAGGGTTTTGGAGCAAGGGTGGGCGGCAACTAATGGAGGTTGTTCTTCTTCTTCCTTGGGTTGTCCGGCCACTATGCTGCTCCTATCTACCTTAGCTTGAACTTATCCTATTCTTCTTCCCCTCTTCCATGGCCGGATATAAGGTAAGTTAGGATTAGGGTTTGGGTGGCTAGGTTTTTGGGAGAAAAGTGTGGGCGGCAACTATAGGAGATGTTCTTCTTCTTCTTAAGGGTTGGCCGGCCACTATGGTTCTCCTCTTTACCTTGGCTTGAGCTCATCCTAATCTTCTTCCTCACTTCCATGGCCGGCCACAAGGTGAGCTTGGATTAGGGTTTGGAAGCTTAGGGTTTAGGAGGTTTTGGGTGGCACCAAATAAGGAAAGTTTCTTCCTTTCTTCTTCATGGTTTGGTGGCGGCGCCCATATCACCTTCTCCAACCCTTGGACAGCATCTAAAGACCCTTCTCCCTCTCCTTGGGTGGTGGAAACAAGACTAAGGGGTTTCCCTTGATGTCTTGGTCGGTTTCACCATTATCTCCTTCTCCTTGTTGGCGTGACAAGCATTTCTTTTGTTGCTTGTTGGTTGGCCATAGGAAGAGATGAGCCTTGTTTCTATTCTTCCTCTTGCTTTGGATGAGCAAGGAAGGAAGATGTGTGATCTAGGAGCTTGACTTTTGGTAGGCGTCGCCCACGACGTCCGAAAGGAGGAAGGACATACATTAGAAGATCGAGAGGTATATCGATTCTCTAATTTTATATGTTACATGTTTGTATTTGTTTTTCATTTATGAGCATGATATATTTCTGTGAATGGCTAAATAATATTTGGATCCCGAGCATAAACACAAAAACCGGCGATCCGGACATCGTCTATTCCGCGGCTACTCGTAGAATAGAGAATGGTCGCTTGAACAACTAGTTTGTTCAAGTGACCTCTCTAAACGAATAGCACGACGATGACTTGGTTGCTTTGGGAATCCCTTTTGTCTAGGATTATATTTTAATCCGGGGACATCGAAGGGATCACCATGGTCAAGCAACCGAGGCGAAGGGGAAGCGAAGTTTCCTCTCACGGACTCGACAAGGGAAATCCCTTCAATTGGTATCAGAGCCTCACGGATCAACCCCAACACAGTCGAGTGCTCGCGAGCTCGACTCCATTCTGTGCCCGAAACACCCTCGACCAGTCGACTGATGCCTTCATCACCGATCGGTAATCTCCAATGACCGCCAATTCATGGCGGCATCATTTAACACTGAACCGGACTCGAACACTAGTCAAGTCACAGTCGACATAGAGTAGTCAACTACCATAACATGGTAGTCAACTGATGTCGAGAAATCCCATCCGACACTTAGCCAAATGGCCAAGTTTCACCTAAGAGCACTACCCCTTCCCGGGTTACATTCGCTCACTCTCATCCCTCGGAATCCCTTGCCTTTGAAGTTATCTTCGTCCGGCCACGTCCCTCGGATGTGCCAAGTGCATGGCTCTGCAGCGCCATCCTTCGTGTCTCACCCTGAAGTCTACTTCCTCCGGCTTCACTCAAAGCTCCTCGTCTAGCGGTCCCTCGGATGCTCTAAGCGCACGGCTTTTGCAAAGCCATCCTTCACTGACTCAAGGACCAAGTCATGAGATGTGAAACTCGCCAAGACTCCATGTGCGAATTAATAAGTATTGCAAGACTCTAACGCACATATCAAATCCACACATCCTAACTTAAACCCTTTGCCACACACATCAAAACCATATCAAGGGTTGATTGCACTAATATTTCTGAGAAGTAGAAAGAGTACAGTGGGTGTGGATCACTAGCTCAATCATGGTGTAGGAACCGTGGTTCCAAACCACGTAGAAATGGTATTGTGCTTGTGTGTTTTATTTGTTTCTATTTGTATTCGTATTTCCACTGTGCTGACACAATTGTAGACAAGTACAACACGATTGACAATGAACGAATCGAGAGGAAAAATCAAAGAATGCTATTCACCCTCCTCTAACGCATCCAAAGGTCCCCAACAAGTGGTATCAGAGTGAGGACGCTCTTCAAGGACTAACCGCCGGAAGGAACAAAAGAGCTAGATGAGTAGAATAATGGAGTTGCCAAATCTTTGACTAGGCCACAACATCAACACTCCCATTCCTTACAAAGTCTACAGATTTGGGGGTTTCGACCAATGGAAGGCAAGAATAGAGACCTTCCTCATGATGAACATTGAAGAGTAGTTCATCTTGGCAAATGGATTTGAATTTCCAGGGGCAAGGAGGAAGGATTCCTCAAGATGAAGAAATGGATTGAGGAACAACTCCAAAAATTTGAGACAAATATTAAGGTAATAAAATTTCTAAGTAATTTAAACCTTGATGGTATCTTGTGTAAATTAGGTGACTATAAGGGTGCCAAGGAGCTATGGAGCAATTTGGCAAAATTTCAAGAAAATCCCTCACCAACACAAGATAAGGAAAAAAGCCAAAGAAGAATGCTCATCGGCTCAAGAGGGTGAAGATTCAGAAGTTGAGAGATGTTCAACATCCGAATTGGAAGAAGTCAAGGAAGTTGAAGAACATTCCACCTCTAGGATTGAGGGAGAGGAGATTAGGCCATCAACACTGGAGCAAGAGCAAAAGGAACCCTCTACATCCAGACAAACTCAAGAACAAGCTCAAGATACCTCTATAGGTAACTCAAGCATAATTTGTAAAAATAAAGATCACATAATATGTTTTAAGTGTAGGAAGAAAGGGCACAATAAGAGCAAATTGTTGGGATGTATACTGAAAAGTCTAACTTTTGTATGAACATCTTTATTTTTGAAATAAGAATTACATGATCATTGTTTGCATATTTATAGCTATGCATATTGCCTAATACATTACATTGTAGATAACATGGTGTGTAGTGTCACATGGGAGATCATGTTATCAGTTCCTTGTAAAGTATAAGTAAAGGCTCACAACCGAGATGGTTTTGGACAAACCATTGGAATGGTTGTAGTGTGATTTAGTATTGGTTTATCTTGACCATAGAATTACACTAGTGCACTTTGTGTGTATTGAGCAGGACCGACATAGAGGTGATTTGATTCATTGCTGACTACATAATCGAATCGAACCTCAGATATTATATTGTACATGCTCTTAGTCCCGATATAATAATGGGCACATATACTTAGTATTCATTTCTTTGATTTATCAATGGGTGAGATTTATAGAGTAAATCGATAGGCTCGATAAGTTGGAAAATGATATTACTTATATGGTGTGTCGTTGATTATAGGAGGAAACTGTGTCCTATATATTAGGATGATGATGTCCCCTTGAGGAGCTCATAAGGTTCATCATGTAAAACCTGCAGGTGGACTTAGTCCGGCGTGATGATAAGGTTGAGTGGTACTACTCATGGAGTTAGATGTTGATTAATTAATTGTCAGTAAATTAATTAATCAACGGACATTCGAGATCTTAAACACGGGAAGATAAATGTACAAATAATATATGGAGCTCATATTAACTTATGGGGGTTGGTGAGGTAGATCAATGATAATCCTCTAGTGGAATGGATTATCATTAATGGATCGAACTTTATGTGAGCTTGATCCATTGGGTGGCCAAGATCCAACTCCTCCTCATGGTCCCTATTGTAGCCTATTAAAACATCATGGAGCCTAGATCCGATGATGGAAAATAAAACTCTAGATCCAATGGTAGAGATTAAATCTCTAGATCCAACGGTTGAGATTAAATCTCTAGATCCGATGGTTGAGATTAAATCCCTAGAACCGATGGTGGAGATTAAAACAAGGCTTAAGCCTAACTCTATAAAAGGAGGGATTAGGGTGGGCGTCAAGAGCAATTAGAGGCAAAGGGGATTAGGGTTTTTGGGCGGCAAGGGATAGGAGGCTTGGGCGGCCACAAACTTGGAAAGTTTTTCCTTCTTCTTCCTTAGGTGGTCGGCGCCCATCCTCTCCTCTCCTCTCCTTGGCCGGCATCCAAAGCTCTTCCTTCTCTTCTCCTTAGCTGGTGGAAACAAGGGTTAGGGTGATTCCTTGGAGCTCTTGGCCGGCGACCACCTTTCCCTCTCTTTAGGCCGAAGCTTGAGTTGGGAGCTTGTTGGTTGGTCCTAGATAGAGGAGAGTTTTGTTTCATATTCTTCCTTTTGTTCGGAGCGAGCAAAGAAAGGAAGATTGGTGATCTAGGAGGCTTCGACTTTTGGAAGATCATCGCCCACACGACGTCCAAAAGGAGGAAGGACATACAATAGAAGATCGAGAGGTATAACGCTTGTTTATATTCTTTTGTATTATGTCTATAATTAATTTTCAATTATATGCATATTGTATGTTTTATTTTGTGGCTAAATTAACTTGGACCCCGAATACAAACACAAAAGTCGGTGATCCGTACATTGTCTATTCTGCGGCTAATCATAGAATAAAGGTTGGTTGCTTGAACAACAAGTTTGTTCAAGTAACTACCATAATCGAATAACACGACGATGAAACAGTAGCTTGGGTAATCCCTCCTTATCAAGGATAAATTTTTTTATCCGGGGACATAGAAGGGATCGCCATGAACAAGCGACCGAGTTGAAGTGGGAAGCGAAGTTTCCTACCTTCACAAATGCCCTAAATTGATCTAGAAAAAGGCATAAGTGGTGCAAAAGGAGAAGGAGAAGATCAAGGAGGCCAGAGTCCCGATTCGCAAGAGCAAGGAACACATAGTGTGTTTCAAATGCCAACAAAAGGGACATTACATAAGTTAATGTCCGAAAGGGATGTTAGAGCAATCAACCCATGAATGATGTGTTTTGATGTGTGTGGCAAAGGTTTAAGTTAGGTTGTTTGTGGATTTGATATGTGTGTTGAAGTCATGCAGGACTTAGTAATTCACACATGGCTAGCTTGACAAAGCATTGGCAAGATCACCATCTCATGACTCGGTCCTTGAGTCAGTGAAGGATGGCATTATGAAGTCGTGTGCTTGATGCATCCGAGGGACCGCCGGACGAGGAGAATTAGAGTGAAGCCAAGGAAGCAGACTTTAGGACGAGATGTGAAGGATGACATTGCGAAGCTGTGCACTTGGTGCATCCGAGGGACGTGGCCGGACGAAGAGAGCTTCAAGGCAAAGGACTCCAAGGGAGATGAGAGTGAGCGATTGTAACACGGAATGGGGTAGCTCATAGGTGAACTTGGCCGAATGGCTAAGTCAAGTGTCAGAGGCTCAACCAAAGGTTGGTTTGAGGTTTTACCCGACACTAGTTGACTGATATAGGTATCAATCGACTGCTCTAGGTCAAATGGACTCGGATCGGTGTTCGATTGGGTTTTCGGTCTCGCCAAGGGTTGGCAGTCAACTGACCTCACCACCATTCGACTACCAAGGGTTGGCAGTCGACTGATGGGTAGGGTTTCAGGCACAGAAGCTTTGACAGTCGAGTGATCTCGTTGACCACTTGACTGTTGGCTCCATCAGTCGACTGATGTGGGAGCCATTGGTTGGAATCCAACGTGAAAGAAGTTGTTGCGAGGCAATGGCTACAGCAGTAGTCGATTGATGGTTGCATTAGTCGACTGCTTGGTTCCCAACGGAAAGAATGGCCTCTTCCCTATAATAAGGGGCCTTGGGTCACTTGGGATGCGTAATGCTTCATTTCTAAACATACTCCCAAGTGCCCAAACGAATTCTACTCCTCTTACTTGCTTTTATTTAAATTATATTGTAACAGGGAGTGTTATTGTAAAGAAAGGTCTACCTCAACCTTGTTTGGTGCAAAGGAGAGAATAATGAAGGTTTAGGTGTGATTCACCTGGAACGAATCGGGTCGTGGATTAGCGGCAAGGGTCATGAATCATGTTACGCATTCTTTTTAGCATTGTTCTCTCCTTTACATTGTGTTTTGTCTTAATCTTGTGTTAGCATTTGTTTTCTACTGCGCTACCCTAAATTCATAGATGACTAAGCAACCGAATTCCATCATCTACGATAAAGAGGCTATTCACCCCCTCTAGCCAGCCATCAATTCTCCAATAAGTGATATCAGAGCCAAGGTTGTTTGTCACCGGACTCATCGCCACAACAAGCACGACAACAAAGATGGCTAGCTCAAACATACATCCACCTAAGTTCGAGGGAGAATTCGCTTGGTGGAAAAAGCAAATGGAGGTATTTTTTGAAACGGATTTTGATATCATGTTAATAATGGAATCCGATTTTGATATACCTAGGGATGAAGAGGGGAAGCCTATAGAAAAATCACGATGGACCAAGAAGTAAAGAGAGGAGAACTTGGCAAATTCGAAAGCCAAGCATCACTTATTCAACGTGCTACCTCAATAAGAGATCAACCGGATCGGAGAATGCGCAAGCGCCAAGGAGATGTGGGAAAAAATATTAGGGATCTTTGGAAGGCTATAGGGGGGTGAATAGCCTTTTTCTGAATTCTACAAAAAGGGTTAGCGGAAGCAAAAAGAAGAACTAAATGAAAAAACACAACAAATGCTAACACGAAAGTGTTTACGTGGTTCGGAGATTAAGCTCCTACTCCACGGTGATCCTTAAGGTGGATCAACCCAAGAAATCCACTAAGAAGCTTTCCTTTACAAGACACTCTCCTCTTCTTACAATGATGAAAATGAAATTTAGGAGAAGAGGAGGAATTAACACAAAGAAAGCCTTTGAAATTCATGGGGAGCTTGAGAGTAAGGTTGGAAGATATGCACTAGCCCCCTCAAGCACCCCAAACCCTCTTTTTATAGAGAGAGGGATGTTTTTCCCATTGGGCCACGATCAGTCGATTGATGGTCTCCATCAATCGACTGCTACCATCGCAACTAATGACTTCTAATCAGTCGGATTCACGGGATTTCACAGGCGTCATCAACCAACGGTAGGCTCATCAGTCGACTGATTCATCCATAAGTCGACTGATGAAGTGATCAGTCGAGTGATCACGGCGGCAATGAAAGTGAGACCCCATTCTATGCCCGATGTCGACTTAATCGTGACTACCTCTTGGCGATCGATGATGAACCAACCGATCGCAACCCTTGGTAGTCAATTGATCGTCAGGTTTTCAGCCTGACTCAATCGAACACCTGATCAGTCGAGTGATACGATGTATTAGTCGACTAATACTCATCAAGTGTGATAATTTCATACTTGAATTAACTCCCTAGACCTAGACTCAACCTTCTAGCTCTTTTTTAAGGCTTGCACTTCCAAGATCCCTCCGAGTCCGCAACTTGTTCATCCTTTGCGCTTGCTTCCAAGAGCTTCCTTCGGTTTCGTCATGTCTTGGGTTTCTCTTTGCCAAAGTACGCTTGGACTTTACGCCGCCAAGACTACATGCTTGGACTTACGCTGCCAAGACTTGTCTTTGGACTTCCTTTGCCAAGGTCCACTTGGACTTTACGTCGCCAAGACTACATGTTTGGTCTTACGCCGCCAAGCCCTTTCCTTGGACTTCTCTTGCCAAGATCACACTTGGACTTTTCCTTTACCAAGTCTTCATACTTGGATTTTTCTGTCACTTAAACATGTTCACAATTAAATCACAAAATATTGTCTAACTTAAATGATTATCCAAACATCAAACATATAAATGCTTGGGGCATTATTGCACTAACAATCTCCCCCGTTTTGATGTTTGGCAATCATTTAAGTTAGGTCTTTAACATATGTACATAATCATATTTCCAATATGAATTCTAACTTAAAGTTTCCTTCTCCCCCTTTGACATACATCAAAAAGAGAAGGATACATACAATAATGATTTCATGAAAGAATCAAATTATATCTTGAACTGAGGTATAAGATCGATATGAGGCTCCCCTTTAATCCAAGACATGGTTCATGATGTGTGAATAACATGTGGAGCAAAACATAAACAAAAGATATAAGATTATGTCCTAACTTTGCACCAACAATATAAATTTAGGGGATGAAAAGATTTTACTATGTTGCTCCCCCTAAAACAATGCATTAATTAGTCCTATAGCTTTTTAATTACTTGAATTATCATACAATAAGGTTAGGATACTTAAGAATACACTTAGAACCAAGAAATAAGGTTGAACGCAGAGAAACCAGGTGAATGATCGTATATAAGCGGATCAGCCACACTATAATGCAATATCGAACCTTTTCATCCCAACTTCGAAAATGCGCTAAAAATTTCAGAAACATCAAAAAATCACGAAATTTTGTGTACATATTTCTGAAATCATTGTATATCAAGGAAAAATAATTTGAAAAATATATGTTTTCTAGATTTCGAAATTGATACAAATTTGAAAAGTAGCAAAAGCTTTAAGTATTTTACAAACTTTGTATCACTTTTGCTTAGCAATTGAAAACTGTTTTTCAAAGTATGATAAACATAGTTTAAATTATATTTTATTTGACATTTCCAATCATATTCTTGGAGCTATATGCACATCAATTGTACATAAGCATTCCCAATGATTGGTCTAATGAAGGATTAATGTCTCTATATGGCACTTTGGTTCATAATAATGCATCATAACAAGCATGATGAACCAAGTGCATCTTCCTAACATCTCACATGTTGTCTAAGTGGCTCAATACAAAAATCATGATTTCTTAGGTATTTTTGTGAGATGCTTAAAGGTATATTCCTAGATTTTCTATAGGATCATGCAAGTCTAGACCTCTACTCTACTAAGCACATTCCAAGTTCTCTCCTTAGTGATGTGTAATCCACTTCAGGGAGAGCCTTGGTAAAAATGTCAGCTAAGTTGGACTTAGATTCTATGTAATTAAGTTCAATGTCCCCCTTAGCCACATGATCTCTAATGAAGTGATGCTTCACTTCAATGTGTTTAGTCCTAGAGTGATGTACCAGATTTTTTGTCAAATTTATGGTACTCACATTATCACAATAAACTTTGACATTGAAGTAGTGTAGCTCATAATCTTCTAATGTGTGTCTCATCCAAAGTAATTGAGCCACACAACCACCCATAGCTACATATTTGGCCTCGGTGGTTGACAAAGCAACACAAGGTTGCTTTCTACTACTCCAACTCACTAAAGAGGGTCCAAGAAATTGGCATCCACCACTAGTACTTTTCTGATCCAACTTGCAACCCGCATAGTCGGAATCGGTGTACCCAATTAAATCAAAAGATTTTATCCTAGGGTACCAAAGTCCTACATTTAGTGTTCCCTTGATATACCTTAAGATTCTCTTAACGACCACTAAATGTGACTCTTTGGCACATGATTGGTACCTTACACACATCCCTACCGCAAATAATATATCGGGTCTACTAGCGGTTAGGTACAAAAGGCTACCAATCATACTCCTATAGAGTTTAAGGTCAATTTGTTTTCCTTCATGATCATTATCTATTTTTTATTAGTTGTCATTGGGGTTGAAACTACCTTAGTATTTTCCAAACCAAATTTCTTAATAATTTCCTTAGCATATTAGGTTTGGTATACATAAATTTCTTCATTTATTTGTTTAACTTATAAACCTAGGAAGAAATTTAGTTCCCCAACTAGACTCATCTCAAACTCATTCTCCATATTTTTGATGAAGTCTTGAAGAAGCTCATCATTTGTTGACCCAAAGATAATGTCATCTACATATACTTAGGCTACAAAGATGTCCTTAGACTTTGATTTAATGAAGAGAGTTTGGTCTACCTGACCCCTTCTAAACCCCTTAGAGACCAAGAAAGATGGCAATCTTTCATACCAAGCCCGGGGAGCTTGTTTCAAACCGTATAAAGCTTTTCTAAGCTTGAATACATGGTTTGGATAGTCTATGCTTTCAAACCCGGGAGGTTGTTCTACATATACTCCCTCCTTAATGAATCCATTTAGGAATGATGACTTTACATCCATTTGATGGAGTTTAAAGCCCATGTAAGAGGCATATCCTAGTAGGATTCTAATCGACTCTAACCTAGCAATCGGGGCATAAGTCTCATCATAGTCAAGCCCCTCTACTTGATTAAACCCTCTTGCAACTAACCTAGCTTTATTTCTTGTTATTGTGTCTTGAACATCTAATTTGTTCCTAAAGACCCATCTTGTAGTGATAATGGTACTATCATTGGGTCTAGGAACTAGCTCCTAAACTTGACTCCTCTCAAATTGAGCCAATTCATCTTGCATTGCTAAGACCAAATCCAGATCAAGCAATGCATCATCAATTGACTTGGGCTCAAGTTATGAGATAAGAGCTATTTCACTAGAGGGAGTTCTATGAAATGACCTAGTTCTAACACCTTGAGATAACTCCCCTACTACTTGATCTAGAGGATGATTTTGATGGACTCTTATTGTTAGTAATATATGAGAGATGTCCTAAGGCAATCGCCTTATGAACCATTTATATGATAAATGAAGATTCACTATTTGAGTATACATGTTTTATGTATTTGATTGGATCTTAAACTCATTTGCTGAATGTCCACGATACGATTCACAGCATGAGAGAATTTGTGATTGGATCACAACTAGTGAGTATCTCTACATGTGTAATTGTGATGTATCAGAATTATCCCTAGTCGATGAATTGATGGATTTGGACACCATCAATTACATCGAGACTAGCACGAGGTATACTCCTTGGTGTATCCAAGCAGCTGATTCTCACTGGCTGGAGACATAGTGATGTCCGGAGTTAATCGTGGATGCTAGTTATGGTAACTAGTTCATTGGAGTGACCAACCGTAAGACTTCATATGGTTTTCTGCATATATAGATATGTCAATGAAGTTCTTACTGTGGCTTAAGTGCGATGTTCCTTTGACTTGCGGTATTCAAGTCATCTTGATCATAGAGACTTATGCTTTGACATCTTAAGCAAACATCTCTAAGGAGATGTGGACCCGGGATGATTGGGTATAAGTCGAGTGATCGAAGGTGTTTGAATAGCCTATAAAGGATTCACCACTCCTTGAGGAGATGTATACCCATGGCCTCTCGTCGGATTGTTACTAAAGTCTTTGGCCAAAGCATTACATGTTTAGAGTAAGGTACTCTTCGATACATGTGGAGTAACTAGAATCCGTAGGACGAGGAAATGATACTTGGGCTAGGTGTGACGTAGTCAGCCTAGTGGGGGCTGACACAATAGACCATGTCCTGAACCAAGTGGGTATAAGATGAGTGAAGGGAATGGGGCACGAATCATTCGAGCTACTGAAGGGTTTCAGAAATAGTTCTGGATCAACCGTTGATCTTTTCGGTTAATTGGGGATCATGATGTACTACTAGGTGCCACTCATGATCTTTCTATAATTAATGGTTAATTATAGACGGCCAACATAAACCGAGAACCTATTTGGTCACACGCACAACGAGCGTAATCCAAAGGATTTAAAACGAGCTTGAGAATGAGATTCTCAGACCGAGAGAAACAAGGTTTGGTTGGACCAAACATAAAGCGAGCATGAAATCGTTTCAGTCGCAATGGAAGCGTGGATGGGCCGAGTCTTATGAAGATGTAATGGATGAACCAAAATGGTTTGGTTCTAATCCAATGGATGAGAATAAACCAAAGGGGTTTGGTTTATTTTAAGCGAATGAACCAAAAGTTGGTTGGTTCGTTTTAACTTAAAATAAACCATCATGGTTTGGTTTATTTTAACTTATCTTAATGGAGGCGGGTTAGCGGGCTTTATGGATATGATCCATTAACCATTAAGAGAATTAGTTCTCTATAAAGAGGGCTTAAGGGATAATTAAGCCTAATCATAAAACCCTAGCAAGGAGTTACCGCCCACCCCAGGAGTTGCGCCCAACCTCCTTGCCGCCCAGCTTGTGCCGCCGTCCAAGTCCTTGCCGGCGTCAAGCTTCAGCCGGTGATCCTCCGGCGACCCTCGGTGATCTTCCTAGGTTCGGTGAAAAGGTGAGCACTTGGCTTCCTTGTTTTGGCGGCGCCTACTCCTCCACCAAAGCTGTCCAGTTTTCTGGACAGCTTCTCTCCTCTCGTCGGGCGTCGTTTGGGCCGGTTGGCTCCGACAGCGGCTAACTTACGAGATTGATCTCCGGTAATCCTCTGAGGTGGAGGGCGAAGGATTCGTCAATCGGTTGTGAATACCTCTCGGAGAAGCGAGTTTTGAGGACTCGTTTTGGATCCGAATTTGGATTGGATCGTGATCATCTCGATCACGTCGTCTTCAACACGAGGCTAGTAACCCGTACGAAGACGAAGCTCGTGGCTTAGCGAAGTCATCCCTAGGAGCTGGTCGTGGATACGGTTAGAGACGATTCTTACGAGGTTCGTTCCTGTTGATGCCTTTCCCGCTAGACGTCATACGGAAGTTTTAACGTATTTTAATTTACTTTTTATTGCAAATTTTAATTTACGGTTATGTCTACACTTGTTGTAATAGCATGCGTGTTGTGTGTGTTGTAATAAATGTAGATTTATTATTTTTATTGCTTCATTTGTTCATGTTTACGAAACATGATCGAACACACCTGCCTTGTGATGCGGAAACCTTGATGGTATCGAGCCCAGGTTGTGTTTCGACATAATCGTAAAAATGGTTTTGCGATAGTCATAATGTATTTCTGGAAATTTTCTAATTTTTGAAATTTAGAAGTATTTATGGATATATTTCAATTTTGGAAAGTCTAGAAGTATTTATGGAAATCTTCCACTTTTGGAAAGTTGGAAGTATTTATGGAAATTGATATTTTCCATAAATAAAATATTTGATTAGATTCTGGAAAATTTGTTTCCTAATTTAATCATGATTTGATTTGGGAAATCAAATCTTTAAATATTTTATTTCTATAAGTAGTTTTAATGATTTAGGAAATTGGTTTCCTAAATAGATTTTCCTTAATCAAATAATTCCATGAATAAAATATGTGATTAGATTTGGAAATTTGTTTCCTAATTTAATTATGATTTGATTTGGAGAATCAAATCTTAAACATATTTTATTTCCATAAATAGTTATGACATATAAGGAAATTATATACATGACATAATTGTATGTTATGTAATTGCATTAGATGCATAACATTATGCCATGCGTGTCGTGACATGTAGATGTATGTCATGTATGTCATGCCATGTAGATAATAGTTATTTGCATGCAAAGAGGATGAGACATAAAACCCTAACTCAATATTAAAGCCTACACCTTCCATTAATATGGTTAGAACCAGAGTTCTGTTTCTTGTTTGGGTTGTTGGACTCACTCCAAGCCCGGCTCGAACCTGAACATGTTCAAATCATTGGAATAGTTTAACTCTAATATGGTAAGAGTCAAAGGTCAATCGTTAGTTTGGGTTGTTGGACTCACTCCAAGCCTGGCTAATTGGTTGAATGCGCTCTAACCATATTAAAACTATTTCGCGATTAATGGGTCGGCTTTAACTTGGAGCATCGATTTGTTGGACTCACTCAAGTCGATGTGAAGAGAGGTGAAGTTGGGTGCTATGCATATGATGCATACTTGTTAATGTTAACAACCCAATCTATGTGTAAACATTCAATTAGTTGATAGCACATTGTGATAGTTACATATACATGATATGTAATCGATATACTACCCACCATCATAGCTAGAATGGCTTGTTGGACTCTCTCCAAGGTTGTTTCTTATCTATGATGGATATCAACCCATTCGGAGATGGACCTCGATCTCCGAAGTGATTTTGGGGTTTTGAAATTCGAAAAATGAATGGGATTTATAAATGTATATTGATGCATTTTAAAATCATCTTTCTCATATATGCTCGTTTTGTATTTCTAAAATTGATCATGTTGTCTTTTAATTTGCGTTCCATTTTGGATTCGAATAAATTGACTGGGCCGAACTTCTTGGACTGGCTTAGAAACTTGAGAATTGTTCTCAAGGTGAAAAGCTTGCGTATGTCCTCGAAGTGCCTCTTCCCGCATCCTAGTAGCGATGCAACTCCGGACCAATTGTTGGTCTATCGAAACATGTGAGTGATTAAACAAATGAGTTGCATCATGGCTATCCGATGGAACCCAAGCTCTGGCGACATGAGCATATGGATGCTCATATCGTAGTCCTTCATCTTTGTGAGTTGGTTGATGAGCAAGTGAGATTCGAAAGGTTCGAAGTCTCAAAGCTCCTCTTCACCTCTGAGATGCTAGAAGGTTCATCTGTGGTACTGCTCAATATGCTGAAGACTATGGAGTCTTCTGAGAAGCATGAGCAGGGGACGGTGCTGTTAGTTGATTCCTCGAAGAAAGGTTCTAAGAGGAAGTCAAAGGAACAATGAAGGGAAGAAGAAAAAAGGCTAAAAAGCGAACCTCTCAAAGGGCACTTGCCATCATTATGGCAAGTAGGGCCATTTGAAGAAAGTGCAAGATTTATCTTGAGTCCATGAAGAAGGATAAGGCATCGGATGCCCCATCTTCTTCAGAAATCTTCTTTATTGATTGTCATTCTATTTCCTTAGACACTTTGGTATTGGATACTGGGTGTGGCTCACATATATGTAATAACATACATGGGCTAAGGAATAGAAGAAGACTCGTCAAGGGAGAGTCAAATTTACGTGTTGGGAATGAAGCAAAGGTTCTTGCACGCCATCGGAACTTTATTGGAACTCCTGTAGGACTTGTCTTAGAACTGGACAATTGCTTTTATGTTCCTTCGTTGATAAAGAACATCATTTCTATTTCTTATTTAAATAGAAATGGGTACCATTTGACTTTTAGTAACAATTGTTGTTACATAACTTTGAATGGAGTTCTTTATGGGATTGGAACTTTAAGCACTGGTGTTTATACGTTGGACGTATCCAGTTATATTTTCAATATCGAAGTGAGCAACAAGCGTGCTCGAAAGGATAATCAATTAGACTCCTACATGTGGTATTGTCGTCTTGGCCATGTAAGCAAGAAACGCATGTCCGAATTACACCAATATGGAATTCTGGAATCATTTGAATTGGATTCATACGATACATGCGAATCATGCTTAAAAGGTAAGATGACTAAGTTACCTTTCGAAAGGTGAGCAGTGGGGAGAGTTACTAGGTCTAATACATACTGATGTATGTGGACCTATGTCAACTCAAGCTTTAGGAGGCTATAGCTACTTCATTACCTTCACCGATGATCACTCACAGTTTGGGTATGTGTTCTTGATGAAACACAAGTCTGAAGCCTTTGAAAGGTTCAAAAAATTCAGAAATGAAGTAGAGAAACAACATGACAAGAGTATTAAAATACTTCGATCGGATCGAGGTGGTGAATACTTAAGTCAAGAGTTTCTTGATTATCTAAGAGACAATGGTATATTGTCTCAATGGACTCCGCCATATACACCACAGCATAATGGTGTATCTGAGAGGCGTAACCGGACCTTGTTGGACATGGTCAAGTCAATGATGAATCATGCAATTCTTCCCAAGTCCTTTTGGGGTTATGCACTTCAGACAGCTATTTACTTGTTAAACAGAATGCCTACCAAGGTAGTCTCAACTACTCCATATGAGATATGGAATAGTAAGAAACCTCATGTATCTTACTTGAAGATATGGGGTTGTCCTGCTTATGTGAAGCGGACTGTATCAGACAAATTGGATGCTAAGTTTGATAAATGTCTATTTATTGGATACCCTAAGGAAACAAGGGGTTACCAATTCTATCATTCTATGGAACAAAAGGTGTTTGTTTCAAGGCATGCTGTGTTTCTAGAGAAAGAGTTTCTCTTGCAAGAAAACAGTGGGAGTGTCGTCGAGCTTGAGGAGGCTCGAGAGACTCAAATAGACATTGATGAGATACCTGGTGAAGCACAACAGCCGACAACTCATAGTGATGAGCAATCTGCTGGACCTATTGTAACACCACATCTTCGTAGATCTGGTAGAACACGCAATATTCCTGAGAGATATGGATTTCTCGTAAGCGAATCGAACGACGTGTTACTCATTGATGATGAGAGCCTACGGTTATGAAGAAGTCGACAAGTTGAGAAAGGGATAAGTGGCTTGGTGCCATGAAGTCGGAAATGGATTCCATGTATGAAAACCAAGTTTGGAACTTGGTTGACCCACCTGAAGGGATAAAGCCTATAGGGTGCAAGTGGGTTTTCAAGAAGAAAACCGACATGGATGGTAATGTGATTACCTATAAGGCTAGATTGGTGGCGAAAGGATATCGTCAAAAACAAGGTGTTGATTATGACGAAACATATTCGCCTGTAGCTATGCTTAAATCCATTCGGATGCTCCTGGCCATAGCGGCTCATTATGATTATGAGATATGGCAGATGGATGTGAAAATGACTTTCCTTAATGGAAACCTGCTCGAGGACGTGTATATGATACAGCCTGAGGGTTTCACATCGGTTGATAAAACCAAGGTATGCAAATTGCGACGATCCATTTATGGATTGAAGCACGCATCCAGGAGCTGGAATATCCGTTTTGATGAGACAATCAAAAAGTTTGATTTCTCACAAAATCCAGACGAACCTTGTGTGTACAAGAAGGTTAGTGGGAGTGCAGTCGTGTTCCTAGTATTGTATGTCGATGACATATTACTTATAGGAAACGATGTTTCAGTCTTACAGTCAGTGAAGGTTTGGTTATCCAAGACATTCTCCATGAAAGACCTGGGAGAAGCAACCTACATCCTCGGGATTAAGATCTATAGAGATAGATCGAAACGGTTGCTTGGTCTTTCGCAGTCTACATATATAGACCGAGTGCTAAAGAGGTTTAGCATGTCGGAATCCAAGAAAGGTGTCCTACCCATCAGGCATGGGGTACACCTTTCGAAGTCTATGTGTCCGCGCACAGAAGACGAGAGGATTTGCATGAGTAAGATTCCCTATGCATCCGCAATAGGATCTATCATGTATGCTATGTTATGTACGAGGCCCGATGTATCGTATGCTCTGAGTGTCACGAGCAGATACCAGTCTGATCCAGGAATGGATTATTGGGTGGTATTAAGGCGATCCTTAAGTACTTGAGAAGAACTAAGGATGTGTTCCTAATATATGGAGAAGGGTACATGGTGATACGTGGGTATCACGGATGCGACTCGAAGAGAACAAGGATGATTCCATGTCTCGATGCAGGTATGTATTCACCTAGAATGGAGCGCAATAAGTTGGAAAGGTTCCAAGCTTGACACTATAGCGGATTACGCCACTAAAGCGAGAATACGTTGCGACTTTGGGCGACAAAGGCGGTTTGGATCAAGTAGTTCATCTATGAACTTGATGTGGTCTCATCAATGATCCAAACATGTGCTTCGCCGCTATCATCTTATCAGAGAGATCATCAGTAGGAACGAAATACAAATCGAGAAAATTCCCACTGAAAGGAACTTAGCGGATCCCTTGACTAAGGCATTACCTCAAAATAAGTTTGAGGGTCATGTTAGAGCTTATGGTATTGGATACCGTAGGGATTGACATTAGGCCAAGTGGGAGTCTGTTAGTAATATATGAGAGATGTCCTAAGGCAATCGCCTTATGAACCATTTATATGATAAATGAAGATTCACTATTTGAGTATACATCTTTTATGTATTTGATTGGATCTTAAACTCATTTGCTGAATGTCCACGATACGATTCACAGCATGAGAGAATTTGTGATTGGATCACAACTAGTGAGTATCTCTACATGTGTAATTGTGATGTATCGGAATTATCCCTAGTCGATGAATTGATGGATTTGGACACCATCAGTGCATGCCGAGACTAGCACGAGGATACTCCTTGGTGTATCCAAGCAGTTGATTCTCACTGGCTGGAGACATTATGATGTCCGGAGTTAATCGTGGATGCTAGTTATGGTAACTAGTTCATTGGAGTGACCAGCCGTAAGACTTCATATGGTTCTCTGCATATATAGATATGTCAATGAAGTTCTTACTGTGGCTTAAGTGCGATGTTCCTTAGACTTGCGGTATTCAAGTCATCTTGATCATGGAGACTTATGCTTTGACATCTTACGCAAACATCTCTAAGGAGATGTGGACCCGGGATGATTGGGTATAAGTCGAAGTGATCGAAGGTGTTTGAATAACCTATAAAGGATTCACCACTCCTTGCGAGGAGATGTATACCCATGGCCTCTCGTCGGATTGTTACTAAAGTCTTTGGCCAAAGCATTACATGTTTAGAGTAAGGTACTCTTCGATACATGTAGAGTAACTAGAATCTGTAGGACGAGGAAATGATACTTGGGATAGGTGTGACGTAGTCAGCCTAGTGGGGACTGACACAATAGACCATGTCCTGAACCAAGTGGGTATAAGATGAGTGAAGGGAATGGGGCACGAATCATTCGAGCTACTGAAGGGTTTGAAATAGTTACGGATCAGCAGTTGATCTTTTCGGTTAATTGGGGATCATGATGTACTACTAGGTGCCACTCATGATCGTTCTATAATTAATGGTTAATTATAGACGGCCAACATAAACCGAGAACCTATTTGGTCACACGCACAACGAGCGTAATCCAAAGGATTTAAAACGAGCTTGAGAATGGGATTCTCAGACCGAGAGAAACTAGGTTTAGTTGGACCAAACATAAAGCGAGCATGAAATCGTTTCAGTCGCAATGGAAGCGTGGATGGGCCGTGTCTTATGAAGACATAATGGATGAACCAAAATGGTTTGGTTCTAATCCAATGGAGGAGAATAAACCAAAGGGTTTGGTTTATTTTAAGCGAATGAACCAAAAGTTGGTTCGGTTCGTTTTAACTTAAAATAAACCATCATGGTTTGGTTTATTTTAACTTATCTTAATGGAGCGGGTTAACGGGCCTAATGGTTATGATCCATTAACCATTAAGAGAATTAGTTCTCTATAAAAGAGGGCTTAAGGGATAATTAAGCCCTAATCCAAAACCCTAGCAGGAGTTGCCGCCCACCCCATTGAGTTGCGCCCAACCTCCTTGCCGCCCAGCTTTGTGCGCCGTCAAGTCCTTGCGGCATCAAGCTTCAGCCGGTGATCCTCCGGCGACCCTCCGGTGATCTTCCTAGGCTTCGCTGAAAAGGTGAGCACTTGGCTTCCTTGTTTTGGCCGGCGCCTACTCCTCCACCAAGCTGTCCAGTTTTCTGGACAGCTTCTTCTCCTCTTCGGGCGTCGTTTGGGCGGCGGTTGAGAGCTCCGACAGCGGCTAACTTACGGGGATTTGATCTCCGGTAATCCTCTGGTGGAGGGGCGAAGGATTCGTCAATCGGTTGACAAATACCTCTCGGAGAAGCGAGTTTTGAGACTCGTTTTGGATCGAATTTGGATTCGGATCGTGATCATCTCTCGATCACGTCGTCTTCAACACGAGGCTAGTAACCCGTCTGAAGAGGCGAAGCTCGTGGCTTAAGCGAAGTCATCCGAGGAACTTGGCGTGGATCTGGATAGAGGCGATTCTAGCAAGGATCGTTCGGTTGATGCCGTTCCTTCTACACGTCATCTGAAAGGTATAACGTAGATAAATTTCCTTTTATTGCAAATTTAAATTTACGGTTATGTCTACACTTGTTGTAATATGCATGCGTGTGTTGTGTGTGTTGTAATAAATGTAGATTTATTATTTTTATTGCTTCCGCTGTGTTCATGTTTACGAAACGTGATCGAACACACACACGCCGCGGTGCCGGAAACCCAACACTTATAGTTCTAGAAGGTGTATTACATTAATTTTGATCATGATTATCCTAAACCCTCCTTTTATCATCGGAATCACCTCTTACTCCTCCTTGATTTAACTCTCCCCCTTGATCATTACCCCCCTAAAGTTAAATCTTGAAATTTTTGGGTAATTTCTTGCTTTTTGTCATTGATATCATTATCAATGGGGGATTTCCTAGGGTAAGTATTAGAGGTTTCATCAAATTGGACATATGAAGATTCCTCAACCTTTTGAGTGTTGGTGCAATCGGCCCAGGTCACGATTGACCAGGACTTGAGTTTGACTCGAGTGATGTTTTGATGTTCGACAAAAACATATGACAATGTAATTGTTATGGGAAAGTCCAAGTCTTGGGTACTTGGAATGGAAAGTCCAAGTGGGACACTTGGCATTTAGTAAAGTCCAAGTCTTGAGTAGTTGGCATGGAAAGTCCAAGTGGGACACTTGGCACATGAAAAGTCCAAGCATGGGTCTTGGCAATGTAAAAGTCCAACATTGGTTGGCAAGGGAAAGTCCAAGCATGGTCTTGGCATTTGAGAAGTCCAACATGGGTTGGCAAGGGAAAGTCCAAGCTTGAGTCTTGGCATGAGAAGTCCAAGGGGTTTGATATTGGTTGCGTAAAGTCCAAGCGGGAGTCTTGGCAGTATAAGTCCAATGGTTGGCGGTGTAAAGTCCAAGCGGAGTCTTGGCGGCGTAAGTCCAATGTGTCTTGGCGGTGTAGACACCGTTAGCATGACATAGCCGATGGAACCACCTGAAGGGGTTTTGGGTCATGATCATTGGCCATGCTTAATTATTGCTATTATTATGCCATGATCATTTCATGCATTTAATTGATTAAAATTGATATAAGGACTATGGCATGACTTGAAGTCTCATTTATAAGGGAATTAAAGTAGGGTTGCCTAGGAAATGCATGAAACCCTAGATTAAATGAACCAAAACTCACATCTCACATCCAATTGACATGTATGAGTATTTATACACCCTAGATACATGTGAGATGCTAGGATATGAGTTAAGTTTAAGGTGCATAGTTTTTGCATCTAGTTGAACCCAAACTCATTTTAACTCAACATATGGATCATTGGGAAAGCTTGTGTACAAGTCATGTGCATAGAGCCCAAGGAATATGATCCAAAATAAGGTTTTGAAAATATTTTAAAATCATTTTGAAAAACCTTGGTGAAGTCTATCTCTTGATAGCAATCACCATTGATGAGATTGATACAAAGTGAGCTTAAACTTTAAAGTTTTGAGTCACTTTTGGATTTTGTATCAATTTCGCTATTTTATGGGTAAAATATTTTTCAAACATTTTTCACCCATTTTATTGGTCATAAGTATTATACGTATTAAATTTCGTGATTTTTCGATATACGTATAATTAGTTATGATTTTCCAAAACTCATTTCTGATAACTGAAAATTGAGATTTTCAGTAATCAGTCGACTGCCCCTGGGTGTCAGTCGACTGATGGGCGTGTCAGTCGACTGATTTCTGAATCACTCGACTAATAGCCTGATTTCGGGGTAACCAAGTTTGTTTAACCCGATTTCAGCTGCGGTTAAGGTCCCTAACAACTCCTAACCCTAGGATATGCTTTGGGAAGCATGATGAAGGGTGAAAATCCAATGGATATGGATTAGGAGAGGTGTTTAGGGTTTGTATCAATTTTAAGGTGTTGGGAAGTTCAATGTTGAATTTCTAACCTTCATTTTGATGGATTAGAGTTCCTACTGGCTTAGGGACTTCCCAAGGACATTGTTGGTGCAATGGTCAAGGGGGAGCAAGCCTTTAGGGGGAGGTATCCATCTTGGGATGATGGATGTGTTTTTCTCCTTGAAGAGGATAGGTTATTGGGAAAGTATCATCAATTGGGAAAATTGTTGGGCTCTTCATACCCAATTTGGAAATTGAGAGAGTGAATAGGATTTCCTCTCTTGAGTGATATGGGACTTATCACTAGGAAGATGGTAGGCATCCTAGATATTTTTAGACTAAGGGGGAGACTGTAAGATCTCATTGGAACATGAGACATTGACCTCCTTGGAGAGAAGATATTTTTGATGTTAGTCAAAAAGGGGGAGAATGTTTGGGGGAGAACATTTGGAGAATGTTTAAGATTACCAATTTGGGATAATTGGTAAGGGATTTGAGTTAGTGTTCTAACTCAATGATTTGTTTGGTTTTTGTCAAACATCAAAAAGGGAGAGATTGTTGGTGCAATCGGCCCAGGTCACGATTGACCATGACTCGAGTTTGACTCGAGTGATGTTTTGATGTTCGACAAAAACATATGACAATGTAATTGTTATGGGAAAGTCCAAGTCTTGGGTACTTGGCATGGAAAGTCCAAGTGGGACACTTGGCATTTGGTAAAGTCCAAGTCTTGAGTAGTTGGCATGGAAAGTCCAAGTGGGACACTTGGCACATGAAAAGTCCAAGCATGGGTCTTGGCAATGTAAAAGTCCAACATTGGTTGGCAAGGGAAAGTCCAAGCATGGTCTTGGCATTTGAGAAGTCCAACATGGGTTGGCAAGGGAAAGTCCAAGCTTGAGTCTTGGCATGAGAAGTCCAAGGGGTTTGATATTGGCTGCGTAAAGTCCAAGCGGGAGTCTTGGCAGCATAAGTCCAATGGTTGGCGGCATAAAGTCCAAGCGGAGTCTTGGCGGCGTAAGTCCAATGTGCCTTGGCGGTGTAGACACCGTTAGCATGACATAGCCGATGGAAGCACCTGAAGGCTAACGCGATGAATGAACAAGTCATGGATGACTTGGAGGGATTCAAGAGGTGTGAGGCTGATGGAGGTGGGTAGAAGGCTTAGGTCTAGGCTAAGGGTGGTCTAGCAAGTATGGGGGCACCATACTTGGGATAAAACCTCATGTTTGAGGTGTGTCAGTCGACTGGTGTCATGTGGTAGTCGACTGGACCGAGTCAACTAGGGTTTGACTACGGGAAGTGGCTTAGCGATCCAACCGCCAGAGGATGATAATGATCGTGATGGCTCGGCGATCGATCGGTGATTGATCGTCGGGAATTCTCGGACCACGAGTGTAGTCTCACTCGACCGGGGACCGAATGAGTGAGGACACCCATCCGATCGATGGGTTTTATCGATACCGATGGTAGATCCGTTGGACTTATCCAGTGTGGATCTAGCCATTGTCTCATGACAATAGTGGCATCAATCGACTGATGGTCCCGAGCAGTCGACTGATCGACTTTTTCCAGCATAGGTTGAAGCTTTATAAGGAGCTTGTGATGGAAGAATTTGACATCGATTTCTTGGACGTCTTGAGGCGATTTGTCATTGCAAATCGTGATCTTCAACCACGATTCAAGTGATCAACAAGCAAATCCAAAGGCATTTGTAAAGTTGTTTTCTTTACTAGTTTTGCATTGTATTATTGTATATTGCTTGTATTCATCTCTTATTGTTGTAAGAGTAGTTTGTAAGGGGTTTCTCCGCCTCCAACTTGTGTCGAGAAGGAGTGTTTTATAGTGGTGTGTGATTGGCATCGCTAGGGTTCGTACAAACCCGATCCGTGGAGTAGGAACTGCGGCCCAACCACGTTAAACAATTGTGTTCATTTGTGATTGTTTATTTTGTTATTGTATTATTTCTTTTTCCGCTGGGTACTAACGAAATTGTAGAGACGATCACGATCGAATTCCATCAACAAACGAACACGCGCTATTCACCCCCCCCCCCCTCTAGCTATTACAAAGATCCTAACATTGAGTTCTTTTATTATAAACTTTATACCCTACACTAGTGGATGAGTATCCAACTAGGATTCCCTCATCCATTTTGGATTCAAATTTACCGAGGTTGTCTTTGGTGTTTAAAATGTAGACTTTGCATCCAAAGACTTTGAAATAGTGAATTGTTGGAATTATACCATTCCATAATTCAAATGGGATTTTTCCTAAAAACCTATAAATTAAAACCCTATTTTGGATATAGCAAGCGGTATTGACCGCTTTCGCCCACAAGTAGCTAGGTAGAGAATATGCATTAAGCATAGTCCTAGCCGCTTCTTGTAGGGCATGATTTTTTCTTTCCACCACCCCATTTTATTGGGGTGTTCTAGGACATGAAAATTTGTACTTGTACCCTTGTTCTAGGTAAAATTTTGAGAAGTTAGAGTTCTCAAATTCTCCACCATGATCACTACGGATCCGGTTGATTTTGAGATTCTTTTCATTTTCTACTCTTTTGCTAAAGCCTATGATTATTCCTAGGGTTTCCTCCTTATGTTTCATGAAGAATATCTAAGTAAATCTAGAAAAATCATCTACTATAATTAAACAATATTTACTACCAATCATGGTAGGAGTACTATGACAATCAAATAAATCAACATGCAAGAGTTCTAAAGGTAAAGCGGTACTAAGTAAAGTTTTACCTTTGTGTGATGATTTTGACTGCTTTCCTTCTTGGCATGCATCACACATTTTGTCCTTAAGATACTTGACTTTTGGCAACCCCTTGACTAGCTTCATCTTGGCTATTTTAGCAATGTTTTTCATGTTGATGTGCCCTAGCCTCCTATGTCATAGCCAACTCTCTTCTTCTTTTGCAATAAGACACTTAGTAGAAGCGTTAGAAGCATAGGATAAATCAACATAGTATATATTTGATTTCCTAAAACCTACTAACATGCAATCATTTAAATTTTTGTGTCTTATGAAGCATTTAGAAGAATCAAATTGAACATCAAAATCGGCATCACATAATTGACTTACACTAAGCAAATTAAATTTCATATTTTTAACTAATAATACTTTGTGAATTGAAAGGTTTGGGGATACCTCAATTGTCCCTTTTCCTAGGATCTTAAGTTTACCACTATTTCCAAAAGACGCCTTCCCCTTGCTAGTGTGGTTGATTATTGAAAATTTGCTCTCATCACCGGTCATGTGTTTTGAGCAACCACTATCAACAATCCATAAGCTTGGCCCTTCTACCTATACAACATGAAAAATGCAAATCTTAGGCATCCAAATTTTAGGACCGTTAGCATTAACTATATAGCTTTTGGGAACCCAAGCTTTTCTAGCCTTGCTCTTAATGGTTGGTTTTCTACTAATTAGTGAGGTGAAGGCTACTTCCTTCTCCTTAGGCCTATATCCTATGTTGGCCTTGTTATAAATGGTCCTTTGGTCCCTAAGAATCATATCAAGATATTTGGACCCATTCGTAAATTTCTCTAAGCATGCTCTTAGTTTACCTATTTCTTTTCTAAGTTCATCATTTTCATTCCTAAATGAGCATGCATCATCACAAGAAATTTCTACATTCTTAATTGATTTAATTTCTACTTTTAAATCCTTAATCTTATATTTTGATTTATTTAGTGCATTTTGAAGACATGCAATAGTTTTATATAGTAATTCTATCCTAGGGGAGTCCTTTACCTCATCGTCACTAGATGACGATTCGTCGCTTGAGGAGGAGGATGACTCTTCACTTGAGATATCCTCCAAGGCCATGAGTGCCATGTTTCTTGTGACATGGCAAAGTTCTTCATCATCGGAGGAATCTTCTATGCTTTGTGTATCCCAAGTTTGGGTTATCATGACCTCCTTCTTCTTCTTCTCCTTCTTATCCTTCTTCTTCTTTTCCTTTTCCTCCTTTTTCTTTAGCTCTGGACAATTTGGCTTGATATGGCCCTTTTTGTTGCAACCATAGCAAGTAACATTAGAAGTAGGAATTGAACTAGTAGAGGTTTTACCTTTGGAGGATTGGAACATCCTCCTCACATCCTTCTTGGTGAGTTTTCTTGATCTCCCACCAAATTTCTTTACATAGTGAGCTACCTCACTAGCCGATAGTTTCTCATCTCTACTTGAAGATTCCTCCTCCGACTCGGATGAAGATGAAACCTCCTTTTTCCCCTTCTTCTTCTTGTCCTTCTTACCTACAAAAAGAGTTGCACCTTTCTCCTTAGACGAAGTGTTAGCTTGCTCGTGCAACTCGAATTCACAAAAAAAATCATCTAGTTTAACTAGAGAGAGATCCCTAGACACCTTATAAGCATCTACCATTGATGCCCATAAGGTTGTTCTAGGGAAAGCTTGAAGAATATACCTCACAAGGTCTCAGTTTTCGACCTTTTCACCTATCACATGTAGTCTGTTGACTACCTCCTTAAAGCGACCGTGCATTTGGCTCACGGTCTCGTTGGTCTTCATGGCGAAGCTTTGGAGTTGGCCTATCAAGAGGTCCCTCTTGGCTCTCCTCATCTTTTTTGATCCTTCATTCAATTCAATGAGCTTCTCCCAAATCTCTTTAGCAGAGTTGAAGGGGCCGACTTTGGATAGTTGCTCCTTTGATAGACCACATTAGAGTGTGGTCGTTGCTTTTGCATTTTCTTGCCCCTTCTTTTCCATCTCTCTTGTCCAATCCTTTGTTAGTATTAGCGCTCTAAATTCGTCGACCGGCTTCTCGAATCCATCTACAATGGTAAACCAATTATCAATATTGTTCATAAGGTAGTATTCCATCCTACCTTTCCAATAGCCAAAATCGTTGCGGTCGAAGAATGGAGGCCTCGCCGTGCTATACCCCTCTTCAAATGCCATCGTGCTCCGGTTGATTGTAAGATCCTCTGATACGATCCGGGCTCTGATACCACTTGTTAGGGATCTTTGGAAGTCTAGAGGGGGGTGAATAGCCTTTTTTTGAATTCTAAAAAAAGGGTTAGCGAAAGAAAAAAAGAAGAACTAAATGAAAAAACACAACAAATGCTAACACAAAAGCGTTTACGTGGTTCGGAGATTAAGCTCTTACTCTACGGCGATCCTTAAGGTGGATAAACCCAAGCAATTCCACTAAGAAGCTTTCCTTTACAAGACACTCTCCTCTTCTTACAATGATGAAAATGAAATTTAGGAGAAGAGGAGGAATTAACACAAAGAAAGCCTTTGAAATTCGTGGAGAGCTTGAGAGTAAGGTTGGAAGATAAGCACTAGCCCCCTCAAGCACCCAAACCCTCTTTTTATAGAGAGGGTTGTTTTTCCATTTGGGCCACAATTAGTCAACTGATGGTCTCCATCACGACCGCTGCCGTGGCTAACCCGCCTAATCGAAAATTCACCAAATTTCACGCCACTATCAACCATCAGGCTCATCACGACCGATCCATCCATCACCGATCGATAAAGTGATCACCGAGTGATCACGGTGAGCAACGAGTGAGACCCCATTCGTGTCCGATAGACTTGATCACCAACGCGCCTATAGCGATCGATGATACGGAACGATCGACTACCAACCCTGGCAATGATCGATACTCATCAAGTGTGATAATTTTATACTTGAATTAACTCCCTAGACCTAGACTCAACCTTCTAGCTCTTCCTTAAACCTTGCGCTTCCAGGATCCCTCCGAGTTCGTGACTTGTTCATCGTTTGCACTTGCTTCCAAGAGCTTCCTTCGGTTTCATCATGTCTTGGGTTTCTCTTTGCCAAAGTATGCTTGGACTTTATGCCACCAAGACTACATGCTTAGACTTACACTTCCAAGACTTGCCTTTGGACTTCCTTTTCCAAGGTTCGCTTGGACTTTACGCCACTAAGACTACATGCTTGGTCTTACGCTGCCAAGCCCTTTCCTTGGACTTCTCTTGCTAAGATCACACTTGGACTTTTCCTTTACCAAGTCTTCATACTTGGATTTTCCTGTCACTTAAACATGTTCACAATTAGATCACAAAACATTGCCTAACTTAGATTATTATCCAAATATCAAAACATATAAATGCTTGGGGCATTGTTGCACTAACAAAAACTAATAGAACTTCATGAAGGCACCTTCGAGGCAAAGCTTGCAAGATGGGACCTCCTCTGATCCCAATTGAACAACATCAAGTTAGAAAGGGAGAGAAAGTATTATCATTGCATTCTCGATTTAAAGAAATCATAATCGATTTATCAAGTGTAGGTGAAAAACTCTCCATCCGGGACATGATCATGAAGGCCATACATGCCTTCCCTCGGTCATCCAAATGGAGCTCCATGGTGGACTCCTACATTTCCAAGAATCTAGAGGTAAGCACTCTAAAGAGTTTTTCTCCACCATGGAATTACATGAGACTAGGCTTGAAGGTGTAGTAGAAGAGCAAATCAAGCCATCAAGGGGACTAGCTTTAATGGTCGGCAAAGGGAAGAAGAAGAAGAAGAAGATTGCACCTTCTTCATCGGTTGAAGATTCATCCTCCTCCTCCATGGATAGCAATGAAGAAGCTTACATGGTAAGGAAAGTAAGACGTGCACTTAAAAGTTTTAGATTTAACAAGTCTAATGATAGGGGAAGAAGGCCAAGGAGAAAGATTATTTGCTATAATTGCTATGGAGAGGGACACATAAGGGATGATTGTCCCCTCTTGAACAAAAGCAAAGAAGAAGAGAAGAAAAGGGATAGCAAGAAGAAGGGCAAAAAGAAAGAAGAAAAAAAGCCCAAAGAAAAGAAGAAGTCAAAGCCCCACAACCTTAAAGCGGTGACATAGGATGATCCATCATCCTCATCGGGGGAAGAACAAGCCTTCACAACCCTTGCACTAATGGAAATAGATGACTTGGACTCCACCTCCTCCGAGCAAGAAGAAAGAATTTCAAGTGAGGAGAGCTCAAGTGAAGGGGGAGCTTCATCTTCATCCTCATCGGAATCGGAGGAAAAAGATATGGAAAGTATGGTAACAAATCTTCCCCCAAAAAAGATTGTTTCTATGATTTCAAGCCTACCTAGGGATTTGTTTAAGGCTAAGAAGAAAAACAAATGCATGTTTGATCAAATTAAGGCCCTAGAAGAAAAGCTAGAAAAAACATGTTTAAATGTTAATGATAATGCTTCTTCTTCTAGTATTAATAATGCATGCTCACATGATGATTATATTCCTCTTAATGTTAATGATGCATGTATTGAAGAAAATAAGACTTTAAGAGAAAAGGTAGATTTCCTAACCAAGGCCTTAGAAAAATTCACTATTGGCTCCAACACTTTGAACATGATAATTGGGAGCCAAAGGGCTAGCTTCAACAAGAAGGGTTTAGGCTATAAGGGAAACAAAAATGAGAAGGCCTATCATTGCCTAATTGCTAGGGGTCAAGCTAAAAATACAATGGTAGCTAGAAAATAGATCCCAAAGGAATACTTGGTGAAGCCCATTGGAAAGAACTTATATTGGGTTTCCAAGTTCATCCTTAAGGGTTAGGAAAACCCTATGATAGTCAACCATGAGTGGACTTATTTTATATCATGTAAGATGGTTGACATTTAAGGATGTGGGTGATGATTTTTGATTTGTAGTGTTGGGTGATGATAATGTGATCATAATATGGAATCATGAATATTGTTTGATTTATGATCATGATATGCAATAATTGAAAATATTTGATCATGATTGATAATATGTGATTTTATGATCATATTGGATGTTTTAGGATATAGATACTTAATCTTGGTAGAATTGCATGAAAATTGATGGTTAAGTATAAATATCGTTCATCTAACACTCACTATAGGCTAACTTGATTGAAAACATAATATGGGTGAGATGTTAGGATGATACAAATGACTCACTTATGACTATAACATTTTGATGAGTCATTATAGGTATCATGATAGCAATAATAGACCAATCATGGGGAGAGCATATGTTTAATTCATAGACATATTGCCCAAAGATTATGGTTGGATATTTCAAATGTTTTAAAACCATTTTATATTTGATAATCTGTATGTTCATGTTTTAAAACAATTCAAGACAAAACTAGGCTTTCAAGTTGATACAAAGTTTAGTGTTTTTCAACATCTTTGAGTTTTTGCCAAATTTTCGAAAATAGAATGAATTTTAATGAAAAATAATTTTTCACTGATAAGGAACTTATGAGAAATATGTTCTCCAAATTTCATGATTTTTTAAATTTTCTAGAATTTTTAATACATTTCTGAAATCGGGTTCTGAAATCAAAAAATTCTGAAATCTGGGTGTCAGTCAACTGATGCTCTGATTCAGTCGACTGATGTACTGTGCACGAGCACATTAACCTATTTTATCAGGTTTTGAGTCATGTTTTGGTATTTTTCTTTACCTGGACTTGATGTTATGCTTGTATAATATTTGTATAATATTTTTGATGGTGTCAAAGGGGGAGAAATGGTGAGTTTAAGTTAATCATGCTAGGGGGAGAATTAGCATGTCTTAAGGGGGAGTTACATGTTTAAGGGAGAGTTTTTATACTCATGTTTACTTACATGCTTTCTTACCTTATGTATTTTGTTGATTGTTTTACCTAACTTAAACAAGGTTGCCACACATCAAAAAGGGGGAGATTGTTAGGGCAATCAACCCATTGATGATGTATTTTGATGTGTGTGGTAAAGGTTTAAGTTAGGTTGTTTGTGGATTTGATATGTGTGTTGAAGTCGTGCAAGACTTAGTAATTCACACATGGCTAACTTGACAAAGCATTGGCAAGATCACCATCTCATGACTCGGTCCTTGAGTCGGTGAAGGATGGCATTGCCAAGTTGTGCGCTTGATGCATCCGAGGGACCGTCGGACGAGAAGAATTGGAGTGAAGATAAGGAAGCAGATTTCAGGGCGAGATGCAAAGGATGGCATTGCGAAACCATGTGCTTGGTGCATCCGAGGGACATGGCCGGACGAAGAGAGCTTCAAGGCGAAGGACTCCAAGGGAGATGAGAGTGAGCGATTGTAACCCGGGACGGAGTAGCTCATAGGTGAACTTGGCCGAATGGCTAAGTCAAGTGTCGGAGGCTCAACCAAAGGTTGGTTTGAGGTTTTACCCGACACCAGTCGACTGATATAGGAATCAGTCGACTACTCTAGGTCGAATGGACTCGACCGGTGTTCAACTGAGCTAGTTTCTGGTCAAACAATCGACTACCAAGGGTTGGCAGTCGACTGATCTCGCCACCAGTCGACTGCCAAGGGTTGGCAGTCGACTGATGGGTAGGGTTTCATGCACAGAAGCTTTGACAGTCGAGTGATCTCGTTGACCACTCAACTGTTAGCTCCATCAGTTGATTGATGGGAAGATCAATTGATTGATGTGGGATCCGTTGGTAGGATTCCAACGTGGAAGAAGTCGTTGCGAGGCAACGACTATAGTAGAAGTCGACTAATGGTTGCATCAGTTGACTGCTAGCTGCTCAATGGGAAGAATGGCCTCTTCCCTATAAGAAGAGGCTATTGGATAGATTAGAGTTGTTAGAGGGGGGGGGGATGAATAGCGACAAAGAAACTTTTTGAATTGTTCGTTTAAAAAACAAAGTACGGAGAGTAAAGCATAGCAGTATGTAAGTACACAAAAGAATTTTTACTTGGTTCACAATCTTTCAGCTGCTAATCCAAGGCCCTAGTGGTCCGAGACCACGCACGAAGGGCAAAAACACTAAAATAGTCTCCTCCTCGTCGGAGGTAGGAGACAAGCGATTACAAAAAAAAGATCAAGGTAGAGGGACACCCCCCTCTCCTTATTTTGATAAAAACTCGAAAAGAACACAATTTTAAACTGAACAATAAACTAAAAGGTTACCGACGACTTGAATGAATTGAAGATTGGAGCTCGAGTCATCGTTTCTGTAGCGCTTCGTCATCGGAAGATCGTCAGAATGTCACAACATATCGGAAGCACTTGGAGGCTCTTTGAATGATGGAAAAGGGGTGGAGAACCCCTACTTTTATAGCCTTGTGAAATCCTAAACGTTGAGATGAGGTTTCATGAGGTGATGCCACCTAGCCCTTGAGAAATGGTGGTAAGCTTTGACTCTTCTCAAGATTGATCCTTGACCTGATCTCATCGATCAACCCTATCGATCGATTCTTTGGAGGCATCGATCGATACAAGCCATCGATCGGTGATGGTTTCCAATAGCAACGAAGAGTTAGCTCAAAAATACAGTTAGTATAAGTAAGCTCGATGGTCGTTTACCATCGGATCTCGACTTAGACCTTCCATGGGAAGTCTTGGTCGGATCGACGCCTAAGGATGTCCCTGTACGGAGGACACGACCTTACTTATACTCACTCACACGAACTTACCTCAGCCTTTACCTTTGAAGCTTTGCTTCTAGTCTTCACCTGAGTTCTTCGGCTTCCTCCGAAGTCCTCTCGATGTCACCCGACTACCGCGGTTCTCTCCGAGTGTCGCTGACCTTCAGCTCTAGCTTTAGCACTTTCTGTACACTTGATTTAGCTCATGAGATAACAAAATGAACTTAACTTTGTATCGTTTACTATTATCAAAACTCATGTTTGACTTAGGTGCCTACTGCACCAACAATCTTCCCCTTTTTGATCTATGACAAACCCATACAAAGTTAAGGAAATAATATGCATTATCATGAAATTGAAATGAAAAATATGAAATTGAAATTGTAAATTAAGTAGGAGTAATAGAGACTCTCTTTCAAGTACTCCCCCTTGAGGAAACCTCCCCCTTGACTGAGGGTGAGTTTTTGAAAAAAGGTCTTAACCCTCCCCCTTGATGTTTGCTATTTAGGAAGAGTTTAAGTAATTAACAATTACTTAAAGTTGTCCTTAGTATTAAAAATAAGTTTAAGTTAAGAAGATTTCTTAACTTGGCCTTTCTCCCCCTTTTTCAACTAATAGAATTAAGTTTGCAAAAATTAACTTTTGACCATGAGAATATAGATTATGTTAATAAGTTAAGTTATCAAAAAAAAGATCCCTTTGTAGGTGGGTGTCG
Organism: Wurfbainia villosa; assembly: GCA_025175895.1. Classification (NCBI taxonomy): domain Eukaryota; kingdom Viridiplantae; phylum Streptophyta; class Magnoliopsida; order Zingiberales; family Zingiberaceae; genus Wurfbainia; species Wurfbainia villosa. Next base: position 8,904,154 of record CM045999.1, on the reverse strand, counting down.
CTTTGGGAGGCTCATTGGCTCCCATGTCCCCGGATTAAAATTTTCACTGATGAAAGGATTAATCCGGATGAGATGAGCTTCCTTAGCAACACCATTTCGTCGTCGTGCTAACAACTTGAGTGGTCGCTCGAACAAACTAGTTGTTCAAGCAACTCTACTCTTCTAGTTGATTAGCCGCGGAAGAGACGACGGACGGATCGCCGGTTTTTGTGTTTGTCTTCGGGGTCCATGATTATACAATATATTTGCACACACACACATGCATAATCAAAATAAATAAGAACATGCTCAGATCTGTACATAAAGTTAAAATAACTTTATACCTCATGATCTTCTACCGTATGTCCTATCCTTCTCGTGGACGACGTGTGGACGAAGATCCTCCATGAATAGAAGCCTTCTAGAATGAGTTCTCCTCTACCTTGTCCGCTGTGAACAAAGAGAAAAATGAACAAATACCTCTCCTATCTAGAACCGACCACCAAATTGGAGAATTTGGTGCAACTGCCGGTCAAGGAGCAATGGATGATGCGCCGGCCAACTTCAAGAAGAGTTGTCGCCGGCCACTTGGAGAATAGGGAGGAGGAGATAACCGGCCACCTATGGAAGGAGAACCGCTGGCCAAGGAAGAAGGTAGAGGCTTAGATGATGGGCGCCGGCCAAGGGAAGAATGAAGGAAGTGGGCGCCGGCAACAACCTTGGATGAAGATGATTGCCGCCCACCCTAGCTCCAAATCCTAGCCGCCCAACTTCTTTCCAAACCCTAATTCCAATTCAAATCACTTAGTTGCCGCCCAACCCTAAGCCATCTATATATAGAGTAGGGCCTAAACCTCCTTTAATCTCCACCGTCGGATCTAGGGATTTAATCTCCACCGTCGGATCTAGGGTTTTATCCCAACCGTCGAATCTAGGGTTTAATCCCAACCGTCGGATCTAGGATTTCATCCCAACCGTCGGATCTAGGGTTTCATCCCAACCGTTGAATCTAGGGTTTTATCCCAACCGTCGGATCTAGGGATTTAATCCTAACCGTCGATTCTAGGGTTTCATCCTAACCATCGGATCTTAGGGATTTAATCCCAACCGTTGGTTCTAGGGTTTCATCCTAACCATCGGATCTAGGGATCTAATCCCAACCGTTGGTTCTAGGTTTTGTTTTCTTGGATCTAGACTTCACAAGGATTATATTAGGCTACGATAGGGACCATAAGGAGGAGTTGGGTCTTGGCCACCCGATGGATCGGAACCACACAAACTTGATCCATCAATGATGTTCCATTCCACTAGAGGATCATCATTGAACTACCTCACCAACCCCCATAAATCAATATGGGCTCCATATATTATTTGTACATTAATCTCCCCGTGTTTAAGATATAGAATGTCCATCAATTAATTGATTTACTGACCATCAATTAATTAACATCTAACTCCTCGAGTAGTACCACTCAACCTTATCATCATGTTGACTAAGTCAACCAGCTGGGTTTACATGATGAACCTTATGAGCTCCTCAAGGGGACATCATCAACCTAATATATAGGACATGGTTTCCTCCTATAATCAACGGCACACCATGTAAATAATATTATTTCCCAACTTACTGGGCATATTGATTTAATCCATCTAAATCTCACCCACTGGTAAATCAAAGAAATAAATACTAAGTACATGTGCCCGTTATTATATCGGGATTAAGAGCATGTACAACATAATATCCGAGGTCCGATTCAATTATGTAGTAAGCACTAAATTGAATCACCTCTATGTCGGTCCTGCTCAATACACCTAAGTGTACTAGTGTAACTCTATGTTCAAGATAAAACAATACCAAGCTACACTACAACCATGCCAATGGTTTGTCCAAAACCATCTTGGTTGTGAGCCTCTACTTATATTTTACAAGGTACTGATAACATGATCTTCTGTGCCACACCAAGCACCATGTTATCTACAATGTAAAATATTAGACAATATGCACACATATATAATGAATATATAAAATGCAAACAATGATCATGTGATTCTTATTTCAAAATAAAATGTTCATACAAAAAGAGCTAGGCTTTCAGTATACATTCCAACAATCTCCCACTTATACTAAAAGACTATGCCACATATCTCTCGCCATACATCTGATCCCCATGTCCTCCACATGCCTATCAAACGCTTTCGCTGGAAGGGCCTTAGTGAATGGATCCGCCAGGTTATCCTCTGATGCAATCTTGGCAACAGCAACTTCCCTTCGCTTTACGATCTCTCGTATAAGATGGTACTTGCGCTCTATGTGTTTACTCGCCTTATGGGCTCGTGGTTCCTTCGAGTTTGCAACTGCACCACTATTATCACAATAAATTGTGATAGTTCTGGGCAAACCAGGAATCACATCCAAGTCCATCAAGAAGTTCTGAGCCATAGACTTCCTTTGGGTCGCCTCGCAGGCGCCACATACTCACTTCCATGGTAGAGTCCGCCATGCATTTCGCTGACACTCCTCCATGCTATGGCTCCACCTCCAAAAGTAAACACAAACCCCGAGGTAGACTTACTCTTGTCCCTATCTCGATTGGAAATCTGAACTGTAACCCATGGGGACTAATTGATCCGCCTGATAAACCAAAGATATAATCCCTAGTCCTTCTCGTGTACTTCAATATATGCTTTACCGCAGCCCAATGTCCTCCTCAGATTACTCGATATCTGCTAACCATGCCCACGCAGAAAGCAGATATCCTGGTCCTCGCATATAGCATAGCATACATAAGGCTTCCTATCAAGCATAAGGAACCGCCTTCATGTCCTCTATCTCCTTTGATGTTTTGGGACACATCTTTAGATAAAGGAACTCCATGCCTAAAGGTAGAAACCTTTCTTGGAGTTCCGCATGCTAAAACGAGCAAGGATAGTGTCAATGTATGAAGCTTGAGATAAGCACAACATCCTTTCTTGCGATCCCTTATAACTTTGATCCCAAGGATGTGTCCCACTTCTCCCAAGTTCTTCATATCAAACTGTTTGGACAACCATACTTACGTCGATAACACTTTGATATTGTTGCCAACTAACAAAATGTCATCTACGATAGTACAAGAAACACCACTACGCTCACATCTCTTGTATACACAAGGCTCATCCGACTTTGAATAAATCCATATGATGGATTACCTCATCAAAGCGGATGTTCCAAGATCTAGAAGCTTGCTTCAATCCATAAATGGACCGATTAAGCTTACATACAAGATGCTCTTTGCCTTTAGCAATGAATCCTCCGGTTGGCGCATATAGATGTTCTCCTCAAGACTTCAAGCATGAAAGCCGCCTTGACATCCATCTGCCAAATCTCATAATCCATATGAGCAGCTATAGATAAGAGAATCCGGATAGACTTAAGCATAGTTACCGGCGAAAAGGTCTCCTCATAATCGATACCCTCTTTCCGAGTATACCCTTTCGCAACAAGCCTAGCTTTGAAGGTCTCAACCTTCCCGTCTACTCCTCTCTTTCTCTTGTAGATCCACTTGCATCCAATGGTTTTTACACCATCGGGTGGTTCTACTAGCTTCTAGACCTGATTAGAATCCATAGATTCTATCTCTGAATTCATCGCTTTTTGCCAAGATACCGCATCTCTATCTTGGATTGCCTCGCCATATGTCCAGGATCAGTTCATGTTTACGTGTGACTAAGTCCAAGACTCTCCCAAAACATGAATCTGCCGGGTTGTCTAACAACCCTCCCACTACGACGAGGTGCCTCATGTGTATGCTCGTGACACGCGGTGCTGACTTGTGGTGTCTCTCTGTACTGATGGTAATCAAGTCGGACTTCGCCATCTCCTCAAGAACAATCCTACTTTGGGCTTGTGATTCATCACATAGTCTTCCTCTAGAAATCTGCATTCGTACTCACGATCACCTTCTCGATCTCTAGGACTATAGAATAAACCACCCTTCGCTCCCTTAGGGTAGCCAACAAACAAGCGCACTTCATGCGAGATTCCAACTTACCAAAGATCTCCCTTCAAAGACATGTGCCGGACTACCCCAAATCCGAATATGTCTTAGACTAGGCTTTCCCACCCACAACTCGCGTGGGAGTAGAGGTAATCGACTTAGATGGAACCAAGTTCAGAATGTGTGCTGCTGTTTCCAGAGCAAACCCCCAGAACGAATCAGGTAACTCAGAATAACTCATCATCGATCTGACCATCTCCATAAGAGTCCTATTCCTTCGCTCCGTTATACCATTCTGCTGGGGTGTGCCAGGTGCAGACAATTGGGATTGAATCCCAACCTCTGATAAGTAACTCCTAAACTCTCCCAAGAGGTACTCGCCACCACGATCAGATCGCAATGTCTTGATACTTTTACCTTGACGGTTCTCCACATCAGCCTTGAATTCTTTGAACTTGTCAAAGCATTCAGACTTGCGGCGCATCAAGTAAATGAATCCATACCTTGAATAATCGTCTATAAATGAGACGAAGTATTCAAAGCCACCTCTTTCCTGGATAGACATAGGACCGCACAAATCAGAATGAACCAATTCTAACACATCTTTGGCTCTATACCCCTTGGCCTTGAAAGGCCTCTTGGTCATTTTACCTTCCAAGCAAGATTCGCAGGTTGGGAGATCCTCCACCACTAATGAACCCAAAGGTCCATCAGCTATCAACCTTTGAATTCTACTTAGGTTAATATGACCAAGCCTTAGATGCCAAAGATATGTTTGGTTCATTCATGAAGGTTCTTTTCTCTTATTAGATTTAGAAGATGAGTTATTTACTTCTATTTGCATCGTGGGAGTTTTTGGTTCAAGAGTATATAAATTGCCAACCAATGTACTGTAACAGATAATTTCCTATTCCTTTTATAACCACCTTGTCATTAAAAGAAATGTAATATCCATCCATAAACAATTTAAAAACGGAAATTAAATTCTTTCTAAAAGTAGGTACATAAAGACAATTTCTTAAAACCAAAAATTTATTCCTATCAAAAGATAAATAAACGTCTCCCACTGCAATAGCCGCCACCTTTGAAGCATTGCTTATGAAGACGGTAATTTCTCCATCAGCTAGTCGTCGGGTTTCCTGGAACCCCTACAAGGAATTGCAGACATGGTCAGTGGCTCCTGTATCTACACACCAGGCACTGGTAGATAACACCGCTAAACATGTTTCAACAACTAAACAAGAAGATATACCTTTGTTCTTTCGGCAAGGACAGTCCGCCTTCCAATGTCCAGTCTGCTTGCAAGTGAAGCACTTGCCTTTCGGCTTCATCACTCCTGCCTGAGGTCCTGCTGCCACCTTCTTCACTCCACCTTGCTTCTTCTTCTTCTTACCTTTCGGTTTAGAGGAAGAAACCTTCTGAGCGACCATGGCTTGAGAACTCTGACGAAAAAGCCCCTCTGCCGCCTGGAGTTCTGTCAGAAGCTCCGCCAACGAATACAACCTTTTGTTCATGTTGTAGTTGAGGCGGAACTGCTCAAAACTCCTAGGAAAAGACTGGAGAATGATATCGACCTGGGTTTCCCCATCGATCTCAGCTCCTAGGACTTCCATCTCATTAAGATGAGCCATCATCTTGAGAACATGATCCCTAACGGGTGTTCCCTCGATCATGGAGGTCGTCATCAAGTTTCTCATAGCCTCCTACCTAGCCGCCCTACTCTGATGTCCGAAAAGTTCCTTGAGATTGAACATCATGTCATAAGTCGTGGCTATGGCTCGATGCTAATGCAAAGACATTTGACATAGATGCCAAAATGTAACACCGCGCCATCTCATCCGCCTTTAACTCATTTCTTATAACGTTCTATCTCCTTTTCATCGAGTCATCGGTGGGCTTAGGAGGACAGACCTCGAAGAGTACAAATTTGTACTCTTCCGCAGTTAAGACAATATCCAGGTTTCTTTTCCAATCAATGTAGTTTGGACCAATAAGTTTGTTTTCTTTTAAAATCACAGCAAGTGGGTTGAAAGCCATTTGAAAATCCTAAAAATCACAATGATCAAAATATTAGATTTCAAATATTATTGATTCCTCAAAACAATAAAATCTCAAATCAACCAACACCTCAAAACACCGAGAATATCGTGATGCCACGATAGTGTGGACGATACGAATTCCACATTTGTAAGAGGAGGTTTTACCCATTAATTTTATTATCTTGTCAACCTTACTTTTTGACAAATAAAATTAATAGTTGGTTCCTCTTAGCCCTACAAATAAAAAAGCAAAGTGACTGATGGGGAGGATACTTTATTTGCATCTAAGTGTGCACCATTACACGATACTAAGGGAATTATTTCGGATTATGTGCCTTACCGATGGGGAAGTACACACGCTCCTAAATAATTTCCTATAACCATTATTTGACCTAGTGATCCGCAAACAAACCCATCCGAGGGGGAGGAAGGCACTCAAAGCCAACGCGCAAGTTTGTTGCATCACACGTCAAATTGTAATGGAGGCCGCGGGAATTAATTAAAATATCCCTCTCCCACTTAGTAAATTGCAATCGAGGAATTTTAAACAGACACAACATGCATATAAAACAAATAAGCAATAAATATGGAAAAACAGAATTTTTTCCAACTATTATGGCATTGTCCTCCAATATGCATCCCATCGTGTCGCCACCTCGTCCGCTCCACCTTTTCCCGTGCACAAGTCACCAAAGATATCCGAGCCGAGATAAATCATTTTATTTACATCCATCGATCCTATACTCCACGAAGGAGTGTACAAATAATCTAGATCGAAAGTAAACTAAAATGAGCGGCTAAACAATGCCGTATTTAATTACAAAAATTAAATACTAATCTAGCCTCGTCAACCCCGAGGATTCAAATAATAAATTTTTACACACATCCATTCACATACACACACATGGCCATAATAGTCGGATCTTATGCCTGCAACCAAAAAGTTAAACTACGCATATCCTACTATTATCCGGCACATATAATATATGAAAAATGCATAAAAAATTAACCGAATCCAAAACACACAAAACCGGAAACCATGGCTCTGATACCAATTGTAGGTGGGTGTCGCTTTGGGAGGCTCATTGGCTTCCATGTCCCCGGATTAAAATTTTCACTGATGAAAGGATTAATCCGAATGAGATGAGCTTCCTTAGCAACACCATTTCGTCGTCGTGCTAACAACTTGAGTGGTCGCTCGAACAAACTAGTTGTTCAAGTAACTCTATTCTTCTAGTTGATTAGCCGCGGAAGAGACGACGGACGGATCGCCGGTTTTTGTGTTTGTCTTCGGGGTCCATGATTATACAATATATTTGCACACACACACATGCATAATCAAAATAAATAAGAACATGCTCAGATCTGTACATAAAGTTAAAATAACTTTATACCTCACGATCTTCTACCGTATGTCCTATCCTTCTCGTGGACGACGTGTGGACGAAGATCCTCCACGAGTAGAAGCCTTCTAGAACAAGTTCTCCTCTACCTTGTCCGCTGTGAACAAAGAGAAAAATGAACAAATACCTCTCCTATCTAGAACCGACCACCAAATTGGAGAATTTGGTGCAACCGCCGGTCAAGGAGCAATGGATGATGCGCCGGCCAACTTCAAGAAGAGTTGCCGCCGGCCACTTGGAGAATAGGGAGGAGGAGATAACCGGCCACCTATGGAAGGAGAACCGCCGGCCAAGGAAGAAGGTAGAGGCTTAGATGATGGGCGTCGTCCAAGGGAAGAATGAAGGAAGTGGGCGCCGGCAACAACCTTGGATGAAGATGATTGCCGCCCACCCTAGCCGCCCAACTTCTTTCCAAACCCTAATTCCAATTCAAATCACTTAGTTGTCGTCCAACCCTAAGCCATCTATATATAGAGTAGGGCCTAAACCTCCTTTAATCTCCACCGTCGGATCAAGGGATTTAATCTCCACCGTCGGATCTAGGGTTTTATCCCAACCGTCGGATCTAGGATTTAATCCCAACCGTCGGATCTAGGATTTCATCCCAACCGTCGGATCTAGGGTTTCATCCCAACCGTCGAATCTAGGGTTTTATCCCAACCTTCGGATCTAGGGATTTAATCCTAACTGTCGATTCTAGGGTTTCATCCTAACCATCGGATCTTAGGGATTTAATCCCAACCGTTGGTTCTAGGGTTTCATCCTAACCATCGGATCTAGGGATCTAATCCCAACCGTTGGTTCTAGGTTTTGTTTTCTTGGATCTAGACTTCACAAGGATTATATTAGGCTACGATAGGGACCATAAGGAGGAGTTGGGTCTTGGCCACCCGATGGATCGGAACCACACAAACTTGATCCATCAATGATGTTCCATTCCACTAGAGGATCATCATTGAACTACCTCACCAACCCCCATAAATCAATATGGGCTCCATATATTATTTGTACATTAATCTCCCCGTGTTTAAGATATCGAATGTCTGTCAATTAATTGATTTACTGACCATCAATTAATTAACATCTAACTCCTCGAGGAGTACCACTCAACCTTATCATCATGTTGACTAAGTCAACCAGCTGGGTTTACATGATGAACCTTATGAGCTCCTCAAGGGGACATCATCAACCTAATATATAGGACACGGTTTCCTCCTATAATCAACGGCACACCATGTAAATAATATTATTTCCCAACTTAAGGGCATATTGATTTAATCCATCTAAATCTCACCCATCGTAAATCAAAGAAATAAATACTAAGTACATGTGCCCATTATTATATCGGGATTAAGAGCATGTACAACATAATATCCGAGGTCCGATTCAATTATGTAGTCAGTACTAAATTGAATCACCTCTATGTCGGTCCTACTCAATACACCTAAGTGTACTAGTGTAACTCTATGTTCAAGATAAAACAATACCAAGCTACACTACAACCATGCCAATGGTTTGTCCAAAACCATCTTGGTTGTGAGCCTTTACTTATATTTTACAAGGGACTGATAACATGATCTTCTGTGCCACACCAAGCACCATGTTATCTACAATGTAAAATATTAGACAATATGCACACATATATAATGAATATATAAAATGCAAACAATGATCATGTGATTCTTATTTCAAAATAAAATGTTCATACAAAAAGAGCTAGGCTTTCAGTATACATTCCAACACCCTTAACTTTGGCCTTTTCTCCCCCTTTTGCCATAAATCAAAAAGAGTGGGGGGGTTTTAGTTCCACGTCCAAGCATGTTCCACATAATTTTGAAAATAATATATTAAAAATAAGCTCATCTATTTGTATGTTCAACTCTTTTTGACTTGATTGATATGAAGTGATCAATAAGTTCTGGTCAGAGTCGGTTAATATAGATGATTATACTCTGTGGTTCATGACGATGCACTAGCTCTACATCTGGAACCAGGAGTAGGGTCCTAACATCTCACGCCCATCTACATGGCTAAGTACACAAACACATTGATCCTATGTGTTGTGAGATGTGTTGGCTCCTTAAATCTATAGGTACATGATATCTAGGGTAAGTCCTAAGCTAATTCCATTAACAAGAAAAGTAAATAATAGAGTTATAAGAAGTTATGATTTGTAAATCTTACTCTATTACGCACATGCCCAATTTTTGTCTTAATAGACTAAATTTGGCTTCGGGTAGGGGTTTAGTAAAAAGATCGGCTAGGTTTGACTTGGATTCCATGTATTCAAGTTGTATGGTTCCGTTAGCTATATGTTCTCGAATAAAGTGATGTTTGACCTGAAAGGTTTTGCCCGGAAGCTCTGATACCAATTGAAGGGATTTCCCTTGTCGAGTCCGTGAGGGGAAACTTCGCTTCCCCTTCGCCTCGGTTGCTTGACCATGGTGATCCCTTCGATGTCCCCGGATTAAAATTTAATCCTAGACAAAAGGGATTCCCAAAGCAACCAAGTCATCGTCGTGCTATTCGTTTAGAGAGGTCACTTGAACAAACTAGTTGTTCAAGCGACCATTCTCTATTCTACGAGTAGCAGCGGAATAGACGATGTCCGGATCGCCGGTTTTTGTGTTTATACTCGGAATCCAAGTATTATTTAGCCTATTTAAAGAAATATAACATGCTTATATTTTGAAAAACAAACACAAGCAATGAATAAAAGAGATAGAAGAATAGTTATACCTCTTGGTCTTCTAATGTATGACCCTCCTCCTTTTGGACGTCGTGTGGGCGACGATCCACCAAAAGTCGAAGCTCCTAGATCGCAAAACTTCCTTCCTTGCTTTTCCCAAGCAAGAGGAAGAAGAGAAACAATGTTTTTCTCCTTCAAAAACTCAACCAACAAAGAACTATAGAAGTTCTAGAAGGAGAAGAAGATGATGGAAAACTACCAAGACACCAAGGGAAACCCTATATCTTGTTTCCACCACCTAAGGAGAAGAGAGGGGAGTGTTTTGGGCGCCGGCCAAGGGCTGGGAAGGGCTGGAATAGCTGCTGGACGTTGGCCACAAGGCAAGGAAGAAGAAGGAAAACTTGCCTTATTTGGTGCCACCCTTGCTTCCAAACCCTAACCCTAATTCCAATCCTATCTCAACTAGGATTGCCCTATTCTTGCCGCCCAAGCCTTGCTCCCTCTCTATGATCATGTAATCCACGACCACTCCCCATGCCCTCCTTTTATAGAGTTAGGGATAAGTCATGAATTAATCTCCTCCATTGGTTCTAGGGATTTAATCTCAACCGTCGGATCTAGAGATTTAATCTCAACCGTCGGATCTTAGAGATTTGATCTCTACCAATGGATCTTAGAGTTTTGTTTCTATCCATTGGATCTAAGCTTCATGAGGTGTTAATAGGCTACATTAGGGACCATGAGGAGGAGTTGGGTCTTGGCCACCCATGGATCAAGCCCACATAAAGTCCAATCCACTAATGATGGTCCAATCCACTAAAGGTCCATCATTGATCTACCTCACCAACCCCCATATGATAATATGGGCTCCATATATTATTTGTACATTTTCTCCCCGTGTTTAAGATCTCGAATGTCCGTCGATTAATTAATTTACTAACCATTAATTAATCAACATCTAACTCCTTGAGTAGTACCACTCAACCTTTTCATCATGCCGGACCAAGTCCACCTGCAGGGTTTACATGATGAACCTTATGAGCTCCTCAAGGGGACATCATCATCCTAATATATAGGACACGGTTTCCTCCTATAATCAACGGCACACCATATAAATAATATCATCTCCCAACTTACCGAGTCTATCGATTTAATCTATAAATCTCGCCCATTGGTAAATCAAAGAGATGAGTACCAAGTATATGTGCCCGTTATTATATCGGGATTAAGAGTATGTACTAAATAATATCTGAGGTCCGATTCGATTATGTAGTCGAATAAATCAATCACCTTGTGGTCTGCCCCGCTTCAATACACACAAAGTGCACTAGTGTGATTCTATGGTCAAGACAAACCAATACCAAATCACACTACAACCATTCCGATGGTTTGTCCAAAGTCATCTCGGTTGTGAGCCTTTACTTATACTTTACAAGGAGCCGATAACAAGATCTCCCGTGTGACACCACACACCATGTTATCTACAATGTAACGTATTAGACAATATTGCATAACCATAAAAATATGCAAACAATGATCATGTGATTCTTATTTCAAAATAAAGATGTTCATACAAAAGAGCTAGGCTTTCAGTATACATCCCAATAATCTCCCACTTATACTAAAAGACTATGCTGTCCTTATACTGCCATACATCTGATTCTCATTCCCTCCACATGCCTATCAAAGCTCTCGCTAGAAGGGCCTTAGTGAAAAGGTCTACTAGGTCATCCTCTGATGCAATCTAGGAGACAACAACTTCTACCTTTTTTACGATTTCTCGTATCAGGTGGTACTTGCACTCTATGTGTTTACTAGTCTTATGGGCTCGTGGTTCCTTCGAGTTTGCAACTGCACCATTATTATCACAATTAATTGTGATAGTTCTGGCCAAACCAGGAATCACATCCAAGTCCATCAGGAAGTTCCTGAGCAACACAACTTCTTTGGCTGCCTCATAGGCTGCCACATACTCAGCTTCCATGGTGGAGTCCTCCATGCATTTCTGCTGGGCACTCCTCCATACAATGGCTCCACCTCCCAAAGTAAACACAAACCCTGAGGTAGACTTACTATTATCCCTATCAGATTGGAAATCAGAATCCGTGTAACCCACAGGGAGTAATTGGTCTGCCCGGTAAACTAGCATATAATCCCTAGTCCTTCTCAGGCACTACAATATATGCTTTATCGCAGTTCAATGTCCCTGTCCTAGATTACTCTGATATCTGCTGACCATGCCTACGGCAAAGTAGATATCTGGTCTCGTACATAGCATACATTAGGCTTCCTACCGCCGAAGCATAAGGAACTGCCTATATCTCCTCTATCTCTTCAGATGATCTAGGACACATCTGCTTAGATAAAGGAACTCCATGCCTGAAGGGTAGAAAACCCTTCTTGGAGTTTTGTATGCTAAAACGATCCAAAACCATGTCTATGTATGAAGCTTGGGATAAGCACAACAACTTTGATCCCAAGGTTGTGACCCACTTCTCCCAAGTCCTTCAAAACTGTTTGGACAACCATACCCCTACGTCTGATAACACTCTGATATTGTTGCCAACTACCAAAATGTCATCTACGTATAGTACAAGAAATACCACTACGTTTCCGTCACATCTATTGTATACACAAGACTCATCCGGACTTTGAATAAATCCATAAGTCTGGATTTACCTCATCAAAGCGGATGTTCCAAGACCTCAAAGCTTGCTTCAGTCTATCAGCGGACCGATTAAGCATACATACAATACGCTCTTTGCCTTTAGCAATGAATCCCTCTGGTCGCTTCATGTAGATGGATTCCTCAAGACTTCCACTAAGGAATGCTATCTTGATATCCATCTGTCACACCTCATAATCCATATGAGTTGCTATGCATAAGAGCTCCCAGACCTGTCTTAAATCCATAGATTCAATCTCAGTATTCATTGCACTTTGCAAAGATGTCAGATTTATATCTTGGATTGCCTTGTCGTATGTCTAGGGATCGTGTTCATGTTTGCTAGGACCAAATCAAGATTTGTCCAAAAACATGAATCTAAGAGGTTGTCTAACAACCCTCCCACTATGAGGTATCTTCTGTATCCTCTGACACGCGGTGCGGTGACATGTGGTATGTCCTCTTGTCTGCGGTGGTACTAAAGAAGTGACTTCCTTTTAACTCCTCCGAACAATTTTACCTTTAGGCTTGTGGCTTATCACATAGTCTTCCTCTAGAAATCGGCATTCGTGTTAACGATCACCCTCGATCTCTAGGACTATAAAACAAGTCGAATAACTCATCATCGATCTAACCATCTCCATAAGAGTCCTATTCCTTTGCTCCTGCTCACTGGGTGTGCGTGCGATAATTGGGATTGAATCCCAATCTCTGATAAGTAGTTCCTAAACTCTCCCAAGAGGTTGTCACCACCACGATCAGATCGTAGTGTCATCCACATCTTGAATAATCATCTACAAAAGAGACGAAATATTCAAGATTACCTCTTGCCTAGATAGCCATAGGACCACACAAATCAGAATGAACCATTTCTAACACATCTTTGGCTCTATACCCCTTGGCCTTAAAAAGGCCTCTTGGTCATCTTACCCTCCAAGCAAGATTCGTAGGTTGGGAGATCCTCCACCACTAATGAACCCAAAGGTCCATCAGCTATCAACCTTTGAATTCTGCTTAGGTTAATGTGACCAAGCCTAAGAAGCCAAACATATGTTTGGTTCATCTTCGAAGGTTCTTTTCTCTTATTGGAATTAGAAGATGAGTTATTAACTTCAATTTGCATCGTGGGAGGTTTTGGTTCAAATTTCCTTTCAATGTACCTGAATAGATATTCTCACTATTTCTTTTTATAACAAATTTGTCATTAAAAGAAATAGAATATCCATAAATAATAATTTAGAAACTGAAACTAAATTGTTTCTAAATAAAGGTACATAAAGGAATTTTCAGAACCAAAGTTTTATTATTTTCAAGAGATAAATAAAACTTCTCCCACGCAATAGCCGCCACCATCATGGCATTGCCCGAGTAAATGGTAATCTCCCTTCAACTAGTCATCGGGTTTCGGAACCCTCGAAATTGTTGCGACATGATTAGTGGCTCCCGTATCTACTCACCAGTGCGGTAGATATCATCGCTAATCATGTTTCAATGACTAGTCCAAAAGATATACCTATGTTACATTTTGGATTGGGACAGTCCTTCTTCCAATGTCCATCACCTTGCAAGTGAAGTACTTGCCTTCGGCTTCTTCACTCTTCCACGAGATCCTCCCACCATCTTTGCTTCACCTTGTTTCTTCTTCTTCTTGCCTTCGGCTTAGAAGTAGAAACTCTTTGAGCAATGATGGCTTGAGGACACTCTTGAAGAGTGCATACTAGCAGATAAGACAATATTTGGATTCATTTCCAATCAATATAATTTGGGTACAATAAGTTTATTTCCTTTAGTATCACATTATGTGTACTGAAATTCAATTTTTAAAATCCTAAGAATCACATAGATCATTACTTTAGATTTCAAAAAATTATTGATTCCTCAAACAATAAAATTTCGAAATCAACCAACACCTCAAATCACCGAGAATATCGCATGCCACGATAGTGTGGACGTATACGAATTCTACATTTGTAAGAGGAGGTTTTACCCATTAATTTTATTATCTTGTCAACCTTACTTTTTGACAAATAAAATTAATAGTTGGTTCCTCTTTGGCCCTACAAATAAAAGCAGTGACTCCGATGGGGAGGATACTTTTTATTTGCATCTAAGTGTGCACCATTACACGATACTAAGGGAATTATTTCGGATTATGTGCCTTACCGATGGGGAAGTACACACGCTCTTAAATAATTTCCTATAACCATTATTTGACCTAGTGATCCACAAACAAACTCATCCGATGGGAGGAAGGCACTCGAGCCGGCGCAAGTTTGTTGCATCACATGTCAAATTGTAATGGAGGCCATGGGAATTAATTAAAATATCCTCTCCCACTTAGTAAATTGAAAATGAGGAATTTTCAAGCACACACAACATGCTTATTATTACTATAGATTTCAATAAAAATTATTGATTCCTCAAACAATAAAATTTTGAAATCAACCAACACCTCAAACACCGAGAATATCGCATGCCACGATAGTGTGGACGTATACGAATTCTACATTTGTAAGAGGAGGTTTAACCCATTAATTTTATTATCTTGTCAACCTTACTTTTTGACAAATAAAATTAATAGTTGGTTCCTCTTTGGCCCTACAAATAAAAGCAGTGACTCCGATGGGGAGGATACTTATATTTGTATCTAAGTGTTCACCATTACTCGGTACCAAGGTAATTATCTTTGGTTATGTGCCTTACGATGGGCAAGTACACACGCTCCTTGATAATTTCCTATAACCATATTCGACCTTGTGATCCGCAAACAAACCCATCCGATGGGGAGGAAGGCACTCAGAGCCGACGCGCAAGTTTGTTTGCATCACTTGTCAAATTGTAATGGAGGCCGCGGGAATTTATAAAAATATCCCTCTCCCACTTAGTAATTTGAAATTGAGGAATTTTCCTAGCCTACGACATGCATATCAAACAAAAAGCAATAAATATGAAAAATAAATTATTTTCCAACTATTATGGCTTTTGTCTTCAATATGACTCATGTCGCATCGCCATCTCGTCCGCTCCTCCTACGCCATATACGAGCCATCCGAAGATCCGAGCCGAGACTAAATCCTATTTTAATTTACATCCATCGATCCTATACTCCACGAGGGAGTGTACATGAAATCTAGATCGAAAGTAAAATAAAGAGCGGCTAAACAATGCTGTATTTAATTTACAAAAACTAAATACTAGCCTCGTCAACCCCAAGGATTCAACAAAATAAACATTTACACACATACAATCACATACACACATATGGCCATAATAGTCGGATCTTATGCCTGCAACCAAAGAGTTAAACTACGCATATTCTACTATTATCCAGCACATATAATATATGAAAAAGTGCATAAAAATTAACCGAATCCTAAACACACAAAATCAGAAACCTTGGCTCTGATACCAATTGAAAGGTTTTGCCCGGAAGCTCTGATACCAATTGAAGGATTTCGTTGTAGTCCGTGAGGGGAAACTTCGCTTCCCCTTCGCCTCGGTTGCTTGACCATGGTGATCCCTTCGATGTCCCCGGATTAAAATTTAATCCTAGACAAAAGGGATTCCCAAAGCAACCAAGTCAACGTCGTGCTATTCGTTTAGAGAGGTCACTTGAACAAACTAGTTGTTCAAGCGACCATTCTCTATTCTACGAGTAGCCGCGGAATAGACGATGTCCGGATCGCCGGTTTTTGTGTTTATACTCGGGATCCAAGTATTATTTAGCCTATTTACAGAAATATAACATGCTTATATTTTGAAAAACAAACACAAGCAATGAATAAAAGAGATAGAAGAATAGTTATACCTCTTGGTCTTCTAATGTATGACCCTCCTCCTTTTGGACGTCGTGTGGCGGCGATCCACCAAAAGTCAAGCTCTAGATCGCAAAAACTTCCTTCCTTGCTTTTCCCAAGCAAGAGGAAGAAGAGAAACAATGTTTTTCTCCTTCAAAACTCAACCAACAAAGAACTATAGAAGTTCTTGCCGCCGGCCAACTAGAAGGAGAAGAAGATGATGGAAAACTACCAAGACACCAAGGGAAACCCTATATCTTGTTTCCACCACCTAAGGAGAAGAGAGGGGAGTGTTTTGGGCGCCGGCCAAGGGCTGGGAAGGGTTGGAATAGCTGCTGGACGTTGGCCACAAGGCAAGGAAGAAGAAGGAAAACTTGCCTTATTTGGTGCCACCCTTGCTTCCAAACCCTAACCCTAATTCCAATCCTATCTCAACTAGGATTGCCCTATTCTTGCCGCCCAAGCCTTGCTCCCTCTCTATGATCATGTAATCCACGACCACTCCCCATGCCCTCCTTTTATAGAGTTAGGGATAAGTCATGAATTAATCTCCTCCATTGGTTCTAGGGATTTAATCTCAACCGTCGGATCTAGAGATTTAATCTCAACCGTCGGATCTTAGAGATTTGATCTCTACCAATGGATCTTAGAGTTTTGTTTCTATCCATTGGATCTAAGCTTCATGAGGTGTTAATGGGCTACATTAGGGACCATGAGGAGGAGTTGGGTCTTGGCCACCCATGGATCAAGCCCACATAAAGTCCGATCCACTAATGATGGTCCAATCCACTAAAGGTCCATCATTGATCTACCTCACCAACCCCCATATGATAATATGGGCTCCATATATTATTTGTACATTTTCTCCCCGTGTTTAAGATCTCGAATGTCCGTCGATTAATTAATTTACTAACCATTAATTAATCAACATCTAACTCCTTGAGTAGTACCACTCAACCTTTTCATCATGCCGGACCAAGTCCACCTGTAGGGTTTACATGATGAATCTTATGAGCTCCTCAAGGGGACATCATCATCCTAATATATAGGACACGGTTTTCTCCTATAATCAACGGCACACCATATAAATAATATCATCTCCCAACTTACCGAGTCTATCGATTTAATCTATAAATCTCGCCCATTGGTAAATCAAAGAGATGAGTACCAAGTATATGTGCCCATTATTATATCGGGATTAAGAGTATGTACTAAATAATATCTGAGGTCCGATCCGATTATGTAGTCAGCAATAAATCGAATCACCTCTGTGTCGGTCCTGCTCAATACACACAAAGTGCACTAGTGTGATTCTATGGTCAAGACAAACCAATACCAAATCACACTACAACCATTCCGATGGTTTGTCCAAAGTCATCTCGGTTGTGAGCCTTTACTTATACTTTACAAGGAGCCGATAACAAGATCTCCCGTGTGACACCACACACCATGTTATCTACAATGTAACGTATTAGACAATATTGCATAACCATAAAAATATGCAAACATTGATCATGTGATTCTTATTTTAAAATAAAGATGTTCATACAAAAGAGCTAGGCTTTCAGTATACATCCCAACATGACCTCTATATGTTTGGTCCTAGAGTGGCATATGGGATTTTTGGTTAAGTTGATTGAGCTAATATTGTCTATGTGAGTTTTAATATTGTTGAAGTTTAAGTTAAAGTCTTGAAGAGTGTGCTTCATCCAAAGAAGTTGAGCCACACACTCACCCATCACGATGTATTCGGCTTCGGTAGTAGACAAGGCAACACAGTGTTGCTTCCTACTACACCAACTCACTAGACTTGAGCCGAGAAGTTGACAACAACCACTCGTGTTCTTTCTATCGAGTTTACTACCGATATAGTCCAAGTCGGAGTAGTCGATTAGTTCGAACTTGGTAGATCTAGGGTACCAAATACCTACGCTTGGTGTGCCCTTTAGATATCTAAGAATACGCTTGACTAGGGTTAGGTGAGACTCCTTGGCACAGGTTTAAAACCTCGCGCACATACTTACTGCGAATAAAATATCGGATCGACTTGCAGTTAAGCATAGAAGACTCTCTATCGTACTTCTATAGTATTTTTGGTCGATGGGATTTCCTTCTAAGTCCTCTCCTATATTGACATTAGTTGTCATGGGTGTATTGAAGGTTTTAGCGTCTTGCATTCCAAAACATTTAATTAATTCCCTAGTATATTTTTGTTGATGTAAATATATTCCATCCTTAGTTTGTTTAATTTGTAGTCCTAGAAAGAAACTCAATTCACCTACTAAATTCATTTCAAATTCACTTTCCATAAGTGAAATGAACTCATTTAGTAGGATCGAATTGGTTGTTCTGAAAATGATATCATCTACGTAGATTTAGGCTATAAAGATTTCCTTACCTACGGTTTTTATGAAAAGGGTTAGATCGACTAGGCCTTGGTTAAACCCTTTTGACTTAAGATAAATTGAAAGCCTCTCGTACCAAGCTCGAGGAGCTTGTTTGAGTCCATAAAGAGCTTTCTTTAGTTTAAGGACATGGTCGGGTTTATCTGGACTTTCAAATTCGGGGGGTTGGTTAACATAAACCTCTTCCTTAATATATCCATTCAAGAATGCTAACTTGACATCCATTGAAATAATTTAAATCCTTGATGTGCAGCATATGCTAACAACATTCGGATGGATTCTAGTCTAGCTACTAGGGCATAGGTCTCATCATAATCTAATCCTTCGACTTGACTAAACCCTTTAGCAACTAATCTCGCTTTATTTCTAACTACTTCACCTTTATTATCAAGCTTGTTTCGAAAGACCCACTTTGTTCTAATGATTGTTTTATCTTTAGGTGGTGGTACTAATTCCCACACTTCGCTCCTAGTGAATTGAGCAAGCTCTTCTTGCATTGCAATAATCCAATCGGGATCAAGAAGGGCTTGTTCAATGGTTTTGGATTCGATTTTAGAAATCAAAGAGATTTGGCTAAGATTTCGGTATGAAGCTCTAGTTCGAACTCCTAGACTAGGATCACCTATCACTTGGTCGATAGGATGATTCGTTTGAATCCTAATTTGACTTGGGTTAGGGTCACCTATCACTTGGTCGATAGGATGACTCGTTGGACTTGGGTTAGGATTAATACTAGACTCGATCTCAAGGTCGGAGTCGAGTCTGGTATGAATCGGTTCACTAGAAGGTGTTGTTACGGGTTTTGTAGGTTCGTGTCCTTCATCGAACACTACATTAATGGTCTCTTCAATTCTAAGGGTGTCAATGTTATATACCCTATAGACTCTACTTGTAGTTGAGTATCCTAAGAAGATTCCAATAGAGGTTTTGGAGGTGAACTTTCCTAGGTAGTCCTTAGTGTTCAGGATATGTACCTTACATCCAAATTCCTTAAAGTACTTGATGTTAGGTACTTTGTCGTGATAGATTTTGTACGAGGTCTTAAGGTGCCTCTTTACCATAAGGATCCTATTTTGGACATAGCAAGTCATACTAACGACTTCTGCCAAAACCTATCAGGTAGGTTATATTCGTTTAGCATTATTCTAGTGGCTTCTTGTAGGGTTCTATTTTTATGTTCGACTAGGCCGTTTTGTTGTGGGATTCTAGAATATGAGAATTCATGGTGGTATCCGTTTAGGTTATAAAAATCTGTAAACCTGTGGTTTTCGAATTCACCACCATGATCGCTCCTAAGTCTTTTAATTTTAAGGTTCTTTTGATTTTCGATTAGCTTAAACAAATTTATTGTATCACTTTTGTATTTGATGAACCAAACCCAGGTAAATCTATAATAGTCGTCAATTATGACTAAGCAAAATTGACTTCCATTAAGTGACTTGGCTCCATGAGAATCGATAGATCCAAATGAATGAGCTCAAGCACACTTTTGGTTCGTTCTTGATTAGTTAGTTGATGTTGTGTCCTAGATTGTTTACCTTGTTGACAAGCATTACAAATTCTATTGTCTAAGTTGTTAAGCTTGGGCAAACCTCTGACTAAGCCACTCTGACTCATCTTGCGGACGAGTCTTAGGTGCGAGTGACGAGTCGTCGGTGCCACAACCAAGATTCCTCTTACTGTGTCATAAGACACTTGGTTGAGGAGTTAGGTAGATTAATAGTATAGATGTTGCTATTCCTAGTTCTTTTGAGGATTGTTTTAGAAGTTTCATTTTTTTTAATTATGTATTCATTTTCTAGAAATATGACCTTATAGTTGTTATCACACAACTGACTTATGCTAAGTAAATTATATTCGAAATTTTCAACTAGTAAAACATTTTGAATGAGAAAGTTTGAGTTGAGCTCAATATCACCTAATCCCATGATTTTGAGCTTGTCGTTGTTTCCAAAAGCTACCGATCCTTGTCATTTGAATCAAAGCTTCGAAAACTTAAGTTGATCCCCAGTCATGTGTCGGGAGCAACCATTGTCCAATATCCATTGATCCTACACACAAGGTGAAGGTAGGAAACTTCGCTTCCTACTTCAACTCGGTTACTTGTTCATGGAAATCCCGTCATCGTCCCCGGATTAAAAAAATTAATCCATGACAATTAGGGATTACCCAAGCTACCATTCCATCGCCGTGCTATCCGATTGAAGTGGTCACTTGAACAAACTTGTTGTTCAAGCAACCTACCTCTATTCTTCGAATAGCCGCGGAATAGACGATGTACGGATCACCGGTTTTTGTGTTCGTATTCGGGGTCCAAGTAAATTTAGCCACATAAAAAAACATACAACATACAAAGAAACAAAAAGAAAGAAAACAAGCATTATACCTCTCGATCTTCTATTGTATGTCCTTCCTCCTTTTGGACGTCGTGTGGGCGACGATCTTCCAAAAGTCGAAGCCTCCTAGAACACGCTCTTCCCTTCCTTGCTCTCTCTGAACAAAGGGAAGAATGAAACAAAACTCTTCCCTATCTAGGACCGGCCACCAAGTCAAGAGGCTTGATGTTGCCACCGGCCAAGGAATAGAAGAGGAAGTGGGCACTGGCCAAGGGCTCCAAGGAACAACCCTAACCCTTGTTTCCACCGGCCAAGGAGAAGAGGAAGAAGAGGTTGAGCGTCGGCCAAGGAATAGAAGAGGAAGTGGGCGCCGGCCAAGGGCTCCAAGGAACAACCCTAACCCTTGTTTCCACCGGCCAAGGAGAAGAGGAAGAAGAGGTTGAGCGTCGGCCAAGGTTGAGAAGAGGAAGACGGGCGCCGGCAACAACCCTAGCAAGTCTTGCCGCCCAAGACTCCTCCCAAACCCTAGCCGCCCAATCAAAACCCTAGCCTCCCTTCAATTAATTCTAGCCGCCCACCCCTTATGCCTCCTTTTATAGAGTTAGGCTTAAGCCTCCTTTTAATCTCCACCATCTGTTCTAGGAATTTAATCTCAATCGTCAGATCTAGAGATTTAATCTCAACCATCGGACTTAGAGATTTAATCTCCACCGTCGGATCTAAAGATTTAATCTCCACCGTCGGATCTAGAGATTTAATCTCCACCATCGGATCTAGAGATTTAATCTCCATCGTCGGATCTAGAGTTTCATTTTCCATCATCGGATCTAGGCTCCATGAGGGTTTTAATAGGCTACAATAGGGATCATGAGGAGGAGTTGGATCTTGGCCACCCAATGGATCAAGCCCACATAAAGTCCGATCCATTAATGATAATCCATTTCACTAGAGGATTATCATTGATCTACCTCACCAACCCCCATAAGTTAATATGGGTTCCATATATTATTTGTACATATATCTCCCCGTGTTTAAGATTTCAAATGTCCGTCAATTAATTAATTTACTGATAATTAATTAATCAACATCTAACTCCATGAGTAGTACCACTCAACCTTATCATCATGCCGAACCAAGTCCACTTGCAGGATTTACATGATGAACCTTATGATCTCCTCAAGGGGACATCATCATCCTAATATATTGGACACGGTTTCCTCCTATAATCAATGACACACCATATAAATAATATCATTTCCCAACTTACCGAGCCTATCGATTTACTCTATAAATCTCGCCCATTGGTAAATCAAAGAAATGAATACTAAGTATATGTGCCCGTTATTATATCGGGATTAAGAGCATATACAACATAATATCCGAGGACCGATTCAATTATGTAGTCAGCAATAAATTGAATCACCTCTAAGTCGGTCCTGCTCAATACACACAAAGTGTACTAGTGTAATTCTATGGTCAAGACAAACCAATACCAAATCACACTACAATCATACCAATGGTTTGTCAAAAGTCATCTCGGTTGTGAGCCTTTACTTATACTCTACAAGGAACTGATAACATGATCTTCCGTGTGACACTACACACCATGTTATCTACAATGTAATATATTAGACAATATGCATAACCATAAATATGCAAACAATGATCATGTGATTTTTATTTCAAAATAAAGATGTTCATACAAAAGATAGACTTTTCAGTATACATCCCAACAATCTCTCACTTATACTAAAAGACTATGCTGTCCTCAAACTACCATACATCTGATTCCCATTCCCTCCACATGTCTGTCAAAAGCTCTCGTTGGAAGGGCCTTAGTGAAAGGATTTGCCAGGTTATCCTCCGATGCAATCTTGGCCACAGCAACTTCTCCTCTCTTTATGATTTCTCGTATCAGATGGTACTTGCGCTCTATGTGTTTACTTGCCTTATGGGCTCGTGGTTCCTTCGAGTTTGCAACTGCACCACTGTTATCAAAATAAATTGTGATAGTTCTGGGCAAACTAGGAATCACATCTAAGTCCATCAAGAAGTTCCCGAGCCATACAGCTTCTTTGGTCGCCTCAAAGGTTGCCACATACTCAGCTTCCATGGTAGAGTCTGTCACGCATTTCTGCTTGACACTCCTCCATACAATGGCTCCACCTCCCAAAGTAAATACAAAACCTGAGGTAGACTTACTGTTATCCCTATCTGATTGGAAGTCAGAATATGTGTAACCCACAGGGAGTAATTGGTCTGCCTGGTAAACTATCATATAATCCCTAGTCCTTCTCAGGTACTTCAATATATACTTTATCGCAGTCCAATGTCTCTGTCCTAGATTACTCTGATATCTGCTAACCATGCCAACGGCAAAGAAGATATCCGGTCTCATACACAGCATAGCATACATGAGGCTTTCTACTGCCGAAGCATAAGGAACTTCCTTCATCTCTTCTATCTCCTCAGATGTTCTAGGACACATCTCCTTAAATAAAGGAACTCCTTGCCTGAAAGGTAGAAAACCTTTCTTGGAGTTCTGCATGCTAAAGTGAGTCAAAATGGTGTCTATGTATGAAGCTTGAGATAAGCACAACATCCTTTTCCTGCGATCCCTTATAACTTTGATCCCAAGGATGTGTCCCACTTCTCCCAAGTCCTTCATATCAAACTATTTGGACAACCATACCCTTACGTCCGATAACACCTTGACATTGTTGCCAATTAACAAAATGTCATCTGCGTATAGTACAAGAAACACCACTATGTTTCCGTCACATCTCTTGTATACACAAGACTCATCCGGACTTTGAATAAATCCATAAGACTTGATTACCTCATCAAAGCGGATGTTCCAAGATCTCGAAGCTTGCTTCAATCCATAAATGGACCGATTAAGCTTGCACACAAGATGCTCTTTGCCCTTTGTAATGAATCCTTCTGGTTGCTTCATATAGATGTTTTCCTCAAGACTTCCATTAAGGAAAGCTGTCTTGACATTCATCTGTCATACCTCATAATCCATATGAGCAGCAATACATAAGAGAATTCAGATAGACTTAAGTATGGCTACCGGCGAAAAGGTCTCCTCATAATCGATACCCTCTTTCTGAGTATACCCCTTCACAACAAGCCTCGCTTTGAAGGTCTCAACCTTCCCGTCTATTCCTCTCTTTCTTTTGTAGATCCACTTGCATCCAATGGCTTTTACACCATTGGGTGGTTCTACTAGCTTCCAGACCTGATTTGAATCCATAGATTCAATCTCAGCATTCATTGCACTTTGCCAAGATACCGCATTTTTATCATGGATTGCCTCGTCATATGTCTAGGGATCAGGTTCATATTCGCCAGGGACCAAATTAGATGATTCTCCCAAGAACATGAATCTATCAGGTTGTCTAACAACCCTCCCACTATGACGAGGTATCACCTGTGTATCCTCTGTGACACGCGGTACAGTGACTTATGGTATATCCTCTTGTACCGATGGTACTGATGTAGTGACTTCCCCTCTCAATTCCTTCAGAACAATCTTACTCACGGACTTGTGGTTCATCACATAATCTTCCTCTAGAAATCTGGCATTCGTGCTAACGATCACCCTCTGATCTCTAGGACTATAAAACAAACCACCTTTCGTTCCTCTAGGGTAGCCAATGAACATGTGCACTTTTGTACGAGGTTCCAACTTACCAGCATCTGCCTTCAACACATGTGTTGGACTCCCTCAAATTTGAATATGTCTTAGACTAGGCTTTCGCCCAGTCCACAATTTTGTGGGAGTAGAAGGCACTGATTTAGATGGAACCAAGTTCGGAATATACATCGTCGTATCTAGAGCATACCCCCAGAACGAATCTGGCAACTCAGAATAACTCATCATCGATCTAACCATCTCCATAAGAGTCCTATTCCTTCGCTCTGCTACACCATTCTGCTAGGGTGTGCCAGGTGCAGACAATTGGAATTGAATCCCAGCCTCTGATAAGTAATTCCTAAACTCTCCCAAGAGGTACTCACCACCACGATCAGATCGCAGTGTCTTGATACTTTTTCCTTGACATTTCTCCGCATCAGCCTTGAATTCTTTAAACTTGTCAAAGCATTCAGACTTGCGGCGGAACAAGTAAATGTATCCATATCTTGAATAATCGTCTATAAACGAGTCGAAATACTCAAAACCACCTCTTGCCTGGATAGACATAGGACCACACAAATCATAATGAACCAATTTCAACACATCTTTGGCTCTATACCCCTTAGCCTTGAAAGGCCTCTTGGTCAATTTACCTTCCAAACAAGACTCGCAGGTTGGGAAGTCTTCCACCACTAATGAACTCAGAGGTCCATCAGCTATCAACCTTTGAATTTTGCTTAGGTTAATATGACTAAGCCTTAGATGCCAAAGATATGTTTGGTTCATCTTCGAAGGTTCTTTTCTCTTATTGGAATTAGAAGATGAGTTATTAACTTATATTTGCATCGTGGGAGCTTTTGGTTCAAGTGTATATAAATTTCCTATCAATGCACCAGAACAGATAATTTTCCTATTCCTTTTTATAACAACTCTGTCATTAAAAGAAATAGAATATCCATCCATAAATAATTTAGAAACCAAAATCAAATTCTTTCTAAATAAAGGTACATAAAGGTAATTTTTAAGAACCAAAACTTTATTCCTCTCAAAAGACAAATAAACATCTCCCATTGCAACAGCCGCCACCTTCGTGGCATCGCCCAAGTATACGATAATCTCCCCCTCAGCCAGTCGTCTGGTTTCCTGGAACCCCTGTAAAGTATTGCAGACATGATCAGTGACTCCCATATCTACACTCTGGGTGCCGGTAGATAACACTGCTAAACATGTTTCAACGACTAGACCAAAAGATATACCTTTGTTCTGCTTCCGGTTGGGGAAGTCCTTCTTCCAATGTCCAGTCTGCTTGCAAGTGAAGCACTTTCCTTTCGGCTTCTTCACTCCTCCCTGAGTTCCTCCCGTCACCTTTTCCCCAACTTGTTTCTTCTTCTTCTTGCCTTTCGGCTTAAAAATAGATACCTTTTGGGCAACCATGGCCTGTGCCTAAGCACTCTAACGAAAAAGCCCCTCTGCTGCCTGGAGTTCTGTCAGAAGCTCCGCCAACGAATACAACCTCTTGTTCATGTTGTAGTTCAGGCGAAACTGCTCAAAACTCCTATGTAGAGACTGGATAATGATATTGACCTGGGTTTCCCCAACGATCTCAGCTCTGAGGACTTCCAGCTCATTCAAATGAGACATCATCTTGAGAACATGATCCCTCATGGGTGTTCCCTCGATCATGGTGGTCGTCATCAAGTTCCTCATGGTTTCCTTCCTTGCAGCCCAATTCTGGTGTCTGAAAAGCTCTTTCAGATTGAGCATCATGTCATAAGCAGTGGGTATGGCTTGATGCTGATGTTGCAGTATATTTGACATAGATGCCAAAATGTAACATCGCGCCATCTCATCAGCCTTAATTTACTTCTTATAACTCTCCTTCTCTTTTTCCCCAGAATCATCCACAGGCTCAGAAGGACACTCTTTGAAGAGTACATATTTGTACTCCTCAGCAATCAAGACAATGTCAAGATTCCTCTTCCAATCAACATAATTGGGTCCAGTAAGTTTATTTTCTTTTAGTATCACAGCAAGTGGGTTGAAAGACATTTTGAAAAACCTAAGAATCACATAGATCAAAAACATTAGATTTCAAAAAATTATTGATTCCTCAAACAATAAAATTTTAAAATCAACCAACACCTCAAAACACCGAGAATATCGTATGCCACGATAGTGTGGACGTATACGAATTCTATATTTGTAAGAGGAGGTTTTACCCATTAATTTTACTATCTTGTCAACCTATCTTTTTGACAAATAAAATTAATAGCTGGTTCCTCTTTGGCCCTACAAATAAAAGCAGTGACTCCGATGGGGAGGATACTCCTATTTGCATCTAAGTGTTCACTATTACTTGGTACCAAGGCAATTATCTCGGGTTATGTGCCTTCCGATGGGGAAGTACACACGCTCCTTAAAATTTTCTATAACCATATTCGACCCTGTGATCCGCAAACAAACTCATCCGATGGGGAGGAAGGCACTCAGAGCCGACGCGCAAGTTTGTTTGCATCACATGTCAAATCGTAATGGAGGCCGTGGAAATTTATAAATATATCCCTCTCCCACTTAGTAATTTAAAATTGAGGAATTTTCCTATCCTACAACATGCATATCAAATAAAAAACAATAAATATGAAAAAAATATTTTCCAACTATTATGGATTTTGTCTTCAATATGCCTCCCGTCGTATTGCCATCTCGTCCGCTCCTCCCTACGCCATGTACAAGCCATCCGAAGATCCGAGCCGAGAATAACTATTTTAATTTACATCTATCTATCCTATACTCCACGAAGGAGTGTACATGAAATCTAGATCAAAAGCAAACTAAAATAAAAGAGTGGCTAAACAATGTCATACTTAATTATAAAAAATTAAATACTAGTCTCGTCAACCCCGAGGATTCAAACAATATTATACACATGCAATCACATACACACATATTGCCATAATAGTTGGATCTTATGCCTGCAACCAAAGAGTTAGCCTACGCACATCCTACTATCATCCGGCACATACCATATACGATAAGTGCATAAAATAACCGAATCCTAAACACACAAAATCGAAAACCGTGGCTCTGATACCACTTGAAGATAGGAAACTTCGCTTCCCACTTCAACTCGGTTGCTTGTTCATGGCGATCCCATCGTCGTCCCCGGATTAAAAAAATTAATCCATGACAATTAGGGATTACCAAAGCTACCATTCCATCGTCATGCTATCCGATTGGAGTGGTCACTTGAACAAACTTGTTGTTCAAGCAACCTACCTCTATTCTTCGAATAGCTGCGGAATAGACGATGTACGGATCGCCAGTTTTTGTGTTCGTATTCGGGGTCCAAGTAAATTTAGCCACATAACAAAACATACAACATACAAAGAAACAAAAAGAAAGCAAACAAGCATTATACCTCTCGATCTTCTATTGTATGTCCTTCCTCCTTTTGGACGTCGTGTGGGCAACAATCTTCCAAAAGTCGAAGCCTCCTAGAACACGCTCTTCCCTTCCTTGCTCGCTCCGAACAAAGGGAAGAATGAAACAAAACTCTTCCCTATCTAGGACCGACCACCAAGTCAAGATACTTGATGTTGCCGCCGGCCAAGGAATAGAAGAGGAAGTGGGCACCGACCAAAAACTCCAAGGAACAACCCTAACCCTTGTTTCCACTGGCCAAGGAGAAGAGGAAGAAGAGGTTGAGCACCGTCCAAGGTTGAGAAGAGGAAGATGGGCACCGGCAACAACCCTAGCAAGTCTTGCCACCCAAGACTCCTCCCAAACCCTAGCCGCCCAATCAAAACCCTAGCCTCCCTTCAATTAATTATTGCCACCCACCCCTTATGCCTCCTTTTATAGAGCTAGGCTTAAGCCTCCTTTTAATCTCCACCGTCGGTTCTAGGGATTTAATCTCAACCGTCGGATCTAGAGATTTAATCTCAACCATCAGACTTAGAGATTTAATTTCCACCGTCGGATCTAGAGATTTAATCTCCACCGTCGGATTTAGAGATTTAATCTCCACCGTCAGATCTAGAGATTTAATCTCCATCATCGGATCTAGAGTTTCATTTTCCTTCATCAGATCTAGGCTCCATGAGGGTTTTAATAGGCTACAATAGGGACCATGAGAAGGAGTTGGATCTTGGCCACCCAATGAATCAAGCTCACATAGAGTCCGATCCATTAATGATAATCCATTCCACTAGAGGATTATCATTGATCTACCTCACCAACCCCATAAGTTAATATGGGCTTCATATATTATTTGTACATATATCTCCCCGTGTTTAAGATTTCGAATGTTCGTCGATTAATTAATTTACTGATAATTAATTAATCAACATCTAACTCCATGAGTAGTACCACTCAACCTTATCATCATGCCGGACCAAGTCCACTTGCAGGGTTTACATGATGAATCTTATATGCTCCTCAAGGGGACATCATCATCCTAATATATAGGACACGGTTTCCTCCTATAATCAATGACACACCATATAAATAATATCATTTCCCAACTTACCGAGCCTATCCATTTACTCTATAAATCTCGCCAATTGGTAAATCAAAGAAATGAATACTAAGTATATGTGTCCGTTATTATATCGGGATTAAAAGCATGTACAACATAATATCCGAGGTCTGATTCAATTATATAGTCAACAATAAATTGAATCACCTCTAAGTCGGTCCTGCTCAATACACACAAAGTGTACTAGTGTAATTCTATGGTCAAGACAAACCAATACCAAATCACACTACAACCATACCAATGGTTTGTCAAAAGTCATCTCGGTTGTGAGCCTTTACTTATACTCTACAAGGAACTGATAACAAGATCTCCCATGTGACACTACACACCATGTTATCTACAATGTAATGTATTAGACAATATGCATAACCATAAATATGCAAACAATGATCATGTGATTCTTATTTCAAAATAAATATGTTCATACAAAAGATAGACTTTTCAGTATACATTCCAACACAAGGTAGTTGGATCGGATATTGGAATTTTAAGATCTGGTTGTAAATTATTAGACCTAGATCATCTCACCCATTTCTACATGATCAAACATGTTATCCTTATGTGTTCTTATGAGATGCCCCAAATTTTACTTGATTTAAATTTAATGATTTGAAAATAGTCAACCTTGTGTTAGATTAGGATTTGACCCTAAGCTCATCAAGTCACCTTTTCAAGATCTTGGCTTCAAGGTCGTGGCGATGCACAGGGGCCTTCTTTGATCGAAAAAATCACCACTTCCTTAGACAAAGCCAATTTCGAGAAAATAGTAACTTGCCTCACCTCAGACCACTTCCTGGTCTAACTAGTCTAGGATACGGCAAGGTAACTTCAGCTAGTTCCACTCGGTCAAGTGAACCGAACTAGATACGCCTTATCTAGCTCGAGTACCCAAGACTTCACTTTCCTAGCGTACTATCATCTCGCCGCATGCTAGTACTATGTTATCAAGTATTGACGAGTTATAGTCCCTATCTAACCAATCTAAAAATAAAATGAAAGAAAAAAAAAACTAAGCATGCAATTTCTAGGTGATAGCACAAACAAATTTTGTACTGGCTCCCCCTGGACCATTGAATCGGTTTGGTCTTTCCACATAGTGGATTTGGTCCTTGGGAACCCAGTATTGGTTAGACCCTAATTGAGAAATCAAAGTTGTCTTAGGGACCAATTCTTGGACACGTTTTTTATGTCGACTTACAATTGACATATATGACTTGTTAGTTGTATTTGAGCTAAACCCAAGCCCGACCTTGTTGTACACGGCCCTTTGCGATCCAAGTAGGAGGTCAAGTCCCTTAGATCCCAAAGTGAACCTTTCCAATGTGTTCCTAAGATCTTCAACTTGACTTTTCAAAAGTGAGTTCTCAATTTTGAGCTTTTCAACTCGAGTTGAGTCCTCCTCTTGAACTTGACTAGTCGAAGAGGTTAGGGAGACCTCGTGTTTAAGGAGTTTAACCTCATCAACCAGGCTCTTGACCTTGGACTCGGACTTAGCTAACTTCCTAGTTAGAAACTTAATTGCATTATATAAAGTACTAATGAGGGACCAACTTACCTTGAGCGTATATCTTGAACCGGATGCGAATCTGTGGCTTGTCTTGAATAGTGATTCATAATCTGACTCGTCCTCGGGTTTAGATTATTGCTCAGGTTCGGACTCTGACTCTGATTCGATTGGTTTAGCCATGAAGATGAGGTCATCGTCTTCTTCCTCCAATGCCTCTTCCCACATAGCAATGAGCTCTTTCTTGAACTTTGGTGCTTTGTTCTTGAGCTTTGGACATTCTGACTTGATGTGTCCAAACCTGTTGCATTCATAACACCTAATGTTAGAACTAGCTTTAGATTTACCTTCCTTGGGTTGAGTGATGGGTCATTTTTGGCTCTTAATCATCCTCTGAACTAGATTGACTACTTCGGTCTCCGGATCAACCTCTGAGTCGTACTCATCTTCTTCTTCCTTCGAGGGTGGCTTACTTGCGGGTTTCTTCTTTGGACTTACAAAAAAGGCTATACCTTTCTCGGGTACCTTATTAGACTGTTCGTGGAGTTCGAATTCTAAAAATAATTCATCTAACCTAATTTTTGATAAGTCCTTAGAAACCTTCTAGGCATCGACCATGGATGCCCACAAGGTAGTCCTAGGAAATGAATTCAAAATATACCTTATGAGGTCATGGTTTTCGACCTTTTGTCTGATGGCGTGTAAATTGTTGACGATGTCTTATACATGGGCATGTAGTTGAGTCGCCGTCTCATATTCCTGCATTTTTAAATTATATAATTTATTGAAAAGAAGGTCTCGTTTGCATACCTTAGCTTCGTCGGTTCCTTCGTGTAGTTCCACTAACTTGGTCCACAAGTTCTTCGCACTGATAAAGGGGCCGACACAATTGAGCTCCTCCTTGGACAAGCTGCATTAGAGGATTTGAGTTGCCTTGGCGTCAGCTTCGACTTGTCTTTTTGTAGCATTGGTCCATTGGTCATAATCCAAGGATTCACCCACTTCATTAGTTGGAAGTGTGAATCCTGTTTGGATTATGATCCACATCTCGATCTGGGTCTTAAGGAAGCACTCCATCCGACCCTTCCAATAATGGAAGTCATCTCCGTTGTAAAACAGAGGTCAGACGGTGCTAAAACCCTTGAGATAGGCCATTGACAAAAAAACAAGTGAAGAGAAAAAAAATCTAGCAACGACAAAAACAACGAAATGTACCAAGACTTGCGTCTTGGATTAATAGTGCGGGATAAAATTTAAACGAACAAAAAAAACTCATAAAATTCAAAATAAATCTATAAAAAATGCTAGATTGGTGGTTTCACCAAATCTTAGCACCCCGGCTCTGATACCAATTGTTGAATCTATTAGAGTCTCTAGAAGGGAGGGTGAATAGCGACAAAGAAACTTTTCGAATCGTTCGTTTAAAAAACAAAGTACGAAGAGTAAAGCACAGCGGAATGTAAGTACACAAAAGAATTTTTACTTGGTTCACAACCTTTTGGCTGCTAATCCAAGGCCCTAGTGGTTCGAGACCATGCACAGAGGGAAAAAAGCACTAAAATAGTCTCCTCCTCATCGGAGGTAGGAGACAAGCGATTACAAAAAAAGATCAAGGTAGAGGGACACCCCCCCCCCCTTCTTGTTTTGATAAAAACTCAAAAATAACACAATTTTAAACTGAACAATAAACTAAAAGGTTACTGACTACAAGAAAGAATTGAAGATTGGAGCTCGAGTCATCGTTTCTATAGCGCTTCATCGTCGGAAGATCGTCGGAATGTCACAGCGTATCAGAAGCACTTGGAGGCTCTTTGAATGATGGAAAAGGGGTGGAGAACCCCTACTTTTATAGCCTTGTGAAACCCTAAATGTTGAGATGAGGTTTCATGAGGTGATGCCACCTAGCCCTTGAAAAATGGTGATAAGCTTTGACTGTTCTTGAGGATGATCCTTGACCAGCAGTCGACTGATCAACCCTATCAGTCGACTGATACAAGCCATCAGTCGACTGATGGCAGGGTTTCCAGCTGCAACGAAGAGTTAACTCGAAAATGTAGTTAGTATAAGTAAGCTCGATGGTCGTTTACCATCCGATCTCGACTTAGACCTTCCATGGGAAGTCTTGGTCGGATCAACGCCTAAGGATGTCCCCGTACGGAGGACACGACCTTACTTACACTCACTCACACGAACTTACCTCAGTCTTTACCTTTGAAGTTTTGCTTCCGGGCTTCACCTGAGTTCTTCGGCTTCCTCCAAAGTCCTCCCGGTGTTGCCCGACCACCGTGGTTCTCTCCGGGTGTTGCTAACCTTCAGCTCTAGGTTTAGCACTTTCTGCACACTTGATCTATCTCATAGATAACAAAATGAGCTTAACTTTGTATCATTTTCTATAATCAAAACTCATATTCGACTTAGGTGCCTACTGCATCAACAGAGGCCTTGGATCACTTGGAGAGGTTAATGCTTCTTCTCTAAACATACTCCCAAGTGCCTAAACGAATTCTACTCCTCTTACTTGCTTTTATTTCAATCATATTATAAGAGGGAGTGTTCTTGTAAAGAAAGGTTTACCTCCACCTTGCTTGGTGCAAAGGAGAGAATAGTAAAGGTTTAGTCATGATTCACCTGGAACGAATCGGGTCGTGAACCATGTTACACATTCTTGTTAGCATTCTTATCTCCTTTACTTTGTGTTTTGTCTTAATCTTTTGTTAGAATTTGTTTTTCGCTGCGCAAACCTTAATTCGTAGATGACTAAGCAACCGAATTCCATCATCTACGATAAAGAGGCTATTCCCCCCATCTAGCCGGCCACCAATCCTCCAACAAGGGAGTCACCCTAGGAAAGACATGATAGGAGCCTCATATGTAGGGGGAGATTCTAAGGTAAAATCCAAGGTATCATTAAATAATGCACCTTCAATTTCTCATAGAAAAAAGCATGTTTTTAATTCACTTGCAATTGTTCATATTCAAAATCATACTAGAAACAAATATGTTTGTTTAGGTGCTAAACATTGTAATATTAGGTCTAAGGATAATACTAAGTCAATCCCACCTAAGGATAATAAGAACCTAGACATTAACCCTAAGAAGGGTAGGCATATACCTAGAAGAAAGAAATTGACCAAAGAGAGAATGAAAACTCAAAGATTGGGAAATTGGAAAAGAAAAATCAAGTTTTGAGGTCAAAATCTTGAAAAATTAGAGAAGTCCCTAAAAAGGATGGAAATTTCAATTAATGGGTCTAGTGGACACAAACTTAGGGTTTAGGAGGCAAGACCTACCTAAAGACAAGAAGGGTTTGGATCACAAATCTAAGTCCAAGGTAAATACGCCTACCTATTATAGCGTTCTATTTAACTATGGAACAAACCCTAGGTCTAGGAAAGTCAAGGTCACAAGGGAAGTCATCCCTAGAGTTGACCGTGATAGGTGTCTAGCGGCTAAGGTTTCGAAAAAGCCTAGCAAAGTCACTAAGAAGGTCATAAGGAAAGTCATCCATACAGTTAACCTAAACAAAACCACAATGTCTAAGACCTCTAAGCCTAGGAGGGTCATTAGGAATGTACTAAGGGAGGTTATCCCTAATGTGTACCTTGTAAATCCAAGAAGCTCAAATAGATTTTGGGTTCCTATGAGCATGATTCCTTCACGCTTGATGAGTTTAGGGTGTGTCAATCCTAAATGGATGGATAGTTAACCTAACTATGGTAGAGTTGATACCTTTGGGCATTTTCAAGGTTATGTGATATTTTTGAAATGAGTTTAGAAATTAATCCTAAAAGAATTTAGGATGTGCCAATAGAAATTATGAAGTTTGAAAATTGATCATAATTAACACAAGTAGGTTTAGAGTCAAAAGTGTGTTATTTTGGATTTTGGCACACTTGGGAGTTTGAGTCATTGTGACAATTTGATCCTAATCTTAGAAAATGGCAAATTAGATTCTAAGACTTAGGTATTTCTATACCTTTATTTTATAAAATTTGTCATGCTTTGTTTGTCATATGTTATGTCATGACATCATGCTCATATTATTATTTAAAATATCATGATAATACTTAGGTTAATTTGTATCATGTCATGCCATCATGAAACATGAGATAATTATGTAATTATTTATGTCATGATCATAATTCATGCATTAAGATCGTTAGGAAATTATATATGCTTAGATAAATGCATGAACCCTTAGATTTAGGGAAGAACAAAATTCACATCTCACAAAACCCATAGAAAGATATGTGTGTGTATTGATACATCCTAGGCACATGTGAGATGTTAGGAAATTAGTTTGAGTTCAATGTGCTTATATGGTACATCAAAATGAACATAAACTCTTTAGATCATAAGGATAAATTAGGAGGAAAGCTAATGTACAATTCATGTACATCTAGCCCATAGACATGATTGAAAACTATTTCAAAATCATTTTGAAAAACCTTGGTGAAATCTATCTTTTGATCGAAATTACCATTGGCAAGATTGACATAAAGTTAGGTAAAATATTGAAGGTTTCAATGCTTTTGAACTTTGTATTATTACTTGAATTTAATGGGTAGTTTCATATAAAATTATTTTTCACCCATAATGTTTGACATGAGTATTATACGTATGAAATTTCAGGATTTTTAGAAAATCAAATAATTACTTAGGAATTTTTTAAATTCAATTCTAAAATTTGATTTCTGCAATTTGCAGAAACCAGTCAACTGCCTCATGGAGCAGTCGACTGGTTGCTGATTGAGTCGACTGTTGGGTTTGATTTCGATTGAACAAGGGTTGTTTATGTTGGAGCAGTAGGCACCTAAGTCGAACCTGAGTTTTGATTATAACAAACGATACAAAGTTAAGCTCATTTTGTTATCTCACGAGCTAAATCAAGTGTGCAGAAAGTGCTAAAGCTAGAGCTGAAGATCAGCGACACCTGGAGGGAACCGTGGTGGTCGGGCGACACCGGGAGGACTTCGGAGGAAGTCGAAGAACTCAGGTGAAGACCGGAAGCAAAGCTTCAAAGGTAAAGGTTAAGGTAAGCTCGTGTGAGTGAGTGTAAGGAAGATTGTGTCCTCCGTACGGGGGCATCCTTAGGCGTCGATCCGACCAAGACTTCCCATGGAAGGTCTAAGTCGAGATCGGATGATAAATGGCCATCGAGCTTACTTATACTAACTGCATTTTCGAGCTAACTCTTCATTGCACTGAAACCACGCCATCAGATCGTGATGGCTTGTATCGATCGATCGATGCCTCCAGATCGATAGGGTTAATCGATCACCGGTCAAGGATCAGCCTCGAGGAGAGTCAAAGCCTATCACCATTTCTCAAGGGCTAGGTGGCATCACCTCATGAAACCTCATCTCAACGATTAGGGTTTCACAAGGTATTAAAAGTAGGGGTTCTCCACCCCTTTTCCATAATTCCAAGTTCTCCAAAACACTCCCGCAACGTCGCTCTCCTACGATGACTCTACTACACCAATGTGCCATCGGATCGACGATGACTCAACCTTAGCTCAAGATCTTTTTCGTCGTCGGTATAAAATTTTTTATTTAGAGTCTTAATTGTGCATTCCTTTTTGTTTTTGGAGCTTTAATCGTAACAAGGAGAGAGGGAGTGTCCCTCTACCTTGAGTTTTATTGTTTTCTTGTAATCATTCACTCCTACCTCTAACAAGGAGGAGTATTTTAGTGGATTGCCCTCCGTACACGGTGTAGGACCGTTAGGGCCTTGGATTAGCAGCCGAAGGTTGTGAACCAAGTAAAAAAGAAATAGTGTTTTTTTTGTTTCCGCTGTGCATTTCTTTATTGCTCGTATTTTATATCGAACGAACGAAAAGATTTAAAGTGCACTATTCACCCCCCCTCTAGCACTCAAATCGATCCAACAATTGGTATCAGAGTCGGAGGCGCTAAGATTTGGTGAAACCACCAATCTAGCCTTTTTACAGATTTGTTTTGAATTTTATGAGATTTTTTCGTTTGTTTAAATTTTCTTCCGCACTACTAATCCAAGACGCAAGTCTTGGTACATTTCGTTGTCTTTGTTATTGCTAAATTCTTTCTCTTCACTTGTTTTTTTGTCAATGGCCCATCTCGAGGGTTTTAGCACCGTCCGACCTCTGTTTTACAATAGAGATGACTTCCGTTATTGGAAGGGTCGGATGGAGTGCTTCCTTAAGACTCAAATCGAGATGTGGATCATAATCCAAACAGGATTCACACTTCTGGCTAATGAAGTGGGTGAATCCTTGGATTATGATCAATGTACCAATGCTATAAAAAAAACAAGTATAAGCTGATGCCAAGGCAACTCAAATCCTCCAATGCGGCTTGTCCAAGGTGGAGCTCAATCACGTTGGCCCCTTTATCAGTGCGAAGGAGTTGTGAACCAAGTTAGTGGAACTACACGAATGAACGGACGAAGCTAAGGTATGCAAACGGAACCTTCTTTTCAATAAATTATATAATTTAAAAATGCAGGAACATGAGACGGTGACTCAACTACACACCCGTGTATAAGACATCGTCAACAATTTGCACACCATCAGACAAAAGGTCAAAAACGGTGACCTCATAAGGTATGTTTTGATTTCATTTCCTAGAACATTTCCTTAGAAACGTCGATGCCTACAAGGTTTCTAAGGACTTATCAAAAATTAGGTTAGATGAATTATTTTCAAATTTTGAACTCCACAAATAGTCTAATTCGGTACCTGAGAAAGGTAAAGCCCTTTTTGTAAGTCCAAAGAAGAAGCCCGCAAGTAAGCCACCCCCGAAGGAAGAAGAAGACGAATACAAGTCGGAGGTCGATCCGGAGATAGAGACTGAACTAGTCAATCTAGTTCGGAGAATGATTAAGAGCCGAAGATGACCTGTCACTCAACCCAAGGAAGGTAAATCTAAAGCTAGTTCTAACATTAGGTGCTATGAATGCAACAGGTTCGGACACATCAAGTCAAAATGTCCGAAGCTCAAGAACAAAGCACTGAAGTTCAAGAAGGCACTCAACGCTACGTGGGAAGAGGCATCGGAGGAAGAAGACGATGACCTCGTCTTCATGGCTAAACCAACCGAATCGGAGCCGGAGTCTGAACCTAAGCAAGAATCTGAACCTGAGGACGAGTCAGACTACGAATCACTATTCAAGAAAAGCCACGGATCCGCATCTGGTTCAAGAGATACGCTCAAGGTAAGTCGGTCCCTTATTAGTACTTTATATAATGCAATTAAGTTTATAACTAGGAAGTTAGCTAAGTTCGAGTCCAAGGCCGAGACCCTGGTTGAGGAGGTTAAACTCCTTAAACACGAGGTCTCCCTAACCTCTTCGACTAGTCAAGTTCAAGAGGAGGACTCATCTAGAGTTGAAAAGCTCGAAGTTGAGAACTCACTTTTGAAAAGTCAAGTCGAAGATCTTAGAAACACGTTGGAAAGGTTCACTTTGGGATCCAAGGGACTTGACCTCCTACTTGGATCGCAAAGGGTCGTGTACAACAAGACCAGGCTCGGGCTTAGCTCAAATACGACTAACAAGTCGTATATGTCGATTGTAAGTCGACATGAAAATCTTGTACAAGCATGGGTTCCTAAGACCACTTTGATTTCTCAATTATGATATAACCAATATTGGGTTCCCAAGGACCAAATCCACTATGTGGAAAGACCAAACCGATTCAATGGTCCAGGGGGAGCCAGTACAAAATTTGTTTGTGCTATTACTTAGAAATTGCATGCTTAGCTTTTTTTTCTTTCTTTTTCTTTTTAGAATGGTTAGATAGGGACTATAACTCGTCAATACTTGATAACATAGTACTATGACGCAGCAAGATGATAGTACACTAGAAAAGCGAAGTCTTGGGTACTCGAGCTAGATAAGGCGTATCTAGTTCGATTCACTTGACCGAGTGGAACTAGCTGAAGCTACCTTGTCGTATCCTAGACTAGTTAGACTAGGAAGTGGTTTTAGGTGAGTCAAGTTACTATTTTCTCGAAATTAGCTTTATCTAAGGAAGTGGTCATTTTTCCTATCAAAGAAGGCCCCTGTGCCTTGCCACGACTTGGAAGCCAAGATCTTGAAAAGGTGAATTGATGAGCATAGGGTCAAATCCGAATCTAACGCAAGGTTGACTAGTTTCAAATCATTAAATTTAAATCAAGTAAAATTGGAGGCATCTGTTGGTGCAATCAGACCCAAAGGATGTTTTTGGTGATTGACAAGGGTTTAAGTCAAGGTGATAATTATGTATTATCTCATACGGTTGTTTGAGATGTATTTTCAGGAAATCTCTTGTAGGTCGAGGACTGGATGCAAGATTGATGAAGACCCGGACGTGGAGTCTTGGAAAGTGAAGACCCGAATGTGGAGTCCTGGCAAGTGAAGACCCGGACGTGGAGTCCTGGCAAGTGAAGACTTGACGTGAGTCCTCGCAAGTGAAGACCGGACGAGGAGTCTTGGCGGTGAAGTCCCTGAGGCGTGGCCTCTTAGCGGTGAAGACCCGGACAGGAGTCTTGGCACGAAGTCCTCGGAGATGATTCTCGGCATGGAAGACCTATGAACGATGAATTCATAGGCATCGGTAAAGGTGGTAGTCGAGGTGACGCTGATCGAACCTCATCTTGTCGGCAGTTGACTCATACCCCGAGGCGACGCCTCGACTGATGCTTTGTTCAACTAAGCAAACGCAAGGAGGTGTCGACTGAGAGCTCGATCGCCGACAAATAGCGATGTATCGGGCCGAGGCGCCTCGACCGAGGTTATTTCTTACAGTAGAGGCAAGCCACGCGGTTGATGTCTCGACGCTGGCCTCGTATGTTAGGAAAAGACAGAGTCGAGGCGGCGACGACTGATAGAGCTTTGATCCAACAGGCAGACGCAAGGGAGTCGACCGAGCTCATTGTTGCTCGTTCGATTGGAAACAAAGCCTGACAGTCAAGGCGTCGGATCATCGCCTCGACTGGACCTATGTTTTCAACGGAAATAAAACTAATTATGGTCCAAATCTTATCGTTGAAGCCATTAATAAATGCCAATTAATGCTCCAGTCGAGGCACCAGCCGAGGTGACTCGACTGGGCCGGCAGAAAAGCCCTAATCAAGCTCGAGCTATCAAGTATTCTGGGCTTATATATTTCAAAGTTAAGAGTAGAAAAAGAAGAACTTATGACATTTTCTGAAGAAAGACACGAGAAAAAAAGCTTCTTCATTCTTAAAAGCCTTGATCATCCAACAGGAGTGTCAACGATTCAGCAAGCAAGAAGCATTTTCATTCACTCTGAAATCTGTACTCGTTTTACTACTTCTTCATTGTCTACTGTAAGCTTTCTTGTAACGTTTCTGATAAACTGTGCAAAAGGGTTTCTCCACCTTCGGTGTATCACTGAGAAGGAGAAGTTTATAGTGGTGTGCATCACTAGAGCCGACGAGGGCTCAACCGTGGAGTAGGGACCTGTGTTCCAAACCACGTAAAATTGGTGTGTTTGCGTTTGTCATTTTTCTGTATTCGTTTTCTTATTTCCGCTGCATACTAATCATTGTAGAAGGGTACAACGAATCGAAAAGATGAGCGTAGCTATTCATCCCCCCCCCCCTTTCTAGCGACACCAACGATCCTACAATTGGTATCAGAGCAAGGTGCTCTTCTTCGAATTCACAACCGCAAGAGCAAGTTCAAATGGCGATGCAAGAAGGTTACAGCACAAACATGCCTCCATTCTTTGACGGAATGAACTTCCAGTATTGGCGAAGCCGGATGGAGTACTATCTCATGACTGAGATAGATATGTGGTTTTCGGTAACCGAAGGCTTCACGACACCGATGGACGCAGAAGGCAAAGTACTTGAGTCTGGAAGGTGGACTGTAGAACAAAAACGCAAGGCACAAGCAAATGCTAAGGCCACTGTGACTCTGCAATGTGGTCTAGCGAAGGATCAACTCAACAAAGTGGGTTCGTTCAGCAGCACACAAGATCTCTGGAATAAACTGATAGAACTGAATGAAGGGACAAGAGACTTGAGGATAGCAAAGCGAGATTTCTACATGAACCAGCTACAAAATCTTGCTATGAAAGATGGCGAGACTGTTGGTGAGTTGCATGGAAGGTTCAAGGAAGTATTGAATGGGCTGCATTCAGTCGGAGAAAATTTGGAAAACAGAGACATTATCAGTGCACGCCCCTAAAGTCTTTTCCCCGAAATGCTTTATGGTCATCTATGGTAGATGCCTACAAAGTATCAAGGGATCTGTCTACTATAAAGTTGGATGAATTATTTTGTGAAATGGAATTACATGAGCAAGCTAACAAGGGTCCAAAAGAGAAAGGTATTGCTTTTGTTGCAGGTGAGCAATACAAGGAGAACAAGAAAAAGGAGAAGAAGAAGGAGTCATCTTCATCCTCATCTGAGACAAATAGTGATAGTGACGATGAGTCCTCATCCAGCGAGGTAGCCAATTTCGTGAGGAGGATGATGAGGAGAAGCAGAAAGTACAATAAGAAGGATGTAAAGAAAATGTTCGCAGACAAGAGGAAAGGTAAGTCATCACATAAATTTAGAGGTAAATCTGATGTGGTTTGTTTTGAGTGTAACAAAAAAGGGCACATCAAGAGTGAATGTCCTGATCTCAACAAGAAAGAGGACAAGTCTAGGAAGAAGAAGGCGTTGAGGGCAACATGGGATGACTCTTCTTCCAGTTCCTCAGAAGATGAAGACAGGGCAAAAGGAGCCAAGCATACGGCACTAATGGCGTTTGATCACACAGATTCAGATGAGTCTTCACGGAAGGACACATCATCATCTGATGATGATGATGAGGTAACATCTCCTGAACTAGATAAATTGTATGAAACAGTAGCATGCTTAACTAATGCCTTGAGTAGATCAAAAAATAAAATTAAGATGTTAAAATCAGAATTAGAGGAGCTTAAAACTCAGGATTTTGTTCCTGCAGAAATTAGGATTGATTCTTATGAAATCGAAAAACTTAGGGAAGAAAATAATTTCTTGAGAGCACAAGTTGATGATCTCAAGTGCACACTTGAGAGATTCACAACAAGCTCCCAAACTCTTAACATGATTTTAGATGCCCAAAGGGCAGTTTACAACATAGTCAGGAATAGGCTATAAACCAACAAAAAGGGAATTCAGTTTCATGTCATTAGTCAATAGAACTCATGTTGGTAAAGCAAACACAACTAAGGCTTGGATTCCTAAACAATATGTCATAAATGCTAATGGACCCAAAATCTGGGTTCCAAAAGATCTTGTTTTTCGTGTTTGATTAGGTATCGGTCGAGGGGGAGTATCCAATGATGTGGGTCGTAGATAGCGGATGCTCCAAGCACATGACCGGGGACTCCACAAAGTTTGCTACATTTAAAAACAGGAGTAAAGGTACTGTTTCTTTTGGTAATAGTGGCAAACTAAAAATCATAGGAGTAGGAGACATAGTAATATCTGAACAATTTAGGATTAAGAATGTTCTGCTAGTTAGAGGAATGGTTTTTAATTTGTTATGTGTCAGTCAATTATGTGATGAAGGATATAGAGTAGAATTTTATTCAACTAAATGCTTAATTAAACATATTGAAACCGATACTATCATGCTAGTAGGGACGAGGAAGGAAAATATCTATCAAGTTCAATTTAGTAGTGCTACTAACCTGCGTGTGAAGTGTTTTTTGTCCAAAGAAGATGAATCATGGCTATGGCATCGGAGACTAGCACACATCAACATGAAAAATATCAAGAGGTTGGCCAAGGAAGAGCTTGTGCGGGGTCTACCATTGCTCAAGTACGAAAAGGACAAGCTATGTGATGCATGTCAAAAAGGTAAACAAATAAGAGCATCATATAAAAGCAAGAACACTGTAAGTACTTTAAATGCTTTAGATTTATTGCATTTAGATTTGTTTGATATTAGCTCCACAAAAACCTTGAATGGAAGTAGATATTGCTTGGTAGTAGTAGATGATTATACTAGATATACATGGACTTTCTTTCTCAAACATAAGGATCAAACATTAGAAATTTTTATTCCTTTTGTAGAATAATTGAAAATGAGAAAAACTCAACAATTAAAACAATTAGGAGTGATCATGGAGAAGAATTTGAAAATATGAGGTTTAAGGAATTCTGTTCAGAAAAAGGCTATAAACATGAGTTTTCCACTCCTAGGACACCACAACAAAATGGTGTGGTAGAGAGGAAGAATAGAGTTTTGCAAGAAGCTGAGAGTATGCTAAATGAGTATACTCTTCCTAGTTACTTGTGGGTCGAGGCAATTAACATCGCATGCTATGTTCAAAACAGAGTTTTGATACATAGATTCTTAGGAAAACACCTCATGAACTATGGTTTGGAAAACCACCAACAAATAAACATCTTAGGGTTTTTGGTTGCAAGGTTTTCATTTTAAACACTAAGGATCATCTAGGAAAATTAACTGCAAAAGCAGATGAAGGTGTTCTGTTAGGATATTCCCTCACTAGTAAGGCTTATCGAGTTTACAACAAACGAACAAATTTGGTTGAGGAATCGTCAAATGTGGTTTTTGAGGAATGTAAAGACCAAATTGATTCTAAGGATAATAGTGATGCAGTAAAAGTCGAACTCAAAAGATTAAGTTTGAAGGAGGACACAGTGTAGAGTCAAGTCGACTCAAAATGAAAAATCTAGATCGAAGGGTCATTGCTTGAGATTGTATCTAACAATGAGGTTCAAGAAACATCTCAAGTACCAAGATCCACTAGAATGGGCACTAGTCATTCCCTAGACCAAGTTGTTGGAGACATCCATCAAGGGGTGAGGACAAGATCATACTTTAGAAATGAAGTGAATCAAGTAGCATTAATCTCTGAAATTGAACCAAAAGTAATTGATGAAGCTTTGCTTGATCCGGACTAGATTATAGCAATGCAGGATGTTTTTGGGTGACGTTTTGGGTGTATGCTTGTATATTTGTTTCTAATATCTCTGTGTATGTAGGTTTGTTTTTTTTAGCTGTCATGAACAGGGATATTACAACAAATATTAAGGAAAATTATGTCAAATTTTTTTCCGGTGGTTTATATCTTTCTTTAGAAATGTACGACTGACATTTATCTTCCTAAAATATATTGTTAGTGCATTTGATAACCTAAGGGTAATGAATTTAGGGGGAGTGCTTCTATAAGCAGCTTTTCTTTTTGGGTGTTTGCCAAAGGGGGAGAAGATGGGCTTTAAGTCTGAAATTAAAACTTTTGAAACTACACATCTATATCTCTTCTTTTTGCATATTAAATTTCGAATACGTTATATTGTGCTATAATTTCATCACCTAAACTTAAACCGTATTGTCAAACATCAAAAAAGGGGAAGTTTGTTGGTGCAATCAGACCCAAAGGATGTTTTTGGTGATTGACAAGGGTTTAAGTCAAGGTGATAATTATGTGTTATCTCATACGGTTGTTTGAGATGTATTTTCAGGAAATCTCTTGTAGGTCGAGGACTGGATGCAAGATTGATGAAGACCCGGACGTGGAGTC
The DNA here is from genome assembly GCA_025175895.1 of Wurfbainia villosa. Classification (NCBI taxonomy): domain Eukaryota; kingdom Viridiplantae; phylum Streptophyta; class Magnoliopsida; order Zingiberales; family Zingiberaceae; genus Wurfbainia; species Wurfbainia villosa. Next base: position 8,859,658 of record CM045999.1, on the reverse strand, counting down.
CTGGCAAGTGAAGACCCGGACGTGGAGTCCTGGCAAGTGAAGACCTGGACGTGGAGTCCTGGCAAGTGAAGACCCGGACGTGGAGTCCTGGAAAGTGAAGACCCGGACGTGGAATCCTGGCAAGTGAAGACCCGGACGAGGAGTCTTGGCAGTGAAGTCCCGAAGGCGTGGCCTCTTGGCAGTGAAGACCCGGACAGGGAGTCTTGGCACGAAGTCCCGGAGATGATTCCTGGCATGGAAGACCTATGAACAATAATTCATAAGCATCATGTAAAGGTGGTAGTCGAGGTGACGCCTCGACTGGAACCTACTGCTCTTGTCGAGCAGCAGGTTGAATCATACCAGTCGAGGCGACGCCTCGACTGATGCTTGGTTCAACTAAGCAGACGCAAGGAGGTGTCGACTGAGAGCTCGACTGCTCTGGACAAACAGCAGTTCTCGATATCGGTCAGGCGACCGATCGAGGTTATTTCTTACGAGCAGAGGCAAGCCACAGTTGGTTGATGTCTCAACTATGGCTTGTATGTTCGTGTTAGTAATATATGAGAGATGTCCTAAGGCAATCGCCTTATGCATGAACCATTTATATGATAAATGAAGATTCACTATTTGAGTATACATGTTTAATGTATTTGATTGGATCTTAAACTCATTTACTGAATGTCCACGATACGATTCACAGCATGAGAGAGTTTGTGATTGGATCACAACTAGTGAGTATCTCTACATGTGTAATTGAGATGTATCGGAATTATCCCTAGTCGATGAATTGATGGATTTGGACACCATCAATTCTGTCGAGACTAGCACGAGGTATACTCCTTGGTGTATCCAAGCAGCTGATTCTCACTGGCTGGAGACATAGTGATGTCCGGAGTTGATCGTGGATGCTAGTTATGGTAACTAGTTCATTGGAGTGACCAGCCGTAAGACTTCATATGGTTCTCTGCATATATAGATATGTCAATGAAGTTCTTACTGTGGCTTAAGTGCGATGTTCCTTTGACTTGCGGTATTCAAGTCATCTTGATCATGGAGACTTATGCTTTGACATCTTAAGCAAACATCTCTAAGGAGATGTGGACCCGGGATGATTGGGTATAAGTCGAAGTGATCGAAGGTGTTTGAATAGCCTATAAAGGATTCACCACTCCTTGCAGGAGATGTATACCCATGGCCTCTCGTCGGATTGTTACTAAAGTCTTTGCCAAAGCATTACATGTTTAGAGTAAGGTACTCTTCGATACATGTGGAGTAACTAGAACTGTGAGGACGAGGAAATGATACTTGGGCTAGGTGTGACGTAGTCAGCCTAGTGGGGACTGACACAATAGACCATGTCCCGAACCAAGTGGGTATAAGATGAGTGAAGGGCATGGGGCACGATTCATTCGAGCTACTGAAGGGTTTCAGAAATAGTTCTGGATCAACCGTTGATCTTTTCGGTTAATTGGGGATCATGATGTACTACTAGGTGCCACTCATGATCGCTCTATAATTAATGGTTAATTATAGACGGCCAACATAAACCGAGAACCTATTTGGTCACACGCACAACGAGTGTAATCCAAAGGATTTAAAACGAGCTTGAGAATGGGATTCTCAGACCGAGAGAAACTATGTTTGGTTGGACCAAACATAAAGCGAGCATGAAATTATTTCAGTCGCAATGGAAGCGTGGATGGGCCGTGTCTTATGAAGACGTAATGGATGAACCAAAATGGTTTGGTTCTAATCCAATGGAGGAGGATAAACCAAAGGGTTTGGTTTATATTAAACGAATGAACCAAAGGTTGGTTCGGTTCGTTTTAACTTAAAATAAACCATCATGGTTTGGCTTATTTTAACTTATCTTAATGGAGCGGGTTAACGGGCTTTATGGATATGATCCATTAACCATTAAGAGAATTAGTTCTCTATAAAATAGGGCTTAAACCCTAATCCAAAACCCTAATCAAGAGTTGCCGCCCAACCTTGTGTTGCCGCCCCTCCCTCTCCTCCCCTAGTCGGCGCCAACCCTAGGATTGCCGCCGCCCAGGTTTTGTGCCGCCGTCCAAGTCATTGTCGGCGACCAAGCTTCAGCCGGTGAACACTCCGGCAACCCTCCGGTGATCCCCTATAGGTTTGGCATCAAGGTGAGGCTTTTCTTTCCTTGGTTGGCCGGCGCCTATATCCTCCACCAAGCTGTCCAGTTTTCTGGACAGCTTCTCCTCCTCTCGTCGGAGCGTCGTTTGGACGACGGTTAGTGCTCCGACAGCGGCTAACTTACCGGGGATTTGATCTCCGGTAATCCTCTGAGGTGGAGGACGAAGGATTCGTCAAACGGTTGACGAATACCTCTCCGGAGAATCGAGTTTTGAGGACTCGGTTTTGGATCCGAATTTGGATTCGGATCGTGATCATCTCTCGATCACGTTGTCTTCAACACGAGGCTAGTAACCCGTACGAAGACGAAGCTCGTGGCTTAGCGAAGTCATCCCGAGGAGCTCGGCGTGGATACGGATAGAGACGATTCTTACGAGGATCGCCCGCTGATGCCGTTTCGCTACACGCCATAATGAAAGGTATAACGTAGATAATTTTCTTTTATTGCAAATTTTAATTTACGGTTATGTCTACACTTGTTGTAATATGCATGCGTGTGTTGTGTGTGTTGTAATAAATATAGATTTATTATTTTAATTGCTTCCACTGTGCTCATGTTTACGAAACATGATCGAACACACACACGCCGCGGTGCCGGAAACCCAACAGTGGTATCAGAGCCCAGGTTGTGTTTCGACATAATCATAAAATTGGTTTTGCGATAGTCATAATGTATTTCTGGAAATTTTCTAAATTTTGGAAATTTAGAAGTATTTATGGAAATTTTTCAATTTTGGAAAGTCTAGAAGTATTTATGGAAATCTTCCACTTTTGGAAAGTTAGAAGTATTTATGAAAATTGATATTTTCCATAAATAAAATATTTGATTAGATTCTGGAAATTTGGTTCCTAATTTAATCATGATTTGATTTGGGAAATCAAATCTTTAAATATTTTATTTCCATAAGTAGTTTTAATGATTTAGGAAATTGGTTTCCTAAATAGATTTTCCTTAATCAAATAATTCCATGAATAAAATATGTGATTAGATTTGGAAATTTGTTTCCTAATTTAATTATGATTTGATTTGGAGAATCAAATCTTAAACATATTTTATTTCCATAAATAGTTATGACATATAAGGAAATTATATACATGACATAATTGTATGCCATGTAATTGCATTAGATGCATAACATTATGCCATGCGTGTCGTGACATGTAGATGTATGCCATGTATGCCATGCCATGTAGATAATAGTTATTTGCATGCAAAGAGGATGAGACATAAAACCCTTAATCAATATTAAAGCCTACACCTTCCATTAATATGGTTAGAACCAGAGTTCTGCTTGTTTGGGTTGTTGGACTCTCCAAGCCCTACCAACCTCAATATGTTCAAACCATGGAATAGTTTAATACTAATATGGTAAGAGCCGAGGTCAATCGTTAGCTTTGGTTGTTGGACTCTCTCCAAGCTGGGCTAATTGGTTGAATGCGCCTAACCATATTAAAACTATGTCCCGATTAATGGGTTGGCTTTAACCGGAGCATCGGCTTGTTGGACTCTTCCAAGGTCGATGTAAAGGGAGGTGAAGTTGGGTGTTATGCATATGATGCATACTTGTTAATGTGTTAACAACCCGATGTATGTGTGAACATTCAATTAGTTGATAGCACATTGTGATAGTTGCATATACGTGATATGCAATCGGTATAGATGATACCTACCATCGTAGTTATGAATGGCTTGTTGGACTCTCTCCAAGGTTGTTCATAACTATGATGGATATCAGCCCATTCGGAGATGGACCTACTATCTCCCGAAGTGATTTTGGGGTTTTTGAAATTCGAAAAATGAATGGGATTTATAAATGTATATTGATGCATTTTAAAATCATTTTCTCATATATGCTCGTTTTGTATTTCTAGGTCAATAAATTGATCATGACGTCTTTGAATTTGCGCACTATTTTGGATTCGAACAAACTGACTGGGCCTAACTTCCTGGACTGGCTTAGAAACCTGAGAATTGTTCTCAAGGCGGAAAAGCTTGCATATGTCCTTGAAGAGCCTCTTCCTGACCGTCCTAAGGACGATGCAACCTGCATCAAATGTTGGTCTATCGTAAACATGTGGCGATTCTCGAAATGGGCGAGTTGCATCATGCTAGCGGCGATGGTACCTGAGCTGCAAAAGCAGCATGAGCATATGGATGCTAATACTATGGTCTTCCATCTTCATGAGTTGTTCGATGAGCAAGTGAGATCCGAAAGGTTCGAGGTCTCTAGGCTCCTCTTCACTACGAAGATGCAAGAAGGTTCGTCTGTAGTGCAGTTTGTGCTAAAGATGAACGGGTACATCGAGCGGCTAGCTACCCTCGGTTTTGTGATGGATCATGAGTTAAGTATTGACTTAATTCTGCATTGTTTGCCCAAGAGTTTCTCGCAATTTGTGATGAACTATCGGATGAACAAATTGGAATCCACCATTCCCGAGCTCCTCAATATGCTGAAGACTGTGGAGCCTTCTGTGAAGCATGAGGAGAAGGCGGTTCTGTTAGTTGATTCCTCAAAGAAAGGTTCTAAGAGGAAGGCAAAAGAACAGAAGAAAGGAAAGAAAAAGGCAAAGAAGGCGGAACCAGCGCAAAAGGGCACTTGCCATCACTGTGGCAAGGAAGGCCACTGGCGAAGAAACTGCAAGATTTATCTTGAGTCCATGAAGAAGAAGAAGGCATCCGATGCCCCATCCTCTTCAGGTATCTTCGTTATTGATTGTCATTCTATTTCCTTAGACACTTGGGTATTGGATACTGGGTGTAGCTCACATATATGTAATGACATACAGGGGCTAAGGAATAGAAGAAGACTTGTCAGAGGGGAGTCAAATTTGCGAGTTGGCAATGGAGCAAAGGTTGCTGCGATCGCCATCGGAACTTATTTGCTGAAGCTCCCTAGTGGACTAGTCTTAGAACTGGACAATTGCTATTATGTTCCTTCTCTAATAAAGAACATTGTTTCTATTTCCTGCTTAAATAGAAATGGTTTCCATTTAACGTTTAGTAACAATTGTTGTTATATAACTTTGAATGGCGTACTTTATGGAACTGAAACTTTGAGTAATGGCATTTATACGTTGGACGTATCCAGTGACATTTTCAATATCGAAGCGAGCAACACGCGTGCTCGAAAGGATAATCACATAGACTCCTATATGTGGCATTGTCGTCTTGGCCATATAAGCAAGAAACGCATGTCCTAATTACACCGATGTGGAATTCTGGAATCGTTTGAATTGGATTCATATGATACATGCGAATCATGCTTAAAAGGCAAGATGACTAAGTTACCTTTTACTGGAAAAGGTGAACGAGTGGGAGAGTTACTAGGTCTAATACATACTGATGTATGTGGACCTATGTCAACTCAAGCATTAGGAGGCTCTAGCTACTTCATTACCTTCACCGATGATCACTCACGGTTTGGGTATGTGTTCTTGATGAAACACAAGTCTGAAGCCTTTGAAAGGTTCAAAGAATTCAGAAATGAAGTAGAGAAACAACATGACAAGAGTATTAAAATACTGCGATCGGATCGAGGTGGTGAATACTTAAGTCAAGAGTTTCTTGATTATCTAAGAGACAATGGTATATTGTCTCAATGGACTCCGCCCTATACACCACAGCATAATGGTGTATCTGAGAGGCGTAACCGGACCTTGTTGGACATGGTCAGGTCAATGATGAATCATGCAACTCTTCCCAAGTCCTTTTGGGGCTATGCACTTCAGACAGCTGTTTACTTGTTAAACAGAATGCCTACCAAGGTAGTCTCAACTACTCCATATGAGATATGGAATAGTAAGAAACCTCATGTATCTTACTTGAAGATATAGGGGTTGTCCCGCTTATGTGAAGCGATCAGACGCATAAACTGGATGCTAAGTCCGATAAATGTCTATTTATTGGATACCCTAAGGAAACAAGGGGTTACCAATTCTATCATCCTGTGGAACAAAAGGTGTTTGTTTCAAGGCATGTGTTTCTAGAGAAAGAGTTTCTCTTGCAAGAAAACAAGGGGAGTATCGCCGAGCTTGAGGAGGCTCGAGAGACTCAAATAGACATTGATGAGATCGGTGAAGCACAATGACACAACTCATAGTGATGAGCAATCTACCGACTATTGTAACACCACATCTTCAGATCCGTATAACACGCAATATTCCTGAGAGATATGGATTTCTCATAAGTGAATCGAACGACGTGTTACTCATTGATGATGAGGAGCCTACCAGTTATGAAGAAGTGCTGACAAGTTCAGAAAGGGATAAGTGGCTTGGTGCCATGAAGTCGGAAATGGATTCCATGTAGGAAAACCAAGTTTGGAACTTGGTTGACCCACCTGAAGGCATAAAGCCTATAGGGTGCAAGTGGGTTTTCAAGAAGAAAACCGACATGGATGGTAATGTGATTACCTATAAGGCTAGATTGGTGGCGAAAGGATATCGTCAAAAACAAGGTGTTGATTATGACGAAACCTATTCGCCTGTAGCGATGCTTAAATCCATTCGGATGCTCCTGGCCATAGCGGCTCATTATGATTATGAGATATGGCAGATGGATGTGAAAACAGCTTTCCTTAATGGAAACGTGCTCGAGGACGTGTATATGATACAACCTGAGGGTTTCACATCGGTTGATAAAACCAAGGTATGCAAATTGCGACGATCCATTTATGGATTGAAGCAAGCATCCAGGAGCTGGAATATCCGTTTTGATGAGACAATCAAAAAGTTTGATTTCTCACAAAATCCAGACGAACCTTGTGTGTACAAGAAGGTTAGTGGGAGTGCAGTCGTGTTCCTAGTATTGTATGTCGATGACATATTACTTATAGGAAACGATGTGTCAATCTTACAGTCAGTTAAGGTTTGGTTATCCAAGACATTCTCCATGAAAGACCTGGGAGAAGCAACCTACATCCTTGGGATTAAGATCTATAGAGATAGATCAAACTTGCTTGGTCTTTCGCAGCTTCATATATAGACCGAAAAGCAAAGAGGTTTAGCATGTCGAGAATCCAAGAAAGGTTATCCGCCCATCTGTGCATGGGGTACATCTTCAAGTCTATGTGTCCGCGCACAGAAGACGAGAGGATTTGCATGAGTAAGATTCCCTATGCATCCGCAATAGGATCTATCATGTATGCTATGTTATGTACGAGGCCCGATGTATCGTATGCTCTGAGTGTCACGAGCAGATACCAGTCTGATCCAGGAATGGATCATTGGGCGGCTGTTAAGACGATCCTTAAGTACTTGAGAAGAACTAAGGATGTGTTCCTAATATATGGAGAAGGGTACAGGTATACTGGATGCGGCTTCCAGACGAGACAAGGATGATTCGTGTCTCACGATACGTGTTCACCTTGAATGGGGGCGCAGTGAGTTGGAAAAGTTCCAAACAAGAGACTGTAGCGGATTCTACCACTGAGGCAGAATATATTGCAGCTTCGGAAGCAGCAAAGGAAGCGGTTTGGATCAAGAAGTTCGTTCATGAACTTGGTGTGATTCCGGCCATTGTTGAAGCAATACCGGTCTACTGCGACAACAATGGAGCAATTGCACAGGCGAAAGAGCCAAGGTCTCATCAACGATCCAAACATGTGCTTCGCCGCTATCATCTTATCAGAGAGATCATTAGTAGGAACGAAATACAAATCGAGAAAATTCCCACTGAAAGGAACTTAGCGGATCCTTTGACTAAAGCATTACCTCAAAGTAAGTTTGAGGGTCATGTTAGTGCTTATGGTATAGGATACCGTAGCGATTGGCATTAGGCCAAGTGGGAGTCTGTTAGTAATATATGAGAGATGTCCTAAGGCAATCGCCTTATGCATGAACCATTTATATGATAAATGAAGATTCACTATTTGAGTATACATGTTTAATGTATTTGATTGGATCTTAAACTCATTTACTGAATGTCCACGATACGATTCACAGCATGAGAGAATTTGTGATTGGATCATAACTAGTGAGTATCTCTACATGTGTAATTGTGATGTATCGGAATTATCCCTAGTCGATGAATTGATGGATTTGGACACCATCAATTCTGTCGAGACTAGCACGAGGTATACTCCTTGGTGTATCCAAGCTGATTCTCACCGGGCCGAGACATAGTGATGTCCGAGTTGATCGTGGATGCTAGTTATGGTAACTAGTTCATTGGAGTGACCACCGTAAGACTTCATATGGTTCTCTGCATATATAGATATGTCAATGAAGTTCTTACTGTGGCTTAAGTGCGATGTTCCTTTGACTTGCGGTATTCAAGTCATCTTGATCATGGAGACTTATGCTTTGACATCTTAAGCAAACATCTCTAAGGAGATGTAGACCCGGGATGATTGGGTATAAGTCGAAGTGATCGAAGGTGTTTGAATAGCCTATAAAGGATTCACCACTCCTTGCGAGGAGATGTATACCCATGGCCTCTCGTCGGATTGTTACTAAAGTCTTTGGCCAAAGCATTACATGTTTAGAGTAAAGGTACTCTTGATACATGTGGAGTAACTAGAATCCGTGGGGCGAGAAATGATACTTGGGCTAGGTGTGGCGTAGTCGACCTAGTGAGGGCCCGACACAATAGACCATGTCTGAACCAAGTGGGTATAAGATGAGTGAAGGGAATGGGGCACGATTCATTCGAGCTCTTGAAGGGTTTGAAATAGTTACGGATCAGCGTTGATCTTTTGGTTAATTGGGGATCATGATGTACTACTAGGTGCCACTCATGATGCGTTCTATAATTAATGGTTAATTATAGGCGGCCAACATAAAGCGAGAACCTATTTGGTCACCGCTGCGAGTGTAATCCAAAGGATTTAAAACGAGCTTGAGAATGGGATTCTCAGACCGAGAGAAACTATGTTTGGTTGGACCGAACATAAAGCGAGCATGAAATTGTTTCAGTCGCAATGGAAGCGTGGATGGGCAATGTCTTATGAAGACATAATGGATGGACCAAAATGGTTTGGTTCTAATCCAATGGATGAGAATAAACCAAAGGGTTTGGTTTATATTAAACGAATGAACCAAAGGTTGGTTCGTTTTAACTTAAAATAAACCATCATGGTTTGGTTTATTTTAACTTATCTTAATGGAGGCGGGTTAACGGGCTTTATGGATATGATCCATTAACCATTAAGAGAATTAGTTCTCTATAAAATAGGGCTTAAACCTAATCCAAAACCCTAATCAAGAGTTGCCGCCCAACCTTGTGTTGCCGCCCTCCCTCTCCTCCTAGTCGGCGCCAACCCTAGGATTGCCGCCCAGGTTTGCCGCCGTCCAAGTCATTGCGGCAACCAAGCTTCAGCCGGTGAACACTCCGGCGACCCTCCAGTGATCCCCTATAGGTTTGGCATCAAGGTGAGGCTTTTCTTTCCTTGGTTGGCCGCCGCCTATATCCTCCACCAAGCTGTCCAGTTTTCTGGACAGCTTCTCCTCCTCTCGTCGGAGCGTCGTTTGGACGACGGTTAGTGCTCCGACAGCGGCTAACTTACCGGGGATTTGATCTCCGGTAATCCTCTGAGGTGGGGGACGACGGATTCGTCAAGCAGGTTGGAATACCTCTCCGGAGAATCGAGTTTTGAGGACTCGGTTTTGGATCCGAATTTGGATTCGGATCGTGATCATCTCTCGATCACGTTGTCTTCAACACGAGGCTAGTAACCCGTACGAAGACGAAGCTCGTGGCTTAGCGAAGTCATCCCGAGGAGCTCGGCGTGGATACGGATAGAGACGATTCTTACGAGGATCATTCCGGTTGATGTCGTTCCCGCTACACGTCATACGAAAGGTATAACGTAGATAATTTTCTTTTATTACAAATTTTAATTTACGGTTATATCTACACTTGTTGTAATATGCATGCGTGTGTTGTGTGTGTTGTAATAAATGTAGATTTATTAGTTTTATTGCTTCCGCTGTGCTCATGTTTACGAAACATGATCGAACACACACACTCATGATGCAAAACCCAACGTCGTAGAAAACCGAAAATGATCGGCGACTTGACTAGAGCTTTGATCCAATGGAACAGACGCAAGGGACTGTCGACTGGGAGCTCGACTGTTGCTCTATTCAGTTGGAACCAAAGCCTGCCAGTCAAGGCGTCGGATCATCGCCTCGACTGGACCTATGTTTTCAACGGAAATAAAACTAATTATTGTCCAAATCTTACCGTTGAAGCCATTAATAAATGCCAATTAATGCTCGATCGAGGCACGGCTAAAGGCGACTCGTGGCAGCGGAAAAGCCCTAATCAGCTCGAGCTATCAAGTATTCGGGCTATATATATTTCAAAGTTAAGAGTAGAAAAGAAGAACTTGACATTTTCGAAGAAAGACACGAGGAAAAAGCTTCTTCATTCTTAAAAGCCTTGATCATCCAACAGAGTGTCAACGATTGACAAGCAAGAAGCATTTTCATTCACTCAAATTTGTACTTTCGTTTCTGCTTCTTCATTGTCTCAGTAAGCTTTCTTGTAACGCTTTTGATAAATCAGTGCAAAGGGTTTCTCCACCTTCTGTATCGAGAAGGAGAAGTTTATAGTGGTGTGCATCACTAGAGCGACAGGCTCAGCGTGGAGTAGGGACTTGTGTTCCGAACCACGTAAAATTGGTGTGTTTGCGTTTGTCCTTTTTTCTGTATTCGTTTTCTTGTTTCCGCTGCGTATTAATCATTGTAGAAGGGTACAACGAATCGAAAAGACGAGCATAGCTATTCATCCCCCCCCCTTTCTAGCAATGCCAACGATCCTACAGCATCTCACAAGAACACATAAGGATAACATGTTTGATCATGTAGAAATGGGTGAGATGATCTAGGTCTAATAATTTACAACCAAATCTTAAAATTCTAATATCCTATCCAACTACCTTGTGTGTAGGATCAATGGATGTTGGACAGTAGTTGCTCCCAACACACCGGGGATCAACTTAAGTTTTCGAAGCTTCGATTCAAACGACAAGGATCGGTAGCTTTTGAAAATAACGACAAGCTCAAAATCATCGGATCAGGTGATATTGAGCTCAACTCAAACTTTGTCATTCAAAACATTTTACTAGTTGAAAATTTAGAATATAATTTACTTAGCGTAAGTTAGTTGTGTGATAATAACTATAAGGTCATATTTCTAGAAAATGAATGCGTAATTAAAACAAATGAAACTTCTAAAACAATCCTTAAAGGAACTTAGAATAGCAACATCTATACTATTAATCTACCTAACTCCTTAACCAAGTGTCTTATGACACAGCAAGAGGAATCTTGGTTGTCGCATCGACGACTCGGTCACTCGCACCCAAGACTCGTCCACAAGATGAGTCAGAGTGGCTTAGTCAGAGGTTTACCCAACCTTAACAACTTAGACAATAGAATTTGTAATGCTTGTCAACAAGGTAAACAATCTAGGACACAACATCAACTAACTAATCAAGAAAAAAATTATTGAGCTCATTCATTTGGATCTATTCGATTCTCATGGAGCCAAGTCACTTAATGGAAGTCAATTTTGCTTAGTCATAATTGACGACTATTCTAGATTTACCTGGGTTAGGTTCATCAAATACAAAAGTGATACCCTAGATCAACTAATCAGTTTGTTTAAACTAATCAAAAATCAAAAGAACCTTAAAATTAAAAGACTTAGGAGTGATCATGGTGGTGAATTCGAAAAACCACAGGTTTACAACTTTCTGTAACCTAAACAGATACCACCATGAATTCTCATGTCCTAGAACTCCACAACAAAATGTCCTAGTCGAACGTAAAAATAGAACCCTACAAGAAGCTGCTAGAACAATGCTAAACGAATATAACCTACCTGATAGTTTTTGGGTAGAAGCCATTAGTACGGCTTGCTATGTTTAAAATAGGATTCTTATGGTAAAGAGACACCTTAATACCTCGTACAAAATCTATAATGACAAAGTACCTAACATCAAGTACTTTAGGGTATTTAGATGTAAGGTACATATCCTGAACACTAAGGATTACCTAGAAAAGTTCACCTCCAAAACCTCTACCGGAATCTTCTTAGGATACTCGACTACAAGTAGAGCCTATAGGGTATATAACCATGACACCCTTAGAGTTGAAGAGACCATTAATGTAGTGTTCGATGAAGGACACGAACCTACAAAACCCGTAGCAACACCAACTAGCGAACCCATTCATACTAGACTCGACTCCGACCTTGAGATCGAGTCTAGTATTAATCCTAACCCAAGTCCAACGAGTCATCCTATCGACCAAGTGATAGGTGACCCTAACCCAAGTCAAATTGGGATTCAAACGAATCATCCTATTGACCAAGTGATAGGTGATCCTAGCCTAGGAGTTCGAACCAGAGCTTCATACTGAAATCTTAGCCAAATCTTCTTGATTTCTAAAATCGAACCCAAAACCATTGAACAAGCCCTTCTTGATCCCGATTGGATTATTGCAATGCAAGAAGAGCTAGCTCAATTTGCTAGGAACGAAGTTTGGGAATTAGTACCACCACCTAAAGATGAAACAATCATTGGAATAAGGTGGGTCTTTCAAAACAAGCTTGATAATAAAGGTGAAGTAGTTAGGAATAAAGCGAGATTAGTCGCTAAAGGGTTTAGTCAAGTCAAAGGATTAGATTACGATGAGAACTATGTCCCAGTAGCTAGACTAGAATCCATCCGAATGTTGTTAGCATATGCTGCATATCGAGGATTTAAATTATTTCAAATGGATGTCGAGTCAGCATTATTGAATGGATATATTAAGGAAGAGGTTTATGTTAACCAACCCTCCAGATTCGAAAGTTTAGATAAACCTGACCATGTCCTTAAACTAAAGAAAGTTCTTTATGGACTCAAACAAGCTCCTTGAGCTTGGTACAAGAGGCTTTCAATTTATCTTAAGTCAAAAGGGTTTAACCAAGGCCTAGTCGATCCGACCCTTTTCCTAAAAATCGTAGGTAAGGAAATATTTATAGCCCAAATCTACGTAGACGATATCATTTTCGGAACAACCAATTCGATCCTACTTAACGAGTTCATTTCACTTATGGAAAATGAATTTGAAATGAATTTAGTAGGTGAATGGAGTTTTTTTCAAGGACTACAAATTAAACAAACTAAGGATGGAATATATTTACATCAACAAAAATATACTAGGGAATTAATTAAATGTTTTGGAATGCAAGACGCTAAAACCTTCAATACACCCATGGCAACTAATGTCAATATAGGAGAGGACTTAGAAGGAAAGCCCATCGACCTAAAATACTATAGGAGTGCGATAAGGAGTCTTTTATACTTAACTGCAAGTCGACCCGACATTTTATTCACAGTAAGTATGTGCGCAAGGTTTCAAACCAGTGCCAAGGAGTCTCACCTAACCCTAGTCAAGCGTATCCTTAGATATCTAAAGGGCACACTAAGTGTGTTAGTGCAATCAACCCGTGATATGGTTTTGATGTGTGTGGTAAAGGGTTTAAGTTAGGATGTTTGGATTTGATATGTGCATTGGAGTCTTGCAGAACTTAGTAATTCGCACATGAGAACACCCGTTTGGATTCGCGATGAGAAACTTGATGACGACCACCATGATCGAGGGAACACCCGTTAGGGATCATGTTCTCAAGATGATGGCTCATCTTAATGAGATGGAAGTCCTCGGAGCTGAGATCGATGGGGAAACCTAGGTCGATATCATTCTCCAGTCTTTGCCTAGGAGTTTTGAACAGTTCCGCCTCAACTACAACATGAACAAGAGGTTGTATTCGTTGGCGGAGCTTCTGACAGAACTCCAGGCGACAGAAAGGCTTTTTCGTCAAAGCGCTCAAGCCATGGTTGCTCAGAAAGTTTCTTCTTCTAAACTGAAAGGTAAGAAGAAGAAGAAGCAAGGTGGAGCAAAGAAAGTGGCAGTGGGACCTCAGGCAGGAGTGAAGAAGCCGAAAGGCAAGTGCTTCACTTGCAAGCAGACTGGACATTGGAAGGCGGACTGTCCTCGCCGAAAGAACAAAGGTATATCTTCTTGTTTAGTTGTTGAAACATGTTTAGCGGTGTTATCTACCAGTGCCTGGTGTGTAGATACAGGAGCCACTGATCATGTCTGTAATACTTTGTAGGGGTTCCAGGAAACCCGACGACTAGCTGAGGGAGAGATTACCGTCTTCATGGGCAATGCTTCAAAGGTGGCGGCTATTGCAGTGGGAGACGTTTATTTATCTTTTGATAGGAATAAAGTTTTGGTTTTGAGAAATTGTCTTTATGTACCTACTTTTAGAAAGAATTTAATTTCAGTTTCTAAATTGTTTATGGATGGATATTCTGTTTCTTTTAATGACAAAGTGGTTATAAAAAGGAATAGGGAGATTATCTGTTCTGGTACATTGGTTGGCAATTTGTATACTCTTGAACTGAAAACTCCCACGATGCATATAGAAGTAAATAACTCATCTTCTAAGTCTAATAAGAGAAAAGAACCTTCGAAAATGAACCAGACATATCTTTGGCACCTAAGGCTTAGATATTAACTTTGAGAATTCAATGGTTGATAGCTGATGGACCTTTGGGTTCATTAGTGGTGGAGGATCTCCCAACCTGTGAATCTTGCTTGGAAGGTAAAATGACCAAGAGGCCTTTCAAGGCCAAGGGGTATAAAGCCAAAGATGTGTTAGAACTGGTTCATTCTGATTTGTACGGTCCTATGTCTATCCAGGCAAGAGGTGGCTTTGAATACTTCATCTCTTTTATAGACGATTATTCAAGGTATGGATACATTTACTTGATGCGCCGCAAGTCTGAATGCTTTGACAGGTTCAAAGAATTCAAGGCTGATGTGGAGAACCGTCAAGGTAAGAGTATCAAGACCCTACGATCTGATCATGGTGGTGAGTACCTCTTGGGAGAGTTTAGGAATTACTTATCAGAGGCTGTGATTCAATCCCAATTGTCTGCACCTGGCACACCCCAGCAGAATGGTGTAGCGGAGCGAAGGAATAGGACTCTTATGGATATGGTTAGATCGATGATGAGTTATTCAGAGTTGTCAGTTTCGTTCTGGGGGTATGCGCTAGATACAGCAATGTATACTCTGAACTTGGTTCCATCTAAATCAGTACCTTCTACCCCTGTAGAATTGTGGACTGGGCGAAAGGCTAGTCTAAGACATATTCGGATATGGGGGAGTCCAGCACATGTGATGAAGGCTGATGCTGATAAGTTGGAACCTCGTACAGAAGTGTGCATGTTTGTTGGCTACCCTAAGGGAACGAAAGGTGGTTTGTTTTATAATCCTAGAGATCAGAGGGTGAGCGTTAGCACGAACGCCAGATTTCTAGAGGAGGATTATGTAATGAACCACAAGCCTAAGAGTAGGATTGTTCTTGAGGAGTTGACAGGGGAAGTCCCGACTTCAGTACCACTGGTACAAGAGGAGATACCACAAGTCACTGCACCGCGTATCACAGAGCATATACAGGAGGCACCTCGTCGTAGTGGGAGGGTTGTTAGACAACCCGAGAGATTCATGTTTTTGGGAGAGTCTTCGGACTTAGTCCCTGGTGAACATGAACCTGATCCCTGGACATATGACGAGGCACACGAAGATAGAGATGTAGTATCTTGGCAAAAAGTGATGAATTCAGAGATAGAATCTATGGATTCTAATCAAGTCTGAGAGCTAGTAGAACCACCCGATGCTGTAAAAACTATTGGATGCAAGTGGATCTACAAGAGAAAGAGAGGAGTAGACGGGAAGGTTGAGACCTTCAAAGCTAGGCTTGTTGCAAAAGGGTATACTCAGAAAGAGGGTATCGATTATGAGGAGACCTTTTCGCCGGTAGCTATGCTTAAGTCTATCCGGATTCTCTTATCTATAGCTGCTCATATGGATTATGAGATTTGGCAGATGGATGTCAAGACAACTTTCCTTAACGGAAGTCTTGAGGAGAATATCTATATGCGGCAACCAGAGGGTTTCATTGCTAAAGGCAAAGAGAATCTTGTATGTAAGCTTAATCGGTCCATTTATGGATTGAAGCAAGCTTCTAGATCTTTGAACATCCGCTTTGATGAGGTAATCCAGTCATATGGATTTATTCAAAGTCCGGATGAGCCTTGTGTATACAAGAGATGTGAAGCGTAGTAGTGGTGTTTCTTGTACTATACGTAGATGACATTTTGTTAGTTGGCAACAATATCAAAGTGTTATCAGACGTAAGGGTATGGTTGTCCAAACAGTTTGACATGAAGGACTTGGGAGAAGTGAGACACATCCTTGGGATCAAAGTTATAAGGGATCGCAAGAAAAGGATGTTGTGCTTATCTCAAGCTTCATACATTGACACTATCCTTGCTCGTTTTAGCATGGAGAACTCCAAGAAAGGGTTTCTACCTTTTAGGCATGGAGTTCCTTTATCTAAAGAGATGTGTCCCAAAACATTAAAGGAGATAGAGGACATGAAGGCGGTTCCTTATGCTTCGGCAGTAGGAAGCCTCATGTATACTATGCTATGTACGAGACCAGATATCTGCTTTGTCGTGGGCATGGTTAGCAGATATCAGAGTAATCCTGGACAGGGACATTGGACTGCGGTAAAGCATATATTGAAGTACCTGAGAAGGACTAGGGATTATATGCTGGTTTACCGGGCAGATCAATTAGTCCCTGTGGAATACACAAATTCTGATTTCCAATCAGATAGGGATAACAGTAAGTCCACCTCGGGTTTTGTGTTTACTTTTGGAGGTGGAGCCATAGTATAGAGGAGTGTCAAGCAGAAATGCATGGCGGACTCTACCATGGAAGCTGAGTATGTGGCAGCCTCAGAGGCAGCCAAGGAAGTTGTATGGCTAAGGAACTTCTTGATGGACTTGGATGTGATTCCTGGTTTACCCAGATCTATCACAATTTATTGTGATAACAGTGGTGCAGTTGCAAACTCGAAGGAACCACGAGCCCATAAGGCGAGTAAACACATAGAGCGCAAGTACCACCTGATACGAGAGATCGTAAAGCGAGGAGAAGTAACTGTCGCCAAGATTGCATCAGAGGATAACCTGGCGGATCCATTCACTAAGGCCCTTCCAGTGAAAGCATTTGATAGGCATGTGGAGGACATGGGGATCAGATGTATGGCAGTGTGATGACAGCATAGTCTTTTAGTATAAGTGGGAGATTGTTGGAATGTATACTGAAATCCTAGCTCTTTTTGTATGAACATTTTTATTTTGAAATAAAAATCACATGATCATTGTTTGCACTTTATATTTATGTGTGCATATTGTCTAATATTTTACATTGTAGATAACATGGTGCTTGGTGTGGCACAGAAGATCATGTTATCAGTCCCTTGTAGAATATAAGTAAAGACTCACAACCAAGATGGTTTTGGACAAACCATTGGCATGGTTGTAGTGTAGCTTGGTATTGTTTTGTCTTGAACATAGAGTTACACTAGTACACTTAGGTGTATTGAGCAGGACCGACATCGTGTAATGGTGCACACTTAGATACAAATAAAAGTATCCTCCCCATCGGAGTCACTGCTTTTATTTATAGGGCCAAAGAGGAACCAACTATTAATTTTATTTGTCAAAAAGTAAGGTTGACAAGATAATAAAATTAATGGGTAAAACCTCCTCTTACAAATGTAGAATTCGTATACGTCCACATAGCGTGGCATGTGATATTCTCGGTGTTTTGAGGTGTTGGTTGATTTCGGAATTTTATTGTTTTGATGAATCAATAATATTTGAAATCTAATATTTTGATCATTGTGATTCTTAGGTTTTTCAAATGGCTTTCAACCCACTTGCTGTGATATTAAAAGAAAATAAACTTACTGGAACAAACTACATTGATTGGAAAAGAAATCTGGATATTGTCTTAACTGCGGAGGAGTACAAATTTGTACTCTTCGAGGTCTGTCCTCCTAAGCCCACCGATGACTCTGATGAAAAGGAGAAAGAAAGTTATAAGAAATGGATCAAGGCAGATGAGATGGCGCGGTGTTACATTTTGGCATCTATGTCAAATGTGCTGCAACATCGGCATCGGGCCATCATGACTATGACATGATGTTCAATCTCAAGGAACTTTTCGGACATCAGAGTAGGGCGACTAGATAGAAGGCAATGAGAAACTTGATGACGACCACCATGATCGAGGGAACACCCGTTAGGGATCATGTTCTCAAGATGATGGCTCATCTTAATGAGATGGAAGTCCTCGGAACTGAGATCGATGGGGAAACCCAGGTCGATATCATTCTCCAGTCTCTGCCTAGGAGTTTTGAGCAGTTCCGCCTCAACTACAACATGAACAAGAGGTTGTATTGCAGCTTCCAGAACTCGGTGGCGGCTTTTTACAAAGCGCTCAAGCCATGGTTGCTCGAAAGTTTCTTCTTCTAAACCAAGGTAAGAAGAAGAAGAAGCAAGGTGGGAAAGTGGCGATGGGACCTCAAGTGAAGAAAGGCAAGTGCTTCACTTACTGACATTGCGGATTGTCCTCGCCGAAAGAACAAAGGTATATCTTCTTGTTTAGTTGTTGAAACTTGTTTAGCGGTGTTATCTACCAGTGTAACGCCCGTAAAATTCCTAGCAATTTTACAAGAATTTTTGGCTTGATGATAATGGGCTTATGTAGGCCTTTTTCCAAAACAAAAGAAAATAAGCCAAAAATGGATACAAGACCTAGGAATTGAACTCCAGACCTCTAGAGATAGCCAAGCCCTATTGATGTACCCACTAACCATAAGCCCAATAGGATTGTATGATTAAGGAAGGGGAGGGGGAACTATAGATAAATGGGACTAAGGGTAAATGAAGAGGCATAGAAAAGAAAAGAGGAACTTCTCTTCCTCCTCCCTTTATAAAGAAGAGGGAAGATTGAAATTGTTTACTTCCTCTCTTCTTCTTCCTCTCTTCTCACCGAAATCCTAAGGTTTTCCTCTACATTCCCTCTTTTGGCCGAATACTATCCAAGCTAGAGAAGGCTAAGTGTTGATCTTCTTTAGGTTATCTTCCCCACCCCAAGCAAAGCGAAGGATGTAAGTATCCCTCACCTGCATACGAGTAGCTTCGGTTGACGTTTTATAAAAGAAATCTATATTGTTATATTCGGCCAAGATATGATCTAGGGTTTCCATGAAGTTGTATGGCATGCTTTTGTAATTAGATGATGATGTTAGGGCTTAAAACGGATTAGGTCAAAAGTTAACCCTAAGAAACCCTATGAACCATTCGGCCAACATGGGTTTTGTTGGTGTTTTACTGAAGTTATATCTTGTTTTTGCTTGCAAGTGATGATGTTAGCATGTTATAGGGATTAGGATAAAGATCTAACTCTAGAGGCCTCCATGACCCATTCGGCCAAGTCATGAACTAGGGTCTCAAAGAAGCTCTATGCTATGTTTTATAACTAGATTATGATGTTAGGGTTTAAAGTGGGTTAGAACAAAAGCTAACCCTAATGAACACTTTAGTTCTATTCGGCCAAACCCTACTTTAGGGTTTCAATGAAGTTCCATGCCATATTATGGGAACTAGATGATGATTTTAGGGTTTAAAGTGGGTTAGAACAAAAGCTAACCCTAATGAACACTATAGTTCTATTCGGCCAAACCCCACTATAGGGTTTCAATGAAGTTTCATACTATGTTTTGTAACTATATGATGAGGTTAAGTTTTAAAAGGGGATTAGGTCAAAAGTTAAACCTAAAGGCCCTACATGGACCATTAACACCTTTGGTTCTTAGGTTACAATGAAGTTCATACCATGAATTTTATGGAATTTGTATGCATATGTATGTTACTTGAATTAGGTTAAAGGTCTAAACCCTAAAAGGCCTATAAGGACCATTCGGCCACCTTTGACCTCTTTAGGGTACAATGAAGTTCATACCATGAATTGTATGCTATGTTATGTTAATGAAATCAGTTATGTTGTTATGAAATAAAGTATGTCATGCTATGTTGATGAAATAAGTTATGTTGTTATGAAATGAAGCATGCCATGCTATGTTAATGAAATAAGTTATGTTGTTATGAAATGAAGCATGCCATGCTATGTTAATGAAATAAGTTATGTTGTTATGAAATGAAGTATGCCATGCTATGTTAATGAAATGAGTTATGTTGTTATGAAATAAAGTATGCCATGCTATGTTAATGAAATAAGTTATGTGGTTATGAAATAAAGTATGCCATGCTATGTTAATGAAATAGGATATGTTGTTATGAAATGAAGTATGCCATGCTATGTAAATGAAATGAAGCCTGATGTGTATGAAATGAATTATGCCATGTTATGAAAATGAAATGAAGCCTGATGTGTATGAAATGAATTATGCCATGTTATGAAAATGAAATGAAGCATGATGTGTATGAAATGAAGTATGCTATGCTATGTTAATGAAGTGAAGCATGAGGTGTATGAAATGAAGTATGCTATGCTATGTTAATGAAATGAAGCATGATGTGTTATGAAACGAAGTATGCTATGCTATGTTAATAAGACATGTAGTACAGTAAGCATATAAGTATTTTACCTTCTGCATGGCTTGTACCAAGACCTTAACAAGGTCCAAGAAGGGATGGGCTCCTAAGATGCCCTAGGTCGATGGAATAAGACTCGGGCCTAGGATGGGCTTCTATGTATGATTGCCCCTAGGTCGATGGAATAAGATTCGGGCCTAGTATGGGATGGGCTCCAAGATGCCTTAGGTCGATGGAGTAAGACTCGGGCCTAGGATGGGCTTCTACGCTATGACGATTGCCCTAGGTCGATGGAATAAGACTCGGGCCGAGAAACCTATTAGGTTCGAGATTTGCTACCTTGGGCCTATTTAGGGATGCGCGCTATGATAATGAAGAAGTGGTACAATGTCGGGCCCAAATATGTTGAGATTTATATTTACGTACCTAATATATATATGTTTTCAAAAGCATCTTGCATATGTATGTCATGATTGTTAAGTTACATGTTACGTTAAATGTATGTCATGATTGTTAAGTTACATGTTATGTTAAATCATATGCCATGATTGTTAAGTTACATGTTATGTTAAATAATATGTCATGATTGTTAAGTTACATGTTATGCTAAATAATATGCCATGATTGTTAAGTTACATGTTATGTTAAATGATATGCCATGATTGTTAAGTTACATGTTATGTTAAACGATATGCCATGATTGTTAAGTTATATGTTATGAAGGTTATGTTTTATGATATGTTATGAATGTCTACATGCTTACGTTAGATACGTTATGAAGTTATGCTTTATGATATGTTATGAATGTTTACATGCTTACGTTAGATATGTCATGAAAGTTATGTTTTATGATATGTTATGAATGTTTACATGCTTACGTTAGATACGTTATGAAAGTTATGCTTTATGATATGTTATGAATGTTTACATGCTTACGTTAGATACGTTATGAAAGTTATGCTTTATGATATGCTATGAATGTTTACATGTTTACGTTAGATACATTACAAGTTATGTTTGATGATACGGTGATCCATGCTATATTTCACTTACGTTACTTATGCTACATGTTAAGTTGATGACACCAAGTATGTTACATGTTATATTGCTTCTATGTTGTGAATGCTGCATGCCATGATTAATGATAATGTATGGTTTTAGTGAGTAGGACAGGATCTTACTAAGCCTATGTGCTTATAGTTTATCTTTCCCTCGTACTGCAGAT
Organism: Wurfbainia villosa; assembly: GCA_025175895.1. Classification (NCBI taxonomy): domain Eukaryota; kingdom Viridiplantae; phylum Streptophyta; class Magnoliopsida; order Zingiberales; family Zingiberaceae; genus Wurfbainia; species Wurfbainia villosa. The sequence goes on along the minus strand of CM045999.1, from coordinate 8,837,803 downwards.
AAGGGTAAGGGATGGATAAACTAAAGGGAGCAGCAGGAGGGGCCAATGTGTGTGGTAGTGGCATGGTGGAGAAGATCCGTTAGGTCTAAACATGTTTACCTATGATGAAGATGTCTATTCATGTCCTCACTTATGTCTCCTTATGATGATGATGTTATGAATTTACTAAGCACTAAGTATCTACATATATGATGTATGCTCTATGTTAAGAAGAAGAAGTAAAGAAGAAGTAAGAAGAAGTATCTATCCATGCTATGAAGCATACTCTATGCTAAGAAGAAGAAGTATGTATATATATATGTATATATGTGTTAACGCATGCTTATGTTTAAAAGAAAAACAAAAAAAAAATATTTAGGTCTAAAGTCTTCCGCTGTAAGAATTAAGAAGTATGTATAAAGTCTTCCGCTGTATGTAATGTATGTACGGTCGCGTCACGCGCCGCCTCTCCGGACATTTAGGGTCGCGGAAGGGCGGGCGTGACAGGTTGGTATCAGAGCGGATCTGCTTTTCCACTACACACACATCAAGCTCCAATCCTGCCGCTCCAAGTAAGAATTCTATGTCTACTCTAATTTAGCTTATTTGTTCGTGTATGATATGAAATGCCTTAAGATTAAAATGATTTTATGTTAGCTTTAGTCTAAGTATGCGTAGGACAACGAACGGGAACTTACACTAGTTTTACCTTAATGTATGAAGATAAACATGTCTGGAAGACGCAGTAGTAGAACTGATGAGCTAGCACCCCCGCATGACCTTACACACATAGTCACAGAACTCCAACGACAAGTTACAGAACAACAACAAGTAATAACTACCCTAATGAATCGTGAGGAACCCTATCGCTTACCAACGGCCCGCGATGGTTCGACAGAAGCTTACTCGATGGCGAGACTAAAGCCGGAAAATTTCTCTGTCTTGGTGAACCATGGGATGCCCAAGCTGGTTCAAGACGGTGAAAGCATCGTGGAGCCTGGGCTTTGAATGCGAGAAGATTAAGTGTGTATCATTACGTCGGAGATGCTCGGATGTGGTGGGAACGGTTAAAACCAAGAGACAAGTAAATGCGTCGGATGAGATGGGCAGATTTGAGTCTGAATTCTTGAAGAATTCTTCCACATGAGGGTGACCAACAAGCATTACGACGAGTTCACGGTTTCCGACAAGGTGACCTATCGATCGGTGGCCGCGGAAGAGATTCAACCGACTCGCACGCCTGTGCCCAGAGTTGGTCAGCACGGAAAGAGAAAGGGTCAGACTCATGCTGAAGATGCTCCGACCAGAAATAGCTCTGAATGTGGCCGGCGGAGTTCATAGACTGCAGACCGCAGAGGAGTGCCTTAATTACCGAGCATTACCTGAGCAACATTAATCAGCAAAAGAAAGCGCTGAGTGAAGGCAGGGGGCAGGCCCAGTCAGGAGGTCAGAGGAACCAGAGTGCCTGGAAAGGGAACCCCACTGGCAAGAGTTTCCGTTACTGGACAATTATAAGATATGGGCCTTGGTCCGTTCCCTGCCAAATGAGTTCATGGTAGTTGCACACCACGTGTGGGGCCGTTACGAAGGGCGGATAACCTATGCTGAGCTGTGCTGGGAACTACTGGAGCACAAGGTTCAAGAGAATCCTGTGGTAACTCGCCTCGAGAAGAATGTAGAGGGTTCTACAAACAGTCAACTTACTGGCCAGCCTGAGACTACCCTAATAAGGCCAAGGAAGATAGGACTAAAAATGATTACAACTGCACTAGGGTTTGTCCTAGTGGGAGTCGTAATAAACTATCTTCTCAAGTAGTTTTGTTTCGATTAGAAATAAGGAATGTTATATGTTAACATTTTTCCTTTCAGAAAGTATGAATAAGAAATGATGAGCTCATTCCTTGAATTAGTGATTAGTCCATTGCATGGGATGTATGTGGTATAGTTGATCAATGTCGGTTAGAAAGGACAAGAAATATGAGTGGACGGACACCTGCGAGCGGAGTTTCACAGAGTTAAAAAGGAGACTGACCAGCGCTCCAATTCTTGCTCTTCCGAACAGCTCTCAACCCTGACGATAGCACCGACGCTGTTCGATGATATACTGGAAAAGCAAGCCCGTGACCCAAGCCTTCAGAGGATCAAGCAAGAGGTCCTAGAGGGAATGGACGACGAGTTTGATCTCCGATAGTGGAGTACTCTACCTCGAGTGGATCGCTTGTGTATTCCCGACGATCCAGAATTACGGAAGGAGATACTTGAGGAAGCTCACGGGACTCCTTATGCGATGCATCCTGGAACCACCAAGATGTACCAAGACCTGAAACGAAAGTTTTGGTGGTTTGGAATGAAAAGAGATGTGGCTCAGTATGTCAGTACTTGCCTGACCTGCCAAAGGGTTAAGGCAGAGCACCAAAGACCTGGAGGAACACTGCGGTGATCCAGATTCCAGACTGGAAATGGGAGGACATTTCTATGGATTTCACCTCAGGATTGCCCAAGACGACAAACTGTTATGATGCTATATGGGTGATTGTAGACAGATTGACGAAGTCCGCTCATTTCTTAGCAATCAAGATGACCTATTCGACGGAGCAATCGCTCGTTATATGCTAGGAAATCATCCGACTCCATGGAATTCCTAAGACCATCATTTGTAGAGATGGTCGCTTTATTTCCATTTCGGGAATGTTGAAGGCCTTAGGCACAAGGCTATTGTTCAAGATCTTGCCTTCCATCCCAGACACGGACAGACGAGAAAGGGTAAATCAAGCATCTTGGAAGATATGTTAAGAGCTGCGCTACTGGATTTCAAAGGTAGGTGTCGATACTTATGTTTGGCGAATTAAACAATAATAGCTACTGCTACTATTGGAATGGCACCCTACGAGGCTCTATACGGGAGGAAATGTAGATCTCCCATATCTTTGATACGAGGGTGGTGAAAAGAAGAGGATGGGACTCGAGACGGATTTCATCGATGACACCACCAGAGCTATCTGGAACATCACGCCAGAGAATTGAAACGCCAAAGCCGACAAAGAGCTATGCGGATAAGAGGCGTGAACCATTAGAATTCGAGGTTGGGGACCTAGTATTCCTCAAAGTGGCTCCATGAAGGGAGTAATGAGGTTCGGAAAGAAGGGTAAATGAGTCCACATTACGTGGGGACCGTATCCGATATCGCAGAGGATCGGCAATGTAGCTTACAAGCTAGTCGCCTCAAGAGATGTCGGCTATTCACAACGTGTTCCATGTCTCGTGCTCAAGAAATGCATTTCCAGTCTGAGACCAAGTGATCGAGCCACAAAGCAGTACAAGTTCAAGAGGACCTAAGTATTGAAAGTCGGCCTATCCAAATACTAGACCAGAAATCAAGAGGCTAAGGAACAAAGAGGTGCCCTTAGTAAAGGTCACGTAAGCGAGAATCAACAGCGATGCGAGGAAGCTACAGGAGCGAGGAGGACATGAAGAAGAAGTACCCACAATTGTTCTAAGTTTCGAGGACAAAACTTTTAAAGGTATGAAGGATTATGCTTAGTAAAATTCCTAGCAATTTTACAAGAATTTTTGGCTTGATGATAATGGGCTTATGTAGGCTTTTTTTTCCAAAACAAAAGAAAATAAGCCAAAAAAATGGATACAAGACCTAGGAATTGAACTCCAGACCTCTAGAGATAGCCAAGCCCTATTGATGTACCCACTAACCATAAGCCCAATTGGATTGTATGATTAAGGAAGGGGGAACTATAGATAAATGGGACTAAGGGTAAATGAAGAGGCGAACTTCTCTTCCTCCTCCTTTATAAAGAAGAGGAAGATTGAAATTGTTTACTTCCTCTCTTCTTCTCTTCCTCTTCTCACCGAAATCTAAGGTTTTCCTCTCCATTCCCTCTTTTGGCCGAGCCTCATCCAAGCAAGAAAGGCTAAGCTAGGTTGATCTTCTTTAGGTTATCTTCTCCACCCAAAAAGCAAGCGAAGGATGTAAGTATCCCTCACTGCATGAGTAGCTTGTTGGCGTTTTATAAAAGAAATCTATATTGTTATATTGGCCAAGATATGATCTAGGGTTTCCATGAAGTTGTATGCCATGCTTTTGTAATTAGATGATGATGTTAGGGCTTAAAAGCGGATTAGGTCAAAGTTAACCTAGAAACCCTATGAACCATTCGGCCAACATGGGTTTTGTTGGTGTTTTATTGAAGTTATATCTTGTTTTGCTTGCAAGTGATGATGTTAGCATGTTATAGGGATTAGGATAAAGATCTAACTCTAGAGGCCTCCATGACCCATTCGGCCAAGTCATGAACTAGGGTCTCAAAGAAGCTCTATGCTATGTTTTATAACTAGATTATGATGTTAGGGTTTAAAGTGGGTTAGAACAAAAGCTAACCCTAATGAACACTATAGTTCTATTCGGCCAAACCCTACTTTTAGGGTTTCAATGAAGTTCCATGCCATATTATGGGAACTAGATGATGATTTTAGGGTTTAAAGTGGGTTAGAACAAAAGCTAACCCTAATGAACACTATAGTTCTATTCGGCCAAACCCCACTATAGGGTTTCAATGAAGTTTCATACTATGTTTTGTAACTATATGATGAGGTTAAGTTTTAAAAGGGGATTAGGTCAAAAGTTAAACCTAAAGGCCCTACATGGACCATTCGCCTTTGGTTCTTAGGTTACAATGAAGTTCATACCATGAATTTTATGGAATTTGTATGCATATGTATGTTACTTGAATTAGGTTAAAGGTCTAAACCCTAAAAGGCCTATAAGGACCATTCGGCCACCTTTGACCTCTTTAGGGTACAATGAAGTTCATACCATGAATTGTATGCTATGTTATGTTAATGAAATCAGTTATGAAATGAATTATGCCATGTTATGAAAATGAAATGAAGCCTGATGTGTATGAAATGAATTATGCCATGTTATGAAAATGAAATGAAGCATGATGTGTATGAAATGAAGTATGCTATGCTATGTTAATGAAGTGAAGCATGAGGTGTATGAAATGAAGTATGCTATGCTATGTTAATGAAATGAAGCATGATGTGTTATGAAACGAAGTATGCTATGCTATGTTAATAAGACATGTAGTACAGTAAGCATATAAGTATTTTACCTTCTGCATGGCTTGTACCAAGACCTTAACAAGGTCCAAGAAGGGATGGGCTCCTAAGATGCCCTAGGTCGATGGAATAAGACTCGGGCCTAGGATGGGCTTCTATGTATGATTGCCCCTAGGTCGATGGAATAAGATTCGGGCCTAGTACGGGATGGGCTCCAAGATGCCTTAGGTCGATGGAGTAAGACTCGGGCCTAGGATGGGCTTCTACGCTATGACGATTGCCCTAGGTCGATGGAATAAGACTCGGGCCTAGAAACCTATTAGGTTCGAGATTTGCTACCTCGGGCCTATTTAGGGATGCGCGCTATGATAATGAAGAAGTGGTACAATGCCGGGCCCAAATATGTTGAGATTTATATTTACGTACCTAATATATATATGTTTTCAAAAGCATCTTGCATATGTATGTCATGATTGTTAAGTTACATGTTACGTTAAATGTATGTCATGATTGTTAAGTTACATGTTATGTTAAATCATATGCCATGATTGTTAAGTTACATGTTATGTTAAATAATATGTCATGATTGTTAAGTTACATGTTATGCTAAATAATATGCCATGATTGTTAAGTTACATGTTATGTTAAATGATATGCCATGATTGTTAAGTTACATGTTATGTTAAACGATATGCCATGATTGTTAAGTTATATGTTATGAAGGTTATGTTTTATGATATGTTATGAATGTCTACATGCTTACGTTAGATACGTTATGAAGTTATGCTTTATGATATGTTATGAATGTTTACATGCTTACGTTAGATATGTCATGAAAGTTATGTTTTATGATATGTTATGAATGTTTACATGCTTACGTTAGATACGTTATGAAAGTTATGCTTTATGATATGTTATGAATGTTTACATGCTTACGTTAGATACGTTATGAAAGTTATGCTTTATGATATGCTATGAATGTTTACATGTTTACGTTAGATACATTACAAGTTATGTTTGATGATACGGTGATCCATGCTATATTTCACTTACGTTACTTATGCTACATGTTAAGTTGATGACACCAAGTATGTTACATGTTATATTGCTTCTATGTTGTGGATGCACATGCCATGATTAATGATAATGTATGGTTTTAGTGAGTAGGACAGGATCTTACTAAGCCTATGTGCTTATAGTTTATCTTTCCCTCGTACTGCAGATAAGGGTAAGGGATGGATAAACTAAAGGGAGCAGCAGGAGGGGCCAATGTGTGTGGTAGTGGCATGGTGGAGAAGATCCGTTAGGTCTAAACATGTTTACCTATGATGAAGATGTCTATTCATGTCCTCACTTATGTCTCCTTATGATGATGATGTTATGAATTTACTAAGCACTAAGTATCTACATATATGATGTATGCTCTATGTTAAGAAGAAGAAGTAAAGAAGAAGTAAGAAGAAGTATCTATCCACGCTATGAAGCATACTCTATGCTAAGAAGAAGAAGTATGTATATATATATGTATATATGTGTTAACGCATGCTTATGTTTAAAAGAAAAACAAAAAAAAAATATTTAGGTCTAAAGTCTTCCGCTGTAAGAATTAAGAAGTATGTAACATTTAGGGTCGCGGAAGGGCAACCCTCAGTGTGTAGATACAGGAGTCACTGATCATGTTTGCAATACTTTGCAGGGGTTCCAGAAAACCCGACGACTAGCTAAGCGAGAGATTACCGTCTTCATGGGCAATGCTTCAAAGGTGGCGGCTATTGCAGTGGGAGACGTTTATTTATCTTTTGATAGGAATAAAGTTTTGGTTTTGAGAAATTGTCTTTATGTACCTACTTTTAGAAAGAATTTAATTTCAGTTTCTAAATTGTTTATGGATGGATATTCTGTTTCTTTTAATGACAAAGTGGTTATAAAAAGGAATAGGGAGATTATCTGTTCTGGTACATTGGTTGGCAATTTGTATACTCTTGAACCGAAAACTCCCACGATGCATATAGAAGTAAATAACTCTTCTTCTAAGTCTAATAAGAGAAAAGAACCTTCGAAAATGAACCATACATATCTTTGGCACCTAAGGCTTGGTCATATTAACCTGAGCAGAATTCAAAGGTTGATAGCTGATGGACCTTTGGGTTCATTAGTGGTGGAGGATCTCCCAACCTGCGAATCTTGCTTGGAAGGTAAAATGACCAAGAGGCCTTTCAAGGCCAAGGGGTATAGAGCCAAAGATGTGTTAGAACTGGTTCATTCTGATTTGTACGGTCCTATGTCTATCCAGGCAAGAGGTGGCTTTGAATACTTCGTCTCTTTTATAGACGATTATTCAAGGTATGGATACATTTACTTGATGCGCCGCAAGTCTGAATGCTTTGACAGGTTCAAAGAATTCAAGGCTGATGTGGAGAACCGTCAAGGTAAGAGTATCAAGACCCTACGATCTGATCGTGGTGGTGAGTACCTCTTGGGAGAGTTTAGGAATTACTTATCAGAGGCTGGGATTCAATCCCAATTGTCTGCACCTGGCACACCCCAGCAGAATGGTGTAGCGGAGCGAAGGAATAGGACTCTTATGGAGATGGTTAGATCGATGAAGTTTCTCGGGGGTATGCTGATACGACAATGTATACTCTGAACTTGGTTCCATCTAAATCAGTACCTTCTACCCCTGTAGAATTGTGGACTGGGCGAAAGCCTAGTCTGAGACATATTCGGATATGGGGGAGTCCAGCACATGTGCTGAAGGCTGATGCTGGTAAGTTGGAACCTCGTACAGAAGTGTGCATGTTTGTTGGCTACCCTAAGGGAACGAAAGGTGGTTTGTTTTATAATCCTAGAGATCAGAGGGTGATCGTTAGCACGAACGCCAGATTTCTAGAGGAGGATTATGTAATGAACCACAAGCCCAAGAGTAGGATTGTTCTTGAGGAGTTGACAGGGGAAGTCCCGACTTCAGCACACGCACAAGAGGAGATACCACAAGTCATCGCACCACGTGTCACGAGAGATACAGAGGCACCTCGTCAGTAGTGGGAGGGTTGTTAGACAACTCGAGAGATTCATGTTTTTGGGAGAGTCTTCGGACTTAGTCCCTGGTGAACATGAACCTGATCCCTGGACATATGACGAGGCACTCCAAGATAGAGAAGCGGTATCTTGGCAAAAAGCAATGAATTCAGAGATAGAATCTATGGATTCTAATCAAGTCTGGGAGCTAGTAGAACCACCCGATGGTGTAAAAACCATTGGATGCAAGTGGATCTACAAGAGAAACAGAGGAGTATACGGGAAGGTTGAGACCTTCAAAGCTAGGCTTGTTGCAAAAGGGTATACTCAGAAAGAGGGTATCGATTATGAGGAGACCTTTTCGCCGGTAGCTATGCTTAAGTCTATCCGGATTCTCTTATCTATAGCTGCTCATATGGATTATGAGATTTGGCAGATGGATGTCAAGACAGCTTTCCTTAACGGAAGTCTTGAGGAGAACATCTATATGCGGCAACCAGAGGGATTCATTGCTAAAGGCAAAGAGCATCTTGTATGTAAGCTTAATCGGTCCATTTATGGATTGAAGCAAGCTTCTAGATCTTGGAACATCCGCTTTGATGAGGTAATCTAGTCATATGGATTTATTCAAAGTCCGGATGAGCCTTGTGTATACAAGAGATGTGACAGAAACGTAGTGGTGTTTCTTGTACTATACGTAGATGATATTTTGTTAGTTGGCAACAATATCAAAGTGTTATCAGATGTAAGGGTATGGTTGTCCAAACAGTTTGACATGAAGGACTTGAGAGAAGTGGGACACAGCATTGGGATCAAAGTTATAAGGGATCGCAAGAAAAGGATGTTTTGCTTATCTCAAGCTTCATACATTGACACTATCCTTGCTCATTTTAGCATGCAGAACTCCAAGAAAGGGTTTCTACCTTTTAGGCATGGAGTTTTTTTATTTAAAGAGATGTGTCCCAAAACATCAAAGGAGATAGAGGACATGAAGGTCGTTCCTTATGCTTCGGCAGTAGGAAGCCTCATGTATGCTATGCTATGTACGAGACCAGATATCTTTTTTGCCGTGGGCATGGTTAGAAGATATCAGAGTAATCCTGGACAGGGACATTGGACTACGGTAAAGGATATATTGAAGTACCTGAGAAGGACTAGGGATTATATGCTGGTTTACCGGGCAAATCAATTAGTCCCTGTGGGATACACGGATTCTGATTTCCAATCAGATAGGGATAACAGTAAGTCTACCTTGGGTTTTGTGTTTACTTTTGGAGGTGGAGCCATAGTATGGAGGAGTGTCAAGCAGAAATGCGTGGCGAACTCTACCATGGAAGCTGAGTATGTGGCAGCCTCTAAGGCAGCCAAGGAAGTTGTATGGCTCAAGAACTTCTTGATGGACTTGGATGTGATTCCTAGTTTGCCCAGATCTATCACAATTTATTGTGATAACAGTGGTGCAGTTGCAAACTCAATGGAACCACGAGCCCATAAAGCGAGTAAAGACATAGAGCGCAAGTACCACCTGATACGAGAGATCGTAAAGCGAGGAGAAGTAGCTATCGCCAAGATTGCATCAGAGGATAACCTGGCGGATCCATTCACTAAGGCCCTTCCAGCGAAAGCATTTGATAGGCATGTGGAGGACATGGGGATCAGATGTATGGCAGTGTGATGACAGCATAGTCTTTTAGTATAAGTGGGAGATTGTTGGAATGTATACTGAAAGCCTAGCTCTTTTTGTATGAACATTTTTATTTTGAAATAAGAATCACATGATCATTGTTTGCACTTTATATTTATGTGTGCATATTGTATAATATTTTACATTGTAGATAATATGGTTCTTGGTGTGGCACAGAAGATCATGTTATCAGTCCCTTGTAGAATATAAGTAAAGGCTCACAACCAAGATGGTTTTGGACAAACCATTGGCATGGGTGTATTAAGCAGGACCGACATAGAGGTGATTCAATTTACTGCTGACTAAATAATTGAATCAGACCTCGAATATTATGTTGTACATGCTCTTAATCCCGATATAATAACGGGCACATGTACTTAGTATTTATTTCTTTGATTTACCAGAGGGTGAGGTTTAGATGGATTAAATCAATATGCCCGGTAAGTTGGGAAATGATATTATTTACATGGTGTGTCGTTGATTATAGGAGGAAACCGTGTCCTATATACTTGGTTGATGATGTCCCCTTGAGGAGCTCATAAGGTTCATCATGTAAACCCAGCTGGTTGACTTAGTTAACATGATCATAAGGTTGAGTGGTACTACTCGAGGAATAAGATGTTAATTAATTGATGGTCAGTAAATCAATTAATTGACGGACATTCGATATCTTAAACACGGGGAGATGGATGTACAAATAATATATGGAACTCATATTAATTTATGGGGGTTGGTGAGGTAGTTCAATGATGATCCTCTAGTGGAATGGAACATCATTGATGGATCAAGTTTGTGTGGTTCCGATCCATCGGGTGGCCAAGATCCAACTCCTCCTCATGGTCCCTATCGTAGCCTAATATAATCCTCAAGAAGCCTAGATCCAAGGATGTAAAACAAAACTCTAAAACCAACGGTTGGGATTAAATCCCTAGAATCGACGGTTGAGATTAAATCTCTAGATCCGAAGGTTGTGATGAAACCCTAGAACCGACCGTTGAGATTAAATCCCTAGATCCGACGGTTGGGATTAAATCCCTAGATCCGACGGTTGGGATTAAATCTCTAGATCCGACAGTTGGGATGAAACCATAGATCCGACGGTTGGGATGAAACCCTAGATCCGACGGTTGGGATAAAACCCTAGATCCGACGGTGGAGATTAAATCCCTAGATCTGATGGTGGAGATTAAAGGAGGCTTAAGGCCAATTTTATAAATAGAGGGCTAAGGCTTGGGCGGCAAGAATGGTTCTTTGGATTAGGGTTTTGCCTCTCAAGAGTTTAGGCGGCTAGGGTTTGGTGTGTGGTTTGGGCGGCAACAAGGAAGGAGATTAGGGTTTCTTCTTTTTCTCCTTGGTGGCCGGCGCTCACTCCATCCTCCTCCTTGTTTTGGCCGGCTCTCTTCCTCATCCTTTTCTCCTTGGTGGCCGGCGGTTCTCCATACATTGGTGGCCGGCGCTTCTCCCATTCATTGGTGGCCGACGGCAACATTGTCACAAGGTTGGCCAGTGCTCAACCATTCACTCCTTGGCCGGCGGTTACATCGAGCTCCTTGGCTTGGTGGCCGGTTCTAGAAAGGAGAAGGAGCTTTGTTTGGTTCTTCTCTTTGTTTGGAGCGAACAAGGAAGAGAAGAACGTGATCTAGGAGGCTTCTACTCGTGGAGGATCTTCGCCCACACGACGTCCACGAAGAGGATAGAACATACGATAGAAGATCGTGAGGTATAAAAGTTTTATAACTTTATTTTCTGATCTTAGCATGTTCTTGTATGCATGATTGTACTAGTTCGCATATGCATGTATTTGTATAATCATGGACCCCGAAGACAAACACAAAAACTGGTGATCCGTCCATCGTCTCTTCCGCGGCTAACCAACTAGAAGAGTTGTGTTGCTTGAACAACTAGTTTGTTCAAGCGATCGCTCAAGTTGTTAGCACGACGACGAATTGGTTGTGCTAAGGAAACTCATCCCATCCGGATTAGTTTTTTCATTAGTGAAAATTTTAATCCGGGGACATGGGAACCAATGAGCCTCCGAAGCAACTCCCTGTAGGGAAATCTCGTATATTCCTAATGGCATATGCGCAACGGAAAATAGGATCCCTTCCAAGTGATCCATGCGAAAGCAAACTCGTATAAAATAAATTTCTCTAAACCAAACCTATCTTATAGGAGAGGATTACCTTTGTTGCGTGCCCTTGTTAATCCCGCTTTTCCTTTTGGTTTGTTGGATCTTTAGCACGTTCAAGTGTCCGTGCCTCTATACGTATCCACACGAGCACGCTCTTGTCTCACAAAAGGAAAACTAGAAGAGCTCTCCTTTACTTCTTGCTAGAGAAGTCCCTAAAGGAGAGGAAGAGAGGGAAAAGGAGAAAGGAAGAAGAAGACTCCTCTTCTTGCTAGCCTACACTCACAAACCCACACAACCAAAGCTTCCACCAAGCTCTCTCACCACTAACACAACCAAAGCTTCCACCAACAACAAAAGCCAATCCTTCCTTTTGGCCGGCCACTTGAGGTGTCTTTTATAGGGTTGGAAAAACCCTTTCACCTCCACACATTCAATGCAATCCATTGCATTGAGACATATCCTTGTTTGGCCGGCCACTTAAGGAGACAAAACCATTTTGTTTCCTTCCACCTTAACTAGCTTAGGTGGATGCTTAGGTGGCATGCTTATGTGGCATGCTTATGTGGCATTCTTATGTGGCATTCATGCATGTTGAATTAATCTTATTAATTCAATTAAGCTTATGTTATCATATTGAATTAATCTTATTAATTCAATTAAGCTTGTGTTATCATATTGAATTAATCTTATTAAATCAATAAGGTAACATATTGAATTAATCTCATTAAGTCAATTAGCTAAAATTCTCATTAAGCTTAAAGTCCAAAAACCATTTTGTACTTAAGCTTATTCCCAAATTATTCTAGTCAAACTAGAATACTCTAATTCCTCTAATTATCATGCTCTTTGTGTGTGACCCTATAGGCTCTCATAACGTTGGCAAGGGATCTAAACTCTTTAGATACACAAGCAATGAGCGCATCTAGCAATACATCATTGCTACCCAAGTTACGAGATAAGTCAAGATCCGACTAACCTTCCGCGTGACTACTATAATATATGACCGTGTCCTTCTATCCTTGATATCAGATTGATCAATGAGGCATAGACCGTGTCATCCTCGATCAATCTATGTGTTTCTTGATCCCTGAGTAAACTAACTCAAACAAATGAGCTCAATATCTCCTATTGACTCATTCGAGCATGGCCATGCGTTTTAGTAGTTCTACTCAATCAAGGGGCCCACCGATATCACTCCCGTCATATGGAAGGGATAGATCCCATCTACATCACTCACATCCCTCCGCATAATTTGTTACATACCCAGTAATCGCCTTTATGGTCCACCTGCATGTGACGCTGACGATACCAAAGTACATAACTCCTTATGTAGGGAACCATAGTGACTTCGTGTCTAAGGACTATTCATACCAATAGTCACATGAGAAAGTTTATGACACTCATATAACGATCCATGAAACTTTCTCATGGTCGGGTCAAGATATATTCTCTAATATATACCCATGTGTCAACTTGATATCATATATCCATGACTTGTGAGATCAAGTCATCAATTGACCTACATGTTAGTCTTTATGTATTAATATTGCCCTTGCATATTAATACTGACTAGGAACATTTAGGAAAGTGTTCTCTACAGCCTCTCATAATCAATTCTGCCAATTGATGTGCTGTAGATAAGAACCTACTTTTCTAGGGCATTATTATATTTAAATTAGCTGGCACAAGCAAGATGTAAATATAATAACCAATCCTTTGCCTTTATAGAATATGATACAAAATGTTCCCTATTCAACCATCACATGATTGGTTCTAGGGCTTTAACTAACAATCTCCCACTAGCACTAGTACCAATCACTATGATATCTAATACCTAGTGACCTAGTGTGACCATCATGCTTCCTCTCGCAAAGCCTTGGTCAATGGATCTGCGATGTTAGCTTCTTCAGATCTGCATATCCTCACATCTCCTCTATCGATGATCTCTCGAATGAGATGGAAGCGCCGCAGATGTGTTTGGTCCACGATGTGATCGAGGTTCCTTAGCTCGCAATAGCCCCATTGTTGTCACAATAGAGGTCTATTGGATCCGCAATGCTAGGAACTACCCCAAGTTCATCGATGAACTCATGAGCCAAACAACCTCCTCACGTGATCGATGTCGCAAGAATATACTCTTCGCTTGTAGAATCAAGAATCGTGTCCTCGCTCAACTCTTCCACCACACCCACCATTCGTGCAAAACACGCACTCGATTGCGATCTATAGTCATCCTTGTCTGTTTGGAAGCTTGCATCACTGTAACCCTTTACAGTTAGCTCCTCATTGCCTCCAAATATCAGGAAATATTCTTTCGTTCTTCGTAAGTACTTAAGAATATTTTTGACTGCTATCCAGTGACTTTCACCTGGATCTGACTGGTATCTACTCGTCATGCTCAAAGCATACGAGACGTCAGGACGAGTACAAAGCATGGCGTACATGATAGACCCTATAGCTGATGCATAAGGGATCTTATCCATGCGATCTCTCTCCTCCTTAGAAGAGGGACATTGAGTCTTCGAAAGACTCACACCATGTGATAAAGGCAGAAACCCTTTCTTAGAATTTTGCATAGCAAAACGATCTAGCACTTTATCAATGTATGTACTCTGACTTAGGCCAAGTAATCTTTTAGATCTATCTCTATAGATCTTGATGCCTAGAATATAGGCAGCTTCACCTAAGTCTTTCATCGAGAAACAATTCCCTAACCACATCTTCACAGACTGGAGTGAGGGAATATCATTTCCGATGAGAAGTATGTCATCTACATACAAGACAAGAAATACAACTGTGCTCCCACTATTTCTCTTGTAGACACACGGCTCATCTTCATTCTTGATGAAACCAAACTCTTTGATTGCATCATCGAATCGAAGATTCCAGCTTCGAGAGGCTTGCTTTAGTCCATAAATGGACCTTTGCAGTTTGCATACCTTTCCAGGATGCTTTGGATCTTCAAAACCCTCAGCCGTGTGTCATGTACACATCCTCGAGTAGCTTTCCATTAAAAGCGGTTTTGACATCCATCCGCCAGATCTCATAATCATGGTAGGTCATAATAGCAAGTATGATCCGAATGGATTTAAGCATCGCAATCGTGAAAAGGTTTCATCATAGTCAATACCATGAATTTGTTTGAACTTTTAGCCACCAATCTACCTTTATAGGTATGCTTATTACCATCCATGTCGCCTTTACTTTAAAGACCCACTTACACCCAATGGGTTTTACCTTCGTGGATCAACCAAAGTCCATACTTGGTTAGTGTACATGGATTCCATTTCTGATCTCATGGCCTCTAGCCATTTCTCGGAATCTGGGCTCATCATAGCTTCTTGATAGGATGTAGGCTCGTCAAGATTGACAAGCAATACTTCATCGTTGTCCAAGAGAAAAGAATATCTCTGGGTTGACGACGGATCCTATTAGATCTACGAAGAGAGGTTGGTCTACTTGAACAGTGTTTGCTCCACAACTCCAACAAATTCTCATCCACAACAACTTTGTGGTGCACATTCATTTTCCATCGAAGCCTTAGTGTTATCATCATCTTGAACTTCTTCAAGATGAATTTTACTCCCACTAGTATTTCTAGAAATAAATTCTCTTTCTAGAAGACGGCATTTACGGCAACAAACACCTTGCCAAGTGTGGGATTGTAAAAGTAATATCCCTTAGTTTCCTTGGGATATCCTGAAATAACACTTATCGATTTGGGTCCTAGTTTATACGAGACTTGGCGTCTAACGTAAGCTTCACAACCCCAAATCTTTATAAAAGACATTTTGGGACTCTTCCCGTCCATATCGTATATGGTGTCTTTTCTACGGCTTTTGATGGGAGCGATTAAGTGTGGCGGTGTCTCTAGAGCTAAACCCAAAGGAAGTAGGTAGATCGGTCTGGCTCATCATTGATCGTACCATATCTAATAGAGTACGATTTCTCCTCTGATACACCATTCCATTGTGGTGTTCGGTGGAGTGAGTTGGGATATTATCCACACTCGGCCCGGTGATCACGAAACTCTTGACTAAGGTATTCACCACCTCGATCGATCGAAGTAGCTTAATCGCTTACCAAGTTGGTTTTGTACTTCATTCTTGAATTCTTTGAACTTTTCAAAGGATTACGACTTATGTCTCATCAAATATAAGTAGCCAAATCTACTCATATCATCGGTGAAAGTAATAAAGTACTTATAGCCTCCTCTGCCCGACATTGAAAGGGCCACATACATCGGTATGTATGAGTCCTAACAAATCCGTCGCTCTCTCGCCATGTCCACTAAATGGAGTTTTAGTCATCTTTCCTAAAAGACAAGACTCATACCTCATATGATTCAAAATCAAATGAGTCAATAATCCATCTTTATGGAGTTGGGATATGCGTTTTTCATTTATGTGACCTAGGCGACAGTGCCAGAGATATGTCTGGTTCAAATCATTCGATTTGAACCATTTGGTATTTACGTTATAAATTGGGTTATCTAAATCTAGAACATAGAGACCATTCATAAGTGGTGCATTACAATAGAACATTTCATTTAAATAAATGGAACAACATTTGTCCTTTATTATAAAGAAAAGTTTTCTTGTCTAAACAAGATCTGAAATTATGTTCTTTGTTAATGCGGGTACATAGAAGCACTCCTCTAGTTCTAAGATAAGCCCAGTGGGCAAAGACAAAGAATATGTTCCTACAGCTACAGCAGCAACTTTTGCGCCATTGCCTACTCGTAGGTCCACTTCACCCTTTGCCATTATTCTACTATTTCTCAGTCCCTGCACATTAGTACAAATGTGAGATGCACATCCGGTATCTAATACCCATGTAGAAGAAATAGATAGATTAACTTCTATAACGTGTATACCTGAGGCAGAAGTCCCACTTCTCTTGTTCTTTACTTCCTCAAGGTAGACTTTGCGATTCCGCTTCCGATGTCGATCTCACGCAATGAAGCGGTCCCCTTCGCCGGTACTTTACCTTTACCCTTTGAAGTGGATGAATTGGCCTTGCCTTTGGCTTGGGTCTTACCCTTGCCTTTGCTCTTACCTTTGTCCTTCTTGACCATTAGTACATTACTAACTTTCTTCTTGAGATTTGGTTCGTGATTCTTCAACATCTTTGAGAATCTCAGAGCAAGGTTTATCAATTTCATTCATGTTATAATTCATGACGAATTGATTGTATGCTTCCAGAACGATTGCGAGGATAACATCGGTTGCCAATTCTTGGCTCGATGGAAAACCTAGTCTTTCAAGGTTCTCAGCGTACCCAATCATTTTGAGTCGTGAGTTCCTACAGTGTTCCTTCTTGCATCTTGCATGCAAAAGAGCCTTAGACACTTCAAAACGCTCGTGCCTAGCTTGTCCTTGATATAGTTGTTTCAAATGCTCAACCATATCATAGGCATCCATGTTCTCATGTTGCTTACGAAGCTCGAGTTCATGGTGGCAAGCATAAGGCATGACACATCTAATCGTCATCTTGATGCTTCTTATAAGCATCCTTTTAAAGACGAGTGGCCGAGGGGTGTATTTCAGGGTAGCCTGCTCTAGGACATATAGTTTATGCGTTCTTGCTTGAGGATAATCCTCAAGTTCCTATACCAATCAAGAAAGTTTGCTCCATTGCTTGTCCTTCTCAAGGAGCCAGATCGCAAGTTGAGGGGTGTGTCGTGTTAGATGACATGGTGA
Organism: Wurfbainia villosa; assembly: GCA_025175895.1. Lineage (NCBI taxonomy): Eukaryota > Viridiplantae > Streptophyta > Magnoliopsida > Zingiberales > Zingiberaceae > Wurfbainia > Wurfbainia villosa. The sequence goes on along the minus strand of CM045999.1, from coordinate 8,820,213 downwards.
TCTACAACATTAAAAATGCAAAGTTAAGTATCATACCTAAATCATTTAATTAGGCCTTTAATTAAATGAGGCTCCACTAAATTCTCATAGCTACTATTTAGCTATAAATTTATATGGGATAAAGATCCACATCATAATTGTCTTGAGTTAGCTTTGGCTAATCGCCCAAGGCGTAGTATAATTAGGTAGGCAATCTTTTGCCAATTACATCTGATGTAACTCTTTAATAGCTTTGGTTAAGTTTTAGATTAGTTTAGTGTTTATTCCTAAACCCGACTTCAGTATGGCGAGGCAGGCCTTCTTGGATATCGAACAACGACCACTTCTAAGACAAAGCGATGTTCGAAATCACACAAAACTAATGTTAACACTTATGTTCAAAGCTAATATATGCCTCTACTTTCTTAACCAATTAAGAAAACACTTAATTAAGTCTTAACCAAGATTGATAGCGGGACATCACGATTGTCCACTCGCACCCCTCCAAGATAAAATGCATTGCTTTGCTTTGGCAAACCCAATAACAAATGATCGAGGAAGTAGTAAGTACCAACTTTGGTAGGCATATCGTTTAGACTTATTAAGAAATAAACATGTATCATATACATATTAGCATACATCACATATAAGCTAAACTAATCATGCATCACATACAAGCTAAACTAACATGCATCACATACATATTAAACTAACGTGTCATGGTTATGGCCCTTATTCTACAATCTTCTCAAGCCAATGAAAAGATTGATTGGTCAACCTAGGGATAGCATCTTCTCCTAAGTGCTTCCTTTTGGTTGTCTTGTGTGTTGACTTCCTCCTTGTAACCTCATCTTCCAATGGACCCTCCATCCTTGTTTTGTACATTACAAAAGGAGAAATACTCGAGTTACATTCGAGTCTAAAACTAATTTTACAACAAGAATATTAGGAGAAAGGCACGACACGCAGGCCGTATTAAGAATTACAACACACAATCACAAACTTTTGGGACTAGGCCATAACCATGCACCATGTCATTTTAACTTTTAAAAGACATTGGATATTTTATTATGTTTGAAAATTGCTAATGCAATTATCAACTCATAATAAAATTTATCCTACTTCTATATCACATATAAAATAGAGAAAATCTATTTTTATACGATCTTTCGCAAGTGGCTCTGATACCACTGTAGGGAAATCTCGTATATTCCTAATGGCATATGCGCAATGGAAAATAGGATCCCTTCCAAGTGATCCATGCGAAAGCAAACTCGTATAAAATAAATTTCTCTAAACCAAACCTATCTTATAGGAGAGGATTACCTTTGTTGCATGCCCTTGTTAATCCCGCTTTTCCTTTTGGTTTGTTGGATCTTTAGCACGTTCAAGTGTCCGTGCCTCTATACGTATCCACACGAGCACGCTCTTGTCTCACAAAAGGAAAACTAGAAGAGCCCTCCTTTACTTCTTGCTAGAGAAGTCCCTAAAGGAGAGGAAGAGAGGGAAAAGGAGAAAGGAAGAAGAAGACTCCTCTTCTTGCTAGCCTACACTCACAAACCCACACAACCAAAGCTTCCACCAAGCTCTCTCACCACTAACACAACCAAAGCTTCCACCAACAACAAAAGCCAATCCTTCCTTTTGGCCGGCCACTTGAGGTGTCTTTTATAGGGTTGGAAAAACCCTTTCACCTCCACACATTCAATGCAATCCATTGCATTGAGACATATCCTTGTTTGGCCGGCCACTTAAGGAGACAAAACCATTTTGTTTCCTTCCACCTTAACTAGCTTAGGTGGATGCTTAGGTGGCATGCTTATGTGGCATTCTTATGTGGCATTCATGCATGTTGAATTAATCTTATTAATTCAATTAAGCTTATGTTATCATATTGAATTAATCTTATTAATTCAATTAAGCTTGTGTTATCATATTGAATTAATCTTATTAAATCAATAAGGTAACATATTGAATTAATCTCATTAAATCAATTAGCTAAAATTCTCATTAAGCTTAAAGTCCAAAAACCATTTTGTACTTAAGCTTATTCCCAAATTATTCTAGTCAAACTAGAATACTCTAATTCCTCTAATTATCATGCTCTTTGTGTGTGACCCTATAGGCTCTCATAACGTTGGCAGTGGACCTAAACTCTTTTAGATACACAAGCAATGAGCGGCATCTAGCAATACATCATTGCTACCCAGTTCTGAGATAAGTCAAGATCCGACTAACCTTTCCGTGACTACTATAATATATGACCGTGTCCTTCTATCCTTGATATCAGATTGATCAATGAGGCATAGACCGTGTCATCCTCGATCAATCTATGTGTTTCTTGATCCCTGAGTAAACTAACTCAAACAAATGAGCTCAATATCTCATATTGACTCATTCGAGCATGGCCATGCATTTTAGTAGTTCTACTCAATCAAGGGGCCCACCGATATCACTCCCGTCATATGGAAGGGATAGATCCCATCTACATCACTCACATCCCTCCGCATAATTTGTTACATACCCAGTAATCGCCTTTATGGTCCACCCTACATTACGGGTGGACGTTTGTGATACCAAAGTACATAACTCCTTATGTAGGGAAACCGTAGTGACTTGAGTTCTAAGGACTATTCATACCAATAGTCACATGAGAAAGTTTATGACACTCATATAACGATCCATGAAACTTTCTCATGGCGGGTCAGTTCAGTATATATTCTCCAATATATACCCATGTGTCAACTTGATATCATATATCCATGACTTGTGAGATCAAGTCATCAATTGACCTACATGCTAGTTTTTATGTATTAATATTGCCCTTGCATATTAATACTCGACTAGGAACATTTAGGAAAGTGTTCTCTACAGCCTCTCATAATCAATTCTGCCAATTGATGTGCTGTAGATAAGAACCTACTTTTCTAGGGCATTATTATATTTAAATTAGCTGGCACAAGCAAGATGTAAATATAATAACCAATCCTTTGCCTTTATAGAATATGATACAAAATGTTCCCTATTCAACCATCACATGATTGGTTCTAGGGCTTTAACTAACACTCCCTACATGGTGCTACAGAGTCGTGCGCTTGGCGCATCCGAGGGGTGTGGCCGTACGAAGACAACTTCAAAGGTGAGGGACTCCAAGGGATGAGAGTGAGCGAATGTAACCCGGGAAGGGGTAGTGCGCTTAGGTGGAACTTGGCCAATTGGCTAAATGCCGGATGGGATTTCCCGACATCAATCGACTGCCATGTCATGGTAGTCGACTACTCTAAGTCGACTGTGACTCGACTAGTGTTCGAGTCCGGTTCATGTGCCAACAGTCAACTGCCATGGATTGACAGTTGACTGCGAGACCACTAGTCGACTGATAAAGGCATCGGTCGACAGATCGCAAGGGTTTCAGGCATAAAATGGAGTGCTCGCTTCCAGCACTCGACTGATAGCTCCATTAGTCGACTGATGGTAAGATCAGTCTACTGATGTAGAAGCCGTTGGGTGAAATCCAATGTGAAAAGCAGTTATTACTACGAGGATCGGTCGATAGAAACATTAGTCGACTGGTCCTATATCAACGGGAAGAAACCCTCTTCTCCTATAAAAAGAAGAGGTGAGGGGCTTTGGGGGCCTAATACTTATGCTCTAAACTCCTCCAAAGTTCCCAACACATTTTCCATCCTCTTACTTAAGCTTATTTACATTATATTGTAAGAGGAGTGATTCTTGTGTAAAAGAGGTTACTTCCACTTTGCTTGGTACAAAGGAGAGATCTAGTGGATTTGGCAAAGGAGTGATTCACCTTGGACGAATCGAGTCGTGGATTAGCGGCGAGGCTGTGAACCATGTTATATTCTCTTATTAGCGAATTCCTCTTTACTTTGCTTTATCTTTATTGTTGTGTATTAGTATATTCCGCTTGCGCTAACATTGTTTATAGACGAGCAATGAACGAACGACTTCCACCATCTACGATAAAGGCTATTCACCCCCCCTCTAGCCGGCTACCATCGACCCTACAAGTGGTATCAGAGACAAGTCGCTTGTCGAGGACTAACCGCCACAACAAGCACTACATCAAGAAATGGCCGGCTCAAACATTCATCCATGAAGTTCGAGGAGAATTCGCAGTAGAAGAAGCGAATGGAGATATTCTTTGAAACTGATTTCGATTTTATGCTTATAATGGAAAACGGTTTTGAGATGCCTAGGGATGAAGAGGGTAGAATACTAGACAAATCAAGGTGGACTAAAAAGCAAAGAGAGGAGCACCTTGCAAATTCAAAGGCTAAGCATCATCTCCTCAACGTACTCCCCCAACAAGAAGTAAATCGGATTGGGGAATGCTCTAGTGCCAAAGAGATGTGGGAGAAGCTAGTGGAGCTTCATGAAGGCACATCGGAGGCCAAACTAGCAAGGAGAGATGTCCTACGCTCCCAACTCAACAACATCAAACTCGATAAGAGGGAGAAGGTAACATCTCTACATGCTAGATTTAAAGAAATAATAACCGATTTATCTAGTGTAGGAGAAAAGCTTTCAAATAGGGACATGCTCATGAAGGCAATAGATGCCTTCCCTCGGTCCTCAAGATGGAGCTCAATGGTGGACTCCTTTTACATCTCCAAGAACCTAGAAGTTAGCACCTTGGAGGAATTCTTCTCAACCATGGAGCTCCATGAAACAGGGCTCGAAGGAGTAGTAGAAGAGCCAAAAATTCAACCATCAAGAGGAGTGGCACTATTAGCCAACAAAGGGAAAAAGAAGATGGAAACTCCTTCCTCCTCCGATGAAGCATCCTCCTCCTCCTCCATGGATAGCACGGAAGAAGCTTACATGGTAAGGAAGGTAAGACGTGCTTTAAAAATTTTTAAATTTAATAAATCTAATGATAGGAGGAGAAGAACAAGGGGGAAGGTGATTTGCTATAATTACCAAGGAGAGGGATACATAAGGGATAATTGTCCCCTTTTTAACAAGAGCAAAGAGGAGAGGAGAAATAAAGAAGAAAAGAAGAAGAAGAAGGGGAGCAAAAAGAAGGAAGAAGAGAAGAAGGTCAAAGAAAAAGGAAAGGCCAAAGCACTCAAGGCAAGGACATGGGATGCTCCTTCTTCTTCATCATCCTCATCCGAAGAAGAAGAAGAACATGTCTACTCAAACCTTGCCCTAATGGCAATAGATGATCTAGATACCTCTTCCTCTGAAAATAAAGAAGCAAGCTCAAGTGAAGAGAGCTCGAGTGAAGGGGGAGCTTCATCCTCATCATCATCGGAATCGGAGGAAGAGGACATGGAGACTATGGTAACGAATCTCTCACCCAAGAAAATAGTTTCCATGATTTCTAGCCTTACTAAGGATTTATTTAGGGCTAAGAAAAAGAATAAAAGCATGCTAGATCAAATTAAGGCTTTAGAAAATAAATTAGAACAAGCATGTTTAAATGTTAATAATGATGACGCATGCTCACATGACTATATGCCATTTGATGTTAATGATGCATGCATGGATGAAAATAGGGCTTTAAGGGAAAAGGTAGACCATTTGACCAAAGCCCTAGAAAAATTTACAATAGGCTCCAACACCCTTAACATGATCATAGGGAGCAAAAGGGCAAGCTTCCATAAGAAAGCCCTAGTATATAAGGAAAATAAAAATGAAAAGACCTATAAATGTTTAATTGCTAGGGGTCAAGATAAAAAGAAAACAATAGCTAGAAAATGGATTCCTAAGGGATTTTTAGTGAACCCCATAGGAAAGAATTTATCTTGGGTTCCTAAATCCATCCTTAAGGGTTAGAAAAACCCTAGGTTAGTCAACCATAGTGGACTTCACTTATATCATATTTTTGGTTGACTTAGGATGGCGGGACAAATTTTTGAAATAGTGTTGGGTTATGATAATGTGCCCATAAATTGATAATAATGCTTAAATCATAATAGTTAATGCAATTACTATATATGTTTGCAATCATGATTTATGATCTTGACATCTGATATATAATCATGGGCAATAAGGTTTTAAATCATGCCTTGGGTGACACTTTACTTATTATCACAATTCATATCTAATGCATGATTATAAATTGATGAATACATTTGTTTCATGATCATAATGTGGAATCAATACATATATGTCTTTATGATCATGTGGGATGTTAGGATGATACTTAACCTTGTGTAGAATTGCATGAAATTAATGGTTAAGTATATATAAATACCTTTAGGATACATCTCACACTCACCATAGGCTACCTTGATTGAAAACTTAGCATGGGTGAGATGATAGGATGATACTAATGGTCCACTAATGCCTATGCATTTAGATGGTCATTTAAAATATCAAATAGCAATAATAGACCAATCATGGGGAAGGCTTATGTTTAATTCATAGACATATTGCCCAAAGATCATGGTTAGATATTTCATATGTTTTCAAAACAATTTCTTACTTTAAAATCTATGTGTTCATATTTTGAAACAATCCAAAGCAAAACTAGGTGTTAAAATTGATACAAACTTGATCAAAAACCTAGTTGTTTTTGAAGCTTTTAGATTTTTGGAAAATCTTTGAAAATATAATGACTTTTCATGAAAAACTATTTTTCACTGATAAAGGATCTTAAAATAAATGTGTTCCCCAAATTTCATGATTTTTTGAATTTTATAGAATTTTTAAAGCATTTCTGAAATTCACCCTGAAAATTAGAAAAATCCGAAATCAGAGTGTCACGATCGAAGTCAACCAATGACGATCGATTGATCGATAACATGCCCAAGAATCTTTTATCCAATTTTAAGGCATGTTTTGGCTTTTGTTTTTCTCTAGACTTGATGTCATGCTTATATAAACTTTGTTTAATATTTTTGATGGTGTCAAAGGGGGAGAAATATATATGTTTAAGTAAAGGGGGAATTGTATTTAGGGGGAGAGTTGATAATCATATTTATTTACATGCTTTCTTACCTTAATATTTTTATCATATGTTTACCTAACTTAAACGGATTGTCACACATCAAAAAGGGGGAGATTGTTAGTGCAATCAACCCGTGATATGGTTTTGATGTGTGTGGCAAAGGGTTTAAGTTAGGATGTTTGGACTTGATATGTACGTTGGAGTCTTGCAGGACTTAGTAATTCGCACATGGAGCATTGGCGAGTTTCACCTCTCATGACTCGGTCCTTGAGTCGGTGAAGGATAGCTTTGCGGAAGTCGTTCGCTTGGAGCATCTGAGGGACCGCCGGATGAGGAGATTGGAGTGAAGTCGGAGGAAGTAGACTTCAGGGTGAGACACAAAGGATGGCGCTGCAAAGTCGTGCGCTTGGTGCATCCGAGGGACGTGACCGGACGAAGACAACTTCAAAGGCGAGGGACTCCAAGGGATGAGAGTGAGTGAATGTAACCCGGGAAGGGGTAGTGCGCTTAGGTGGAACTTGGCCAATTGGCTAAATGTCGGATGGTATTTCCCGACATCAGTCGACTGCCATGTCATGGTAGTCGACTACTCTAAGTCGACTGTGACTCGACTAGTGTTCGAGTCCGGTTCATGTGTCAACATTCGACTGCCATGGATTGGCAGTTGACTGTGAGACCACCAGTCGACTGATGAAGGCATCAGTCGACTGGTCTCAAGGGTTTCGGGCACAGAATGGAATGCTCGCTTCCGGCACTCGACTGATAGCTCCATCAGTCGACTGATGGTAAGATCAGTCGACTGATGTAGGAGTCGTTCGGTGAAATCCAACGTGGAAAGAAGTCGTTATTGGGCAACGGCTACAGGATCAGTCGACTGATAGGGACATCAGTCGACTGGTCCTGTATCAACGGGAAGAAACCCTCTTCTTCTATAAAAAGAAGAGGTGAGAGGCTTTGGGGGCCTAATGCTTATACTCTAAACTCCTCCAAAGTGCCCAACACGTGTTCCATCCTTTTACTTAAGCTTATTTACATTATATTGTAAGAGGAGTGATTCTTGTGTAAAAGAGGTTACCTCCACCTAGCTTGGTGCAAAGGAGAGATCTAGTGGATTTGGCAAAGGAGTGATTCACCTTGGACGAATCGGGTCGTGGATTAACGGCGAGGCCGTGAACCACGTTGTATTCTCTTGTTAGCAAATTGTTGTTTACTTTGCTTTATCTTCATTGTTGTGTATTAGTATATTCCGCTTGCGCTAACGTTGTTTGTAGACGAGCAACGAACGAACGACTTCCACCGTCTATGATAAAGGCTATTCACCCCTCCTCTAGCTGGCCACCATCGACCCTACAAAGCGTAGGAATTTGGTACCCTAGATCTACTAAGTTCGAACTAATCGGCTACTCCGACTCGGACTATGCCGGTAGTAAACTCGATAGAAAGAGCACGAGTGGTTGTTGTCAACTTCTCAGCTCGAGTCTAGTGAGTTGGTGCAATAGGAAGCAACACTGTGTTGCCTTGTCTACCACCGAAGCCGAATACGTCGCAATGGGTGAGTGTGTTACTCAGCTTCTTTGGATGAAGCACACTCTCCGAGACTTTAAGTTAGACTTCACAAATACTAAAATTCACGTAGATAATATTAGTTCAATTAACTTAACGAAAAACCCCGTATGTCATTCTAGGACCAAACATATAGAGGTTAAACATCACTTCATTTGAGAACATGTGGCCAACGGAGCCATACAACTCGAATATGTGGAATCAAAGTCGAACTTAGCTGACCTTTTTACTAAACCCCTACCCGAAGTCGAATTTAGTCTATTAAGACGAAAATTGAGCATGTGTGTAATAGAGTAGGATTTACAAATTATAACTTCTTATAACTCTATTATTTACTTTTCTTGTTAACGGAATTAGCTTAGGGCTTACCTTAGATATCATGTACTTATAGATTTAAGGAGCCAACACATCTCACAACACATAGGATCAATGTGTTTGTGTACTTAGCCACGTAGATGGGTGTGAGATGTTAGGACCCTACTCACAGTTCAGATGTAGAGCTAGTGCATCGTCATGAACCACGGAGTATAATCATCTATATTAACCGACTCTAATCAGGACTTATTGATCATTTCATATCAATCAAGTCAAAAAGAGTTGAACATACAAATAGATGAGCTTATTTTTAATATATTTTTTTCAAAATTATTTGGAACATGCTTGGACTTGAAACAAAAACTTAAAACTATAATTAAAAAAAACTATGTTTCTCAAAACCCCCCACTCTTTCCAATTTATGGCAAAAGGGGGAGAAAAGGCCAAAGTTAAGGGATCAATTTGATAACTTAACTTAGTAACATAATCTATATTCTCATGGACAAAAGTTAATGTTTACTTAACTTAATTTTTGCAAACTTAATTCTATTAGTTGAAAAAGGGGGAGAAAGACCGAGTTAAGAAATCTTCTTAACTTAAACTTATTTTTAATACTAAGGACAACTTTAAGTGATTGTTAATTGCTTAAACTCTTCCTAAGTAGCAAACATCAAGGGGGAGGGTTAAGACCTTCTTTCAAAAACTCACCCTCAGTCAAGGGGGAGGTTTCCTCAAGGGGAGTCTTAAAAGAGAGTCTCTATTACTCCTACTTAATTTTCAAATTAAATTCTTCATTTTAATTTCATGATAATGCATATTATTTCCTTAACTTTGTATGGGTTTGCCATAGATCAAAAAGGTGAAGATTGTTGGTGCAGTAGACACCTAAGTCGAACCTGAGTTTTGATTATAGCAAATGATACAAAGTTAAACTCATTTTGTTATCTCACGAGCTAAATAAAGTGTGCAGAAAGTGTTAAAGCTAGAGATGAAGGTCAGCGACTCCCGGAGAAAACCGTGGTGGTCGGGCGACACTGGAAGGACTTCGGAGGAAGCCAAAGAACTCAGGTAAAAACCAGAAGCAATGCTTCAAAGGTAAAGGTTGAGGTAAGCTCGTGTGAGTGAGTGTAAGGTCGTGTCCTCCATACGGGGACATCCTTAGGCGTCGATCCGACCAAGACTTCCCATGTAAGGTTTAAGTCGAGATCGGATGGTAAATAGTCATCAAGCTTACTTATACTAACTGCATTTTCGAGCTAACACTTCGTTGCAGTTGGAAACCCTAACATCAGTCGACTGATGGCTTGTATCTGTCGACTGATGCATCTAGCAGTCGACTGATAGGGTTGATCAATCGACTGCTGGTCAAGGATCAACCTCGAGGAGAGTCAAAGATTATCACCATTTCTCAAGGGCTAGGTGGCATCACCTCATGAAACCTCATCTCAACGATTAGGGTTTCACAAGGCTATAAAAGTAGGGGTTCTCCACCCCTTTTCCATCATTCCAAGTGCTCCAAAATGCTCCCGCAACACCGCTCTCCTAAGACGACTCTACTATGCCAAAGTGCCGACGGATCGACGATGACTCAACCTTAGCTCAAGATCTTTTTCGTCATCGGTATAAACATTTTTATTTAGAGTCTTAATTGTGCATTCCTTTTTGTTTTCGGAGCTTTAATCGTAACAAGGAGAGGGAGAGTGTCCCTCTACCTTGAGTTTTATTGTTTTCTTGTAATTGTTCACTCCTACCTCTAACGAGGAAAAGTATTTTAGTGGATTGCCCTCCGTATATGGTGTAGGACCGTTAGGGCCTTGGATTAGCAGTCGAAGGTTGTGAACTAAGTAAAAAAGAAATAGTGTTTCTTTTTTGGTTTCCGCTGTGCATTTCTTTTTTTCTTGTATTTTATATCGAACGAACGAAAAGTTTTAACGTGCGCTATTCACCCCCCCCCCCCCTCTAGTGCTCAAATCGATCCAACAGTTTAGTCATCTATCAGCACCCCTAAGGTACCTTAACCTCTCTTAACCCTATGGAATGCTTATACAAGCATTAGAATGGTAAAATTATTATTGAAAATGAATAGGAGTGTTTGTTAGGGTGAAGTATCAAATTTTAAGGGAGGTTAAAGTTAAAGTTTGAACTTTTATCCTTATTTTCAATTGTTTAGATTTCTTATAAGCTTAGGAACTCTCCAAGGACATTGTTGGTGCAATAGTCAAGGGGGAGTAAGCCTTTCGGGGGAGTTTATCCATCAAGAGATGATGGATATTTTCAAAGGGGGAGAATGGAAGAATTCCTTGCATTTAGTGATAAAGGAGTATCACTAAGGAGAATGAATGCATTTAGAATGATTTTGGACCAAGGGAGAGAATGTAGGATCTCATTGGAGATTAAACATTGAAAATCTTGGTAGGTTTTTTTATGTATGCCAAAGGGGGAGAAATGAGAGTTTAAGTTAGGTAAACCTTCATTATGCTTTGGCATAAGAAGAGTCAAGTTGGGCTTATGGGTTATCTTAACTTAAGATGTTGTGAAACATCAAAATGGGAAAGATTATTCGTGCAATCAACCCATGTCACGATTGACCATATTTGAGTGGGGCTCGAGTAGGGTTTTGATGTTTGACAATGGGATTGTCAATGTGTTTATCAATGTGGTTTGACCATATGTTTTTTTTTTTGGAAAATGGTAAATATATATAACGGCAAATGCCAAATGGGTAAAATACCCAACATACTCCAACACATTATTCATCCATAGCTATGGCCTACATCAACCATAGCTTTTCATCACACATCAAACATCACATATCCAGGATAACAAACACTCACATCATACAACACAACACATAAAGAGAAGCCCTATCCCTCCATGAACTGATGAACATGTATATTCACCTTACGCATCATCCTATCTACGTCCGGCCTTATCCCTTCAAATCTACATCTGTTGCGAGCCTCCCATAGGACATATATCATAGAAGAGATCCCCAAGTATCTAGCTCTCTCCTTCTGATCCTTTCCTTTGTAGTGTCGTCCCATGAATGCCAAGAGATCCATCATATTGTTGCCACTATATTTAATTTCCAACCATTATCATACCCTACTCCATAGCGCCCATGCAACTGGACACTCTAGAAACAGATGCGGATTCGATTCCAAGCCGCTTTGACATAGCAGGCACTCCTTGTTCTGAACATGTTCCATACGATCCACTGTCTACACCCTCCCATGAGCAAGCAACCAAAGCATGAACCGGTGCTTTGGCATGATCTCAGCCCTCCAAACCACCAATGCCCAAGGTACCACTAGCACCTTCGGCTTAAAGAACTCATATGCATTCGTCGTGCCTTTTCGGGCCACCGCAAACCAATCAAGCATCATCATGTTTGCTTCACCAATCCCACTGGCCTCTCTTTGGATCTTTCTTTTCACTTCCACTAGCATCTTAATGAGCAGTGAATCTATTGACTTAGCCTTCCAATTCCAAAAATCAGCCCCCTTTATGTAATGTTGGCACACCTATTTGATCCACAGCGATTCCTTTTTCGACTTTATGTCTCACAACATCTTGCTAAGCAAAGCCTCGTTCCATGCCCTCAAATCCCTAAGCCCATATCCTCCATGATCCTTTGAAAGACATATACCATGCCACCGGGGGATGTTTAGACATCCATACAAAAGCTTGACATATACCATGAATCCTTCTTATCACACCACAAGGGATCGGTAGCATAGAAAGCCAGTAGCACACTAATCCTTGAAGCACAGATCCCACCAACTCCAATCTACCTACATACGTTAAAGTATGCTTTGGCCAAGCATTGACATTCCTTGTGATAGCTTCAAGCAATGGACCATAGTGAGCTACACGCAACTTCTCCGCCGCTAGTGGAATCCCCATATAACGGAATGGGAATGTGCCCTCTTGAAAGCCAATAATGCCTAGCAACTAGGCCCTCGTCACATCATCTACACCTGCCATGTACATATGAGACTTCAATGGATTAGCCCTCAAATCTACTTCATTCCCAAACTGCTCCAAACATCCAACAAGCACCGTGATCAAGCTAACATCTGCCCATGCAAACATCATTAGATCATCTACATATGCAAGGTGAGTGATGGCAGCTTCCTTACACATAGGATGGTAATGAAAAGATGTTGATAAAGCAGCATCCCTCAATGTCCGGGACAAAACCTCTAGGACCAACCCAAACAGCAGTGGTGAAAGTTGATCCCCTTGTCTTAACCCTCGGCGACCACTGGAGAACCCATAAATGCCTCCATTCAGAGCTATAGAGTATGAGACTGTCGAGACACACTCACGGACCCATCCACAATATCGTTGGGGAAAACCATAACCAACGAGTGCAGTCATGAGAAAATCCCAATCAATCGTATCAAAAGCCTTCCTCAAGTCGACTTTGAGCATGCATCTAGGAGAAACCCTTTTCCATGCATACTTCCGAAGCAGTTCCTGAGTCAAACAGATGTTATCTCCAATAAAATGCCCCTGCATAAATGTCGCTTTGTGCCGGATCAAGTAAATATCCCAGTACCTTTGCCAACCGTCCTGCCATTACTTTTGCAATAACCTTATAAAATATCGTACAGCAAGATATCGGCCAATAGTCAGAAACCTCTAAAGCATGATCCGTCTTTGGCACTAAATAAATCAAAGAATGGTTCCATTTCCTAAGCAACTTCCCCTCCCTAAAGAACTCCTGAATAGCAGCAGTAAATCTGAACCAACAATATCTCATGCCGCCGTGAAAAACTTTGCACCATAACCATCCGAACCCGGTGTCTTCTCACCTTCAATATCATGCAAAGCCGCCTTTATCTCCAAGACACCTACCTCCTCCACTAAGCTTGCTGCTTGAGCAGCATTCAATGCCCTACCAGAGATAGAGTTACCATCCAAGGGGTTGCAGTGCTCCTTACGCCTAAGTAAGTCATGAAAAGCATCCACAAGTTCTCTTGTAATCTCCCCCAAACTCTCTGTTTGCTCCCCATCCCGCTTAACAAGTGTAATGATAGCATTTCTCTTGTTGTTTCTTTTCACCACATTATGAAAACCTTTAGTACACTTGTCCGCACTCCGTAGATACACATTCTTTGCCCTTTGTTGATAAAACTGCTTCTCCGCCTCAGCAAGAAGTGTGGTTTGTTTCCTTATTCGATCATAATCATCAAGTATAGGCCCTCCCCCTAGTATACCTCTTTTCACCTCCTCCAATTCAGATTTCGCCCTTCTTGCCTTCTCTGAAATATGCCCAAAATGCTCCTTGTTTAGTTCCCTTAGTTTGCACTTTAATCGTCCCAACTTGACCTTAAGCATATATTGCATATTCCCAATGACTGGAGGCGCCCATGACTCCACCACCACCCGCTTAAAATCAGGATGTAACGTCCACATGTTCATAAATTTGAAGGGTCGATTAGGCGGCCTATCCTTCGCCATAGTATACACCACCCCACAAGAGTGATCCGATAGACAACCGGGAGCTAGGAATTTCGAGTACGCATCAATTTCTGCCATTAACCAATGTGAGTTCACCAAAGCCCTATCAAGCTTAGAAGACACCGTACCATTCATCCAAGTAAGCTAGCACCCAATAGAGCAAAGATCCACCAACCCGCATGCTTGAACCACTTGTTGAAAATCACTCATTTCATAATTTGTAACAAGCACCCCACCTTGCTTATCCTCCAAAGATAAAATCAAATTAAAATCTCCCATAGCCATCCAAGGCTCCGAAATATCCCCTCCAATCTCCATAAGCACCTCCCATAACGGTCGCCATGCTCCAATAGAGTGTAGTCCATAAACAAAAGTCACCTTGAGGTCCTTTTCGAAAACCCTACATCGTATGTGGCAATGCATAAACTGATCTGACATCCGAATGACCTCCAAATCAGCACTTTGTTGATTCCATATTAACAGTATACGTCCACGATTAGACATGCTAAAGTTATGAACATGCCCCATACCTGCAAACCACCGCTGCATAATCTAATCAAGTGAATTTTCTTCCAGTTTGGTCTCCAGTAATGCCATAATCTGAATATCTTTATGCCCAAGGAGGTGTTTCACTCCTCCTTGCTTCAAGGACTTGTGAAAGCCCCTAAAATTTCATGCATCGATCTTCATTGGACACTTCTGCGGACTGCTCACATCCGTAGTCGACATCGCCTGATCCGCCCCTACCACTTCTTTCCCTGATCTAGTCCTCATACTATTACTTGAACTTGCTACCAAGGTAGGATCAGACATAGCTGCTTCCAGATAAGATGGTGTCGCCACATCCGAAGGCATAGAAATCCCTCCATTAATTACCGCCCCTTGAAGAGCCCGAGAGTTCTGATGCTCCAAGTTGCCCACTGCACTTCTCTCCACTGTTTGCACTCCCTGTCCTTTACCATATCTTGGAGACCCAACATAGTTCTGCAAAGGCAATTTCCCAAGGCCATCTTGCCGCTTCTCCTGCCCACTAACTTGGTGGTCACCGACCAATACATCATCCACCTGAACCATCTCATCCGGCTGTAAAATTGGGTTGTCCTTCGGCTCTCACTCTCAGTTGATGTCCCTTATTACCTCATCCACCTCTAGAGTAGTATATAATGATAGTGGAGATTCAACATCAACCGGTAACGGGCTAGCAACTGGCACCATCTCCAACTGATTCTTGTCTACCGAATGTCCAACACCCATATTCTGATTAGCCACCTTTTCTTGTTGTCTTGATCATGCTCTATTCCGCCCTCTCGTCACACCTTGGCCATTAGTAGATTGCAAGCGACGATGAGCAGGTCTACGACCATTCTCCTTTCGCACTTCAGCTCCTCTTTCATCTCTAACATGCAATCCTACAAAGTTAACTCCAACCCGACAAAAATCTATTCGATGACCAATCCTTCGACACTTTTCGCAGAATTCAGGTAAGGCCTCATAGACTATATGAAGATCCACATATGCTTCAGTCGGTAATGTAATCGGAACCTCCAAAACCCACTGGCCAATCACTGGAACCTCCACCATCATGCGAGCATACACCAGCCTTTCCCTTGTGCGTGTCAATTTGTCTGTGTACAATGGCTTCCCAATCTCCGAGCCCACCATACTCAGCACCTTTTGTGACCAACAATCCGGAGGGAGCCCATGAATCTGAACCCAAGCAGGGACATGTCTTCCATCCTCATCAAATAGAAAGCAACATGGCATAATCTTCAAGAAAACCGAAATACCAAATGCAAAATACGGGCCCCCTTGCAAAACTCTATCACGATCATCTTCCTTTTCAAAACGGTAGACTACCCATCCACTCTTATGTATAAAGAATTTATAAGCAACCTTCCATTGCTCAGCTATCGCAATAACTCCTTTTCTCCCCGGATATAGCCCCATAAAACAGCCCACCAAACAGAAACCCATGGTGTCTTCGATAGTGCCAAGGTCATTATAATCAAACTCAAGACGGTCACCTTTGGCCTCATAGTGATCCAGGTGCATCGCTTGCTTCATCTTTATGTTGTCCATGAATAATCTTGCCCTTGCCCTATTTTCCCTTTTCTTCTTCACATCACCAACCCCATCTACAACAGTCACTTCCTCATCCACCGGCTTATTCATTACCTCCACTTTTGGCATGATCAGTTCCTTCTTGGTTTGACCATATGTTTCCCATATGATAAGTGGATGTTTCGAATATCCAAGGTCATATATGTTGGTGCAATCAACCCAGGTCACGATTGACCTAACTCGAGTTGGACTCGAGTAGAGTTTTGATGTTTGTCAATACGGTTGGATATAGTTTGACTATATATTGATCATATGACTAGTGGATGATTGGGATATTCAAAGTCATATAAGGGAGATTGTTGGAGTAATCAAATCGTAGGTCAAGGTTGACTAGACTCGAGTGAGACTCGAGGGGAAGTCCAAGAATGGTCTTGGCATGGAAAGTCCAAGCATGGTCTTGGCATAAAAGTCCAAGTTTGGATACTTGACATGAAAAATCCAAGGATGGTCTTGGCATGGAGAGTCCAAGCATGGGCTTAGCATGGAAGTCCAAGTTTGGATACTTGGCATGGAAAGTCCAAGAATTATCTTGGCATGGAGAGTCCAAGCATGGTCTTGGCATGGAAGTCTAAGTTTGGATACTTACCAAGGAAAGGCCAAGCATAGTCTTGATATGGAAGTGCAAGTTTGGATACTTTGCAAAGGAAAAGTCCAAGGGTATAGTCTTGGCCACGTAAGTCCAAGTGTAGTCTTGGCGATGAAAGTCCAAATATTAAAACATGGCAATCGAAAAGTCCAAGGGTTCAGTCTTGGCGGCATAAGTCCAAACATGTGGTCTTGGCAGCATAAGTCCAAGTGGATCTTAGCAAGGAAGTCCAAGGGTGAGGTTTTGGCAGCGTAAAGTCAAAGAATGTAGTCTTGGCGGCATAATTCCAAATGAACCTTGGCAAAAGAGACCTGGTTAGCATGACATAGCTGATGGAAGCACCTGAAGACTAACATGAAGTGTGAAGGAGTCGTGGAGACTCGGATGCACCCTAAGGGTGTTGGAGATTCGTGGATCATGCCCGGTGGAATAAGCGAATAAAATAATTTTTATTACATCCCAGACATCCCCTGGAGGCTAGGAAAATTTGCTTTGTCATAATCACATGAAAAACCACAAAAGGAGGAGACGTTATACCTTCAAGATTCTTTCGAACTCGTCGAAACCACAAGCAAGACCAACAGGCCTTGCCTCTATCAGTATCCATGCCAAGATCACCTGAGATAACTCCTAGAGCAGCAAACCTTCATCTCCGATTGGTGCTAGTCAATCAGCGGAGACAAGAGAAGAGGAGAGAGGAAAGACGGCTACCAAGGGAGAAACCTAAAACAACTCAACTCCAAAGATTATCAAGGGATCTATTTATAGATCTCTTGATTAGGTCACCTTAGGAGGCTTAAATGGAACATATCTTACCATAATTATCCCATAATTAAGATAAGAACAACACAGGAAATTTCCATGAGAGAAATCTCCAAAATCAATGGAACCGTGACACGGTCATGTGTCTTACACACGGACAGTCATGTGTCCTTCTGGGCACAACCCAGTTATAGTCAGTTTTCGACCAGAGCTAGGCACGACCCTGTGCCAAGTTAGGCACAGCCATGTGAGGCTCTGTATGGTCCGTTTGACTTCATTTAGCTGTGATATGGTCATGTTAAGTCCAACAAGGCCATAGGAGGTTCCATAGCCTCCGTTTAGCACCCATCCCCCCTTGGTCTGGTCCAATTAGACATATCCTCTCTCATCGAGACTCTCATTATCAGACTTGTTTTATATCTCGAGATCACCTTTAGTATGTGTGACCCAATAAGTTCCCGGTTATGTTGGTCATTCATAATTAACCCCTTAATTATGAATAGATCATGAGTGGCACCTAGGAGTACATCATGATCCCCAATTGACCGGAAAGTCTAAATCGACTCCAAAATATTTCTGAACCCTTCAGCAGCTTCAATTGTTCATGTCATATTCCTTTCACTCATACTATACCCACTTGGTTTAGGACATGGTCTATGTATTCGTCCCCACTAGGTTGACTACGTCACACGTAGCCCAAGTTAGTTTCCTTATCTTGTGGATTCAAGTTACTTCTATATGTTCCCAATAAGACCATCTTCTTAACATGTTTGCTCTGGCCATAGACTTCTGAGTAACAATCTTGACAAGAGGCCTAGGGTATACTTCTCCTTTATTAGGAGTGGTGAATCCTCTATGGGTTATTCAAATACATTCGATCACTTTGGCTCATACACAATCAATTCGGAGTTACACCTACTATATAGATGGTTGCGAAGAAGTCAAAGTACAAGGCACCATGATCAAGGTGACTTGAATACCTCAAGTCTAAGGAAGCTCACACTCAAGCTGCAATGAGATCTTCAACGATATATAAAACCATATGAAGTCTCATAGCAGGTCACTCCAATGAATTAGTTACCATAAATAGCATCCACATGTTCACTCTCAGCATCCCTATGCTTCCATTCAGTGAGTACCGAATACTTGGTTAAACCAAGTTGCATAACATGTGTTAGTCTCATATAATTGATGATGTCCAATCTCATCAATTCATCGACTAGGGATAGTTTCAATACTTGCATATTTACACATGATGAAATACCCACTAATTGTGATCCAATCAAAATTTCTCTCATGTTATGCATTATATTGTGGACTTCAATACATGAGTTTAAGATCCAATCAAATACATAGATAATGTATACTCAAATAGTGAATTTTATTAATAACTTCTAAGATAATTGCCTTAGGACACCTCTTAATTACATTAAACTCACACTTGGCCTACAACCAATCACCTTTGTATCTAATGTCATAGGCCTCTATTTGCCTCTCGAAATTTTCTTGGGGAAGAGGCTTTGTCAAGGAATCTGCTAGATTCCTATCAATGGAAACTTTCTCTATTTGTTACGTCTCTTCTACCAATGATCTCTCTGATCAGATGGTAATGGCGTAGTACGTGCTTGGATCGCTGATGAGACCATGGTTCCTTTGCCTGTGCAATGGCACCATTGTTGTCGTAGTAAACCGGTAATGCTTCAACAATGCTCAGAACTACTCCAAGTTCAGTAATGAACTTCTTGATCCAGACTGCCTCCTTTGCTGCTTCAAAAGCTGCAATGTACTCTGCCTCTATAGTAGAATCAGCAACATGTTGGGTTTTCGGCACCGCGGCGAGTGTGTGTTCGAACATGTTTCATAAACATGTGCACAGCGGAAGGAATAAAATAATAAATCTAATTTATTACAACACACACATCACATGCATGCATAGTACAACATGTGTAGACATAACCGTAAATTCAAAATTTTGGAATAAAAGGAAATTTATACTACGTATACCTGACGTATTACGTGTAGCGGAAAAGGCATCAACCGAAATGATTCTCGCTAGAATCATCTCTATCCGTATCCACGCTGAGTATCTTCGGGATGACTTCATAAAGTCATGAGCCTCGTCTTCATACGGGTTACTAGCCTCGTGTTGAAGACGATGTGATCGAGAGAAGATCACGATCCGAATCAAAATTCGGATCCAAAATGAGTCCTCAAAAACTCGCTTCTCCGGAGAGGTATTTGTCAACCGTTTGACGAATCCTTCGTCCTCCACCTATGACGATTACCGGAGATCAAATCCCCGGCAAGTCTACCACTGTCGGAGCTCCAAACGATGCTCCGACGAGAAGGAAACAAGTTGTTCAGAAAACTGGACAGCTTTGGTGGAGGAATAGGGGCCGGCCAAAAAGGGAAGATTGAAGCTCACCTTATTGCCGGTCCCAAAGGAGATCACCGGAGCTTCTCCGACAGCAGATCGACGCCGGCAAGAGGGAAGGACAGCACCTTCTGGGCGGCACTAGGGTTTGCGCTGACTTCACCAAGGAGAGGAGGGGGCGGCAACTATTAGGGTTGCAAGGCTTTTGATTAGGGTTTAACAAAAACCCTTAAGCCCTATTTTATAGAGAACAAATTCTCTTAATGGTTATTGGATCATAACCAAAAGCTCATTAACCTGCTCCATTAATTTAAGTTAAAATAAACCAAACCATATTGGTCTATTTTAAGTTAAAACGAACCGAACCAACTTTGGTTCATTCGTTTAAAACAAACCAAACCCCTTTGGTTTATTCTCCTCCATTGGATTAGAACCAAACCAATTTGGTTCATCCATCATGTCTTCATAAGACGCGGCCCATCCATGCTTCCATTGCGACTGAAACGATTTCATGCTCGCTCCATGTTTGGTCCAACCAAATCTAGTTTCTGTCGGTCTGAGAATCTCATTCTTAAGCTCATTTTAAATCCTTCGGATTACACTCGTTGTGCGTGTGACCAAATAGGTTCTCAGTTTATGTTGGTCGTCTATAATTAACCATTAATTATAGAATGATCATGAGTGGCACCTAGTAGTACATCATGATCCCCAATTAACCGAAAAGATCAACGGTTGATCCAGAACTATTTCTGAAACCCTTCAAAGAGAATGAATCGCCCCATTCCCTTCACTCATCTTATACCCACTTGGTTCGACATGGTCTATAGTGTCGGTCCCCACTAGGTCGACTTCACGTCACACCTAGCCCAAGTATCATTTCCTCGTCCTACGGATTCTAGTTACTGCACATGTATCGAAGAGTACCTTACTCTAAACATGTAATGTTTTGGCCAAAGACTTTAGTAACAATCCGACGAGAGGCCATGGGTATACATCTCCTCGCAAGGAGTGGTGAATCCTTTATAGGTTATTCAAACACCTTCGATCACTTCGACTTATACCCAATCATCCCGGGTCCACATCTCCTCAGAGATGCTTGCTTAAGATGTCAAAGCATAAGTCTTCATGATCAAGATGACTTGAATACCGCAAGTCAAAGGAACATCGCACTTAAGCTACAGTAAGAACTTCATTGACATATCTATATATGCAGAGAACCATATGAAGTCTTACGGTTGATCACTCCAATGAACTAGTTACCATAACTAGCATCCACGATTAACTCCGGACATCACAATGTCTCCAGCTAGTGAGAATCAGCTGCTTGGATACACCAAAGAGTATACCTCGTGCTAGTCTCGACAGAATCAATGGTGTCCAAATCCATCAATTCATCGACTAGGGATAATTCTGATACATCACAATTACACATGTAGAGATACTCACTAGTTGTGATCCAATCACAAATTCTCTCATGCTGTGAATAGTATAGTGGATATTCGGTAATTGAGTTTAAGATCAAATCAAATACGTGAAAATATGTATACTCAAATAGTGAATCTTCATTTATCATATAAATGGTTCAAACATAAGGCGATTACCTTAGGACATCTCTCATATATCACTAACAAACTCCCACTTGGCCTAATGCCAATCGCTACGGTATCCTATACCATAAGCTCTAACATGACCCTCAAACTTACTTTGAGGTAATGCCTTAGTCAAAGGATCCGCTAAGTTCCTTTCAGTGGGGATTTTCTCGATTTGTATTTCCTTCCTACTAATGATCTCTCTGATCAGATGATAGTGGCGAAGCACATGTTTGGATCATTGATGAGACCACATCAAGTTCAGAGATGAACTTCTTGATCCAAACCGCTTCCTTTGCTGCTTCCAAAGATGCAATGTATTCTGCCTTAGTGGCAGAATCCGCTATTGTGTCAAGCTTGGAACCATTCCAATTGTGCCTCCATTCTAGGTGAATACATACCCAGACTGAGACATGGAATCATCCTTGTCTGTCTGGAGCTGGCATTCGTATACCCACGTATCACCATGTACCCTTCTCCATATATTAGGAACGTATCCTTAGTTCTTCTTAAGTACTTAGGATGCGTCTTATGATCACCCAATGATCCATTCCTGGATCGGTGGTATCTTCTCGTGACACTCGAGCATACGATACATCGGGCCTTGTACATAACATAGCATACTGCGGATGCATAGGGAATCTTACTCATGCAAATCCTCTCGTCTTACGTGCGCGGACACATAGACTTGAAAGGTGTATCCCATGCGATGGGTAGAAACCTTTCTTGGATTGACATGCTAAACCTCTTTGCTTTTCGGTCTATATATGTAGGCTGCGAAAGACCAAGCAACCCGTTTGATCTATCTCTATGTATCTTAATCCCGAGGATGTAGGTTGCTTCTCCTGTGTCTTTCATGGAGAATGTCTGATAACCAAACCTTAATCGATCAGAAGATTGAAACATCGCTTCCTATAAGTAATATGTCATCGATATACAATACTAGGAACACGATCGCACTCCCACTAACCTTCTTGTACACACAAGGTTCGCTCGATTTTGTGAGAAATCAAACTTTTGATTGTCTCATCAAAATGGATATTCCAGCCTCGGATGCTTGCTTCAATCCATAAATGGATGGCCGCAATTTGCATACCTTGGTTTTATCAACCGATGTGAAACCTCAGTCAGTATCATATACACGCCCCTCGAGCAGGTGTTTCCATTAAGGAAAGTTGTTTTCACATCCATCCGCCATATCTCATAATCATAATGAGCCGCTATGGCCAGGAGCATCCGAATGGATTTAAGCATAGCTACAGGCGAATAGGTTTCGTCATAATCAACACCTTGCTTTTGACGATATCCTTTCGCCACCAATCTAGCCTTATAGGTAATCACATTACCATCTATGTCGGTTTTCTTCTTGAAAACCCACTTGCACCCTATAGGCTTTATGCCTTCAGGTGGGTCAACCAAGTTCCAAACTTGGTTTTCATACATGGAATCCATTTCCGACTTCATGGCTTCAAGCCACTTATCCCTTTCTCGAACTTGTCGAACTTCTTCATAACTGGTAGGCCTCATCATCAATGAGTAACACGTCGCTCGATTCACTTACGAAATCCATATCTCTCAGAATATTGCATGTTCTACTGATCTACGAAGATGTGGTGTTTCAATAGGTCCAAATTGATTGCTCATCACTATGAGTTATCGTTGTGCTTCACCGTGTATCTCATCAATGTCTATTTGAGTCTCTCGAGCCTCCTCAAGCTCGATGACACTCCCACATCGCTTTCTTGCAAGAGAAACTCTTTCTAGAAACACAAAGATGCCTTGAAACAAACACCTTTTGTTCCACAGATGATAGAATTAGTAACCCTTGTTTCCTTAGGGTATCCAATAAATAGACATTTATCGACTTAGCATCCAATTTGTCCGACATACCACTTCACATAAGTAGGACAACCCCATATCTTCAAGTAAGATACATGAGGTTTCTTACTATTCCATATCTCATATGGAGTAGTAGAGACTACCTTATAGGCATTCGCTTAACAAGTAAATATGTCTGAAGTGCATAGCCCCAAAAGGACTTGGGAAGAGTCGCATGATTCATCATTGACCTGACCATGTCCAACAAGGTCCGGTTACGCCTCTCAGATACACCATTATGCTGTGGTGTATAGGGCGGAGTCCATTGACACAATATACCATTGTCTCTTAGATAATCAAGAAACTCTTGACTTAAGTATTCACCACCTTGATCCGATCGAAGTATTTTAATTCTCTTGTCATGTTGTTTCTCTACTTCATTTCTCAACTCTTTGAACCTTTCAAAGGCTTCAGACTTGTGTTTCATCAAGAACACATACCCAAACCGTGAGTGATCATCGGTGAAGGTAATGAAGTAGCTATAGCCTCCTAAAGTTTGAGTTGACATAGGTCCACATACATCGCATGTATTAGACCTAGTAACTCTCCCACTGCTCACCTTTTCCCGTAAAAGGTAACTTAGTCATCTTGACTTTTAAGCATGAT
Organism: Wurfbainia villosa; assembly: GCA_025175895.1. Classification (NCBI taxonomy): domain Eukaryota; kingdom Viridiplantae; phylum Streptophyta; class Magnoliopsida; order Zingiberales; family Zingiberaceae; genus Wurfbainia; species Wurfbainia villosa. The sequence continues at coordinate 8,796,052 of CM045999.1, read as the reverse complement.
TATCATGTATCGTATGAATCCAATTCAAACGATTCCAGAATTCCACATCGGTGTAATTCGGACATGAGTTTCTTGCATACATGGCAAAGATGACAATGCCACATGTAGGAGTCTAATTGATTATCCTTTAGCACGCTTGTTGCTCGCTTCGATATTGAAAATGTCACCGATACGCCCAACGATAAACACCATTGCTTAAAGTTCCAAATCCATAAATAACTCCATTCAAAGTTATGTAACAACAATTGTTACTAAAAGTCCAATGGTTCCCATTTCTATTTAAACAAAAAATAGAAATGATGTTCTTTATCAATGAAGGAACATAAAAAGAAATTGTCCAGTTCTAAGACAAGTCCGCAGGAGTTTCAACAAACGCTCGATGGCTGAGGCAAAGAACCTTTGCTCCATTCCCAACACATAAATTTGACTCTCCCTTGACAAGTCTTCTTCTATTCCTTAGCCCATGTATGTCATTACATATATATGAGCCACACCCAGTATCCAATACCCAAGTGTCTGAGGAAATAGAATGACAATCAATAACGAAGATATATGAAAAAGATGGAGCATCTTATTTCTTATTCTTCTTCACGGACTCAAGATAAATCTTGCAATTTCTTCGCCAATGGCCCTACTTGCAATAATGATGGCAAGTGCTCTTTTGAGCTGGTTCTTCCTTTTTAGCCTTTTTCTTCTTCCCCTTCTATTGTTCCTTTGACTCCCTCTTAGAATGTTTCTTCGAGGAAACAACTAACAACACCATCCTCTGCTTATGCTTCTCAGAAGGCTCCACAGTCTTCAGCATATTGAGCAGTACCACAGATGAACCTTCTTGCATCTCAGAGGTGAAGAGGAGCTTGGAGACTTCGAACCTTTCGAATCTCACTTGCTTATCAAACAACTCATAAAGATGAAGGACTACGATATGAGCATCCATATGCTCATGCTGCTTCCGTAGCTTGGGTTCCATCATGGCTAGCATGATGCAACTCATTTGTTCAGAATCACTCACATATTTCTGATAGGCCAACAATTGGTCCAGAGTTGCATTGTCACTAGGACGGGCGGGAAGAGGCGCTTCGAGGACATTTGCAAGCTTTTCAACCTTGAGAACAATTCTCAAGTTTCTAAGCCAGTCCAAGAAGTTCGGCCCAGTCAATTTATTCGAATCTAAAATGGTACGCAAATTCAAAGACATCATGATCAATAGATTAACTTAGAAATACAAAATGAGCATATATGAGAAAGATGATTTAAAATGCATCAATATACATTCATAAATCTCATTCATTTTTCGAATTTCAAAAACCCCAAAATCACTTCGGGAGATCATAGGTCCATCTCCGAATGGGCTGATATCCAACATAGATATGAACAACCTTGGAGAGAGTCCAACAAGTCATTCATAGCTACGATGGTAGGTATCAAATATACCGATTGCATATCACACATATGCAACTATCACAATGTGCTATCAACTAATTGAATGTTCACACATACATCGGGTTGTTAACACATTAACAAGTATGCATCATATGCATAGCACCCAACTTCACCTCCCTTAACATCGACCTTGGAGAGAGTCCAACAAGTCGATGCTCCAGGTTAAAGCCAACCCAATAATCGAGAAATAGTTTTAATATGGTTAGAGCGCATTCAACCAATTAGCCCGGCTTGGAGAGAGTCCAACAACCAAAGCTAACGATTGACCTCTGACTCTTACCATATTTGTATTAAACTATTCCATGGTTTGAACATGTTCGGGTTCGAGCCGGGCTTGGAGAGAGTCCAACAACCCGAACAAGAAATGGAACTCTGGTTCTAACCATATTAATGGAAGGTGTAGGCTTTTAATATTGAGTAAGGGTTTTTATGTATCATCCTCTTTGCATGCAAATAACTATTATCTACATGGCATGGCATACATGGCATACATCTACATGTCACGACACGCATGACATAATGATATGCATCTAATGCAATTACATGGCATACAATTATGTCATGTACAAAATTTCCTTATATGTCATAACTATTTATGGAAATAAAATATGTTTAAGATTTGATTCTCCAAATCAAATCATGATTAAATTAGAAAATAAATTTCCAAATCTAATCACATATTTTATTTGTGGAAAGTGTTGATTAAGGAAAGTCAATTTAGGAAGCCAATTTCCTAAATCATCAAAACTACTTATGGAAATAAAATATTTTTAAGATTTGATTTCCCAAATCAAATAATGATTAAATTAGGAAAAAAATTTCCAAATCTAATCAAATATTTTATTTAAGGAAAATATCAATTTCCATAAATACTTCCAACTTTCCAAAAGTTGAAGATTTCCATAAATACTTCTAGACTTTCCAAAATTAAAAAATTTCCATAAATACTTCTAACTTTCCAAAAGTAGAAAATTTCCAGAAATACCATTATAACTATCGTAAAATAATTTTACGATTATGTCGAAACACAACCTGGGCTCTGATACCACTGTTGGGTTTCCGGCACCGCGGCGAGTGTGTGTTCGAACATGTTTCGTAAACATGTGCACAGCGGAAGGAATAAAATAATAAATCTAATTTATTACAACACACACATCACACGCATGCATAGTACAACATGTGTAGACATAACTGTAAATTCAAAATTTTGCAATAAAAGGAAATTTATACTACGTATACCTGACGTATTACGTGTAGCGGGAAAGGCATCAACCAGAACTATTCTAGCTAGAATTATCTCTATTTGTATCCACGCCGAGTATCTTCGGGATGACTTCACAAAGTCACGAGCCTCATCTTCGTACGGGTTACTAGCCTCGTGTTGAAGATGATGTGATCGAGAGAAGATCACTATCTGAATCAAAATTCGGATCCAAAACGAGTCCTCAAAAACTCGCTTCTCCGGAGAGGTATTCACAACCATTTGACTAATCCTTCGTCCCTCCACCTATGAGGATTATCGGAGAGCAAGTCTACCGTTGTTGGAGCTCTAAATGTCGCCCAAATGAGCCCGAGAAGGAAACAAGCTGTCTAGAAAACTGGACAACTTTGGTAGAGGAATAGGGGTCGGCCAAAAAGGGAAGATTGAAGCTCACCTTATTGCCGGACCCAAAGGAGATCACCGGAGCTTCTCCAGCAGCTCGACGTCGGCAAGAGGGAAGGGCAAGCACCTTCGGATGCCGCAAGGAGCTAGGTGGTGGTGGCGGTGGCACTAGGGTTTGCGCCGACTTCACCAAGGAGAGGAGGGCGGCAACTATTAGGTTGCAAGGCTTTTGATTAGGGTTTAACAAAACCCTTAAGCCCTATTTTATAGAGAACAAATTCTCTTAATGGTTAATGGATCATATCCATAAAGCCCGTTAACCCGCTCCATTAAGATAAGTTAAAATAAACCAAACCATGATGGTTTATTTTAAGTTAAAACGAACCGAACCAACTTTGGTTCATTCGTTTAAAACAAACCAAACCCCTTTGGTTTATTCTCCTCCATTGGATTAGAACCAAACCAATTTGGTTCATCCATCATGTCTTCATAAGACACGGCCCATCCACGCTTCCATTGCGACTGAAACGATTTCATGCTCGCTCCATGTTTGGTCCAACCAAACCTAGTTTCTCTCGGTCTGAGAATCTCCTTCTCAAGCTCGTTTTAAATCCTTCGGATTACGCTCGTTGTGCGTGTGACCAAATAGGTTCTCGGTTTATGTTGGCCGTCTATAATTAACCATTAATTATAGAACGATCATGAGTGGCACCTAGTAGTACATCATGATCTCCAATTAAACGAAAGATCAACGATTGATCCGGTAACTATTTCAAACCCTTCACTCATCTTATGCCCACTTAGTTCGACATGGTCTATAGTGTCACCCTCACTAGGTCGACTACGTCACACCTAGCCCAAGTATCATTTCCTCGTCCTCTGATTCTAGTTCGCACATGTATCGAAGAGTACCTTACTCTAAACATGTAATGCTTTGGCCAAAGACTTTAGTAACAATCCGACGAGAGGCCATGGGTATACATCTCCTCACAAGGAGTGGTGAATCCTTTATAGGTTATTCAAACACCTTCGATCACTTCGACTTATACCCAATCATCCCGGGTCCACATCTCCTTAGAGATGTTTGCTTAAGATGTCAAAGCATAAGTCTTCATGATCAAGATGACTTGAATACCGCAAGTCAAAGGAACATCGCACTTAAGCCACAGTAAGAACTTCATTGACATATCTATATATGCAAAGAACCATATGAAGTCTTATGGCTGGTCACTCCAATGAACTAGTTACCATAACTAGCATCCACGATTAACTCCGGACATCACAATGTCTCCAGCCAGTGAGAATCAGCTGCTTGGATACACCAAAGAGTATACCTCGTGCTAGTCGTGACAGAATCAATGGTCTCCAAATCCATCAATTCATCGACTAGGGATAATTCCGATACATCACAATTACACATGTAGAGATACTCACTAGTTGTGATCCAATTACAAATTCTCTCATGCTGTGAATCGTATCGTGGACATTCAGTAAATGAGTTTAAGATCTAATCAAATACATGAAAACATGTATACTCAAATAGTGAATCTTCATTTATCATATAAATGGTTCAAACATAAGGCGATTGCCTTAGGACATCTCTCATATATCACTAACACAATGGTGTCTTGCTTGGAACTCTTCCAACTCATCGCACCTCCATTCAAGAGGAATATGTATCCTGATTGAGATTTGGAATCATCCTTATTTGTCTAGAAGCTGGCATCAGGATACCCTCTTACTACCAAATCACCTCCTCTATATACTAAGAAAAAATCCTTAGTCCTTCTCAAGTACTTAAGGATTGTCTTGACAGCCACCCAATGGTCCATACCATGATCCGACTGGTATCTACTCGTAACACTCAAAGCGTAGGATACATCGAGCCTCGTACATAACATAGCATACATGATCGATCCTATAGTTGACGCATATGGGATCTGACTCATGAGAATCCTCTCGTCTTCAGTACGCGATTACATAGACTTCAAAAGGTGAATCTCATCCCTTATGGGAATAAAACCTTTCTTGGATTCTTTCATGCTAAATCGATTTAGCACTTTGTCTATGTATGTAGACTATGAAAGACTAAACAACCGATTCGATCTATCTCTATAGATCTTAATCCCCAAAATATAGGTTGCTTCTCCCAATTCTTTCATGGAGAACATTTTGGACAACCAGACCTTGACTGTTTGCAAAATTGGAATATCGTTTCCTATAATTAATATGTCATCGACATACAATACTAGGAACATGACCGCACTCCTACTAACCTTCTTATATCCATAGGGATCCTCAGAATTTTGTGAGAAATCAAACTGTTTGATTGCCTCATCAAAACAGATATTCCAACTCCTAGATGCTTGCTTTAATCCATAAATGGAACGTTGAAGCTTGCATACTTTGTTCTTGTCAATGGATGTGAAACTCTCAGGTTGTATCATATATACATCCTCAGACAGGTTTCCATTAAGGAAAGTTGTTTTCACATCCATCTTTCATACCTCATAATCAAAATGAGCTGCCATGGCTAGGAGTATCCGAATGGATTTAAACATAGTTACTGGTGAAAATGTTTCATCATAGTCAACACCTTGTCTTTGACGATAGCCTTTTGCCACTAATCTAGCTTTATAGGTAATAATATTACCATCCATGTCGATTTTCTTCTTGAAAACCCACATGCACCCTATAGACATTATGCCTTCGGGTGGGTCTACCAAGTTCCAAACCTAGTTTTCATACATATAATTCATTTTTGATTTCATGGCTATTAGCCATCTATCCCTATCTAAACTATTCAGTGTCTCTATGTAACTAGTAGATTCCTCATCATCTATGAGCAACACGTCATTAGATTCACTTATGAGAAATCCATATCTCTCAGAAATCCTACGTGTCCTACTAGATCTACGAGGAAGTGGTGTATTATCATGTTCAGGTATTACCTCATCCGAATGAGTAATTAGCTGAGGTTCTTGACTAGGCATCTCTTCTGTGTCTACCGAAGCCTCTTGAACTACACTTAGTTCAACCTTACTCTCACTGTTTTTCTATAAGAGAAATTGCTTCTCTAGGAATACAGCATGCCTTGAAACAAACACATTTTGTTCCAAGGGATGATAAAATTGGTAACCCCTTGTTTCCTTAGGGTAACCAATAAATAGATACTTATCAGACTTAGCCTCCTGCTTGTCTGATATTGTCCTCTTCACATAAGTAAGACAATCCCATATCTTCAAATAAGATAAATGAGATTTTCTACTATTCCACATCTCATATGGAGTAGTAAAGATTGTCTTAGTCGGGATTCTATTTAACAAGTAAACAGTGGTCTCAAGTGCGTAACTCCAAAAGATTTTTGGAAGACTTGCATGTTGCATCATTGACCTAACCATGTCCAACAAGGTCTTTGGCCACACCATTATATTGTGGCATGTAAGGTGGAGTCTTTTGGGACAAGACACCATTGTCCCTAGATAATCTTGAAATTCTTGACTTAAGTATTCACCACCTCGATCCGATCAAAGTACTTTAATACTTTTCCCAAGTTGTTTCTCTACTTCCTTTCTAAAATCTGTAAACCTTTCAAAGACTTCAGATTTGTATCTTAACAAATACAAATACTCATATCGTGAATAATCATCAATAAAGGTAATGAAGTAGTAATAACCTCCTATGGCATGAGTTGACATTGGTCCGCATACATCGGTATGTATAAGGCCCAATACCTCAACTGCTCGTTCACCTTTTCCTCTAAAAGGTAGTTTAGTCATCTTTCCTTTTAAGCATGAAACACATGTGTCTAATGAATTTGATTCATAAGACTCCAAAATACCAAGCTTATGCAGTTTAGACATGTGTTCATTGCTTATATGGCCAAGATGATAATGCCATAATTGCGAGGTTAATTGATTATCTAACTTAGCGTGTTTGCTATTTGATTTGATATTGAATATCTCGTTGGATGTATCTAACATGTATATTTCATTACTTAATATCCTAGTAGCATAAAGAACACCATTTAATGTAATGTAATAACAATTATTACTAAACGTCAAATGATAATCTTTCTTATTCAAACATGAAATAGAAACAATGTTCTTTATTAATGCAGGAATATAAAAAAAATCATCCAACTCTAAAATTAGTCTCGTAGGAAGTCGCAACATATAAGTACCCTTAGCTACTACAGCAACTTTTGCTCCATTGCCAACCCTTAGATCTACTTCTCCCTTAGTCAGTCTTCTTTTGTTCCTAAGCCCCTATATGTTATTACATATATGTGAGCCACACCCGATATCCAATATCCAAGTGCTAGAAGAAACAGTATGACATTCAATAACAAATATACCTGAAGTAGATTGGGCATCATATGCCTTTTTCTGCTTCAATGACTCCAGATACTACTTGCAGTTTCTCTTCCAATGTCCATCCTTGCCATAATGATGGCAAGTGCCCTTGGGAGTTATTTCTTCCTTCTTTGCCTTTTTCTTCCCTTTAGCTTTGGTTTTTGGTTCCTTTTAGAACCTTTCTTTGAGGAGTCAACCAGCATCACCTCCTTCTGTTCTTTAGCAACAGATGACTCCGATGTTTTGAGCATATTGATCAATTCAAGAATCATGGACTCAATCTTATTCATCCGATAGTTCATCACAAATTGTGAATAGCTACCAGTCATATTGTGAAGAATTAAGTCAATACTTAATTCACGATCCACGAAAAACCCTAATGATCTCAATCGCTCAATATAGTTATTCATCCTTAGTGCAAATTGCACTGCAGATGAACCCTCCTGCATCTTCGAGTGAAAGAGGAGTTGGGTGACTTCGAACCTTTCAGATCGCACCTGCTCATCGAACAACTCTCGAAGATGAAAGACAATTATATTAGCATCCATATGCTCATGTTGCTTCTGTAACTCAAGAGACATCGACGTTAGCATAATGCAACTCACCATCTTAGAGTCAGCAACATGTTTCTGGTAAGCCAACTTTTGGTCACCATATGCATTGTCTGCAGGAGGTTGGGGAAGAACCTCTTCAAGGACATAAGCTAGCTTTTCAGCCTTGAGAACAATTCTCAGGTTGCGAAGTCAGTCCAAGAAGTTTGGCCCAGTCAATTTGTTGTTGTCCAAAATAGAACGTAAATTAATGGATGTTGACATAATGTTCTAATTAGTATACAAAAAGAGGTGTATAAGAGAGATAAATTTATAGTAATGCAAACAATTTTCATTGACAAGAAACTCCCACTATTTTTATCAAATTCATTAGCCCTCACTTTGAATTCGAGAGATAGTAGGCTATCTCCTAGTGGGTTAATATACATTATGACTAAGAACAACCTTGGAAGAGTCCAACAAGTCATTCATAGTCATAATGTTAGGTATCAACAGTACCTATTATACATCAAATATATAACTATCACTTTATATTATAAACTAATTGAATGTTCACATATACATTAGGTTGTTAACTCATTAACATATATAAATCCAATGCATATCACCTAATTGCACCTCTGCCCACATTAACCTTGGAGAGAGTCAAACAAATCAATGCTTTCAGTTAGGGTCGACCCATTAATCGTGAGATCAAATTTAAATGATTTGAACACATCCAATTTACAAACCAGGCTTGGAGAGAGTCCAACAACCCAAATTTGAAATTGACCTATGGTCCTTACCATTTAAAATAAACATCGAATCTCATATGAATTGAACATGCTCGACATCATGCTAGGCTTGGAGAGAGTCCAACAACACAAACACGAAAAAGAACTCTGGTTCAACCATATTAACGGAAGGTGTTAGCCCTAATATTTGCACAAGGAATTTCAGGTTATTATGGGTCTCATCTATAAAAGGAAATTAAACCTAAATATGAAAAACCAAGGTCACATTAGGAAATAAATTTCCTGATGTGAACGTGAGTCTAACAATTGAAACACATGTCATTTTAGGAATTAGATACGCGAATCACGCAACCTATTCCCAAACGCATGGCTAGTCTATGTCTATGCTCTAACGATGCAGCCAACACCTTCGGTGTTTCTAGGCGCATCCTAGGTATTTCCTTTTTGGTTATAAACATATCCTTATTGTTGGATCAAGAGACACACTAGAGGGGGGTGAATAGCATGCGTAAAATCGTTTCTTTTCGTTGATAAAAAACTCGAGTAGACACAACAGAAAGTAAAACAATAAAAGAAATTAATACAATTTCTTTTTACTTAGTTCACAACCAAACGGTTGCTAATCCAAGGCCCCGCGATCCTGGACCGTGTATGATGGGGCAATCCACTAAAAGTCTCCTCCTCGTTGGAGGTAGGAGACGACGATTACAATAACTCAAAGGATAGAGAAAGAGGCAACAAGCCTACCTCTCATGTTTGCAATATAAAAGCATAATTACAAGAATAGTAAAACTTGAAATGAAAGCTACTGACTAGAAGATCTCCGAAGTTTAGGCTCGATGTCGACGTTACGATGACGTAGTGTTGTAGTCGGAAGCTTGGCATTGTCGGAGCACTTTGGGAGCGAACTTAGATGATCCAAAGAGGTGGAAAGCCTCTTCTTTTATAGCCCTCCAAACCCTAGATTGTTGAGATCCAGATCTGGGTAAAAGATCCTCATCCTCCCACTTTTCATGGAGCTTATCTTGACTTTCTTCGAGCTAACTAGTTTGAATAGCAATCGACTGATGACCCTCGTGATTGAATAGCCTTGATCATTGTTGGCTTGGTCACTCACCTGCAGTATAGAGTTAGCATAGAAATGTCGAGTAATAGACATTACGATGGTTCCTTACCGTTCGATCTTGACCTAGACCTTTCCCCGGAAATCTTAGTCGGACCGTCACCTAAGTTCGTCCCCGTATAAAGGACATGACCTCACCATTATGTAGGGGATCCTTGGATGGCTAGAGGGGGGTGAATAGCCTCTTTTTGTTTTCTACAAAATGATTAGCAGAAACAAAATAAATACAATAATAATAGAAACGAAAATGCAATACTGATGTGGAAGCTTTTACGTGGTTCGGAGATAACGCTCCTACTCCACGGCGATCCTTAAGGTGGATCAACCCAAATCAATCTTCACTAATAAGTTTTCTCTTTTACAAAATCTCCTCTTCTTACAAAAGATGAAAATGAAGATTAGAGAGGAGGAAGGGAATTAAAACACTTAGAAAGCTTAGAAAATTTGTGGGAGCTTAAGAGAATGATCAGAATATAAGCATTAGGCTCTTCTTGCTCCCCTTGGCCTCTTTATATAGGAAAGAGCCTCTTTTTCCCATGAGGTCCATCGATCGTGATGAATTACATCGATCATATCGCGATAACGGCCACGAGCTTGGATTCGCAGATTTGTAGTCGTCATCACAAGAAGACTATCGATCGGCCAGCGAGTGATCGTGATCGATCTTTGCCGTAGCCGTAGCGATCGGCTCACGAGCCTTCGTTCATGGAAGTCGGCCGCCAATAATGGCGATCGATTGCCCGGCTTATCGGCATCGGTCTGCGAGTCAACTATCATCGATCAATCGGATAACTCTCGATCGCCAATGCTCTCCGACCTCTAATGCTGCATTTTGAAGGCCAGTTCGACTGGCACAATGTTCGAGTCGACTGGCACACCCCAAGTATGACTAATTCATACTTGAAAACATACCCTAAGCCTAGACTTAACCTTCTAACTTCTCCATCAGCCTTGCGCCTCCAGGATTTCTCTGAGTTCACGACTCCATCCATACGCTTGCCTTCAAAAGCTTCCTTCGATTTCGTCATGCTTTGGGTTTCTTCTTTGCCAAAGTACGATTGGACTTTACGCTGCCAAGACTACATGCTTGGACTTATGCCGCCAAGACTTACCTTTAGTCTTCCTTTGCCAAGGACTGCTTGGACTTTACGCCGCCAAGACTACATGCTTGGACTTACGCCGCCAAGACCTTTCCTTTGACTTCTCTTTGCAAGATCACACTTACACTTGGACTTGTCTTTTACCAAGTCTTCATACTTGGATTTTTCTGTCACTTAAACATGTTCACAATTAGGTCACAAAGCATTGCCTAACTTAGATGATTATCCAAACATCAAAACATATAAATGCTTGGGACATTGTTGCACCAACAATCTCCCCCTTTTTGATGTTTGACAATCATTTAAGTTAGGTCTTTAACACATACACATAAACATATTTCCAATATGAATTATAACTTAAACATCCCTTCTCCCCCTTTGACATACATCAAAAAAAAATTCATACAACAATAAGTTCATCAAAGAATTATAATTGACATATCTTGAACTTAAGGTATAAGATTGATATGAGGCTCCCCCTTAATCCAACACATGGTTCATGATGTGGGAATAATATGTGAACCAAAGCATAAACAATAGAATAGGCAAATATGTCCTAGCTTTGCACTAACAATTATAGATTTAAGGGATGTAGCTCCCCCTAAACCAATGCATAAAGAAAAACCTTTTTTCCACACAAGTTATCATTTATATAGTGTGGGAATCATAGTATGGAGATATAATGTTCAAAATTGGACCATTTAAATGATGAAAACAGTTTTCTATTCCAAAACAGTGTCACCGGTTCGACTAAAATTATCATCAGTCAACTGCCGGGCTTGGTAGTCGACTGCCAATAATGGCAGTCGACTGATATCAGAGAATTCTGAAATCATAGTTTTTCAGTCAAGGTTGAAAAATACGTAGGAAATTCTATGGATGTCCAAAAATCATGAAACTTGGCATACACATTATTTATGACTAATATGACATGTGAAAAATAGTATACTAAAATTATGCTCATCAGATTAATGGATTGATACAAGATTCAAAGTGATAAAAGTATGGAACAAGAATTGGATTGTATTGTATCAATATTCGTAACTGGATTACAATAAAGGTTTTCAAAAACACTTAGTAATATGTGTTCAATTCCTAAACTTAAAAAATATCAAATCATAGTAATATAGACGCGAATAGAAATGAACTAAAAAAACAACTCCATCTCATTAAACAAAAAGTCATTAACACAAGTTTGAGTTAGTGTCGTACATACGACCAAAACAAAATAAAACACAAGCTATCTAATTAAAGATTGTCATCATCAGTGTCCATCGGTGCGGATGACGACCCATCGTGAGGAGGCGGATGTCCGGGTGCAGGAGGGCGGAGAATCGCTAGAATGTCCTGCTGCTGATGATGCATCCCACTCACGAGGGAGAGGAGCCGATGCTCCGTGAAGCTCGATGCCCCAAACAAAGCTCCTCAAGGCACGTATCTATCCGCCCGCAAAAGCATCGGCGGGATACGAAAGATGAGTCCGCATAATGGCACCGCCTCTGGCAGACCCTCGCGTGATTGGCTCTCGCAATAAGACTCCTCAAGATCTCCGCAGCAGCGTGGTACCCTCCGGTGCGAGCACCACTGCCGGTCGTCGTGCGGGGATCCCGGATAACGGACTCTCGTGGGGCTTCAAGCCCACCAAGGAGAAGCTCCGAGCGTTCATCTGGTCATATTTTTTGTTCATGATCTTAATGACCCCTTTGGTTACATCAATGCCCACGGAACTTAGCCACTGTGTAAGGACATTACTAAGTGGCATATGAACCTTCCCATTGTTTGGCTTGATGAAATGAGTAATGCAATGGAAAGTGTTGAGACCAATGTTGATGTCTAAGCTCTGACGGAAGATATGCATGAGGAAGAAGTGAACAGGTCAAACTAAAGTCAACCCGCGTGTAACTATCGGAAGAATACAATGAGCAATGACCTTATAAAGGACATTGTTAGGAGCAGAAAGCTCTTGGGATTGAAAAAGATTAGTATTCAAAGGACGAGGAGAATTGTAGAAGATAGTATGTAGTGATTCTAGAGAAATATCCTCAAAAGGAGGCGGAAGTGGCTCACTCCAAGACGGATAAAAAATGAACTCATTCTCGGAAGGGTGATATCCAAGAAATTTCGTCCAAATCTGGGGGTTGAAATCCAGATCACGTTGAGAGATGTGAGTCTGTTATCTCAAGCCATCTCCAGCCAGTCGCAAATTGTTGAAAAATTCAGAAAGAAGGGTAATATTTACCGGGTGGTCACAAAAGACTAAGGACTCAAGATTGTAAAATTGGATAATCTGGACAATGTTGAAGCAGTTGTCCTTAAGAAATACAGGGTCCATTGATCGAGGTGGGATGAGTTGAAATTTTTTTCTATTGAATGCATTTTCAAGTGTAGAATTAGGAAACCTAGGATCGACCATGGGTGGAGGATTCGATGGGCCCTCGTTTACCGGTGGTAATCGAGCATGCTTAGATGCAAAATGTTTAATTCTAAATGTGCAAAAAGAACAATGTAGGTCAAGGATTCATGATGATGATGAATGCATACACAAAAACAACACACAAAAAAAACAATGGTTAGTGAAACAAAAATAGAGAATCAACCAAATTATGAGCAGGGGTGAGGGTTTACCTAGGAGGCATGGTGAATGATCAAAGAAGGGTGCCGGAAGCTAGGTTCCACGAAACCCTAACCGAGGGAGTGGACTGTGGTGGAAACTAGGGCGTGAAATGGTGAGAGGAGGTGGTCCTCGAGTCGAAGAACGCTTCAAACGTGAGCATCGGTCGGTGAGATCGCCGGAAAGAGGGAGAAAAAATGAGAGAAACGCGGCAGAAAGATCGTCGAAAGAAGAGGAAGAGGGAAGTTCGGGGTTTTTGGCGAGTCGAATAGGTGGGAAAACCCTAAAAACCGCGACATCAGTCGACTGCTGTTCGTCGGCAATTGAATTGATAGAGATCAGGCGAAGCCGATCGAATCTGAACGCCTCTGTGCGCGACGATCGCCATAAATGGCGATTAGCGCTAGTGAACTGGGTAAGCCCGATTTGAGAAAGGCGTATCAGTCGAACCGGCGATAAGTGGCAGTCGACTGATATCAGTCTGATAGGCTTTTTGGCTAGATTAAAAAATGCATAATTAATTCAATAAAGATCAAAAAATTACGAAATTTTGTGGTTAACTTTGTTAGATCATTTCCTATCACGAAAAAATGATTTTAAAAATATGTCACCTCTAGATTTTGGTATTGACACAAACTCGAGATTTTACAAAAGTTATGATATTTTTGCAAGCTTTGTATCACTTTTGCTTATCAATTGAAAATTGTTTTTCAAAGTTTGATAGACATAGTTTAAATTTTGTTTTATTTTACATTTCCAATCATATTCTTGGAGCTATATGCACATTAATTGTGCATAAGCCTTCCCAATGATTGGTCCAATGAGGGATTAATATCCCTAGATGGCACTTTGGTTCATAGTAATGCATCATAACAAGCATGATGAACCAAGTGCATCTTCCTAACATCTCACATGATGTCTAAGTGTCTAAATACACAAATCATGGTTTCTTAGGTCTATTGTGAGATGTTTAGAGGTATAAAACCTAGATTTTCTATGGGATCATGCAAACCTACACTTCTATTCTACAAAGCACATTCCAAGTTCTCTCCTAAGTGATGAAAATTCTATTTCGGGGAGAGGCTTGGTAAAGATGTCGGCTAGGTTGGACTTAGATTCAATGTAATTGAGCTCAATGTCCCCCTTAGCCACATGATCCCTAATGAAGTGATGTTTCACTTCAATGTGCTTGGTCCTAGAGTGATGCACTAGATTTTTGATCAAATTTATGGTGCTCACATTATCACAAAATACTTTTATGTTGGAGTAAGATAGCTCATAGTCTTCTAAAGTATGTTTCATCCATAGTAATTGAGCTACACAACTACCCATAGCCACATACTCGGCCTCGGTGGTGGATAGGGCAACACAAGGTTGCTTCCTACTACTCCAACTAACTAGGGAGGACCCAAGGAATTGGCATCCACCACTAGTACTCTTCCGATCCAATTTGCAACCGGTATAATCGGAATCGGTGTACCCAACCAAATCAAAAGACCTAGTCCTAGGGTACCATAGTCCTACATTTAGTGTGCCTTTAATATATCTTAAGATTCTCTTAACGACAACTAAATGAGATTCTTTGGCACATGATTGGTACCTAGCACACATACCAACTGAAAATAATATATCGGGTCTACTAGCGGTTAGATACAAAAGGCTACCAATCATACTCCTATAGAGTGTAAGATCAATTTGTTTTCCTTCATGATCATTATCTATTTTTGTATTAGTTGCCATAAGGGTTGACACTACTTTAGCATTTTCCAAACCAAATTTCTTAATCATTTCCTTAGCATATTTGGTTTGGTAAATATAAATTCCTTCACTTGTTTGTTTGACTTGTAAACCTAGGAAGAAATTTAGTTCCCCAACTAGACTCATCTCAAACTCATTTTCCATATTCTTAATAAAGTCTTGAAGAAGTTCATCATTTGTTGACCCAAAGATAATGTCATCAATATATACTTGGGCTACAAAGATGTCCTTTGATGTTGACTTTATAAATAGAGTTTGATCTACACTACCCTCTTAAAGTCCTTAGAGATTAAGAAAGGTAATAATCTTTCATACCAAGCCCGGGGAGCTTGTTTCAAACCATACAAAGCTTTCCTAAGCTTGTATACATGGTTTGGATAGTCCATATTCTCAAACCCGGGAGGTTGTTCTACATATATCTCTTCCTTAATGAACCCATTTAGGAATGTCGATTTAACATCCATTTGATGAAGTTTGAAACCCATATAAGAGGCATACCCTAATAGGATCCTAATAGACTCTAATCTAGCAACTGGGACATATGTTTCATCATAGTCAAGTCCTTCAACTTGATTAAAGCCCCTTGCAACTAACCTTGCCTTATTCCTAGTAATATTTCCTTGGTCATCTAGTTTGTTCCTAAAGACCCATCTTGTAGTAATGATGGTGTTGTTATTAGGCCTAGGAACTAACTCTCATACTTGACTCCTTTCAAATTGAGCCAATTCATCTTACATTGCTAAGATCTAATCCGGATCAAGTAATGCATCTTTGATTATTTTGGGCTCAATTTGAGAGATTAGAGCTATATGACTAGAGGGATCCCTATGAAATGACCTAGTCCTAACACCTTGAGATAGTTCACCTACAATTTGATCTAGAGGGTGATTTTGATGAACTCTTATTGTTCTAGGAGGTGTATTAATTTGATCTTGCTCATGATTATCCTCAATCCTTCTTTCATCATCGGAATCACCTCTTACTTCCCCTTTATTTGACTCTCCCCCTTGATCATTACCCCCTAAAATTAAATCTTGAAATTTTTGGGTAATTTCTTGATTTTTATCATTGATATCATCATCAATGGGGGATTTCCTAGGGTATGTATTAGAGGTTTCATCAAATTGGACATTTGAAGATTCCTCAATATTTTGAGTTCTTTTATTGTAAATTCTATACCCTACACTAGTGGATGAGTAACCAACTAGGATTCCCTCATCCACTTTGGACTCAAATTTACCTAGGTTGTCTTTGGTGTTTAAAATGTAAACTTTGCATCCAAAAACCTTAAAATAGTGAATTGTTGGAATTGTACCATTCCATAATTCAAAAGGGGTTTTGCCTAAAAACCTATGAATTAAAACCCTATTTTGGATATAGCAAGCGGTGTTAACCGCTTCCACCCACAAGTAGCTAGGTAAAGAATATGCATTAAGCATAGTCCTAGCCGCTTCTTGTAGGGCATGATTTTTCCTTTCCACAATCCCATTTTGTTGGGGTGTTCTAGGACAAGAAAAGTAGTGCTTGTACCCTTATTCTAAGCAAAAGTTTGAGAAATTATAATTCTCAAATTCTCCACCATGATCACTACGGATCCGGTTGATTTTGAGTTTTCTTTCATTTTCTACTCTCTTGCTAAATCCTATGATTATTCCTAGGGTTTCATCCTTATTTTTCATGAAAAATACCCAAGTAAATCTAGAAAAATCATCTACTATCACTAAGCAATATTTACTACCAATCATGGAAGGGGTACTATGACAATCAAATAAGTCCATATGCAATAGTTCTAAAGGTAAAGTGGTACTAAGTAAAGTTTTACCTTTGTGTGATGTTCTTGATTGTTTCCCTTCTTGGCATGCATCACACATTTTGTCCTTGAGGTACTTCACTTTTGGCAACCCCTTGACTAACTTCATTTTGGCTATTTTGGCAATGTTCTTCATATTGATGTGCCCTAGCCTCCTATGCCAAAGCCAACTCTCTTCTTATTTTGCAACAAGACACTTAGTAGAAACATTAGTAGCATAGGATAAATCAACATAATATATATTTGATTTCCTAAAACCTACTAACATGCAATCATTTAAAGTTTTGTGTCTTATGGAATATTTTGAAGCATCAAATTGAACATCAAAATTGGCATCACATTGTTGACTTACACTAAGCAAATTAAATTTCATGTTTTTAACTAATAAAACTTTATGAATGGCAAGATTTGGGGATACCTCAATTGTGCTTTTTCCTAGTATCTTAAGTTTACCACTATTTCCAAAAGACACCTTCCCCTTGCTAGTGTGGTTGATGGTGGAAAATTTGCTCTCATCACCGGTCATGTATTTTGAGCACCCACTATCAACAATCCATAAGCTTGGTTCTTCTACCTATACAACACGAAAAATACAAGCCTTAGGCACCCAAATTTTAGGACCACTAGCATCAATCAAAAACTTCTTAGGGACCCAAGCCTTTCTAACCTTGCTTCTAAAGGTGGATTTTCTACTAACAAGAGATGTAAATGCTACCTCCTTTTCCTTTTGCCTATATCCTATTCCGGCCTTGTTGTAAATAGCCCTTTGATCCTTAATTATCATATCTAGGTATTTAGAGACATTTGTAAATTTTTCTAAGCATACTCTTTGTTCACATATTTCTTTTCTTAATTCATCATTTTCATCTCTAAGTGTGCATGTATCATTACAAATTGGTTCTACATTTTTAAGTGAATTAATTTCTACTTTTAAGTCCTTAATCCTAGTTTTTGATCTATTTAGGGCATTTTGAAGACATGCAATGGTTTTATAAAGTAAATCTACCCTAGGGGAGTTGCTTACCTCATCATCACTTAATGATGATTCTTCGCTTGAGGAAGAGGATGAGGACTCCTCACTTGAGCTTCCGGCTTCCTCCTCCAAGGCCATGAGAGCTAGGTTCCGAGTGGCATGACACACTTCTTCATCATCGGAAGAGTCCTCCAAGCTTAGTGTGTCCCACGTTTGTGCCACCATTGCCTCCTTCTTTTTCTTCTCCTTCTTTTCCTTCTTTTCCTTATGCTTCTTTTCTTCTCCTCCTTCTTCTTTAGTTTCAGGCAATTTGGCTTGATATGCCCTTTCTTGTTGCAACCATAACAAGTTACGTTAGATAAAGGAATTGAACTAGTTGAGGTTTTACCTTTGGAGGATTGGAACATCCTCCTCACATCTTTCTTGGTGAGTTTCCTTGATCTCCCACCAAACTTCTTGACATAATGAGTCACCTCGCTTGCCGATAGCTCATCTTCACTACTAGATGAATTTTCATCGGATTCGGATGAGGAAGACACTTCTTTCTTCTCCTTCTTCTTCTTGTCCTTCTTTCCTACAAAAAGAGCTACACCTTTCTCCTTGGACGAAGTGTTAGCTTGCTCGTGCAACTCAAATTCACAAAAAAGTTCATCTAATTTAACCAAAGAAAGATCCCTAGAGACCTTGTAGGCATCTACCATTGAAGCCCACAAGGTTGTTCTAGGAAAGGCTTGGAGTACATACCTCACAAGGTCTCGGTTGTCGACCTTCTCACCTATCACATGTAGTTCGTTGACTACTTCCTTGAAGCGACCGTGCATTTGGCTTACGGTCTCATTGGTCTTCATGGCAAAGTTTTGGAGTTGGCCTATCAAGAGGTCCCTCTTGGCTCTCCTCGTCTCCTTTGATCCTTCATTCAACTTGATGAGATTCTCCCAAAGCTCTTTAGTGGAGTTGAAAGGTTCGACTTTGGACAATTGCTCCTTTGATAGACCACATTGGAGGGTGGTCGTTGCCTTTGCATTCGCTTGCGCCTTCTTGGCCATATCCCTTGTCCAATCTTTGGTCGGTATTGGCACTCCATGTTCATCGACCGGCTTCTCAAATTCGTCTACAATGCTAAACCAGTTATCAATATCATTCATAAGGTAGTATTCCATCCTACCTTTCCAGTAGCCGAAATCGTTGTCGTCAAAGAATGGAGGCCTCGTCGTGCTATACCCCTCTTGGAAAGCCATCGTGCTCCTGTTGATTGTTAGATCTTCCGATGCGATCCGGGCTCTGATACCACTTGTAGGGGATCCTTGGATGGCTAGAGGGGGTGAATAGCCTCTTTTTGTTTTCTACAAAATGATTAGCAAAAACAAAACAAATACAATAATAATAGAAACGAAAATGCAATGCTAACGCGGAAGCTTTTACGTGGTTCAGAGATAACGCTCCTACTCCACGGTGATCCTTAAGGTGGATCAACCCAAATCAATCTTCACTAATAAGCTTTCTCTTTTACAAAACCTCCTCTTCTTACAAAAGATGAAAATGAAGATTAGAGAGGAGGAAGGGAATTAAAACACTTAGAAAGCTTAGAAAATTTCTGAGAGCTTAAGAGAATGATCAGAATATAAGCATTAGGCTCTTCTTGCTCCCCTTGGCCTCTTTTTATAGGAAAGAGCCTCTTTTTCCCGTTGGAGTTCCATCAGTCGACTGATGAATTACATCAGTCGACTGCCGTGTTGGATCGATTTGAGCGCTAGAGGGGGGGTGAATAGCGATAAGAAAAAACTTTTCGTAATCGTTCGAATTGGCACGAGTAAACGCAGCGGAAAGATAGCAATAAATAAATAAAAACACGAGGGGTTTTTACTTGGTTCGTAGCCTACGTCTACTACTCCAAGGCCCTAATGGTCCTTGACCACGCACGGAGGGCAAATAATAAACGAACTCCTTCTCGATAGAGATAGGAGTTAAGCGAATACAAAAACTCAATAAAGATTCAAGGTAGAGGGACACTCCCCCTCTCCTTGATATGATTTAAAGCTTGAAAATAAAGACAACTTATACAAAATTAAAGATTATACCGACGACTTCAAGGATTGGAGGTTGAAGCTTTAGTCGTCGTCTCGCCGTCCGTAGAGGATGTCGAGAGTCGAGTGTCGGAAGCACTTGGAAGCTTTTTAATTGATGAAAAACCCTAGGTTTGGCCCTCCTTTTATAGCCTTTAAGCCCCTCAACGAATGGGTCTTCAACCAATCACAAATGGGCACAAAACTCCTTGAAAAATGGTGATAAAGCTTGACTCCTCGAGGCTGATTTTTGACCACCGGTTGAGGCGGTTGAACGCCCGGTTGAACTGGCGGTTGAAGCTGCCGGTTGAACTGGCGGTTGAACTGCCACCACGATTTTTGACTAAAAAGGAGTTTAGCTCAAAATACAAGTGAATTGACGGCCACTTGCCGTCCGATCTCAACATAGACCTTCCATGGGAAGTCTTGGGTTGATCGTCGCCTAAGGACGCCTGTACAAAAGGACACGACCTCACTTACACTTGCACACACGAGCTTACCTCGATACTTTACTTGTCGCTTTGCTTCCGGCCTTCCACTCGATTCCTTGACTCCCTCCGAAGTAACTCGAGTGTCGCCCGACCACCGCGGCTTCCTCCGGGTGTCGCTAGCCTGCAGCTCCAACATTGAGAATTTTCTGCACACTTGATTTAGCTCGGGAGATAACAATATAAGCATAACTTTGTCTCGTTTGCTATAATCAAAACATAGGTTCGACTTAGGTGCCCGCACCAACAATCTCCCCTTTGATTTATGGAAACCCACATACAAAGTTAAGCAAGCATGAAGAATAATAATGTGCATGAGAGAAAAAGAAGATTAAGTTGGAGTAGTAAGGATTTTCTTCAAGTACTCCCCTTGAGGAAACCTCCCTGACCGAGGGTGAGTATTTGAAGAAAGACCTTAATCCTCCCACTTGAGGGTTGCTTTAAGTAATTAACATTACTTAAAATTAGCTTTAGTAAAACGTTTTAAAATTAGCTTTAGTAAAACGTTTTAGTTAAGCCCTTTCTCCCCCTTAAGTAAAACACTAACGACATAAATAAGTTAAGAATTCTCTTAACTTGGCCTTTTGTCAAAAGTTAAATAAGTTCTCAAAACCTAAAGTTAACTTTTGGTTTAAACATGAAGTAAGAGTTAAGTTATCAAAAAATTTGAAAAAATTTGAACCCTTAACTTGACCCCTTAACTTTGGCCTTTTTCTCCCCCTTTTGCCAGTATATCGAAAAGAGTAAGGGGTGTGGAAATCAAAATAATTGCTAAATTTAAAGTCCAAGCATGTTCCACATTTTTTATTAAAATAGTATATTGAAAATAAGCTCATCTATGAAATGTTCGACTCATATTTGGCTTGATTGATATGAAGGATCAACCAGTCCTGGTCGGAGTCGGTTAGTATGTATGATTATACTCCATGGTTCATAGCGATGCACTAGCTCTACATCCGGAACCAGGAGTAAGGTCCTAACATCTCACGCCCATCTACGTGGCTAAGTACACAAACACATTAGTCCTATGTGTTGTGAGATGTATTGGCTCCTTAAATCTATAGGTGCATGATATCTAAGGTATGACCTATGCTAGTTTCATGAAAAAGTAAGAAATAGTAGTAATATAATTTGCAAAACCTATTCTATTACGCACATGCCTAATTTTCGTCTCAAGAGACTAAATTCGGCTTCGGGTAGTGGTTTAGTAAATATGTCTGCTAGGTTAGACTTCGAGTCAACATATTCGAGTTGTATGGAGTCGTTGGCTACATGTTCTCGAATGAAATGGTGTTTTACCTCTATATGCTTTGTTTTTGAATGGCATATAGGGTTCTTAGTTAGATTTATCGAACTTATGTTGTTTACAAAAATTTTAGTTTTGGTGAAGTCCAACCTAAAGTCTCGGAGAGTGTGCTTCATCCAAAGAAGCTGAGTTACACACTCACCCATCGCAACGTATTCGGCTTCGGTGGTAGATAAGGCAACACAATGTTGCTTCCATCGCACCAACTCACTAGACTTGAGAGCCGAGTAGTTGACAACAACCACTCGTGCTCTTTCTATCGAGTTTACTACCGGCATAATCCGAATCGAGTAGCCGATTAGTTCGAACTCCGTAGATCTAGGGTACCAAATACCAGCGTTAAGTGTACCCTTAAGATATCTAAGGATACGCTTAACTAGGGTTAGGTGAGACTCCTTAGCACAGGTTTGAAACACGGCGCACATCGCGAATAGGATGTCGGGTCGACTCGCAGTTAAGTATAGGAGACTTCCTATCGCGCTCCTATAGTACTTTAAGTCAATGGACTTACTTTCTAGGTCTTCTCCTATGTTAACATTAATCGCCATTGGGGTGTTTATTATCTTAGCGTCTTGCATTCCAAATCTTTTAATTAACTCCTTAGTGTATTTTTGTTGATATAGGTATATACCATCCTTAGTTTGTTTAATTTGTAGACCTAAAAGAAACTTAATCGCCTTACTAAGTTCATTTCAAACTCACTTTCCATGAGTGAAACGAACTCGTTTAGTAAGAAATTTGAGTTAGAGGTTCCAAAAATTATACCGTCCTACGTAAATTTGAGCTATGAATATTTCTTTACCTAAGGTTTTTACGAAGAGAGTTGGGTCAACTAAGCCTTGGTTAAACCCTTTTGACTTGAGATGGATTGAAAGTCTTCGTACATCAAGCTCGAGGAGCTTGTTTAAGTCCATAGAGAGCTTTCTTAAGTTTTAGAACATGGTCGGGTTTATCTAGATTTTCGAATCCGGGGGGTTGGCTAACATAAACTTCTTCTTTAATGTATCCATTTAGGAATGCCGACTTAACATCCATTTGAAATAGCTTAAATCCTCGATGTGCGGCATAAGCTAGCAACATTCGAATGGATTCGAGTCTAGCTGGGGCATAGGTTTCATTCGTAATCTAAGCCTTCGACTTGATCAACCCTTTGGCGACTAACCTAGCCTTGTTTCTAACTACTTCACCTTTATCATCAAGCTTATTTCTAAACACCCACCTTGTTCCAATTGTCGTTTTGTCTTTAGGTGGTGGTACTAATTCCCACACTTCATTCCTAGTAAATTGAACTAGCTCTTCTTGCATTGCAATAATCCAATCGGGATCAAGAAGAGCTTGTTCAATTGATTTGGGTTCTATCTTTGAAATTAAGGAAATTTGACTAAGGTTCCTATAGGATGCTCTAGTTCGAACTCCTAGATTAGGATCTCCTATCACTTGATCGATAGGGTGGTTAGTCTGAATCCTAGATTGGGTTGGGTTTGTGTCACCTAATGCTTGATCAATGGGGTGACTTGGTTGAACACTAGTTTGACTCGGATCACTTGTCACTTGGTCGACAAGAGAAGTTGGTTGATGTGGATTAGACTCGATCTCAGGGTCAGAGTTAGGTCTAGTATGAGTAGGCTCGCTAATTGGGGTTGTCGGGGGTTTTGTAGGTTCGTGTCCTTCATCAAATACTACATTGATAGTCTCCTCGACTCTAAGGGTGTCGTGGTTATATACTCTATAAGCTCGGCTTGTAGTCGAGTATCCTAGAAATATTTCGGTCGTGGTTTTGGATGTAAATTTCCCTAGGTAATCCTTAGTGTTTAGAATATGTACCTTACACCCAAATACCTAAAGTACTTGATGTTAGGTATTTTATCGTGATAAATCTCACGAGGTCTTAAGGTGCCTCTTTACCATAAGGATCCTATTACGGACATAGCAAGCCGTGCTAACGGCTTCTGCCCAAAACCTATCAGGTAGGTTATATTCGTTTAACATGGTCCTAGCGGCTTCTTGTAGAGTTCGGTTTTTCCGCTCCACTAGGCCATTTTGTTGAGGGGTCCTAGGGCAAGAGAATTCATGGTGGTATCCGTTTAGGTTACAGAAGTCGGTGAACCTTTGATTTTCGAATTCACCACCATGATCGCTTCTAAGTCTTTTAACCTTAAGGTCTTTTGATTCTCGATTAATTTGAATAGATTGATTAATTGATCTAGGGTATCATTTTTATGTTTGATGAACCTAACCTGTAAACTCGAGTAGTCGTCAATTATGACTAAGCAATATTGACTTTTATTGAGTGACTTGGCTCCATGTGAATCGAATAGATCCATATGCAGGAGCTCAAGTACACTTGAGGTTCGTTCTTGGTTAGTTAACTTGTGTTGTGTCCTAGGTTGTTTTCCTTGTTGACAAGCATTACAGATTTTATTAACCAAGTTGTTGAGGTTGGGTAAACCTCTGACTAAGCCACTCTGACTCATCTTGTGGACGAGTCTTGGGTGCGAGTGACCGAGTCGTCGGTGCCACAACCATGATTCCTCTTCCTGTGTCATAAGACATTTGGCTGAGGATTTGATTAAGTTCATTGTATAAATGTTATTTGTCCTAGTTCCTTTGAGTATTGTTTTAGCTGTTTCATTTGTTTTAATTACACATTCATTTTCTAAAAATACGACTTTATAGTTATTGTCACACAATTGGCTTACGCTAAGCAGGTTATATTCAAAATTCTCTACAAGTAATACATTTTTAATAACAAAATTCGAGTTAAGCTCGATATCACCTGATCCGATGATTTTGAGTTTGCCGTTATTCCCAAAGGCTACCGATCCTTGTCGTTTGAATCGAAGCTTTGTGAATTTGAGTTGATCCCCGGTCATGTGTCGG
This sequence comes from Wurfbainia villosa, assembly GCA_025175895.1. Lineage (NCBI taxonomy): Eukaryota > Viridiplantae > Streptophyta > Magnoliopsida > Zingiberales > Zingiberaceae > Wurfbainia > Wurfbainia villosa. Next base: position 8,771,254 of record CM045999.1, on the reverse strand, counting down.
GAGCAACCACTGTCCAACATCCATTGATCCTACACACAAGGTGGTTGGATTGGATGTTAGATTTTTATTTTTAAATTGGTTGTAAGTTGTTAAACCTAGGTCATCTCACCCGAGTCTATATGATCAAGCATGTTATACTTATGTGTTTTTTGTGAGATGACTCCCAATTAAATTTATTAAGTGGATTTAGGTTTAAGTGATTTTATGTTGAGATGATTTTCAATTAAGTTGATTAAGTGGATTTAGGTCCAAGTTAGATTTGGATTTAACCCAAGGCTTGTCAAGTTTACCTTTTCAAGATCATGGCTTCCAGGTCGTGGCGAGGCACAGGGGCCTTCTTTTATCGGATCATCGACCACTTCCTTAGACAAAGCCATGTTCAAGAAAATGATGACTTGACTCACCTAAGACTATTTCCTAGTCTAACTAGTTATTTTTGAAAAGAGGCTCCCCGAGGCTCAATCTTTTCGAAGGATTTTAGTTGGTTATTTGAAAAGAGGCTCCCCGAGGCTCAATCTTTTCGAAGGATTTTTTAGTTGGTTATTTGTGTATTCCAAGTGAGTTAAAAAAAACAACAAAAAAAAACTAAGCATGCAATTTCTAAGTTAAAGCACAAACATGTTTTGTACTGGCTCCCCCTAGACGGTTGAATCGGTTCGGTCTATCCACATAGTGGATTTGGTCCTTGGGAACCCAGTACGAGTTAGATCCTAGAGTTGAAATCAAAGTGGTCTTAGGGACCCATGCTTGGACACATTTTTTATGTCTACTTACGATTGACATATACGACTTATTGGTCGTGTTTGAGCTAAACCCTAGTCCGGCCTTGTTGTACACGGCCCTTTGCGATCCAAGTAGGAGGTCAAGTCCTTTGGATCCCAAAGTAAACCTTTCCAACGTATTCCTAAGATCTTCGACTTGACTTTTCAAGAGTGAGTTCTCAACTTCAAGTTTTTCAACCCGAGTTGAGTCCTTCTCTTGAACTCGACTAGTCGAAGAGGTTAGGGAGACCTCGTGTTTGAGGAGTTTAACTTCCTCAACCAGGGTCTCGACCTTGGACTCGGACTTAGCTAACTTCCTAGACAAAAACCTAACCGTATTATGTAAAGTATTAAATAAAGTACGACTCACCTTAAGGGTATCTTTTGAACCGGATGCGTATCCGTGGCTTGACTTGAAGGTTGCTTCAGAGTCAATCATCCTCGGTTGACTCAAGTTCGGGTTCGGTCTCCGTGTCTGACTCAATTGATTTCGCCATGAAGACGTGGTCTTCGTCTTCTTCGGATGACGCTTCTTCCCATGTCGCGTTGAGGGCCTTCTTGTGCTTAGGTCCTTGGTGGTTGAGCTTGGGGCACTCGGACTTGATATGTCCAAACCTGTTACACTCATAACACCTAATATTAGAACTTTTAGGTTTACCTTGGTTGGGTCGTGGTTCGCTTTCGTCCCTTGGCTATTCTTCGAGCTAGGTTCATTCATTAGTTCGTCAATTCGGTCAACTTCTTCTTGGACTCGTCTTCCTCCTCGGTTGGTGGCTTGCTTGCGATTTTCTTCTTCTTTGATCCTGCAAATAAAGCTATACCCCTCTCGGGTTCCGAGTTGGATTGTTCATGTAATTCGAAATCGGAAAAGAGTTCATCTAACCTAATTTTAGAAAGATCCTTGGAGACCTTGTAGGCATCGACCATGGATGCCCACAAGGTAGTCCTCGGAAAAGAGTTTAGAACATACCTTATAAGGTCGCGGTTTTCGACCTTTTGCCCGATTGCGTGTAAGTTGTTGATTTATGTCCTGACACGGGCGTGGAGTTGCGCCGGATTCGTGTTCCTGCATTTTTAGTGTGTACAATTTATTGAATAACAAATCACGCTTACATACCTTGGCTTGATCCGATCCTTCGTGTAACTCGATTAGTTTAGTCCAAAGATCCTTTGCGCTTATGAAGGGGCCGACGCGATTTAACTCCTCCTTGGATAGGCCGCATTGGAGGATTTGTGTTGCCTTGACGTCGGCTTCGACTTGTCGTTTTGTTGCAACGGTCCATTGATCATAATCCAAGGAGTCACCCACTTCATTAGTCGGAAGTGTGAAACCCGTTTGGATTATGATCCACATCTCGAGTTGGGTTTTGAGAAAGCATTCCATCCGACCCTTCCAATAACGGAAGTCATCTCTGTTATAAAGCGGAGGCGGGACGGTGCTAAAACCCTCGAGATGGGCCATTGAAACAAAAGACAAAAAGAGACGAAGACAAAAGCTAGCAAAGACAAAAACTCAAAAACAAGTACCAAGACTCGCGTCTTGGATTAGTATCTTGGGAGAGAATTTAACAAACAAAATAAATAGAAATAAACAGAATTAAAAGAAAATAAATCTGTAAAAAAAGCTAGATTGGTGGTTTCACCAAATCTTAGCAACCCCGCCTCGATACCAATTGTTGGATCGATTTGAGCGCTAGAGGGTGAATAGCGATAAGAAAAACTTTTCGTAATCGTCAATTGGTACAGTAAACGCAGCGGAAAGATAGCAATAAATAAATAAAAACACGAGGGTTTTACTTGGTTCAGAGCCTCGGCTACTACTCCAAGGCCCTAATGGTCCTTGACCACACGGAGGGCAAATATTAAGCGAACTCCTTCTCGATAGAGATAGGAGTTAAGCGAATACAAAAACTCAATAAAGATTCAAGGTAGAGGACACTCTCTCCTTGATATGATTTAAAGCTTGAAAATAAAGACAACTTATACAAAATTAAAGATTATACCGACTTCAAGGATTGGAGGTTGAAGCTTTAGTCTCAGCTGTCGTAGGGATGGGAGAGTCGGAGCATATCGGAAGCACTTGGAAGCTTTTAATTGATGAAAAACCCTAGGTTTGGCCCTCCTTTTATAGCCTTTAAGCCCCTCAACGAATGGGTCTTCAACCAATCACAAATGGGCACAAAACTCCTTGAAAAATGGTGGCTGATTTTTGACCACGCGCCATCGGTTGTGGCGGTTGAATCGCCGCCGATTGAACTGGCGGTTGAATCGCCCCACGATTTTTGACTAAAAGGAGTTTAGCTCAAAATACAAGTGAATTCGCGGCCACTTGCCGTCCGATCTCAACATAGACCTTCCATGGGAAGTCTTGGGTTGGATCGTCGCCTAAGGACGCCCCCGACAAAGGACACGACCTCACTTACGCTGCACACACGAGCTTACCTCGATACTTACTTGTCGCTTTGCTTCCGGCCTTCCACTCGATTCCTTCCCTCCTCAAGTAACTCGAGTGTCGCCTGACCACCGCGCTTCCTGTCGCTAGCCTTCACCTCGATTGAGACTTTTCTGCACACTTGATTTAGCTCGTGAGATAACAATATAAGCTTAACTTTGTATCGTTTGGTATAATCAAAACATAGGTTCGACTTAGGTGCCCACTGCACCAACATGCCGTCTGACTAGCGGCAATAAATTCACGATTTGTAGTAAATCATCTTGAGGAGCCGATCGCCAATAGCTAATGTGATCCGATTGATCGCCCATACCGACCGCGAATCTACGAGCCTGTTCATGGCGATCGATCGCTCAATAATGGCGATCTACCGGCTTGTATCGAGTCACCTCGAGTCAACTATCATCGATCGGTGATAACTCGATCAGCCAGCAGCTCTCCAGGCCACTAATGCATTTTGAAGGCGATTCAGCAATGTTCCAGCTTGGCACACCCCAAGTATGACTAATTCATACTTGAAAACATACCCTATGCCTAGACTTAACCTTCTAGCTTCTCCATCAGCTTTGCACCTTTAGGATTTCTCTGAGTCCACGACTCCATCCATGCGCTTGCCTTCAAAAGCTTCCTTTGATTTCGTCATGCTTTGGGTTTCTTCTTTGCCAAAGTATACTTGGACTTTACGCTACTAAGACTACATGCTTGGACTTATGCCGCCAAGGCTTGCCTTTGGTCTTCCTTTGCCAAGGACTGCTTGGACTTTACACTGCCAAAACTACATGCTTAGACTTACGCCGCCAAGACCTTTCCTTTGACTTCTCTTTGCCAAGATCACACTTACACTTGGACTTGTCTTTTACCAAGTCTTCATACTTGGATTTTCCTGTCACTTAAACATGTTCACAATTAGGTCACAAAGCATTGCCTAATTTAGATGATTATCCAAACATCAAAACATATAAATGCTTGGGGCATTGTTGCACCAACACATTACTCTGCACTTAGTGCTTACCTCTGGTCCTCCTAACCTATCACTTAGCTTCTGGTCACCATCGAGGTTCCTCGACTCCAACAAGGTTCTCCTGGTGTCGCCCGACTACCCCAATTTCTCGTCCTGAGATTCTTCGGGTGTCGCTAACATTCAACTTAGCTTAATCATTTTCTACACACTTAACACAACTAATGAGATAACAATAATAATTTAACTTTTAACCTTTGTCATAATCAAAACATAGGTTTGATTATCTGGTGCCCCTGCACCAACACTTATATGTAAAATCAAGCATACTCTAATCTCATATAGATAAACATGGCATAGGTATATTAAAACATCAAACATATTTTAAATATTCTCCTACAACAAGCAATCTATGTCAAACAAATAAGGTGGCTCTAATACCACTTGTTAGAGATTCTGAGATCATGAACAGCGGAATAAGTGAATAAAATAATTTTTATTACATCCCAGACATCCCCTGGGGACCCGAAAAAATTGCTTTGGCATAATCACATGAAAACCCACAAAAGGAGAAGGTTATACCTTTGAGATTCTTTCGAACCCGTCGAAACAACAAGAAAGACCAACGGGCCTTGCCTCATCAGTATCCATGCCGGGATCACCTGAGACAACTCCTATAGTAGCAAGCCTTTGTCTCTGATTGGTGCTAGCCAACCGACGAAGACAAGAGAAGAGGAGAGAGGAAAGACGACTACCAAGGGAGAAACCTAAAACAACTCAACTCCAAAGATTATCAAGGGTTCTATTTATATATCTCTTGATTAGGTCATCTTAGGAGGCTTAAACGGAACATATCTTATCATAATTATCCCATAATTAAGGTAAGAACAACCCAGGAAATTTCCATGAGAGAAATCTCCAAAATCAATGAAACTGCAACACGGTTGTGTCTTACACACGGTCGGTCGTGCCAAAAAGGCACAGTAGTGCTAGGACACACGGTCGGCTGTGTGTCCTTCTGGGCACAACCCAATTTTAGGCATTTTTTGGCCAAAGCTAGGCACGACCCATGGCAAGTTAGGCACGACCATGTGAGGCTTTGTATGGTCCATTTGACTTCGTTTAGGTGTGGTATGGTCATGCTAAGTCCAACAAGGCCATAGGAGGTTCCATAGCCTCCGTTTTGCACCCCCACCTTGGTCTGGTCTGACCAGACATATCCTCTCTCATCGAGAATCTCATTATCAGACTTGTTTTACATCTCGAGATCACTTGTAGTGTGTGTGACCTAATAGGTTCCCGATTATTTTGGTCATTCATAATTAACCCCTTAATTATGAATAGATCATGAGTGGCATCTAGCAGTACATCATGACCCCCAATTGATCGGAAAGTCTAAATCGACTCCAGAACATTTTTGAACCCTTCAGCAGCTTCAGTTATTCGTGTCTTATTCCTTTCACTCATACTATACCCACTTGGTTCAGGACATGGTCTATGTGTTCATTCCCACTAGGCTGACTACGTCACACCTAGCCTAAGTTAGTTTCCTTGTCCTGTGGATTCAAGTTACTCCTACATGTTCCCAAGAAGACCATATTCTTAACATGTTTGCTCTGGCCAAAGACTTATGAGTAACAATCCTGATAAGAGGCCTAGGGTATACATCTCCTTTATCGGGAGTGGTGAATCCTCTGTGGGCTATTCAAGCACCTTCGATCACTTTGGCTCATACCCAATCATCTCGGAGTTATACCTACTATTTAGATGGTTGAGAAGAAGTCAAATTACAAGGTGTCATGATCAAGGTGACTTGAATACCTCAAGTCTAAGGAAGCTCACACTCAAGATGCAATGAACGACATATAGAATCATATAAAGTCTCATAGCAGGTCACTCTAATGAACTAGTTACCATAACTAGCATCCACATGTTCACTCTCAGTATCTCTATGCTTCCATTCAGTGAGTACTGAATGCTTAGTTAAACTAAGGAGCATAACATGTGCTAGTCTCACAGAATTAATGATGTTCAATCTCATCAATTCATCAACTAGGGATAGTTTCAATACTTGTATATTTTCACATGATGAGATACTCACTAATTATGAGCCAATCACAATTTCTCTCATGCTATGCATTGTATTGTAGACTTCAGTACATGAGTTTAAGATCCAATCAAATACATAGATAATGTATACTCAAATAGTGAATTTTACTAATAACTTCTAAGACGATTGTCTTAGGACACCTCTTAATTATATCAGAGGATGTGAGGTTGATGGAGGTGGTTAGAAGGCATAAATCTAGGCTAAGGGTGATTGATCAAGTATAAGGGAGCTATACTTAGGTTAAACCTCATGTTTAAGATTTATCAATCGGCGGCGATCGTCGTAACGATCACGGGCGATCGGCCGACGGGCGACGGTCGGCGGGCGACGGTCGGCGGGCGACGATCGACGGGCGACGATCGGCAGGCGACGATCGACCGACTACGGCCAACGAGCGACGGTAGACAACAACAGGCAACAACTGATCGATGGGATTGAAACCCAAATCCACCCCTTGGGGTGGGTTTTGTTGATTCCCAAATAATTAGAAATGATTCCTAAATCTCATTTCCAAACCCATTAACCAAACACTCTATATGATTCTCATTCCCTCATTCCAAATCCATCAACCAAATGCCACCTCATTTCTTTATAAAAATAGGGTGTGGTAATAAGCTTACTACCCCTTGGAAGTTAAAGCACAAATAAAGACAATGATACCAACAAGAAGTTTGCTAGAAGTGAAGCGCATTGTCGGACCAGTACATTGTCACATCATTGAGGCTTTCATGCAAAACAAGAGTAGAAGATGTCTTTGGATTGATTTGTACTACTTGAATTGATGTCAATGTGATGATTAAAAGTTTCTACTCAACCTTCTTTTATAGAGTTCGATCACTCAGAAGCTATTCTGACATCCCCAGAATGACTTCGATCTAGTCTGAATCACTCGGATTTCATCCACTTTCGGTTGCTTGAACCCTACCGGGCACCCAGATGCTAACGTGTCCAATTCTCATAAAACTTTGATATGTCCAATTCAACTGCGACTTATCTCCCTCCAATCACCTTAACTCGATCATTCTGGTTGCTTGGATCTGATGTGACAAACAGCATGGCTAGCCCATTTTCATGTGTCGTATCACACTGAATCTTGACTGAATTTGGATTTGACTTAAATTTGGACTCCAATTGCCTAGAACCACTCCGATCGCCCATACCTCCGGTTGCTTAGAACCAATCAAGTCGCTTGAATTCCTATAATTCTACAATTTGAATTATTAAGTTATGCATCACAGTGTTAGCACATAATATTATAGTTTAAACAGTTGAACTCTTAGTCAGATCATCACCTAAGGTTGTACCCATGACGAGGACTCCTTATTCATTCTTCTTTCCAAAAGAACCTCTTCACTCTAAGAGCTTAACTTACTTATTGTTTGCTAAATATTCAATCCTCTAGACTTATTTGAGCTTCCTCTGGTTAACATCCGATCACTTGACTCGTCAGGGCTTCCTTCAATCCAATGTTCAGTCCTTGCTGACCCATCAAATCTGTCTTGATAGATGTTCGATCTATTAACCCATCTAGTCTTTCATGTCTGGTGTTCTTGATTTGCATAGTCTTTTACGACCTAGTATCTAATCCAGCTGACCTACTATAATTTTCACTTATCAAGTATTCAGTCAGCTTGACTAAATTGGGCTTTTCTAGTTGAGTTACCATCATATTTGATCAAGTCATTAGATCAAAACAAGACTTTCTTTTGAATCTTTGCCAATATTAAGACTCAAGTTCGATTATATGGTGCTTCCTACACCAACATAATCCAATGAAGTTATCTAACTTTTCCTTGTAGTTGATTGGAACATTTCCAATAGAGGTCGAGGGGGTCATCATGTGTTGAACACATTGCTTCCCAACACTCTTTGTAGCCATCTCAGCATGTCAAAGTCTATTTTAAAATTGTTAGGAAATCTTGCTTCTCAAGATTGTTGTCGGAGTTACAGGCAATCTGAATTAAAATTACAAAAATCAAATCAAAGATATCTACTTCAATGACCTTTGTCACGTTGTGCAACTGAGAAGTTTAGAGTTTGTTTGAGTATCAAGCCTTGCCAAAACCTAAGCCTAAGTGGGTCGCCTGAGTGTGATGTTCTAATTCAAATTGCTCGAGTGCCAAGTACTACTTGAGCTTGAGTGGGTCACACCAAGTGTCGAGTTCTAGCCGAACACGAGCAAGTCACTCGAGTGTCGAGTTGATAGGGTAGTCGACTGTCAAGTGCTAAGTCAACTAAGTGTTAGGGCAATCAACCCATGTATGTTGTGATTTTGATGTGTATGCCAAAGGTTTAAGTTAGGTTGTTTATGGATTTGATATGTGTGTTGAAGTCATGCAGGACTTAGTAATTCATACAGGAGTTAGCTTGATGATAGCATTGGTGGGTTCACCATCTCATGACTCGGTCCTTGAGTCGATGAAGGATGGTATTGTGAAAATCGTGTGCTTGGTGCATCCGAGGGACTTCCGGACGAGGAGCTTTGGAGTGAAGCCAAAGGAAGTAGACTTCAGGGCGAGATGCGAAGGATGGCATTGCGAAGTCATACGTTTGGTGCATCCGGGGGACGTTGCCGGACGAAGAGAACTTCGGCGAGGGACTTCAAGGGAGATGAGAGAATGAGCGAAATGTAACGTAGCTCATAGGTGAACTTGGCCAAATGGCTAAGTCAAGTGTCGGATGCTCAACCAAGTGGGTTGAGGTTTTACCCGACCATCGGATGCTCAAACAAGTCTCTTGTTTGAGGTTTATTCGGCACCAGTCGACTGCTGGAGTTCGCACGGGCACAGAAGCACTCGTAGATGATTGATCAGTCATCTACGAGGTCATCAGTCGACTGATGAAGTCATCAGTCGACTGCCAAGGTTTCTGTTGGACGGTGACGATCGCGGATCAGATGTCGTCAGAAGCCATTGCAAAGGCGGCAGTCGACTGCTACCATGCAGCAGTTGACTGATAAAACCTCAACAGGAAGAATTCGCCCCTCTCTATAAAAAGAGAGGGTGTGCTCTTTGGGGAGGTTAATCTTCATGCTCCCAAGTATCCCCTAAGTGTCCTACACGAGTTCTACTCCTTCTCCTTGCATTTCTTTCAATCATATTATAAGAAAGAGTGTTGTGTTGTAAGAAGGGTTACCTCCACCTTGCTTGGGAAAAAGGAGAGATCTAGTGGATTCGGTTAGGAGTGATTCACCTGGAACGAATCGGGTCATAGATTAGCGTCAAGGGCCATGAACCACATTACACACTTGTGTTTGAGTTTGTATCCTCTTCTTTCTCTTGTGTTTTGTTTAATTGTTGTGTTTAGCTATATTTCCGCTGCGCTAACCTGATCGTAGACAATCAATAAGTGATCAATCTCCATCATCTATGATCAAGAGGCTATTCACCCCCCTCTAGCTGGCCATCGATCCTCCAACAAGTGGTATCAGAGCAAGGAGCTTGTCGCGGACTAATCGCTAACACAAGCACGACAAGAGATGGCCGACTCTAACATTCATCCGCCTAAATTCGAAGGAGAATTTGCTTTGTGGAAAAAACGAATGGAGGTATTCTTTGAAACTAATTTCGATATAATGATTATTATGGAAAATGGTTTTGAGTTACCTAGGGACGAAGAGGGTGAACCAATTGAAAAGTCAAGGTGGACAAAGAAGCAAAGAGAGGAGCACTTGGCGAATTCAAAGGCAAAACATCAGCTATTCAATGTGCTTCCTCAACAAGAGATAAACTGAATAGGAGAATGTGCAAGTGCCAAGGAGATGTGAAAGAAGCTATTGGAGCTTCATGAAGGCACATTCGAAGCCAAGCTAGTAAGAAGGGACCTCCTCCGCTCTCAATTAAGCAATATCAAATTAGATAAGGGGGAAAAGGTACTCTCACTTCATTTATGTTTTAAGAAAATAATAACTGATTTATCAAGTGTAGGTGAAAAACTCTCCAACCGGGACATGATCATGAAGGTCATAGATGTATTTCCCCGATCATCTAAGTGGAGCTCCATGGTGGACTCTTTTTACATCTCCAAGAATCTAGAGGTAAGTACTCTAGAAGAATTCTTTTCTACCATGGAATTACATGAAACTAGGCTTGTAGGCATAATTGAAGAACCAAGCATAAAGCCAAAGGGAATAGCACTAATGGCCGACAAGAAAAAGAAGAAGAAGAAGGATACGCCACCCTCCTCATCCAATGAAGATTCATCTTCCTCCTCCATGGATAGTAATAAGAAGCCTATATGGTAAGAAAGGTGAGACGTGCATTAAAAAGATTTAAATTTAATAAATCTCATGATAGTGGAAAAGGCCAAGGAGAAAGATTATTTGTTATAATTTCCAAGGAGAGGAACACATGAGGGATGATTGTCCCCTCTTGAACAAAAGCAAGAAAGAAAGAAGAAAGAAAGAAGACAAGAAGAAGGGGAGCAAGAAGAAGGAAGAAGAAAGAGAATCAAAAGAAAAAGAGAAGGCTAAAGCCCACAACCTTAAAGCTGTGATATGGGATGATCCATCCTCATCGAAAGAAGAGGAAGTCTTCACGGGCCTCGCACTAATGGGGATAGATGACTTGAACTCCACCTCTTCGGAAAAAGGAGAAACAAGCTCAAGTGAAGAGAAGAGCTCGAGTGAAGGGGGAGCCTCATCATCATCATCGGAAGGGGATTGGGTAAGCAAGGTAACGAAACTCCCTCTAATGATGTAGTTTCTATGATTACTATCCTAACTAAGGATTTATTTGTAGGGGATCGATTGGACGCTAGAGGGGGGTGAATAGCACATGCTAGTACCGATGATGGAATTTGATCATGATCGCGTCTACAAATCGTGTTAACGCAGCGGAATAATAATAATAAAAGCAATAACATGAAACACAATCACAAACACAAGATGTTTAACGTGGTTCGGAACCGAACGGTTCCTACCCCACGGATCGAGCTCTAAAGAGCTCTAGCGACGCCAATGCAATCACTAATCACAAATACTCCTTCTCGACACAAGTCGGAGGCGGAGAAACCTCATACAAAAGATTACAACAATAATCTAAATGGATACAAGCAATTACAATAATGAAATACAATGCAAGTAAAGAAAACTACTTTACAATTGCTCTTTGAATGCTTGATCGCTTGGTGGCTTGATATCAACTTGGAGACCCTAATTTGCAGCAGCAAATCGCCCCAAATGCTCTCAAGAAACCATCCCTTTTTCCTCCTTCATGAGATCCTTATAAAGCTTCAACCTGTGCTGGAAAAAGTCAATCAGTCGACTGGTCAGGACCATCAGTCGACTGATGCTACTGTTGTCGTGAGACAACGGCTAGATCCACGCTGGATAAGTCCAACGGATCCATGATCAGTCGACTGATAATGACCATCAGTCGACTGATCAAGCCTCCACTCGACTGCTGGCTGCAACAGTCGAGTGAGACCCCATTCTGTGGCCGAAACACCGAGCATCAGTCGACTGACCACTGTTGGATCGAAGCGGATCGCTATAGGGGGGGGTGAATAGCGATAAAAACTTTTCTTTTAAAACGTTCGATAGACAATTAAATGCAGCGGAAATGTAAATAAAACCTAAAAGAGACAAATAGTTTTTTTACTTGGTTCATAGCCTTCGGCTACTACTCCAAGGCCCTAACGGTCCTAGACCATGTACGGAGGGCAATTCACTAAAACACTCCTCCTCGTTGGAGGTAGGAGTTTTACGATTACAAAAGCCTTCGAAGCAAAAAGATAGAGAGACAAACCCTCTCTTCTATTAAAGTAAAATGCAACGAAAAACCTCGATTGAAAATAATTGCAATATTGAAAGCAATAACAAATTAAGATTATACCAACAACTAAACAAAAGAAACTTTAAGCTAGGGTTGTTGGCAGCACTTCGTTGTTGTAGAGTCGTTGAGAGTCGGAGAGTTGCAGGTATGTGAGGCTTTTGAGCACTTAGAATTCTTATGAAAACCCTAGGTTAGGACCTCCTTTATAGCCTTTGAGCCCCTTTTCGAGAGGAACCCTAGCCAATCATATTTGAGCACCATTCCCTTGAAATTTGGTGATAAACCTTGACTCCTCGGTGATCCTTTGACAATCGATGGCCATCACCCGATCATCACGGCAAGATCATCGAGTGCTAGCCGTAATCACCGTGATGGACGCAATCGAGTCCTTCAAGTTGGCAATGATCATCTTGGGCCGCAAGGCAATGTTAGCTTAAAGAAAACATTATTTCGACGGTCATCGACCGTTCGATCTCGACCTAGACCACCTATGAGATGTATTGGGTCGGATCTACGCTTAAGTCTTTCCCCGTAACGAGGATACGACCTTACTTACACTCGCACACACGAGCTTACCTCGATACTTACGTGTTGCTTTTGCTTCTGGCCTTCCACTCAATTCCTTCGGCTCCCTCCGAAGTCACTTGAGTGTCGCCCGACCACCGCGGCTTCCTCCGGGTGTCGCTAGCCTTAAGCTCCAGCTATAGCAATTTTCTGCACACTCGATTTAGCTCGTGAGATAACAACATGAGCTTAACTTTGTATCGTTTGCTATAATCAAAACTCAGGTTTGACTTAGGTGTCTACTGCACCAACAATCTCCCCCTTTTTGATTTATGGCAAACCCACATACAAAGTTAAGAAAAAAAACAAATTAAGTGCATTAAGTAAAATGAGCAAGAGATATGCATGAATGTGTAGGAGTATAAAAACTCTTTTTCAAGTGCTCCCCCTTGAGGAATCCTCCCCCTTGACCGAGGGTGAGTACCTGAGAAAGAGTTTTAACTTTCCCCCTTGATATTTGCTACTAAAAAAAGAATTAAGTAACTAAAATTACTTAATATTGGCCATAGTATTTAAAATAAGTTTTAAGTTAAGAAAATGATTTCTTAACCTTGGCCTTTACTTTCGTTTTGTTAACAAGTTAACTTAAAGTTAAGTAAATTATTTGTTAACAAAAATAAGTTAACTAAATATGTTTAAGTTAAGCCTTAACTTGTTTTGTTAACTTAAAGTTAAGTAAGCCTTGGCCAAAAAAAAAAAAATCGATCCCTTAACTTTGGCCTTTTTCTCCCCCTTTTGCCATATATCGAAAAAAGCGAGGGTGTGTGTGGAATAAGTATTAATTTTAAAGTCCAAGCATGTTCCACATTATTTCAAAAATAATATACTGAAAATAATTTTATCTATAAAATGTTCGACTTATATTTGGCTTGATTGATATGAAAGATCAACCAGTCCTGGTCAGAGTCGGTTAGTATGTATGATTATACTCCGTGGTTCATAGCGATGCACTAGCTCTACATCTGGAACCAGGAGTAGGGTCCTAACATCTCACACCCATCTACGTGGCTAAGTACACAAACACATTAGTCCTATGTGTTGTGAGATGTACTGGCTCCTTAAATCTATAGGTGCATGATATCTAAGGTATGTCCTATGCTAGTTCCATCAAAATGAAAATTAAGAAATAGTAGTAAGAAAATATAGTTTGCAAGTTCCTATTCTATTACGCACATGCCCAACTTTCGTCTTAATAGACTAAATTCGGCTTCGGGTAGGGGTTTAGTAAATAGGTCTGCTAGGTTAGACTTCGATTCGACGTACTCGAGTCGTATGGCTCCGTTTGCCACATGTTCTCGAATGAAATGGTGTTTGACTTCTATATGTTTGGTCCTAGAGTGACATATCGGATTCTTTGTAAGATTAATTGAACTAATGTTATCTACGTGAAGTTTAGTATTCGTAAAGTCTAACTTAAAGTCGCGGAGAGTGTGCTTCATCCAAAGAAGCTGAGTGACACACTCACCCATCGCGATGTATTCGGCTTCGGTGGTAGATAAGGCAACGGAATATTGCTTCCTACTGCACCAACTCACTAGACTCGAGCCGAGTAGTTGACAACAACCACTCGTGCTTTTTCTGTCAAGTTTACTACCAGCATAATCCGAATCGGAGTAGCCGATTAGTTTGAACTCGGTAGATCTAGGATACCAAATACCGACATTAAGTGTACCCTTTAGATATCTAAGGATACGCTTAACTAGGGTTAGGTGAGACTCCTTGGCACAGGTTTGAAACCTGGCGCACATACTTACTGCAAATAAGATATCAGGTCGGCTTGCAATTAAGTAAAGGAGACTCCCTATTACGCTCCTATAGTATTTTAAGTCAATGGACTTACTTTCTAGGTCTTCTCCTATGTTAACATTAATCGCCATTGGGGTGTTTATTATCTTAGCGTCTTGCATTCCAAATCTTTTAATTAACTCCTTAGTGTATTTTTGTTGATATAGGTATATACCATCCTTAGTTTGTTTAATTTGTAGACCTAAAAAGAAACTTAACTCGCCTACCAAGTTCATTTCGAACTCACTTTCCATGAGTGAAACGAACTCGCTTAGTAAGGCCGAGTTAGAGGTTCCAAAAATTATATCGCCTACGTAAATTTGAGCTATGAATATTTCTTTACCTAAGGTTTTTACGAAGAGAGTTGGGTCAACTAAGCCTTGGTTAAACCCTTTTGACTTAAGATGGATTGAAAGTCTCGCATCAAGCTCGAGGAGCTTGTTTAAGTCCATAGAGAGCTTTCTTAAGTTTTAGAACATGGTCGGGTTTATCTAGATTTTCAATTCGGGGTTGGCTAACATAAACTTCTTCTTTAATGTATCCATTTAGGAATGCCGACTTAACATCCATTTGAAACAGCTTAAATCCTCGATGTGCGGCATAAGCTAGCAACATTCGAATGGATTCGAGTCTAGCTACTGGGGCATAGGTTTCGTCGTAATCTAAGCCTTCGACTTGACTAAACTCTTTGGCAACTAACCTAGCCTTGTTTCTAACTACTTCACCTTTATCATCAAGCTTATTTCGAAACACCCACCTTGTTCCAATTATCGTTTTGTCTTTAGGTGGTGGTACTAATTCCCACACTTCATTCCTAGTAAATTGAGCTAGCTCTTCTTGCATTGCAATAATCCAATCGGGATCAAGAAGAGCTTGTTCAATTGATTTGGGTTCTATCTTTGAAATTAAGGAAATTTGACTAAGGTTCCTATAGGATGCTCTAGTTTGAACTCCTAGATTAGGATCTCCTATCACTTAATCGATAGGGTGGTTAGTCTGAATCCTAGATTGGGTTGGGTTTGTGTCACCTAATGCTTGATCAATTGAGTGACTTGGTTGAACACTAGTTTGACTGGATCACTTGTCACTTGGTCGACGAGAGAGGTTGGTTGATGTGGATTAGACTCGATCTCAGGGTCGGAGATGAGTTTGGTATCAGTGGGCTCAACACTTGGGGTCATTAAGGGTTTTGTAGGTTCGGGTACTTCATCGAACACTACATTAATAGTCTCTTCGACTTTAAGGGTATCGTGGTTATATACCCTATAGGCCCTACTCGTGGTTGAGTATCCTAAGAAGATTCCAGTGGAGGTTTTGGATTCGAATTTCCCTAGGTGGTTCTTAGTGTTTAAGATATGTACTTTACATCCAAATACCCTAAAGTACTTGATGTTGGGTACTTTATTGTGATAAATCTTGTACGAGGTCTTAAGGTGCCTCTTTACCATAAGGATCCTATTCTGGACATAGCAAGCCGTGCTAACGGCTTCTGCCCAAAACCTATCAGGTAGGTCGTATTCGTTCAACATGGTCCTAGCGGCTTCTTGTAGAGTTCGGTTTTTCCGCTCCACTAGACTATTTTGTTGAGGGGTCCTAGGGCATGAGAATTCATGGTGGTATCCGTTTAGGTTACAGAAGTCGGTGAACCTTTGATTTTCGAATTCACCTGTTGGGTTTCCGGCACCGCGGCGTGTGTGTGTTCGATCATGTTTCGTAAACATGAGCACAGCGGAAGCAATAAAAATAATAAATACTCCTATTTATTACAACACACGCATGCTATTACAACAAGTGTAGACATAACCGTAAATTAAAATTGCAATAAAAGGAAATTAAACTACGTTATACCTGATGACGTAGCGGAACGGCATCAACCGAACGATCCTCGTAAGAATCGCTCTATCCGATCCACGCCGAGCTCCTCGATGACTTCGCTTAAGTCACGAGCTTCGCTTTCGTGACGGGTTACTAGCCTCGTGTTGAAGACGACGTGATCGAGATGATCACGATCCAATCCAAATTCGATCCAAAACGAAGTTCTCAAAACTCGCTTCTCCGAGAGGTATTCACAACCGCTTGACGAATCCTTCGCCCTCCACTCAGAGGATTACCGAGATCAAATCCGGTAAGTTAGCCGCTGTCGAGCACTAACCGCCGCCCAAACGACGCCCGACGAGGAGAGAAGCTGTCCAGAAAACTGGACAGCTTGGTGGAGGAGTAGGCGCCGCCAAAACAAGGAGAGAAAAAGCCTCACCTTGATGCCAAACCTATAGGAGATCACCGAGGGTCGCCGGAGGTTCACTAAGGAGCCAGACGGCAGACAATCAGGTTGGGCGGCAAGGAGGTTAGGGCGCACAACCAAAGCTGGGCGGCAACTCGGAGGCTAGGGTTTTGATTTTGGATTAGGTTTAACAATCCCTTAAGCCCACTTTTATAGAGAGAACTAATTTCTTAATGGTTAATGGATCATATCCATAAAGCCCGCTAACCCGCCTCCATTAAGATAAGTTAAAATAAACCAAACCATGATGGTTTATTTTAAGTTAAAACGAACAACCAACTTTTGGTTCATTCGCTTAAAATAAACCAAACCCTTTGGTTTATTCTCATCCATTGGATTAGAACCAAACCATTTTGGTCCATCCATTATGTCTTCATAAGACACGCCCATCCACGCTCCATTGCGATCAAACAATTTCATGCTCGCTTATGTTTGGTCCAACCAAACATAGTTTCTCTCGGCCGAGAATCCCATTCTCAAGCTCGCTTTAAATCCTTTGGATTACACTCAGGTGCGTGTGACCAAATAGGTTCTCGCTTTATGTTGGCCGCCTATAATTAACCATTAATTATAGAACGATCATGAGTGGCACCTAGTAGTACATCATGATCCCCAATTAACCAAAAGATCAACTGATCCGTAACTATTTCTAAAAACCCTTCAAGAGTTCGAATGAATCGTGCCCCATTCCTTCACTCATCTTATACCCACTTGGTTCAGTGACATGGTCTATTGTGTCACCTCACTAGGTCGACTACGCCACACCTAGCCCAAGTATCATTTCCTCGCCCCTACGGATTCTAGTTACTCCACATGTATCAAGAGTACTTTACTCTAAACATGTAATGCTTTGGCCAAAGACTTTAGTAACAATCCGACGAGAGGCCATGGGTATACATCTCCTCGCAAGGAGTGGTGAATCCTTTATAGGCTATTCAAACACCTTCGATCACTGACTTATACCCAATCATCTCGGTCCACATCTCCTGAGATGTTTGCTTAAGATGTCAAAGCATAAGGTCCCATGATCAAGATGACTTGAATACCGCAAGTCAAAGGAACATCGCACTTAAGCCAAGAAGAACTTCATCGACATATCTATATATGCAGAGAACCATATGAAGTCTTACTACTGGTCACTCCAATGAACTAGTTACCATAACTAGCATCCACGATTAACTCCGACATCACTATGTCTCCACCAAAGCTGAGAATCACCGCTTGATACACCAAGGAGTATACTTAGTCTCCGTAATCGATGGTGTCCAAATCCATCAATTCATCGACTAGGATAATTCCGATACATCACAATTACACATGTAGAGATACTCACTAGTTGTGATCCAATCACAAATTCTCTCATGTGAATCGATCGTGACATTCAAGAAATGAGTTTAAGATCCAATCAAATACATAAAACATGTATACTCAAATAGTGAATCTTCATTTATCATATAAATGGTTCATACATAAGGCATTGCCTTAGGACATCTCTCATATATTACTAACAGACTCCCACTTGGCCTAATGCCAATCGCTACGTATCCAATACCATAAGCTCTAACATGACCTCAAACTTACTGAGGTAATGCTTTAGTCAAAGGATCCGCTAAGTTCCTTTCAAAGGGGAATTTTCTCGATTTGTATTTCGCTCCTACTTATGATCTCTCCGATACTAATACATGTTTGGATCATCGATGAGACCACATCAAGTTCATAGATGAACTACTTGATCCAAACCGCCTCTTTGTCGCCTAAAGCCGCAACGATATTCTCGCCTTAGTGGCGTAATCCGCTATAGTGTCAAGCTTGGAACCTTTCCAACTTATCGCGCCCCATTCTAGGTGAATACATACCTGATCGAGACATGGAATCATCCTTGTCTCTCAGAGTCGCATCCGTGATACCCACGTATCACCATGTACCCTTCTCCATATATTAGGAACACATCCTTAGTTCTTCTCAAGTACTTAAGGATCGCTCTTAATACCACCCAATGATCCATTCCTCGATCGACCGTATCTTCTCGTGACACTCGTGAGCATACGATACATCGGGCCTCAGACATAACATAGCATACATGATAGATCCTATTGCGGATGCATAGGAATCTTACTCATGCAAATCCTCTCGCCTTCAGGCGCGACACATAGACTTCGAAAGGTGTACCCCATGCCCGATGGGTAAGAAACCTTTCTTGGATTCCGACATGCTAAACCTCCTATATATGTAGATCGCGAAAGACCAAGCAAACTGCTTCGATCTATCTCTATAGATCTTAATCCCAAGGATGTAGGTTGCTTCTCCCGTGTCTTTCATGGAGAATGTCTTGATAACCAAACCTTAATCGATCAGAAGATTGACACATCGCTTCTATAAGTAATATGTCATCGATATATAATACTAGGAACACGATCGCACTCCCACTAACCTTCTTGTACACACAAGGTTCGTCGATTTTGTGAGAAATCAAACTTTTGATCGTCTCATCAAAACGGATATTCCAGCCTCGGATGCTTGCTTCAATCCATAAATGGATCGCCGCAATTTGCATACCTTGGTTTTATCAACCGATGTGAAACCCTCAGTTGTATCATATACACGCCCTCGAAGGTGTTTCCATTAAGGAAAGCCGCTACATCCATCCGCCATATCTCATAATCATAATGAGCCGCTATGGCCGAGCATCCGAATGGATTTAAGATAGCTACAAAGTAATAGGTTTCGGCCATAATCAACACCTTGTTTTTGACGCATATCCTTCGCCACCAATCTAGCCTTATAGGTAATCACATTAATCCATGTCGGTTTTCTTCTTGAAAACCCACTTGCACCCTATAGGCTTTATGCCTTCAGTGGGTCAACCAAGTTCCAAACTTGGTTTTCATACATGGAATCCATTTCCGACTTCATGGCACCAAGCCACTTATCCCTTTCGAACTTGTCAAGACTTCTTCATAACTGTAGGCTCTCATCATCAATGAGTAACACGCTCGCTCGATTCACTTACGAGAATCCATATCTCTCGTGAATATTGCGTGTTCTACCGTGATCTACAAGATGTGGTGTTACAATAGGTCCAAATTGATTGCTCATCACTATGAGTTGTCGTCAGGCTTCACCGTATCTCATCAATGTCTATTTGAGTCTCTCGAGCCTCCTCAAGCTCGACGACACTCCCAATCGCTTTCTTGCAAGAGAAACTCTTCTCTAGAAACAAAGATGCCTTGAAACAAACACCTTTGTTCCACAGATGATAGAATTGGTAACCCCTTGTTTCCTTAGGGTATCCAATAAATAGACATTTATCGACTTAGCATCCATTTGTCCGATACATACCCGCTTCACATAAGCAGATAACCCCATATCTTCAAGTAAGATACATGAGGTTTCTTACTATTCCATATCTCATATGGAGTAGTTGAGACTACCTGTAGGCATTCTCGCTTAACAAGTAAACAAATGTCTCAAGTGCATAGCCCCAAAAGGACTTGGGAAGAGTCGCATGATTCATCATTGACCTGACCATGTCCAACAAGGTCCGGTTACGCCTCTCAGATACACCATTATGCTGTGGTGTATAGGGCGGAGTCCATTGAGACAATATGCCATTATCTCTTAGATAATCAAGAAACTCTTGACTTAAGTATTCACCACCTCGATCCGATCGAAGTATTTTAATACTCTTGTCATGTTGTTTCTCTACTTCATTTCTGAATTCTTTGAACCTTTCAAAGGCTTCAGACTTGTGTTTCATCAAGAACACATACCCAAACCGTGAGTGATCATCGGTGAAGGTAATGAAGTAGCTATAGCCTCCTAAAGCTTGAGTTGACATAGGTACACATACATCAGTATGTATTAGACCTAGTAACTCTCCCACTCGTTCACCTTTTCCAGTAAAAGGTAACTTAGTCATCTTGCCTTTTAAGCATGATTCGCATGTATCGTATGAATCCAATTCAAACGATTCCAGAATTCCACATCGGTGTAATTCGGACATGCGTTTCTTGCTTACATGGCCAAGATGACAATGCCACATATAGGAGTCTATTTGATTATCCTTTCGAGCACGCGTGTTGCTCGCTTCGATATTGAAAATGTCACTGGATACGTCCAACGTATAAACACCATTGCTTAAAGTTCCAATCCCATAAAGAACTCCATTCAAAGTTATGTAACAACAATTGTTACTAAAAGTCAAATGGAACCCATTTCTATTTAGACAAGAAATAGATATGATGTTCTTTATCAACGAAGGAACATAAAAGCAATTGTCCAGTTTTAAGACAAGTCCTACAGGGAGTTTCAACAAATACGCTCACGGGGCGAAAAAAAGAACCGCTGCTCCATTCCCAACACGTAAATTTGACTCTCCTCGACGAGTCTTCTTCTATTCCTTAGCCCATGTATGTCATTACATATATGTGAGCCACACCCAGTATCAAATACCCAAGTGTCTGAGGAAATAGAATGGCAATCAATAAAGAAGATTTCTGAAGAAGATGGGGCATCCGATGCCTTATCCTTCTTCACGGACTCAAGATAAATCTTGCACTTTCTTCGCAAATGGCTCTCCTTGCCATAATGATGGCAAGTTTCCTTTTGTGCTAGTTCTACCTTCTTAGCACTTCTCTTCTTTCCCTGCTGTTCCTTTGACTTCCTCTTAGAACCTTTCTTGAGGAATCAACTATGACAGTCCCTGCTCATGCTTCTCGAGAAGACTCCACGGTCTTGACATATTGGCGATACCACAGATGAACCTCCTAGCATCTCGAGAGGTGAAGAGGGCTTTGAGACTTGAACCTTTGAATCTCACTTGCTCATCAACCAACTCACAAAGATGAAGGACTACGATATGAGCATCCATATGCTCATGCTTGCTTCGTAGCTTGGGTTCCATCGTGGCTAGCATGATGCAACTCATTTGTTGAGAATCACTCACATGTTTACGATAGGCCAACAATTGGTCGAGTTGCATCGTCACTAGGACAGCGGAAGAGCGCTTGAGGACATTTGCAAGCTTTTCAACCTTGAGAACAATTCTCAAGCTTCTAAGCGATCCATGAAGCTCGGCCCGATCAATTTATTTGAATCGAAATGGAGCAAATTCAAAGACATCATGATCAATAATCTTAGAAATACAAAAAGCGAGCATATATGAGAAAATGATTTTAAAATGCATCAATATACATTTATAAATCCCATTCATTTTTGAATTTCAAAACCCCAAAATCACTTGGAGATCGTAGGTCCATCTCGAATGGGTGATATCCATCATAGTTATGAACAACCTTGGAGAGAGTCCAACAAGCCATTCATAACTCGGACGGTGAGTATCATCTATACGATTGCATATCCCGTATATGCAACTATCACAATGTGCTATCAACTAATTGAATGTTCACACATACATCGGGTTGTTAACACATTAACAAGTATGCATCATATGCATAGCACCCAACTTCACCTCCCTTTACATCGACCTTGAGAGAGTCCAACAAGCCGATGCTCCAGTTTAAAGCCACCCCATTAATCGGGACATAATTTTAATATGGTTAGAGCGCATTCAACCAATTAGCCCAGCTTGGAGAGAGTCCAACAACCAAAGCTAACGATTGACCTCTGTCTCTTACCATATTAGTATTAAACTATTCCATGGTTTGAACATATTCAGGTTCGAGCCGGGCTTGGAAAGTCCAACAACCCAAACAAGAAAGCAGAACTCTGGTTCTAACCATATTAATGGAAGGTGTAGGCTTTAATATTGATTAAGGGTTTTATGTCTCATCCTCTTTGCATGCAAATAACTATTATCTACATGGCATGGCATACATGGCATACATCTACATGTCACGACACGCATGGCATAATGTTATGCATCTAATGCAATTACATGGCATACAATTATGTCATGTATATAATTTCCTTATATGTCATAACTATTTATGGAAATAAAATATGTTTAAGATTTGATTCTCCAAATCAAATCATAATTAAATTAGAAACAAATTTCCAAATCTAATCACATATTTTATTCATGGAATTATTTGATTAAGGAAAATCTATTTAGGAAACCAATTTCCTAAATCATTAAAACTACTTATGGAAATAAAATATTTTAAGATTTGATTTCCCAAATCAAATCATGATTAAATTAGGAAACAAATTTCAGAATCTAATCAAATATTTTATTTATGGAAAATATCAATTTCCATAAATACTTCCAACTTTCAAAAGTGGAAGATTTCCATAAATACTTCTAGACTTTCCAAAATTGAAAAATTTCCATAAATACTTCTAAATTTCCAAAATTAGAAAATTTCAGAAATACATTATGACTATCATAAAACCATTTTTACGATTATGTCGAAACACAACTTTGGGCTCTGATACCCTTTGTTGGGTTAAGATCACAAGCGCAGTGTGTTCGATCATGTTTCGTAAACATGAGCACAGCGGAAGCAATAAAAATAATAAATCTATATTTATTACAACACACACAACACACGCATGCTATTACAACAAGTGTAGACATAACCGTAAATTAAAATTACAATAAAAGGAAATTAAACTACGTTATACCTTCCGTATGACGTGTAGCGGGAACGGCATCAACCGGAACGATCCTCGTAAGAATCGTCTCTATCCGTATCCACGCCGAGCTCCTCGGGATGACTTCGCTAAGTCACGAGCTTCGTTTTCGTACGGGTTACTAGCCTCGTGTTGAAGACGACGTGATCGAGAGATGATCACGATCCGAATCCAAATTCGGATCCAAAACGAGTTCTCAAAACTCGCTTCTCCGGAGAGGTATTCGTCAACCGTTTGACGAATCCTTCGTCCTCCACCTCAGAGGATTACCGGAGATCAAATCCCCGGTATGTTAGCCGCTGTCGGAGCACTATCCGTCCGCCCAAACGACGCCCGACGAGGAGGAGAAGCTGTCCAGAAAACTGGACAGCTTGGTGGAGGAGTAGGCGCCGCCAAAACAAGGAGAGAAAGCCTCACCTTGATGCCAAACCTATAGGAGATCACCGGAGGGTCGCCGGAGGTTCACTTGAAGCTTGGTCGCCGGCAAGAAGGAGCTGACGGCAGCACAATCAAGCTGGGCGGCAAGGAGGTTGGCGGCACAACCCGGGTTGGGCGCAACTCCTTGGAGGCTAGGGTTTTGATTTTGGATTAGGGTTTAACAATCCCTTAAGCCCACTTTTATAGAGAACTAATTCTCTTAATGGTTAATGGATCATATCCATAAAGCCCGTTAACCCGCTCCATTAAGATAAGTTAAAATAAATCAAACCATGATGGTTTATTTTAAGTTAAAACGAACCGAACCAACTTTTGGTTCATTCGTTTAAAATAAACCAAACCCTTTGGTTTATCCTCATCCATTGGATTAGAACCAAACCATTTTGGTCCATCCATTATGTCTTCATAAGACACTGCCCATCCACACTTCCATTGCATCAAACGATTTCATGCTCGCTTTATGTTTGGTCCAACCAAACATAGTTTCTCTCGGTCTGAGAATCCCATTCTCAAGCTCGTTTTAAATCCTTTGGATTACACTCGTTGTGCGTGTGACCAAATAGGTTCTTGGTTTATGTTGGCCGTCTATAATTAACCATTAATTATAGAACGATCATGAGTGGAACCTAGTAGTACATCATGATCCCCAATTAACCGAAAAGATTAACGGTTGATCCAGAACTATTTCTGAAACCCTTCAGTAGCTCGAATGAATCGTGCCCCATTCCCTTCACTCATCTTATACCCACTTGGTTTAGGACATTGTCTATTGTGTCAGTCCCCACTAGGCTGACTACGTCACACCTAGCCCAAGTATCATTTCCTCGTCCTACGGATTCTAGTTACTCCACATGTATCGAAGAGTACTTTACTCTAAACATGTAATGCTTTGGCCAAAGACTTTAGTAACAATCCGACGAGGCCATGGGTATACATCTCCTCGCAAGGAGTGGTGAATCCTTTATAGGCTATTCAAACACCTTCGATCACTCGACTTATACCCAATCATCCCGGTCCACATCTCCTGAGATGTTTGCTTAAGATGTCAAAGCATAAGTCTCCATGATCAAGATGACTTGAATACCGCAAGTCAAAGGAACATCGCACTTAAGCCACAGTAAGAACTTCATTGACATATCTATATATGCAGAGAACCATATGAAGTCTTACGGCTGGTCACTCCAATGAACTAGTTACCATAACTAGCATCCATGATTAACTCCGGACATCACTATGTCTCCAGCCAGTGAGAATCAGCTGCTTGGATACACCAAGTCTCGATGAATTGATGGTGTCCAAATCCATCAATTCATCGACTAGGATAATTCCGATACATCACAATTACACATGTAGAGATACTCACTAGTTGTGATCCAATCACAAATTCTCTCATGGCCGTGAATCGTATCGTGGACATTCAAGAAATGAGTTTAAGATCCAATCAAATACATAAAACATGTATACTCAAATAGTGAATCTTCATTTATCATATAAATGGTTCATACATAAGGCGATTGCCTTAGGACATCTCTCATATATTACTAACATCACCACCATGATCGCTTCTAAGTCTTTTAACCTTAAGGTCTTTTTGATTCTCGATTAATTTGAATAGATTGATTAATTGATCTAGGGTATCATTTTTATGTTTGATGAACCTAACCTGTAACTCGAGTAGTCGCCAATCGATTAAGCTAACATCGACTTTTATTGAGTGACTTGGCTCCATGTGAATCGAATAGATCCATATGCAGGAGCTCAAGTACACTTGAGGTTCGTTCTTGGTTAGTTAACTTGTGTTGTGTCCTAGGTTGTTTTCCTTGTTGACAAGCATTACAGATTTTATTAACCAAATTGTTGAGGTTGGGAAAGCCTCTGACTAAGCCACTCTGACTCATATTGTGGACGAGTCTTGGGTGCGAGTGACCGAGTCGTCGGTGCCACAACCATGATTCCTCTTCATGTGTCATAAGACATTTGGCTGAGGATTTGATTAAGTTAATTGTATAAATGTTATTTGTCCTAGTTCCTTTGAGTATTGTTTTAGCTGTTTTATTTGTTTTAATTACATATTCATTTTCTAAAAATACGACCTTATAGTTATTGTTACATAATTGGCTTACGCTAAGCAGGTTATATTCAAAATTCTCTATAAGTAATACATTTTTAATAACAAAATTCGAGTTAAGCTCGATATCACCTGATCCGATGATTTTGAGCTTGCCGTTATTCCCAAAGGCTACCGATCCTTGTCGTTTGAATCGAAGCTTTGTGAATTTGAGTTGATCCCCGGTCATGTGTCGGGAGCAACCACTGTCCAACATCCATTGATCCTACACACAAGGTGGTTGGATTGGATGTTAGATTTTTTATAATTTTTTTTTTAAAAAAAGGTTGTAAGTTTTTAAACCTAGGTCATCACACTTGTGTCTATATGATCAAGCATGTTATACATGTGTGGTTTTTGTGAGATGACTTCCAATTAAGTTGATTAAGTGGATTTAGGTTCAAGTAATTTTATGTTAGATTTGGATTTGACCCTAGGCTTGTCAAGTTTACCTTTTCAAGATCATGGCTTCCAGGTCGTGGCGAGGCGCAGAGGCCTTCTTTTATCGGATCATCGACCACTTCCTTAGACAAAGTCATTTTCAAGAAAATGATGACTTGACTCACCTAAGACTATTTCCTAGTCTAACTGGTTATTTTTGAAAAGAGGCTCCCCGAGGCTCAATCTTTTCGAAGAATTTTAGTTGGTTATGTTTTTGAAAAGAGGTCCCCGAGGCTCAATCTTTTCGAAGAATTTTAGTTGGTTATGTTCGTGTTCTAAGTGAGTTCACAAGTTTTAAAGCACAAACTTTCTAAGTTAAAGCATGCAATTTCTAAGTTAAAGCACAAACTTTCCAAGTTAAAACATGCAATTTCTAAGTTAAAGCACAAACTTTCTAAGTTAAAACATGCAATTTCTAAGTTAAAGCACAAACATGTTTTGTACTGGCTCCCCCTAGACCGTTGAATCGGTTCGGTCTATCCACATAGTGGATTTGGTCCTGGGAATCCAAAGACGGTTGGATCCTAGAGTTGAAATCAAAAGGTTCTTAGGGACCCATGCTTGGACATGTTTCCTATGTCGACTTACAATCGACATATACGACCTATTAGTCGTGTTTGAGTTAAACCCAAGTCCAGCCTTATTGTACACGGCCCTTTGAGATCCAAGTAGGAGGTCAAGTCCTTTGGATCCCGAAGTGAACCTTTCCAACGTGTTCCTAAGATCTTCGACTTGACTTTTCAAGAGTGAGTTCTCAACTTCGAGTTTTTCAACCCGAGTTGAGTCCTTCTCTTGAACTTGACTAGTCGAAGAGGTTAGGGAGACCTTGTGTTTGAGGAGTTTGATCTCCTCAACCAGGGTCTCGACCTTGGACTCGAATTTAACTAATTTCCTAGACAAAAACCTAACCGTATTTTGTAAAGTATTAAATAAAGTTCGACTTACTTTAAGGGTATCTTTTGAACCGGATGCGTATCCGTGGCTTGACTTGAAGGTAGCTTCATAGTCCGAGTCATCCTTAGGTTCTGACTCAAGTTCAGGTTCGGTCTCCGTGTCTGACTCAATCGATTTCGCCATGAAGACGTGGTCTTCGTCTTCTTCGGGTGACGCCTCTTCCCATGTCGCGTTGAGGGCCTTCTTGTGCTTAGGTGCTCGGTGGTTGAGCTTGGGGCACTCGGACTTGATATGTCCAAACCTGTTACACTCATAACACCTAATATTAGAACTTTTAGGCTTACCTTGGTTGGGTCGAGTCGTGGTTTGCTTTCGTCCCTTGGCTATCCTTCGAGCTAGGTTCATTAGTTCGGCAGTCAATTCCGGGTCAACTTCTTCTTCGGACTCATCTTCCTCCTCGGTTGGTGGTGGCTTGCTTGTGATTTTCTTCTTCTTTGAACCTGCAAACAAGGCTATACCCCTCTCGGGTTCCGAGTTGGACTGCTCATGTAATTCGAAATCGGAAAAGAGTTCATCTAACCTAATTTTAGAAAGATCCTTGGAGACCTTGTAGGCATCGACCATGGATGCCCACAAGGTAGTCCTCGGAAACGAGTTTAGAACATACCTTATAAGGTCGCGGTTTTCGACCTTTTGCCCGATTGCGTGTAGGTTGTTGACTATATCTTGGACACGGGCGTGGAGTTACATCGCGGACTCGTGTTCCTGCATTTTTAGTGTGTACAATTTATTGAACAACAAATCGCGTTTGCAAACCTTAGCTTGATCCGATCCTTCGTGTAGCTCGATTAGTTTTGTCCAAAGATCCTTTGCGCTTATGAAGGGGCCGACGCGATTTAGCTCCTCCTTGGATAGGCCGTATTGGAGGATTTGTGTTGCGTTGGCATCGGCTTCGACTTGTCGTTTTGTCGCAATGGTCCATTGATCATAATCCAAGGAGTCACCCACTTCATTAGTCGGAAGTGTGAAACCCGTTTGGATTATGATCCACATCTCGATTTGGGTTTTGAGAAAGCATTCCATCCGACCCTTCCAATAACGGAAGTCATCTCCGTTGTAAAACGGAGGTCGGACGGTGCTAAAACCCTCGAGATGGGTCATTAGAACAAAAGACACAAGGAGACGAAGACGAAGAAACTAGCAACGACAAAAACACGAAAACAAGTACCAAGACTCGCGTCTTGGATTAGTAGTGCGGGAGAAAAACTTAACAAAGCGAAATAAAATAAAAAATAAAAAAAACAGAATTAAAAGAAAAATAAATTTGTAAAAAAGGCTAGATTGGTGGTTTCACCAAATCTTAGCAACCCCCGGCTCTGATACCAATTGTTGGATCGAAGCGGATCGCTAGAGGGGGGGTGAATAGCGATAAAAACTTTTCTTTTAAAACGTTCGATAGACAATTAAACGCAGCGGAAATGTAAATAAAACCTAAAAGAGACAAATTGTTTTTTTACTTGGTTCGTAGCCTTCGGCTACTACTCCAAGGCCCTAACGGTCCTAGACCGTGTACGGAGGGCAATTCACTAAAACACTCCTCCTCGTTGGAGGTAGGAGTTTTACGATTACAAAAGCCTTCGAAGCAAAAAGATAGAGAGACAAACCCTCTCTTCTATTAAAGTAAAATGCAACGAAAAACCTCGATTGAAAATAATTTCAATATTGAAAGCAATAACAAATTAAGATTATACCAACAACTAAACAAAAGAAACTTTAAGCTAGGGTTGTTGGCAGCACTTCGTTGTTGTAGAGTCGTCGGAGAGTTACAGCGTAACGGAGGCTTTTGAGCACTTAGAATTCTTATGAAAACCCTAGGTTAGGACCTCCTTTTATAGCCTTTGAGCCCCTTTTCGAGAGGAACCCTAGCCAATCATATTTGAGCACCATTCCCCTTGAAATTTGGTGATAAACCTTGACTCCTCGAGGCTGATCCTTTGACCAAGGGATCGATGGCCATCACCCCGATCTGGCGATCACCGAGTGCTAGCCGTAGTCACCCGTGATGGGCGCAATGAGTCCTTCGTTGGCAATGATCGATGCTGGCTGCAAGGCAATGTTAGCTTAAAGAAAACATTATTTCGACGGTCGTCGACCGTCCGATCTCGACCTAGACCACCTATGAGATGTCTTGGGTCGGATCTACGCTTAAGTCTTTCCCCGTAACGAGGATACGACCTTACTTACACTCGCACACACGAGCTTACCTCGATACTTACGTGTTGCTTTTGCTTCCGGCCTTCCACTCAATTCCTTCGGCTCCCTCCGAAGTCACTTGAGTGTCGCCCGACCACCGCGGCTTCCTCCGGGTGTCGCTAGCCTTCAGCTCCAGCTATAGCAATTTTCTGCACACTCGATTCAACTCGTGAGATAACAACATGAGCTTAACTTTGTATCGTTTGCTATAATCAA
This sequence comes from Wurfbainia villosa, assembly GCA_025175895.1. Taxonomy (NCBI): domain Eukaryota; kingdom Viridiplantae; phylum Streptophyta; class Magnoliopsida; order Zingiberales; family Zingiberaceae; genus Wurfbainia; species Wurfbainia villosa. The sequence goes on along the minus strand of CM045999.1, from coordinate 8,741,626 downwards.
AACTCAGGTTCGACTTAGGTGCCTACTGCACCAACAACCACATGATCAGTCGATTGCTCATCCATCAGTCGACTGCCCATCTCTGGCAGTCGACTGCTAGGCCACTTCTCGCAGTCAAACCCTAGTTGACTCAGGCCAGTCGACTGCCACATGGCACCAGTCGACTGGCACACCTCAAACATGAGGTTTTAGCCCAAGTATGGTTCCCCCATACTTGCTAGACCACCCTTAGCCTAGATCTAAGCCTTCTAGCCACCTCCATCAGCCTCATGCCTCTCGGATCCCTCCAAGTCATCGATGACTTGTTCATCCATCGCGCTAACCTTCAGGTGCTTCCATCGGCTATGTCACGCTAACGGTGTCTACACCGCCAAGGCACATTGGACTTACGCCGCCAAGACTCCGCTTGGACTTTACGCTGCCAACCATTGGACTTATGCTGCCAAGACTTCACCCTTGGACTTTACGCCGCCAATATCCCCTTGGACTTCTCAAATGCCAAGACTCGAGCTTGGACTTTCCCTTGCCAACTCATGTTGGACTTTCCATGCCAAGACCCATGCTTGGACTTTACTTTGCCAAGACCCATACTTGGACTTTACATTGCCAAGACCCATGCTTGGACTTTACATTGCCAAGACCCATGCTTGGACTTTCCCAAATGCCAAGTGTCCCGCTTGGACTTTCCATGCCAAGTACCCATGACTTGGACTTTCCCATGACAATTACATTGTCATATGTTTTTGTCACACATCAAAACATCACTCGAGTCAAACTCGAGTCTGGTCAATCGTGACATGGACCGATTGCACCAACAATCTTCCCCTTTTTGATGTTTGACAAAAACCAAACAAACCATTTGAGTTAGACCATCTAACTCAAAAACTCCTTACCAATTATCCCAAATTGGTAATCTTATCTTTCTCCCCCTTTTTGACATACATCAAAAAGGTTATCTCTCCAAGGAGGTCAATGTCTCATGTCCCAATGAGATCTTATAATCTCCCCCTTGATTCAAAAATACCTAGAATGCCTACCATCTTCCTAGTGATAAGTTCCATATCACTCAAGAGAGGCAATCCTATCCACTCTCCCAATTTCCAAATTGGGTCTCTCAAAATCCCATCAATTTTCCCAATTGATGACATTCTCCCCATAACTTCTCCCCTTTAAGAAGAAAACACATCCATCATCCCAAGATGGATACCTCCCCCTAAAGGCTTGCTCCCCCTTGACCATTCACCAACAATGTCCTTGGGAAGTCCCTAAGTCAATAGGAACTCTAAACCATCAAAATTAAGGTTCAAAGTTCAAACATGAACTCTCCCCACCTTAAATTTGATACATTACCCTAACACCTCTCCTAATCCATATCTAATGGATTTTCACCCTTTATAATGCTTCCCAAAGCATATCCTAGGGTTAGAAGTTGTTAGGAATCTTAATCGCAGCTGAACACGGGCTAAACAAATCTAGTTTTTCCGAAATTAGCATTGTCAGTCGACTCCGTCAGTTACCAATCGACTGACACTCACATCAGTCGATTGTCACTCAGGGCAGTCGACTGATAACTGAAATTTCCGAATTTCAGTTATCAGAGTCGAATTTTAGAAAATCATAAGTAATTCTACGTATATCGAAAAATCATGAAAATTTATACGTATATTACTTATAGTCAATACAATGGGTGAAAAATATTTGAAAATTATTTTACCCATAAAATACTGAAATTGATACAAAATTTAAAAGTGAAGAAAACTTATATGTTTTGGCTCACTTTGTATCAATCTCATCAATGGTGATTGCTATCAAAAGATAGACTTCACCAAGGTTTTTCAAAATTATTTTAAAATATTTTCAAAACTTTATTTTAGATCATATTCCTTGGGCTCAATGTACATGACTTGTACACAAACTTTTCCAATGATCCACCACTCATATAAGATGAGTTTGAGTTCATCTAGATGCAAAAACTGTGCACCTTGAACTTAACTCATATCCTAGCATCTCACATGTATCTAGGGTGTACAAATACACATACATGTCAATGTGATGTGAGATGTGGGTTTTGTTCTCCCTAATCTAGGGTTTCATGTATTTTTCTAAGGCAACTCTACTTGATTCCCTTATAAATGGGACTCCAAGTCATGTCAATTGTCCTTAACTCAATTTTAATTAAATTATCTTAAATGCATGAGTGATTATGGCATTAGAAATGATATAAATAAACACATGCTCATAATCATGATGTCATAGCATAAGATATAATCTAAAATTACATGACATTTATCCTAAATCCTAAACATGATCATGACATATAAGTGATGAAAATAAACATGATGTCATGTCATGGCATATGGTAAATCAAGGCATGGAAAATAAGATATAAAGGTATATAATACCTAAATTTTAATATTAATTGACATTTGATATAATTAAGTATATTTTTCCATAATATTACTTTTCTCCCTAATGTGCCAAAACCCCAAAATGGCACACTATGACCTCTAAACCTAAAATGTGTCAATTTGATCAATTTATCAAACTTCTCAAATAATATTGGCACATCTTAAAATCTTTTAGGATTAAAGCTCAAATGTATTTCCAAGGTAATCATAACCTTGAAAATAACCTAAAGTGTCATCTTTATCATGGTTGAGTTAACTACCCACCCAATCAAGGTTGGCACACCCTAAACCCATCTAGCGTGAATCAATCACGCTCTTAGGAACCCAAAACTTATTTGAGCTCCTAGGGTTAATTAGGTATTCCTTAGGGATAACCTCCCTAGATACCCTCCTAATGACCCTTCTAGGATTGTTAGCCTTGGTCATTGTGGTCTTGCCTAGGTTGACCCTAGGGGTAACTCCCCTTGTAACCTTCTTAGTGGTCACCCTAGGTTTCCTAGAAACCCTAGCCACTAGGCACTTACCATGGTTACTCTTAGGGATAACTTCCCTAGTAATCTTGGTCTTCCTAGACCTAGTTAGTGTTCCATAATCTAATGGAACACTATGATAAGCCACCTTATGCTTAGGTTTGTGACCCAAATCCTTCTTGCCCTTGGTTGACTTTTGTTCCTTAGGTCCTAGATGTTGACTTTGAGTCCTAGACCCTTGATTTTGACTATTTGACCCTTGAAATTGATTTTGTATATTCCTAAGGGTCTTCTCAAGTTTGTCAAGCCTTGACCTCAAGGCTTGGTTTTCAATCTCTAATTGCCTAATTTTGAAATTTTGATTTGGTCTTTGGGCATTATTCTATCTAGGCATATGCCTAGTCCATTTAGGATTAAAACCTAGGTGCTCTTGCATTTTCTTAATAGACTCCCTAGGTAAGGTTTTTCTAGGGACATTAGTCCCAAATTTCTCCTTATTTCCTACATGGACATTTTTAGCACCTAAACACAAATATTTATCTCTAGCATGCTTTTCATGATGGATTGCAAGAGAGTTAAAATTCCTAGCATGCTTTTGACTTTTAAATTTATAAGGTGCATTATTAAAATATACCTTAGGGTTAGCCTTAGCTCCCCCTACTTGTGATGCTCCCCTTTTCCCCTTCTTCTCGCCCTTCGGGCATTGATTCTGGTAATGTCCCGGTAGCCAACATTTGAAGCAAATGATTTGCTCCTTGCTTTTCTTGGTGGGAACACCGGTTTCATTGACTTTTGGCACCGGTGGACTCTTCTTGATTCTTTTAGGACATTTACTCTTGTAATGTCCTACCTCCCTACACTCAAAACAAATTATGTGATTTTTATTTGAACCTACATTGCTTGAGTTACCTAGGGTGGTGGCGGAAGGAGCCGGAATTGGATTTTGAGCTTCTTCATCTTGACCGGATGTCGAAGCTTCTTCTTGGTGTTGCTCCGGTGATCTAATCTCCTCCCCCTCGATCCTAGAGGTGGAGGTCTCCTCCAATTCTACTCCCTCTTCCTCCTTGGATGTTGATGGTCTCTCAACCTCCAAGTCCTCACTTCCTTGTGAGGAAGATGTGCTTGCCTCTTTGGTTTCTTCCTCTTGGACCGGCGATGGACCTTCATGGAGCTTGGCCAAATTGCTCCAAAGCTCTTTAGCATCCATGAACTCACCTAGGCTACACAAGAAGTGATTAGGAATTAAATCAAAAATGAATTTGATTACCTTCTTGTTTTTCATGAATCTTTGGAGTTGATCTTCACTCCATTTCTTCTTCTTGAGGAAACCACCTTTTGGTCCTCTTGGATACTCAAATCCTTCCATTAATAAGGACCATTCCTCAAGGTCTCTCATCATCAAAAAATCTTCAATTCTTCTCTTCCAAGAATTGAAGCCTTCTCGTCCGTATAGGGTGTAGGGCACCGGTGTGTTGATGTCACATCCTAATTGTTCTTGGACTTCCATCTTCACCCTCTAGCGTGCTCCCTTTGTTGTTAAACTTGAAGAGCGGCCTCGCTCTGATACCACTTGTAGGGGATCGATTGGACGCTAGAGGGGAGGTGAATAGCGCATGCTAGTACCGATGATGGAATTCGATCGTGATCGCATCTACAAATCGTGTTAGCGCAGCGGAATAATAATAATAAAAGCAATAACACAAAACACAATCACAAACACAAGATGTTTAACGCGTGGTTCGAAATCGAACGGTTCCTACTCCACGGATCGAGCTCTAAAGAGCTCTAGCGATGCCAATGCAATCACTAATCACAAATACTCCTTCTCAACACAAGTCGGAGGCGGAGAAACCTCGTACAAAAGATTACAACAATAATCTAAATGGATACAAGCAATTACAATAATGAAATACAATGCAAGTAAAGAAAACTACTTTACAATTGCTCTTTGAATGCTTGATCGCTTGGTGGCTTGATATCAACTTGGAGACCCTGATTTGCAGTAGCAAATCGCCCTAAATGCTCTCAAGAAACCATCCCTTTTTCCTTCTTCATGAGCTCCTTATAAAGCTTCAACCTGTGTTGGAAGTGGGACCATCGATCGTGATGCCCGCTGTTGTCGTGAGACAACGGCTAGATCCACACTGGATAAGTCCAATGGATCCATGATCAGTCGACTGATTATGACCATCAGTCGACTGATCAAGCCTCCACTGATCGCTGGTCGCGGCGATCAGTGAGACCCTTCATCGTGGCTAAAACATCGAGCATCGATTGGTGACCACATGATCGATCGGCTCATCTCATCCATCGCCAATCGCCCATCTTTGGCGATCGATTGCTAGGCCACTTCGCATAAACCTAGTTGACTTAGGCGGTCGACTATCATCACATGGCGATCGGCACACCTCAAACATGAGGTTTTAGCCCAAGTATGGTTCCCCCATACTTGCTAGACCACCATTAGCCTAGACCTAAGCCTTCTAGCCATATCCATCAGCCTCACGCCTTTCGGATCCCTCCAAGTCATCCATGACTTATTCATCCATCGCGCTAGCCTTCAGGTGCTTCCATCGGCTATGTCACGCTAACGGTGTCTACACCGCCAAGGCACATTGGACTTACACCACCAAGACTCCACTTGGATTTTACGCCGCCAACCATTGGACTTATGCTGCCAAGACTTTACCCTTGGACTTTACGCTGCCAATATCCCCTTGGACTTCTCAAATGTCAAGACTCAAGCTTGGACTTTCCCTTGCCAACTCATGTTGGACTTTCCATGCCAAGACCCATGCTTTGACTTTACTTTACCAAGACCCATGCTTGGACTTTACATTTCCAAGACCCATGCTTGGACTTTACATTGCTAAGACTCATGCTTGGACTTTCCCAAATACCAAGTGTCCCACTTGGACTTTCCATGCCAAGTACCCATGACTTGGACTTTCCCATGACAATTACATTGTCATATCTTTTTGTCAAACATCAAAACATCACTCGAATCAAACTCGAGTCTGGTCAATCATGACCTGGGTCGATTGCACCAACATTATTTAAGGCTAAGAAGACAAATAAAATCATGCTTGATCAAATTCAAAAATTAGAAGAAAAACTAGAAAATGCATGTTTAAATGTTAATGATAATGTTGTTGGTGCAATCGGCCCAAGTCACGATTGACCAGGACTCGAGCTTGGCTCGAGAGATATTTTGATGTTCGACAAAAACATATGACAATGTAATTGTCATGAGAAAGTCCAAGTCTTAGGTACTTGGCATGGAAAGTCCAAGTGGGACACTTGGCATTTGGGAAAGTCCAAGCATGGGTCTTGGCATGTAAAGTCCAAGTCATGGGTACTTGGCATGGAAAGTCCAAGTGGGACACTTGGCATTTGGGAAAGTCCAAGCATGGGTCTTGGAATGGAAAGTTAAACATGGGTTGGCAAGGGAAAGTCCAAGCTTGAGTCTTGGCACTTGAGAAGTCCTAGGGGATTGATATTGGCTGCGTAAAGTCCAAACGGGAGTCTTGGCAGCATAAGTCCAATGGTTGGCGGCGTAAAGTCCAAGCGGAGTCTTGGCGGCGTATGTCCAATGTGCCTTGGCGGTGTAGACACCATTAGCATGACATAACCGAGGGAAGCACCTGGAGGCTAGCGTGATGGATGAACAAGTCATGGATGACTTGAAGGGATCCGAGAGGCGTAAGGCTGATGGAGGTGGCTAGAAGGCTTAGGTCTAGGCTAAGGGTGGTCTAGCAAGTATGGGGGAACCATATTTGGGCTAAAACCTCATGTTTGAGGTGTGCCAGTCGACTGGTGCCATGTGACAGTCGACTGGCCTAAGTCAACTAGGGTTTGACTGCGAGAAGTGGCCTAGCAATCGACTGCCAAAGATGGGCAGTCGACTGATGGCTCGAGCAGTCGACTGATCTTGTGATCAGTCGACTAGTGCTCGAGAAATCGACCACAGAATGGAGTCAAGACTCGACTGGTCGAGTGAAGGATCCATCAGTCGACTGATGGGTATGATCAGTCGGCTGATGATGGATCCGTTGGACTTATCCAGCGTGGATCTAGCCGTTGTCTCACGACAACAGTGCATCAGTCGATTGATGGTCCCGAGCAGTCGACTGATCGACTTTTTTCCAGCACAGGTTGAAGCTTTATAAGGAGCTCGTGATGGAAGAAAAACCAAGCGATTTTTTGGATGTTTTTGAGGCATTTTGCTACTGCAAATCAGGGTCTTCAACCACGGTTCAAGCGATCAATAAGCAAGCAATCTAAAGGCATTTATAAAGCGTTTTCTTTACTTCTAGTGCATTGTATTTCATCTTATTTGCTTGTTGTTATTAGATTATTGTTGTAATCTATTGTACAAGGTTTCTCCGCCTCCGGATTGTTCCGAGAAGGAGTGTTTATTAGTGGTGTGTGATTGGCATCGCTAGGGCTCGTTTGAGCCCGATCCATGGAGTAGGAACCGTTCGGTTCCGAACCATGTTATATCCTTGAGTTTGTGTGTTTGTATTTTCATTATTGTTTTTATTATCATCATTCCGTTGCGCTAACAAAAATTATAGACAAGCACGAAACGAATTCCATCAAAGACTCTATTCACCCCCCCCCCTCTAGCGGCCTCAAATCCCCTACAAATGCTTCTTCTTCTATGACTAGTGATGCATGCTTAGTTGAGGAAAATAAGGCCTTAAGGGAAAAGGTAGATTATTTGACTAAGGCCTTAGAAAAGTTTACTATTGGCTCCAACACCCTTAATATGATCATTGGGAGCCAAAGGGCTAGTTTCAACAAGAGAGGCCTAGGTTATAAGGGAACCAAGTGTAACGCCCGTAAAATTTCTAGCAATTTTATGAGAATTTTTGGCTTTATGATGATGGGCTTTATGTGGGCCTTTTCGAAAATAAAAGGAAAATAAGCCAAAAAAAAAGATGCAAGGCCTAGGAATTGAACCCCAAACCTCTAGAGATAGCCAAGCCATATAGACGCACCCACTAACCAGAAGCCCAATAGGATTAGATCATTAGAGGAAGGGGGGAAATTGTAGATAAGTGTGATGGGGGTAAATGAAGAGGCATGGAAAAGAGAAGAGAAACTTCTCTTCCTCCCTTTATAAAGAAGAGGGAAGTTTCCACTTGGCCACTTCTTCTTCTCTTCTTCTTCCTCACCGAAAACCATCTCCCCCTCTCCATTTTCACCCTTTGGCCGAACCTCATCCAAGCAAGGGAAGGCTAGTTCTTGGCTTCCATTAGATCATCTACCAACTAAAAGCAAGCGAAGGATGTAAGATTCCCTCACCTGCAATATATTAGTTCTTGTAGGACATGATACATGAAAGGAATAGGATGCTTGATACCCTACATGTTTCGGCCAACTAAGTATTTTTGGGCTAGGGTTGCATGAAAATGCTTCTAAGGAAAACTTTGATATGTTGTATGCTTCATGTAGGAATTTTAGGGACAAAATACAAGTCTTGTTGCCCTTGCAAGTTTCTGCCAACCAAGTATTTTTGGGCTAGGGTTGCATGAAAATGCTTCTAAGAAAAACTTTGATATGTTGTATGCTTCATGTAGGAATTTTAGGGACAAAATACAAGTCTTGGTGCCCTTACGAGTTTCGGTCAACCAAGGTTTTTGGGGCTAGGGTTGCATGAAAATACTTCTAAGGAAATTTTGATATGTTGTATGCTTCATGTAGAAATTTTTAGGTGACAAAAATCCAAGCTTTGTGCCCCTATATGTTTCGGCCACCAATGGTTTTAGGGTTAGGGTTTCATGAAAATATCCCTTATGAAGTTATGTTATGTCATATGTCTTCATGTATGAATTTATGTAACAAGAATCAAATTTTGGTACCCTACATATTTCGGCCAACATTGGTTTAAGGTTAGGGTTTCATGAAAATACCCCTTATGAAGTTGTATTAGGTGGTATGCCTTCAAGTAGGAGTTTATGTAACAAAAATAAAGAAAATGGTGCCCTACATGTTTCGGCCAACATTAGGTTTAGGGTTAGGGTTTCATGAAAATACCCCTTATGAAGTTGTATTAGGTTGTATGCCTTCAAGAAATATGTTTATGTGATGAACATGATTATGATTTTTATGTGCCATGAAATAAGTTTATGTGAGGAACATGATTATGATTTTTATATGCCATGAAATATGTTTATGTGATGAACATGATTATGATTTTTATGTGCCATGAAATAAGTTTATGTGATGAACATGATTATGATTTTTATATGCCATGAAATATGTTATGTGGATGATTATAATATGCCATGAATTATGTCTATGTGATGAACATGTTTATGATGTAATATGTCATGAAATATGCCCTGAGATGAACATGTTTTATGATTTAATATGCCATGAATATGCCTCAAATATGCTTATGTGATAAACATGTTTATGCTTTAGGACCCCTTTAGGGTACTCTTATGTTATGAATGCATGTATGTTATGAAATGTCTAAGATGGAGATGCTTCTCTTTCAAGTAGGGATTAAGAGCTCTCCTTATGATAAGATAAGATGGAGATGCTTCCCTTTCAAGTAGGGATTAAGAGCTCTCCTTATGATAAGACAAGATTGAGATGCTTCTGTTATGTTGGGGATTAAGAGCATTCTTTATGATATGACAAGAAAGAAAGGAATTAAGTATTTTACTTTGTAAGAGGTTAAGTACCAATTCGACCGTCAGTGGTCGTTAATCAAATCCATAGGGACATAAGAAGACGTAAGAGGTCTTGCCTGTAAGATGTAAGAGGTCTTGCTCTAGTAGGTCCGTGGCTCGCTACCCCACCTATTAGGGAATGCATTATGTGGTACTTAACCTGGGGCCCCCCATTCAAGTTATGATTATGTTAAAGTACCTATATGTATATGTTTTGAAAAGAAAGGACTTTTATGAATGCTTATGTTAAGTTTAAGAATGCTTATGATTATGTCCCTGATGCTTGTCTATGATTTATGAAATTATGAATGCTTATGTTCATTTTAAGAATGCTTATGATTATGTCCCTGATGGTTGTCTATGATTTATGAAATTATGAATGCTTATGATTATGTCCCTGATGCTTGTCTATGATTTATGAAATTATGAATGCTTATGTTAAGTTTTAAGTTTAAGAATGCTTATGATTATGTCCCTGATGCTTGTCTATGATTTATGAAATTATGAATGCTTATGTTAAGTTTAAGAATGCTTATGATTATGTCCCTGATGCTTGTCTATGATTTATGAAATTATGAATGCTTATGTTAAGTTTAAGAATGCTTATGATTATGACCTTTATGCATGTTAGAATTGAGGAAATTATGAATGTTTATGTCAAGTTTAAGAATGCTTATGATTATGTCATTTATGCATGTTTAGGGTTGATGATGCCATGAATGCTTATGGTTTAATTTATGCCCTGCTTAGATTTAATTATGTTTAGCATGCTATGTAAATTGTATGTCATGCTTATGTTCTCATTACGTTGGTAAGTTGATGCATAGTGTTGTTATGAAATACTTATGCTATTTATGCTAGTATGCTCCTGCTTTCTATTTGTTTGATGAAGTTTGTGGCTTTTGTGAGTAGGCAAGAATCTTACTAAGGTATATGCTTATAGTTTATGTTGTCCATATACTGCAGATAAAGGAAACATGAACTAAGAGGAAGTAGCAGGAGGGGCCAAGTGTGTGTGATAGTGGCATGGTGGAAAATGACCCTATTACTATCTGCCTATATTTATATGCTCCGTGAACACCTTAAGACATTTGCTTCCGCTTATAAGACTTGAGATTTATTAGTACCATGTTGAATGTTGCTTAGTTATGTTACTGTTCAATTACTTATAAAAGTTTGATATGATAGAACTCATGAATAGATCTTCATGTTATACATGTGGTAAAATGAGATAGGATATGTTAACATGCCAAATTATGAATATGAAATGTGATGCATGTTATAAAAGAAGCTATGATATGTTAACATGCTAATTATGAATATGATGTGTGATGCATGCATAAAAGAAGGTTTAGGTCATGATAACATGTCTAAGTATGTAGATTGTGAAATGATCCCTATATGTCATGTTATAAAATAAAAAAAAAAAAGTAGCGCCGCCCTGAGAGCAGATAAGGGCGGGCATTACACCAAGAATGAGAAGGTCTACCATTGTTTAATTGCAAGGGGTCAAGCTAAAACTACAATAGTAGCTAGGAAATAGATCCCAAAGTAATACTTTGTGAACCCTATTGGAAAGAATCTATTTTGGATTCCCAAGTCAATCCTCAAGGGTTAGGAGACCTAGAATAGTCAACCATAATTGGACTTTATTTATATCATACTAAATGGTTGACTTAGGATGATGTGGGTAATAGTATTTGACTTATGTATTATGAGCATGGTGGATGTTGTGATTACAATGCTTAAATCATGATTTATACTTGATGATTTACTTTTATGATCATGATATGCAATTAGGATCATGTTTGTGTTATGATCATAATGGGAGTTTTAGGATGATACTTAACCTTGGGTAGAATTGCATGAAATTGTTGGTTAAATACAAATACTTTAGATACATCTCACACTCACTATAGGCTAACTTGATTGAAAATATAGCATGGGTGAGATGTTAGGTTGATACAAATGGTCCACTAATGTTTATGGCATTTAGATGGTCATTACAAGTATCATGATAGCACTAATAGACCAATTATGGGGAAAGCATATGTTTAATTCATAGATATATTGCTCAAAGATCATGGTTGAATATTTCAAATGATTTCAAAATCATTTCTTGTGTTACATTCTGTGTATTCATATTTTAAATCACTTCAAGGTAAAACTAGGTTCTAAAATTGATAAAACTTTGAAAGTTTTTAAGACTTTTGAGTTTTTTTCCAAATGTTGGAAAATTAAATTAATTTTCATGAAAAACTATTTTTCATTGATAAAGGGACTTATGAGTAATGTGTTTTCAAATTTTCATGATTTTTTGAATTTTATGGAATTTTTAATGTATTTTTTAATTTCATCCAAAAAATCAGAAAATCCAGATTTACTTGTGCCCGATCATTATGCCGATATTAATGATCGCTAAACGCATGCTGCAGCATAGTAACCTGAATTTGAGGGTTTTAAGTCTGATTTTGGTATTTTCTTCCTTTAGACTTTGATGTCATGTTTTATTACATATGTTTGATGTTTTTTATGGTGTCAAAGGGGGAGAAATTGTGGGTTTAAGTTAATTATGCTAGGGAGAGAAAATTAACATGTGTTAAGGGGAAGTTGCATGTATTTAGGGGGAGTGTTTGATATCCATGTTTTACATGCTTTCTTGTCTTATATTTTTATGTTAATGTTTTACCTAACTTAAACATGGTTGTCACACATAAAAAAGGGGGAGATTCTCAAGGCAATCAACCCATGTATGATGTGGTTTTGATGTATGTGGTAAAGGTTTAAGTTAGGTTATTTATGGATTTGATATGTGTATTGAAGTCATGCAGGACTTAGTAATTCACACAGGAGTTAGCTTGATGATAGCATTGGTGGGTTCACCATCTCATGACTCGGTCCTTGAGTCGGTGAAGGATGGCATTGCGGAAGTCGTGCGTTTGGTGCATCCGAGGGACCGCCGGACGAGGAGCTTTGGAGTGAAGTCAAAGGAAGTAGATTTCAGGGCGAGACGTGAAGGATTGTATTGCGAAGTTGTGTGCTTGGTGCATCCGAGGGATGTGGCCGGACGAAGAGAACTTTGGCGAGGGACTTCATGGGAGATGATAGAATGAGCGAAATGTAACGTAGCTCATAGGTGAATTTGGCTGAATGGCTAAGTCAAGTGTCGAATGCTCAACCAAGTGGGTTGAGATTTTATCCGACCGTCGGATGCTCAAACAAGTCTCTTGTTTGAGGTTTACCCGACACCACCAATCGCTGAGTTTGCACGTAAAGCACTCAGCCAACTAATCATCACCGATCGATGAAGTCACCGATCGCCAAGGTTTCCATCGACGGTGACGATCGTGGATCGATATCATCGTGGTTGTTGCAAAGGCAAAATGATCGTTGTTATGCAACATATGATCGTTGCTATGCATGATCAACTGATGAAACTCCAACGGGAAGAATTCACCCCTCTCTATAAAAAGAGAAGGTGTGGGCTTTGGAGAGGTTAATCTTTATGCTCCCAAGTATCCCCTAAGTGCCCTACACGAGTTCTACTCCTTCTCCTTGCATTTCTTTCAATCATATTGTAAGGAGTGTTGTGTTGTAAGAAGGGTTACCTCTACCTTGCTTGGGCAAAGGAGAGATCTAGTAGATTCGGTTAGGAGTGATTCACTGGAATGAATCGGGTCGTTGATTAACGGCAAGGGTCGTGAACCACGTTACACACTTGTGTTCGAGTTTGTATCCTCTTCTTCCTCTTGTGTTTTGTTTAATTGTTGTGTTTAGCTATATTTTCGCTGCGCTAACCTGATCGTAGACAATCAAGAAGCGATCAATCTCCATCATCTATGATCAAGAGGTTATTCACCCCCCTCTAGCAGGCCACCGATCCTCCAACACCAAGTAACCGAGTGTCGAGAGTTCCTAGCATGCCAACTGCGAGAGCTTAGGACTAATTTCCTAGACGTCAAGTGCTTCTGGTGGAGAGCTATTGGTCGAGAAGTGAGGTCGAGTGCTCGAGAGTCAAGGTCGAGTATTAGGGAAGTAACACCGAGTCTGAGTGAGAAATTATCGAAATATGTGTTTGATACAATTTCTTTAAAATAGATTCATCTGCTTCAGCGGTACTTCATAGTTACGATGGATGCTTATTTCACAGGTTGATTATGGCAAATTGAGCTTCTATCCAAATGCTATCACGGGAAGAGTTACCGAGTGAAGTGCAGGATAAAGAGAAGAAAACGAGGGGCAACTAAGGTAATTAATGTGTTCGTCATGCATATGAGCAGGTAGCAAAAATGGGGATCCAAGTGGCAAAATATAGATTCATCCGTTTGAGCAATTTTTATCTCGATTAGTTCGATACTCGACGGGTGCAACCCACATTCATAAATGAGTTAATTGGATTCGATGCATTTATAACCATGGATTTGCATCCCCTTCTAGTGTACACATAAGAGAGACCATTTCCACGTATATATTCATAATATTTAAAGTTATGATTCAATATAAATCAATCTCGATATCATAAAACTCTAACTAAATTCCAATTCCATCCCTCCATTTTCCCTTCTTATTTTTTTTTCCCAACGTATTCAATTGCATCGCATCTAGGGGTGTAAACGAATCGAGCCGGTTCACGAGCTTTTCGAGCCGGTTCGAATAATATTCGATTCGAATTCAAAATTATCGAATTCGAGCCGAACTCGAATATGTACAAATATTTTTCGAATCAAACTCGAGCCGAAATAATACTGTTCGAACTGTTCGCGAACTTTTTTTTTAAAAAAAAATCGAATATTAAATCGAGTATTAATTTTCGAATATCAAACCGAGCCTCATTCGAATATTAAATCGAGCCTCAATTTCGAATAGTAATTGAACCGTTCGAATTAATATTCGAAAATTTCGAATCGAATCCGAACTCGAGCTTTGATTCGAATCGAATTCGAGTCCAAAATTATTAAATTTTCGAATTTCGAATCGAATTCGAATATCTCAATTCGAACTTCGAATCGAACTCGAATACTAAATTTTTTTTAAAATTTGATTCGATTCGGTTCGTTTACACCCCTAATCGCATCTCTTCGATGACTTTATTCTATTAAAAAAATTAATTAAAAGAGGAATACAAACTCTGGGAAGGACTTAATGTTGCATCTTCAGTCACATAGTTCTTATCCTTATCCCCGAATGTTTCCTCCAGTCCTCAAGTCGCACACCACGTGGAACTGAACCGGTTCCTCACGATTCCTCGGTGATGTTGATTTTTGGGAAAAGAACGCAAGTATTGCAAGCTTACAAAGGCAACAAATTAAAATCATAAGGGCAATTTTATTATCATTTTCGTTAAAATGTTGTTTTGTTATATTTTTATTCTCAAAAATATAATAAAATTTTTAATTAAGTTAGAATAATTTTATTTTATATTATAGTGGATAAAGTTTCAATGATAAATTCATTATTACAATGAAATATATATATATATATATATAAACAGTAAAACGCCCAGCGTGAGCAGATAGATCGGAAAGGATGCACCTTCCCCTTCGTCGGTCCAGATTCAAGCAATCAATAGCGACGACCTCATTCGCCACTCGTCATCCTCGATTCTCCGTGACGACGACTCTCGACTCGTTTTCTGACGTTGCTCGATCGGCCTATGCCCTTTGTCTGTTCCATGAAGCTTCCATGAATTTACTAGATATTCATAGGCCGGCCAGACAAGTCCATCCTTAATCTCTCTCTATCTGACAGCGAAGAAGAATTCCTTCGCAGAGATCACGGCATGCCACCGGATCCGCCGGCGGTTCCGCTGGCTCAAACTCTCATCGCGATCCGCGACGCCACGGCGCAACTGGGCCTCCTGCTGCGCCCGGAGCTGCTCGAGAACTCCACGGCGAAGTGCGCCTTCGATGAGCTCGTCCGCTCGGTGTCGCGCTCGCTTTCTCTAGCAGTGGACGGCTCGACTTCTTGCGGCGGGAAGAGGAAGAGCAGCTTTGCACCTTACAACGAGAGAAGAATTTGCAGGAGAATTAGGTGAGACGACGGTAGTCGTCGACTACCTGAATCTTGTCTGATCAAAAAAGCATGCATCTTAATTATATTACATACTTTGTCTGGCAGATCACAATCTTATCACTGTCAAAAAGTCCTTTCGGAAACCCTAGATGATGGCCATTCCTGGAGAAAATACGGACAGAAAGACATCCAAAGTGCTAAGTATCCAAGGTATATACGTATATACAACTCAAATTAAGTTTGATGGAACTAACATACAATCTTATTATATATAAAAATATACGACGAACGTTGCACGGTTGCAGGAGCTATTTCAGATGCACCCACAAGACTGACCAAGGCTGCAAAGCTATGAGGCAGGTTCAGGTATCAGAGGAGGATCCCTCTCGTTATGCGATCACATATTTGGGTGAGCACACGTGCCGAGATCCTCCCTTGGTTCCTCAAATCATCAACCAGTCGATTAGCTTTGGAATCGACTGCTCGGAGAATTTTAAGATTGAAGAAGCGGTAGTTCCGCAACATTCTGATCCAGTTCCTGCTCTTAACCATGAGCACTGCGATATCGAGGAAGAGGTGCGGAGTCATCTGAGATTTCCATTTGAAAATGATGGCGATGTGACTTCCATTGCGAGCATGGAGGTGGAGTTCTTCATGTCGGACATGGATGACTTCGACGCTTAATATCATGATAGCTAATTAATTAGTAGCTAGTTCTTCTCCGTGCATGGCACAATGGATGTGGATATATATATCGAAGACGAAATAAGGCAGGAGATACAACTTATGCATCAATTGCAAGTTGCAACTTACCGTATTCTACGCGGAAGCATGTAAAGATGTCGCGCTTCATGCAAACAAATCATGTTCGTACGTGTGTCTTTGCTCGATCATCAAGATGTCAAACTTAAAGTAGAGACTTATGTTGAATTGATCATAAATAAATATATTAAGTTTATAGTAAAGTCCAAATCAAAAACTAAAGTTCATTGTTGGAAACAAACACTTAAGCTAAGGTAGGGCGGTAAATGAAACAATCATTTGTAAATAAATTTATATAGTGTTTGGCTTGATAATAGTTTATTTATATCCGTTCGATATATTTAAGATCAATTAAATGAAAAACTTAAATAGCTCGTTAAACCAAAATGAATAAAATTGAATAGATATATATTTAGCTCTTATAAATTATCCGTGAGCAACGTTTGAATATTGTTCATGAACAAATATTTTTATCAACAAAGCTCTTATTAAATGTTTAAAAAAACAAAAAAAAAAGCATTCAAAATGAATAAATAAGCATCTAATATCAAGCTCACTAATTAATCAAATAAATTTTAAAATATAAAAGTTTCAATGAATTTTTAGTGACCATGACTTTCATATGTGGGCCGGCCCAAATAGAGGCTCCACCCCATTTCACAATGAAGCCCAAGTCATTGTTCATAGTAAAACCCTAAGTGCATGTTTTCCATAGACACCCCTTCATGTCAAATTTAAATTAAAGGGTGCAACTCTCCTTCGAACCCTTTTAGAATGTCTCTCAACTTTATGTTCTTAAGTCTTCTACTCATATTCACTAACGAGTCCTAATACGTTAAAAGTTGATTGAGTCCGAGAATTTAAAGCGCTTCTATTTGAAATAAAAAACATTGCACTTTTGAAGATAATGACCAATAACTATAAACTCTTAAATGGGATAATATCTTCCTAAAAAGAGAGGCTTCAACTTTTACCTCTACCTTATAATTATAATTAGCAACACTATCATACCATCAATCCATGTCAAAGATGATTACTTAGTGGGTGTCTCAACCATCCGAAAGGATGTGTCTTCTAGCTAGTTGAGGAGTCATGATCCAACTTGCCAATCTATTATTCCACCATGTTGACTCGCAAATAAGCCAATAAACTCACCACTCATAGGAACAAATTAAAGTAGATTAAATGACACATTTAGAGAAATCTTGTGTTCATTAGATTTTCTTTGTGTAAACTAATTGAACCTTAAGGCCCTTGTATTTGATTGTTGTAATATTAATTTTATTTTATATAGTTTGATTATAACAATACAATTTAGCTTTTGGGTAGTTTGTTTTCTAGGGAACTACATCCTATGTTTTAGAGTACATTGATAAATTGTCTTTAATTGACCCTTAGATGTTAGATGGAACAAATCTAAGCCAAACCTTGATTCGTCTTTGAACTAAAGATGTATGGGTAGACCAAAACTTAATTTTTATTGTTCGAAATTATTTTCTAGAAAAAGGCATTAGCCAAGATTAGATGTTGGTCAATCAATACTAGGCCAAGATGAATGTTGAGTCTCTAATTATCATATTTTGAATGGCAATGGACCAATGTCATATACCAAGATGAATGTTTGAGTCTCCAATTATCATATTTGGTGGATCAAAGAGTATAGCAATAATAATTAGGACTTTGTTTATAAGTTATTATAGTGAAACTTTTGGAATTAGAACTTGCAAGAGAAAGTACATCTAATTATTTTATATAATTTTACTTGAGTGTTAATTGGAAAATCAAATAATGAAAAAAAAAAAGGTTTCATCCCTAGATCCAAAGCTTTCTTGAGTAACACTCTTCCCACTATGTTAGATCTTTATCTATTCGGTGAGATTGAGATTTTTTTTTTTACTCACTTTAACTCTTTGTTTATGATGTGGTTGCTTTTCGTGTCTTTTTGTCAATCATTCAGGGGAGGGTGAGTTCTTACAGTCGTAGAAGTAATCGCATGTCAAAGTTAATACGAATTAGACACTTGTCAATATTCTGACTACGATCCTCCGATGCTTAAATTAGATAGGAAAATAAAAAAAAAAATAGATGAACAGTCTCCCCTTGCCAATAGTATTCAGAGAGTTTTTATACCTCAACCCTGTACTTTTGTAATAACTTTTATATACCTTCTTTTTTCCTACGACCACTCCGATGATGCCTTTTGACAAAACGTTAGGAGACAATCTCTGCTAAGAATCTTCACGTGGCATGCCACGTATGCTGTAATTATTACTAGGAGGGATTATTAGCGAATAAGGTATACCCGCATGGGGAAGGAATCTCCTTTGAGATTCTCATCTCCAAAATCGTTATGCTCTCGACTTGATCACTCCCCGAATCATTTTACTCCCGACTTGGTTTACTTCTGTCTTCTATACTTCTCGAGTCGTCCTATTCTCAATTCGGCTTACTTCTGTCTTCTACGTTTCTCAAATCGTCCTGTTTCTGACTTGAATTATTTTTATCTTCTATACTTCTCGAGTCGCACTACTTCCGACTCGATTTACTTACGTGGTCTAACTGTAGGACCCTACCCACATCCTTGGCTAATCCCTGGATTCCATAAGCTGAGTTATATCCACGTCAGTTTACCTCCTTGAGACTTTATTTGTTTCTATGAGGCAATATAGAAGTGAGTATTTATTTAGTATTGTTTGCTTAAGGATATATCTCTAACAACAACGGAAGCTCACATGGCATGATTAAGATAGGTCACAGAAAGAGAATAAAATTTTGATGGTTTAATTATTCAAATAGAGGGTATCTATCTTGAGGATATTTTTCAATTACGGGTTTACTTAAAATGTGTAATATAAAGAAGTACAAGTACAGTGAAGTTATTATTTTATACACATCAAATATATATCATAGGTCATATAATATAAGTGAGATTTTCAAATCATATTGCATGTCTTTGTTAATTATTTTATTCATTTATTTCTATTACATAATCACACGTGCACTTGAAATTTAACCTTAATTATATTTAAAATTGTGATGTTCACAAGAATTGGAAAAAAAATGTACAAATTTTTTATTCACCTTTTGTTTTGTTTGACCCCGTCGATCCAACAAGTGCAATAGATATGCAATTTGCCACATTTTTTCACAAAAAAAAAAAATCAAAATAGCTTAACTGATACATCTTAACCAATTTGTTAGGAACATTGACGTCATTGGAGGGAGGTAAATAGCGATTTTATTTCGTCGCTTGGAATTCGTTCGATCGTATTTGTCTACAAATCTTATTAGCATAACAGAATACAAATATAAATAACAAATAAAAACAACAACACAATCACAACACAAAGATATAACATGGTTTGGAATCTAAGGTTCATACTCCACGGGTCAAGCTCAAGTGAGCTCTAATGATGCACACCACCACTAAATCTTCTTTCTTTTCGATAATATGTCGGAGGTGGAAAAAACTTTTACAACAAGATTACAAAAGTAATACACCAAACAAATACAAGTATACAAATAAAATGCAAAGAAAATTTTACAAGAATACTTTTGATTGCTTGTTTGATACTTGCTTTGAATTACTCTTGAATGTTTGGAATGCAGCAGCAATTCCTCTTCAAAATCTCTCCAAAAATTGATACAAAATTTTCCATCTCGAACTGCTTTTATAACTTATATCGAGCCAATTTCATGGCTAGCAATCGACTGTCAAAAGACACCAGTTGACTGCTCATAGTGTCGTTGTCTCACAACGGCTCAATCCATGTTGAAAAAATTCCAACGGATACCACATCAGTCGACTACCCTTACTAGCAGGGCAGTCGACTGATGACTATCAAAGTTTTTGTGTTTGTGTCCGCTTAAATCAATCAACTGTCAAACCCTAGCAGTCAGCTGATCAAGGATATAATGACAGTCGACTATCAGTGCTTCATCCAAGTAGTCAAAGCTCAATCGACTACTTGACCAGTCGATTGATCCAAGTTGACTAGGTTGTCAAGTGTTAAACATTCGGTCAGTCGACTGGTTCATAACCCCAGTCGACTGATAAACTTCAAATATGAGATTTAATACAAGTATGATCCTCCTCATACTTGATAGACCACCCTTAGCTTAGACCTAAGTCTTCTAGTCACCTCCATCAGCCTCACACCTATCGGATCCCTCCAAGTCATCCATGACTTGTTCATTCATACGCTAGTCTTCAGGTTCTTCTATTGGCTATTCTCATGTTAACCAGGTTTACTTTGGTAAGTTACATTTGGACTTATGTCGTCAAGACAAACGCTTGAACTTTACGCCATTAATATAACATCCTTAGACTTCTCAATTGTCAAGCATTCATACTTAGACTTTCACCATCAAAGTTCACTTAGACTTTACGCCGCCAAGACTACATACTTAGACTTATGCCATCAAGACTATACCTTTAGACTTTTCATTACCAAGTACTCATGACTTGGACTTTACCATTGCTAAGACTCATGCTTCAACTTTCCAATTGCTAAGTACCCATGACTTGGACTTTACCATTGCCAAGTGCACATAATTTGGACTTCTCAAATGTTAAAATCATTCGTGGACTTCTCATAACAATCACATTGTCAATCATTTTGTCAAACATCAAAGTACTACTTGAGTCAAATTAGTCAATCGTGACCTAAACCGATTGCACCAATACAATTTTCAAAATAAACGGAATTGAGAATGTCCATTAAATAATGTTTAGCATGCTCTTAAGCTTGATGTAAAGGATATTTAGGATGTTTAAATTGAATTCACAGCTTACTTACAAGCAAAGATAAATGTAGAATTAAAATTGTGGTTTATTATGGAACACAAATTTTCTTTAAATTAAGCAATATAGGAAGACATCTAATTCACTACGTCATTGAGATTAGAAAGTATTAATTAAGAAGATAAGCAAAAAATTCTATTGCTTTTTGGATTATATAAATTGCATCATGCATAGATGTCACTCTGTAAAGAGGTTTACAAATAAAATTTAGAAACAGAATGAATGGGGAAAAGAAATGACTATTTTTATTTATTAAGGGTCGATTAGAAAACTCGAACTTCTCCTTTTGAATGTATATCACTTGAAAAATATAATGATTTTGCGATGAATTTTACATTCAAAAATTTATTGCAAAATTATTTTATAATGAAATTTGCAACGAAATTATTTTCGTTGCAAATAAGTCGCCATAAAATTTTGCGACGAAAATAAGATTTCGTCGCGAATTTGGCGATGAATTTCTAATTTGATCGCAAATATTTGTGACGAAAACTTATTTTTTTCGTCAATTTTTGCAATGAAAATAATATCTCGTCGTTAAATTCGTGATGAAAATAAAATTTCGTCGCTAAATTCGATAAATATTCATGCCATTAGCACTCACCGACAATGTTACCAGTCGACTGTCGTAATTCACCAGTCAACTGAAGATCCAAAATTTTGTGACGAAAAAAATATTTTCATTGCAAATTTATGGACCATCAGTAGACTGCCTATGATCATCAATCGATTGGTCAGTAGACTAAAAACATTTTGTGTCTTACTACAGTATCATCAGTCGACTGCTGACTCGCATACTCTCAACAGACTTAGTATCAGTCAACTAGTAAAAGACGTTAGTCGACTGGTGATACTATAGTCGGGCACAGAATATTTTTTAATCAACTGATGATCATAGGCAGTCGACTGGTGATCTAGAATTTACGACGAAAATATTTTTTCATCGCCAAATCTGTGACGAAAAAATAATAAAATTTTAACATCTAACAATCTTATTTCAATTCTCCTTAGTTATGCAGTGTGACTTTTTAGATTTGGCATAACTTTTAATCACCATATCTTTTCTTAAAAATCTTCCTTATTTCTAGCGTTTCAGCACCTCTCAAATAAATACCCACTGCAATGAAGAAAAAATTAAATGATTATATTAACTATAATTTTATATATAAATTTATTAGAATAACTTATCTTGAATTCATTCCACCATAAATTTTTTATATTCCGAAATGCTCGTATAAGTAATCGAAGCTTCACCCTAATGATTATTCACTATTTTATTAATCTCGTGAATAACATGTACATAATTTATAAATCTATTATAAAATAAAAATAAAGCATGTTGAATATTTATGAAAAATAACTTTATTAAAAACATAGATAATTTAAAAATTGAATACTTATAAATCTCCGCGAAGGGATATCAACTCTCGTATATTTGTCCTCTCAACAACTGAAGAAGATATATCAACAGGCACATGCTGAGAATCGAAAGACCCTGCAACTAGATAAGGAGATAAAGGTACATTGCCAGCAAGGGAATCAAACTGTATTGGTGTTGATGTAGGTGAAGAATCTGATCTTCCATCAGTACTCCATCTATGACTACCACGTCGAAACTATCAATCAAAATTATTAGAATAATAAAATAAAAAATTACATTTTCATTGGATGTATAATAAAGAATATGAAATACTGACCATATTTAATTTGAAGTATTAAATCACAAAATAATCTACGAATACATCAAAAAATTTCTCAAATAATAACTTATAGAAAAAAAAGATAATTCATTAAAATATCAAATATATGAAATTAAGAATGAGGCAGGAAATAA
The DNA here is from genome assembly GCA_025175895.1 of Wurfbainia villosa. NCBI lineage: Eukaryota > Viridiplantae > Streptophyta > Magnoliopsida > Zingiberales > Zingiberaceae > Wurfbainia > Wurfbainia villosa. The sequence continues at coordinate 8,718,650 of CM045999.1, read as the reverse complement.
AAAAATATTTGATACGGAATAAAAGTTACCATTATCAAAAATCGAAGTCTCATTGTCATTTTCATCCTCATCTTTTGTCTCTTCAATATCATTATCATCATCATCATCCTCATCGTCATCCTTATTCTATATCTCAAAATTAAAGTCCTCATCTTCATCTTCATCTTCATTAATTTCACTTACATCAACGTCGATCACAACGCCATTGGGATCTCATAATGTTGAAATATTATATTCTTTGATATGAAATGTATTCACAACTTCATCTTGTTGATATGCTATGTCTTCCCAATGTTCCTCAATTTTTTTCCGTGCTTTTATTTTATAAATAGTCCAACAATCAATTTTGTCACGTTTCAAACTAGGATATGAAGTATAAAATACTTGAATCGCCTATTGTGCTAACATAAATGGTTCGTACCTCTTATATAATTTTTTATGATTTATTTCAACCAAATTAAACTATGAATGGACTTTCATGCCTTTGACAAGGTCAAACCAACAACACATAAATAAAACAACTCGCAAATCTGAGTCAGGGTACTCTACTTGTAAAATTTCATCTAGCAAACTATAAAAATCATTCCTTGCACCTCCATCGTTAGATGACTGAACACAAATCCCACTATTCATGTAATTTTCTTATTCCATATGCTTGAGTATGAAAATTATATCTATTTATGAAATATTTCAACTAAATTTTCACTATTAATTTTGGATCCCATGACAGATGGATTAGCAATTCTTGATTAATGTGAGCTTGATTATTATGAACCTTAAGTCAAATAAATGTGTTAAAGTCAAGATTTAACCAATTGATTATTATAAACTACTTACATATTTTTTAAACCATGGTGCAAATTATTTATCGTAAAAACGATCAAACTCATGTGTCGGAAGCTCAGAATATAAATTTTGAAAAATCCTACCATAAAAATAATTATAACACAAATAATAATTTAGGATATAAGAAATACATAATATAACATATATATACTAACTCGAAATATGGCGTTACTTTTGGATATTTTAGTAAAATATATGTGTGGGGTTGCTCGTCATTCTTGACTAGTTAAGTGTTTACATGTACAAGATCCACTCGGTCGACTAAGGTAGTTAAAAATTGAAAATGACTCCAAATTTGGATCAACATGACTCTCGTCACTTCTTTCCACTCTCTGCCTTTTGCATTGTACGTGAAGTTCAAAATAATATGATGCAAAAGTTATAACTTCCTCCACAATATATGATTAACAATAGAAGCCTCAACATGTGTTTTATTTTTCACTTTTTTCTTCAAAAGCAGAGGAATCTAATAGTAATAAAACAAAATGCATTAAGGAAATAAAATATACTAAAATTAGTCAATTTATAATGCACTAACAATGATCAAAGAAAATGAAACGTTCACCTTTCAAATAGATACATCCATCGAAATTGAATAGAACCTCCAACTTAGCCTCATATGACAAGTGAACCAAAAGATGTTCTATGGAATCATAAAATGATGGAGGAAATATTTTTTCTAAATTACACAGAATGATTGGAATGTCTCTCTCTAATATATCCATGTGTGAACGACTCAATACTATCGAGCAAATATCATGAAGGAAAATATTTAACTTCGTAATAGCACCCCATATAAAATTGGTAACATTTTCTTTAAATGAATAGGAATTAATCTTTCCATGAATATATGACAGTCATGACTTTTCAAATCAATCAATTTGTATTCCTTCAAATCGATGCATCTTCCAAGATTAGAGACATAACCATCAGAAAATCTCAATGATTTCAATCATTCACAAATAATCCGTCTTTGATCCATATTTAATATATAAACTATTTTTGGCTTTGGTCCCCTATTATTTTCATCGACATCAAGAGTTGATCGTTTACAAATGGAACACATTTTTTCTTGCATTCAGATTGTCTTTTATTTTTCCAGTAATATCCATCATTATATTTATCATATTATCAAAAATATTCTTCTCAATATGCATTACATCGAGATTATGATGAATCAAATAACTTTGTCAATATGGTAAATCTCAAAATATACTCCGTTTAGTCTATTTATGCATACTTCCATATTCGTATGTTGTAACATTTAAGTCTTCAATAACAGATGGAATGTTAAGAACTCTATGTCATATGCATTCACCGATTAATCTCACTGGTGGAGGTGTTCTTTCAATTCTCTTCTTAGTGAATTCTTCTTTATTCCTTCTGAATTTATGATTTGGTGGTAAAAATTATCTATGACAATCAAAATAACTTGCCTTCTTTCTATATTTCAATCTGAATAACTTTGATCTCTCCATACATATTGGACATCATAAAATTCCAGCGGTACTCCATCCCGATAACATATCATAAGTTGAAAAATCATTTACGGTCCAAAGAACCACAGCTTTCATTATAAACATCTTATCAGTATGAACATCATATGTAGAAACACCCTCATTCCATACTTGTTTGAGTTCCGCAATCAGTGGTTGCATATAAATATCTATTAACTTCTTTGGATTTTATAGGTTAGGAATAATCAATGTTAAAAAATATACGGTGTTTTTATACACATACCGGGTGGAAAATTATATATAATTAAGATAACTAGCTAACAAGAATAAGTTCTTCCTAATTTATAAAATGGAGCAAATTCATCAGCACAGAGATCTAACCTAATGTTTTGAGTCTCATTCACAAACTCAGGATATGTTCTATCAAAAATTTTTTACGCCTCTGTATCTGATGGATGACACATTAGCTTTTCCTCTGTTTCATGATTTGCATGTCAAGTTATATGTTCAGCAGTGACCTTTGATGCATAAAGTGTTTGTAATCTAGGAGTTAAAGGCAAATATAACATTTATCTGTATGATTTACGTCGCTTATTACAATCCAATCTCATAGTACTCTTGTACATACATTAATTACAGAATTTATAAATCTCTGCATTTGCATTATCTCCTCAATATAGCATACAATTATTTCTACAAACATCAATTTTTTCCACCGGAAGACCTAGTTTTTTCACAATTTTTTTTGATATTATAAAAATCATTGGGCATTATGTGATCGTGTGGCAATACTTTTCCAATAACTTGAATAAAATCATTAAAATAATCTTCAAACACATTATGTCCAGCTTTAACATTCAATAATTTTGCCGTTAGAGATAATTTAGTGTGACTGTCACAATCAGGCCATATGGGTTCATCTGCAACTCTCAATATTTCTTGAAATTGGAGATATGGTTCATTGTTTACATTTTCATAAACTCAACTTATGACACTTTTTGCACAAACACCTTAACTTATTTCGGTCAATTATGATACTTTTTACACGGACACCATAATTTATTTCCATCCATAAACTCAACATGACTACCAGTAAAATTCAAAAATTGATTCAGCTCAATAATAAATTCATCAGTTAAACCCGACGTTCAGATAAGTTCTTTTTATACATCCAACTCCTTTCTTTCTTCATTTTTTTTTGTTTTCAAATTTATAGTAAGGATTAATTATATTCTCATCATTTTGCATTGATATTAATTGAACAATCAATTTATACTCAAAATAAATTCTTCTAATACATATTTATTTTTGGTATAATATTGAATTATAGACTATAACATATATACGAAACTAATGATGAATTTTTATAGTAAAAAAATACTTAAAAATAAATATTATATATATTATAGAATGATAATGGTAAACATTTCAAAATATAAAATATATCTTGCCTAGTGGAAGCAACAGATGAGCTGACAACATAAGACTTTACGAACACGTCGATCACTTGAAGAACGAACAACTGTATGATAAGTCTAAGAGAAATAAAATATTAAATTTGTACACTTTATATTACACATTAAATTTTTTAAAGAATTTGAATAACCTGTTAATCTGACAAACCACATGAATTAGCCATCTGCGCATCTCGACCGCCCAAGGTCAACACGCGCTGCAGGGGTCGCGATCGTGCAAGCAACGGTCGTGACCGTGCATGCTAATGTTAAATACGGAAAAATTTAAATATTAGATTTTATGGCCAAAAATTTTGAGAAATAATCCAGAAAATTTTTCGAGATTTTTAAGAAATTTTAGGAGTTTTTCTGGAATTTTTCTGAATTTAAACGAAGTCCGTACGAGATTTTTACGGGGATAAAAAAAAATAGGCTTTTGAAGGGCCTATTTGAAATATCAATTTTTAGGGGTTAATAAATTTTATTAACCTAAAACCTAGGTTTTCGATTTCCCTGTTGCGCCCGATCCCCCTCTTCGCTACGGTTTTTCTCTCGCGACAACTCTCCCGATCTTCTTTTCTTTTTTCCTTGCGCGAAGAAGACACCGCAGACGCGCGGCCACCGCATCTTCCCCATCGCGCGAAGCTCTTGCGCCCCGCGAGCACTACCCGCGACGCGACGCGAGCTCGCTGTCGTCGTGACGCTGCGTCGGCTCCTTCACGCCTGACGCCAAAGGCGGTGGTCGTCGCGCCACGGCCTTCGCCAGGCCGCCCTCCGCCTCACGCGCTGCCTTCCCGTGCCACCGGCTTCTCTTCCCAAATACCAGAGCATCCACCGGACCGTCGGTCGGAGCATCATGCACTCGTCGTCCACAGCCGACGCCTTCTCTGTCTTTTTGGAGGAGCAGCCTTGTCGGACTCCACAGTCAAGTCGACGGTGAGTGTGCTCCTGAAGGATTGCCGGTGGTCGCGGTAATTGGTGATTTAGGGCAGTTGAGGTTTTGTTGCTCCGGTGAACAGGGTTGGGGAGATTGTTGTCGGAGAAAGGGTTTCGACCGGCGAACAGAGTGAAGGGGATCGGATGGCCGGCTAGAGGGGGGTGAATAGCCCTCGTACGTTGGACGTCGTAAATTGCTCTCGTCTACAAAAGATTAGCGCAAGCGGAATATACAAATACAAAGCAAAAGACAAGCAATAAAACAAACGCTAACACGATGGTATAACGTGGTTCACGGCTACGCCGCTAATCCACGGTCCCCGATTCGTCCTCGGTGAATCACTCCGTTAAACCAATCCACTAAATGGTCTCTCCTTTGCACCAAGCTAGGTGGAGGTAACCTTTACAACCAAGATCACTCTTCTTACAATAGAATAGAGTAAAAGCGAGTAAGAAGAGTTTAGAGCTTGTGGGGCACTAGGAAGATCACTTGGAGCATAAGCATTAGCCTCTCAAAGGCTTACACCCTCTCTTTTTATAGAGGGTTGTTTTCTTCCGTTGCCGCCATCGATTGCCGCGCCAGCGATCGACTGCCGTCACTACAACGGCCTCCGAACACGTCGGATCCCGACCGTTGTAGTCCAACGGAACTCTTGGCAGTCGACTGATGGACCTCATCAGTCGACTGCTGCCTCCGTAGTCGACTGCCCAGTCGGCTACGAGCGGTTCTGTGGCCAAAACCCTATTGACACCGATCGCCGCCGCCAATGATCGGATCGGTTCGATCCGCCCATGATGGCGATCACAGCCACAATCCAATGATACCGGTCGAACTCACTGAAGCGATCGGCCGATCCGCCATGACATGGCAGTCGACTGGTGTCGGGAAAACCCATCCGACACTTGGCCAAATGGCCAAGTTTCACCTAAGAGCTACCCTTCCCCGGGTTACAATCGCTCACTCTCATTTCTCGGAGTCCCTCGCCTTCGAAGTTCTCTTCGTTCTCGGCCACGTCCCTCGGCAGCATCAGGCGCACGGCTCTGCAATGCTCCTTCGCGTCTCTTGCCTCGAAGTCTACTTCCTCCGGCTTCACTCCAAGCTTCTCGTCCGGCGGTCCCTCGGATGCTCCAAGCGACGGCTGCAGCTATCCTTCACCGACTCAAGGCACGAGTCATGAGATGTGAAACTCGCCACGGCTCCATGTGCGAATTACTAAGTCCTGCACGACTTCAACGCACATATCACATCAACATATCAAACTAAATTAAACCCTTTGCCACACCATCAAAACCATATTACGGCAAGAGATTGCCCTAACAATCTCCCCCTTTTTGATGTGTGGCAATCCGTTTAAGTTAGGTAAAAACATTTGATATAAATTCTAAGGTAAGAAAGCATGTAAAGATAAACATGATATAACAACATGCAACTCCCCCTTAATCCATGAAACTCTCTATGCAAATTTTCTCCCCCTATCATATATTTCTCCCCCTAAAATATATTTCTCCCCCCTAAAATAATTAACTTAAACATAATTATTTCTCCCCCTTTGACACCATCAAAAAAAAAAATATTAACACTAAGTTATAAGCTCATGACATCAAGTATAATGGAGGGAAAATATGACAAGTTGATTTAAAATTGGGTGCCACTTGTTGATGGCATCAAGTATATGTCTACCACTTGTTGTAGGTTTACAAACTGAATTCGGCCTTCAATGTTCTGATTTACCACCGCTTGATCTATCGATATGGCTGATCGGCATAGCAAGAATCAATTTTGATTTTACGAATTTGAAATGCATTATAAATTCCAGAAAATTCGAAAAATCATGAAATTCGGGGAACATATTTCTATTAAGTATATCTATCAATGAAAAATAGTTTTTCATGAAAACTCATTATATTTTCTTGTTTTTGCCAAAAATTCAAAAGCTCTAAAAACCACTAGGTTTTTGATCATTCTAGTATCAAGTTAGCTACCTAGTTTTGCATCCAATTGTTTCAAAACATGAATACATGTATTTTAAGGTAAGAAATTGTTTTGAAAACATATGAAATATCCAACCATGATCTTTGGGCAATATGTCTATGAATTAGACATAAGCCTTCCCCATGATTGGTCTATTATTGCTATGTTTATACTTTAAATGACCATCTAAATGCCATAGGCATTAGTGGACATTTGTATCATCCTAACATCTCACCCATGCTAAGTTTGCAATCAAGTTAGCCTATAGTGAGTGTGAGATGCATCCTAGGGGGTATTTGTATATACTTTAACCAATATATTCATGCAATTCTATCATGGTTAAGTATCAACCTAACAACCTACATGATCATAATGATATATATGAATGAATTCTATATTATGATCATGAAATACATGTTTTCATCAAATTATAATCATGCATTAGGTATTTTATGATGATAATAAACAAAATATCACCTAAAACATGATTCAACCCTATTTCTCATGATAACATGCCAAATATCAAAATCATAAATCATGATTTAAAACATACATAGCAATTACATTAATCATCATGATTTAGGCATTATTACCTATTTATGGGCATGTTATCATCACCCAACACTATCTAAAAAATGTTGTCCCGTCATCCTAAGTCAACCAAAATATGATATAGGTCAAGTTCATATGGTTGACTACCCTAGGGTTATCCTAACCCTTAAGGATGGATTTTGGAACCCAAAATAAATTCTTTCCTATTGGGTTCACTAAATACTCCTTGGGGATCCATTTCCTAGCAATTACTTTCTTTTTATCTTGTCCCCTAGCTATTAGGCATTTATAGGCCTTTTCATTTTTCTTTTCTTTGTATCCTAGGCCTTTCTTGTTGAAACTAGCTCTTTGGCTCCTAAGATCATGTTCAATGTGTTGGAGCCAATAGTGAATTTCTAGGGCTTTGGTTAAATAATCTACCTTTTCCTTAAGGCCCTATTTTCCTCTATGCATGCATCATTAACATCTAATGGCACATAAAGGTCATGTGAGCATGCTTCATTTAAACTAGAAGAAATATTATCATTTAAGCATGCATTTTCTAGTTTATTTTCTAGGTCCTTAATTTTATCTAGCATGCTCTTATTTTTCTTTTTCATGCCAAATAAGTCCTTAGTTAAACTAGAGATTATGGAAACTATTTTCTTAGGAGAAGCATTTGTTACCATAGTTTCCATGTCTTCTTCTTCTTCTTCGGATGATGAGGATGTAGAAGCTCCCCCTTCACTTGAGCTTTCCCCACTTGAGCTTGATCTTTCATTTTCGGATGAAGAGCAATCCAAGTCATCAAAGGCCATCAAGGCCAAATTGGTGACAAAAGCATTCTCCTCATCCGATGATGAGGAGGAGGATGAGGATGGATCATCCCATGTCTTGGCCTTGAATGCTTTGGCCTTCCCCTTTTCTTTTGCCTTCTTTTCTTCTTCCTTTCTCTTGCTCCCCTTCTTCTTCTTCCTCTTCTCTTCTTTCTTTTTCTTCTCTTCTTTGCTTTTGTTTAGGAGGGGACAATTGTCCCTTATGTGTCCCTCTCCTTGGCAATTATAGCATATGACCTTCCCCCTTGGTCTTCTATTCCTATCATTAGATTTATCAAATCTAAAATTCTTAAAGGCACGTCTTACCCTCCTTACCATATAGGCTTCTTCGGTGCTATCCATGGAGGAGGAGGAGGCTTCATCGGATGAGGAGGAGGGGACTTCCATCTTCTTCTTCCCCTTGTTTGCCATCAAAGCCACTCCTCTTGAGGGTTGAATTCTAGGCTCCTCTAGTATTCCTTCAAGCCTAGTTTCGTGGAGTTCCATTGTTGAGAAGAACTCCTCCAAGGTGCTCACTTCTAAATTCTTTGAGATATAGAATGAGTCCACCATGGAGCTCCACTTTGAGGACCGGGGAAAGGCATCTATGACCTTCATTACCATATCCCGGTTTGATAGCTTCTCACCTACACTTGTTAGTCCATTTAAAATTTCTTTGAATCTAGAATGCAAAGAAATTACCTTTTCTCCCTTTTCTAATTTGATGTTGGATAGTTGGGAGCGGAGGAGATCTCTCCTTGCTAGCTTTGCCTCGGATGTGCCTTCATGAAGCTCAATTAGCTTCTCCCACATCTCCTTGGCGCTTAGGCATTCTCCTATTCGGTTGATTTCTTGTTGGGGGAGCACATTGAAAAGATGATGTTTTGCCTTTGAGTTTGCAAGGTGCTCCTCTCTTTGCTTCTTAGTCCATCGTGATTTTCTATTGGCTTCCCTTCTTCATACCTAGGCAAAACGAAACCGGATTCCATTGTAATCATTATATCAAAATCCGTTTCGAAAAATACCTCCATTCGCTTCTTCCACCAAGCGAATTCTCCTTCAAACTTCGGAGGATGGATGTTGGAGCCGGCCATTTTGAAAGTTGCTTGTTGTGGCGGTTAGTCCTCGACAAGCTTTCCTCGGCTCTGATACCACTTGAAGGGGATCGGATGGCCGGCTAGAGGGGGGTGAATAGCCCTCGTACGTTGGACGTCGTAAATTGCTCTCGTCTACAAAAGATTAGCGCAAGCGGAATATACAAATACAAAGCAAAAGACAAGCAATAAAACAAACGCTAACACGATGGTATAACATGGTTCACGGCTACGCCGCTAATCCACGGTCCCCGATTCGTCCTCGATGAATCACTCCGTTAAACCAATCCACTAAATGGTCTCTCCTTTGCACCAAGCTAGGTGGAGGTAACCTTTACAACCAAGATCACTCTTCTTACAATAGAATAGAGTAAAAGCGAGTAAGAAGAGTTTAGAGCTTGTGGGGCACTAGGAAGATCACTTGGAGCATAAGCATTAGCCTCTCAAAGGCTTACACCCTCTCTTTTTATAGAGAGGGTTGTTTTCTTCCCGTTAGCGCCATCGATTGAGCCCTTGGCGGATCGTGCCGACTGCGGCCTCGAACATGCGGATCGACCATTGTAGTCAGTCCAACTCTTGGTAGTCGTGATGGACCTCATCCGATCGCTTCTCCGTAATCGCGCGATCACTGGCGGTCTGGCCAAAACCCTATTGACGATCCTGCCGCCTTGATCGTGATGGCGATCACCGCCCATGTATGGCGATGATCGCCAATCGATCGATCGTATACCGGTCAGACTCACTCGACCAGGCGATCGCCATGACATGGCAATGATCGGGTGTCGAAAAAACCCATCCGACACTTGGCCAAATGGCCAAGTTTCACCTAAGAGCTACCCTTCCCGGGTTACAATCGCTCACTCATTTCTGAGTCCCTCGCCTTGGTTCTCTTGTTCTTCGGCCACGTCCCTCGGCAAAGATCAGCGTGCGGCTCTGCAATGCTCCTTCGCGTCTCTTGCCTCAAGTCTACTTCCTCCGGCTTCACTCCAAGCTTCTCGTCCGGTCCCTCGGATGCTCCAAGCGCACGGCTTCCGCAAAGCTATCCTTCACCGACTCAAGGCACGAGTCATGAGATGTGAAACTCGCCACGGCTCCATGTGCGAATTACTAAGTCCTGCACGACTTCAACGCACATATCACATCAACATATCAAACTAACTTAAACCCTTTGCCACACCATCAAAACCATATTACGGCAAGAGATTGCCCTAACACAGAGGAGGTTTGGGTAGCAAGTAGGGCTGCCGGTGTTGGGGATTGCTTCTGGCCGAACATCACCGGAGCAAGGTAAGGAGTCGACTTGTGTTTTGTCTAACCCCTGCGGTATTTTCCACGATTTGACAGTGGATTGTGTTTGGACAATGATTTAGGGCAGCGGCTTGGAGCGGGCGTCGGCAGTGTTCCATTCTGTACTGTTCAGGAGCGGTGAGTCTCAATTGGAACAAGGTAAAGGATTACTTTTGTCTTAATTTGGATAGGATTTTTAGGGTTGTTGTGGATCATATTTATTGGTTGAGTTCGGTCTGTAATTTGGGCGGTTTATCTAGGGTTGACGAACAGAGGAATTGGGGATATTGGTTGCCGGTGGGATCCTAGGGCCGGTAAGCACGATTTTGGTGTTCTATTTGGGTGGTTTTGGTCGACTGTGTAATGGTTGGAAAATTAGGGAAAATTGGAAGTGGTTTGGGATAATTGGGTTATGAACGAAATCGATTAAGTATTCGATTTATTGGTGGATTGCATTTTGTGCTTAACAATAGTTATGCTATATGCAGGTTTCGATCACGAGGCAGGTCCCCGGTCGTGACGATTTCATTCTTGCGAACATTTTGTATTCAGGCGGGTATTTTGACTTATCTTTTAGATATAGTCAAGTTGGTATGCTAGTTAGGATAGCTTTCAATAATTTTAATGTTTATATGCCTAGTATGTTTTTGTGTCTATTGATACATGCATTGGATAGGATATGATTTTTTTTGTCTTCCCTGTTTATTTAGATCATAGTTACTTGGATTATGGATATGTACATATTGATTGTACATATTATTCAGATAGGTATTTTGAGTAGGATTGACATGCTTTAGTATCATGCACCATCCTGCATGATTGCATGCTGGCTGGACGGGGTTCCATTATTGTTGAGTCTGCAGCCAGTTACATGGCCTGCACACACTACCATTTATGGGTTAGTGGTACATCAGGAGGGTGTGTGCAGTTGCTCTGTCAGGCTTCGCTGGTTTGCTCATGGGTAGCGATGAGGCAGTGTGGTAGCGGGCAGGGATCCCTCCTATGGTCTATGACACCGGGAGATGAGAGCTTAGCTCCCCCACTATGTTTGGGGCGGGAGGATATGTGTACTCCGACAGCATCCTATCCACTAGGTCACTCAGGAGCAGTGATGGCAGAGTGCATAGTTGTCATAGCCCTACCCACTCGGCTTTACAATCGCGTGTGAGGCGGCTGATTGGCGTCAGGTGTGACCATGTCATTTTCACGGCATGCATTTTTGCATGGATCGCATTTGTATTGTGTTTGCTACATTTTTATTGATGCCTTGGATGTTGCATATGATTGATATGCATACAGGATTCATATTCGTATATGGTGATGATTTTATCTCTTATAGTAGGGCACATACTCCTATATCAGAGTAGGAGATTCAGGAGAGTACAATCTCTTTTGCATTTCTTTCTTGCTTTCCCTATATTAGAGACTGTACTGGCATGATTTTTATTATTAGCTATACCTTACTGTGCATATCAACTATTATTCGCTAAGTTCTTTGAACTTACCCAATGATTTTATATATTTTCAGGTTGAAGCTGTCAGGAGAGTCCAGCTGCCAATCCCCCTCGTCAAAGTGGATAGGTTTTATTAGTTTTATGGATTGGAATTTTATTAGAGGATATGTTTAGGATTTATATGTGGATTGTATACCAGTGGATGTTTTGGTTATATTTGTTATGTCCTTGTGGACTTATATTCGGTTTATTTTGGTTGTATGTTCCTGCTCAGATGGCAGAAGGGGTAGGTATTGATGTTTTAGATCTTTTACTTATTTTGGTTGATGGCCTGAAATCGCATATTATGTATATTGGGTTGTGGTATATTCCGGTCGTGTTGACCGATGTATAGTGGTCGTGTAGGCCTTGTATTAAAAATTGGTATTGTCACCCGTACAGGGGAGATGATGCCGGATTTTTGTCTGGCGGGGACTCTCTCGGGGACTGACAATTTATTTGGTATCAGAGCGTAGGTTTCCGAGTTCCTTAGGGTCTTTGGGTTTATGGAGTTCGCCAAGTTTGGCAGGTTAACTGGGTATTTTCGGAGTTGTATGGATTTCCGACGATTTTTATATTTCGGAAATTCGAGGTATTATTGACGAGGTCAATATGGGGGATTTGGCGGCGACAGGACATCTCCAGACGGCTAACAGGTAAATAAATTCTAGAATTTTCTAGATTAAGTACATATTTGTATTGGTTATATTCATTATGCAGTTTACTTAGGTGGTATCATGTTTTGTCTAGTATTGTTCTAACATTATATCTGTTAGACTGTTATATTTTTAGGTTGTTGATTTATCGTTAGTATATGGTTACTAATTTCTATTACTGCTATACGTAGCTAGTTATCATGGTGATAAAAATGATTAGATATTATTGGTAGATGGTTATCTCTTACTATTTGGACTAGTATTAGGATTGGACTAGTTGAATAATATGAAGAAGATGGATAAATTCGTATAAGGCATGATGATATGATTACATTGCTTACATAGTTTATGGTATATATAGGCATCTGATGCTTTATTTAGTATTGCCTTGACTTTGTTCTGGCATGACCCTTTAGTTATACCTTAATAAATTTCAGCTATTGATTGCCATTAGTAGGACTATACTGTCGTTTATTAGACAGTGTGTTATGTGTTTTATTTGGCTATGTGATATTGTGGAAATACCATGATTGAGACTAGTAGAGATAGAATAACTTAGATGAGGTTATTCTGTAGGAGCGGATCTCAGGAATGAAACAACATTAGTAGAACCCTAGGTGTGGGAATCCTAGGCGTAATAACAAGGATGTGCTTAATGGTATATGTTTATTCATTTACTGTTTCAGTGATATGGTGATCGAACTAGTAGAGTTCGTATGGTTAGGATGCAATTAATCCTTACTATATCTCCCATTCTGGGTTGAGAGAGAGACTGCAGTAGAGTTTCTCTATAGGTAGGTGCTTTGTATATTTGTGGTCAATCATGCCTCTCAATCATGGTTGAGATGACCTACTATAAGGTTATATTCTTGCGTTATTCGTTCGGAGTTGGTAATAATCAAATTCGTATGACGCTGGTAGCTAGATAGCTACTTTACGTCTTAAGTACCCATGAGATATGTTCGTGGTAGCAGATTGGGGCATGCATGATTGAACTGGTAGGACGATATAATTTAGGCTTAACCCTCTTGAAGGGCTTGATAGTGTTAGTAATATATGAGAGATGTCCTAAGGCAATCGCCTTATGTATGAACCATTTATATGATAAATGAAGATTCACTATTTGAGTATACATGTTTTATGTATTTGATTGGATCTTAAACTCATTTACTGAATGTCCACGATACGATTCACAGCATGAGAGAATTTGTGATTGGATCACAACTAGTGAGTATCTACATGTGTAATTGTGATGTATCGGAATTATCCCTAGTCGATGAATTGATGGATTTGGACACCATCAATTCTGTCGAGACTAGCACGAGGTATACTCCTTGGTGTATCCAAGCAGTTGATTCTCACTGGCTGGAGACATTGTGATGTCCGGAGTTAATCGTGGATGCTAGTTATGGTAACTAGGTCATTGGAGTGACCAGCCGTAAGACTTCATATGGTTCTCTGCATATATAGATATGTCAATGAAGTTCTTACTGTGGCTTAAGTGCGATGTTCCTTTGACTTGCGGTATTCAAGTCATCTTGATCATGGAGACTTATGCTTTGACATCTTAAGCAAACATCTCCGAGGAGATGTGGACCCGGGATGATTGGGTATAAGTCGAAGTGATCGAAGGAGTTTGAATAGCCTATAAAGGATTCACCACTCCTTGCGAGGAGATGTATACCCATGGTCTCTCGTCGGATTGTTACTAAAGTCTTTGGCCAAAGCATTACATGTTTAGAGTAAAGTACTCTTCGATACATGTGGAGTAACTAGAATCCGTAGGACGAGGAAATGATACTTGGGCTAGGTGTGACGTAGTCAGCCTAGTGGGGACTGACACAATAGACCATGTCCTGAACCAAGTGGGTATAAGATGAGTGAAGGGAATGGGGCACGATTCATTCGAGCTACTGAAGGGTTTCAGAAATAGTTCTGGATCAACCGTTGATCTTTTCGGTTAATTGGGGATCATGATGTACTACTAGGTGCCACTCATGATCGATCTATAATTAATGGTTAATTATAGACGGCCAACATAAACCGAGAACCTATTTGGTCACACGCACAACGAGTGTAATCCAAAGGATTTAAAACGAGCTAGAGAATAGGATTCTCAGACCGAGAGAAACTATGTTTGGTTGGACCAAACATAAAGCGAGCATGAAATTGTTTCAGTCGCAGAGGAAGCGTGGATGAGCCGTGTCTTATGAAGACATAATGGATGGACCAAAATGGTTTGGTTCTAATCCAATGGATGAGAATAAACCAAAGGGTTTGGTTTATATTAAACGAATGAACCAAAGGTTGGTTCGGTTCGTTTTAACTTAAAATGAACCATCATGGTTTGGTTTATTTTAACTTATCTTAATGGAGCGGGTTAACGGGCTTTATGGATATGATCCATTAACCATTAAGAGAATTAGTTCTCTATAAAATAGGGCTTAAACCCTAATCCAAAACCCTAATCTATTTTGCCCAACCTAGTTGCCGCCACCCTTGTTGGTGATTTCGGCGCCTAACTACAAGTGCCGCTGCCCAGCTTTGTGCCGTCCAAGACCCTTGCCGGCCCCAAGCTCCAGCCGGTGAACCTCCGGCGACCCTCCGGTGATCTCCTATAGGTTCGGCATCAAGGTGGGCTTTTTCTCTCCTTGTTTTTGGCCGGCGCCTACTCCTCCACCAAGCTGTCCAGTTTTCTGGACAACTTCTCCTCCTCTCGTCGGAGCGTCGTTTGGACGACGGTTAGTGCTCCGACAGCGGCTAACTTACCGGGGATTTGATCTCCGGTAATCCTCTGAGGTGGAGGACGAAGGATTCGTCAAACGGTTGACGAATACCTCTCCGGAGAAGCGAGGTTTGAGAACTCGTTTTAGGATCCGAATTTGGATTCGGATCGTGATCATCTCTCGATCACGTCGTCTTCAACACGAGGCTAGTAACCCGTACGAAGACGAAGCTCGTGACTTAGCGAAGTCATCCCGAGGAGCTCGGCGTGGATACGGATAGAGACGATTCTTACGAGGATCGTTCCGGTTGATGCCGTTCCCGCTACACGTCATACGGAAGGTATAACGTAGTTTAATTTCCTTTTATTGCAAATTTTAATTTACGGTTATGTCTACACTTGTTGTAATAGCATGCGTGTGTTGTGTGTGTTGTAATAAATATAGATTTATTATTTTTAATTGCTTCCGTTGTGCTCATGTTTACGAAACATGATCGAACACACACACGCTGCGGTGCCGGAAACCCAACAGTGGTATCAGAGCCCAGGTTGTGTTTCGACATAATCGTAAAATGGTTTTGCGATAGTCATAATGTATTTCTGGAAATTTTCTAAATTTTGGAAATTTAGAAGTATTTATGGAAATTTTTCAATTTTGGAAAGTCTAGAAGTATTTATGGAAATCTTCCACTTTTCGAAAGTTGGAAGTATTTATGGAAATTGATATTTTCCATAAATAAAATATTTGATTAGATTCTGGAAATTTGTTTCCTAATTTAATCATGATTTGATTTGGGAAATCAAATCTTAAAATATTTTATTTCCATAAGTAGTTTTAAAGATTTAGGAAATTGGTTTCCTAAATAGATTTTCCTTAATCAAATAATTCCATGAATAAAATATGTGATTAGATTTGGAAATTTGTTTCCTAATTTAATTATGATTTTATTTGGAGAATCAAATCTTAAACATATTTTATTTCCATAAATAGTTATGACATATAAGGAAATTATAAACATGACATAAGTGTATGCCATGTAATTGCATTAGATGCATAACATTATGCCATGCGTGTCGTGACATGTAGATGTATGCCATGTATGCCATGCCATGTAGATAATAGTTATTTGCATGCAAAGAGGATGAGACATAAAAACCCTTAATCAATATTAAAGCCTACACCTTCCATTAATATGGTTAGAACCAGAGTTCTGTTTCTTGTTTGGGTTGTTGGACTCTCTCCAAGCCCGGCCAACCCGAATATGTTCAAACCATGGAATAGTTTAATACTAATATGGTAAGAGCCGAGGTCAATCGTTAGCTTTGGTTGTTGGACTCTCTCCAAGCTGGGCTAATTGGTTGAATGCGCCTAACCATATTAAAACTATGTCCCGATTAATGGGTTGGCTTTAACCTGGAGCATCGGCTTGTTGGACTCTCTCCAAGGTCGATGTAAAGGGAGGTGAAGTTGGGTGCTATGCATATGATGCATACTTGTTAATGTGTTAACAACCCGATGTATGTGTGAACATTCAATTAGTTGATAGCACATTGTGATAGTTGCATATACGGGATATGCAATCGGTATAGATGATACCTACCGTCGTAGTTATGAATGGCTTGTTGACTCTCTCCAAGGT
Organism: Wurfbainia villosa; assembly: GCA_025175895.1. Classification (NCBI taxonomy): domain Eukaryota; kingdom Viridiplantae; phylum Streptophyta; class Magnoliopsida; order Zingiberales; family Zingiberaceae; genus Wurfbainia; species Wurfbainia villosa. The sequence goes on along the minus strand of CM045999.1, from coordinate 8,701,744 downwards.
TGTTCATAACTATGATGGATATCAGCCCATTCGGAGATGGACCTACAATCTCCAAGTGATTTTGGGGTTTTGAAATTCAAAAATGAATGGGATTTATAAATGTATATTGATGCATTTTAAAATCATTTTCTCATATATGCTCGCTTTTGTATTTCTAGGTCATATAAATTGATCATGACGTCCTTTTAATTTGGCTCCATTTTGATTCAATAAATTGATCGGGCCGAGCTTCATGGACTAGCTTAGAAGCTTGAGAATTGTTCTCAAGGTTGAAAAGCTTGCAAATGTCCTCGCGCCTCTTCCCGCTGTCTAGTGACGATATGCAACTCGACCAATTGTTGGCCTATCGTAAACATGTGAGTGATTCTGAACAAATGAGTTGCATCATGCTAGCCACGATGGAACCCAAGCTACGAAAGCAGCATGAGCATATGGATGCTCATATCGTAGTCCTTCATCTTTGTGAGTTAGTTGATGAGCAAGTGAGATTCGAAAGGTTCGAAGTCTCAAAGCTCCTCTTCACCTCTGAGATGCTAGGAGGTTCATCTGTGGTACTGCTCAATATGCTGAAGACTGTGGAGTCTTCGAGAAGCATGAGTAGGATGCAGTCGTTAGTTGATTCCTCAAGAAAGGTTCTAAGAGGAAGTCAAAGGAACAAATGAAGGGAAAGAAGAGAAGGGCTAAGAAGGTAGAACTAGCAAAAGGAAACTTGCCATCATTATGGCAAGGAGAGCCATTTATAAGAAAGTACAAGATTTATCTTGAGTCCGTGAAGAAGGATAAGGCATCTGATGCCCCATCTTCTTCGTAAATCTTCTTTATTGATTGTCATTCTATTTCCTCGGACACTTGGGTATTCGACATCGGGTGTGGCTCACATATATGTAATGACATACATGGGCTAAGGAATAGAAGAAGACTCCAAGGGGAGAGTCAAATTTACGTGTTGGGAATGGAGCAACAGTTCCGCACTCGCCATCTAACGTATTTGTTGGAACTCCCTGTAGGACTTGTCTTAGTACTGGACAATTGCTTTTATATTCCTTCATTGATAAAGAACATCATTTCTATTTCTTGTTCAAATAGAAATGGTTTCCATTTGACGTTTAGTAACAATTGTTGTTACATAACTTTGAATGGGGTTCTTTATGGGACTGGAACTTTAAGCAATGGTGTTTATACGCTGACGATCCAAAGGACATTTTCAATATCGAAGCGAGCAACACGCGTGCTCGAAAGGATAATCAAATAGACTCCTATATGTGGCATTGTCGTCTTGGCCATATAAGCAAGAAACGCATGTCCGAATTACACCGATGTGGAATTCTGGAATCGTTTGAATTGGATTCATACGATACATGCGAATCATGCTTAAAAGGCAAGATGACTAAGTTACCTTTTACTGGAAAAGGTGAACAAGTGGGAGAGTTACTAGGTCTAATACATACTGATCTATGTGGACCTATGTCAACTCAAGCATTAGGAGGCTATAGCTACTTCATTACCTTCACCGATGATCACTCACGGTTTGGGTATGTGTTCTTGATGAAACACAAGTCTGAAGCCTTTGAAAGGTTCAAAGAATTCAGAATGAAGTAGAGAAACAACATGACAAGAGTATTAAAATACTGATCGGATCGAGGTGGTGAATACTTAAGTCAAGAGTTTCTTGATTATCTAAGAGACAATGGTATATTGTCTCAATGGACTCGCCCCTATACACCACAAAGATAATGGTGTATCCGAGAGGCGAATCGACCTTGTTGGACATGGTCAGTCAATGATGAATCATGCGACTCTTCCCAAGTCCTTTTGGGGTTATGCACTTCGCATACGTTTACATTTGTTAAAATGTAATGTCTACTAAGGTAGTCTCAACTACTCCATATGAGATATGGAATGGTAAGAAACCTCATGTATCTTACTTGAAGATATGGGGTTGTCCTGCTTATGTGAAGCGGACTGTATCAGACAAATTGGATGCTAAGTCTGATAAATGTCTATTTGTTGGATACCCTAAGGAAACAAGGGGTTACCAATTCTATCATCCTGTGGAACAAAAGGTGTTTGTTTCAAGGCATGCTGTGTTTTTAGAGAAAGAGTTTCTCTTGCAAGAAAACAATGGGAGTGTCGTCGAGCTTGAGGAGGCTCGAGAGACTCAAATAGACATTGATGAGATACCTGGTGAAGCACAACAGCCGACAACTCATAGTGATGAGCAATCGACTGGACCTATTGTAACACCACATCTTCATAGATCCGGTAGAACACGCAATATTCCTGAGAGATATGGATTTCTCGTAAGTGAATCGAACGACGTGTTACTCATTGATGATGAGGAGCCTACCAGTTATGAAGAAGTGCTGACAAGTTCATAAAGGGATAAGTGGCTTGGTGCCATGAAGTCGGAAATGGATTCCATGTATGAAAACCAAGTTTGGAACTTGGTTGACCCACCTGAAGGGATAAAGCCTATAGGGTGCAAGTGGGTTTTCAAGAAGAAAACCGACATGGATGGTAATGTGATTACCTATAAGGCTAGATTGGTGGCGAAAGGATATCGTCAAAAACAAGGTGTTGATTATGACGAAACCTATTCGTAGCTATGCTTAAATCCATTCGATGCTCTCGCGCCATAACGGCTCATTATGATTATGAGATATGGCAGATGGATGTGAAAACAACTTTCCTTAATGGAAACCTGCTCGAGGACGTGTATATGATACAGCCTGAGGGTTTCACATCGGTTGATAAAACGAAGGTATGCAAATTGCGACGGTCCATTTATGGATTGAAGCAAGCATCCAGGAGCTGGAATATCCGTTTTGATGAGACAATCAAAAAGTTTGATTTCTCACAAAATCCAGACGAACCTTGTGTGTACAAGAAGGTTAGTGGGAGTGCAGTCGTATTCCTAGTATTGTATGTCGATGACATACTACTTATAGGAAACGATGTTTCAATCTTACAATGCTGAAGGTTTGGTTATCCAAGACATTCTCCATGAAAGACTGGGAGAAGCAACCTACATCCTCGGGATTAAGATCTATAGAGATAGATCGAAACGGTTGCTTGGTCTTTCGCAGTCTACATATATAGACCGAGTGCTAAAGAGGTTTAGCATGTCGGAATCCAAGAAAGGTTTCTTACCCATCAGGCATGGGGTACACCTTTCGAAGTCTATGTGTCCGCGCACAGAAGACGAGAGGATTTGCATAAGTAAGATTCCCTATGCATCCGCAATAAGATCTATCATGTATGCTATGTTATGTACGAGGCCCGATGTATCGTATGCTCTGAGTGTCACGAGCAGATACCAGTCCGATCCAGGAATGGATCATTGGTCATTAAGACGATCCTTAAGTACTTGAGAAGAACTAAGGATGTGTTCCTAATATATGGAGAAGGGTACATGGTGATACGTGGGTATACGGATGCCAGCTCCAGACAGACAAGGATGATTCCATGTCTTTGTCTGGGTATGTATTCACCTGGAATGGAGGCGCAATAAGTTGGAAAGGTTCCAAGCTTGACACTATAGCGGATTCTGCCACTAAGGCAGAATACATTGCAGCTTTGGAAGCAGCAAAGGAAGCGGTTTGGATCAAGAAGTTCATCTCTAAACTTGATGTGGTCTCATCAGCGATCCAAACATGTGCTTCGCCGCTATCATCTTATTAGAGAGATCATAAGTAGGAACGAAATACAAATCGAGAAAATTCCCACTGAAAGGAACTTAGCGGATCCTTTGACTAAAGTATTACCTCAAAGTAAGTTTGAGGGTCATGTTAGAGCTTATGGTATTGGATACCGTAGCGATTGGCATTAGGCCAAGTGGGAGTCTGTTAGTAATATATGAGAGATGTCCTAAGGCAATCGCCTTATGTATGAACCATTTATATGATAAATGAAGATTCACTATTTGAGTATACATGTTTCATGTATTTGATTGGATCTTAAACTCATTTACTGAATGTCCACGATGTGATTCACAAAGATGAGAGAATTTGTGATTGGATCACAACTAGTGAGTATCTCTACATGTGTAATTGTGATGTATCGGAATTATCCCTAGTCGATGAATTGATGGATTTGGACACCATCAATTCGCCGAGACTAGCACGAGGTATACTCCTTGGTGTATCCAAGCACCGATTCTCACCGGGCCGAGACATAGTGATGTCCGGAGTTAATCGTGGATGCTAGTTATGGTAACTAGTTCATTGGAGTGACCAGCCGTAAGACTTCATATGGTTCTCTGCATATATAGATATGTCAATGAAGTTCTTAATGTGGCTTAAGTGCGATGTTCCTTTGACTTGCGGTATTCAAGTCATCTTGATCATGGAGACTTATGCTTTGACATCTTAAGCAAACATCTCCGAGGAGATGTGGACCCGGGATGATTGGGTATAAGTCGAAGTGATCGAAGGAGTTTGAATAACCTATAAAGGATTCACCACTCCTTGCGAGGAGATGTATACCCATGGCCTCTCGTCGGATTGTTACTAAAGTCTTTGGCCAAAGCATTACATGTTTAGAGTAAAGTACTCTTCGATACATGTGGAGTAACTAGAATCCGTAGGACGAGGAAATGATACTTGGGCTAGGTGTGACGTAGTCAGCCTAGTGGGGACTGACACAATAGACCATGTCCTGAACCAAGTGGGTATAAGATGAGTGAAGGGAATGGGGTACGATTCATTCGAGCTACTGAAGGGTTTCAAAAATAGTTCTGGATCAACCGTTGATCTTTTCGGTTAATTGGGGATCATGATGTACTACTAGGTGCCACTCATGATCGATCTATAATTAATGGTTAATTATAGACGGCCAACATAAACCGAGAACCTATTTGGTCACACGCACAACGAGTGTAATCCAAAGGATTTAAAACGAGCTAGAGAATAGGATTCTCAGACCGAGAGAAACTATGTTTGGTTGGACCAAACATAAAGCGAGCATGAAATTGTTTCAGTCGCAGAGGAAGCGTGGATGGGCCGTGTCTTATGAAGACATAATGGATGGACCAAAATGGTTTGGTTCTAATCCAATGGATGAGAATAAACCAAAGGGTTTGGTTTATATTAAACGAATGAACCAAAGATTGGTTCGGTTCGTTTTAACTTAAAATGAACCATCATGGTTTGGTTTATTTTAACTTATCTTAATGGAGCGGGTTAACGGGCTTTATGGATATGATCCATTAACCATTAAGAGAATTAGTTCTCTATAAAATAGGGCTTAAACCCTAATCCAAAACCCTAATCTATTTTGGCCGCCCAACCTAGTTGCCGCCCACCCCTTGTTGGTGATTTCGGCGCCCAACTACAAGCTGCCGCCGCCCAGCTTTGTGCCGCCGTCCAAGACCCTTGCCGGCGTCCAAGCTCCAGCCGGTGAACCTCCGGCGACCCTCCGGTGATCTCCTATAGGTTCGGCATCAAGGTGGGCTTTTTCTCTCCTTGTTTTTGGCCGGCGCCTACTCCTCCACCAAGCTGTCCAGTTTTCTGGACAGCTTCTCCTCCTCTCGTCGGAGCGTCGTTTGGACGACGGTTAGTGCTCCGACAGTGGCTAACTTACCGGGGATTTGATCTCCGGTAATCCTCTGAGGTGGAGGACGAAGGATTCGTCAAACGGTTGACGAATACCTCTCCGAAGAAGCGAGTTTTGAGAACTCATTTTAGGATCCGAATTTGGATTCGGATCGTGATCATCTCTCGATCACGTCGTCTTCAACACGAGGCTAGTGACCCGTACGAAGACGAAGCTCGTGACTTAGCGAAGTCATCCCGAGGAGCTCGGCGTGGATACGGATAGAGACGATTCTTACGAGGATCGTTCCGGTTGATGCCGTTCCCGCTACACGTCATACGGAAGGTATAACGTAGTTTAATTTCATTTTATTGCAAATTTTAATTTACGGTTATGTCTACACTTGTTGTAATAGCATGCGTGTGTTGTGTGTGTTGTAATAAATATAGATTTATTATTTTTAATTGCTTCCGCTGTGCTCATGTTTACGAAACATGATCGAACACACACACGCCGCGGTGCCGGAAACCCAATAGATAGTAGATTTGTGGTCCTTATTGGCATGGATAGACATTTTCTGTTAGTTGGGACGAAACTCTATGATTAATTGTCTCGACATGTTTATTAGTGGAATTATGATTTTTATCGACCTTGATAACCGATCATGTTAGAAGGGTAGGAACGCTAGATTTAACCATCTCGACTTATTTATTTATAAGTCGATGATCTTTACCGACTTTGGTAAACATTTTGTTTTAGAGGTGTTGAAACCCTCGCTTGACTGCCTCAATGGGTTTAATTGTAGATCGATGATCTTTGTCGACGTTGAAAGTCGATTTATGCGGGATGTATTGGATAAGCCTAGGCTTAACAACCTAGGATAATCGACTGCCCACGCGACCTATTAGTGGTAGTATGCTAATGCGTGCAGTCGATAACTAGATATCTATATACTACCTGTCTATCCACGAGTCTCATTTGTGGTAGCATGTAGTTGCACGTAGACAGTGCTATTGATTGTCGGCCCACGAGTTACGTTCGTGGTAGCTTATAGATAGTTCCCTTTGTATTACCTCGAGAGCCACGAGGCTTTGTCGTGGTATCTGGATGTGCACTGCTTGTTGCAGTGGTTGTGTATGTTGCGGGTATATTTGTTATACCGCCGACCAGGATAGTAGTAGACTGATATTGGTACTCTGAGGGTTGGGTTACACTAGCTTGTTCTCTGTGGCTTCCATTATATGCATTATGATTATGCACTATTGTCTATACATCCACAGAGTGGTTGTACTCACTCCCTCCTCACTTATCCTCTAGGTTAACTGATGGAGGACGTGTCATGTTGACCTACATTTGTGTCGCTCAGAGAGTTCCTTGTCGTGCTTATCTCCCTGCATCGTCGGGATGCTGCTTTGTTTACTTTATACTTTATCGGTATTGCATTTTGGTTATGCACTTTGGATTTTATCGCAGTTTGATTTGGTGTCATAAAACTATTTTACTTTAATGGATATATGTTTAGTCGTGTATGCATGCAGTTATTAAAATACTTGTATTTCTATTATTATTTTGAGGTTTTTACCAGATCTGGTTCATATTTCGGAATATTGTCACTAAGGGGCTCCTTCGTCATTTGGATGACGGATATGCCCCCAGGACGTTACAATTTTATTGGTTTGCGGTTTTGATTTGTGGGTTTTGTGTTTCGAGGATTTCTTTTACTTGGATTTTTGGGAGTTCTCGTGTTTTGGGGACCAGGCAAGATGAAGGATATCTCTGAGCTATAGGAAAAGTATTGTCTTTAGTGATTACTGTACTTTAGTGGTTAGGAAAAGTATTGACTTAGTGAAATTGCCCCTACTCATGGTCGGGGACGAGGTCGATGATGTATTGGCCTTGCGGAACCTAACGATGATTTCAGAAGTACGAACTCTTTAGAGGTGCCGACTGAGGTCGAATTGGGAAGCTAGAGATTTGGCCTGCTAGCCACCCATTAGGAGGACAAGGAGTAAACCCTTAGAGAATATCAGTCCCTACTATTAGTGATTTGGTTATGGATAAGGCATGTATACCTACACTGGTCAAGACGATGAAAGATCGTTTACCTTATTATAAGTGGTATTGGAGGGGACATTTATCTGTCCCAGTATTTTTCTAAAGAAGATCCGAAACTCTTTGTTAAAAGAGAGATGGACCTTTGAGATTATGCATCGATTATCGATGATAGATTACGGTAGTTGTGGAAGGAAATGAATATCCTTCATTGTGGATGGAGGATCTATTTAGATCAGCTATAGGACACCTGTGTATACTCTAGGATTGATTTATGACTGGTGGGTTGATATTGTAGTGACATGGTGTCATACAATTATCATTGTCGTTGTGATGATTGTTATATCATCAGCCTAGAGTAAAGAGAATGCAGGTGTGTAGCGACGACAATTTCATACTTGGTATGAATTGTATGAGCCTTTGATTTTATTATTAGACTTATTGACGACTTAGTCGTCCAGGGATTTGGGAAGTCATGTATTCTGGACACGATTGGGTCAGTTGTGGACGTTGGAGTGCGCACTCGGCCACCGCAGATGGTGGTTTCCTCTGGTATTGATTTGATTATTACCATAGATATGGATAGGATGCTCTAGCGGTACTACATCGCTGACTGGTTGGACCAGGAAGGTGATGGAATTTACTTGATCTGAAGCTTGTGAAACTAGTTTCAGGGCTCAGACGATGGTTGATTTTTACGCCAGTGTTGATTAATCATTCTGGTGTGGATGGAAGGGTGGTGAACATAGATGCATCATTTCGGGGATCGGAGTGATTCCGATGCTGTTGAATAAGACGTCTCCTAACCTTACGGCAGTTAAAGAATTGCGAGATAAGCCGTCATATATATGACATGGACTTAGCAGAGATTAGGTTGTATTGTAGAGGTGAGGAGCCGTATTGCTCATGGAGTTTTAGCTAGCTATTAGATAGTTACTATAGAGTAGCTGGAACACGAACGGTTGTAACAAGGAAGTTTGATCGCGATAGCCTCCCATGCATTTATAGAGTGTGTGGTGGAGTGGATTTTGGAAGGTAGATGGACTACCGTTTCTGACTTCGAGGAGGATAATGGTTTCCGGAGTTGCATTAGTTTATGGAGCAAATGCTTCAGGAAGCTCCGATTCCGGAATGGAAGTGGAAGCGTATTATTATGGATTTTATGTGGGTTTGCCTAGGACACGTCAAAGTCATGATGCGATTTGGGTAGTCGTTGACCGACTAACCAAATTCACGCACTTCTTAGCAATTTGGAAGACCGACTCTTTAGATCGGTTGACAGGGTTATATTGTCGGGATATCATCTGATTGCATGGTATTCCTTTGAGCATTATATCAGATAGAGATCCCCGATTCATGTCTCGGTACTGGCAGAGTCTGCAGCAGGCCTTAGGCACGTAGCTTCATTTTAGTACTGCATTCTATCCGCAGATAGATGGACAGTCTGAGCGGACCATTTAGACTCTAGAAGGCTTGTTGAGGTCTTGTGTTATGGATTTCGGGGGCAACTAGGAGGATCACTTGCTGTTAGTGGAATTTGCCTACAATAACAGCTATCATTCGGCTATCCAAATGGCCCCGTTTGAAGCATTGTATGGTACACAGTGTTGTACACCCACCCTCTGGGGGGAGGTTAGGGAGGACCAGTTGCTAGGACCCCATAGAGCTCAGCATGAGGCAGGGTTGGTCCATACTATCAGACAAAGGATGGCCGAGACACAGGATCGTCAGGAGAGTTATGCAGATCGGAGACGGAGACCTCTAAAATTCTCTATTAGTGACCAGGTATTCCTGCGAGTCTCACCCATGAAAGGGGTGAAGAGATTTGACCTCCGTGGTAAGTTAGCTCCAAGGTACATTGGGTCTTTTGAGATTTTGGAGAGGATCGGAGCAGTCGCTTACCGACTAGCGCTACCACCGTCTTTGGCTGGTATTCATGATATGTTTTATGTGTCCATGCTAAGGAAGTATGTGTCAGACTCTACACATATTCTGTCAGATGTATCAGGTTCCATTTAACCTAATGCTACTTATGTAGAGGTTTCGGTATGGATTCTGGATCATAAAGAATGATAATTGCGGAACAAGATTGTGCGATTTGTCAAGGTCGGGTAGAGTCACATCATAGATGAGGAGGCAACTTGGGAGCTTGAGGAAAATGATCAGAGCTTAATGCCCTCACATGTTTACTTAAGGTGCGTGAGGTATATTTTCAGTACTTGTGGTATCTCTTACTCGAGATACATTTGAGTAGAAAATTTGGGGACCAAACCTTTATTAGTGGGGGAGAATGTTAAATACGAAAAAATTTAAATATTAAATTTTATGGCCAAAATTTTTGAGAAATAATCCAGAAAATTTTTCGGGATTTTTAAGAAATTTTAGGAGTTTTTCTGGAATTTTTCTGAATTTAAACGGAGTCCGTACGAGATTTTTACGGGGATAAAAAAAAATAAATAGGCTTTTGAATGGCCTATTTGAAATATCAATTTTTAGGGGTTAATAAATTTTATTAACCTAAAACCTAGGTTTTCGATTTCCCCGTTGCGCCCGATCCCCCTCTTCGGTACGGTTTTTCTCTCGCGACAACTCTCCCGATCTTCTTTTCTTTTTTTTCCCTGCGCCGCAGCAAGACACCGCCCGCCACACGCGCCCGAAGCCACCGCGTCTTCCCCATCGCGCCGCAGCAAGCTCTTGCGCTCCAGCAAGCACCGCCGCTGCGACGTGACGCGAGCTCGTCGTCCACCGTCGCACGCGCCGTGCTCCCCTTCGCTGCCCGACGCCGAAGGCGTGCCATGGTCGCTGCTCACAGGCAGCGCTCGCCTTCGCCGGTGCCGCCCTCCTCGCCTCTGACCGCCGCCCTTCCTGGTGCCCAGGCCGTCGGCTTCTCTTCCCCAGCGCGCCTGCAGCCACCGGACCGTCGGCCGGAGCATCGTGCACTCGCCGTCCACAGCCGACGCCTTCTCTGTCTTTTTGGAGGAGCAGCCTCGTCGGTCTCCACAGTCAAGTCGACGGTGAGTGTGCTGCTAAAGGACTGCCGGTGGTCGCGGTAATTGGTGATTTAGGGCAGCTGAGGTTTTGTTGCTCCGGTGAACAGGGTTGGGGAGATTGCTGTCGGAGAAAGGGTTTCGACCGGCGAACAGAGGAGGTTTGGGTAGCGAGTAGGGCTGCCGGTGTTGGGGATTGCTTCTGGCTGAGCATCGTCGGAGCAAGGTAAGGAGTCGACTTGTGTTTTGTCTAACCCCTGAGGTATTTTTCGCGATTTGACAGTGGATTGTGTTTGGGCAGCGACTTGGAGCGTGTGCCGACAGTGTTCCGTTCTGTACTGTTCAGGAGCGGTGAGTCTCAATTGGAACAAGGTAAAGGATTACTTTTGTCTTAATTTGGATAGGATTTTTAGGGTTGTTGTGGATCATATTTATTGGTTGAGTTCGATCTGTAATTTGGGCGGTTTATCTAGGGTTGACGAACAGAGGAATTGGGGATATTGGTTGCCGGTGGGATCCTAGGGCCGGTAAGCACGATTTTGGTGTTATATTTGGGTGGTTTTGGTCGACTGTGTAATGGTTAGAAAATTAGGGAAAATTGGAAGTGGTTTGGGATAATTGGGTTATGAACGAAATCGATTAAGTATTCGATTTATTGGTGGATTGCATGTTGTGCTTAACAATAGTTATGTTATATGCAGGTTTCGGTCACGAGGCAGGTCCCCGGTCGTGACGATTTCATTCTTGCGAACATTTTGTATTCAGGCGGGTATTTTGACTTATCTTTTAGATATAGTCAAGTTGGTATGCTAGTTAGGATAGCTTTCAATAATTTTCATGTTTATATGCCTAGTATGTTTTTGTGCCTATTGATACATGCATTGGATAGGATACGATTTTTTTTGTCTTCCCTGTTTATTTGGATCATAGTTACTTGGATTATGGATATGTACATATTGATTGTACATATTATTCGGATAGGTATTTTGAGTAGGATTGACATGCTTTAATATCATGCACCATCTTGCATGATTGCATGCTGACTGGACGGGGTTCCATTATTATTGAGCCCGCAGCCAGTTACATGACCTGCACACTGCCACTCATGAGTTAGTGGTACATCAGGAGGGTGTGTGCAGTTGCTCTGTCAGGCTCCGCTGGTCCGCTCATGGGTAGCGATGAGGCAGCGTGGTAGCGGGCAGGGATCCCTCCTATGTTCTATGACACCGGGAGATGAGAGCTTAGCTCCCCCACTATGTTTGGGGCAGGAGGATAGGTGTACTCCGACAACATCCTGTCCACTCGGTCACTCAGGAGCAGTGATGACAGAGTGCACAGTTGTCATAGCCCTACCCACTCGGCTTCACTATCGCGTGTGAGGCGGCTGACTGGCGTCAGGGGTGACCATGTCATTTGCACGGCATGCATTTTTGCATGGATCACATTTGTATTGTGTTTGCTGCATTTTTATTGATGCCTTGGATGTTGCATATGATTGATATACATACAGGATTCATATTCGTATATGGTGATGATTTTATCTCTTATAGTAGGGCACATACTCCTATATCAGGGTAGGAGATTCAGGGGAGTACAGTCTCTTTTGCATTTCTTTCTTGCTTTCCCTATATTAGAGACTGTATTGGCATGATTTTTATTGTTAGCTATACCTTACTGTGCATATCAACTATTATCTACTAAGTTCTTTGAACTTACCTCGTGGTTTTATATATTTTCAGGATGAAGCTGTCAGGAGAGTCCAACTGTCAATCCCCCTCGTCAAAGTGGATAGGTTTTATTAGTTTTATGGATTGGGATTTTATTAGAGGATATGTTTAGGATTTATATGTGGATTGTATACCGGTGGATGTTTTGGTTATATTTGTTATGTCCTTGTGGACTTATATTCGGTTCGTTTTGGTTGTATGTTTCTGCTCAGATGGCAGAAGGGGTAGGTATTGATGTTTTAGATCTTTTACTTATTTTGGTTGATGGCCTGAGGCCGCATATTATGTATATTGTGTTGTGGTATATTCCGGTCGTGTTGACCGATGTATAGTGGTCGTGTAGGCCTTGTATTAAAAATTGGTATTGTCACCCGTACAGGGGAGATGCTGCCGGATTTTTTGTCTGGTGGGGCCTCCCTCGGGGCGTGACAGCTAAGGTCATGATGTGCCGACATTGAAGAGGGTCTTGATCGTGCAGGCGGAGTAAGAGGGGCAACAACTCTGCTGTAGGCCGAGGATGTGCCATGAGGGACCGGAGTGCTGCGACACCTGTGTGTGGGCTAGGGGGTGATACCGCGCTAGCCGTGAATGGAGCCTAGGTCGGCACAACCCAGGGCAGGGGCGGCAGGCACCCCTCGCAAAGAAGTGGTAGTCACCCCCTGCGGATGGAATGCGGTAGGGGTGTCGCGCGTTCGACAGTCGCCCCGCGCGAGCGATGCACACAAGGGTGTTGCCCCTGCCGTGTTCGCGATGTCAGCAGGGGGCCCCTGCCGCACGCACAATGTTGGCAGAGGGGAAGGCAAGGGCTTCACCCCTATTGTGTGCACTATGTTGACAGGGGTGTGCCCCCTACCGCGCGCGCGACACTGGAAGGGGTGTTGCCCTTGCCACACGCGCAATAAAAATTCGTCATAGATTTGGTGACGAAAGTTATATTCATCTCAAATTTTGCGACGAATATTGTGACAAAAATTGATTTGTTGCAAAATCTGCGACGAACAAATAGTTTGTTGCTATTTTTGCGACAAAATATTTTTTGTTGCTAATTTCATTGTTGATTTACAACGATTTAATAATTCGTTGCTAAAATTTATGACCATTTTAATGTATTTGTGTAGTGTATATTTCCTCATTTGAACCTTGTTTACTTGTCTCCATGATCTTCTTCTTTGATTTATCCAACTCGATCAATGAAATAGAGTGTTTAAGATTTGCAATTGGACTTGAAGAGAAGCTGAAGACGAACCCTTTTAATATTTATTTTAACATGCACTTTCAACCGAATATTTCTAGAGGCAATTAGGGATTAGATCTATGCCCCAATTGTGCCCATTGTAGTTTAGTTCTAAACCCTAAACCTTCAATTTAGGATTTTTTTTTTTTCTAATTAAGCTTGCTCAAACCCAATAAAATCCCAGATTCACCTCAAAATTCAACAAAGAACCACTAAATCAGCTACTAAACCATTTGATTCAACCCCAAAAATTTGAATTTAATCTCTCTAAACTCTAATTTACCCATAATTTATATCCATTTAAATCCTCATTAAACTTCAAAGATGAGATTTATCTTCTCCAATCCTTTCCCTTGCAATTTACTTTATCTTTAACAATCAGCAACTATATAAAAACTTCATTACGATCGTGAATATGTGACCGACCCACCATTGATGTAGCTAATAGGCAATTGATTAAAAATGTATGAAGAATTGAGGAATACGCATGCACTAAAAAAAAAAGCTAGGAATGCACTTCAAGTTGTCTTTGATAGTTGGTGGATGCATGATTCATGATCATATTGCCGACCATGTTAAAGTTTTGTCATTATTAAAAACGCATTCCAAGTTTCAAAAAATAGTCAAAAGGTATGCTCTATTTTTAAATTTATCAAAAAGTGCATGATGTGGTATAGATTTTCTTCCTCAATTTTTTATCGTCGAAGAGGGGTTCTCTTTGACCGCAACAAAAAATTTTCAATTCTTTTCTGTCAAAATTAACACATATCAAATGATTGTCGGTATCTCAGATAATGGCTCTCCGAAGCCTAAGTTAAATTCTCAAAGAAGAAGATGAACAGATAACCAAAGTAGTAAAAGAAATGTAAAAGTATAGAATAGTGTATCAATGATCCCCTATCCTTTTTCCTCTTCCCTTTCCTTTTGTAGTAGCCTTTTAAGATTAGCCTCTCCACGATCGCTCTGAGATGCCTCTTGATAGACCGTTAGAGGCCAACTTTTGAGGATGACCGTCCATGTGGAAAGTCATACGGATGAAGGTATTGAAGCTGTCGAGCCGTTAGGGGATAATCTCTGAAAGGAATCTTTCGCTGAACCTATAAGGCATTTTCAAACCGTTATAAAAAAAGGGACACGTAAGACCGAACCTTAACAACCTACGAAAGGAATATTTTCATGTGGTTCCACACTAACTGACTCGTCGTTCTCCCTTCTTGAATCCTTCCACTGCAACTCGACCCCTTATCTTATATCCAGAGTCATTCCCCTTTGACTCGACACTCTTCTCTCCGTCCAAGTCGTCTCTCTTCGACTCGAATCTTTTCCTTCTATTCGAGTCGTCTCTCCTCAACTTGACACTCTGCCTTCCGTCCGAATCATCTCTCTTTGACTTGGATCTCTTCCTTCCATCTGAGTTGCCTCTCCTCAATTAGCACTTTACCTTTTGTCCGAGTCGGCTCTCCTCAACTCGGCCCTCTATCTTCCATCCGAATTGTTTTACATCGACTCGATACTCTCATTATTTGGCCATATTATTATTGTATCAATGCATTTTATTTTCATAAGATTCCTAAAATACTATTTCTCTGATTCATTTCATCAGATTTATTAGCATCCAATGACTAATCAATTTGAAGTGAAGTCCATCGATAGGTCAGTCAACTAGAAATGACTTTAATTGACTAAATGAGATTCTAATTATTTGAGCACCGTTTGTTTGACATGAACCAAAACTTTTAGAGTCATTAAGCAATTTGATCAAAAGTTTTTAATAGCCACGAAGACTTAAAAATTTAGAAAATTGGACATGAACAAACACAAGAGAACCTTAGAGGTGCAACAATGTCAATTTGACATAAATCTAGTCGAGTTGACAAAAAAAAATATTTGATAGTCATAGAAAAACTCAAAATCTAAAAAATCGAATATGGAGCATTCAAGGAATCCTAGAAATATAATTGTGTCAATTTGACACCAATCTAATGTTTCTAAGCCCAACAAGTGCACAAAATATGAAAAACAAGCATGGATAGAATTAGAGTACTATAGTTATAGTGATAAGATATTTAGTTCAGCTCTTAAATTAATACTTACGGTTTGATTTTCAGTCATATCGTATTTACATAATTTTCTTTCAAATAAGATAACAAAGAACTGATTAAATCAAAATCAAATAAATTATTTTTTTATAATAAAATCGAACCGATCAAACTGAAATGGAATTGATTAATTCGATCAAAAATCGAAAAAAATTGATTTTTCTAACCTTGACAATAACAGTCGATCAATTATAGTAATTAAATTGGATAGTCGACTAAAAAATATTATGGGCTCAATTAATTGACTGATTCTATTCTCCAGTTGACTTAGGCACTTCGATTCGATTTAATTAGTTTAATCGAAATCGAAATCAAATTGAAAAAAATCGAAAAAATCTATATTAAAAAAAAATTATCAAAATTTCAATTTCGATCAAATCAATCGGTTTAATCGAACTTTTACGTACCCCTAATTCTGCATTAAAAAACATCAAAATTGCAATGATGCTCATTAATTTAATATACATTCAATGTCTTTTAGATAATCAATACAAAAGTATTTGGAGAATCCTATGAACATGACAACGTCAATGAGTCACAAATATGAGGTTTTTTTAAATAATTTAAAAATAAATAAATCCTTTTTTTTTAAATGTTTGCCGCAATTTGTCAAAAGCTAGGTTTAAATTGCGATAGGAGATGCTTCACTATGTTGATTGATGGATTTGACTTGTTCCACCGCAGGCCTCGAAAGTTAATAAAGAGACAGCAAAAGTCGGCTCAACAGTCAAAGTGGTGGGGGCTCAAGTGGATCCATCTCTTTCTTACCTGTTAAACCCATTACCAATATAATCTTAATTATCTCAACAAATCCTCTTCCCATTTATGAATCTTTTGCTATTTAAACAAAGATCACAGTTCAATTATCCTAATTGTTTCAAAAATAACAATTTACTCATCTAAACTAAGTGTTAGATTTTCTAACTAATTCATGACAAGATGACTTGTGGCGATTAGTACTTGACTTGCATGCTAAGGTCCTCTAAAATAATCCACGAAGATAAAGTCACTAGATGGAATTCCATTCCTCTTATCGCGTGTCATCTTCGTCTAATTGGAAAACAAAACTTATACGCTTCATGTGACATGAGATTAAGCGCAATTAATTATTTATAACTTGCTTAATGCGTGTCACTTTTTATATGCCTAAGCCAATTCATATAATTTTATCATGTGATTGGCAAATATAATATCCTCCAAATTTATTTTTTACTTTCTCGTGATCTAATTTTACCCATAAATAAATTGGATTATGTCTTCCATTGAACTTAGTAGTGAAAGGAATACTACATAGACATTAATTACTAACATAGAGCAAAAAAACATTGAAGAGACAATATAATAAATATAACATTATTAATTTGTAATTAATTACGCACATAAAGAAGAAAGATTAAAATAACTATAATAATCAAAGGTGTCTACGTAGCAATGGAGAAATTGAAAAGAAGTAGTTGATGATTAAGTCTCTTGGAGTGAATTTCCAAAGCCGACCAATTAATATATTTCACATTGTGACGGCAATAAAAAAGGATGTTAGTTGGGAAAGTTAGTAGGAATGGGTGAGTAAAAGTCACGGTAATAAATATAAAAGTATCATTTATTATTATTATTATCGTGTTTTATAGTCAATTATGAGGGGAAAAAGGAATCATTTTTATAATCGATTATGAGAAAAAGTAGTGTGTTGATGTATGCACACTTAATCAAGATATTTTTTTAAAATCATTGAAATAAGTAAAAAAACATTATTATTTTTTTATCTTATTGTAACTCATCATATTTTGCTCTTTTTTCTAAGAAAAAGTTTAGTTTATTTTTTGTTTATCAAGTTTTATAATCAATTATGAGAAAAAACTTATGTATGCACACTTAATTAAAATATTTTAAAAAATTTATTGAAATAAATCAAAGAATTATATATATTTTTATCTTACTGTAACTCATCATATTTTACTTTTTTTAAATAAAAGTTTATTTATTTTATGTTTATAAAAAAAGAGTATTTTTAATTTTTTTTTATAAGTGTAATATTTTAGCATATCAAAAAAATATACCACTAATTTGGATGTCATCAATCTAAACATGAATTTGAATTCTAACTATATCATTACCGCTGAACTCTTGTTTGACAACTCGTAGGATTCTTCTCGTCGTATCCATCTCCGGCCACATGCGGAGCCAAGCACATACCTTAGCTCACAACTCCCCATTGATTACACATTTGAAGCAAACATACTCTTATGTCTCATCTATCATCTAACATAGCAAGCACATCTTACATGACATATGAGGTAGTCGATCTTTGGTTTGCAACCCATGAGCTAATAGCTAGCAGTGAACAAAGCAATCTTTATTAGAACCGTTGTGTCACTAGAGAGGGTAAATAATGATTTTCAATTTATTGTATGTCGATCTTGTTCTTGTCTATAACATGTTAATATGTAGCAAAAATAGCACAAAGACAAACTAATTTAAGTGGTTCAAAATTCTCAGTTCTTACTCCATGGCCTAACAACCAATTAGTATTTCACTATGCTTTCTCCTTCTCAGATACCTTTCAAAGGTAGAGAGATCTTACTAGCAATACAAATCAAATGTTTATTTTTTTTGGTGCAATTGATCCAGGTCACAATTGATCAGACTCGAATTTGACTCGAGTAGTGGTTTGATATTAATGTTTTAATATTTGACATTGATGTTTGACAATGAGTTGACCATTGTTTGATAATGAGTTGACTATTTGGTTGACATGGGGTTGACCATATGATGGAGAAGTCCAAGTGGAACACTTGGCAATGGAAAGTCCAAGTCTTGTGTACTTGGTATGGAAAGTCCAAGTCTTGGGTACTTTGCATAGAAAGTCCAAGGATGGGTCTTGGCAAGGGAAAGTCCAAGCATGGGTCTTGACAAGGGAAAGTCCAAGCTTAAGTCTTGACAAATGACAAGTCCAACATGGGTTGGCAAGGGAAGTCCAAGGGTTGATATTAGCGGCGTAAAGTC
The DNA here is from genome assembly GCA_025175895.1 of Wurfbainia villosa. Taxonomy (NCBI): domain Eukaryota; kingdom Viridiplantae; phylum Streptophyta; class Magnoliopsida; order Zingiberales; family Zingiberaceae; genus Wurfbainia; species Wurfbainia villosa. Next base: position 8,683,110 of record CM045999.1, on the reverse strand, counting down.
CAAGCGGGAGACTTGGCAGCATAAGTCCAATGGTTGACGGCGTAAAGTCCAAGCGATAGTCTTGGCAGCATAAGTCCAATGTGCCTTGGCGGTGTAGACCAGCTTAGCATGACAATAGCCGATGGAAGCACCTGAAGGCTAGCGTATAGATGAACAAGTAATGGATGACTTGGAGGGATCCGATAGGCGTGAGGCTGACGGAGGTGACTAGAAGGCATAGGTCTAGGCTAAGGGTGGTCTAACAAGTATGAGGGCATCATACTTGGGGGTTAATTCTCATGGTTGAGGTTATCAGTCGACTGGGACTTTGGACCAGTAGATTGGTCAAGTGTTTTTACACTTGACAGCCGAGTCAATTTGTAGCAGTCGACTGAGATTATGACCAATCGACTATTGTAAGTCGACTAGGGTTCGACTGCGGCAAATAGTCTTGGCAGTCGATGAGCAGTCGACTGCAATGGATGACAGTCGACTGTTGGTCGAGGTTGCGAGAGTAGAACGCTCGGTAGCCGACTGGTCAGTCGGTTATGACCTTGGCAGTCGACTGATGGGTAATGACAGTCGACTGCCAGTGTATCCGTTGGCTTGGATACCGACGTGGATTAAGGCGTTATGAGACAATGACACTATTGACAGTCAACTGGGGCCTTATGACAGTCGACTATCAGGCGTGAAATTAGTCCGTTGCAGGTTATAAAAGCAGCTCGAAATGGAAGATTTTGTAATGGTTCTTTGAGGCAATTTGGAGGGAATTTGCTACTGCAATCCAGACCTTCAAGGCTCTTCTCAAGCAACCAAAAGCAAGCAATCAAAGTTCTCTTGTAAAGTGATTTCCTTTACTTGTATTGCATTTCATCTTTGTATTTGCTTATATTTATTATATTACTTTTGTAATCTATTGTAAGAGGTTTCTCCGCCTCTGACTTATTGTCGAGAAGGAGTGTTATTGGTTTAGTTGTGGTGTTTGCATCGCTAGGGCTCATTCGAGCCCAATCCATGGAGTAGGAACCCTAAGGTTCCGAACCACGTTATATTATCGTGTTTTGATTGTGTTTGTCATGTTTTGTTATTGTTATTCTATATTTCACTGCGCTAATAACGATTGTAGACAAACACGATCAAATTCCGTCAAGCAACAATGAACGCGCCATTCACCCCCCTCTAGCGCTCACGGACGTTCCCACAATTGGTATCAGAACCCGGTGGCTCTAAGAAGAAGAAGGTGCTCTGATACCTTAACAAGTGTTATCAGAGCAAGGCCGCTCTTCAAGGTTTAACAACCGTGGAGCACGCTAGAGGAAGAAGATGGTGATTGAAGAAAGATTGGGGGATGATATCAACGTGCTCGCCACCATACGAACTCTACGGAGCAAAGTATTTTGAGCTATGGGAGGTAAGGATGAAATATTTCCTTATGTGTGATTATGATAATTGGATTAGTGTGATGGAAGGGTTCGACACTCCGAAGGACGAAGAAGGAAAAAGGCTTAAGAAGAAGAAGTGGAGCAAATAATAACTCCGATACTACAACATAAATAACAAGGTAATGAGTATATTACTTAGTGTAATTCCTAATGATGTTTTGTGTAGATTAGGAGATTGTAAGGATGCCAAGGAGCTTTGGAGCAAGCTTGCTAAGCTCCATGAAGAACCTTCAATGGCTCAAGAGATAGAGGAGCCAAAGGAACAAGAATGCTCTTCGGCTCAATTGGACAACGAGACCAAAAATGTAAATTCATCCTCACAAGAAAGTGAGGATTTGGAGGTTTATAGGGAATCAACATCCAAATCGGAAGAGGTGGAAGAGGTAGAGGAAGCCTCCACCTCTAGGATTGAGGGGGAGGATACTAGGTCATCTTCAATACCGGAGCCAACTCAAGAGGAACCATCTACCTCTGATCGAGAAGATGAAGAAGTCCAAAATTCCACCACTATTGACCTAGGTAACTCAATCACCTTAATAAATAATATGCTTTGAGTGTAGGGAACAAGATGAAGGTTGAAGCTTCGCTTCGGTCGCTTGTGCATGGTGATCCAATCATACGTCCCCGAATTAAAAAAAAATTAATTCAAATGAAGATGAATTACCCAAGCAACTGATCCATCATCGTGCTTCTTGATTTGAGTCGTCACTTGAACAAACTTGTTGTTCAAGAAACCTAACTCTGATCCTCGATTAGCCACGGAATAGATGATGTACGAATCGCCGGTTTTTGTATTTATCTTCGGGGTCCATGATCATACAATTACAAACAAATTGCATAGAACAAGAAAGAAACTTAAACAAGAATTATACCTCTTGATCTTCTATTGTATGACTTATCCTCCTCTTGAACGTTGTGTGAGCAACGATCTTCCAAGAGTTGAAGCCTCCTAGATCACGTATCTTCCCTTCCTTGCTCGCACCGAATAAGGGAAGATGACCAAACTCTTCTTCTCCTATCTAGTGCTGACCACCAAGCCTCCTTGCTTGGATATTGCTGCCAGCCAAGGAGAGGAAGAAGGAGTTGGCGTTGTCCCTTTCCAATGGAGAAGGAACTGCCGACCCTAAGAGAAAGAAGGGGAGGTAGAAGCGCTGACCAAAGCTTGAAGGAAGGAGTCGTCGGCCAAGTGAAGGAGGAGAAGAACAAAACCTAAGCCTCCAACCTTGTTGCCGCCAACCCTAGGAGGAGCAAACCCTAGCAACCAATGCTTGCCGCCCCAAACCCTAGCACCACTCCAAAAACCCTAGAAGCTATCTCTTGCCGCCCAAGCCTCTTCCATCTTATTTATAGATTTCGTCCAAGCCTCCTTTTAATCGTGTCCATTGGATCTAGGCTTTTTGAGGGTTTTAATAGGCTACAATAGGGACCATGAAGACGAGTTGGATCTTGGCCACCTAATGAATCCGACCCACATAAAATCCGATCTATTAATGATAATCCATTCCACTAGAGGATTATCATTGATCTACTTCACCAACCCACATAATTAAATATGAGCTCCATATATTAATTGTACAAATATCTCTCCGTGTTTAAGATATCATATGTCCGTTAATTAATTAATTTACTGACAATTAATTAATTAACATCTAGCTCCATGAGTAGTACCACTCAACCTTATCATAATGCTGGACCAAGTCCACCTGCAAAATTTACATGATGATCCTTATGAGCTCCTCAAGAGGACATCATCATCCTAATACATCGGACACGATTTCCTCCTATAATCAACGACACACCATATAAATAATATCATTTTCCAACTTACCGGGCCTATTGATTTAACCCATAAATCTTGCCCATTGGTAAATCAAAGAAATAAATATTAAGTACAGGTGCCCATTATTATATCGAGATTAAGAGCATGTACACCATAATATCCGAGGTCTGATTCAATTATATAGTCAGTATAAATTGAATCACCTCTAAGTCGGTCCTGCTCAATACACACAAAGTATACTAGTGTAATTCGATGGTCAAGATAAACCAATACCAAATTACACTACAACCATGCCAATGGTTTATCTAAAATCATCTTGGTTGTGAGCCTCTACTTATACTCTACAAGGAACTGATAACATGATCTTTTGTGCGACACCACACACCATGTTATCTACAATGTAAAGTATTAGACAATATGCATAACTATAAATATGCAAACAATGATCATGTGATTCTTATTTCAAAATGAAGATGTCCATATAAAGACTAGGCTTTCAGTATACATTCCAACAATCTCTCACTTATACTAAAAGACTATGCTGCCATCAAAGTGTCATACATCTGATTCTTATTCCCTCCACATGCCTATAAAAAGGTCTCGCTAGAAGGGCCTTAGTGAAAGGATCTGCCAGGTTATCCTCTGATGCAATCTTGGCGAAAACAATTTCTCCTCGCATTACGATCTCTTATATTAGGTGGTACTTATGCTCTATGTGTTTACTTGCCTTATGGGCTCGTGGTTCCTTCGAGTTTGCAACTGCACCACTGTTATCACAATAAATTGTGATAGTTCTGGGCAAACCAAGAATCACATCCAAGTTCATTAAGAAGTTCCTGATCCATACAACTTCTTTGGCTGCCTTAGAGGCTGCCACATACTCAGCTTCTATGGTGGAGTCCGTCACGCATTTCTTCTTGACACTCCTCCATATAATGACTCCACCTCCCAAAGTAAATACAAAACCTGGGGTAGACTTACTATTATCCCTATCTGATTGGAAGTCAGATTTTGTGTAACCCACAGGGAGTAATTGATTTGCTTGGTATACCAGCATATAATCCCTAGTCCTTCTCAGGTACTTCAATATATGCTTTATTGCAGTCCAATATCCCTGTCCTGGATTATTCTGGTATCTACTAATTATTCCCACGGTAAAGCAGATATCCAGCCTCGTACATAACATAGCATAATGAGGCTTTCTACCGTCGAAGCATAAGGAACTGCCTTCATCTCCTCTATCTCCTTTGATGTTCTAGGACACATCTCTTTAGATAAAGGTACTTCATGCCTAAAAGGTAGAAAACCTTTCTTGGAGTTCTGCATGCTAAAACAAGCCAAAATAGTGTCTAAGTATGAAGCTTGAGATAAGCACAATATCCTTTTCTTGCGATCCCTTATAACCTTGATCCCAAGGATGTGTTCCACTTCTCCCAAGTCTTTCATATCAAACTGTTTGGACAATCATACTCTTACGTCTGACAACACTTTGAATAAATACCACTACGTATCTATCACATCTCTTGTATACACAAGACTCATCCGGACTTTGAATAAATCCATATGACTGGATTACTTCATCAAAGCGGATGTTCCAAGATCTCAAAGTTTGCTTCAATCCATAAATGGACCGATTAAACTTGCATACAAGATGCTCTTTGCCCTTTGCAATGAATCCCTCTGGTTGCTCCATATAGATGTTTTCTTCAAGACTTCCATTAAGGAAAGTTATTTTGACATCCATCTGCCAAACCTCATAATCCATATGAGCAGTAATAGATAAGAGAATCCAGATAGACTTAAGCATGGCTACCGGCGAAAAGGTCTCCTCATAATCGATACCCTCTTTCTGACTATACCCTTTCGCAACAAGCCTTGCTTTGAAGGTCTCAACCTTCTTGTTTGTTCCTCTCTTTCTTTTGTAGATTCACTTGCATCCAATGGTTTTTACACCATTGGGTGGTTCTACTAGCTCCCAGACCTGATTTGAATCCATATATTCTATCTCAGAATTCATTGCCCTTTGCCAAGATACTGTATCTTTGTCTTGGATTGCCTCGTTATATGTCCAGGGATCAGATTCATATTCGTCAGGGATCAAATCAGAAGATTCTCCCAAGAACATAAATCTCTCAGGTTGTCTAACAACCCTCTTATTACGACGAGGTATCACTTGTGTATCCTTCTAGTTTTAATGTTAAAAAGCATGTTTTTAATTCACTTGCTATTGTTTATGAAAAGCATGCTAGAAATAATAGACTTTATTGCCTAGGTGCTAAGAGTTGCAATTTTAGAAATAAGGAGAAATTTAGGACTAATATCCCTAAAACAATCCTACCTATGCAAACTATTAGAAAGATAGAAAACCATTTAGTCATTAACCCTAAGAAGGGTAGGCATATGCCTAGAGGAAATGGTAATGCCCAAAGACTCAATCAAAAATCAAAGATTGGGCAATTAGAGTTGAAGAATCAAGTCTTGATGTGAAGACTTGAAAAATTAGAAAAGACCCTTAAGGAAATGCAAAATCAAATGCAATGGTCAAATAGTCAAAGCCTAGGGTCTAGGAGGCAAGGTTCATCCAAAGGCAAGAAAGGTTTGGGTCACAAACCTAAGCCCAAGGAGACCTACCACAATGTTCCATTTGATTATGGAACTCAACCTAGGTCTAAGAAGGTCATGGTTACTAGGGAGGTCATCCCTAAGGCTAACCATGGAGTGTGCATAGTGGCTAAGGTTTCAAGGAAACCTATGAAAGCCACTAAGAAGATTACAAGGGGAGTCACCCCTAGAGTTAACCTAGGCAAGACCATAATGACCAAGGCTTCTAAGCCTAGGAGGGTCATTAGGAGGGTATCTAGGGAAGTTATCCCTAAGGAATACCAAGTAAACCCAAGGTGCTCAAATAGATTTTGGGTTCCTAGGAGCGTGATCGATTCATGCTAAATGGATTAGGGTGTGTCAACCCTAAGTGGATGGGTAGTTAACCTAACTATGATAGAGTTGACACTCTAGGATATTTTCAAAGTTTTGGGATACCTTAGAAATAAGTTTTGATTATAATCCTAAAGGATTTTATGATGTGCCAATATAACTCATGGAAATTGAAAAATCAATCAAATTGACACAATTAAGGTTTAAAGGTCATAGTGTGCCATTTTGAATTTTTAGCACACTTGAGAGAAGAGTGATAATATGACAAATATGAATTTAACTCTATAAATGACAACTAATATTAAAATTTAGATATTCTTATGCCTTATATTTTATTTGCCATGATTTTTTTATCATATGTCATGTCATGACATCATATTAATTTTTAATCATATTATATGTCATGATAATGCCTAGGTATATTTTTATGTTATGTATGTTTAAGTTTATATCTTATGTCATGACATCATGATTATTGACACTTATTTTATTTATGTTATTATTTATGTCATAATCATCATTCATGTATTTAAGGTAATTAAAATTGATTTAAGGACAATGACATGACTTGAAGTCCCATGTATAAGGGAATCAAGTAGTGTTGTCTTAGAAAAATGCATGAGACCTTAGGTTAGGATGAACAAAACTCACATCTCACATCAAATTAACATGTGTGTGTTTATAAACACCCTAAACACATGTGAGATGCTAGGAAATGAGTTAAGTTCAAGGTGCATAGTTTTTGCATCTAGATGGACTCAAACTCATCTTATACTATGGATGAATCATGAGGAAAGCTTATGTACAAGTCATGTGCATTAAGCCCATAGACCATGGTTCAATATAAGATTTTAAAAATATTTTAAAATCAATTTGAAAAACCTTAGTGAACTCTATATTTTGATAGCAATCATCATTGATAGAGTTGATACAAAGTTGGGCCAAAACATTGAACTTTTCAATGGTTTTGAACTTTGTGCCAATCTCACTATTTAATGGGTATTTTATTTTTCAAATATTTTTCATCCATTATGATTGTTATAAGTATTATACATATGAAATTTCATGATTTTTTGTATTATGTATAATTACTTATGATTTTTTGAATTTTATTTCTGAAACTGAATTTCTGCAATTGTAGAAATCAGTCGATTGCCATGGATGGTAGTCGACTGGCGTCAAGGGCAGTCGACTGTTGAATGAAGGAGTCGACTGCCATACCTGATTTCGGGTAAATAAGATTTGTTTAGCCTGATTTCAACTGTATTAGACTATCCTAACTACTCCTAACCCTAGGATATGCTTTGGAAAACATTGAAAAGGATGAAAATCCATTGGATATGAATTAGGAGAGTTGTTTGGGTGTGTATCAAGTTTAAGGTGTGTGAAAGTTCAAGGTTAAATTTTTAACCTTAATTTTGATGGTTTAGTATTCCTATAGGCTTAGGAACTCTCCAAGGACATTGTTGGTGCAATGGTCAAGGGGGAGCAAGCCTTTAGGGGGAGGTTATCCATCATGAGATGATGAATGTATTCTTCCTCATGAGGGGGAGAATTTTGAGTTTTTAGAGAAGTGAGGATTTCCTCTCTTTAGTGATATGAGACTTATCACTAGGAAGAGTAAAGACATCCTAGATATTTTTGGACCAAGGGGGGAGATTGTAAGATCTTATTAGGATATGAGGCATTGATACCCTTGGGGAGAGCCTTTTTGATGTATGTCAAAAAGGGAGAGAATTGGGGAGAAAATGAGATTCCCAATTTGGAAAATTGGAAGGATTGGATTGAGTTAGTGTTCTAACTCAAAGGTGGTTGGTTTTTGTCAAACATCAAAAAGGGGGAGATTGTTGGTGCAATCGACCCAGGTCACAATTGACCAGACTCAAATTTGACTCGAGTAGTGGTTTGATGTTAGTGTTTTGTATTGGTGCAATCGACCCAAGTCATGATTGATCGGACTCTGTTAGGACCTTGGTGGCCACTAGAGGGGAGGGTGAATAGCGTCGTCGCTTGTCGATGGATTACGATCGCGTGCTTGCTACAATTCGGTTAGTGCGCAGCGGAATAATAACAATAAAAATAATAACACGAATACAAGCACACAAACACAACACTAAATATAACGTGGTACAGAATCGAATAATTCCTACTCCACGGATTGGGCTCGAACGAGCCCTAGCGATGCCAATCACACACCACTACTCAATAACTCCTTCTCGGAACAATCCGGAGGTGGAGAAACCTCGTACACAGATTACACTAAGTAATGTTAGGACTTGTGCGCCCGCTAGAGGGGGGGTGAATAGCGCGTTGATCGTATGTAGATGGAATTTGATCGCGTTCGCTTGCCTATGATTGTTAGTACGCAGCGGAATATAGAAATGAAACAACAATCACAATAACAAGCATACAAACACAAGGATATAACGTGGTTCGGAACCGAAATGGTTCCTACTTCACGGATTGGGTTCGTATGAACCCTAGCGATGCCACAAACACCACTAAGCAATAAACTACTTCTCGACAACAAGTCAGAGGTGGAGAAACCTCGTACAATGGATTACAACAAGTAATATACAAAAATACAAGAAAAATACAAGGAAATGTAAAGAACACTTTACAAACTAGGGTTTGAGCGCTTTGCTTTATCACGCCCCGAGGTAGACTCTGTCCGGCCAACGGACGTCACCCCCTTATGACAATTCCAATACGGTACAAAAGTCGCAGCCAGTATAACACATATCGAAATGTATACAACACAGCAAAAACGTATAACATCAATAGCGGAAGCCAAACATAATGGAAATACAACTCAACAACATCAGTACATCGGTATATCCGTCCATACCAAAAAAACAGAATCTCATACCGAATATTACAAGAAAAAAATACATCACGATCTCCAATAGCAATAAAAGTCCATATGCAGATACATGAGATGGGAAACAAAACCCTCGGAAAAACGGCGAGATGGGATCGGGTGGCAATGCTCCAAGTCTCTGCCAAAGTCTTCTATCTACTACCTGGGCGACAGGAAACCCAGGGTCCAGGGTGGTGAGTATAAAACTCAGGGGTAATATATAGAAGTGCATGAACAACATACAGGGTAAGAGATCTACAAGTATACATGTGAAGATCTACAGGTATGCAGCATGAGTCCAACATACATATAGTACTAAGCATAGTAATCAGTAATCACATATATGTCCTACTCATAGCATAAACTGAACGGATCGACTTACATAAAGTAATGTACATACCGACACATCCTCCATATGATCTATAACATCCTGAACAGATATATCATGACATAATCCAAATAGTACACATTCATGCTCAACACATGCACAACGGTATATAAAATATGCAAAAGGCATGTAGCATGATGTACAATCATATGCAACAATCAAATGCAGCATCTCACAGGCATATGTAAAACATATATCAAATACATGCATACATATATATCAGCAATGCATATGCATGGTCACTGTCTGCGGACCCGTCCAACCACCACCCCAGAGTGGCTAGGATGGCACGACAAATGACAACTAGCCCGACTCTAGCTACCACTACTCTCGAGTGGCCGAGTTGGGTAGTATGAATGAGTAGTATATAAGCGTGAAAAGCTAACTACTCCTAGGGGTCCTCACAGCCACGCCGTCCCTACCCATGAGTAGACAAGCGCGCAGACACAGACAACCGACGTCATAACAACCACCATCTATAGTGGCGAGTGCTAACACCACTGCGCACATGGCGGTGCGATCTCCAGCTACCACCATATATAGTGGTCGAGCGCGGCACATCTAATGCTCTGCCCTCAACCCTGCTACCACTACCCCGAGTGGCCGGGGAGGCAGGATGACCGATGACCCATCTCTTCCACAAGAAAGACCCAGTCGTCAGCATGCATGCAAATGTAATGATGCATAGCTCACACATACATCCCCACAACACTCCCTAATCCACAAGGAGATCTAGTCGACAAAAGTTAACCATGCAAGGACGATTGATCCGTAACCCCAACTTATTTACCTATGTACAGATAAATAGGTTCATCAGGTTATCTCACTAATATATGTACGGTACAACGACCGACCCTATAATTTAGACTCATCACCTAACCTAGTGATGGAACCCGGTAACCCCATCTAAGTCCACACTAGTGACTACGTGCATTTAACTGAATACCTATCAGCTAACATACAAACAGGGTTATAATTTCTATCCGAGATAAAGGTATGATAGATTAACAGCAATATCTCAAAGATCGCAGGTTAAGTACAAGCACAAGATACAATATGAGTGGATCTAAGGTAAACAAGAATAACCATATGTAAACTGTCATGCACTAGAATTGATCAAACTACCGGACCAGGTAGATATTACCCACCTGATACGAAGCTCGTATAATCCTCACGGCCACGGACCTGCTTCGTATCCCAAACCTGCACATAATCACAAATTAGAATTTAGCATATCACTCCAATAATAATACGAATAAATACTATTTTATATTCATATTCTTTTCCCGTCTACGAATAAGAACCCTACTTATCCCAAATTCGATACACCACCTAGGTCAACTACATAGATCAACTACAGGAAAAACCTAATTAACTACTCCCTAAGCTTATACATCATAACCCATATGATCCCAACACTAAAATCTCCAAATCAAAACATACTCTAATGAACTAACCTCCAACCACCCTTCGGCGGCTTACCATCACATTAATCCATAGCAATTACCAACTACCGTTTCTCTTCCCCACTCTCACACACAGACGACACAATCGACTTGCAATCACAGAACTTAAATCAACATCGGATCAGACCTTGCCACTCAATCACAGCCTAATTCCCAAATCGAAGTCTATCACAAGCACTCAAATTCCCGATTGAACTTATCACAGGTTATTCTCCAAATCACAGCTACGATTCTCAACCCACCGCACACAACCGATCTTTGATTCAAACACTACACTATAGCTGAACAATTGAAATATCAATGTTACTGATCAAATCCTTACCAACTCAGAACGTATCAAGCCTTAGCTAATAACGATCCAAACATATCAACAACAACTTCACAGAAATTTCCCAACACCGAAACGAATGAACAACATTGAACTCACCACATCCAATCCATCGAATACCCAAAATTACCTTAACAGAATATCAAAATCCATAGATATCACAGCTGACGATATTGGGTTAGATCCAACTTACCAGATCCAAACTATACCGGCGGCGATTCTTCCCGATCCTCATTTCGGCCTCTGAACAACCTATCGAAGACGACCCAGCAAGCACCGATCGACGGAAATCCTCAATCTGCCGGGGTAATGCCAAACTCTGATCAAATACAGTAGATCTAAGAAGTCCTCGATGGAACTCAAACCCTAGATAGACTGCTTACCTCGATGGGCAGCTCGCTGCCGCGACAACGACGCTGTCCGCCCGCTGGGATTGTCGCCGTGATTGTTTCCCAGGCGAATACTCCTTGATCCCTGGCCGGAGATCAATCCACTGGTGGCGCCGTCGAGCAGCTTGCATCGGACGCTGACGAGCGGAGGTCGGCGACACGATCGCGCGGAGCAGAGAAAAGTCGCGGAGAAGAAATGGGGATCGCGAAGGCGCTGGGTTCATTCGGCGGCTTTTAACGTTGATCCAGTGATCCGGTTAACCCAGCTCAACCCAAACCCAATCTGATTGGGTTCAGCTCATCCGGTTTAACCTCTTGACTCAAGTCCAAGTCTAATCCGAGTTCAGTCCAGATCCAATTCCAATTCAGCCCAAGCCCATCTCAGCCCAAGCCTATCTCAGCCCAATTTCATTTCAGCCCAATTTCAGCCCAATTTCAGCCTACTAATTAAGCCTAATTAATCCCTTAATTAATCCTAATTAATTAACGGTTAATTCATTTTTTTTTCGTATACTACATTCTCCCCCACTTAATAAAATTTGTTCCCCAAATTTCCGTACTTATATGCAGTAATCAAAGTAAGAAATTCTTGAATTACTACATACCTCACGTGAACAGGTGAGGATATCGAGCTCGGATGATATCCTCCAGCTCCCAGGTAGCCTCCTCATCAGTGTGATGCTGCCATCCAACCTTTACAAGGCGGATGGTTTTGTTCCGTAACTGACGCTCTTTGCGACCAAGAATCCGCACGGGAAATTCCTCATATGTCGCGTTAGGCTGGAGTGGAACTGGCACCTCCGTCAAAACATGATCTGGATGCGGTACGTATTTCCTCAACATAGAAACATGGAATACGTTATGAACGCTCGCAAGCGTTGGAGGTAGAGCCAATCGGTATGCTACACCTCCAATCCGCTCCAATATCTCGAATGGTCCAATGTAGCGGGGTGCTAATTTTCCTTTAATTCCGAATCTCTTGACTCCTTTCGTAGGCGATACACGTAGGAACACATGATCCCCTATAGAAAACTCCAGGGGTCTTCGCCTCCGATCCGCATAACTTTTCATGCCCCGAGCCTCGACTAATCGCCTCGATAACACGAACTAACTCGTGCATCGTCTTTGAATACTCGAGGGCCCAATAATCGCCGCTCCCAACATCCTCCCACAATACCGAGATCTGCAGGTCGACCATACAAAGCCTCAAAGGGAGCCATGAATGGAAGAGTGATAGCTATTATTATCGTGAATTCCACCAAGTGAACGTGATCCTCCCAAGCGCCTCAAATCCATGACGCAAGATCTCAATAAGTCCTCCAGAGTCTGAATAGTACGCTCCGACTGTCCATCCGTCTGCGGGTGAAATGCAGTACTGAGACGAAGCTCGGTGCCCATAGCATGCTGAAGACTCTGCCAGAATCGTGAAGTAAAACGCGGATCTCTGTCAGATATGATACTCAAAGGTACTCCGTGCAGTCTGACAATCTCTCTACAGTATAGCTCAGCTAGTCGATCCAATGGATGAGTCTCACGAATCGGAAGAAAATGAGCGGATTTGGTTAACCTATCCATAATCACCCAAATCGCATCATGTCCTTTACGGGTTCTGGGCAACCCCGTAACAAAATCCATCGTAATATGTTCCCACTTCCATTCCGGAATTGGGATTCTCTATAGCAATCCGGCGGGTTTCTGATGTTCAGCCTTCACCTGCTGGCAGACCAAACATCGAGCGACGAAATCCGCAATATCCTTCTTCATACCGTCCCACCAATATGAACGCCTCAAATCCTGATACATCCGGGTACCGCCAGGATGTATAGCAAATCTCGAGTGATGTGCCTCTCGTAATAACTCCTCCCTAATCGGATGTGTGTCTGGAACACATAATCTCCCTCTAAATCGGAGGACTCCAGTCTCGTCACACGAGAAATCTGTCTATCGTCCTGAGTCTAGAGTGCTGCATAAGAACTGCAGATGCTGATCACTAGCTTGTGCCTCCTTGATCCTCTCAATAATAGCAGACTGGGCAACCATAGATACCAATATCCCCCGGGATGTTTGACCTCATAACCCCCAACTCGAGCTGTCGAACAAGATTAGTCACTGTGGTCAAATGACTAGCCAGAATCCCACGGGACTTCTTGCTCAGTGCATCTGCTACAACGTTAGCTTTACCCGGATGATACTGAATGGTGCAATCATAATCTTTTATGTACTCCATCCATCGTCTCTGCCTAAGATTCAATTATTTCTGAGTGAAAAGATATTTCAAACTCTTATGGTCCGTATAGATCTCAAAAGTAATTCCATATAGATAATGTCTCCATATCTTTAGCGCAAAAATAATGGCCGCTAACTCCAGATCGTGTACCGGATAATTCCTCTCATGATCCTTAAGCTGACGGGAGGCATAAGATACTACAGGCCGAATCGCATCAAAGCTTCCCAAGCCTTGAAAAGAAGCATCAGTATATAGGACCATCCCATCGCAAGAAGAAGGAATTACCAGTATCGATGCAGAAACTAGACGCTGCTTAAGCTCTTGGAAACTGGACTCACACGCCTCTGACCAAGCAAACTTGACCCCTTTCCGGGTCAAGCGAGTAAGTGGTGTGGCTATACGGGAAAATCCCTCCACAAATCTACGGTAATACCCGGCCAATCCAAGAAAACTAATGACTTCCTGAACTGACTTTGGCTGCTCCCAACTAGTAATCGCTTCGATTTTCTGGGGATCAACTGAAATACCTCTGCTAGATACCACATGTCCAAGAAATCCCACAGAAGATAACCAGAAAGCGCACTTACTAAATTTGGCATATAAATGCTCTCGTCGTAATGTCTCCAATACAATCCGAAGATGGTGCTCATGCTCCTCCTCAGAACGAGAATATATCAAGATATCATCTATGAATACGATGACAAACTGATCTAAGTACCTCAAGAATACCCGGTTCATCAAATCCATAAATGCAGCTGGAGCATTAGTAAGACCAAATGACATCACTAGAAACTCATAATGTCCATAACGCGTGCGGAACGCTGTCTTCTGAACATCCTCGTCTCTTACCCTCAGCTGATGATAACCTGATCGCAGATCAATCTTGGAATACACGCAAGTATCCTTGAGCTGATCAAACAAATCCTCTATCCTTGGCAGTGGATATTTGTTCTTAACGGTCACTGCATTAAGTTGTCATTAATCAATACATAACCGCAGATCCATCTTTCTTTTAACGAACGACCGGAGCTCCCAAGGTGAAACACTAGGACGCACAAAACCCCTATCCAATAACTCTTGCATGTATCTTTAGCTCACTTAACTCTTCGGTGCCATCCGATGGAGCTTTGACACCGTGCGGTTCCTGAATCACCTCTATCGCTAATTCCACTTGCCTCGAGGTGGCAAGTCGAAGTTCATCCGAAATATATCCAGATACTCACGAACTACCCGTACGCTGGAAAGAGGTGGTATCTCCTCACTCTCCACTTTGACCAACGAGAATAAGTAACCCTGACAACCATGCGACAATAATCTCCGAGCCTGAAGTGCAGATATAACGGACACTCCATCATCAGGGTACCCACGAATTCCCATGCGGTGATCGGGTGGTGGAAGGTCACTACTCTCGCTCTACAATCCACTGTAGCATAATATGTAGCCAACCAATCCATTCCGAGTATAATGTCGAATTCCACCATCTCTAGCACCTGAAGGTCCACCGTAAGTATATGTCCCTCGAAATCCAACGGACAACCCTCGATTACTTGATGACTGGTCAACACCTACCGATGGTAATGATACCGCTAATCCACAAGAACGAATCATAGGATTCTCCCAATTTTTCTGTAAATATACTAGAAATAAAGGAATGCGAGCTACCAAGATCAATCAATGTATCACAGGTATAGAATAAACCAAAATCCTTCCTGTAATGGCATAAACTCGCCCGGCGTCCTCGGGTAATGGCATACGACGGATCTCCATGCGGCTGCGCTCCAGATATAATAGTAGAATGCCTCCACTCCGGATGGATCTGGAGTGCAGTGATGATCTTTGCCGAGGTCACTCACGCAGTATAATATATCCCTGAGAGCCGGCCGGTAGATATCGCTGAGTAGGTGGTCCGGAATAATAACTCTCTGGAGCTGGGGTATAATGAATCGCTGCTGGCATCCCGGAAGAATCACTCCCATGTATATGATATATCTGAGCTGTAGGAGGTAGTGTCTGTCTCTGACCATGCATCTGCCCCAGGTGCGACCTCTGGCGATGATGCCGACGATCTCTTTCCCTTGGAATTTCTGAACCCTCCAAATGTGCCTTGAGTACTACTCGACTAGTATGCTCTGGATGCTTGCAGTAATAACAAACATCTCGATCCAGGGGACACTCGGGAACACTATGATTTCCGGACCCACATCTACGACATCTAGTCATGTATCCACTCTTATGGTTCTTCTGAGAACCGCCAGACTGTCCAGAAGCTGGTCGCTTCCCTTTCTGTGCCCTAGATGATCCCTCTGAAGTACCACGAGAAGCCCCACTCTGATTCTGCTTCTTCTGAGTCTCCGTGGTCGTATCCTGCTTCCGTTGCTTTCCCTGGGACATCTGCTTCTCCACCTCCTTCTCCTTTGCAATTTGCTGAGAAGTCATCTCAATAGACAGAGCCCTATCCAGTGCCTCTCGGTACGAGTTAATGGAGGATCCAGACATTCTTACTCGAATATAGCCGCCAAACCACGTATGTAATTGTAACATCCGGTCCTCATCTGTGCTACCAGACGCGACAATTCCGCTAATCGAGTAAACTCGCATTGTATTCCATAACCGATCGATCCTCGCAAGGCTTAAGAACTCTGACGGTGTCTTTGTAGAGAACGCTTGAAGGAAAATCGCCTCCAGAATATATCTCGGAAAACTGCCCAGGTGATGTTCTGCTCTCCCATCAAGGTCTTCTGCATTTTCCACCACGTAACCGCCTGCTCCCGAAGATGATAAGCTGCTAGACCCACCTTCTCCTCATCGGTGCAACTCATGAACTCAAACGTATCCTCCAAATTGTCTAACCAAGTCCGTGCAATCCAGGGATCAGACTCGCCTCGGAATAGCGTGAATCGGTCCTTGGCTGACCGTGCTAACACCGGTATACGTGCCTTGACTGACGACCCAACCGAATCCGTAGCGGGCATAGTCCGGGTACATCGTGCTCTTGAGGTTCCAAACCTGCGGTAGGAGATCCGTGGCTCCTCCTGATCAATCGGTCCTCCGGTAGTAGGCTGTTTAGAGGGTCGACCTCTCTTACGAGTCTGAACAGGTGCCATAATATCGTCTGTTCACACCTGTTGAACGACTTCCATAAATATTTAACCAGAAAATACTAAGTGTTAAGATTTCTTACTTCGGAGAACTTGGAGCTCATGCCTCTGTCAATCCCATCTTACCAAAAATCGAAATCAAATCAAATCAAAACGATTTCCGAGGTCCCAAAATCCGACAAAAACATTATTGCATGACATCGCAACCTAGAGCTCTGATACCAATAAAAAGACTTGTCCGAGCCCGGACGCCAAGACCCTCTTATGACAATTCCAATACGGTACAAAAGTCGCAGCCAGTATAACACATATCGAAATGTATACAACACAACAAAAACGTATAACATCAATAGCGGAAGCCAAACATAATGGAAATACAACTCAACAACATCAGTACATCGCTATATCCGTCCATACAAAAAAAAACAGAATCTCATACCGAATATTACAAGAGAAAAATACATTACGATCTCCAATAGCAATAAAAGTCCATATGCAGATACATGAGATGGGAAACAAAACCCTCGGAAAAACGGCGAGATGGGATCGGGTGGCAATGCTCCAAGTCTCTGCCAAAGTCTTCTATCTACTACAGGGCGAAACCGGTGGTCCAGGTGGTGAGTATAAAACTTCGGGGTAATATATAGAAGTGCATGAACAACATACAGGTAAGAGATCTACAAGTATACATGTGAAGATCTACGGTATGACATGAGTCCAATGAGACTACAAGATTACTAAGCATAGTAATCAGTAATCACATATATGTCCTACTCATAGCATAAACTGAACGGATCGACTTACATAAAGTAATGTACATACCTGACGGTCTGTCCTCCATATGATCTATAACATCCTGAACAGGTATATCATGACATAATCCAAATAGTACACACTCATGCTCAACACATGTACAACGGTATATAAAATATGCAAAAGGCATGTAGCATGATGTACAATCATATGCAACAATCAAATGCAGCATCTCACAGGCATATGTAAAACATATATCAAATACATGCATACATATATATCAGCAATGCATATGCATGGTCACTGTCATGACTCGTCCAACCACGACCCCAGAGTGGCCAGGGTGGCACGACAAATGATAACTAGCCCGACTCTAGCTACCACTACTCTCGAGTGGCCGAGTTGGGTAGTATGAATGAGTAGTATATAAGCGTGAAAAGCTAACTACTCCTAGGGGTCCCTGCTGCAAGCCACGCCGTCCCTACCCATGAGTAGACAAGCGCCGCACACAGGACAACTGCACGTCATAACAACCACCATCTATAGTGGGCGAGTGCTAACACCACTCTGCACAGTGGCCAGGTGCGCATCTCCAGCTACCACCATATATAGTGGTCGAGCGCGGCACATCTAATGCTCTGCCCTCAACCCTGCTACCACTACCCCGAGTGGCCGGGGAGGCAGGATGACCGATGACCCGTCTCTTCCACAAGGAAGACCCAGTCGTCAGCATGCATGCAAATGTAATGATGCATAGCTCACACATACATCCCCACAACACTCCCTAATCCACAAGGAGATCTAGTCAACAAAAGTCAACCATGCAAGGACGATTGATCCGTAACCCCAACTTATTTACCTATGTACAGATAAATAGGTTCATCAAGTTATCTCACTAATATATGTACGGTACAACGACCGACCCTATAATTTGGACTCATCACCTAACCTAGTGATGGAACCCGGTAACCCCATCTAAGTCCACACTAGTGACTACGTGCATTTAACTGAATACCTATCAGCTAACATACAAACAGGGTTATAATTTCTATCCGAGATAAAGGTATGATAGATTAACAGCAATATCTCAAAGATCGCAGGTTAAGTACAAGCACAAGATACAATATGAGTGGATCTAAGGTAAACAAGAATAACCATATGTAAACTGTCATGCACTAGAATTGATCAAACTACCGGACCAGGTAGATATTACCCACCTGATACGAAGCTCGTATAATCCTCACGGTCGCGGACTTGCTTCGTATCCCAAACCTGCACATAATCACAAATTAGAATTTAGCATATCACTCCAATAATAGTACGAATAAATACTATTTTATATTCGTATTCTTTTCCCGTCTACGAATAAGAACTCTACTTATCCCAAATTCGATACACCACCTAGGTCAACTACATAGTTCAACTACGGGAAAAACCTAATTAACTACTCCCTAAGCTTATACATCATAACCCATATGATCCCAACACTAAAATCTCCAAATCAAAACATACTCTAATGAACTAACCTCCAACCACCCTTCGGCGGCTTACCATCACATTAATCCATAGCAATTACCAACTACCGTTTCTCTTCCCCACTCTCACACACAGACGACACAATCGACTTGCAATCACAGAACTTAAATCAACATCGGATCAGACCTTGCCACTCAATCACAGCCTAATTCCCAAATCGAAGTCTATCACAAGCACTCAAATTCCCGATTGAACTTATCACAGGTTATTCTCCAAATCACAGCTACGATTCTCAACCCACCGCACACAACCGATCTTTGATTCAAACACTACACTATAGCTGAACAATTGAAATATCAACGTCACTGATCAAATCCTTACCAACTCAGAACGTATCAAGCCTTAGCTAATAACGATCCAAACATATCAACAACAACTTCACAGAAATTTCCCAACACCGAAACGAAGGAACAACATTGAACTCACCACATCCAATCCATCGAATACCCAAAATTACCTTAACAGAATATCAAAATCCATAGATATCACAGCTGACGATATTGGGTTAGATCCAACTTACCAGATCCAAACTATACCGGCGGCGATTCTTCCCGATCCTCAGCTCAGCACTCCTGAACAACCGGCTGAAGACGACCCAGCAAGCACCGATCGACGGAAATCCTCAATCTGCCGGGGTAATGCCAAACTCCGATCAAATACAGTAGATCTAAGAAGTCCTCGATGGAACTCAAACCCTAGATAGACTGCTTACCTCGATGGGCGGCTACACGCGATAACGGCAGCAAATGCCGCCACCGGGATTATCGCCACGATTGTTTCCAGCGAATACTCCTTGATCCCCGGCCGAGATCAATCATGGCGCCGTCGGCGGCTTGCACGGACCCGACGGAGGTCGGCGACACGATCGCGCGGAGCAGAGAAAAGTCGCGGAGAAGAAATGGGGATCGCGAAGGCGCTGGGTTCATTCGGCGGCTTTTAATGTTGATCCAGTGATCCGGTTAACCCAGCTCAACCCAAACCCAATCCGATTGGGTTCAGCTCATCCGGTTTAACCTCTTGACTCAAGTCCAAGTCTAATCCGAGTTCAGTCCAGATCCAATTCCAATTCAGCCCAAGCCCATATCAGCCCAAGCCTATCTCAGCCCAATTTCATTTCAGCCCAATTTTAGCCCAATTTCAGCCTACTAATTAAGCCTAATTAATCCCTTAATTAATCCTAATTAATTAACGGTTAATTCAATTTTTTTTTCGTATACTACATGCTTGTTGGTAGCTTGGATGAGGTTGAAGGGCCCTGAAATGCACCTACAAATCACCTTCAAATCACCTCAAGTAAGCTCCCAAAGAACTGATGATCAAATCCTCCACAAGCTCCTGTTTTTATCTTGCGTCGGGCTGGATTTCCGCCTGGCAGTCGACTGCCATAAGTCCCCAGTCGGCTGCCAACACTGTAGCTGTGAGACAACGGCTCAATCCACGTTGAACAAGTTCCAACGGGACTCTTGGCAGTCGACTTCCAACATTGGCAGTCGACTGCCATCACATCGTAATCGCCCGATCGGCTCACGACGTAATGCTTTCGACACTCGACACTCGGTGGCGATCATGTCATCCCTTAGCGGTCGATTGCGTCGACATCGATCGACTATCGACATCGATCATTGCTCTAATGTGCCGATCATTGCCAGAGCAATTCCAGCTCTTAAACGTCAGTCGAACTCAAGTCAACTCACGGCAGTCGAACCGGTCATAATGTCAGTCGACTGACAACCTCAAAAATGAGGTTTTAACCCAAGTATGGTGCCCCCATACTTGCTAGACCACCATTAGCCTAGATCTAAGCCTTCTAGCCACCTTCATCAGCCTCACGCCTCTCGGATCCCTCCAAGTCATCCATGACTTGTTCATCCATCGCGCTAGCCTCCAGGTGCTTCCCTCGGCTATGTCATGCTAACGGTGTCTACACCGCCAAGGCACATTAGACTTATGCCGCCAAGACTCCGCTTGGACTTTACGCCGCCAATATCCATCCCCTTGGACTTCTCAAATGCCAATACTCAAGCTTGGACTTTCCCTTGCCAACCCATGTTGGACTTTTCTTTGTGCCAAGTACTCAAGACTTGGACTTTCCCAAATGCCAAGTACCCATGACTTGGACTTTCCATGCCAAGACCCATGCTTGGACTTTCCCTTAATCACATGGTCAACCCTAGTCAACCATCAAAGTCTCCCTCGAGTCAAACTCGAGTCCGGTCAAACATAACCCTGGTCGATTGCTCCAACAATCTCCCCATCAAATTAACCGACATCAATGTCTAACATCAATGTCAAACCACTTTGTCAAACATCCTATGTCAAACATCAAAATATCACTCGAGTCAAACTTGAGTAAGGTCAATCGTGACCTGGGTCGATTGCACCAACAATCTCCCCCTTTTTGATGTTTGACAAAACGAACCTTGAGTTAGGCTCCTAACTCAACTTCCCTTACCAATTTTCCGAATTGGTAATTTAATCTTCTCCCCCTTTTTGACATACATCAAAAAGGTTATCTCTCCAAGGAGGTCAATGTCTCATGTCCTAATGAGATCTTACAATCTCCCCCTTGATCTAAAAATAAATACCTAGGATGCCTACCATCTTCCTAGTGATAAGTCTCATATCACTCAAAAGAGGCAATCCTATACTCTCTCCCAATTTTCAAATTGGGTTTCTCAAACATCCCATCAATTTTCCCAATTGATGATATTCTCCCAATAACTTCTCCCCCTTCAAGAGGAGAAACACATCCATCATCCCAAGATGGATAACTCCCCCTAAAGGCTTGCTCCCCCTTGACCATTGCACCAACAATGTCCTTGGAAAGTCCCTAAGCCAATAGAAACTCCCATAGTCCTTAAATCAATTTCAATCGAAATTTTCTTAAATGCATGAATGATTATGGCATTAATGATGATATAAATAAGCATATGCTCATAATCATGATGTCATGACATAAGATGAAATCTAAAAACACATGACATTTAAAACCTTAATCCTAAAACATGAACATGACATATAAAATGATTAAAAGTAAGCATGATGTCATGGTATGTTATATGGAAAACAAAGCATGACATATAAAATATATAGGTATAATAATACCTAAATTTTAATATTAATTGCCATTTTTTGGGATTAATCATATTTTGCCATATTAACCTAATCTCCCTAGTGTGCCAAAAACCCAAAATGGCACACTAACCTCTAAACCCAACTTGTGCCAATTTGATCATTTTATCAAAACTTCTCAATTAATATTGGCGCATCCTAAAATCCTTTAGAATTCAAATCTAACCACATCCCAAGGTAACCATAACCTTGAAAATGACCTAAAATGCCACCTTTGCCATGGTTGAGTTAACTACCCTTCCAATCAAGGTTAACACACCCTAAACCCATCTTAGCGTGAATCAATCACGCTCTTAGGAACCCAAAATTGATTTGAGCTCCTAGGGTTAATTAGGTATTCCATAGGGATAACCTCCCTAGATACCTTCCTAATGACCCTTCTAGGCTTATTAGCCTTGGTCACTTGGGTCTTGCCTAGGTTGACTCTAGGGGTAACTCCCCTTGCAACCTTCTTGGTGGCCACCCTAGGTTCCTAGAAACCCTAGCCACTAGGCACAACCTTTGGTCAACCTTAGGGATGACTTCTCTATTGACCTTGGTCTTCCTAGACCTAGTTTGTATCCCATAATCAAATGGAACACTATGGTAAGCTACCTTAGGCTTAGGTTTGTGACCCAAACCTTGCTTGCCCTTGGTTGACTTTTGACTCTTAGGTCCTTGGTGTTGACTTTGACTTTTGGACCTTTGACTTTGACCATTAGACCCTTTAAATTGGTTTTGTATATTCCTAAGGGTCTTTTCTAGTTTCTCAAGCCTTTGACCTCAAGGCTTGGTTTTCTAATTCCAATTACCTAATTGATTTTTGATTAAATTCTTGGGCATGGGACTTTCTAGGCATATGCCTAGTCCATTTAGGGTTTAGACCTAGATGTTCTTGTACCTTCCTAATTGTCTCCCTAGGTAGGATTGGTCTTGAGTTATTTGACCTAGGTTTATCCTTAGATAAATTGTTTTTAGGGACATTAGTCCCAAATTTCTCCTTACTTTTGAAGTTAACACTTTTAGCTCCTAAACAAATATATTTATCTCTAGCATGCTTTTCATGGTGAATTGCAAGAGAATTAAAATTTCTAGCATGCTTTTGACTTTTAAATTTAGAAGGTGCATTATTTAAATATACCTTAGGGTTAGCTATAGAAGCTCCCCCTACTTGTAATGCTCCTCCTTGCCCCTTCTTCTTCCCCCTATGGCATTGACTCTGATAATGCCCCTTTGAATTGCACTTGAAGCATATGATGTGCTCCTTGCTCTTTTGACTTGGGGCACCGGCATCCTTGACTTTTGGTGCCGGTACAGCTTTCCTAACCTTCTTTGGGCACTTGCTCTTATAGTGCCCAGTTTCCCTACACTCAAAACATATTATATGCATTTTATTATTAACACATATGTTTGAGTTACCTAGGTCAATGGAGACCGGAATTGGACTTTGGGCTTCTTCATCTTGACCGGATGTCGAAGCTTCTTCTTGATGTTCCGGTGTGAAAGTTCTCTCCTCCCCCTCAGTCCTTGAAGTGGATGCTTCTTCCACTTCCTCCACCGATCCAGAAGTTGACTCCCTATCAACCTCCGAATCCTCAAGCTCTTTAGATGATGATGTACTTGCTTGAGCTTGAGAGGGTGAACACTCCTCTTCTTCTTCTTCTTCTTGGATTGATGATGGATTTTCATGAAGCTTTGCCACTTGGCTCCACAACTCTTTAGCATCCATATAGTCCCCTACCATACACACAATTTCATTAGGGACCAAATCAAGAATAAATTTTACTACCTTCATGTTTTTCTCGAAGGCTTGGAGTTGATCTTCACTCCACTTCTTCTTCTTGAGGAACCCTCCCTTTGGTCCTATTGGATAGCTAAAACCCTCCATCAAGATAAACCATTCTTCGAAGTCCCTCATCATTAGGAAGTCTTCAATTCTTGACTTCCATTGCTTAAACCCTTCTTGTCCATAGAAGGTATAGGGGATAGGTGTGTTGATATCCCATTCCAAATGTCCTTGGATTTCCATCTTTCCCTCTAGCGTCTTGACTCCGGGTTGTTAATCCGTAGAAGAGCCCCGGGCTCTGATACCACTTGTTAGGACTTGTGCGCCTGTTAGAGGAGGGGGGTTGAATGCGTTGATCGTACGTAGATGGAATTTGATCGCGTTCACTTGCCTATGATTGTTAGTACGTAGCGGAATATAGAAATGAAACAACAATCACAATAACAAGCATACAAACACAAGGATATAACGTGGTTCGGAACCGAAATGGTTCCTACTCCACGGATTGGGTTCGTATGAACCCTAGCGATGCCACAAACACCACTAAGCAATAAATTCCTTCTCGACAACAAGTCAGAGGTGGAGAAACCTCGTACAATGGATTACAACAAGTAATACACAAAAATACAAGCAAAATACAAGGAAATGTAAAGAACACTTTACAAACTAGGGTTTGAGCGCTTTGCTTGTTGGTTGCTTGGATGAGGTTGAAGGGCCCTGAAATGCACCTACAAATCGCCTCAAGTAAGCTTCCAAAGAACTGATGATCAAATCCTCCACGAGCTCCTCTTTTTATCTTGCGTCGGGCTGGATTTCCGCCTAGTAGTCGACTGCCATAAGTCCCCAGTCGACTGCCAACACTGTAGCTGTGAGACAACGGCTCAATCCACGTTGGACAAGTTCCAACGGGACTCTGGCGCGATCGCCAACATTGGCCGATCGCTACCGGCGCGAGTCGGCCCGCTCGGCTACGGAGCATTCTCGTGCTCGACACTCACCGGCAATGATCGCGTCCTTGCGCTTGACTGCCGTCGACATCAGTCGACTGCTCCAATTAGCAGTCGACTGCCAGAGCAATTCCAGCTCTTAAACGTCAGTCGAACTCAAGTCGACTCACGGCAGTCGAACCGGCCATAATGCCAGTCGACTGCCAACCTCAAAAATGAGGTTTTAACCCAAGTATGGTGCCCCTATACTTGCTAGACCACCCTTAGCCTAGGTCTAAGCCTTCTAGCCACCTCCATCAGCCTCACGCCTCTCGGATCCCTCCAAGTCATCCATGACTTGTTCATCCATCGCGCTAGCCTCCAGGTGCTTCCCTCGGCTATGTCATGCTAACGGTGTCTACACCGCCAAGGCACATTGGACTTACGCCGCCAAGACTCCGCTTGGACTTTACGCCGCCAATATCCATCCCCTTGGACTTCTCAAATGCCAAGACTCAAGCTTGGACTTTCCCTTGCCAACCCATGTTGGACTTTTCTTTGTGCAAAGTACTCAAGACTTGGACTTTCCCAAATGCCAAGTACCCATGACTTGGACTTTCCATGCCAAGACCCATGCTTGGACTTTCCCTTAATCACATGGTCAACCCTAGTCAACCATCAAAGTCTCCCTCGAGTCAAACTCGAGTCCGATCAAATATAACCCGGGTCGATTGCTCCAACAATCTCCCCATCAAATTAACCGACATCAATGTCCAACATCAATGTCAAACCACTTTGTCAAACATCCTATGTCAAACATCAAAACATCACTCGAGTCAAACTCGAGTAAGGTCAATCGTGACTTGGGTCGATTGCACCAACAAGTAATACAAGAGATGCAAGCAACTATGAATATGAAATGCAATACAAGTAAAGGAAAACACTTTATAAAGAGCTTTTGATTGTTTGATCTTTGATTGCCTTAGAATAACTTTGAAAGACTGGAAAGCACCAACTATTCCCCTACAAATCACCCAAGAGAACTATGAAAAAACCTCCTCCACGAGCTGCTTTTATAACCTGCATTGGGGCTGATTTTCGTCTAGTAGTCGACTGATCGAGACTATTAGTCGACTGCTCCTGTAGCCGTTGTCTTACAACGACATGAGCCACGTTGGATAAGTTCCAACAAATAGACCATCAGTCGATTGATCGAGTCATTATTCAACTGTCAAACCCTAACAGTCGACTCGGTAACCTTCTGTGCCCGAATTCCCGACCATCAATCGGCTCGGTAACCTTCTGTGCCCGAATTCCCGACCATCAGTCGACTGATCTTCAGATCAGTCGACTGCTCAGGCCATCAGTCGACTGCCCAATGCTGGTAGTCAACTGTTAGGCTAATTCCAGCAGTTGAACTCTAGTCGACTCTCATCAGTCAACTGACCATAGTCCCAGTCGACTGATACACCTCAACCATGAGGTTTTAACCCCAAGTATGGTGCCCCCATATTTGCTAGACCACCCTTAGCCTAGACCTAATCCTTCTAGAAATCTCCGTCAGCCTCACACCTATCAGATCCCTCCAAGTCATCTATGACTTGTTCATCTATATGCTAGCCTTCAGGTGCTTCCATCAGCTATTGTCATGCTAATGTGGTCTACACCGCCAAGACACATTAGACTTACGCTGCTAAGACTCCGCTTGGACTTTACACCATCAACCATTGGACTTATGCTGCCAAGACTCCACCCTTGGAGTTTACGCCGCCAATATTCCCCTTGAACTTCTCAATTGCCAAGACTCAAGCTTGGACTTTCCTTTGCCAACCCAGGTTGGACTTTCCATGCCAAGTCTCATGCTTGGACTTTCCTTGCCAAGACCCATGCTTGGACTTTCCTTGCCAAGACCCATGCTTGGACTTTCCATGTCAAATACACAAGACTTGGACTTCTCCCATGATAATGGTCAAACCATCGTCAAACATCAAGTATGACCTGGGTCGATTGTACCAATAATCTCCCCAACAAATTATCAAACATTAATGTCAAACATCAAAATACTACTCGAGTCAAACTCGAGTCTGGTCAATCGTGACCTGGGCCGATTGCACCAATAATCTTCTCTTTTTTGATGTTTGACAAAAACACTCTTGAGTTAGGCCCCTAACTCAAATTCCCTTACCAATTTTCCCAAATTGATAATTTTAATTTCTCCCCCTTTTTGACATACATCAAAAAGGTTCTCCCCAAGGAGGTCAATGTCTCATATCCAATGAGATCTTACAATTTCTCCCTTGGTCCAAAAACACATAGGATGCCTACAATCTTCCTAGTGATAAGTCTCATATCACTCAAGAGAGGCACTCCTATGAAGTCTCCCAATTTCCAAATTGGGTATCTCAAATTCTCATTTCTCCCCCTCATGAGAAAAAATAACATCCATCATCCCATGATGGATACCTCCCCCTAGAGGCTTGCTCCCCCTTGACCATTGCACCAACAATGTCCTTGGGAAGTCCCTAAGCCATTAGGAACACTAAATCATCAAAAATTAAGGGTTCAAAGTTCAACATGAACTTTTACATGCCTTAAAATTGATAAACAATTCTCCTAATCTATATCCAATGAATTTTCACCCTTTCTAATGCTTTCCAAAGCATATCCTAGGGTTATGAGCAGTTAGGAAACCCTAACATAGCTGAAACATGAGCTAAACATCCTTGTTTACCCGAAATCAACTCATCTACTCTATCACCAGATCAAATAATCGTCGATCGATCATTGCCATCAAGTGGCAGTCGACTGATAACTGAAAATTCTAATTTTCAATTATTAGAAATGAATTTCAGAAATGTTGGTGCAATCGGCCCAGGTCACGATTGACCAGGACTCGAGTTTGACTCGAGTGATATTTTGATGTTCGACAAAAACATATGACAATGTAATTGTCATAGGGAAGTCCAAGTCTTGAGTACTTGACATGGGAAGTCCAAGTGGGACACTTGGCATTTGGCAAAGTCCAAGCTTGAGTACTTGGCACAAGGTAAAGTCCAAGTCATGGGTATTTGGCATGGAAAGTCCAAGTGGGACACTTGGCATTTGGGAAAGTCCAAGTCTTGAGTACTTGGCACAAGGAAAAGTCCAAGCATGGGTCTTGGCATGGAAAGTCCAACATGGGTTGGCAAGGGAAAGTCCAAGCTTGAGTCTTGGCATTTGAGAAGTCCAAGGGGATGGATATTGGCGGCGTAAAGTCCAAGCGGAGTCTTGGCGGCGTAAGTCCAATGTGCCTTGGCGGTGTAGACACCGTTAGCATGACATAGCCGAGGGAAGCACCTGGAGGCTAGCGCGATGGATGAACAAGTCATGGATGACTTGGAGGGATCCGAGAGGCGTGAGGCTGATGGAGGTGGCTAGAAGGCTTAGGTCTAGGCTAAGGGTGGTCTAGCAAGTATGGGGGCACCATACTTGGGTTAAAACCTCATTTTTGAGGTTGGCAGTCGACTGACATTATGGCCGGTTCGACTGCCATGAGTCGACTTGAGTTCGACTGCCAGTTTAGAGCTGGAAATGCTCTGGCAGTCGACTGCTCATTGGAGCAGTCGACTGGTGTCGACAGCAGTCGACTGCCAAGGGTCGGCAGTCGACTGCCAGTCCAATGTCGAGCACAGAACGCTCCGTAGCCGACTGGCCAGTCGGCTACGGGCGCTGGCAGTCGACTGCCAATGTTGGCAGTCGACTGCCAAGAGATCCGTTGGAGTTTTTCCAGCGTGGATCGAGCCGTTGTCTCACGACAACAGTGGCATCAGTCGACTGGTGACTTATGACAGTCGACTGATGGGCGGAAATCCAGGTCGCGCGCAAGGATAAAAGGAGCTCGACGGGAGGGTTTTTGGCAGCGATTTCTTGGACGTTTTTGAGGCGATTTGCTGCTGCAAATCAGGGTCTTCAACCACGGTTCAAGCGATCAACAAGCAAGCAATCAAAAGGCATTTGTAAAGCTTTTTCTTTACTTATATTGCATTGTATCTCATTGTATTTGCTTGTATCTACTTAGATTATTGTTGTAATCTTTTGTACGAGGTTTCTCCACCTCCGACTTGTTGTCGAGAAGGAGTATTTGTGATTAGTGAGTGCGTGTGCATCACTAGGGCTCTTTAGAGCTCGATCCGTGGAGTAGGAACCGTTCGGTTCCGAACCACGTTATATCTTTGTGTTAGCGTGTTGTTCATTTCGTTATCGTTATTATTTTTCTATTTCCGCGCTAAAAATTGTAGAGACGACACGACAACTAATTCCATCTACGTACAACCGCGCTTATTCACCCCCTCTAGGCAGCGAGGTCCTAACAAGTGGTATCAGAGCCTGGGGCTTTTCTACGGACTAACCGCCGGGAGCTAAGACAAAGAGGCTAGAGGGTGAAGATGGAAGAACCATTGGGATGGGACATCAACACCCCAATTCCCTATTCCTTCTATGGACGAGAAGGTTTCAATTCTTGGAAGGCGAGAATTGAAGATTTTTTTATGATGAGAGACCTTGAGGAGTGGTCCGCGTTGATGGAAGGATTTGAATATCCTAAGGGACCAAAGGGAGGGTTTCTCAAGAAGAAGAAGTGGAGTGAGGAGCAACTCCAACAATTCGATAAAAACAAGAAGGTAATCAAATTCATTTTTGATTTAATTCCTAATGACCTCTTGTGTAGTTTAGGTGACTATGTGGATGCCAAGGAGCTATGGAGCGATTTGGCCAAGCTCCATGAAAGTCTATCATCGGTCCAAGAAGAAGGACCATCACCCTCTCAAGCTCAAGCAAGCACATCCCCATCTAAAGAGCTTGAGGAGTCGGAAGTTGATAGGGAGTCGACTTCCGGATTGGAGAAATAAGAGGTGGAAGAAGCATCCACCTCAAGGATTGAGGGGGAGGAGAGAACTTCCACACCGGAGCCAGAACAAATTCAAGAAGAAGTCTCAACCTCCGGGAGGAATGAAGAATCCACTCCAATCACCACATCCACCATAGGTAACTCAAACATATCAATTTGTAATAAAAATCACATCATATGTTTTGAGTGTAGAGAAGCCGGGCACTACAAGAGCAAGTGCCCAAAGAAGGTTAGGAAAGCTCCACCGGCACCAAAAGTCAAGGATGCCGATGCCCCAAGTCAAAACAGCAAGGAGCATATCATATTCTTCAAGTGCAACTCAAAAGGGCATTACCGGAGTCAATGCCCTAGGGGGAAGAAGAAGGGGCAAGGAGGAGCATTACAAGTAGGGGGAGCTTCTATAGCTAACCCTAAGGTATATTTAAATAATGCACCTTCTAAATTTAAAAGTCAAAAGCATGCTAGAAATTTTAATTCTCTTGCAATTCACCATGAAAAGCATGCTAGAGATAAATATATTTGTTTAGGAGCTAAAAGTGTTAACTTCAAAAGTAAGGAGAAATTTGGGACTAATGTCCCTAAAAATAATTTATCTAAGGATAAACCTAGGTCAAATAACTCAAGACCAATCCTACCTAGGGAGACAATTAGGAAGGTACAAGAACATCTAGGTCTAAACCCTAAATGGACTAGGCATATGCCTAGAAAGTCCCATGCCCAAGAATTTAATCAAAAATCAATTGGGAAATTAGAATTAGAAAATCAAGCCTTGAGATCAAGGCTTGAGAAATTAGAAAAGACCCTTAGGAATATACAAAACCAATTTAAAGGGTCTAATGGTCAAAGTCAAAGGTCCAAAAGTCAAAGTCAACACCAAGGACCTAAGAGTCAAAAGTCAACCAAAGGCAAGCAAGGTTTGGGTCACAAACCTAAGCCTAAGGTAGCGTATCATAGTGTTCCATTTGATTATGGGACACAAACTAGGTCTAGGAAGACCAAGGTCAATAGGGAAGTCATCCCTAAGGTTGACCAAAGGTTGTGCCTAGTGGCTAGGGTTTCTAGGAAACCTAGAGTGGCCACTAAGAAGGTTGCAAGGGGAGTTACCCCTAGAGTCAACCTAGGTAAGACCCAAATAACCAAGGCTAACAAGCCTAGGAGAGTCATTAGGAAGGTATCTAGGGAGGCTATCCCTAAGGAATACCTAATTAACCCTAGAAGCTCAAATCGGTTTTGGGTTCCTAAGAGCGTGATTGATTCACGCTAGATGGTTTTAGGGTGTGCCAACCTTGATTGGATGGGTAGTTAACTCAACCATGATAAAGGTGGCATTTTAGGTCATTTTCAAGGTTATGGTTACCTTGGGAATGTGGTTTGATTTGAATCCTAAAGGATTTTAGGATGTGCCAATGCACTTTTGAAATTAAGAAAAATCAATTAAATTGGCACAATTTAGGTTTAGAAGTTAGTGTGACATTTTGGGTTTTTGGCACACTAGGGAGATTAATGATAATATGGCAAAATATATCTAATTATATCAAATGGCAATTAATATTAAAATTTAGGTATTACTATACCTATATATTTTATATGCCATGCTTTGTTTGTCATATAACATGCCATGACATCATGTTTATTTCAATCATTTTATATGTCATGTTCATGTTTAGGATTAAGGTTTCAAATGTCATGTGTTTTTAGATTTCATCTTATGCCATGACATCATGATTATGAACATATGCTTATTTATAACATTTCTAATGCCATAATCATTCATGCATTTAAGACAATTTGGTTGAAATTGAATTAAGGACTATGACATAACTTGAAGTCCCATTTATAAGGGAATCAAGTAGGGTTGCCTTAGAGAATGCATGAAACCCTAGATTAGGATGAACAAAACCCACATCTCACATTAAATTGACATGTATGTGTATTTTATACACCTTAGATACATGTGAGATGCTAGGATATGAGTTGAGTTCAAGGTGCATAGTTTTTGCATCTAGATGAACTAAAACTCATCTTGTTTCATTTGTGGATCATTGGGAGAGCATGTGTACAAGTCATGTACATAGAGCCCAAGGAATATGATCCAAGACATGGTTTTGAAATCATTTTAAAATCAATTTAGAAAACCTTGGTGAAGTCTATCTTTTGATAGCAATCACCATTGATGAAGTTGATACAAAATAGGGCCAAAACATT
Organism: Wurfbainia villosa; assembly: GCA_025175895.1. Taxonomy (NCBI): domain Eukaryota; kingdom Viridiplantae; phylum Streptophyta; class Magnoliopsida; order Zingiberales; family Zingiberaceae; genus Wurfbainia; species Wurfbainia villosa. The sequence continues at coordinate 8,651,014 of CM045999.1, read as the reverse complement.
GAAAATTTCAATGGTTTTGAGTTTTGTATCAAACTCACTATTTTATGGGTAAAATAATTTTCAAATATTTTTCACGCATTGTAATGACTATAAGTAATATACATATCAAATTTTATGATTTTTCAAATTACGTAGAATTACTTATGCTTTTATAAATCTCGATTCTGATAGTTGAAATTCGGAAATTTCAGCTATCGATCGCTTTAGTGGCACGATCGATATGGGTAGTGATTCTTGTCAGAGTCAATCTGTCAGTCTGATTTCGGGTTAACAAGGTTTGTTTAGCCCGTGTTCAGTTATGGAAAGTTCCTAATCACTCCTAACCCTAGGATATGCTTTAGGAAGCATTATAAAGGGTGAAAATCCATTGGATATGGATTAGGAGCTGTGTTAGGTCAAAGTATCAAATTTAGGGTGAGTGAAAGTTCTATGTTGAACTTAGAACCTTAATTTTGATGGTTTAGAGTTCCTATTGGCTTAGGGGCTTCCAAAGGACATTGTTGGTGCAATGGTCAAGGGGGAGCAAGCCTTTAGGGGGAGGTATCCATCTTGGGATGATGGATGTGTTTTTCTCCTTGAAGAGGAGAAGTTATTGGGAGAGTATCATCAATTGAGAAAATTGATGGGTTTTTGATACCCAATTTGGAAATTGGGAGAGAGTATAGGATTGCCTCTCTTGAGTGATATGTGACTTATCACTAGGAAGATGGTAGGCATCCTAGGTATTTATTTTTGGATCAAGGGGGAGATTGTAAGATCTCATTAGGACATGAGACATTGACCTCCTTGGAGAGAAGACCTTTTGATGTTAGTCAAAAAGGGGGAGAATGTTTGGGGGAGAACATTTAAGATTACCAATTTGGAATAATTGGTAAGAGACTTGAGTTAGTGGTCTAACTCAAATGATTTGTTTGGTTTTTGTCAAACATCAAAAAGGGGGAGATTGTTGGTGCAATCGGCCCAGGTCACGATTGACCAGGACTCGAGTTTGACTCGAGTGATATTTTGATGTTCGACAAAAACATATGACAATGTAATTGTCATAGGGAAGTCCAAGTCTTGAGTACTTGACATGGGAAGTCCAAGTGGGACACTTGGCATTTGGCAAAGTCCAAGCTTGAGTACTTGGCACAAGGTAAAGTCCAAGTCATGGGTACTTGACATGGAAAGTCCAAGTGGGACACTTCGCATTTGGGAAAGTCTAAGTCTTGAGTACTTGGCACAAGGAAAAGTCCAAGCATGGGTCTTGGCATGGAAAGTCCAACATGGGTTGGCAAGGGAAAGTCCAAGCTTGAGTCTTGGCATTTGAGAAGTCCAAGGGGATGGATATTGGCGGCGTAAAGTCCAAGCGGAGTCTTGGCGGCGTAAGTCCAATGTGCCTTGGCGGTGTAGACACCGTTAGCATGACATAGCCGAGGGAAGCACCTGGAGGCTAGCGCGATGGATGAACAAGTCATGGATGACTTGGAGGGATCCGAGAGGCGTGAGGCTGATGGAGGTGGCTAGAAGGCTTAGGTCTAGGCTAAGGGTGGTCTAGCAAGTATGGGGGCACCATACTTGGGTTAAAACCTCATTTTTGAGGTTGGCAATTCGACATTATAGCCGGTTCGACTGCCGTGAGTCGACTTGAGTTCGATTGCCAGTTTAGAGCCGAAATGCTCGCGGTCGATTGCTCATCGGAAGCGATCGGGTAATAGCAACCGATCGCTAAGGGCCGGCGATGATCGTCGCCTAATGTCGAGCAGAGAACTCTCGTAGCCGGTAGCCAATCGACTCTGGCTGGATCATCGCGACTGCCAAGAGATCCGTTGGAGTTTTTCCAGCGTGGATCGAGGCGTTGTCTCATGACAACAGTGGCATCAATCGACTGGTGACTTATGGCAGTCGACTGATGGGCGGAAATCCAGGTCGCGCGCAAGGATAAAAGGAGCTCGACGGGAGGGTTTTTGGCAGCGATTTCTTGGACGTTTTTGAGGCGATTTGCTGCTGCAAATCAGGGTCTTTAACCACAGTTCAAGCGATCAACAAGCAAGCAATCAAAAGGAATTTGTAAAGCTTTTTCTTTACTTATATTGCATTGTATCTCATTGTATTTGCTTGTATCTACTTAGATTATTGTTGTAATCTTTTGTACGAGGTTTCTCCACCTCCGACTTGTTGTCGAGAAGGAGTATTTGTGATTAGTGAGTGTGTGTGCATCACTAGGACTCTTTAGAGCTCGACCCGTGGAGTAGGAACCGTTTGTTGGTGCAGGGGCACTAGATAATCGAACCTGTGTTTTGATTATGGCAAAGACACAAAGTTAAGTTTATATCGTTATCTCACGAGCTATCGAGTGTACAGAAAAGTATTAAAGCTGGAGCTGAAGGCTAGCGACACCCGGAGGAAGCCGTGGTGGTCGGGCGACACTCGAGTGACTTCGGAGGGAGCTGAAGGAATCGAGTGGAAGGCCGGAAGCAAGAGCTACTATCGAGGTAAGCTCGTGTGAGTGAGAGATTGTAAGGTCGTGTCCTCTTTACGGGGATGACCGTAGGCGACGATCCGACTAAGACTTCCTGTGGAAGGTCTAAGTCGAGATCGGACGGTTAGAAACCGTCGTATTTATCATTTTCCGAGCTAACCTCTTGCTGCAGGGAAGTGGCCAGTAGCGATCATTGCTGGACATGGAAGCGATCGATGCCCATCGATCGATCGATGGGAGGCATCAGTCGACTGATGGCGACGATTCAGCTTTTGCGCTAGGTCAAAACGGATAACGTTTGACGCGGCCACTTCGCGATAAAAATTTGGAAAAATTCATGATCCATTCCAAAGAAATAGGAGACAAATTCAGAGGCTAAAGTCTATAAAAGGAGGGGAGGATTCATCTCCAAAGAACATCAATTTTATTCATCGAGTGCTCCTACAACGCCAACGCTCCAACACCGTCATAACGCCGACGCGACGCCAAGTTCCAATCTTCTTCGTCGGCAGCAGATTCAAGTAATATTTCTGATATTGTATTCTTTGTTTTTTTTCATAACGAGGTGAGGTAGGCTTGTTGCCTCATCCTCGTATATTCGGTTTTGTGATCGTTGTCTCCTACCTCCAACGAGGAGGAGACGTTATAGTGCTTTGCCCTCCGTACGCGGTCTAGGACCGATAGGGCCTTGGAGTAGCAACCGCCGGGTTGTGAACCAAGTAAAATAAACGTGTCATTTTATTTTCCGCTGCTTACTCGCTTACTCGTGCCTTAACGAACGATTACGAACGAAAGATTTTCGATCGCTATTCACCCCCCCCTCTAGCGACGCTTTTCGATCCAACACCGTTCGGTTCCGAACCACATTATATCTTTGTGTTAGCGTGTTGTTCATTTCGTTATCGTTATTATTTTTCTATTTCCGCTGCGCTAACGAAATTGTAGAGACGACACGGCAACGAATTCCATCTACGTACAAACCGCGCTATTCACCCCCCTCTAGTGGGCGCACAGGTCCTAACAAGAAATTCATAAGTAAATATACGTAATTTGAAAAATCATAAAAAATTCATACGTATAATACTTATAACAAATACAATAGGTAAAAAATATGTGAAAAATAATTTACCAATAAAATAGTGAAATTGATACAAAGTTTAAAAGTGAAGAAAATCTTCAATATTTGAGCCCTCTTTGTATCAACATCATCAATGGTGATTGCTATCAAAAGATAGACTTCACCAAGGTTTTTCAAAATAATTTTAAGATTGTTTTAAAACCTTATATTGGATCATGTTATTTGGGCTTAATGAACATGGCTTGAACATAAGCTTTCCCAATGATCCATAACTAATATAAGATGAGTTTGAGTTCATCTAGATGCAAAAACTATGCACCTTGAACTTAACTCATATCCTAGCATCTCACATGTATCTAGGATGCATCAATACACATACATGTCAATGTAATGTGAGATATGAGATTTTGTTCATCCTAATCTATGGTTTCATGCATTTTTCTAAGGCAACACTACTTGATTCCCTTATACATGGGACTTCAAGTCATATCAATTGTGCTTAACTCAATTTTTATTAATGCATAAATGATTATGACATTAATGATGATATAAATAAGCATGTACTCATAATCAAGATGTCATGACATAAAATGGAATCTAAGCATACATGACATTTAACATTAATCCTAAGCATGATTATGACATATTATATAATTAAAAGTAGAAATGATGTCATGACATGTTATATGACAAATCAAGCATGACAAATAAAAAGTAAAGGTATATAATACCTGAATTTTAATATTTGTTGTCATTTGTTATTATTAAACCCATTTTTCCATATTACTAACTTATCCCAAATGTGCCAAAAAACCAAAATGACACATCTCAACCTCTAAACCTAAATTGTGCCAATTTGATTGATTTTTCATAGTCTTCAAAATATATTGACACATTTTAAAAGCCTTTAGAATTATGATCAAACCACATTTTCAAGGTACCCATAACCTTGTAAATGACCTAAAGTGCCACCTTTACTATGGTTAGGTTAACTACTCATTCATTCAAGGTTGGCACACTAGACCCATCTAGTGTGAATCGATTACGCTCCTAGGAACCAAATACCTACTGGAGCTCCTTGGGTTTACTAGGTATTCGCTAGGGATAACTTCCCTAGATACCCTCCTAATAACCCTTCTAGGCTTGGTAGCCTTGGTCATTTGGGTCTTGCCTAGGTCAACCCTAGAGGTAACTCCCCCTTTGACCTTCTTAATGACTTCCTTAGGTTTTCTTGAAACCCTAGCCACTAGGCACACACCTTGGTTACCCTTAGGGATGACTTCTCTAGTAACCTTGGTTTTCCTAGACCTAACTTGAGTTCCATAATTGAATGGAACACTATGGTAGGTCTCCTTGGGCTTAGGTTTGTGACTCAAACCTTTCTTGCCCTTGGTTGACCCTTGTCTCCTAGGCCCTTGACTTTGACCATTTGACCCCTTAAATTGATTTTGTATATTTCTAAGGGTCTTTTCCATTTTCTCAAGCCTTGACCTCAAGACTTGATTTTCTTTTTCTAATATCTCAATTTTTGATTTTTCATTAACTCTTGAGACATTCTTATTTCTAGGCATATGTCTAGTCCATTTAGGGTTGATACCTAGGTGATCTTCTATCTTCCTAATGGTCTCCCTAGGAAGGATAGGTCTAGATTTGTTTGATCTAGGTTTGTCCTTAGATATAATATTTTTAGAGATATTAGTCCCAAATTTCTCCTTATTTGAAATGTTATATGATTTGACACCTAGACAATAAAATCTATTTCAAGCATGCTTTTGTTCATGAGTAATAACAACAAAATTCCTAGCATGCTTTTTCCTATTAATTAAAGAATGTGCATTATTGAATTTTACCTTGGGGTTTACCTTAAAGGCTCCCCCTACATGTGTAGCCCCTTCTTGGGTCTTTTTCTTTCCCTTTGGGCATTGACTCCGGTAATGACCCCATTGATTGCACTTGAAGAAAATCACGTGCTCCTTGCTTTTAATTGTGGGGATACCGACATTCTTGACTTTTGGAGCCGGTTGAGGCTTCTTGACCCTTTTAGGACACTTACTTTTGTAGTGTGCTTGCTCCCTACACTCAAAATATATTATATAATTTTTAATTTTAACTACAATGTTTGAGTTACCTAGGGTGGTGGAAGTTTGGACTTCTCCCTCTTCTTGACCGGAGGTAGATGGTTTATGTTCTTCTTGCTCCGACATTGAGGATGATCTAATATCCTCCCCCTCAATCCTAGAGGTGGAGGCTTCTTCCACCTTTTCTTCCTCTTCCGATCCGGATCCGGATGTTGATTCTCTATCAACTTTTGAATCCTCACTTTCTTGTGAGGATGATGTGCTTGCTTCTTCAGTCTCCTCCGATTGAGCTGATGAGAATTCCTCTTCTTCCCCTTCTTCTTGGACCAGTGATGGGTCTTCATGGAATCTTGCCACTTGACTCCATAGCTCTTTGGCATCCATATAGTCCCCTAAACTAGACACAATATTGTTAGGTATTAAATCAATCAAAAATTTTATTACCTTCTTATTTTTCTCAAACCCTTGGAGTTGTTCCTCGGTCTATCTCTTCATCTTAAGGAAACCTCCCTTTGGTCCTCTTGGATAGTTAAATCCCTCCATCAAAATGGACCATTCTTCAAAATCCCTTATCATGATGAAGTCTTCAATTCTTCTCTTCTATGAATTGAAGTCTTCTCGTCCATAAAGCGCATACGGGATCGGTGTGCTGATGTCTCATTCTAATTGTTCTTCAAACTCCATCTTTCCTCTAGCGATCTTGCTCCCGGATGTTAGTTCGTTGAAGAGCAGCCTCACTCTGATACCAATTGTTAGGACCTTGGCGGCTGCTAGAGGGGGGTGAATAGCATCGTCGCTTGTCGATGGATTACGATCGTGTGTTTGCTATAATTCGGTTAGTGCGCAGCTGAATAATAACAATAAAAACAATAACACGAATACAAGCACACAAATACAACACCAAATATAATGTGGTTCAGAACCGAATAGTTCATACTCCACGGATTAGGCTCGAACGAACCCTAGCGATGCCAATCACACACCACTACTCAATAACTCCTTCTCGGAACAATCCGGAGGTGGAGAAACCTCGTACAAAGATTACACTAAGTAATACAAGAGATACAAGAAACTATGAAAATGAAATGCAATACAAGTAAAGGAAAACACTTTACAAAGAGCTTTTGATTGCTTGATCTTTGATTGTCTTATACTAGCCTTGAAGGACTGGAAAGCACCAACTATTCCCCTTCAAATTGCCGAAGAAAACCATGGCAAAAACCTCCTCCACAAGCTGCTTTTATAACCTGCATTCGGGCTAATTTGTTTAGCAATGATCGACGAGACCATCACCAATCGCCTCGTAGTCGTTGTCTCACAACGACATGAGCCACATTGGATAAGTTTCAACGGATAAACCATCAATCGACTGATCATGCCCATCAGTTGGCTATTCGAGTCATCACTCGATTGTCAAACCCTAGCAGTCGACTCGGGAATCTTCTATGCCCGATTTCGATCAAGAATGATCGATTCTAGATCGGGCCGATCATTGTGCCATCACGATCGTCTAATACCGCAATGACTTCTAGGCCAATTCTAGCAGTCAACTCTTATTAGTCGACTGACCATAGTCCCAGTCGACTGATACACCTCAACCATGAGGTTTTAACCCCAAGTATGGTGCCCCCATACTTGCTAGACCACCCTTAGCCTAGACCTAAGCCTTCTAGCCACCTTCGTCAGCCTCACGCCTATCGGATCCCTCTAAGTCATCCATGACTTGTTCATCCATATGCTAGCCTTCAGGTGCTTCCATCAGCTATTGTCATGCTAATGTGGTCTACACCGCCAAGACACATTGGACTTACGCTGCCAAGACTCCGCTTGGACTTTACGCCGCCAACCATTGAACTTATGCTGCCAAGACTCCACCCTTGGACTTTACACCGCCAATATTCCCCTTGGACTTCTCAATTGCCAAGACTCAAGCTTGAACTTTTCCTTTCCAACCCAGGTTGGACTTTCCATGCCAAGACCCATGCTTGGACTTTCCTTGCCAAGACCCATGCTTAGACTTTCCATGCCAAGACTCAAGCTTGGACTTTCCATGCCAAGTACATAAGACTTGGACTTCTCCCATGACAATGGTCAAACCATCGTCAAACATCAAGTATGACTTGGGTCGATTGTACAAACAATCTCCCTAACACATTGTCAGACATCAATGTCAAATATCAAAACACTACTCGAGTCAAACTCGAGTCTGGTCAATCGTGATCTTGGCCGATTACACCAATAGACTCGAGTTTGACTCGAGCAGTATTTTAATGTTAGACAAAACATATGACATGTCCAAGTGTGTAGCCTTGATGGTGAAAGTCCAAGAATGGGGCTTGGCATTGGAAGTCTAATATGGAGTTAGCAAGGGAAGTCCAAGTGAGTAGCCTTGGCCATGTAAGTCAAAGTGTGTAGCCTTAGCGGTGAAAGTCCAAGCATGGGGCTTGGCATTGGAAGTCCAACATGGAGTTGGCAAGGGAAGACCAAATGTGTAGCCTTGGCCACGTAAGTTCAAGTGTGTAGCCTTGGTGGTGAAAGCCCAAGTTATGGGTACTTGGAATTTGGGAAGTCCAAGGGGTGGTTTTGTGGTGTAAATACAAGCAGTAGTCTTGGGAGCGTAAGTCCATATGTACCTTGGCAGTGTAGACACCGAGAGCATGACAATAGTTGATGAAAGTACCTAGAGACTACCGTATGGATGAACAAGTCATGGATGACTTGGAGGGATCCGTGCATGGATGAACAAGTCATGGATGACTTGGAGGGATTCGATAGACACGAGGCTAGTAGAGGTGGCTAGAAGGCTTAGGTCTAGGCTAAGGGTATATAGCAAGTATGAGGGAATCATACTTGGGTTAAACCTCATATTTGAGGTTTGCCAGTCAACTGGAGTGATGTACCAGTCGACTGGTGGGAGCCGACTGATGCTCGACTAATCGCAAGGCATAGCAGTAGAGTGCCAACATTGGGAAGTCGACTGATGGCTTGAGCAGTCGACTTCCGTGGAGGGGCAGTCGACTGCTAGTATTGGTCACGAGCACAGAACGCTCGGTAGCTGAATGATCAATCATCTACAGGGTTGGCAGTTGACTGATGGTAATAGGCAGTCAACTGCCAATGTATTTGTTGGCTGGATGTCAATGTGGATTAGACCGTTGTCTCACAATGGCTATAGGATCATTCGACTGGGCCTTGATGGCAGTCGACTGCTAGGCGTGAAATCAGCCCGAGACAAACATAAAAGGAGGAGCTTGGGAAGGATTTCAACAATGGTTTTTGGTGAGATTTTGGAGGGGAATTGCTGCTGCATTCTAGACCTTCAAGAACAAACCAAAGCAAGCAACAAGCAAGTGATCAAAGCAAAGTGTTGTAAAGTTTTTTTTTACTTATATTTCATAATGTCTTTGTATTTTTCTTGTAATTTTGTATTACGTTTTGTAATTGCTTGTACGAGGTTTCTCTACCTCCGATGTGTTATCGAGAAGGAGTTTTAGTAGTGGTGTGTTCATCGCTCGAGCTCGTTAAGCTCACCCCGTGGAGTAGGAACCCTAAGATTCCGAACCACGTATATTGCGTGTCGTGTGTTTGTCTCTTGCATTCATATTTGTTATTTGTATTTCCACTGCGCCTATTAACGAATATTGTAGACGAACGAACGATTTCCATCAAGCACGCGAAAGACTATTCAACCCCCCTTCTAGCTGGGCCACGATCCTCCAACATTTTGATGTTTGACATTGATGTTCAACAATGAGTTGACCATTGTTTGATACTGGATTGACTATATGATTGACATGGGGTTGACCATATGATGGAGAAGTCCAAGTGAGACACTTGGCAATGGAAAGTCCAAGTCTTGTCTACTTGGCATGGAAAGTCCAAGCATGAGTCTTGGCAAGGGAAAGTCCAAGCATTAGTCTTGACAAATGGCAAGTTCAACATGGTTTGGCAAGGGAAGTCCAAGGGTTGATATTGGCGGCGTAAAGTCCAAGCGAGAGACTTGGCAACATAAGTCCAATGTTTGACGGCGTAAAGTCCAAGTGGTAGCCTTGGTAGTATAAGTCCAATGTGCCTTGGCGGTGTAGACCAGCTTAGCATGACAATAGTCGATGGAAGCACCTGAAGGCTAGCATATAGATGAACAAGTCATGGATGACTTGGAGGGATCCGATAGGCGTGAGACTGACGGAGGTGGCTAGAAGGCTTAGGTCTAGGCTAAGGGTGGTCTAGCAAGTATGAGGGTATCATACTTGGGGTTAAACCTCATGGTTGAGGTTATCAATAGACTGAAGCTTTGGACCAGTAGATTGGTCAAGTGTTTTGATACTTGACAGCCGAGTCAACTTGTAACAATCGACTGGGATTATGACTAATCGACTGTCATGAGTCGACTAGGGTTCGACTGCGACAAATAGCCTTGGCAGTCGATTGCCAGCATTGGGCAATCGACTGATGGCTTGAGCAGTCGACTGCAATGGATGATAGTCGACTGCTGGTCGAGGTTGCGGGAGCAGAATGCTCAGTAGCCAACTATTCAGTCAGCTACGATCTTGGCAGTCGACTGCCAGTGTATCCGTTAGCTTAGATGCCGACGTGGATTAAGTCTTTGTGAGAAAACAACACTGTTGACAGTTGACTGGGGCCTTATGACAATAGACTGTAGGGAAATCTCGTATGCCAAATGGCATATGCGCAACGGAAAATAGGATCCCTTCCAAGTGATCCATGCGAAAGCAAACTCGTATAAAATAAATTTCTCTAAACCAAACCTATCTTATAGGAGAGGATTACCTTTGTTGCGTGCCCTTGTTAATCCCGCTTTTCCTTTCGGTTTGTTGGATCTTTAGCACGTTCAAGTGTCCGTGCCTCTATAAGTATCCACACGAGCACGCTCTTGTCTCACAAAAGGAAAACTAGAAGAGCTCTCCTTTACTTCTTGCTAGAGAAGTCCCTAAAGGAGAGGAAGAGAGGGAAAAGGAGAAAGGAAGAAGAAGACTCCTCTTCTTGCTAGCCTACACTCACAAACCCACACAACCAAAGCTTCCACCAAGCTTTCTCACCACTAACACAACCAAAGCTTCCACCAACAACAAAAGACAATCCCTCTTCTTTGGCCGGCCACTTAGGGTGTCTTTTATAGGGTTGGAAAAACCCTTTCACCTCCACACATTCAATGCAATCCATTGCATTGAGACATATCCTTGTTTGGCCGGCCACTTAAGGAGACAAAAACCAATTTGTCTTCTTCCACCTCATCTAGCTTAGGTGGATGCTTAGGTGGATGCTTAGGTGGCATGCTTATGTGGCATTCTTATGTGGCTTTCATGCATGTTGAATTAATCTTATTAAATCAATAAGGTAACATATTGAATTAATCTCATTAAATCAATTAGCTAAAATTCTCATTAAGCTTAAAGTCCAAAAACCATTTTGTACTTAAGCTTATTCCCAAATTATTCTAGTCAAACTAGAATACTCTAATTCCTCTAATTATCATGCTCTTTGTGTGTGACCCTATAGGCTCTCATAACGCGTTGGCGGGACCTAAACTCTTTTAGATACACAAGCAATGGCGGCATCTAGCAATACATCATTGCTACCCAAGTTCTGAGATAAGTCAAGATCCGACTAACCTTTCCGTGACTACTATAATATATGACCGTGTCCTTCTATCCTTGATATCGATTGATCAATGAGGCATAGACCGTGTCATCCTCGATCAATCTATGTGTTTCTTGATCCCGAGTAAACTAACTCAAACAAATGAGCTCAATATCTCATATTGACTCATTCGAGCATGGCCATGCGTTTAGTAGTTCTACTCAATCAAGGCCCACCGATATCACTCGCCATATGGAAGGGATAGATCCCATCTACATCACTCACATCCCTCCGCATAATTTGTTACATACCCAGTAATCGCCTTTATGGTCCACCCTGTTACGGGTGACGTTTGACGATACCAAAGTACATAACTCCTTATGTAGGGAACCATAGTGACTTCAGGTCTAAGGACTATTCATACCAATAGTCATATGAGAAAGTTTATGACACTCATATAACGATCCATGAAACTTTCTCATGGCGGGTCAGTTCAGTATATATTCTCCAATATATACCCATGTGTCAACTTGATATCATATATCCATGACTTGTGAGATCAAGTCATCAATTGACCTACATGCTAGTCTTTATGTATTAATATTGCCCTTGCATATTAATACTCGACTAGAACATTTAGGAAAGTGTTCTCTACAGCCTCTCATAATCAATTCTGCCAATTGATGTGCTGTAGATAAGAACCTACTTTTCTAGGGCATTATTATATTTAAATTAGCTGGCACAAGCAAGATGTAAATATAATAACCAATCCTTTGCCTTTATAGAATATGATACAAAATGTTCCCTATTCAACCATCACATGATTGGTTCTAGGGCTTTAACTAACAATCTCCCACTAGCACTAGTACCAATCACTATGATATCTAATACCTAGTGACCTAGTGTGACCATCATGCTTCCTCCGTACAAAGCCTCGTCAATGGATCTGCGATGTTAGCTTCGCGGTACTCTGCATATCCTCACATCTCCTCTATCGATGATCTCGAATGAGATGGAAGCGCCGATATGTGTTTGGTCCGCCGATGTGATCGAGGTTCCTTAGCTCGCGCAATAGCCCCATTGTTGTCACAATAGAGGTCTATTGGATCCGCAATGCTAGGAACTACCCCAAGTTCATGATGAACTTGCGGAGCCAAACGACCTCCTTCTGCATCGGATGTCTTGCAATATACTCTCGTTGTAGAATCGAAGCTGTGTCTGCCCGTCAACTCTTCCGACTCACGGCTCCACCATTCGTGCAAAACACGTACTCGATTGCGATCTATAGTCATCCTTGTCTGCATTTGGAAGCTTGCATCATCGTAACCCTTTACTGATTAGCTCCTCATTGCCTCCAATATCATGAAATATTCTTTCGTTCTTCGTAAGTACTTAAGAATATTTTCGATCGCTATCCAATGACTTTCACCGGATCCGATCGGGTATCTACTCGTCATGCTCAAAGCATACGAGACGGCGTGGACAGTACAAAGCATGGCGTATATGATAGACCCTATAGCGATGCATAAGGGATCTTATCCATGCGATCTCTCCTCCTTAGAAGAGGGACATTGAGTCTTGAAAGACTCACACCATGTGATAAAGGCGAAACCCTTTCTTAGAATTTTGCATAGCAAAGCGATCTAGCACTTTATCAATGTATGTACTCGACTTAGGCCAAGTAATCTTCTAGATCTATCTCTATAGATCTTGATGCCTAGAATATAGGCGACTTCACCTAAGTCCTTCATCGAGAAACAATTCCTAACCACATCTTCACAGATCGAGTGAGGGAATATCATTTCCGATGAGAAGTATGTCATCTACATACAAGACAAGAAATACAACTATGCTCCCACTATTTCTCTTGTAGACACAAGGCTCATCTTCATTCTTGATGAAACCAAACTCTTTGATTGCATCATCGAATCAAGATTCCGAGAGGCTTGCTTTAGTCCATAAATGGACCTTTGCGGTTTGCATGCCTTTCGGATGCTTTGGATCTTCAAAACCCTCGTTGTGTCATGTACACATCCTCGAGTAGCTTTCCATTCAAAAGCGGTTTTGACATCCATCCGCCAGGATCTCATAATCATGGTAGGTCGCAATAGCAAGTATGATCCGAATGGATTTAAGCATCGGTGAAAAGGTTTCTTCATAGTCAATACCATGAATTTGTTTGAATCCTTTAGCCACCAATCTACCTTTATAGGTATGCTTATTACCATCCATGGTCTTTACTTTAAAGACCCACTTACACCCAATGGGTTTTACCCTTCGGATCAACCAAAGTCCATACTTGGTTAGTGTACATGGATTCCATTTCGGATCTCATGGCCTCTAGCCATTTCTCAGAATCTGGGCTCATCATAGCTTCTTTATAGGATGTAGGCTCGTCAAGATTGATAAGCAATACATCACCGTTGTCAGTCAAGAGAAAAGAATATCTCTCGGGTTGATGACGGATCCTATTAGATCTACGAAGAGGTTGGTCTACTTGAACAGGTGTTTGTTCCACAACTCTTTGGGCAACAAATTCCTCATCCACAACACTTTGTGGTGCCTGTTCATTTTCCATCGAAGCCTTAGTGTTATCATCATCTTGAACTTCTTCAAGATGAATTTTACTCCCACTAGTATTTCTCGAAATAAATTCTCTTTCTAGAAAGACAGCATTTCTGGCAACAAACACCTTGCCAAGTGTGGGATTGTAAAAGTAATATCCCTTAGTTTCCTTGGGATATCCTACAAAATAACACTTATCTGATTTGGGTCCTAGTTTATCTGAGACTTGACGTCTAACGTAAGCTTCACAACCCCAAATCTTTATAAAAGACATTTTGGGACTCTTCCCGGTCCATATCATATATGGTGTCTTTTCTACGGCTTTTGATGGAACGCGATTAAGTGTAAAAGCGGCTGTCTCTAGAGCTAAACCCCAAAAGGAAGTAGGTAGATCAGTCTGGCTCATCATTGATCGTACCATATCTAATAGAGTACGATTTCTCCTCTCAGATACACCATTCCATTGTGGTGTTCCAGGTGGAGTGAGTTGGGATATTATCCCACACTCAGCCAGGTGATCACGAAACTCTTGACTAAGGTATTCACCACCTCGATCTGATCGAAGTAGCTTAACACGCTTACCAAGTTCATTTTGTACTTCATTCTTGAATTCTTTGAACTTTTCAAAGGATTCTGACTTATGTCTCATCAAATATAAGTAGCCAAATCTACTCATATCATCAGTGAAAGTAATAAAGTACTTATAGCCTCCTCTGGCTTCGACATTGAAAGGGCCACATACATCAGTATGTATGAGTCCTAACAAGTCCGTCACTCTCTCGCCATGTCCACTAAATGGAGTTTTAGTCATCTTTCCTAAAAGACAAGACTCGCATACCTCATATGATTCAAAATCAAATGAGTCCAATAATCCATCTTTATGGATTTTCATTTATGTGACCTAGGCGATGCGTTGTAGATATGTCCTGTTCAAATCATTCGATTTGAACCGTTTGGTATTTACGTTATAACTTGGGTTATCTAAATCTAGAACATAGAGACCATTCATAAGTGGTGCATTACAATAGAACATTTCATTTAAATAAATGGAACAACATTTGTCCTTTATTATAAAAGAAAAGTTTTTCTTGTCTAAACAAGATACGTAAATTATGTTCTTTGTTAATGCAGTACATAGAAGCACTCCTCTAGTTCTAAGATAAGCCCTGGGCAAAGACAAAGAATATGTTCCTCTGACAAAGAAGAACTTTTGCGCCATTGCCTACTCGTGAGGTCCACTTCACCCTTTGCCATTATTCTACTATTTCTCAGTCCCTGCACATTAGTACAAATGTGAGATGCACATCCGGTATCTAATACCCATGTAGAAGAAATAGATAGATTAACTTCTATAACGTGTATACCTGAGGCAGAAGTCCCACTTCTCTTGTTCTTTACTTCCTCAAGGTAGACTTTGCGATTCCGCTTCGTGTCGATCTCACAGCAATGGAAGCAGTCCCCTTCCTTAGGTACTTTACCTTTACCCTTTGAAGTGGATGAGTTGGCCTTGCCTTTGGCTTGGGTCTTACCCTTGCCTTTGCGCTTACCTTTGTCCTTCTTGACCATTAGTACATTACTAACTTTCTTCTTGAGATTTGGTTCAGTTAGCTTCTAACATGCCGAGAATCTCGTGCAAAGGTTTATCAATTTCATTCATGTTATAATTCATGAAATTGATTGTATGCTTAACGCGATTGCGAGATAACATCGATTGCCAATTCTTGGCTCGATGGAAAACCTAGTCTTACAAGGTTCTCAACGTACCCAATCATTTTGAGTACGTGAGTTCCTACAGGTGTTCCTTCTTGCATCTTGCATGCAAAAAGAGCCTTAGACACTTCAAAACGCTTGTGCCTAGCTTGTCCTTGATATAGTTGTTTCAAATGCTCAACCATATCATAGGCATCCATGTTCTCATGTTGCTTCTGAAGCTCAGAGTTCATGGTGGCAAGCATAAGGCATGACACATCTAATCGTCATCTTGATGCTTCTTATAAGCATCCTTTTCAAAGACGAGTGGCGTAGGGGCGGGTATTTCAGGGGTGCTCTAGGACATATAGTTTATGCTCTTGCTTGAGGATAATCCTCAAGTTCCTATACCGATCAAGAAAGTTTGCTCCATGAGCTTGTCCTTCTCAAGGGCGAGATCGCAAGATTGAGGGTGTGTCGTGTTAGATGACATGGTGATCTACAACATTAAAATGCAAAGTTAAGTATCATACCTAAATCATTTAATTAGGCCTTTAATTAAATGAGGCTCCCACTAAATTCTCATAGCTACTATTTAGCTATAAATTTATATGGGATAAAGATCCACATCATAATTGCCTTGAGTTAGCTTTGGCTAATCGCCCAAGACGTAGTATAATTAGGTAGGCAATCTTTTGCCAATTACATCTGATGTAACTCTTTAATAGCTTTGGTTAAGTTTTAGATTAGTTTAGTGTTTATTCCTAAACCAGCTTCCAGGCTGTGGCGAGGCACAGGAGCCTTCTTGGATATCGGAGCAATGACCACTTCTAAGACAAAGCTGATGTTCGGAAATCACACAAAACTAATGTTAACACTTATGTTCAAAGCTAATATATGCCTCTACTTTCTTAACCAATTAAGAAAACACTTAATTAAGTCTTAACTAAGACTGATAGCGGGACATCACGATTGTCCACTCGCACCCCTCCAAGATAAAATGCATTGCTTTGCTTTGGCAAACCCAATAACAAATGATCGAGGAAGTAGTGAGTACCAACTTTGGTAGGCATATCGTTTAGACTTATTAAGAAATAAACATGTATCATATACATATTAGCATACATCACATATAAGCTAAACTAATCATGCATCACATACAAGCTAAACTAACATGCATCACATACATATTAAACTAACGTGTCATGGTTATGGCCCTTATTCTACAATCTTCTCAAGCCAATGAAAAGATTGATTGGTCAACCTAGGGATAACATCTTCTCCTAAGTGCTTCCTTTTGGTTGTCTTGTGTGTTGACTTCCTCCTTGTAACCTTATCTTCCAATGGACCCTCCATCCTTGTTTTGTACATTACAAAAGGAGAAATACTCGAGTTACATTCGAGTCTAAAACTAATTTTACAACAAGAATATTAGGAGAAAGGCACGACACGCAGGCCGTATTAAGAATTACAACACACAATCACAAACTCTTTGGGACTAGGCCATAACCATGCACCATGTCATTTTAACTTTTAAAAGACATTGGATATTTTATTATGTTTGAAAATTTGCTAATGCAATTATCAACTCATAATAAAATTTATCCTACTTCTATATCACATATAAAATAGAGAAAACCTATTTTTATACGATCTTTCGCAAGTGGCTCTGATACCACTGTAGGGAAATCTCGTATGCCAAATGGCATATGCGCAACGGAAAATAGGATCCCTTCCAAGTGATCCATGCGAAAGCAAACTCGTATAAAATAAATTTCTCTAAACCAAACCTATCTTATAGGAGAGGATTACCTTTGTTGAGTGCCCTTGTTAATCCCGCTTTTCCTTTCGGTTTGTTGGATCTTTAGCACGTTCAAGTGTCCGTGCCTCTATACGTATCCACACGAGCACGCTCTTGTCTCACAAAAGGAAAACTAGAAGAGCTCTCCTTTACTTCTTGCTAGAGAAGTCCCTAAAGGAGAGGAAGAGAGGGAAAAGGAGAAAGGAAGAAGAAGACTCCTCTTCTTGCTAGCCTACACTCACAAACCCACACAACCAAAGCTTCCACCAAGCTTTCTCACCACTAACACAACCAAAGCTTCCACCAACAAAAAAAGCCAATCCCTCTTCTTTGGCCGGCCACTTAGGGTGTCTTTTATAGGGTTGGAAAAACCCTTTCACCTCCACACATTCAATGCAATCCATTGCATTGAGACATATCCTTGTTTGGCCGGCCACTTAAGGAGACAAAAACCAATTTGTCTTCTTCCACCTCATCTAGCTTAGGTGGATGCTTAGGTGGATGCTTAGGTGGCATGCTTATGTGGCATTCTTATGTGGATTTCATGCATGTTGAATTAATCTTATTAATTCAATTAAGCTTATGTTATCATATTGAATTAATCTTATTAAATCAATAAGGTAACATATTGAATTAATCTCATTAAATCAATTAGCTAAAATTCTCATTAAGCTTAAAGTCCAAAACCATTTTGTACTTAAGCTTATTCCCAAATTATTCTAGTCAAACTAGAATACTCTAATTCCTCTAATTATCATGCTCTTTGTGTGTGACCCTATAGGCTCTCATAACGTTGGCAGTGGACCTAAACTCTTTTAGATACACAAGCAATGAGCGGCATCTAGCAATACATCATTGCTACCCAAGTTACGAGATAAGTCAAGATCCGACTAACCTTTCCATGACTACTATAATATATGACCGTGTCCTTCTATCCTTGATATCAGATTGATCAATGAGGCATAGACCGTGTCATCCTCGATCAATCTATGTGTTTCTTGATCCCTGAGTAAACTAACTCAAACAAATGAGCTCAATATCTCATATTGACTCATTCGAGCATGGCCATGCGTTTTAGTAGTTCTACTCAATCAAGGCCCACCGATATCACTCGTCATATGGAAGGGATAGATCCCATCTACATCACTCACATCCTCCGCATAATTTGTTACATACCCGATGTCGCCTTTATGGTCCACCTACTACGGGTGACGTTTGTGATACCAAAGTACATAACTCCTTATGTAGGGAACCATAGTGACTTCAGGTCTAAGGACTATTCATACCAATAGTCACATGAGAAAGTTTATGACACTCATATAACGATCCATGAAACTTTCTCATGGCGGGTCAGTTTAGTATATATTCTCCAATATATACCCATGTGTCAACTTGATATCATATATCCATGACTTGTGAGATCAAGTCATCAATTGACCTACATGCTAGTCTTTATGTATTAATATTGCCCTTGCATATTAATACTCGACTAGGAACATTTAGGAAAGTGTTCTCTACAGCCTCTCATAATCAATTCTGCCAATTGATGTGCTGTAGATAAGAACCTACTTTTCTAGGGCATTATTATATTTAAATTAGCTGGCACAAGCAAGATGTAAATATAATAACCAATCCTTTGCCTTTATAGAATATGATACAAAATGTTCCCTATTCAACCATCACATGATTGGTTCTAGGGCTTTAACTAACATAGACTGCCAGGTGCACAATCAACCCATTGTAGGTTATAAAAGCAGCTTGAAATGGAGGATTTTGTAATGGTTCTTTGAGGCGATTTGGAGGGGATTTATTGCCGCAATCCAGACCTTCAAGGCTTTTCTCAAGCAACCAAAAGCAAGCAATTAAAGTTCTCTTGTAAAGTGATTTCCTTTACTTGTATTGCATTTCATCTTTGTATTTGCTTATATTCATTGTATTACTTTTGTAATCTGTCGTAAGAGGTTTCTCCGCCTCCGACTTGTTGTCGAAAAGGAGTGTTATTGGTTTAGTGGTGGTGTTTGCATCGCTAGGGCTCATTCGAGCTCAATCCGTGGAGTAGGAACCCTAAGGTTCCATACCACATTATATTATCGTGTTTTGATTGTGTTTGTCATGTTTTGTTATTGCTATTCTATATTTTGCTGTGCTAATAATGATTGTAGACAAGCACGATCAAATTCCATCAAGCAACAAAGAACATGCTATTCACTCCCCTCTAGCGCTCATGGACGTTCCTATAGTTTTGTTGGTCGCTGATTTCTTTTTGAAATGTCTCTTGAGGTCTAAAAATGCAATAGCACTCTCCTCTAAAAACTCTAAGGATCAACTGCCTCAAACATCCCTGAAACCATTTTTTATAAGATGCAGATTGGGATTGATTTTCACCTAATGACCAACTGGCAAAATCTATTGGTCAATTGCTCCATTGTAAATATGAATGTTCCACTTGTAGAATGACTCTTCTAACTCAGATTTGGCCATGTCAATCGACTGTTCATTATCATCAATCGATTGATTCCCAAACAGTAGAGTTTCTCAATTGATTATCAAACCTTTTGTATGCTATTATAATGTTATCAGTCGATTGATAATGGTTAATTGAGTTGAACAGTCGAGTTTAAAACTCTTTGTTCGCTTGAATAGTAATATCAATCAATTGCTACTTTATAGCAGTTGACTAATCACCATCAATCTAATTGAACATCCTAGTTTCAAATTTTCTATTCACTTGAACAATAACATCAATCAACTACTAATCTTAGTAATCGATTAATCATGCTTAAACCCCCTTAAACCCTCGATATTAGAGTTTATGGTTCATTAATCGATTGCTACTCAGAAAACAATCGATTGATACTTTTATTTCAACACTTCTAAGATTGAAATCTCTCTTTGCCTAGCATCAGGTTGACAACAACCTACTAGAACTTCTCTCACTTAGTATCCGATTGTCCTTGATATGCCAAGTCTTCATTTACCTAGCATTTGGTCAATTTTGATCTGTCATGACTTCATAATTGTAGATATCTAGTCAACCTTAACCAATTTATATTTTTCTTCTCGTGTTAAATAGTTAGTCAACCTTGACCAGTCGGGACTTAACCATTGCCATGCCTAACATCCAGTCCTTTCTAACATATTAGGGTTTCCATCCATATGCATAACATTCGATCCTGCATGACCTGTTATGATTTAACTCACTTGCCAAGTCTCTGATTCTTCATAATCCACTTGAACTTCTCTTGTCATCACATGCTAAGTGTTTTATCCTTCATGACCCATTTAGACTTCACTCATCTCGTGTCAAATGTTCGATCCTATTCCTCCATAACTCACTTAGGCTTCACTTCTCTCATACCAAATATCCAGTCCTTCACAATTCACTTGGACTTTTCTTCTCTTGTTTTAAATTTCTAGTTAATCGTGACCCACTTAAACTTTGTCCATTTTTCAAGTTATCCGATCAATTTTGTCCTACTAGACTTTTTACTCAACAAATCAACATCAAAACCTTTATCCATCATGGTCAACCTGATCCGAGGTCGATTATACCAATAATATCCATCTCTAATAATTTTCTCTTCAACACTAAATTTTGTCACCCTTGACCTTGTAGGGATCGATTTGACGTGAGCTAGAGGAGGGGGGATGAATAGCAATTCTCGATTACATTCATGATTGTCTTTACAAAACGTTAGTGCGCAACAGAATAAAGAAATAAAATACACATCAAAAGAAGGACAAACACACACACGATATAACATGGTTCGGAATCCTAGTTTCTACTCCATGGCCAAACACTAGTCGAGCTCTAGTGATGCACACAACCACTAACAAACTTCTCCTTCTCGAAAAAAACTCCGTAGGTGGAGAAACCTCTTATAGGATGTTTACAACAATAAACAATAAACTACAACCAAATACAAGAAGCAAATACAATAATAAGTAAAGAAAACTTTACAAAGAGAACTTTTGATTTTTTGATTGTTGGTTGATTTGGATTGATCGTGAAGGTCTGAAATGCAATAACACTTCCCCTTCAAAATCGCCCAAAAAATCGCTGTGAAATCCTCCATCTCGAGCTCCATTTAAAGCTTCCGCACGACCTGGATTTTTGCATGGCAGTCGATTGCCAAAAGATCTCAATCGACTGGCCACAGTACAACTGTCTCACAACGAACTAATCCATGTTGGATTCTGGCCAATGGATACCCTAGCAGTTGGCCAAAATTCATTGGCTTTCCTCGTGATTAGCAATGGACTAATCCACGTTGGATTCTCATGACTTGTACATTAGCTTTCCTCATGATTCCTCCATATTATATTATGAGTTTGAGTTCATCTAGATGCAACATCTATGCATCTTGAACTTAACTCATTTTCCTAACATCTCACATATGTCTAGGGTGTATCAATACACACACAAGTCATCCTTATAGTTTTTGTGAGATGTGGATTTTGTTCTTCCCTAAATCTAAGGGTTCATGCACATATCTAGGCATATCCGATTTGATTCCCTTATCTTGAGACTTCAAAATGATTGTCATTGTCCTTAATTTCAAATTAATTAATCTAAATGCATGAATATGATCATGACATAAATGATTGTATAATTTAAGCATATTTGTCCATGATTCATGATGTCATGACATAATATAAAATTTACCTAAGTATAAGCATGACATCAATCAACTTAAGTATTATTATGACATTTTATATGATCATATTAAGCATGATGTCATGATATGACATATGACATATATATAATTCAAAGGTATAGAGATACCTAAGTATTAATTCCAATTGTCATTTGTTAGAATTATATCAATTTTTCCATAATGCTTAATTTTCCTCGAGTGTGCTAAAAACCTAAAATGACACAATATGGTCTTCTAATCCTATTTGTGCCAATTTTAATCAATTTTTCAACCTTTATACTTTCTATTGGCACATCCTAAAATCTTTTAGGATTAAATTCTAATCTTATTTTCAAGGTATCACATAACCTTGAAAATATCCTAAAGTATCAAATCTACCATGGTTAGGTTAACTACCCATCCATTTAGGCCTCTGTTTGAGGAGGATAGATATTATCAACAAAAGAGGTGTCACAAGAGATACCCAAGCCTAGTCAACCGAGTGAGATTGATTTGTCAAGTCATGAGTTAACTTCTTAATGACCCAACTTACGAATAAGTGTTCGTAAGATCAAACCTAAGAAGAGGTTTGATATTGAGAAAGAGGCAATGATGATACTCTTAGTTGACGATGATGAACCTCAATCCATTAAGGAAGCATTGTGATGCAGTGTTAAAGAAAAGTAGAAAGTAGCAATGGAATAAGAGATGAAGTCGATGATGAAGAACCGTGTTTGAAATTTAGTCGATCTTCCTCCTGGCTGAAGGGCTATTGGTAATCAATAAATTTTCAAAATTAAGAGGAAAGATGATGGATCGATTAATCGATACAAAGCTTGCTTGGTTGCAAAAGCATATACCCAATTGGAGGATATTGACTATGAAGAGACATTTTCTCCTGTAGTGAAATTTTGTGTCAATCCGAGTCATTTTGACTTTTGTAGTACATTATGACTTGGAGTTACATCAAATGAATATTAAAACTGCTTTCCTTAATGGTGAGCTTGACAAGAAAATCTATATGGATCAGCCAGAAGGTTTCGTTGTTGAAGGCCAAGAGGGTAAAAGTATATAGACTTAAAAAATATATATATAGACTAAAGCAAGCGTTAAGACAATGGAACATAAGATTTAATGAAGTCGTTTTATCTTATAGTTTCGAAATGATCAATGAGAATCATTGTATTTTCCTGAAAAGGGAAAAAGGAAAATATGTCATTTTATCATTATATATTGATGATATGCTGATAGCAGAAAATGACATAAAGTTTGTGATAGAAGTCAAAGTGTGACTTTTATCACAATTTTAGGTCTGTCTCAAAAGTCTTATATAAATAAGATGTTACAATATTTCAGCATGTCTGATTGCAACATTGAATAGACAACTATAGCAAAAGGTAATGTTCTGAGCAAGAGTATGTGTCCCAAAACTTCTATAGAAATAGACAATATGAAGAAAAAAAATATGTCAGTGCTATTGGTAGTTTAATATACACTATGTTGTGTACACATCCTGATATCGGATATATTGTTGGCTTAGTCAGTCGGTTTCAATCAAACCCAATATCGAGACACAGGAAGACGGTGAAAAGGATATTTAGATATCTAAAAGTGACAATAGATTATTGTCTATATTTTCAAGGATCAGATATGAGTCTAAAGGGCTTTAGATACAGATTGGGTTGGGGACTTGGATGATAGAAACTCCACATCAGGTTATGTCATCTTATTGAATGGTGTCGCCATCTCATGGAACAGCAAGAAACATGCTTGTGTAGCCTTGTTGACTATGGAAGCTAAATATGTGGTATGTTCAGTGACTGTGCAAGAGGTTGTCTGGTTAAGAAGGTTCCTGAAATATCTGAAGCTGTAATAACTTTTTCAAATGATCTCAAATATCACAACAAGGGCAAACATATAGCTATAAAGTATAACTTTATAAGAGATATTGTTTCTAAGAAAAAGGTTGTTCTTGAGTAAATCCCTACCCATGCTATGCTTGCAGATCCTTTTGTTGGTGCAATCGACCCAGGTTACGATTGACCAAACTCGAGTAGTGTTTTGATGTTTGACAATGTTTTGGGGAGATTGTTGGTGCAATCAACCCGGGTCATGATTGACCGGACTCGAGTGGTATTTTAATGTTTGATGATGGTTTGACCATTGTTTGACTATATGGTTGACATGTGGTTGAGCATATGATGGAGTCCAAGCATGGGTATTGGAAAAGGAAAGTCCAAGCTTGAGTCTTGACAAATGGAAAGTCCAACATGGGTTGGCAAGAGAAGTCCAAGGGGTGATATTGGCGGCATAAAGTCCAAGGGTGGAGTCTTGGCAGCATAAGTCCAATGGTTGGCAGCGTAAAGTCAAGCAGAGTCTTGGCAACGTAAGTCTAATGTACCTTGGCGGTATAGACCGCGTAGCATGACAATAGCTAATGGAAGAACCTGAAGGCTAGCGTATGGATGAACAAGTCATGGATGACTTGGAGGGATCCGATAAGCGTGAGGCTGACGGAGGTGGCTAGAAGGCTTAGGTCTAGGCTATGGGTGATCTAGCAAGTATGAAGGCATTACACTTATTGTTAAACCTCATGGTTGAGGTTATCAGTCGACTGGGGCTTTGGACAAGTTGACTGGGGCTTTGAACCATTCGACTGGTCAAGTGTTTTGACACTTGACAGTCGAGTCAACTTGTATCAGTCAACTGAGATTATGATCTGTCGACTGATGGGAGTCGATTGATTATCAACTACGGTCGAGCTGTGGCCACGACGCAAGGCGCCTCGACTGGCGCCTAGATTGGAGTCCCAGTCGAGGTGGCACCTCGATTGGACTCGACTGCGACGACCACAGAGGCAAGGCGCATCGATCGGCGCCTTGACTGGCCCATCAGTCGACTACCAATTATGGGCAGTCGACTGGTTTTGAGGAAACGCCACAAACATGAGGCAGTCTCGACCAGCGACTCAACTACCTGTGCATCAGTCGATTGATGGGTGTGATCAGTCGACTGAGGATCTATCTGTTGGAACTTGTCCAGCGTGGATCAAGTTGTTGTGAGACAACAGCTACAGGAGCAGCCAACTTATGGTCACGATCAGTCGACTGCTATGCGAAATCCAACCCGAATGCAGGTTATAAAAGCAGCTCATGGA
The DNA here is from genome assembly GCA_025175895.1 of Wurfbainia villosa. Taxonomy (NCBI): domain Eukaryota; kingdom Viridiplantae; phylum Streptophyta; class Magnoliopsida; order Zingiberales; family Zingiberaceae; genus Wurfbainia; species Wurfbainia villosa. The sequence goes on along the minus strand of CM045999.1, from coordinate 8,625,947 downwards.
GAAGGATTTTGAAAGGATTTTCTTAGGCGATTTAAAGGGGAATAGTTGATGCTTTTCAGTCCTTCAAGGCTAGTCCAAGATGATCAACAAGCAAACATTCAAAGATCTCTTGTAAAGTGTTTTTCTTTACTTGTAGTATATTTCATATTTATATTTGCTTGTATTCATTGTATTACTTAGTATAATATCTTGTACGAGGTTTCTCCACCTCCGACGTATTGTCGAGAAGGAGCATTATTGTTTAGTGGTGTCGTTTGCATTGCTAGGGCTCATTCGAGCCCAACCCATGGAGTAGGAACCTTGAGATTTCGAACCACATTATATCCTTATGTATTGTGTTCTTGTGTCTTATTTTATTTTTATTATTCTATATTCTACTGCGCTAATGACATTGTAGCAAGCACGTGATCGAAATCCATCACGTAATGCCAAAATGCTATTAACCCTCCCTCTAACAATGATCAATTCCCTAACAAGTGGTATCAGAGCAAGGTCGCTCTTCAAGGTTTAACAACTAAGGGAGTACCACTAGAGGAACAAGATAGAATTTGAAGAAAAAGTTGGATGGAACATCAACACTCCAATTCCATACACCTTCTATGGACAAGAAGGGTTTGAGCAATGGAGGACACGAATGGAGGACTTCATGATGATGATGGACATTGAGCTATGGTCCACCTTGATGGAAGGCTTTGAATTGCCAAGAGGACCGAAGGGAGGATATCTCAAGAAGAAGATATGGACTCAAGATCAACTACAAAAATCCGAAACAAGTAATAAGGTAATAAATATGGTAGTTGATTTAATACCTAACGAGTTATTGTCCAAAATAGGGATAAAAGCATAGCTAGGTTTAGGGAGAAAAAGGGGGGGCTTCTTTTTCTTCTGCATCTTCTTCAACTAGGGGAGGTGAAACTGGTAAGGGGAGGGGGTGCCATCCTCTCCGTCTTGCTCTTTGGCTGCTCACTTCATCGCGGTCCTCTCACCTTTTGTTGAGAACAATAACTCCGCGATGGTAGCAATGCGTGCTTTCCGACCTCAGTGTCGCTTTCTCCATGGCATTTCTTCAATCTCGCGTTCCTTGACCGCTAGCTCAAACTCCGAATCTGTCCAACACCATAATCTGCAATGCCTTTTGATCATCCAAGCTCCCATTTCTCGTCATTGCACAACAGTCACCTCCAGCACAATAGAGGATTTCGTCAGGGGTCACATCTTCCTTAATGGGTCATCATGATTATGTTCGATCAACTCCAAGCCCTCAACGCCATGGATCTTGAGATGAACTTAAATTACATTAGTTTCCTCGATGAATGGGAGATTGATCCAGAATCAAATGTGTTCTTGTGGAGGGAAGCTCGCCTTGAGCCCTTTTCTTTAGCGTGGTGGCTTCTTCCTTCCTCTTCTGGGTATTCTTTCTTTTGTTCTGTCCTTGGATCCAATGGCAGGGTGTAGTCTCATCCTCTGACTGCATGAGGTGGGCAACTCCGGACTGGCCAATAGACCCATCCGGACCTTCTTCTCTGCTCCTGAGTTCAAGCTCGTTCAATGGTTTTTTCTGTCCGCTCCTTGCTCTTCCATCTCCCGCAAAGAGGAAAGCGACACTGAGGTCGGAAAGCACGCATGGCTACCATCGCGGAAAAAGATATTTCAGTTGATTTATTATCAAGTTAGCGATATTATTAAAACTTTTATTGCGTTCTATCATTTACATGAAAAAATAAAATCATAAATATAAAAATGATATTAATAATGACCATACAATTACATTTAAGATAATTCTATTTACAATCTTTGCCTCTAGGATACTATCAATAACAACTTGGACATTGAATATAGATCACCATCAATGTCCATTAAAGAGTATGTGAAAATTCAATTTGTTCGCATTATGATTATGAGTTGTATCGCCATGTAATCTTTAATCAATGATAGCACTACTGAGTCGACTTTAGCAGTCAAAAATGGGGACACTCGATCTTACAACAATGGTCAAAGAGAGTGAGATGAAGAAGATTAGCAAAGTCAAAAAGAGAGAAAAAAAATTGATGCATACCTTGATCCCTAACTTAGAAGACTGTCAAAGTTTGGGAGAGGATATTAAAAGGTCAAGCTTGATCCCTCATCTTAGAAAATAAACAAAATTGGGGAGAGAATAATAGAGAAAAATACCCACAACTCGATCTCTTGTCTCAGATGAACCAACAAGGTTAGGGAGAGTGTGATAGAGAAGATTACCTAAACTTGATCCTTCTTCTCAAATAAACAAATGGTGTGAGGGAGAGCGTCTAAAGAGAGTATCAACAACTTGGTCCCTTGCCTTAGAAGAGCCTACAAGGTAAGGGAGAGCATGATAAAGAAGAATATGCTCCACTCAGATCCCTCATCTCAAGTGAACCAACAAGATCAAGGAGAGTATGATTTAAAAGAATATCCATAAATTGATCCCTCACTTGGTATACTAACACGATCAAAGAGTGCATAGCTAAGTCAACCCCTTAATTGTCAGGTAATCCATTACCACTGTAGGTGATTATCGATCTCACGATCATGAGTCAAGGTGAGCATAGCTAAGCTAACTCCTTAATAGTTAGGTAATCAATTGTCGCTAAGGGGGATGCTTATCATGCACCCTTAGTATGTTGTTAAAGGGGATGCTCTATCTTGAGACTACAAGACAACATGCTACTATTTATGAGAGCGTGGTCAAGTTGACCTTAGTAAGATCCATGTTGGTGCAATCAATCTCTGGCTATAGGATTGATTGAGTTTGAGTTGAGTTTTGATATTTGAGTAATATATGTTGATGACTGAGTAATATTCTTGAGGGTTAAGGATGAACAAGTTCGATTTGATGTGTGAAAGGGGAGATTATTAGAAAGAGAGACTATTAGTGCAATCGACCTTGATGGTTTGACAAAAAGTCCAAATGCGTCACAGTTGATTGAACACTTAGCAGTAAAAAGTTTAATAGAGAATTAGCAAGCAGAGAAATTCAAGTAAGTCATGATTGATCAGAAACTTAGCATGAGATAGGTGAAGTTCAAATAGATAATGAAGGATTGAACATTTAACATGTGATGAAAATCTTAACAAGTCATAGAGGATTGGATATTAGACAAGTGTGAAAGTCCTAATAGGTCATGAAGAATCAAATATTAGGCATATGTGTGAAAGTCTTAATAGGTCATGGAAGGATCGAATGTTAGATAAACAGAGAAATCCTAACAAATTATAATGAAATGGATGTTAGGCATGAGATGAGAATTCCCAACATATCAAGAAGAACCAAATGTTTGACAATGATGAAGGCTTGATATGTCAAGAATGATCAAATGTCGGGCAATGGGTAAAGTTATATAGACAAGAAATTTTTAGGTAAGAAAAGTACTAATAGGTTAAGGTCAATTTGATACTAGGAAAGGATAAGACTTTGGTAAGTCGAGGTTAACCTATACTAATTATATAAGGAAGTTTCGGAGACATGGAGTCTCTTGGCATAAAGGAATTTGATGTGGACAAGCTATTTAGTGTTATAAATAGTGCATCAGTTGACCACATGAATAGTATCAGTAGACTATTGTGAATAGTATTTTCATCCTCAATCATAAACAATATATCAGTCGATTGATGAATAGCCACGATTAGTTGATGTGACCAGTGTTTTTAGCCTCAGTTCATAAATAATATTTTCAACCCAAAATATTTTCTAATTGATTGATATAGGACTATCAGTCAATTGGTGAAACTTAAATCACAAATTCAGGATTTTAAGCAGAAGAAATTGACTGCTAGGTATTTGTAGTCAACTAATGAACTCGATTGATGACACTATTAAAGGGAATATAAAGTTTGAAACTTGAATGCATGACTCAACTAATGGTATAACAATCGACTGATGATAAAGAGCAGTTAATTGTTGTACTTAAATTTAAGTTGGAAAGAGCCATTCTGTAATTCATATTGTCAAATTCAAAGAAGCAATCAATTGATGTGTACTATCAATCTACTATTAGGTGAAAATCAATCTCAACCTAAAGGTTATAAAGGAAGGTCTTGTGTAGAGTTTTGATAATCAATTCTTGTTTACATTGCATTTCATGTTCATTTGTATCTTTGTATTTTTGTTTGTATTTATTTGTAAAAAATAGGTATTGTAAGAGATTTTTCGTCTCTAAAAGGTATCTAACAAGGAGAAAGCAAAGTGAAGTATCGCTAGGACTAGACCGTGAAGTAGGAATCGAGGATTTCGAATCACGTAATATCCCATTTTATTGTCTTTGTGATGTTTATTTTTTGTGTGTATTTTCATCACATTCATACTAATATTTTATAGATAAGCACACAATCAACAAATGTCAATCAAAAAATTCCTATTCACCCCTCCCCTTTGGCGATGTCATTAGTTCCAATTATTGGTGCAATCGACTTCTAGTCAAGGTTAACCAAGATCGAATTAGGTTTTGATATTTGAACCATATATTTGAACAATATGTGTTATGTGATTGAGTTGGATCAATATATAACCAAGCGATACTTCTCAAGAAGGAGATTGTTGGTCAAGGGTGACCAAGCTTAAGTTGAGTATAGTTGAAGATTGTTGGAGAAGAAAATTATTAGTGCAATCGCCTTTGGGTCAGGTTGACTATGATGAATGTAGGATTCAATAAAAGGTGATTGAGCGAAAAGTCAAGTAGGTTAAAATTGATCGGATACTTGACAAGTAGAAAAGTCTAAGTGAGTCATGGAGGATAAGACACTTAGCGCAAGATGAAAGAAACCTAAGTGAGTGATAGAGGATTGAACACTTAGCGGTCGAAAGACCAAGTGGATTATAGAGAATCTAACACTTGGCATATGGATGAAAATCTAACAGGTCATGAAAGATAGAATGTTAGGTGAGTGTGAAAATCCAAACAAGTTAAGGAAGATTGGATGTTTGACATTAGAGAAGTATCGATAGGTCAAGATTGATAGGATGCTAAGCACAAGAGAAAATGTCCAAACAAATCAAAGATGAGCTAATGTTTGGTGTCGATGAAGTCCTAGCAAGTCAAAGGTGACCGAATGTTAAGCAGGTGAAGTTTCGACAAATCAAGAATGATCGGACGTTGAGCTAGAGAAGTATTAGTAAGTTGATGTCAATCTGATATCAAGTGAAGCGAGAGTTAACATTAGGAAGGACTAAAATTAAGGTATTAGTAAACTAATAGGGTAAATCAGTCTATTGATAAATCATATACCCTAAGTTCAAGGGCTTGACGAAGTTTATGGGGGTTCTTGGGTGTAATTAGTCAACTGATGGATTTTACTAGTAAGCTGATGATACTATTCTAGTGAAAAGAGAGTTTAAAACTTGATTGTCAATTCAACTAATAGAGACCAATCAACTGATGGATCTGATCAGTTGACTAGTATTACTGTAGCAGAGCACATAAGGTTTAAAACTCAATTGTGGGACTTGACTGATAGGCTCCAATCAATTGATGATGAGTGTCAGTCAAATGATGCACTATAGCGAGAACAAAAGGTTAAGAACTTGACTGTGAGACTCGATTGAATAGGTTTCAATTGACTGATAATGAGTGATAGTCAATTCATGTTGATGTAGATAGAATCATTAAGTTGACATATTAAGGTAACACTTGAATCCATAGTAGAGTAGCTGATTGATGACGGAAGGCATTCAATTGATTGACAAAAATTAGCCCAACAATAACCCTACAAAAGAGGATTTCATTGAGATTTAAAGACATAGATTCTTGATGACTTTGAAGGTAAAATGTTGTTGCATTCTAGACTTTCAAGAGATATTCCAAAACAACCAAACAACTAGCATGAGATAAACTCACTGTGAAAATTATTGTTCATTTTTGTATTTCACTTTCCTTTCATTATTTTTGTATTTGGCTTATGTTGCTATAAAGAAACAAGTTGTAAGAGGTTTCTCCACCTTCGGAAGGTATTCGAGAAGGAGAAAGAGCAGTGATTATCTCATTAGAACTCTAGATCATGGAGTATGAATCAGATATTTTGGGAGAGCATGGCTTAGTCGACTCCTTAGTAATGAGAGGGTCACTGTTGCTAAGGGGGATGTTTAATCCCAAGACCACAAGGTAGGCTACTATTATTTGGGAGAGCATGATTGAGCCAACCCCTTAGCTGTGGGAGGGTGCTAAGGGGATGCTCAATTTCAAGACCACGGGAGTCACTCACTATTATCTTATAGAGCATAGTTGAGTCAATTCATTAGCAATGAAAGAGCCATTGCTACGAAGGGGAATGCTCGATCTTGAGATTGTATGGTCTGTTACTATTTGGAAGAGTGTTACAGAGAAGAACCACTTGATCCCTCCACTCAAAATGCTAGAGAAGTTGAGGAAAGGATGATAGAAAAGACCACCTTGATCTCACAACTCAAAAAATTAGTGAAGTCGTGGAGATGATAATAGAACAAATCACCTCAATCCCAAAATTTAGAAGAGTAATGAAGTCGAAGAGAGGATAATAGAAAAGACTATCTTGATCCCATGACTCAAAGACCATTAAGTTTGAAAGAACTAATTTAATTCCATAACTTGGAAGACAAGCTAAGCCAAGGAACCAATAAAGTCGAGGAGAAGATAAACCAATGTCAATAATCAAACAAATATCTCAATAGGTGAGGTTGGTTATATGGATCCTCTTATATTATTGGACTCTATCTCCTACTATATTATATATATTTAAATAAATTTTATTTTACTCTATTGGTATTGATAATTTTTGTTTGATTGGTGCAACTTCGACTTTCACTCTAATTTTTTTTTTATTTTATCTATTTTAATATTTTCATATCTACAATTCTCATCTTTAGTTCATATGTTAAAGTCATAATCCAAAGTCACGTGTATTTGAACTATCTTTCTATATTCTTTCCATTTTCTCTTAAGCTCTCCCTCGGCAACTAAGGCATTCGAGGAAATTTATCTATGCGAGTAGATTTTAGGAATACATCATTCTTTATGTTATGTATTTTTTTCCCCAAAAAAGAATATTAAAGTTCCTATATAAGCATGAGATGCATTCAAAGTATTTTTATTTATTTATTTATTTATTTAATTTTAAAGAGAGGCAAATAGTATTCCAGAAAATAGAGACCGCATCGAATGGAATTAAAATATATATAAAAAAATGTTCTAAAAGATCCCAAAACTGTCGATAATGTCCTAAAAGAAAAATGCCCCAAAACAATCCAAATTTGCATACAATAAAACTGCGAAATGCACTGTCAAAATAGTGGCAAAATTCACGGGCGACGCTACTAGAAGCTTCGAGAGCGGAGCTGTCAGTAGTGTGCATGAGCTGTGACAGCCAGTGGGGCGGGGCCTAGCGGTCTGGTCGGTCCGGGGTGGGCTGCGGTCCTGTTCCTCCATTTCATAGGCCTCCACTGCCCGATGGACCCCCACAAGTCACGCCGAGAAGCCTCCCCAAAAGTATCTAATCTCAATTATTTTTTATATTTCATTTCATTAATTATTTTTATCTATTAATTTAAAATATTATTAATAAAATAAATTAATACACTTTTCCTTCGTATCCGTTTCTATAAAACGCTGCCCAATCCGGATCCTTCCTGAATCCCGATCTCGCACCGCTCACCGAGAACAGCCGAGTCCGACGACCGAGTTCGCCGCTTGCGCAGCGAGAGAGAAGAAAGAGAGAGAGAGCCCAGGAGGGATCGACCGGATCTGGCTAACGAGAACGTAGCGGAGAGCGCGGCGAACCGCAACCAGCGGCAAGTCCTCGCGCTGTATGAGGCCCTGAAGTTGCGCGACGTGGACCGGGTGAAGCAGCTGCTCGCCCCCGACATCGAGTGGTGGTTCCATGGCCCGCCGGAGCACCAGCACATGATGCGCATGCTCACCGGCGCTGACGACGAAGCCGCTGCTGAGTTCCGATTCGAACCCGAACGAGTCGCCACTTTCGGCTCCACCGTCGTCGCCGAGGGCAACGGCCCCGGCGCCGCCTCCTGGGTACACGCCTGGACCGTCTCCCCGGATGGGATAATCACCCAGGTCCGTGAGTACTTCAACACCTCCGTCACCGTCACCCGCTTCGCCGCTGACTCGCCCACCAAGCCCTCGGTTTCGCCTGGACCGACTCACTGTCTGCCCGTCTGGCGGAGCCGCGGCGGCAAGTCCTTTCCTGCACTGGTCCTCGCGATTTAGACGTAATTAATCTAAATCATTAAGCCTAATAATCCTCATCAAAACCTATCAATTAGCGGTATATATCAATTAATGGGCTGATAATTAAGCTCAGTGTCATTTCGAGTCCTCGGATCGTAGGAGTTTAAGTGTGTGGTTTGCTTTATTACTTTAGTTTCGAGTTTCGACAGTCTAATTAAGATGAAGGAAGCAGGATTCATGCCATCCTATTCCTTTCCTCCTCCTTCAGTAGGCGATGCTATGGTGCTGCGTTCATCATTGTCTTATATATCGAATAAAAGATGTCTCTGTTCTTGCTTTAAAACCAACAGCAATGCAAATATCTGCAAAATAGATAGATATTCATCCCGTAAAAATTGAGAATATGTATGACTAGTAATCTCTGTCACTCGTCTCAAGACATTGGTGAGAAGAAGGATAAATTATCAGGGAATAAAATTCCTTGATACGATGATAAAACAGGAAATGATCCATATGAAATCAAGGGAGATTTTAGACTCCTCATTCGACATCGAATCCAGTCCATTTTACAAGTAACATCATCGTGTTGTGCCCATGGAGACAGATAGATATTCATCCTAATGCAGGGAATGCATTGCAAAATCGAGCTAAATTTCGATCGATGATCAGTGAATAGAAATAACATAAGATATCATATCAAAGCCTATAGAATCCTTCGTGATTTATCTTTTTTACAATGGTCATAAAACAGATTATTAAATTGAGATTTCAACTCTGTAAAAACACATAAGACAATTAATTGGAAAGAAGAAGATCGGTCTATTTCTGCCATTCTCAGCTAGCGCAGTGGTCATTTGGACGGTCGCAGCAATTAAAACTTCATCAGTCGGCCGCTTGGGACTTTCCCTCGTCCCATTTCGTTTCTTCTTTCCATTTCAAAAGCGACTTTGTAAAAGGAAAAAGAAGGGAGAAAGTGACTTGGTTCGATTTTGATTCTGTCGCAAGAGAAACCATCAAAAGGCATCCTCCCTGTTTAGAAAACGTTACTTCCAAGGTATTAACTTGTCAAAGAAGCAGGAAAGAGACAGATTCACGGCGAGATGCCTGTTACAACTTGTAAAGCAGGCTCAGAATTGTGTAGCAGGAGCACGAGGCGAAGCTTAACGCTGTGATCATCTGTCTTTTTGATAACCCAGATCGATGTCCGGGCCGACATCTGTCTTATCTCACGGACACACTCAATTCGGAGCATTTCGATTTATATCCAATCATTTCGGATCCACATCTCTTCGGAGATGCTCACTTAAGATGTCAATGTATAAGGGAATGATAAAAATATGGAGAATTACATTTGAAAATGTTCGATCTCAAATTCTATCAGATATTTTATTTCGATGTATTACTTCAATGACTCTAACTGTCATTCGATCAAAATTTATAGGAGACAATGTAATATTTACATTTTGCTCATATTTCTTCAATCGAAAGAATAATTTTTTCAAAATATTTAATAAAAATAGATAATTTTAAAGATAGAGTTTCTCGAATATTAGAAGCTTTCATATTTTTTTGTGTTAACTATCAAAAAATTACTTTGATTTATCATCAGTAAATTAAACATCTTCGAAATCGACATTCAGAATGATTATTTTCTTGCCCTTCTAAGAACGAGATGATTTTTTTCATTAGAATCAAAGAATTGAAGTTGAAAGTGATTGAGATTTTATATTCTAGAGAAAAGAATAAAGAAGATATAAAAATGAGAATTTGAAGTATAATGGTACTAAAGCATAGTCATTGATTAAAAATTAATTAAATAATTTTCACAATTAAAATAATTTATTAATTTTGGTTGTTGAACCGGTAGTTCCAACAGATCAAACCATCAGTTTCAATGTTCAAATAAAATTTAACAGTTGAACCGATAATTCAAGCCTCCGGTTCAATAGGTTTTGACCCATAAAATAGTAATTGGCCCGATAGGTTTTTACATTTTTGACCCATTAAACCGTGCCAAAGGATAATAAATCCGTCGGCTCAATTATGAAAGGTGTAACCGTCACATTAGAGGTCACTTCCGATTGTCTCTATCGATGAAGGAGATAAATCAGGATCCCAGATGACAAATATAAAGGAGGGAGTCCATCGATAATCTAGGACGATGAAACTCTTAGAAATTAATTCATACTCACTTAAAAATTATTTCTTTACATTTACCAACTCATTATGAATTTAATAGTCGGTCTACCACTTCTAATGAGGAAATGAAAATAGAATTTCTAGAGGGGAGTTATCCTTAAAAGCCAGGACCGGAGGCCTCATAGGCCATATAGAGCCCTCAGAAAATCTCAAATAAATAAAGTTATCAATAGAGCATGTCATAGGATCTTTAGTGCATAATGACTTTTTATGTATATTTTTAGTAACTCATAGATCGATCTTTAACTACGATATATTTATAATTTTTTTTTAAAATGAAATATCTACTGACACAATCTATGTCAACGTTATCACCCATTCAATTTATCTTCCTACAATTAAGGGAGACTATTAATACGATGATCTCGTATTTTTAGTGCATAATGACTCTTTCCGGGTACGAGGACACGACTACCTTGGATGACCTTCCTCACGGCATTCCTCGGTTTAAATATTATAGGCATGTCGTGGTCAATCCAAATAGCCATAAATCTTTTTTTTGCTAAATTACTTTGGTTGTATACATCGCTCTATAGTTGTCGAAGTGTAATAAAAATCATATGGTCCATATTTCTATATGATAAAGACAACATGCAGTCACATTCATGGTGCTTCAAATCAATAACTAGTGATCATTTCGGCATTTTTATTTCGGCAATTTATCAAACACAGCTCTTAAAGTTCGAAAATGTCCAAAAAACGTAGCATAGTTTCAGATTTACCAAATCACGTACCTAATTCCCCTTTTACCCCTTCCGCCAAATAGACCTGCAATTTAATGATGAGAGAGAATTTTCATGCATCCGAACCACTGCTGAAAATTCCGAACCATCTAAACGTGGTGTTGGGAATTCAAATCCCAGCACCACCTTTTTTTTTATCTGATTTCTAATTTATATCGGTCTGATTTCTAAAATATTACTGTGAATATCTAATAAAACCTTGAATATCAGAAATTTTGGCCACGAATACACAGAGGAACACTACTCAAACTCAATGGACTTAGATTGGATCGAAAAAGAGGTGAATAAGACCATCAATGAGTTTTGACCGAAACCCATTGATGGACTTAGAGGAGTCCAAATTTTGAAATCTTGACATAGATTGAAAGATCTTATAACATGAATTTTTGATATGTCGAGGAAACTTAGTTTTAATCCTCCTATCTCCCAATTTTAACTTGTGTCGAAAAAAAATGGTACTGAAAGTTGAGAAACTGGTGGAAGATAGTGGTAGTGGTCTTTGTAATTAGATTCCGGCTGCGTAATCTTGGATTGAAATTCCCGACCACTGGTGTCGGATCCTGCATGACATCACCGTAGTCTTTGGGAATTCCAATCCCGATGCACTGGTGTAAATTTCAATTCGACCGGCGCGGTGGTCTTTGGAATTCCAAAGACCACAGCGATGGTGTTACAATCCACCACTCTTTGTGCTTTGAAATTCCAATCCCGCTACTGGGCCGAAATTCGATTCGACAAGCCGTGGTCTTTGGAATTCTCAAAATTAATAAAGGTAATTTTATCAGATTATTTTATGATAAATTAAAAATATCAAATTATTTCCAGCACCACTCTGCTAATCTTTATATTTCTTTCCGCCGTAAAGATAATGAGTAGGAATTACAAGGGATTTAAATTTTATCAAATTATTTTATGATAAATTAAAAATATATAGCTTCTTTGATATTTAATTTTTTATAAAAATTATAGAACATTTTTTTTTATTAGAATCATAAAAAAACTTTTGAAAAATACGATAAAAAATATGATTCGATATGGATATTAAATAGTCTATTAATGTAGAAATCGAATTTGCACCTGGTGGAAATTCGCATAATAACATAAATATTTATTATATATAAATATTTATTTTTGATCTATATTATGTTGAACATTAATATTATAGCCTAACGCTGTAACTATACAACAATTTTAATTCATTTTTGCTTTAATTATATTTAATTAATTCAGCAGTTGGTATAGGCATAAAAAAAAAGAGAATAATCATGACTATTTCAATTAAAAAATATTTTTTTAAGAAATAAAAATTGTCCTTTAATTATTTTTTTATTATTTTTGTAAAGTTTATATGATTATGGCTTTTAGCTCTATAGGGAGCTATTTTTTTTATTTAAAATTTCAACTTAATTAATTTTGAGGATGATTATTTTATTCATAAGTTTTTAATGAGATATTAAATAATTTATTGATAATTCCAGCACCACAGTGGTGCTGGAATTGGAATTTCGACACATTTGTGGTCTTTGGGATTGAAATTCGACACGCGGTGGTGGTCTTTGGGATTAATTAACATGTGGTCTTTGGAATTACAATTCGGCACACGTCAATCTTGCCGAATGAAATTTTCGCACTGCTGATCTGGGATTGGAATTTCCAGCAGCGGTGATATTGCGAGGATCTCGACACCATCTTGTGGTCTTTGGGAATTCCAATCCAAGAGCGATGGTCTTTGGAAATTCCAATTCGGACACGGTGGTCTTTGGAATTGCAATTCGACACCACTACCACTATCTTCCATTAGTTTCTCAACTTTCAGTATCATTTTTTTTCGACACAAGTTAAAATTGGGAGATAGGAGGATTAAAACTAAGTTTCCTCGACATATAAAAAATTCATGTTGTAAGATCTTTCAGTCTATGTCAAGATTTCGAAATTTGGACTCCTCTAAGTCTATCAATGGGTTTCGGTCAAAACCTATTGATGGTCTTATTCACCTCTTTTTCGATCCAATCCAAGTCCATTGAGTTTGAGTAGTGTCCCTCTGTGTATTCGTGACCAAAATTTCTGATATTCAAGGTTTTATTAGATATTCACAGTAATATTTTAGAAATCAGATAAAAAAAAGGTGGTGCTGGGATTTGAATTCCCAGCATCACGTTTAGATGGTTCGGAATTTCCAGCAGTGGTTCGGATGCATGGAAATTCTCTCTCATCATTAAATTGCAGGTCTATTTGGCGGGAGGGATAAAAGGGGAATTAGGTACGCGATTTGGTAAATCTGAAACCATGCTACGCTTTTTGGACATTTCCGAACTTTAGGAGCTGTGTTTGGTAAATTACCGTTTTTATTTCAAATCAATACGGGTTTTTTTTTTTTTTTTTTTCATCTCTCATGTTGTAAAAAAAGTGAATAACTCCATTACAATTGTTCTAAATTTATAACAGATGAACCAGAGTTAATCTTCATTGCCGAATAAAAATATTAATCGGGATATTTATTTTTCACTGTGGTTAAGTACTGATACGATCGAAAGTCAACAATGATTTATTTCCTTACATATCACTGTGAGCCGATATTGAAAGGTATTTGGGATGAATATTAACACCTTTTGTAAATAGATGAATGAAATTTTTTTCATGTGTGTGTCGTGCAAATTCAAGGTTTACATGGTACTAAAGTTAATTGACTCGTAGACTACGATTTACGTGTATTGAATGTTAGATCAGTCAAGATAAAAATTATCCAAATGACCTAGCTAATGTTTTGTGATTGGACTTATTTTTTCTACGATCGCAAACTTGAAAATGGGCACATTGATGGTCGCTGCTTGCAATGATCAACTATGATAAACCAAACAATCAAAGAATTAATGACCATTACTCAGGTTAATTGCGTATGCCAAGATTTTGAACTCATAAATAGAGATCTATTCTTCCCTATAACAATCAGTCATTATCAACAAGAGAGCAATTGCTCTCTGCGTCCATTCTTTGTCATCCCAATCCATCTATGTTTCTCTGTTTTTTCTTTACCTTTAATGTAGTAGCATTCGGGTATATGTTCAATCATCACAGACAATCAATGTTTGATTACTAGTATTTTAAGTCATTATATCCTAAAAATAGATGCTCATTTGAATATCTAAACACCGGAAAGGGGATGAATATATTTTAAAGAAACGATAGTTAATGTAGACTTGACCATTTAGCTTTTTAACCACCCACCTTAGCTTTCCGAGTCACTTCGAAACTCGACCTCCTTGTTGGTGCAATCAGTCTCAGGTCAAGATCGATCAAGATCGAGTGAGAATCGAATTGAGTTTCGATATTTGACAAATATATATGACAATATGACTATAGGATGATATGAGACATAGTCATATGGATGAGGTGTTGGTGCAATTGACCTAGATTACATTTGATGTTTGATAATGGTTTGACCATTGTCATAGGAGAAGTCCAAGTCTTGTGTACTTGACATGAGAAGTTCAAGCTTGAGTCTTGGTATGGAAAGTCCAACATGGGTTGGCAAGGAAAGTCCAAACATGAGTCTTGGAAATTGAGAAGTCTAAGGGGAATATTAGCGGCGTAAAATCCAAGAGTGGAGTCTTGGCAGCATAAGTCCAATGGTTGGCGGTGTAAAGTTCAAGCGGAGTCTTGGCAGCGTAAGACCAATGTGTCTTGGCGGTGTAGACCACAATAGCATGACAATAGTTGATGGAAACACCTGAAGGCTAGCGTATGGATGAACAAGTCATGAATGACTTGGAGGGATCCGATAGGTGTGAGGCTGATAGAGGTGGCTAGAAGGCTTAGGTCTAGGCTAAGAGTGGTCTAACGAGTATGGGGGCACCATACTTGGGTTAAAACCTCATGTTTGAGGTGTATCAGTCGACTGGAACTATGGTCAGTCGACTGATGGGAGTTGACTAGAGTTCGACTACTGGAATTGACCTAGCACTTGACTGCCAGCATTGGACAATCGACTGATCTAGAGATCAGTCGATTGCTGGTCGGGAATTCGAGCACAGAAGCTTCCCGAGTCGATTGTTAGGGTTTGGAAGTCGAGTGAAGGCTCTATCAGTCGACTGATGGGCATGATCAGTCGACTGATGGTCTATCCGTTGGAACTTATCCAACGTGGCTTATGCCGTTGTGAGACAACAGCTACAGGAGCAGTCGACTGATGGTCCCGATCAGTCGACTGCTAGGAGAAATCTAGCCCGATTGCAGGTTATAAAAGCAGCTCGGAAGGAGGGATTTGACATCAGTTTTCTTGGACGATTTGGAGCAATTTGTTGGTGCAAATCAGGGTTTTCAAGGCTAGTCCAAGGCAATCAACAAGTAAACTTTCAAAAGAGTTTTTGTAAAGTGTTCTTTACTCCTTTTGTTGTATTTCATTCATATTTTCTTGTTGTTCATTGTATTACTTAGAGTAATCACTTGTACGAGGTTTCTCTACCTTTGGATTGTTCCGAGAAAGAGTTATTGAGTAGTGGTGTGTGATTCACATCGCTAGGGCTCGTTTGAGCCCAATCCGTGGAGTAGGAACCATTCAATTTCGAACCATGTTATATTGCTTGCGTATTTGTCTTATGATTGTAATTGTCGTATTTATTCTTGTTATTATTATTTTCGCTGTGCTAACGACGATTGTAGAGACGCAAGCACGAACGACCGTAATCCATCGACAAGCGACGATGCTATTCACCCCCCTCTAGCGGCCACCGAGGTCCTAACAATTGGTATCAGAGTCTGGGGCTCTTCTACGAATTAACAATCCACTACAAGAATAATGGTCTTTAAGGACACTCATAAATGTCCTTATAGTATATTTTTAGTGACACTAATGTTTTAGTGACATCACTAAAAAACGCCCTATAAAGTGATGTCGTCTTAGATCCGATTCGCTTTCCTGACATTTTATAATGTCATTATACAATATAAATACTAACATCAAAAGTGTCTTAATATAGATATATAATGACACGTTAAAATGTCAAGAAAAGTCATATTTTAAGGACATCTATATGTGTCTTATTATCATCGTAATAAGGACATCTATGTGTGTCTTATTATCATTGTAATAAAGACAAAACTAAATGTCACCTAAACTTATTTATTTTGACATTTATAAATGTCTTATATTTTTTTATAAAGACAATAAAAATTGTCAGTAAAGATTAATTATAAGATCATTTTAAAATGTCATCTTAGTTAATCTATAATGACATTTATTAATGTCATTATAATAATTTATAAATGCATTAAAATAATTTATAATGAAACATGAATCCAATATTTATACATCATCACAATTCATCTCCTATTCAGAATATAAAAAATTATAAAATATAATTTAAAGTGGTAATAGAAAATCTAAATTCATTCCATAATCATTGAGTTCAAAATTACAAATATCTTGATGAGTCTTTTACATCCAAAACTAACTACACACTATACTCAAAATATTAAATTTTAGAACTAACAAAGTCTTGTAAAAAAAACTAAACTAGACAGACCATCTTCAACCATAAGTTTGATTCATAAAAATTTAGGTACTCGTCACCTACAAATACAATGAACATATTTGTATTAGTACTGCAATAAAATAATAAACAACCAAAGTTAATAAAAATAATGGTAAAGATTAGATATCATACCAAACAGGAAAATGCAAAATATCATTCCATATGCACCTAATAGTGATCTTCACTTACTGTTAACTGCAAATACATTTCATATTTATTTAAAATTATAATAACACAATAAATATAAAAATTAATAATATTTCAATGAAATATTAAAATTATACCAGATGATAAGGCCAAGCTATCATTCCTCCAAGTGTATCCTCAAACGTTTGTAAAAGATCATAAGGTCTAATTAAACTCTCTTTTGGGTCTAAGACAACTTGTATCCGTACTTCACACCAATTTGATCCTAATGTCTGTCCCCCTACTGTAGTATTTGGATCCATACTATGGAGCACTCCTTTTGCCACAATCTTTGTTGAATCAAATAAACTTTTAATCAAAACAGAGCATCCAATCTACAAAAAAAGTCAAAAAGAGATAAAAGATTGAAGATGTGTGAAACATATAATAAAAAAGAAATTAAACAAGCCTTACCCGTAATTATGATGCCTAACATTTTTAAAATTGGCTAACACAAAACCATCATCATCCAATTTTAGTCGTTTACCTTTGGAGACCCACTCACATTCAAATAAAACAATTTTTTGACCTCCTCCATAGTCTAACTCAATGACATTTTGTAAAATCCCATAATAATCAAGTTCACTTAATATTGGATTATGATCTCTTATACTTGAATAACTTGAAGTAGTTGCCCTAACAGTTACACCACAATTTTGAGTTTTTCTCTTACGTTCCACTTCCTTTGTATGAAATCTAAATCCATTTGAAACAAATTTTTCATATCTTATCCCAATGACATTCGGGCCTCTGGCAATTGATCTCAAATCATCTGACACTGGATCATCTGCTGAAAGATTTGTACCTTCAATCTATCACACAATAAGTACTTCATCAATTATATTTGAAAATAATTGTAACATAAAGTTTTAATAGCTATTACAACACAGCTTACATGGCTAGCAAACCATGAGGCAAAAGTTTCACTATGTAAATGCTCAATTTGGTGTGGTGGAAGACGAGAATGACTACGATTCATAATTCTTCGGTGTTCACTGCAAAAAGAATAATAATTTTGTAAATAATGATGATATAGTTATACATTTAAACACATTATTTGTATTAACACTTACTCTATATAAGATTGGACATGATGACAATTGAACAACACATATTGATGTGCCTTCTTTAATATCTCAATATTAAACTTAGTTGCAATGGCTTTTCCAAGTGCATAACCAGAGAAGTTAAACACATCTAATGCAAATATTGAGTCAATATTTCTATCATCATTTCTTGATGGTTGATTAAATCTTGTCTCTACATAATCTGCTAAATATAAAGAGCAGAATGTCAAACATTCCTCAGCTAAATACCCTTCAGCAATAGATCCTTCTAGTCTACTTCTATTTCGAACGTAAGATTTCAATGTTCCCAGGTACCTTATGTCAAAAACAAAATAATTTGTATTATTTATCAAAAAAATTATGAAAGAAAACATCAATAAGATTTATATATTACCTTTCAATTGGATACATCCAACGATAGTGAACTAACCCAGCAAGTTGTACTTCAGTTGCCAAATGAACAGTTAGATAAACCATTATGTCAAAAAATGATGGAGGAAAAATCTTTTCCAATTCACATAGAATCATTGCAATATCTCTCTTCAAACGAACCAAATCTGTAGGAGAAATTACTTTACAACATAACTCTCGAAAATATCCACTTAATCTATTCAAAGGAATCCGAATGGATTTAGATAAAGTTCTTCGTAGTGCTACTGGTAACAATTGCTGCATCAAAATGTGATTGTCATGACTTTTTAGACCACTTAATTTAGTCGGTTTCATTTGAACACATCATGATATATTGGATGCATAGCCATCTGGAACTTTAATTTTTTTTAAAACCTTGCAAAAAATACCCTTCTCTTTTTTCCCCATTGAAAAAGATGCTGGAGGTAAATAAACTTTATTTGGTCCTTTCTCAATAGGATGAAGTGATGATCTTATTCCCATTTCTTGCAAATCAAGTCGTGATTTGAGATTATCTTTCGATTTTCCTTCCATGTTCATCAATGTCCCACAAATAGATTCACAAACATTCTTTTCAATATGCATAAGATCAAGATTGTGACGTATCACATTATCTTTCCAGTATAGTAAATCAAAGAAAATACTAAATTTTTTCCAATTGAATGGCAGTACTGAATTGTCATTACTTGTTTTCCCAAATGTAATTTTAAAAATTTTCAACTCATCTATCACCATGTCTCCTGATAATATAGGTGGTGGTCTTCCATACTCTTGTGCCATCAAAAATTGAGCATTTTTTCGAAATGCATGATCACTATTTAAAAATTTTCGATGACCCATATAGCAATATTTTCCACCATGTTTTAACCATTGTGAATGTGTAAATTTATGACACACTGGGCATGCAAGTTTCCCTTTAGTACTCCATCCTGATAAGGTTGCATATCCAGAGAAATCACTGATTGTCCATAGTAATGCAGCATGTAATTGAAAATTCTGTTTAGTTGATGCATCATATGTTTGAACTCCTATCTCCCATAAATCCTTCAAATCTGCAATAAGCGGTTGCAAGTAGATGTCGATGTTATTTCCTGGAGCAGATGGGCCAGGTATCAATAGTGACAACATAAAGTATGGTTGCTTCATACACATCCATGGCGGAAGATTATATGGCATTAAAATAACCGGCCACGTACTATGTGCCACACTCATATTTTTGAACGGATTAAATCCATCTGATGCTAAACCAAGTCTTATGTTCCTAGGATCCTTTGCAAATTCTGGGTGCTTATGGTCAAATGTTTGCTAAGCTGGGGAGTCAGCCGGATGTCGCATGTAACCATCCTTTGTGTGGGATTCAGAATGCCATTTCATATGGGATGCTGTTTTGGATGACATGAACAAATGTTGCAATCTAGGCTTGATTGGAAAATACCATAAAATCTTACGTGCGATTTTTCTCTTCTCACTAGTAGGATCATTTTCAGATATTTCCCATCTAAGCTCATTACATGTTTTGCATTGAATTCTATCTTTATCCAACCTCCAAAATAAAGTGCAATCATTAGGGCAAGCATCAATCTTTTCGTAACCAAGTCCTAATTGCTTCATCAATTTTTCTGCTTCATAGTATGACTTAGGCAAATCATTCATTGCATTTGGAAATGCTTCTCTCAACAAATCTAAAAGCATATCAAAAATCTTATTTGTCATTTTGCCTAGACACTTTAAGTGAAGCAAACGAATAATAAATGCAAGTTTTGAGAATTTCTTGCAACCTGGATATAATTCTTTTTGTGAATCATCAATTAATTTATAGAATTTCTCAGCCTCTTCAATTGGAATCTCCTCATCATTTTCAAATTCTGATATTCTAATTATGCTATCATTATGCTCTGGGATCCCAAATGTCTCATAAACTAAACCTTGCATATCATCTGCATCCTTTTGCGATGTAACAAAAGCAGAGTTTGTTGATGCACTATATGTTATCTCTCCATGAGCTATCCAATGAGTATAACCTTTGATAAATCCATCAACAGTCAAATGATCATAAGCAACCTCTCTTGAAACAAATATACCAATCTTACACCGTATACAAGGGCATAAAATCATTCCATTTATGTTTGCATTAGAAAATGCAAACTGTAAGAAACTCTCAACTCCATTTCTATACTCCTCAGATTGTCTCGGTAAACACATCCAACTCTTATCCATAATGATTCTACAAAAAATAAGGATTAAATTAAGATTTATAAAGTTAATTAGTCTATATTATCAAATAGGCCAATGCATAGAGCATGTCATGTAAGATTCTATTCATAGAAAGACAAACAAATAAAGTTAGCTAAAGCAAGTCCTTCTTGGATGTAGACAAACAAATAAATGTCATGATAAACCTTTTATAACTACACTATATATTAAGTGTAATTAAGAAAATGTCATAATATATTATGTGTCTTATTCCACTGCATGGAAGACTAGAAGCATAAATCATAGAAATGAGGTAGATTCATATCACAGAGTTTGCGTACTAAGCATTTACATTATATATTATGCATATTCAATGTTTTCAAACATTTAGAATCATAGTTTAGAATAACCCCTGTCCTTTTGTTTGACAAACATGAAAGATTATGAGTCCTTAGAATCAAACAGAGGTGTATTAATTTGGTTAATAGAAACTGATGCAAATTTACAAAAGAGGTTCAACGAACTCAAGATGTTGAACCATCAAGTATTCCATATACAACCAAAGAAAATCAGCGAGATTTCTTTTTTGAGAGAAATAACAATTCAAACAAATGTTGGTTTAATGATTCAAACAAATGGAAACATGTATTAATCAAAACTAGCATACATTCAACCTGAAAATCTTGCTGCCCCCGCTGCCTTCATCATACGCGAAAACACTATCTTAAGCAAGAAAATTGGTATCCCATTGACAACGCAAAAAACTCAAGTGTATAAAAGGGAAGATCATCAAAACAAACCTACCAATGATTTTCAACCACGTGTTGTGATCGTTGTTGGAGGTTGCCTGTCGAGCGTGTGGACACCAGCGGCGGCGATCACGATTGGTGCACTTTTGAAATGGCGAGGAGGCAGGGCACCGATGTTGAGGGCGTGTCGGCGGCGCACATGAGACAGCTACGGTAAAGTGGAAGGCGGCGGAAAGCTAAAGAAGTTGACGGCGGAAAGCTAAAGAAGAAGGGGCGCGGCGCGCGTGAGACGGCTGTGGAAGAAAACAAACCTAAACATTAGTAAACTAGTAAATGTAGATTAATAGGTTTATTAAATATGATGACATTAATTAAATATGTCATTATAAGCTATCTAATTTGGTATTGTTTTTAAATTAATAATTTTTTTTAATAAATGTCGTGATAAAATATTTATAACGACACTATAAAATAAATGTCATTAAGAAAATGTCGTAATAGATATATATTCTTGTAGTGATCGGAAGCAAAGACGCTAGAGGGTGAAGAGGAACAAGATGGATTTTGAAGAACAACTAGAATGTGATATCAACACGTCGATCCCGTATGCGCTATATGGACGCGAAGGCTTCAATTCATGGAAGACAAGAATTGAAGACTTCTTGATGATGAGGGACCTTGAGGAGTGGTCCGCCCTAACAGAAGGATTCAAATATCCAAGAGGGCCAAAGGGAGGATTCCTCAAGATGAAAAGATGGAGTGAGGAACAACTCCAAGGATTCGAGAAAAACAAGAAGGTAGTAAAAGTTATTATTGATTTGATTTCTAATGACATCTTATGTAGCTTAGGTGAATACATAGATGCCAAAGAGCTATAGAGCAAAGTGGCAAGATTCCATGAGCACCCACATTTGGCTCAAGAAGAAGAGGAGGTGGAAGAAGAAAGCTCTTCCTCACAAGCAAGTGAGGATTCAGAAATTGATAGAGAATCAACATCCGAATCCGGATTGGAAGAGGAAGAAAATGTGGAAGAAGCCTCCACCTCTAGGATTGAGGAGGAGGACATTAAATCATCCTCAATGCCAGAGCAAGAAGAACATGAACCATCTACCTTCGGTCAAGAAGAGGAAGAAGTCCAAACTTCTAACACCCTAGGTAACTCAAACATTGTAGTTAAAATTAAAAATCATATAATATGTTTTGAGTGTAGGGAGCAAGAACACTACAAGAGTAAGTGTCCTAAAAGGGTTAAGAAGGCTTAACCGGCTCCAAAGGTCAAGAATGCCGGTGTCCCCACAATTAAAAGCAAAGAGAACATGATTTACTTCAAGTGTAATCAACGGGGCCATTACCAGAGTCAATGCCCAAATGGGAAGAAAAAGACCCAAGAAGGAGCTATACATGTAGGGGGAGCCTCTAAGATAAACTCCAAGGCAAAATTCAATAATGTACCTTCTTTAATTAATAGACAAAAGCATGCTAGGAAATTTGTTGCTATTACTCATGAACAAAAGCATGCTAGAAATAGGTTTTATTGTTTAAGTGCTAAGAGTGTCAACCTTAAGAATAAGGAGAAATTTGAGACTAATGTCCCTAAAACAATTTTACTTAAGGACAAACCTAGATCGAACAATTCTAGACCTATCCTTCCTAGGGAGACCATTAGGAAGATAGAGGATCACCTAGGCATCAACCCTAAATGGATTAGACATATGCCTAGAAATAAAAATATCTCAAGAGTTAAATGAAAAATAAAAAATGGAGATATACGAAAAGGAAAATCAAGTCTTGAGGTCAAGGCTTGAGAAAATGGAAAAGACCTTTAGGAATATACAAAATCAATTTAAGGGGTCAAATGGTCAAAGTCAAGGGCCTAGGAGACAAGGGTCAACCAAGGGCAAGAAAGGTTTGGGTCACAAACCTAAGCCCAAGGAGACCTACCATAGTATTCCATTCGATTATGGAACACAACCTAGGTCTAGGAAGACTAAGGTTACTAGAGAAGTCATCCCTAAGAGTAACCAAGGTGTGTGCCTAGTGGCTAGGGTTTCAAAGAAACCTAGGGAAGTCACTAAGAAGGTTACAAGGGGAGTTACCCCTAGAGTTAACCTACGTAAGACCACAATGACCAAGGCTTCAAAGACTAGGAGGGTCATTAGAAGGGTATCTAGGGAAGTTATCCCTAGCGAATACCTAGTAAACCCAAGGAGCTCCAATAGGTATTGGGTTCCTAGGAGCGTGATCGATTCACGCTAAATGGGTTTAGGTATGCCAACTTTAAATAGATGGGTAGTTAACCTAACCATGGTAAAGGTGACACTTTAGGTCATTTCTAAGGTAATGGGTTACTTTGGAAATAAGTTTTGATTTTAATCCTAAAAGAGTTTAGGATGTGCCAATATTACTTAAGAAGTTTGATAAATTGATCAAATTAGCACAATTTAGGTTTAGAGGTTGAGGTGTGTCATTTTGGGTTTTTGGCATACTTGAGGGATTAATAGCAATATGACAAAATGGACTTAATAATAACATATGACAATTAACATTAAAATTTAGGTATTTATATACCTTTATATTTTATTTGCCATGCTTGATTTGCCATATAACATGTCATGACATCATATATACTTTTAATCATTTAATATGTCATGATATTACTTAGGATTAAGGTTAAATGTCATGTATGCTTAGACTCCATTTTATGCCATGACATCATGATTATGAGCACATGTTTATCTATATCATCATTAATGCCATAATCATTTATGCATTAATAAAAATTGAGTTAAGGATAATTGGCATGACTTGAAGTCCCATGTATAAGGGAATCAAGTAGTGTTGTCCTAGAAAATGCATGAAACCCTAGTTTAGGAGAACAAAACTCACATCTCACATCACATTGACATGTATATGTATTGATACACTCTAGATACATGTGAGATATTAGGAAATGAGTTGAGTTCAAGGTGCATAGTTTTTGCATCTAGATTAACTAAAACTTATCTATATCATGTTATGGATAATAGGGAAAGTTAATGTGCAAGTCATGTGCATTGAGCCCATTTATCATGATCCAATATAGATTTTTAAAATCATTTTAGAAAACATTGGTGAAGTCTATCTTTTGATAGCAATCACCATTGATGATGTTGATACAAAGTGAGCTCAAACATTGAAGTTTTTCTTCACTTTTGAACTTTGTATCAATTTCACTATTTTATGGGTAAATTATTTTTCAAATATTTTTCACCCATTGTATTGGTTATAAGTATTATACATATGAAGTTTCACAATTTTTCAAGTTATGTATAATTACTTATGTATTTCTGAAATTCATTTCTAATAACTGAAAATCAGAATTTTCAGTTATCAGTCGACTGCCGCTTGGGGGCAGTCGATTGATGGGCAGGGCAGTCGATTGTTGACTAATGGAGTCGACTGCCAGAGCTGATTTCAGGTAAACAAGAATGTTTAGCCCATATTTCAGCTATGTTAGGGTTCCCTAACTGCTCATAACCCTAGGATATACTTTGGAAAGTATTAGAAAGGGTGAAAATCCATTGGATATGGATTAGGAGAGTTGTTATGGTGACTTATCAATTTTAAAGTGCGAGAAAGTTTAATATTGAACTTTGAACCTTATTTTTGATGGTTTAGTATTCCTATTGGCTTAGGAACTTCCCAAGGACATTGTTGGTGCAATGATCAAGGGGGAGCAAGTCTTTAGGGGGAGGTATCCATCATGGGATGATGGATGTATTTTTCCTCATGAGGAGGAGAAATGGGAATTTGAGATGCCCAATTTAGAAATTGGGAGAGTTTATAGGAGTGCCTCTCTTGAGTGATATGAGACTTATCACTAGGAAGATCGTAGGCATCCTAGATATTTTTGGACTAAGGGGGAGATTGTAAGATCTCATTGGGATATGAGACATTGACCTTCTTGGGGAAGATCTTTTTGATGTATGTCAAAAAGGGGAAGAATTAATGGGAGAATGTTAGAATTACCAATTTGGAAAAATTGATAAGGGAATTTGAGTTAGGGGCCTAACTCAAGGGTATTTTTGTCAAACATCAAAAAGGGAGAGATTGTTGGTGTAATCGACCCAGGTCACGATTGACTAGACTCGAGTTGGACTTGAGTAGTGTTTTGATGTTTGACATTGATGTCGAACAATGTGTTGGGGAGATTGTTGGTGCAATCGACCCAGGTCACATTTGATGTTTGACGATGGTTTGACCATTGTCATGGGAGAAGTCCAAGTCTTGTGTACTTGACATGAGAAGTCTAAGTTTGAGTCTTGGCATGGAAAGTCTAACATGGATTGTCAAGGAAAGTCCAAGCATGGGTCTTGGCAATTGAGAAGTCCAAGGGAAATATTGGCGGCGTAAAGTCCTAGGGTGGAGTCTTGACAGCATAAGTCCAATAGTTGGCGGTGTAAAGTCCAAGCAGAGTCTTGGCAGCGTAAGCCCAATGCGCCTTGGCGGTGTAGATTACATTAGCATGATAATAGCTGATGGAAGCACCTAAAGGCTAGCGTATGGATGAACAAGTCATGGATGACTTGGAGGGATCCGATAGGTGTGAGGCTGATGGAGGTGGCTAGAAGGCTTAGGTCTAGGCTAAGGGTGGTCTAGCGAGTATGGGGGCACCATACTTGGGTTAAAACCTCATGTTTGAGGTGTATCAGTCGATTTGGACTATGGTTAGTCGATTGATGGGAGTCGAATCGATCGGTTCGAATTGCGGCCGATCGGCCCGATCCGAGATCGATCATCGCTGGTCGGAATTCGGCACGAAGCTTCCCGAGTCATCGCTAGGGTTTCGGTCAGTGAAGGCTCTATCAGTCGACTGATGGGCATGATCAGTCGACTGATGGTCTATCTATTGGAACTTATCCAATGTGGATCATGCCGTTGTGAGACAACGGCTACAGGAGCAGTCGACTGATGGTCCCAATCAGTCGACTGCTAGGCGAAATCCAACCCGATTATAGGTTATAAAAGCAGCTCGAATGGAGGGATTGTCACCAATTTTCTTGGATGATTTGGAGCGATTTGCTGGTGCAAATCAGGGTCTTCAAGGCTAGTCTAAGGCAATCAACAAGCAAGCTTTCAAAAGAGTTTTTGTAAAATGTTCTTTACTTCTTTTATTATATTTCATTCATATTTGCTTGTTATTCATTGTATTACTTAGAGTAATCACTTGTACGAGATTTCTCCACTTCCGGATTGTTCCGAGAAGGAGTTATTGAGTAGTGGTGTGTGATTGGCATCGCTAGGGCTCGTTCGAGCCCAATCCGTAGAGTAGGAACCATTCGGTTCCGAATCATGTTATATCGCTTGCGTATTTGTCTTGTGATTGTAATTGTCGTGTTTATTCTTGTTATTATTATTTCCGCTGTGCTAACGATGATTGTAGAGACGCAAGCACGAACGATCATAATCCATTGACAAGTGACGACGCTATTCACCCCCCCCTCTAGCGGCCATCGAGGTCCTAACAATTTAGTGATAGGAAGTCCTGGTAGGTCAAGGTGACCAGATGACTAGGCAAATAAAGTCCCGGTAGATCAAGGTGACCGTGCTTGGCAAGTAAAGTCCCAGCAGATCAAGGTGACCGTGCTTGGTAAGTAAAGTCCTGGTAGGCCACGGTTGACCGGATGCTAGGCAAGGGAGGTTCCAATAGATCGAGGGTTATCAAATGTTGGCGGAGAAACGTCCTGTTAGGTTAAGGTCGATCGGATACCAAGTGAACGAGAGTTGACTTGAAATTAGACTGAGATCGAGGTATAGTCGACCGGTGTTACTATTCAAGCATCATTGAGTTTAGAACTCGATTGTGAATAGTATCAATTGACTGTTACAGTGTCAGTCGATTGTGAAAAGTGCAGTCGACTACTATAGTACCCAATCGATTGCTACAGTCTTTTCATCCTATGTGGACAGTAGCAGTCCACTGTTACAGTCCCAATCGATTGTGAACAATATCCCTAGTTGACTGCTATAGAAATAGTCAACTATAAATAGTATTTTCAGCCTATGAACAGAACAAAATATTTTCAATTTAATTGGTCAGTTTGATTGAAGCTCACCAATCGACTGGTGATTTATGAAAGTCGATTGGTGCACTGTAGTAGGTTAAAATCTGACGTGAATTTAGCTGTTGAAGAGTAACAGTCGATTGACTAGTAGACTGGCTATAAGACTAGTCGACTGGTAAGCAAAAATTAGCCCAATGAGAAGCCTATAAAAAGGGGTTTCAAGGTGATTTGAAGGGGTCAGTTCTTGGTGACTTTAAAGGGGAAGTGTTATTGCATTTCAGACCTTCAAAGCCATTCTGAAGCAACCAAACAACGATCAAGCAAAGATTTCATTGTGTAAGGTGTTTTGATTATTGTTCTTTATTTCACTTGTATATTTTTTATTTGGTTGCATTCTTTGTACAAGCTCAGGTTGTAAGATGTTTCCTTTGGATGCGCTAGGGGGTGAATAGCGATTCATCCATTTTGTCATTCGATCGTGTCATGCTCATCTACAATCGTTAGTGCACAATGAAATATACAAAATACACACAAATACAAAATAAAAAAAATGCAAGCACAACATAAAGGATTTTTATATGGTTCGGAATCCTATTTCCTACTCCACGGTGGTGCTCTAGTGATCTACCCTCACTAAAACTTCTCCTTCTCAGTATGACAATGGAGGTGGAGAAACCTCGTACAATATGAAGCTTACAACAAGCTATAAACAACCAAATACAAGAATATGAATGAAATATAAACACAAAAGGATAAAAATACTTTACAAGAAATGAGCTTTGCTTTCTTAATGATTTGGTTGCTTTGGATGTCTTTGAAGACCTAAAATAGAGTAACACTTCGCCTCAAAATCGCCTCAAACACCACTGTGAAATCCTCCACGGCAAGCTCCTTTTATAACCTACGTCTGGCTAGATTTCTACCTAGCAGTCGATTGCCAAAAACCTCAGTCGACTGCTTGCCTATTCGTTGTCTCACAACGAACTAATCCACATCGGCTTTCTCCCAACAAACACTTGGCCAATCGACTGCCATTACCATCAGTCGACTGCTAAGCCTTCAGCCAACAACTTAGTCAACTACGAGACCTTTTGTGCTCATGTCCACTAATGTCAGTTGATTGCCCATCCATGACAGTTGACTGCCCTTGGCCAATAAACTGGTCTAACCTACCAGTCAACTGCTAGAGCCAAATTCAGTAGTCGAGCCATAGTCAACTACTCACCAATCATCTGGGTCATAATCTTAGTCGACTGCCCGAGTCAACTAGGCCTCCTGAGTATCAAACACTCGACCAGTCGACTGATAAATCTCAAACATAAAGTTTACCCCAAGTATGATCCCCTTGTTGGGAGTATGGGGGATACAATCAAAGTCCCACATTGGTAAAACATGGAAAAGATCGTGTACTTATAAGATGAAAGATATCTCCATTGGTATGAGGCCTTTCGGGTAAAGCCCAAAAATAAAACCGTGAGGGCTTAGGCCCAAAGTGGACAATATCATACCATTGTGGAGATATATGAATCTTATAGGAACTAACAATTGGTATCAGATCCATGGTCCATGTCAAACCATGAACCTCGAACGAAGGAAGAGGAGCTCCCATGTCCGGGTCAAGAGAACCAGACACCAGGCAGGAAGTCTAGTTTAGTCGGGAGGACCGAACAACTGGAAGGAAGTCTAGTTGGCCAGAAGGGCTGGACAATTGGCAAGAAGTCCAACTGGGTTAGGAGGACTAAACCGTTGGCAGAAAGTCCTGGTGGATTGAGGATCGGACATCAAGCAGAGGAATTTCTTTAAGGACAGATAGACTTGAGGGGGGCTCAATGTGGTCCTTCTTTTGAGAGGTCCTTGTGAACCCAATGAGCTCAAATAGGTTTTGGGTTCCTAGGAGCGTGATTCCTTCACGTTAGATGAGTTTAGGGTGTGTCAATCCTAAATGGATGGATAGTTAACCTAACCATAGTGGAGTTGACACTTTAGGACATTTTTGAGGTGATGCGATACCTTGAAAATAAATTTAGATTTATATCCTAAAAAATTTTAGGATGTACCAATAAAAATTATGGAAGTTTGAAAAGTCAATAAAAAATTAGCACAATTAGGTTTTAGAGTCATAATGTGTCATTTTGTGTTTTAGGCACACTTGAGGGAATTTTGAGTTATCATGGAAAATTAATATAAATTCAAGTAAATAGAAATTAGACTTAAAACATAGGTATTTCTATACCTTGATATTATAAAAATATCATGTTTTATTTGTCATATGTCATGTCATGATATCATGCTTTATATAATTATTTAAATGTTATGATCATGCTTAGGGTAATATGTCATGTTTGTATTTATGCCATTTTTATGGCATGACATCATGATTATTGTCTATGCTTTAATTTATGCACGCTTTTATATCATGATCATCATTCATGCATTTAGGATAATTTAAAATGAAATTAAGAATAATGACATGATTTGAAGTCCCATGATAAGGGAATCAATAGAGTTGCATAAATAAATGTATGAGACCCTAGATTAGGGAAGAACAAAAACCTACGTCTCACAAAAATATTAAATTGATATGTGTGTGTATTGATACACTCTAGACACATGTGAGATGTTAGAAAAATGAGTTAAGTTCAAGATGCATAGATGTTGCATCTAGATGAACACAAACTCACAATATAATATGGAGGAATCATGAGAAAAGCTAATGTACAATTCATGTACATCTAGCCCATAGACCATGGTTCAAAATAAGATTTTTAAAATATTTTAAGATTATTTTAAAAAACCTTGGTGAAGTCTATCTTTTGATAGCAATCACCATTGAGAAAATTGACACAAAGTTAGACAAAAATATTAAAGTTTTCAATGTTTTGAACTTTGTATCAATTTTATAATTTAATGGGTATTTTAATTTCAAATTATTTTTCACCCATTTTATTTTATGTAAGTATTGTATGTATGAAATTTTAAGATTTTTAGAAATACGTATAATTACTTATGAATTTTTAAAATTTGACTGAAAACTATGATTTCTGGAAAATTTCAGTTGACTGCCATGGCTGAATTTGGTTGAACAAGATTTGTTTAGCCATGTATCAACTACCCTAGGTTATCCTAATATCTCTTAACCCTAGGATATGCTTTGGAAATCATTGAAAAGGTGATATAATCATTGAAAATGATTAGGAGACTTATTTAGAGTGGAGTATCGGATTTTAAGGGAGGTTAAAGTTTAAGTTTGAACTTTTACCCTTATTTTCAATGGTTTAAGTTTACTATAGGCTTGGAAACTCTCCAAGGACATTGGTGGTGCAATGGCCAAGAAGGAGTAAGCCTTTAGGGGGAGGTTATCCATCAAGGGATGATGGATGAGTATTCCACAAAGGGGGAGAAATGAAGGGTTTGAAACCCTCATTATGCTCACCAAAGGGGGAAAATTGGAGAAGTGAGGATTGTCTCTCATTTAGTGATATGAAATTTATCACTAGGAAGAGCGAAGACACCCAAGATGTTTTTGAACCAAGGGGGAGAATGTAGAATCTCTTTAGGAGATGAGACATTGAAAACATTAGTGGTCTTTTTTATGTATGTCAAAGGGGGAGAAGTGAGGTTTAAGTTAGGTAAACCTTTACTATTCTTTGGCATTGAAAGTGTTAAGTTGGTTATTATTAGCCTAATTTAAAGGTATTGTCAAACATAAAAAAGAGTGAGATTGTTGGTGCAACAAGCCCCGGGTCAATGTTGACCAAACTCGAGTGGGACTTGAGTAGTGTTTTATTGTTTGACAATGGATTTGACCATTGTTTAACTATATAGTTTGACCATATGACTAGTGTGTTGGAACTTCGGTGAGCGCTAGAGGGGAGGGGGGTGAATGGCGCGTTCTCGTTGCTTGATGAAATTCGTTCATTCTTGTCTATGATTGTTAGTATGCAGCGGAATATAGAAGTACAATATGAAAACAAATACAAATACACAAGAACAATCCACAAGATAAGATATAACGTGGTTCGAAACCTTAGGGTTCCTACTCCATGGATTGAGCTCAAACGAGCCCTAGCGATGCAAACACCACTAATAACTCCTCGACAACAAGTCGGAGGCGGAGAAACCTCGTACAAATAATTACACAAGTAATACACAAGATACAAGTGATTACAAATATAAAAGGAAATATAAGTAAAGGAAAATACTTTACAAGAATACTTTGAATGCTTGATCTTTGGTTGCTTGTGAAGTGCCTTGAAGGTCTGGATTGCAGCAGTAATTCCCTTCAAATCGCCTCAAGAACCATGACCAAAAACCTCCCCTTCGAGCTCCCTTTAAAGTTGCAACTCGGGTTGATTTCCGCCTAGTAGTTGACTGCTCCTGTAGTCATTGTCTCACAACAACTTAATCCACGTTGGCATTCCAACCAATTACTTAATCGATGATCGCCATTTCGATGAGTCAACCGCCAAGCCCGTAGTCGATCGCTTCGCGTTAGCCGCTCGCTCACGACCAAACCTAATGTTAGCTGATCGCCTCCATGGCAATCGATTGCTTATGGTCAGTTGACTGTCGAATGCTGGTAGTTGACTGCTAAGGCTATTTGCCACAGTCGAACGCCAGTCGACTCACGACAGTCGACTGATCATAATCTCAGTCGACTGCTCTGTGTCGACTCGACTACCAAGTGTCAAACACTTGACCAGTCGACTGGTCCATTACCTCAGTCGACTGCTACACCTCAACCATGAGGTTTACCCTAAGTATGATGCCCTCATACTTGCTAGACCACCCTTAGCCTAGACCTAAGCCTTCTAGCCACCTCCATCAGCCTCACACCTATTGGATCCCTCGAAGTCATCCATGACTTGTTCATCCATATGCTAGTCTTCAGGTTTTTCCATCGGCTATTGTTATGCTAAGTTGGTCTACACCGCTAAGGCACATTGGACTTACACTACCAAGACACACGCTTGAATTTTATGCCGCTAACCATTAGGCTTATGCTGTCAAGACTCCACCCTTGGACTTTACGCCACTAATATCAACCCTTGGACTTTCCATGCCAACTCAATGTTGGACGGGTAGTGCCTATTAATCAGCCTCCTATAAGGGGTTCCATTAATATGATTTTCAATGGTTCCACTAATGGAGATTCTAATAGAGCACAGAAAAGACATAGCAGAGAAGAATGTGTAGTTGTTACCACTCTTTCTAGAACAAGAGGACCCATGTTAGGATTTGACTCTAATGACTTAGAGGGAATAATGACCCCTCATACTGATGCCTTAGTCATCCGAGCTCTTATTTCCAATTTTGATGTGAGAAGAGTTTTTGTAGACTCGGGAAGTTCAGTGGATATTCTGTATTGTTCAGCTTTAGAGCAAATGGGAGTTAATATCATTGATTTACAATCGGTCGGCACTTCCTTATTTGGGTTTTTTGGTCATGAAGTGCAACCAATGGGCCAATTCAAATTATCTTTATCTTTAGGAGAGGAGCTAAGGAGAAGAATGATACTTATTAATTTTACAGTAGTTGATATGCCTTCCTCTTATAATGCTATTCTGGGAAGACCTGTTCTGAGCAGTTTGTAGGTTGTAGCTTCTCCTTATCATTAGAAAATTGGGCATTTGGTAGAGAGAAAATTTTCCATTTTCTGAGAAAACAAGAAAATGCATTTGGTTGGTATTTTCCATCTCCGTTTTCTAGAAAATAAAGGAACATTTTCTGGAAAACTGGAAAACTCTAGAAAATCATTTTTTGTTTTCGTTTTCGTTTTCCAAAAAATAAAAAAATATTTTCTGGAAAATTAGAAAACACTAAAAAATCATTTTCTGTTTTATAGAAAAGGAAAACAGAAAACAGAAAATGAAAATTTTTCTCCCTACCAAACGCTAAGTTTCTTGTTGGAAACAAAGTAGGAGAAGTTAGGAGTGATCAACAGCTTTCTTGGAGATATTATGTAGATGCTATCCGAACAGGGCAGAAGGGAAAGTTTGTTAATATGTCTTTTTAAAAGTCTAAGTATGGAAATATAATGTGTATCATTCAAAAAGGGGTTGTTGAAGAAATAGGAGGGTCTGATAAAGAATCGATCGTATTAGATAATAAGTGTACTGAGCATGTTACATTTATAGCTCGGGACCTTCCTTTACAGCTTAAAGCTGATTTAATATAGTGTCTTATTAAAAATGTTGATATTTTTGCGTGGTCACCACAGGACTTATTAGGAATTGATCTTATTGTTATGGAATATAAACCGTATATTTTACCTACTATAGCTCCTGTAAAGCAGAAATGTCGACACTTTGGGGCTGGAAAGGATGCTATTATTAAAAAGAAAGTATATAAGTTGTTGAAAGCTGGGCATATCAGAGAAGTATAGTACTCGACTTGGTTATCTAATGTGGTGCTAATACTTCAGCCATCGGGAAAATGAAAATGTGTGTTGACTTCAAGGATCTCAACAAAGCTTGTCTAAAAGATTGTTATCCTATATCTCGCATTGATCAGTTAGTAGATTCCACTGCAGGACATCAATTTATCTCAATGATGGATGCTTATCAGGGGTACCATTAGATTCCACTAGCTTTGGAAGATCAGAATAAAGTTAGTTTCATTACTGCAGAATGGACTTTCTGTTATGTGGTTAT
This sequence comes from Wurfbainia villosa, assembly GCA_025175895.1. Lineage (NCBI taxonomy): Eukaryota > Viridiplantae > Streptophyta > Magnoliopsida > Zingiberales > Zingiberaceae > Wurfbainia > Wurfbainia villosa. The sequence continues at coordinate 8,592,000 of CM045999.1, read as the reverse complement.
GCCTTTTGGGTTAAAAATTGCTGGGGCTACTTATCAAAAATTAATGGATAAAATTTTTTAGAGGCAGTTGGGAATAAATGTGGATGATATCTTGGCCAAAACTTTATGTCCCAAGCAGTTAATATCAGACTTAGAAGAAACTTTTAGCACTTTGTGCAAGTATAAAATGAAACTGAATCCAGAGAAGTGTATATTTGGGGTTACTCAAGGTCGTTTCCTAGGATATGTTGTTACTGAGCAAGGTATAAAAGCTAATCCTATTAAGATCGTTGCTATCCAACAGATGTAGCCTTCGAGAAATTTAAAGGAAGTACATAGGTTATTGGGCAGAATCACTGCTTTATCTCGGTTTATATCCCGATCAATAGATAGAAGTTTTCCCTTCTTTAAGATATTAAAGAGGGCCACTCGGTTTTAGTGGGATGAACATTGTGACAGGGCTTTTCAATCTCTAAAGTAATACTTAGTTGAGTCCCCTTTTTTAGCTAAGCCTTGGCCTAAAGAAATGTTATGGATATATTTAGCTCTTTCTGAAGTTGCTGTAAGTTCAGTATTGGTCCAGGAAGATAAGGGTCAGCAACATCCAATTTATTATATCAGCTATCTGTTGAAGGGACCTGAAATTCGTTATACTAATTTAGAGAAGTTAACTTGGGGATTGGTTCTAACTGCTCGGAGGCTACACCCCTATTTTCTATCGCATCCTTTGGTGGTACTCACTGATACTCCTTTGGGCAGAATACTTACTCATCTAGAAGCTATGGGAAAGCTTATTAAATGGGCTATTGAGCTTAGCGAATATGATATTAGTTATCAGCCTCATACCTCTGTCAAAGCTCAGGCATTAGCTAATTTTTTAGTGGAGACTATACATAAGGAGTCTGAACAATGGATGATATATGCAGATGGGTCTTCCAAAAAGGTCGGATGTGGAGTAGGGGTAATTCTGATTTCACCATAGGGAGAAGAGGTTAATTTGACAGTTAAATTGCATTTTAGAGCCTCTATTAATGAAGATGAATATCAAGCCCCATTTATTTCTTTACAAGTTGCAAAAAACATAGGAGCTGAGCGGGTAATAGTGCATATGGATTCTCAATTAGTGGTGTAGCAGACTGGGGGAAGTTTTGAGGTTAAAGATGGTAAATGTAGAGGTTATTGTGAGTTGGCGGAAAAGACTAAGGGAGATTTCTCGGAGGTATTGATAAAAAAGATCACTAGAACGGAAAATCAGAAAGCTAATGAATTAGTTCAGTTGGCTAGCTCTTTGGGAATTTGGAGTACTCGGGAGGTGGTTGTGCAAATTGAATTACTGTTTCAAGGGGAAAGAGTGGGAGAATTAGTAAAGGATGATTGGAGAAAGGAGTTAATCTCATTCTTTCAAGATAAGAAGATGCCAAGTGATCCTATTAGGGCTTGACAATTTAAACAGCGGGTAGTTCATTTCTGTATGATAAAGGGAATTCTATATAAAAGTGTTGGGTTTCCGGCACCGTGGCGTGTGTGTGTTTGATCACGTTTCGTAAACATGAGCACAGCGGAAGTAATAAAAATAATAAATCTACATTTATTACAACACACACATCACACACATGCATAGTACAACATGTGTAGACATAACCGTAAATTTAAATTTGCAATAAAAGGAAATTTAACTACGTTATACCTTTCGTATCACGTATAGCGGGAACGACATCAACCGGAACGATCCTCGCTAGAATCGTCTCTATCCGTATCCACGCCGAGTATCCTCGAGATTACTTCGCTAAGCCACGAGCTTCGTCTTCGTACGGGTTACTAGCCTCGTGTTGAAGACGACGTGATCGAGAGATGATCACGATCCGAATCCAAATTCGGATCCTAAGACGAGTCCTCAAAACTCGCTTCTCCGGAGAGGTATTCGTCAACCGATTGACGAATCCTTCATCTTCCACCTCAGAGGATTACCGGAGATCGAATCCCCGGTAAGTTAGCCACTGTCGGAGCTCTAACCGTCGTCCAAACGACGCTCCGACGAGAGGAGAACAAGCTGTCCAGAAAACTGGACAGCTTTGGTGGAGGAGATAGGCGCCGGCCAACCAAGGGAAGATAGAGCTCACCTTGATGCCAAACCTAAAGAAGATCACCGGAGCATTAGCCGGCAGCAGCTCGACGCCGACGAGGGGAAGGAAGCTTCCTTCTGGACGCCAGTTGGAGGAGCAATGGGCGGCGGCAAGATGTTGGCGCCGAGAACTCCAATGAGGAGGTGGGCGGCAACTTCAACCTAGGGTTTTTGGATTAGGGCTTAATTATCCCTTAAGCCCTCTTTTATAGAGAACTAATTCTCTTAATGGTTATTGGATCATAACCATTAGGCCCGTTAACCCGCTCCATTAAGATAAGTTAAAATAAACCAAACCATGATGGTTTATTTTAAGTTAAAACGAACCGAACCAACTTTTGGTTCATTCGTTTAAAATAAACCAAACCCTTTGGTTTATTCTCCTCCATTGGATTAGAACCAAACCATTTTGGTTCATCCATTATGTCTTCATAAGACACGACCCATCCACGCTTCCATTGCGACTGAAATGATTTCATGCTCGCTTTATGTTTGGTCCAACCAAACCTAGTTTCTCTCGGTCTGAGAATCCCATTCTCAAGCTCGTTTTAAATCCTTTGGATTACGCTCGTTGTGCGTGTGACCAAATAGGTTCTCGGTTTATGTTGGCCATATATAATTAACCATTAATTATAGAACGATCATGAGTGGCACCTAGTAGTACATCATGATCCCCAATTAACCGAAAAGATCAACGGTTGATCCAGAACTATTTCTGAAACCCTTCAGCAGCTCGAATGATTCATGCCCCATTCCCTTCACTCATCTTATACCCACTTGGTTCAGGACATGGTCTATTGTGTCAGTCCCCACTAGGCTGACTACGTCACACCTAGCCCAAGTATCATTTTCTCGTCCTACGGATTCTAGTTACTGCACATGTATCGAAGAGTACCTTACTCTAAACATGTAATGCTTTGGCCAAAGACTTTAGTAACAATCCGATGAGAGGCCATGGGTATACATCTCCTCGCAAGGAGTGGTGAATCCTTTATAGGCTATTCAAACACCTTCGATCACTTCGACTTATACCCAATCATCCCGGGTCCACATCTCCTAAGAGATGTTTGCTTAAGATGTCAAAGCATAAGTCTCCATGATCAAGATGACTTGAATACCACAAGTCAAAGGAACATCACACTTAAGCTACAGTAAGAACTTCATTGACATATCTATATATGCAGAGAACCATATGAAGTCTTACAGCTGGTCACTCCAATGAACTAGTTACCATAACTAGCATCCATGATCAACTCCGGACATCACAATGTCTCCAGCCAGTGAGAATCAGCTGCTTGGATACACCAAGAAGTATACCTCGTGCTAGTCTCGACAGAATTGATGGTGTCCAATTCCATCAATTCATCGACTAGGGATAATTCCGATACATCACAATTACACATGTAAAGATACTCACTACTTGTGATCCAATCACAAATTCTCTCATGCTGTGAATCGTATCGTGGACATTCAGTAGATGTGTTTAAGATCCAATCAAATACATGAAAACATGTATACTCAAATAGTGAATCTTCATTTATCATATAAATGGTTCATACATAAGGCGATTGCCTTAGGACATCTCTCATATATTACTAACAAAAAGAACTTGTGTCGGACCTTTATTGCGTTGCCTTGGAAAAACAGAGGCAAACTATGTTTTGAACGAGGTGCATGAGGGAGCCTTTGGAAGTCATATAGGGGGTCGGGCATTGGCTCGGAAGGTTTTGTTAGTTGGATATTTTTGGCTTACCTTAATGAAAGATTCTATACAGTTGGTTCAACAATGGGAAAGTTGTCAAAGGCATCATAATTGGCAGTATCAGCCAACCAATTATATGAAAGCAGTGGTATCGGCTTGTCCTTTTGATCAGTGGGGTATGGATATAGTTGGGCCATTTCTGATCAGGACAAGACAAAAGAAGTTCTTGCTAGTAGCTATTGATTATTTTTCAAAGTGGGTAGAAGCTGTGCCTTTGACTCGTATTATTGAGCAGATGGTTTTAAATTTTTTATCGAAAAACATTGTGTGTCATTTTGGTATTTCGAGGAGGCTGATATCTGATAATGGTCGACAGTTTCAGGGTAAGAAGTTAGCGAAATGATGTCAAGATTTTAAGATTGAACAAGTATTTACATCGGTATCTTACCCTCAGAGTAATGGGAAGAAAGAGGTAACCAATAGAGAATTAGTACATGGACTGAAGACTAAGCTGGAATATGTGGGAGGTAGCTGGGTAGAAGAGTTACCTAGTGTACTCTGGTCTTTCCAAACTACTCCTAAGAGGGCTATGGGAGCAACTCCCTTTAGTATGGTATATGGCTCAAAAGTAGTGCTGCCTGTGGAAGTGGGAGTAGAGTCTGCCCGAGTAATGACTTATTCCCTGAATGATAACACTGTGGCTTGGCATATGAAATTAGACTTAATTCAAGAAAGAAGGGAGGTTGCTTTATATAATGCTGAAAGGTATAGATCACAAGTAATTAAATCTTATAATAAGAAGGTAGTGCCTCATTCTTTTCAGGTGGGAGACTTGGTGCTAAGGAAAGTGTTGTCGTAGGGGTCTAAGGGTAAGTTGGGACCCAAATGGGAAGGACCCTTCCAATCTGGAGAGCTGAGCAGGAATAGGAGCTTATTACTTAAAGGATCCCCAGGGAAGGATTTTAACAAGACCCTAGAATGTGTATCACTTACGTCCTTATTTTAGTGGATGAAATATGGTAAAATCTATGTTGTTGTTCTTTTAAGGGTAGTACAGTGTAAAAGAGTCATGTATTTTATTACAAATGTTATGATAAATACAAGTTACATTTTCTTAGTATTAGAAGAAAAAGGAAAAGATAGTAAATCAGGGGGAATGCAGTCAATTGTATTGCCAACGTCTATAAAACTGGTAGACTGCCCAGGAGGTGGATAACACACTACTTTGAATTGATTAATACAGTCTTGGAAGCCCCATTGGAGGAAAGCAAAACCCCTGTCCAAGAACATGTCATTTATAGCAGTTGAGGTCCAAGAGTTTTCATAAGTACTGATTTCGGTTTGAAGAGGTCAGGATTTTGAGATGTCTTGGGTGTTTTGTAAATAAGAAGTCTGGAAGTGAAGGGCTGATAGTTCTGCTCAGTCAACTTGTGATTTTATATGAGAAGCTTGTAGTTCTCGTTCAAGTCTTTGATAGGCTTGTTGTAATGCCAACTCTCTGGTTTGACATTCTTGTAATTCTCTTTTTAGGTTATTAGTGTACTGTGCCCATTGATTGTTTAAGTGAGTTATGCTTGTGATGCCCTGCAGAGATAGATGTCAGTATTGGAAAAAATAATAAGTAAAAGAAAGTGTATGCTGACCTCGTTAATACTGGATGTTAAGGAGTCTGGCAGATCGGGTGTTGAGAAAGAAGAATGAGGGGTTGGTGGAGTTTGATGAGTGGGTAAGGGTTGAATGGAAAGTGTTGGTTGTTGGGGATGGAGTTGAATAGGATTTGTGCAGAAAGGAGGTGGAATATGTTCAGTGGCTTACAATAGTAATGATTCTGAAAAAGAAACAAGTAAAAACTTACATAAGTTACAACATTATGCAGAGATACGGGCAGAAGAAATTGTTACCGAGCGTGCTAGTCAACTGGAGAGGATAGCTGGTTCTGATTAGCGATAGTGCTGATCTGGTCAGTAACTCGTTCAGGTTGAATTGTTCTTCTTATAACGATAGAATCATCATTTGATACTCTTCATTGTCTTAATAGGAACCTAAGGAGAGCCGGGGAGGAAGATTAGTTAACCATGTAGAGGAAAAGGAAAAGGGAGAGGGAGAGTGCACGAAGAAGTAATGTTCCTTCATCCTTTGTGTGAAGGGATACCAGTAAGGAGATGAAAATCAAACTGAGCTTGGAAGAAGAAGATGCTTATTTCTGAGGATTTTATTTGGAAAAAGCAGTGGAAAAGAAAGGCTAAAGGGGTAATTGATAGAAAAGAAGTGATAAGATAAAATCCTAGCATTAAACAGAATGAGTGGGGCTGAGTTGGCTGAGGGGGATGGAAAAATATTTAGAAACTTCTAAAAGGAAGGGATGAATGGGAGAAAATAGACCAGCCTCTACTTGATCGGAGAAAAAAGCTTTGGTATGGCTGGGAGGTAGGTGAGGGTGCTCGGTGGAGTTAGCTGCGATAATGTGGTAATCGGAGGGAAGTTGTAAGCGGGAGGCAAGGGATCAACATTGTTCTCTTAACATTTTAGAGCGTTTAGAAGCAAACCATGGACGGGGAATTTGTTGGGTTTCCGGCACCGCGGCGTGTGTGTGTTCGATCATGTTTCGTAAACATGAGCACAGCGGAAGCAATAAAATTAATAAATCTATATTTATTACAACACACACATCACACGCATGCATAGTACAACAAGTGTAGACATAACCGTAAATTTAAATTTGCAATAAAAGGAAATTTAACTACGTTATACCTTTCGTATTACGTGTAGCGGGAACGACATCAACCGGAACGATCCTCGCTAGAATCGTCTCTATCCATATCCACGCCGAGTATCCTTAGGATGACTTTGCTAAGCCACGAACTTCGTCTTCGTACGGGTTACTAGCCTCGTGTTGAAGACGAAGTGATCGAGAGATGATCACGATTCGAATCCAAATTCGGATCCAAAACGAGTCCTCAAAAATCGCTTCTACGGAGAAGTATTCGTCAACCGATTGACGAATCCTTCATCCTCCACCTTAGAGGATTACCGGAGATCGAATCCCCGGTAAGTTAGCCGCTGTCGGAGCTCTAACCGTCGTCCAAACGACGCTCCGACGAGAGGAGAACAAGCTGTCCAGAAAACTGGACAGCTTTGGTGGAGGAGATAGGCGCCGGCCAACCAAGGGAAGATAAAGCTCACCTTGATGCCAAACCTAAAGGAGATCACCGGAGGGTCGCCAGAGGATCACCGGCTGAAGCTTGGACGCCGGCAAGGAGCTGGACGGCAGCACAAGGGGCTGGGCGGCAATGGAGTTGGCGTCGAATTCTCCAAGGAGAGGAGGTGGGCGGCAACTAGGTTTAGGGCTTTTGGATTAGGGCTTAATTATCCCTTAAGCCCTCTTTTATAGAGAACTAATTCTCTTAACGGTTATTGGATCATAACCATTAGGCCCGCTAACCCGCTCCATTAAGATAAGTTAAAATAAACCAAACCATGATGGTTTATTTTAAGTTAAAATGAACCGAACCAACTTTTGGTTCATTCGTTTAAAATAAACCAAACCCTTTGGTTTATTCTCCTCCATTGGATTAGAATCAAACCATTTTGGTTCATCCATTATGTCTTCACAAGACACGACCCATCCACACTTCCATTGCGACTGAAACAATTTCATGCTCGCTTCATGTTTGGTCCAACCAAACCTAGTTTCTCTCGGTCTGAGAATCCCATTCTCAAGCTCGTTTTAAATCCTTTGGATTACCCTCGTTGTGCGTGTGACCAAATAGGTTCTCGGTTTATGTTGGCCGTCTATAATTAACCATTAATTATAGAACGATCATGAGTGGCACCTAGTAGTACATCATGATCCCCAATTAACCGAAAAGATCAACGGTTGATCCAGAACTATTTCTGAAACCCTTCAGCAGCTCGAATGAATCGTGCCCCATTCCCTTCACTCATCTTATACCCACTTGGTTCAGGACATGGTCTATAGTGTCAGTCCCCACTAGGCTGACTACGTCACACCTAGCCCAAGTATCATTTCCTCGTCCTACGGATTCTAGTTACTGCACATGTATCGAAGAGTACCTTACTCTTAACATGTAATGCTTTGGCCAAAGACTTTAGTAACAATCCGACGAGAGGCCATGGGTATACATCTCCTCGCAAGGAGTGGTGAATCCTTTATAGGCTATTCAAACACCTTCGATCACTTCGACTTATACCCAATCATCCCGGGTCCACATCTCCTTGGAGATGTTTGCTTAAGATGTCAAAGCATAAGTCTCCATGATCAAGATGACTTGAATACCGCAAGTCAAAGGAACATCGCACTTAAGCTACAGTAAGAACTTCATTGACATATCTATATATGCAGGGAACCATATGAAGTCTTACTGCTGGTCACTCCAATGAACTAGTTACCATAACTAGCATCCACGATCAACTCCGGACATCACAATGTCTCCAGCCAGTGAGAATCAGCTGCTTGGATACACCAAGGAGTATACCTCGTGCTAGTCTCGACAGAATTGATGGTGTCCAAATCCATCAATTCATCGACTAGGGATAATTTCGATACATCACAATTACACATGTAGAGATACTCACTAGTTGTGATCCAATCACAAATTCTCTCATGCTGTGAATCGTATCGTGGACATTCATAAAATGAGTTTAAGATCCAATCAAATACATAAAACATGTATACTCAAATAGTGAATCTTCATTTATCATATAAATGGTTCATACATAAGGCGATTGCCTTAGGACATCTCTCATATATTACTAACAGAATTGAGGTAAGGGGCTGCATTTTCTTGAAGATAGGGGATGGGGGTCTATCTTGAAGATTTTCTTTTCAGCTTGAAGGGGAAGGGATTGCTTCTGTATTTATAGGGGATAAAAGGGTTGAATTGGAGGAAAATAGCAACTTTTCCTGCTTGGTTTGGTGAAGTGGTATTGTAGAACTGCTTGACATAAGTTTTTTAGGGTAAAAATGGTGGGTAGGTAAAGAATTCAATTTTTAATAAGGTAAGATTGGGGTATAACAGTTTCTGTTAGAAGATGATTGGGGGGGGGGGTTATTTTAGAACTACAATTGAGGTGTTGGTTTTTGTAAAGAATATATGCAGATGTTTTGTGGTGGTGTCAATCAGAATATTTTTTGATAAGTGGTTTCTCTTTAATTTCAGAGGAATGGTGATGAGTAAAGGAAGTATGGGGTTGCTTCCAGGATTCTGATTTGTTATGCTTAAAGCGTGCAGTTGGCTAAACTGATAATGTGGAGTTACCTGTTATAGTATATTTGTGGTTATCATAGGTTTTCTATTTGGTATATCTATACAAATAAGGTGAAAACAAATGGTATAATTCATATGGTTGCTACCCCAAGAGGATATTCTTATATTGTTATTACTTATTAGTTCTTTTATAACACCTGATGTGCATATGCAGAAAATGCTTCTCTTTATATATTAGTTGACAATACAAATAGTATTAGGAGAACATTTTCGTTAACAAAAAGGATTAATGGATTTGTGTAGGATAGTATAAAATGATAAACACAATTTAAAGGATTTTGTGTTCATTGCAAGAATGTTCAAATACAGATAAATGGTACATAGATTAAGCATTCATTATACAGTTGTTTAAAAATTACAAGTATCAGGCTTAAGATTTACTGCTTTGAATCAGTATCAGAGTCAGTGTTAAAGGCCTTCGGAGGAAACTTTTTGTAGACTTCTTCAATATTGAGCTCGTGGATGGGTGATGTCCGATTTCCGCAAGTGCACGGTTGTCGTTAAGTAATAAAAATATCGATCCCACAGAGATTAGGTCAATTACCGAATGATTGTGATACCAAGTTATCTAGTCAAATCAAAAATTAGAATTAAGTAAAGAAACTAAGCAGTCAAGAACAACGAATGAGAAGAATGAGCTATAAGTCAATAATTGAGGGAGAATCTCAGGATATGGGTTTCACCGCATCGACGATTTATAAGGTGATTGTGTTCTCTCCTACTCCTTAGGGTTGTTTCGATGGAACTTGTCCTAAGGTAAATCAACGACCCCTTTCGAGGTCTACGTCAATTGTACCTATCAAACTCAATTTCCCTGTCACGGTATTCGAGCGTAGGTGATCATAATCAGCTAAGGGGACCTGTCACGAGACCCCCGCAAACCTCCCTAGTCTTATTACCGTTACTTAGTAAAAATTGGATTTGATAGATCCATTAAGTCCATAAGAGTTCCTCTAGAGACTAAATTTCCTTTTCACGATAGGTTTGCACACGAGACCATAATCAGCTAAGGAATCATCAATGATTCTCGCAAGCCCTTATAGATACGCTATCGATACTTGGTAGGAGTTAATCCCTAGTTTGGATCTAGGTTTCAGGAACTTGGGTTCACTGTTAGGTACTTCCCCAAGGTTCCTTAGATTTATCAATAAGAATCTAAAACCAACTCAAAACAAATGATAATTCAAGTAAAAGAGATTTAATCAACCATCATAAATTGTCAAGGGCTACTCCCCCATCCTAAGATTACAAGACACTACTCCATAGCTATATATGAATTGCCAGAGAAAGAAATTACAATCCTTAACGCCATCGTTCGTTGTGTTTCCTCCGCCGTTGGCTTCGTCGTCCTCCTTCAAATTCCACCGCCTCCCCCTTAGGGTTAGAATATATCCTCTTTTATAGCCTTGGCTTGGTCTTCAATTAAGGCAAAAATCCTTCAATTAAGGTAGAAATCCCAGGTTTAGCCATGTTGTATGCAAAAAAGGAAAGAAGACTGCGTCAGGAAATAGGGCGACACACCCATACCAATAGAGGGCACAGGCGTGTCGGGCTTGAAGCGTGGCGTGTCGGCTAACACATCGGGGTGTGTTGAGGTCTGGAGGCTCGACACGAACGTGTCTCTGATGGCACGTCTGTGTTATTCTGATACACCTCGATAATTGCCGATTCTTCACCCTGTTAACATGAAAAATACCCCAAAACAATTTCTTTGTTCAAAATATGTTAAACTTGACTAAAACATAACAAAATTCATGACTAAAACATAAAATGGGATGAAATGCATGCATATTGAATACCCAAAATGTAACATGAATTACACACATCAAAATCCCCTAGACCTAAACTTTTGCTTGTCCTCAAGCAAAGAAAAGGGAAAAACACAAAAGACAACTTATGTGTGGAGTTGCAATAACCCATCTAGAGGTATAAAATCTGATCTTAATCTTATCAAATCATTCCTAATGGCATAACTTGAAAGATCCCTATATAGTGCACATGAAAAGTCGATCCAAAGGCATTGGACACCAATCTGAATTTGACATCCCCTCTATCGTGTTCCTCTTATTTCCGGCATAGAGGCACTTACCTGCCTTAATGCATGGATCATCCTCACCTATCGACAAAAAGTCTCAAAGGAGCACTTATCAAGAAGAAAGAAGGGAAGAAATTTATAGTAAGCATTTCCCCAATAACTAGTTAGCCTCAAAGGGTCACCTTTTAGGTGTTTCCCCAGTAACTACTTGGTCTCAAAGGGGTGCTTCAAAACAATTCCAGTCCTCCTTCTTTTTTTTTCTCTTTTCTCCTTTTTTTTTTCAAGTCGAAGACTTCTAGGAAAAGTGTTTCTCCAGTAACCAAATTGCACACAAAAGCCCCCAATGGAAAATCAAGTACTAGTCCGACATGGGGGGTTTAAACCCTTTTCAGATACCTCAAACCTATAGGTCGTGTGAAAAGTGAAATAGGGTTCTTATCAAATAAGCACAAAGGAATATCATGATCCGACCAAGGTTCAGTTTATACTACGCTAGATGATATAAGAATGCAATGTTATGATATATGAACAGCTTACCCAATGAAACATACTTTCCTAGACCTAAATTATGCAATAACCAAATTAGAAATCTAAGAAGAGACAGCATAAATGAAAGGCATCGAAACTCACAAAATAGCTCAGGGGAATTAATGGTCACCGTCCTTGCTACTAGCATCCTTCTCTTCCCACCTACGTCGCTGCTCCTGGTAAAACTCCCGGGACTCTTGCTGAAATCTAGCATCATCCTCCCTCCTGACAGCCTCAGCGGTGAAGAACTCATCAGCCCTCCTGTGAAAATTTGCTGTCCTATCCAAATACTGAGTCACCATACGATGGTGCTCCTCTGTAGCTTGGGCAAACCGATCCCACACACCCATATGCGAGGTATGCTCGACTCTGAAAGCCTCGAATGACGATCAGAATCCTGAAAAATCAAATGAAGAGTGTCCTATAAAAAAATTGTCAATAGAAAATTGAGGGGGCTCAGGAGTCGAATGGGATAGCTCAGGGGCTATGTGTGATGGCTCCCTAGGTGAGGGTGATGGAGCATGGGCAATAGGGGTAGGCAAGGGACCGTGGACATCTCTGAAAAGCCAAGGGGCTTCATTACGTACGGTGATCCGCTCGGGGTTTGGAAGAGGGATTTTAATTCCATTTTTCAACACCAAACGATATCCCTCTTCAAATGCCTCAATCATCTTCATATTGATACAAGCATCCAAATCCAATCTAGGGCTAGCAGGACAATGTTCAAGGTTATCTAGGTCACACCCCAAAGCAATGACAATTCTAGTGATAAGACCACCTACGATTATAACCCCAGATGGGCTATTACTAACTTTAACTAGGTGTCTCACCATATGGGCTCCAAAATCAATGTTAACTTCATTTAGCATAGCCCATAAAAATTGTAGCTCGCTCTGCCTAGCTACCCCTGCACTATCATATCTCCCAGAAATTGTATTAGCCATAAATCTAAGGAGATAACGAAAAGTAGGATTCGGGATATTGAATGATTTAGACCTAGATGCATCATAAGGGCGAGGGTCATCAGAAATTAATCTCCAAAACTGATGATCAATAAAATGTCTATGAATTTGTCTCTCCCCTCCGCAAGGGAAATCAAATATCGCATTAAAATTACTTAAGGAAAGAGTAAACTCATGATTCATTAATCTAAATTGGATTTTTCCTTCTTCACAATTCTTTCCTTGAAGTATTTCAGCGGATAAAGAGCTAAGGAATTCAAGAGTAATACTAGGATAAGTAAGATGATGATATGTGATAAAGTCAGTCCAACCTATCCTATTAGTCAACCAAATTATATCATCTCTAATTCCTAGGGTTGTCAACATGTAGAAATCAATGGTTTGTGTAGAAACTATTTTTCTTTTCTCAAGCTTACTGAACCTAGATTTCATAACATCATCTCTAAAGACAATTTCACACGGATGACAAGAGGGCGGAGGATCATTACCCAAATCTTGAGCTTTCCTCTTTCCCTTGTCCCGAGTCGTCAGTTGAGAAGAAACTCCTCCCCTAGTCTTCACTCGCTTACTCATGGCATTAGGGAGGGAGAGAGTCGGTCGAGCTTCCGGGTTGGTTGAGAGAGAGAGACGGCGGCTACTCTAAGCTTGTGGAAAGTTAGGGCATGTTCGGGGCGATTTTAAAGGGCAAGCGGTGACATAGGCATGCCACCCGTCCCTTCTTGCACGACACAAGTGTGCCAAGCAGCACACCTTCCTTCTTTTTGTGCGACCCAGGCGTGCCAAAGGGCACGCCTCCTTCTTTGTGCGCGACACGGGTGTGTCGAAGGGCATACCCGACTCGTGTTGTATTCGGGTTTGCTTGACATGCCCATGCCAATTGGCATAGGTGGGTCATGTAAATTCAGCACACAGTGGTACGACAATAACACGGCCGCGTTAAACAGCACGGTCTCACCGTGCCAACCTTTCGAGGTCGTGTCGACGAGCGACACGGACATGTTGTGTCTTGTAATATGAAAACCTGAAAAATGCAAAACTCAAAGTTAAAATAAAAATGAAAAAAATAAAATAAAATGAATAAAAACAAAAATAGCTTGGGTTGCCTCCCAAGAAGCGCTTGTTTAAAGTCATTAGCTTGACCCCTCAATTACTCCCTAGTTGGATGGATGTGGCTCAAGGAGTGTACTCTGCTCCTCCTCCTCAATCAGCTTCTCAGGTTTGTTTGAGAAGTATTTCTTAAGTCTTTGTCCATTCACTTTGAAAATTCTGGTAGACTCACTTGATATATCAATAGCTCCATGAGGATAAACCTTTTTAACCTGGTATGGTCCCGACCATCTGGATTTCAACTTTCCAGGAAAAAGTTTCAATCTCGAGTTGAAGAGTAGTACCAAGTCTCCTTAATGGAATTCTCTACGCATGATATTCCGGTCATGCCATCTCTTTGTTTTCTCCTTGTAAGATTTTGCATGTTCATAAGCATCAAAGCGTAGTTATTCAAGTTCATTTAGCTGTAATTTTCTTTTCTCTTCGGCTTTCTTTAGGTCAAAATTAAGCCATTTAATTGCCCAATATGCCCTGTGCTCTATTTCAACTGGAAGATGACATGGTTTTCCATAAACTAATCGAAATGGAGTCATTCCAATGGGTGTCTTGTAAGCAGTTCGATAGGCCCACAGAGCATCGTCAAGCTTCAAAGACCAGTCCTTCCTTGACCTTGATACTGTTTTCTCCAAGATAGCCTTTATTTCTCTGTTCGAAACTTCGACTTGCCCACTTGTTTGTGGATGATATGGTGAGGCTACTTTATGGGTTACTCCATACTTCTTGAGAAGGATTTCAAATTATCTTTCGATAAAATGTGAGCCTCCATCGCTTATTACTGCTCTCGGTACTCCAAATCTTGGAAATATTATACTCTTGAAAAGTTTTATAACCGTTTTTGCATCACAGGAGGGAGATGGGAGAGCCTCAACCCACTTAGACACATAGTCCACCACCACCAATATGTAGGCATTGTTATAGGAAGAAGGGAAAGGTCCCATATAGTCAATTCCCCAGACGTCAAATAATTCGACTTCCAATATCGAATTTTGGGGCATCTCATGTCTTCTTGATACGTTCCCGGTCCTTTGACAGCAGTCACAAGTCATCACATAATTCCGAGAGTCTCTAAAAATATGAGGCCAGTAGAATCCTGCTTGTAAGACCCTTGTCGTAGTCTTGTCCGTGCTAGTATGACCTCCATAAGTAGAAGAATGACAATGATACAATATGTCCTCAATCTCTTCTTCGGATACACATCTTCGATAAATAGCATCTGCTCCTTGCTTGAACAAGAATGGCTCATCCCACACATATTGCTTTACATCCGTAAAAAACTTCTTCCTCTAATGATAAGTCATATGGGAAGGTATTATCCCGCAAGCTAGGTAATTGGCAAAATCAACGTACCACGGAGCCTTGATTTTCTTGACAGCTAGTAGCTGCTCATCCGGAAAGAAATCATTAATAACAAGATCACCGTCACTTCCTGCATTTGATTCTTGGTGTAGTCTCGATAGATGATCTGCAACTACGTTCTCCGTTCCTTGTTTGTCTCGAATTTCCAGATCAAACTCTTGCAGAAGAAGTATCCACCGAATGAGTCTTGGCTTGGATTCCTTTTTGCTCAACAAGTATCTTATGGCTGCATGATCTGTGTAAACTATCACCTTAGACCCAATGATATAAGATCTGAACTTGTCAAAGGCAAAGACTATAGCCAAGAGTTCCTTCTCCGTAGTAGCATAATTCACTTGTGCTTCATCCAATGTTTTACTGGCATAGTAAATTGCATACACCTTGTGGTCCTTCCTTTGTCCCAATACTGCACCTACAACGAAATCACTTGCATCACACATAATTTCAAAAGGAAGACTCCAATCTAGAGGTTGCATTATTGGGGCAGTTGTCAATGCTTCTTTTAACCTGAAAAATGCATCAAGACAAGAATTATCAAAATGAAGCTCGACATCCTTAGCAAGCAAATTAGTCAATGGATTTGAGATTTTTGAAAAGTCCTTGATGAACCACCGGTAAAACCCTGCATGTCCTAGAAAACTACGCACTCCCTTAACATCAGTTGGAGGAGACAACTTCTTGATCACTTCAGTTTTAACAATGTCCACCTCGATACTACACTGTGAAACTAGGTGCCCAAGCACTATGCCTTCTCGCACCATGAAGTGGCACTTCTCCCAATTGAGCATTAAATTCATTTCCTCGCATCTCTGCAAAACCTTGACCAAATTAGATAAGAACATATCAAAATTTGCACCATATACAGAAAAATCATCCATGAATACTTCCATTATATTTTCGATCATATTGGAAAAAATTGAAGTCATGCATCTCTGAAAAGTGGCTGGTGCATTGCAAAGTCCAAAAGGCATTCTCCTGAAAGCAAAAGTATCATATGGGCAAGTAAAAGTTATTTTCTCTTGGTCATTAGGATAGATGGGGATTTGATAGAAACCGGAGTATCCATCTAGGTAACAAAAATGCGAATGTTTTGCCAATCGGTCTAGCATTTGGTCAATAAATGGGATAGGAAAGTGGTCCTATCTAGTTTTCTTGTTCAATTTTCTATAATCAATACACATTCTCCACCCGGTGACTATTCTCGTGGGGATTAACTCATTCGTAGCATTTTTTATCACAGTTATCCCCCTTTTCTTAGGTACCACATGGACAGGACTCACCCATTCGCTATCGGATATAGGATAGATAATTCCTGCATCTAGTAATTTCAGGACCTCTTTCTTGACCACCTCTTTCATGGTCGGGTTCAGCCTTCGTTGATGTTCTATTGAAGGTTTATAGTTATCCTCGAGTAGAATTCTATGCATGCAAACTGATGGACTAATTCCCTTTATATCATCAATCTTGTATCCAATGACGTTCTTATGTGTTTTCAGCACCTCGATCAGTTTCTTAGTCTCTGCATCGCTTAGATTAGCGTTAATGATCATGGGATAAGTAGAGTTTTCACCAAGAAATTCATACCTGAGTGTCGATGGAAGAGGCTTAAGTTCTACCTGTGGTGGTAGGTCAAGGTCGATAATCTTCGGCTCTTCATCCTCGAAATCCCTTTCGAGCCTACCAAGATAAGTTTGTTCTTGTGCTCCTTTTAGCGCAATTGACTGGAAACTGTCAATTCTGCAACAAACATCGAAATTAGAAGGTTGCTTAACAACTTTTGAAAGGTCGAATTCAATCTTATCATTTTCAAATGCAAGTGAAAGTTTGTGATTCTTGACGTCTATCATCACCCCTGCAGTAGCCAGGAAAGGTCTCCCTAAAATAAGTGGAATACATGGGTCTTCATCCATGTCAAGCACTACAAAATCGGCAAGAATAATAAAGTTTTCCACCTTCACAGGTACATCTTCTAAGATTCCTAAAGGATATCTAATGGATCGATCGGCTAACTGCAAGGCCATAGTTGTTAGTTTCATTTCTCCCAAATCTAATTTCTTGCATATGGAAAGAGAAATCAAATTGACACTAGCGCCTATATCACAAAAAGCCTTATCAAAACTAGAGTCATTAATTACCTTGGGAGGTACCATGTTTTTAATTAAAGCGCTGCATTCTTCGGTAAGAGCCACTGTTACATGCTCCTCAACTTTTCTTTTATTGGTTAAAATATCCTTCAAGAACTTGGAGTACGTAAGCATTTGTTGAAGAGCTTCTATAAAAGGTATATTAATATAAAGTTTTCTAATTACCTCAAGCAACTTACCAAATTGTTCATCCAATTTCTCCTTAATCAACCTCTGAGGGAATGGGATCGGAGGCTTGTATGTCCTTGGCTCTTTGTGCGACATGACTATGTCTTCTGGCTCGGTTGGGTCGTGCTGGCTTCTGGAGCGACTCGACGGGTGTGTCGACTGACACACCCTAGGCGTGCTTATGGGCATCACCCTCCACGGGTGTGTTGGACAACACACCCTGGGTGTGTTGTCGACTGCCTATCTCAAAATCGTTCAACACAGGAGTGTTGCTGGGCATGACCACTTCTTCAAACTCTGACACACCTGTGTTCTTGAGCATGGGTGGGCCTTGTTGAGCTCTATTAGGTGGTACTGCTTTCTTGTCTCCTTCTAAAATTCTTCCACTTCTCAAACTTATAGAATTACAATGTTCAGTTGGGTTTACTTCTGAATTTCCATAAAATCTATCGGGCATCCTAGACGTAGAACTAGCAATTTGAGAAATTTGATTCTCCAATATTCTTGTGTGATTAGTCAAATTATCAACCTTGCTTCCCAATTGCTTAATCGCCTCGGTATTGTTTTGATGTTGCTGATTGGATTCTATAACATGCTGTCGAAATTCATCGTTCATCTTCCCTTGGCATGTGATAAAATTTTCCATCATCTTCTCTAAGTTTGACTTGGGCCCAGGTTGAAATCCCGAAGGTGCTCCAAAATTGTACTGTCCAAAAGAATTTTGGGTTGGCTCGATACAAAAAGTTTGGATGATTCCTCCAACCGGGATTGTACGTGTTTGAATAAGGGTTGCCACCATTTGGCTTCTGATTAAAATTATTCAGCGCATCTACTTGCTCA
Source organism: Wurfbainia villosa (assembly GCA_025175895.1). Classification (NCBI taxonomy): domain Eukaryota; kingdom Viridiplantae; phylum Streptophyta; class Magnoliopsida; order Zingiberales; family Zingiberaceae; genus Wurfbainia; species Wurfbainia villosa. The sequence continues at coordinate 8,573,769 of CM045999.1, read as the reverse complement.
ACCCCTACTCCTGATGATGGTGCGTGTAGGATTTGACAATTTGTGGCCATATGTCCTGTTACACCACAAATCTCACAAGTGACATTAGATGAGTTTACAGCTGATACATTAAAATGTTCGAGCTTTTGAGTTAATGCATCAACTTTAGCGCTGAGTAAATCGAGAGTACTTACCTCATACTTACCTGACGTTCTAATCGGACACCCTCGTTCTGTAGCCCATTGGTGAGAATTCATTGCCACATTCTCGATGATCTCAAATGCTTCATCCAACATTTTGTTCATGAGAGTTCCTCCTGCAGTAGATTCAAGAGAAACTTTAGTGGCATATGAGATTCCATTATAGAAAATATGAACAATGAGTCATTTCTCCATCCCATGATGAGGACATTGCTGTAGTAATCCCTTAAATTTGTCCCAAGCTTCAAATAATATTTCTCCATCCTTCTGTGCAAAATTAGTGATTTGATGATGAAGACTTACAGTTTTGCTTGGCGGAAAATACTTGTCTAGAAATCTTTGCTCCAGCTGATCCCATGTAGTTATGCAGTTCGTCGGAAGAGAGTGTAACCACGCTCTAGCTTTGTCCCGCAATGAGAAGGGAAACAAGCACAATCTAATAGCATCAGCTGAGGCTCCATTCAGTTTTAACATTTCGCAAAATTCTAAAAATACTTCCAAGTGCAGATTAGGAACTTCAGTGGGCGCTCCTCCAAATTGATGTTGTTGGACCATGGAAAGTAAAGTCGGTTTCAATTCAAAATTGTTCGCTTCAATGGAGGGTCTTCTAATACTTGATCTCAATCCCCTTGTACTAGGTGCTATGTAATCCCTTAAAGGTTTATTCTCATTCTGATCAGCCATGTTAGAGTTCAAATTTTCTTCTTGTTTGGAGTTGTCTTCTAGCAAGGAATGTTCTCTCTATCTCAAGATCGATTTCGAGAATTTTTTTGTTAAATCTGTGCATGTAACAATAGGAGAAGCTTCCAAAACAAGAATTTAGAAAAGACAAAAGAATAAAAACAGAAACAGAAATCTTGATTAACTAAATCACGTTCAATTCAATATTGAGTGGCAATCCCCGGAAACGACACCAAAAACTTGATGTTCGATTTCCGCAAGTGCACGGTTGTCGTTAAGTAATAAAAATATCGATCCCACAGAGATTGGGTCAATTACCGAATGATCGTGATACCAAGTTATCTAGTCAAATCAAAAATTAGAATTAAGTAAAGAAACTAAGCAGTCAAGAACAACGAATGAGAAGAATGAGCTAAAAGTCAATAATTGAAGGGGAATCTCAGGATATGGGTTTCACCACATCGACGATTTATAAGGTGATTGTGTTCTCTCCTACTCCTTAGGGTTGTTTCGATGAAACCTATCCTAAGATAAATCAACAACCCCTTTTGAGGTCTACGTCAATTGTACCTATCAAACTCAATTTCCCTGTCATGGTATTCGAGCGTAGGTGATCATAATCAGCTCAGGGGACCTGTCACGAGACCCTCGCAAACCTCCCTAGTCTTACTACCGTTACTTGGTAAAAATTGGATTTGATAGATCCATTAAGTCCATAAGAGTTCCTCTAGAGACTAAATTTCCTTTTCACGATAGGTTTGCACAAGGGACCATATATAATCAGCTAAGGAATTATCAATGATTCCCACAAGCCCTCATAGATACGCTATCGATACTTGATAGGAGTTAATCCCTAGTTTGGATCTAGGTTTCAGGAACTTGCGTTCACTGTTAGGTACTTCTCCAAGGTTCCTTAGATTTATCAATAAGGATCTATAACCAACTCAAAACAAACGATAATTCAAGTAAAAGAGATTCAATCAACCATCATAAATTGTTAAGGGCTACTCCCCTATCCTAAGATTACAAGACACTACTCCATAGCTATATATGAATTGCTAGAGAAAGAAATTACAATCCTTAACGCCATCATTCGTTGTGTTTCCTCCGCCGTTGGCTCTATCATCCTCCTTCAAATTCCACTGCCTCCCCCTTAGGGTTAGAGTATATCCTCTTTTATAGCCTTGGCTTGGTCTTCAATTAAAGCAGAAATCCTTTAATTAAGGCGGAAATCCCAGGTTTATCCGTGTTGTACGCAAAAAAGAAAAGAAGATTGCGTCAGGAAATAGGGCGACACACCTATGCCAATAGAGGGCACAAGTGTGTCGGGCTTGAAGTGTGGCATGTCGACTAACACACCCGGGGTGTGTTGAGGTCTGGAGGCTCGACACAGATGTGTCTCTGATGTCACGTCTGTATTATTCTGATACACCTCGATAATTGCCGATTCTTCACCCTGTTAACATGAAAAATACCCCAAAATAGTTTCTTTGTCCAAAATATGTTAAAATTGACTAAAACATAACAAAATTCATGACTAAAACATAAAATGGGATGAAATGCATGCATATTGAATACCCAAAATGTAACATGAATTACACACATCAATGGCCAGACCGGGTATAAGGTACTTCTTTTCTTCGACTGTCTGCAGGCCACCCTCAAACCCCCTCTGAAAGTGTTTGCTGAGCTGTTTAGTTGTTTTGCTTAAGATCTCTGTTTGTTCTGCAACCCATCTCTTAGCTTCTGTCTCTTTTAGTTGAGACAATTCCTCGTTTAACTTGTTGGCTCGGATGGTCTGTTCATGGGTAGTGTTGGTGCCTAATATAGAGCCTAAGGGTTAATGAAGGTATTCTTGCGGGGATTGTCAATTTTTCTAAGGGCTTTCAAGCTATCTAATGTTCTGTGGCAAAAAGTTATTTGATTTTTTCTAAGGCATTCTATGCTTTATGCGGAAATGGAAGGGTTTCTTATATTCTTTTATTGAAGGGAATTATAAAATTTTTCTAAGACATTATATGCTTGGTATAAAGCAGAATTATGTTACATTTTTATACAAAGGACCATTGCTATTCTTGTGTTTACTCATATTCTTTGTGGCAATTATTAATGGCATTCATGCTGAGGGTTATTATGCTTGGTTAGAGTTGATCCTTTCTTATTTTAAAAGGTATTCTTTCTAAGGTATGGTTAGTTTGGTGCTATTTCTTTTTCTAAATGTTATAAATTAACTTAGGCTTTGCGCCTACTATAGCAGCTTATCGGCTAGATAGTTCTATTCCCCCATAGGGAACTATAACGCCTTTATATGACATATGTAAATGTTCTCACGACTCTCCTATAAAAGCCTGAGGGCTAGATAGCTATTTTCCCCCATAAGGAACTATAATGCTAGCTAAAATGGGCAGGTAACATGCTAACAAGGCTCAACGCCTCCAGTATTTTAAGGCATAAATGCCTCCTATAGTATTTTAAGGCATAAACGCCTCATAACAACATTTAGGAATAAACGCCTCATATAATATTTTAGGCATAAACGCCTCATAACAACATTTAAGGCATAAACATCTCATATAGTAGTCAAGGTTCTGCGCTTCATACAATGTTCAAGATACAATATACAAGGATCAATGCCTAGTATGTCAGTGTGATAGATATGGGTATGGGAGGTTGATGTTATAGTGTTTGCGCATTCATGAACACTTGTAAAACTTTATTCGACTTTGCTCTTTAGTTTTACTAAAGAGGGGAAACTTATGATGGGTGTGGGTTCTTTTTCGGCTAAGGCAGAAAAATTTTTTGGTTGTAAACACTTGTAAAACTTCACTTGACTTTGCTCTTCAATTTTACTATGGAGGGGGAACTTATGATGGGGTCGAAGTTTTTTCTGATCAGGATTAAGCTTTTCCCGAGCAGTATGTTCATTTCCCGGACAGTTTGGATGATTGTCGAGCAGTATATGGGATCCCCGGTCTCACAAAGGAAGAATAGTGCAGCATTGTTCAATGAGTAAGTATGACATTGGCAGAGTGGTCTATGTGTTTCCCGGGCAGTTAGTGTATTTCCCGAGCAGTGTATGTGATTCCCAATCTCAGAAAGGAAGAGAAGTGTAGAGTTATTTAAATATCAGCATTGGCAGAGCAGTCTATGTTTTTCTCGGACAGTTAGTGTATTTTCCGAGTAGTGTATGTGATTCCCGATCTCAGAAAGGAAGAGTAGTATAGAGTTATTTAAGTATCAACATTGGCAGAGCAGTCTATATGTTTCCCAGACAGTTAGTGTATTTCCTAAGCAGTGTATTCATTTTTCGAGCAGTATGTTCATTTCTCGAGTAGTATATTCATTTCCCGAGAAGTATATTCATTTTCTGAGCAGTATATTCATTTCCCGAGCGGTATGTTCATTTCTCGAGCCACTTATGGATTTCAGGGTTTCTTTCTGAATAAGGCGGAATAAGGAGGAAGGGGGTATGCCAGGAGGATGGGAAGTAGTAGGGGAAAGTTAAGGATGGTTAGTTTAATATAATTGCATTTCTTTTTATATTAATATGTGGCAGGGGAATATAAGGAGATAATTTGAATTGAAGCGGGAAAAATAGTTACAAGGATAGCTTGGCAAAGGGCATTGAAGTAATTCATCTCAAAGAGGAGACGGTTGATCCATCTATAAAAGGGGCAGAGAAGGACAAAGCAGGGGATGATTATTTCTTCGTTATTCGGTACCTTAAAGATATCTTTCTCACTTCTTCTTCTACATTCCATTCGTGTTGTTTTTTTCATACTTTTATTGACTTGAGCGTCGAAGTGGCAGCGCTGGGCAGCCGGTCCATATCTCATGTTCCTTCTCCAAGTGGCAGATCTAACTTTACTTCTAGGATCCGAGGTGACTCAAGAAGAAGATATCTCTTTGTCTCATCTTTAACCCCTTTTTGGTGATAGATCCAGTGATCCACAAGAAGGGGGAGGGAGATCTTGGCAGACCGAAGAAGTGAACACTATCAGCAGCGTAAAGTTCAAGCATGGGTCTTGGTGACATAAGTCCAAATAAACCTTGGCAAAGGACCCAATTAGCACGACATAGCCGATGGAAGTACTTGAAGGCTAATGCAAAGGATGAAGCATCACAGACTCAAGGAATCCGAGAGGCGTGAGGCTGATGGAGGTGGCTAGAAGACTTAGTTCTAGGCTATTGGTGAGTATCAAGTATTAAGGGATTATACTTGGGTTAAATATTATGTTTGAGGTTTAACAGTCGACTGAGGTTATAGACTAGTCGACTGGCCGAGTGTTTGATACTCGAAAGCCTAGTTGACTCGAAGCAGTCGATTAGAGTTATGCCCTAGTCGATTGGTCAGGCAGTTGACTGAGGTTCGACTGTTGATCTATGGCTCTGGCAGTCGACTACTAGGGTCGAGCAGTCGACTAGTCCACAACAGTTGACTGTTAGGGTAGAGCAGTCGACTAGAATTAAATGGGCATGCCACAAAATGTTGAGCAATCAATTGCTAGCCCATGACAGTCGATTGTTGACTATGACAGTCGATTGCTAGGTCAGGGTAGTCAATTGATGGTCAACTTTCTGACATAGATTAAGCCATTGTGAGGCAACGACTAAGTGATTAGTCGACTGCTGGATAAGAGCAGTCAACTGGAAGACAGAGAATCAACTTGAGCTGAGTTATAAAAGGAGCCAATGGGAGGATTTAGAACTGCAGATTTTTGATGATTTGGGAGGAAATTTGCTGTTGTATTCCAGACCTTCCAAGCTTGTCCAAAGCAACCAAAGTGCAAGCAATCAAAATCACAATTTGTAAAGTGTTTTCACTTGTATTTTTTTTACTGTGTGTTTGTTGCATTTGATTATTGTTTACTATTGTAATCATCTTTTAAGAGGTTTCTCCACCTCCGGTGTCATACCAAGAGGAGAAGTTTGTTAGTGGTGGTGTGCATCACTTTAGAGCTTGCCCTACGGAATAGGAAACCCTGGTTTTGAACCACGTTAAATCGCTTATTGTGCTTGTGTGTATTTGTCTTTTTGTTTATGCTATTTTGTATATTCCACTGCACTAACAAATTGTAGACAAGTATGAATGTGATCGAACGAAGAAATCGTTAAATCGTTATTCACCCCTAATAGCGTGACAACAATTCTTCTACACCCTTAGCCTATACCTAAGCCTTAAAGCCACTTCCATCAGCCTCAAGCCCTTAGTTCAAGTCCACGACTCCTCACCCTTGGCCCTAGCCTTCCAGTGATTCCGTTGGCCATGTCTTGCTAATGGATCTAGCTTTGTCAAGTCTCCAAACTTGGACTTTCGTCGCCAAGACTACACCCTTGGACCTTTCCTTTGCCAAATATCCATATTTAGACTTTTGTCGCCAAGACTACAAACTTGGACTTACACAACCAAAACTACACCCTTGGACTTTTCCCTATATCAAGTATCCATACTTGGACTTTCCCTTGCCAAGACTCCATCCTTGGACTTTTCCATTACCAAGTATCCATACTTGGACTTTCCTTACCAAGTATCCAAACTTGGACTTCCACTCGAGTCTCACTCGAGCTAGGTCAACCTTGACCTGAGGCTGATTGCTCCAATAATTGCCTCCTCATAATCTCCCCCCATATGACTTTAGATATCTAAATAATCCACTAGTCATATGGTCAACATATGGTCAAATCATATTGTCAAACCCATTGATAAACCATTGTCAAACATCAAAACCCTACTCAAGTCCCAATCGAGTCTGGTTAATCTTGACCTGGGTCGATTGAACCAACAATCTCCTCCTTTTTGATGTTTGACAACACCTTTAAGTTAAGCTATCCCATAAGCCCAACTATGCCTTTTCTTATGCCAAAGAATAATGAAGGTTTACCTAACTTAAGCCCTCATTTTTTTCCCCTTTGGCATACATAAAAAAGTCTACCAATGTTTTCAATGTCTCATCTCCAATGAGATACTATATGAAGGGATTTATTTATGCGCTAAAGGGGGTGAATAGCGATTTGCCGATTTTGTCATTTTACTGTTTTGATCATGCTTGTCTACAAGATGATCTGTGCATAGTGGAATACAAAAGCACAAATGCAAAGCAATACAAAGACAAACACACAATTGATTTAATGTGGTTTGGAATCCTAGTTCCTACTCCACGGTCGAGCTCTAGTGATGCACACCACCACTAAATATTCTCTTTCTTAGAATAACATCAGAGGTGGAGAAACCTCTTACAATGGAGTTAATACAAGAATCAACAACCAAATACAAAGTAAATGAAAGAAATGAAATTACAACATGTTACAAGTGAGCTTTTGAATGCTTGATCTTTTAGTTGCTTTGAGATGCTTGGAAGGACTAGAATGCAACAACAAATCCCCTTCAAGAACTCTAAGAATCGATTGCCATCTCCTCCCCGTCATAGCTCCTTATAAAGAACGCCTTGGGTTGATTTTCTGTCGACCATTTGATTGCTCTTACCTAGCATTCGACTGGTCACAGTACCGTTATCTCATAATGACTTAATCCAAGTTAGATTAAGTTGAACAGTCAACTGCCCTGACCTAGCAATCGAATGTCATAGGCACCAGTCGACTATCATAAGTCAGTAGTCGACTACAAAATATTTTGTGCCCTGACCACTTAATTCTAATCAACTGTTCAACTCTAGCAGTCGACTACTAGTGGTCAGTTGACTGCTACACTCTAGCAGTCGACTGCCAAAACCACAGATAGTAGTCGATCTTCAATCGACTAGATGACCAGTGGACTAGTCATAATCTCAATCAATTACTTGAGTCAAACTTGGCTCCCAAGTGTCATGCACTTGGCCAGTCGACTGATCCATAACCCCAGTCGATTGGTAAATCACAAATATGAGGTTTAACTCAAGTATGATCCCCTCATACTTGATCGACCACCCTTAGCCTAAACCTAAGCCTTCTAGCCACCTCCATCAGCCTCACACTCTCAGGGTCCATCCGAGTCCTCCACGACTATAAAATACCACAAATAGATGGCTAAAGGAGTAATAGTATTGGGATAAATTAAATTTAATGATGCAGGGTTAGGAGTTAATTTAAACCTAACCTAGGTTTAAATCTATTGGGTTTAATTATTTGAATCTGGGTTTAATTGAACCAAGAATTAATTGGTTATAGGATTAAACCCGACTCGTTTGCAAAACCCACTTCGTTTCTCCCATTGATGCCAAGCCGTATATTTTCTTCCGTTTCCTTCTGTTTCTTAACACCGATTAACTCCGAGCGTTCCCTCTCACGACCTCACCTCCCCGTGCGACCTCTCCGACTTCTGCCATCCCAAATCTCGTTGTTTCCTTCTCTGCTCGCTGCCTACACCTCGTTCCAGAGGGAGATCCGACTGGAAGGAAGGAAGTCGACGCCCATGCTTCTCCGTTATCCAGCGACCGTTGATGGCTCCGTCCAATGGGAGATCTGGATGGAGGGTAGAATGCTGACCATGATTCACTGGGGTTGAGTCGGGTGGAAGCTATTCTTGGGAAGAGAAGGGGGTGACAGTGAGCTACACTGGCCAACCGTCGCCGGAGCTTGTGACTTTTGAGCGTTGGGTGCCTTGTGTCGTGTGAAGAGGGGATTAGGAGGGAATCGCTGTTGGAGGTCGTTGGAGTAAGGTAAGGGCTGCTCTTTCCCTCAATCTTGGATGAGATCATAATCCCTATTGTGGTTTCCTTTGGTTGAGCTCATTCTGTGATTTGGGCAGTGGTTTTTCAACGAACTGAGCCTTTGGGGAGGAGAACTTTCGGGGGGAGGTTCCAACCGCTGGTAAGCGTGATTTACCTCCTTTCCATTATTGTTGTTAATTGCTGATTTCCTGTTATCGTGTTTGGGTGGAGTTTGTTCGGTGGTGGATGAGTGAAGGGGTTGTTCGTTGAGGTAAGCTTGAAGGTTGCTATGTGAGGTGTTGTAGGTTATGTGCGATTGTGACCAGGGGTTTTGGCTGGCTGTGTAGTTGTGAGCCGGAGACTTGCCAGCTGTGAATGGCTGTGGATGGTGTATTGAGTGGAATGGGTGGCTGCCGTGTGATTGTGGGTGGCTGCCGTGTGATTGAGGGATTTGAGCTGTGGGTTGGAACTTGGGTGGTGCTATATGGTTGAGCCCTTGTTAAGGTTATATTACTCTTTTGATCCATTTTGATTTCTGTTTTGCCATGTGCTACAGTGTTCAGATTTGAGTTGGAACGAGGTGGTGTATGAATTGAGCAATTTTAAATTTGGAATGTAAGTTGGTATGAAAATTCTAATGGAATTATATTATGATACGACTGTGAGTGATCGGTTAAGTGAATAGCTTAATCCATTAGGTTTTGATCTTGATACTAGAGTTGGTAATATAATCTGATTGTATTTGCAATATTGCAAGGCATGAGTACGAGACAGGACCGCAACCGCGAAGATTTTATTGTCACGAGATCTATAACAGGTGGGTAATTTTCTACCCTAGTCAGGTAGTAGCTAAACCCTGAAGTATATAACTTTATATTATTGTCAGTTTGACCTTGACTCCACTCTAGTTTTTCTAATGCTTGATACTTAGTCTTTACTCTTTTAAATACTCTATTGTTGTTATCACATTTTCTTTCATCAGGATTATGAGTTATAGATGTGATGCATGTAAGCCTATAGTTGTGCAATTAGGTGTATTTAGTAGAGTAAGGATGAAGACTTGAATTGTAAATGGGATAAAAAGGTCATCTGGGGGAGTGGGTAATGTCCTGAACATAGAATTGAATCTATTGTTAAATTCTTATCTTACGTACCCATTTCTGATCATGTGTTTATGTATGGTCATGTGGATTGTGGATAGAGCATCGCTACGGACTGGTGGTCCTAGCTTGGTTATGATCAGTCGAGTATGACTCTTTGTAGGATAGAGAGTGTGTTGATCAGTCGAGTATAACTCTCTGCAGGATTGAGAGTGTGTTGATCAGTCGATTATGACTCTTTGCAAGATAGAGAGTGTTATGATCAGTTGTGTATGACTCTCTGCAGTATAGAGAGTGTGTTGATCAGTTGAGTATTACTCTTTGCAGGATAGAGAGTGTTATGACTAGTTGAGTATGTGTGACTGTGCATTCATGTCATTTACATGCATGCTGGCGACTTGGTCTCCCTTGTGGTTGAGAGGGTCATCAGTCATCCTGCCTCCTAGGTTACTCGTGGAGGAGTAACTAGTGTGAGGGTAGAGCATTTGTTGTGCCACACTCGACCATTATAGACGGTGGTAGTTAGAGTTGCGTGCAGTTGTCCTGTGTGTGTGACACTCGACCACTCATGGGTAGTGACTGTCAGAGTGGGCAACAGCAGGGACCCCCATTTTGTAGCTAGCTCTTTATGCTTATATGCTACTTGTTCATACTGCCCACTCGGCCACTCGGCTACTCGAGAGTAGTGGTTGGTGTTGAGTTGGGACAATTGTCATGTCGAGCCACTAGGCCACACTGGGATCGTGGTAGCGGTTAGGGTGAGCAACCATGACCATGCATTCTGCATTGCCGTATTCTTATGACATTTTGCACACACATATATATATATATATAGATGCAGTCTATATGTATGCTTATTGTGATGTTGCATTTGTTTGTGCTATGCTTGCTACATTTGTTTGTACATCATCATACATGATACTTGCATTTGTTATATGGTGTGTGTGGGATACCTGTATATGAGTTGGTCAGACTATTGCATATCTTTGACCAGTATCATGATGTAGTATGAGTTAGACCAGATTTATTGTTGTATATTGTAGATATATGCTTAGGTTGGATGAGTGTAGCGTAGCATACTTTTAGGTATGTCTGCACTTTACGTTGTTCATTTGTTTAGTTGGTATATGCATGTATATATATATTCTATACTGGTGTATACATGATGTACCTTTAGGTTATATTGTTGAATTACATGTGATATTTGATATATACATGTTCTTTCATATTACCGCTGAGTTTATACTCACCACCACAAACCCTGGGTTTTCTTGTCGCTAAGATAACAGGTAGAAGTCTTGGTTACAACTTAGAGCATCGCTAGCTGATCCATCCCATCTCACTTCCGAGGCTCCCGTGGAGATCTTGGGTTTTTTGTATACTTTAGTATGTATTTGGAGTTTATGTGATGTTTCGTGTTGTGGACTTGTTGGTTGGTGTACACCTGTGTTTGTTCTGGATTTTTATGTCGGTATGCATTGTTGTGAGTTTGTTATTATGTTGTGATGGTTTTCGCTATGTTTTTATATAGATATATTTATTTATGTTTGTGTGGATGTGGCCGAAAGGCCTTGTATCAACAGGATATGTTGCCATGTACAGGGGAGATGTTGTCCATTTTCTTTTAGGCTCAGCATACTCTCGGGGTGTGACAACTGTATTGGTATCAGAGCCCTAGGTTCTGCGATGCCATACAATGATTTTTCGTTGAGTCTTGGATTTCTCGGGAGTCGATTTGTTTTGGTTTTGGTTTTGTGAGATGGGAACAACAGCGGCAGGAGCTCTGAGCAGCTCGAAGTAAGAATTTTTGATAACTTATAATCTAGTTAGATAATTATCTAGACTTGTTCAACATGTGTATACAATCAGAGTATGACACTTGTGCAGACTCGTGGTCGAGGTCGTCCATCGAGGCCATCATCTAGAGTGGTGGGACAAGATATGGTTACGACTGAGTCAGCTACTCAAGAACAACCTTAGCATCCCCCTATCGAAGGTTTAGAGTCTCAAGATCCGGATATACCATTGATTAGGCTGGGACCTATGGACTCTAATTGGCTGAATAATAAAGCACGGATACTTGTATTGGCACGTTCGGCCAAGGATCGACTTACCGTGTTCCGAGGGGAGTCTGATCCATGGATCGCACGTGCGTGGATGGAAAATTTGGAGGTACTTTTGAGTACTTAAAACGTGTTATACAGAGAAAGTATAGTTAGTAGTATAGCATTATTGGGATTAAGCCGGTACTTGGTGGAAGATGTAGGAAATAACTTTCAGGGAATAATATATCACTTGATCACGATTTAGTGATGTTGTGAGAGAGTATTTCCCCATGTGACTTTCTTTGACTCGTTGTCGGAGAATTCTTAAGCTTCAAGTAGGGTGATCAGTTGGTAATGAGAGTACCGTGCAGAGTCGGTAGACTTGCAGATGTTACAACCACCTAATAACTCAAGAATGTGAATGGATGTTTTAAGCCAACCATGGTTTATTGGCTTACATTTGAATTAGGATGTTTGGATCTTCTACTAGATCCTGCCGGAAGACATTGGATCAAGCAAGGAGTTTAGAAATGACTCCGTACAAGTGTTTAAGAGTTGGAGACCGATGAGCAGATATTGTAGGTCAAATTATTAAAATAAGAAGTCTCTGAATGTTAGATAAAAGGAGCAAGATCGGAGTCATAGGCCACGAGCCACTATTGGAGAGTTTTTCGATCATAAAAGATCAATCGTAGATCATCAGAACTGTCTCATCTTTTTAGAGAAATTAGAAGAAAGATTCCGAAGGGATTATGTGCGTGCAGTGCAGGACACGACGACATGCAAAGTCAAATTATCTGTTGGATCAGTTCATCTGTTGCTATTGTAAGCAACCAGTACATTAGAGGAGGTGTACTTTGAAGACTCAGTTGAAGACTATTGATGTTGTTTCGAGAGGATGATGTGCAATCTCGACAACAGAGATCATCATAAAAGATTGGATTATCACACCAACAACGATTTACTACCTCAGATGTGGTTGGAGTTCCTTGATACTTCCCTCTAAGGAAAGTGATTTACTCAGTAGTATCAGCAGAAGACATCTTAGAAGACTCATGCAGACAACAACAACTGCTACCTCCCCAGACGTGGATTTGCTTTGTACAGAGGAGAGAGTATATGACGATAGTTATATCTATTCTAAATCCTTCAGTTGCATCCATTTCGATTTACGTCCTCATTTTGGCAGTTGACTTTAGTTCCTCTAAGGTAGTCTGTTGCACCTACATAAGCGCAGCCACCATGAGCAGAAGTTGGACGAGTTTATATGATTACTAGGGAGATGTATAGGGTCGAAGGATTGATCGTTCAGGGTATTACTTTAGTTTACCCTCTCAGTTGACATATTGAAAGATACTGGTAGTTTACAGGTATCTATGTCTAAAACATTCTGAGATAGGATGAGAAGGATTTCTATATTCAGATTATGTGGATCGGTGGTATCTTTACCATCAGGTGAGATGTTGACCAATAATTTAGAAGTCAATGGATGCCCTTAGACTTTAATAGACATATTTTTACTATAGACATATCCTTATGGATACTTAAATTGTTGAAATGATGGAATAATATATCTCTCGGATGTGCATATAATCCGAGAGTATTCGGATGTAGTTTCTGATGCACTTCCAGGCTTACCATTGTATAGGCAAGTGGAGTATGTGGTCGAAGTGATTTTAAAAAATAGTTTTGATATTGAAGACCTCATACCGGGAGATAATTTTACTGGTAACAGTGTTGCTAAATACTATGGAAATTGGAAGAACATAAGTTGCGATTATAGGAGGTGTTGGATGGGATATTTATCTGTCCCAGTATTTCTTCTAGAGAAGATTTGAAACTCTTTGTTAAAAGAGAGATGGACCTTTGAGATTATGCATCAATTATCGATGATGGAATACGATAGTTGTTGAAAATGAATATCCTTCATTATGGATAGATGATCTGTTTAGATCAGCTAAGAACACCTGTGTCTACTCTAGGGTTGGTTTACGATTGGAGCATTGATATTGTAGTGACATGATGTCATACAATTATCATTATCATTGTGATGATTGATATACCATCAACTTAGAGTAAAGAGGATGCAGGTGTATGGAGGATGACATTTCATACTTAGTATGAATTTTGAGTTGTTGATAATGTTGTTAGGCGTATTTAACGATTTAGTTGCCCATGGATTTGAGAATCGTGTGTTCTGGACATGATTGGATCAGTTTGTGGTTGTTGGAGTTGCATAACTCTGCCACTGTTGATGGTGGTAGTTGGAGTTGCGCACTCAGTCACTGTAGATGGTGGTTTCCTTGTATGATTTAGTTATTACTGTAGATGTGGATAGAATGTTTTAGAATTACTATACCACATACTTGTTTGACCAAGAAGGTGATGGAAATCACTTGGTTAGAAGCTTGTGAAACTAGGTTTCAAGGCCTAGATGATGAGTGATGTTTGCACGAGTATTAGTTAATCCTTCCGAGGTGGATGCAAGGATGTTATACGCAGATGCATCATTTCAGGGATCGGAGAGATCCCGATGCAATTGAAGGAGGCGTATCTTAAGCTTACGACAGTTGAGGAACTGTGAGACAAGATGTCATACACATGACGTGGACTTAGTAGATGTTATCCTGCTTTGTAGATGTATGGAGCAGGAATGCTCATGAGATTTTGGCTAGCTACTGGGTAGCTACTATAGAGCTGCTAGAGCATGGACTGATGCAACAAGGGAGATTGGTCATTATCGTCTCCCAGTCACTTCCAGTTCTGTGTGATAGTGGATTATGGATAGTAGACGGATTTCTCGAGTGACGAGAATGGAGTATTACGTTTCCGTGGGCCATTATGTGTTCCGGACACGCATCTAGTTAAGGAAGAGTTGCTACATGAATCATATCATTCGAGATTTGCTATACATCCTGATGGTACTCGGATGTACCGAGATTTAAAATGGTTATACTGGTAGAATGGTATGAAGAGAGATATTGTAGACTTTGTTGCTCGATGTTTGGTATGCCAGCAGGTTAAGGCTGAACGTCAGAAACCCGCTGGATTGCTTCAGGAAATTCCAATTTCAGAATGGAAGGGGGAGCATATCACTATGGATTTCGTTACGGGATTGCCTAGAACCCATAAAGGATATGATGCGATTTGGGTGATCGTGGATCAGTTAACCAAATCTGCTCACTTTCTGCCTATTCGTGGGATGGACTCATTGGATCGTCTAGTGGATTTGTACTGCCAAGAGATTATCAGGCTGCATGGAATGCCTTCGAGTATTATATTTGATAGAGATCCATGATTTACCTCACAATTTTGGCAGAGTCTGCAACAGGCCATGGGCACAGAGCTTTGACTTAGTACAATATTTCATCTGCAGATAGATGGACAGTCTGAGCGTACCATTCAGACATTGGAGGATTTGCTAAGATCTTGTGTTATGGATTTCGAGGGAAGTTGAGAGGACCACGTTCATTTAGTGAAATTTGCCTATAACAATAGCTACCACTCTTCTATTCAGATGACTCCTTTCGAGGCCTTATACGGTAGACTCGGT
This sequence comes from Wurfbainia villosa, assembly GCA_025175895.1. NCBI lineage: Eukaryota > Viridiplantae > Streptophyta > Magnoliopsida > Zingiberales > Zingiberaceae > Wurfbainia > Wurfbainia villosa. Next base: position 8,558,565 of record CM045999.1, on the reverse strand, counting down.
AGATCTCCCATGTTGTGGGAGGAGGTTGGGGAGCAACAGTTGCTGGAGACATAGAGTATCCAACATGATAAAGAGTTGGTGCAAGTCATCAGATGATGATTATCCGAGGCACAGGATCGGCAAAAGAGTTATGCGGACTGGAGGCGAAGACCTTTGGAATTCTCAGTCGGGGATCATGTATTCCTATGAGTCAAAAGATTTGGGTGAAAGGAGATTAGCTCCACGCTATATTGGTCCATTTGAGATATTGGAGCGGATTGGGGGTGTAGCTTATCGGTTGGCTTTACCTCTGACACTTGCGGGTGTTCATAATGTATTTCATGTTTCTATGCTGAGGAAATACATGCTACATTCTGATCATGTTCTGAAAGAGGTTCCAATTTCACTCCAGGCGAATGCGACTTATGAGGACATTCCAATGTAGATTCTTGGTCATAAGGAGCGACAGTTGTGGAACAAAACCATCCGACTCGTAAAGGTTGGATGATAATATCATACTGATGAGGAGGCTACATGAGAGCTAGAAGATACTAGCCGAGCTCGATACCCTCATCTGTTTACTTGAGGTATGTGGTCATTTAGGAAATTTACTTGAATTAATTTTCGCAGTTAAATATAAAATTTGGGGACCAAATTTTATTAAGTGGGGGAGAATGTAAAATACCACAAATAGATGGCTAAAAGAGTAATAGTATTGGGATAAATTAAATTTAATGATGCAGGGTTAGGAGTTAATTTAAACCTAACTTAAGTTTAAATCTATTGGGTTTAATTATTTGAATATGGGTTTAATTGAACCAAGAGTTAATTGGTTATAGGATTAAACCCGACCCGTTTGCAAAACCCACTTCGTTTCTCCCATTAATGCCAAGCCGCATCTTTTCTTCCGTTTCCTTCGGTTTCTTAACACCGATTAACTCCGAGTGTTCCCTCTCGCGACCTCACCTCCCCGCGTGACCTCTCCAACTTCTGTCGTCCCAGATCTCGTTGTTCCCTTCTCTACTCGGTGCCTACACCTCGTTCCGGAGGGAGATCCGACCGGAAGGAAGGAAGTCGATGCCCTTGCTTCTCCACGATCCAGCGACCGTCGGCAGCTCTGTCTAGTGGGAGATTCGACTGGAGGGCAGGACATTGACCAAGATTCACTGGGTTTGAGTTGGGTGGAAGTTGTGCTTGGGAAGTGAAGGGGGTGACAGTGAGCTGCCCTGATCGACCATCGTCGGAGCTTGTGGCTTTTGAGCGCTGGGTGCCTTGTGTCTTGTGAACAGGGGATTAGGAGGGAATCACTGTCGGAGGTTGCCGGAGCAAGGTAAGTGCTACTCTTTTCCTCAATCTTGGACAGGATCGTAATCCCTACTGTGGTTTCCTTTGGTTGAGCTCATTCTGTGATTTGGGCAGTGGTTTTTTGACGAACTAAGCCTTTGGGGAGGAGAACTGCCGGGGGGAGGTTCCAACCGCTGGTAAGTGTTATTTATCTCCTTTCCATCTGTTGTTGTTTATTGCTGATTTCCTATTATCGTGTTTGGGTGGAGTTTTTTTGGTGGCGGATGAGTGAAGGGGTTGTTTGTTGAGGTAAGCTTGGAGGTTTCTATGTGAGGTGTTGTAGGTTATGTGCGATTGTGAGCAGGGGTTTTGGCTGGATGTGTAGCTATGAGCAGGAGACTTGCCGACTGTGAATGGTCGTGGATGGTGTATTGAGTGGAATGGGTGGCTATCGTGTGATTGTGGGTGGCTACCATGTGATTGAGGGATTTGAGCTGTGGGTTGGAACTTGGGTGGTGCTATATGGTTGAGCCCTTGTTAAGGTTGTATTACTCTTTAGATCCATTTTGATTGCTATTTTGCCATGTGATGCAGTGTTCAGATCTGAGTTGGACCGAGGTGGTGTATGAATTGGAGAATTGTAAATTTGGAATGTAAGTTGGTATGAAAATTCTAATGGAATTATATTATGATACGGCTATGATTGATCGGTTAAGTGGATAGCTTAATCCATTAGGTTTTGATCTTGATACTAGAGTTGGAAATATAATCTGATTGTATTTGTAATATTGCAGGGCGTGAGCATGAGACAGGACCGCGACCATGAAGATTTTATTGTCACGAGCTCTATAGCAGATGGGTAATTTCCTACCCTGGTCAGGTAGTAGATAAACCATGAAGTATATAACTTCATATTATTGTCACTTTGACCTTGACTCCACTCTAGTTTTTCTAATGCTTGCTACTTAGTCTTTGCTCTTTTAAATACTCTATTGCTGTTATCACATTTTCCTTCATCAGGATTATGAGTTATAGATGTGATGCATGTAAGCCTAAAGTTGTGCAATTAGGTGTATTTAGTAGAGTACGGATGTAGACTTGAATTGTAAATGGGATAAAAAGGTCATTCGGGGGAGTGGGTAATGTCCTGAACATAGAATTGAATCTTATGTTAAATCCTTATGTTGTGTACCCATTTTTGATCAAGTTTTTATGTATGGTCATGTGGATTGTGGATAGAGCATTGCTACGGACCGGTGGTCCTAGCTTGGTTATGATCAGTCGAGTATGACTCTCTGCAGGATAGAGAGTGTGTTGATCAATCGAGTATAACTCTCCGCAGGATAGAGAGTGTGTTGATTAGTCGAGTATGACTCTTTGCAAGATAGAGAGTGTTATGATCAGTTGTGTATGACTCTTTGTAGGATAGAGAGTGTGTTTATCAGTTGAGTATGACTCTCTGTAGGATAGAGAGTGTTATGATTAGTTGAGTATGTGTGACTGTGCATTCATGTCATTTACATGCATGCTGGAAACTTGGTCTCCCTTGTGGTTGAGAGGGTCGTCAGTCATCCTACCTCTCGGGTTACTTGTGGAGGAGTAACTGGTGTGAGGGCAGAACATTTGTTGTGCCGCACTCGACCACTATAGACAGTGGTAGTTGGAGTTGCGTGTAGTTGTCCTGCGTGTGTGACACTCGACCACTCATGGATAGTCACTGTCAGAGTGAGCAACAGCAGGGACCCTCATTGTATAGATAGCTCTTTATGCTTATATGCTACTTGTTTATACTGCCCACTCGGCCACTCGAGAGTAGTGGTTGGTGTTGAGTTGGGACAATTGTCATGTTGAGCCACCTAGGTCATACTAGGGTCGTGGTAGCCATTAGGGTGAGCAGACATGACCATACATTCTGTATTGCCGTGTTCTTATGGCATTTTGCATATTGACACACAAACACACACACACACACACACATATATATATATTGTGATTAGTATATATATATATATGTAGTCTATATGTATGCTTATTGTGATGTTGCATTTGTTTGTTCTATGCTTGCTACATTTGTTTGTACATCATCATACATGATACTTGCATTTGTTATATGGTGTGTGTGGGATACCTGTGTATGAGTTGGGCAGACTATTGCATATCTTTGACTAGTATCATGATGTAGTATGAGTTAGACCAGATTTATTGTTGTGGATATATGCTCAGGTTGGATGAGTGTAGCGTAGCAGACTTTCAAGTATGTTTGCACTTTACGTTGTTCATTTGTTTAGTTGATATATGCATGTATATATATATACTATAATGGTGTATACCTGATGTACCTTTAGGTTATATTGTTGAATTACATCACATGTTCTTTCATATTATCGCTGAGTTTATACTCACCACCATAGACCCTGAGTTTTCTTGTCGCCCAGGTAACAGGTAGAAGTCTTGGTGACAACTTGGAGCAACGCTAGCTGATCCATCCCATCTCACTTCCGAGGCTCCCGTGGAGATCTTGGGGTTTTCGTATACTTTAGTATGCATTTGGAGTTTATGTGATGTTTCGTGTTGTAGACTTGTTGGTTGGTGTACACCTGTGTTTGTTCTAGATTTTTATGTCGGTATGCGTTGTTGTGAGTTTGTTATTATGTTGTGATGGTTTCCACTGTGTTTTGATATATATATATATATATATGTTTGTGTGGATTTGGCCGAAAGGCCTTGTATCAACAGGATATGTTGCCACGTACAGGGGAGATGCTGTCCGTTTGCTTTTCGGCTCGACATACTCTCGGGTCGTGACAACGACTCTTTCACCCTTTGCGTTAGCCTTCATGTGCTTCCATCGACTATGCCATGCTAACAGGGTTTCCTTAGCCAAGGTTCATTTGGACTTATGCTGCCAAGACTACATGCTTGAACTTTACAGTGCCAAAAACCTCATCCTTGGACTTTCCGATTGCCAAGCCTCAATGCTTGGACTTTTACCGCTAAGACTACATACATGGATTTACGTGACCAAGACTTCAAACTTAGACTTTCCATGCCAAGACCATTCTTGGACTTTCCATGCCAAGTATCCAAACTTGGACTTCCATGCAAAGACCATGCTGGACTTTCCATGCGAAGTATCCAAACGTGGACTTCCATGCCAAGACAATGCTTGGACTTTCCATGCCAAGACCATACTTGGACTTTCCATGCCAAGACTATTCTTGGACTTCCCCTCGAGTCTCACTTGAGTCTAGTAAATCTTGACCTGAGGTTTGATTGCTCCAATAATCTCTCTCAAATAATCTTTATTGGGGGATAATGACCCGGCTAGGAGGGTTGAATAGTCCATGTGCATTGTTCGTTGGAATTCGTTCGTTCATCTCTTCAATTTGATTAGCACAGCGGAATACAAATATGAATACGAATACACAATCACAACACATAAATATAATGTGGTTCGGAACCTAAGGGTTCCTATTCCATGGGGCGAGCTCAACGAGCTCTAGTGATGCACACACCACTACTAAATCTCCTTCTCGACAACACGTCGAAGGTGGAGAAACCTTGTACTAGAAATTAAAAACGTAATATAAAAAGTACAAGAAAATACAAAGACTATAATGAAATACGTAAAGAAAACTTTATAACAAATGCTTTGAACACTTTGCTTGTTGCTTGCTTTGGTTTGCTCTTGAAGGTCTGGAATGCAACAACAATTCCCCTTCAAAATCTCCCCAAAAGTTGTTACAAAATCCTCCAAATCGAGCTCCTTTTATAACCTGCATCGAGCTGATTTCGTGCCCAGCAGTCGACTGCCATAAGGCTCCAGTCAATTGCCCCTGTAGCTGTTGTGAGACAACAACCTAATCAACGTTGGCATCCTAGCCAACAGATACACTGCAGTTGACTACCCATTACCATCAGTCGACTGCCAATCCCGTAGCCAATTGATCAGGGGCTACCGAGCGTTCTGTGCTTGTGACCAACACCAACAGTCGACTGCCCTCCATGGAAGTCGACTGCCCAAAGCTAGCAGTTGAGTGCCAAGCCTCGCGACACAGTCGAATGTCAATCGACTCCCACCAGTCAACTGGTTAACCTCAATTATGAGGTTTAACCCAAGTATGATGCCCTCATACTTGCTAGACCACTCTTATCCTAGACCTAAGCCTTCTAACCACTTCTGCTAGCCTCGCGCCTACCGGATCCCTCCAAGTCATCCATGAATTGTTCATCCATGTGCAGATCCCTCCAAGTCATCCATGACTTGTTTATCCATACGCTAACCTCTAGGTGCTTCCTTCGGCTATTGTTATGCTAACCAGGTCTACACCACCAAGGCACATCCTTGGACTTCCCAAATGTCAAGCTCCATGATTGGACTTTCACCTCCAATGCTACACACTTAGACTTACGTGGTCAAGGCTACACACTTGGTCTTCCCGTGCCACTCCATGTTGGACTTTCCATGCCAAGCCCCATGCTTGGACTTTCACCATCAAGGCTACACACTTGGACTTACCATGTCAACTTCATGTTGAACTTTCCAAATGCCAAGACTCAAGCTTGGACTTTCACCGCCAAGGCTTCACACTTGGACTTACGTGGCCAAGGCTACACACTTGGTCTTCCCATGACAATCACATGTCATATGTTTTGTCAAATATCAAAATACTTCTAGAGTCAAAATCGAGTCTAGTCAATCATGACCTGGGTCGATTGCACTAACAATCTCTCCCTTTTTGATGTTTGACAAAACTCACATTGAGTTAGGTCACCTAACTCAAATCTCCTAATTATCCCCAATTGGTAATTCTCACATCTTGTGAGAAATCCCAATTATCCCCAATTGGTACATTCTTCTCCTTTTTTACATACATCAAAAAGTCTCTTCCCAAGGGTGTCAATGTCTCATATCCCAATGAGATCTTACAATCTCCCCCTTGGTCCAAAAATACATCCATCATCCCATGATGGATAACCACCCCCTAAAGGCTTTCTCCCTTTTGACCATTACAACAACAATGTCCTTGGAGAGTCCCTAAGCATATAGGAACACTAAACCATCGAAATTAAGGGAAAAGATTCAACATTGAACTTTCACCTTCCTTAAAATTTGATACACACCCTAAACAACTCTCCTAATCCATATCCAATGGATTTTCACCCTTCCAATGCTTTCCAAAGCATATCCTAGGGTTAGGAGCAGTTAGGGAACTTAGAAATAGTCGAACATGGGTTAAACATACCTTGTTTACCTAAAATCAGCATTGTCAATAATCCTCTATCAACTCTACTACGATCATTGTCCTAAGGCCGATCGACTACCATCCATGATAATGATCGATTTGACCGTAGAAATCAGAGTTTAGAAATGAATTTTAAAAATTCATAAGTAATTATACATAAATCGAAAAATCATGAAAAATCATATGTATAATACTTGTAACACTCATTATGGGTGAAAAATATTTGAAAAATAAAATACCCATAAAATAATGAGATTGACACAAAGTTCAAAAGTATTGAAAAATTTCAATGTGTGATCCTACTTTATATCATCTCCTTTAATGGTGATTGCTATCAAAAGATAGACTTCACCAAGGTTTTTCAAAATGATTTTGAAATGATTTTAAAACCTTAATTCATTTGCCTAACATCTCACTTATATCTAAGGTGTATGAAAACACATGCAAGTCAAGTGTTCTTGTAAGATGTGGGTTTTGGTTATTTAGGATTTCATGCATTTTCTAAGATAACTCTATTTAATTCCCTTATACATGGGACTTCAAATCATGTCATTGTCCTTAAATCAATTTTAATTAATGCATGAATGTATGACATAAATGATAACATAAATAAGCATGTGCTAATAATCATGATGTCATGACATATGATATAAACCTAAACATAAACATGACACTAAACTAAAACCTAATCATCATCATGACATTTTATATGATAAAAATACATATGATGTCATGACATGGCATATGACAAGCAAATCATGGCAAATAAATGTAAGACATAAGAATACCTAACTTTTAATATTAGTTGTCATTTGATAGAATTAAGTTCATTTTTTCATATTACCCAACTCTACCAAGTGTGCCAAAAATCCAAAATGGCACACCAAGACCTTTAAACATAATTGTGCCAATTTTATTAAATTTTCATACTTCTCAAATTCTATTGGCACATCCTAAAGTGTCAACTCTACCATGGTTAGATTAACTACCCATCCACTTAAGGTTGACACATCCTAACCCATCTAGCATGAATCGATCACACTCCTAGGAACCCAATACCTATTGGAGCTCCTTGGGTTTACAAGGTATTCACTAGGGATAACTTCCCTAGAAACCCTCCTAATGACCTTTATAGGCTTTGAAGCCTTAGTAATTTGGGTCTTGTCAAGATTAATCTTAGGGATTGCCTCCCTAGTAACCTTCTCAGTGGTCTTCCTAGCTTTTATAGAACCCTTGGCCACTAGACACACACCATGGTTAGCCTTTGGGATGACCTCCCTAGTAACCTTGGCTTTTTTAGATCTGGAAATGATTCCATAATCGAATGGAACATCGTGATAGGTCTTCTTGGGGTTAGGTTTGTGACCCAAACCTTTCTTGCCCCTTGATGGTTCTAGCCTCCTAGGAACTAAGTTTTGACCATTAGACCCCTTAAATGAGTTTGTCATTTTTGCTAGGGTCTTCTCTAGTTTTTCAAGCCTTGACCTCAAGGCTTAGTTTTCTAGTTCTAATTTTCTCAATTGTGATTTTTCATTAATCTTTTGGGAATGACACTTCCTCTTCGGCATGTGCCTACCCTTCTTAGGGTTAATGCCTAAATTTTCTTCTATTCTCCTAATACTTTTCTTAGGTAAGATTTTTTTAGGGTTATTAGTTCTAGTCTTGTCCTTAGGCCTAAAACTATAGCTCTTAGCACCTAAACAAAGGTATTTGTTTTTAGCATGCTTTTCATGAACAATAGCAAGATTACTAAAGACATGCTTTTTAACATAGGAACTTGAAGGTGCATTATTTAAATTTACCTTAGGGTTAACTTTAGAAGCTCCCCCAACATATGATGCTCCTTGGACATTGGAGGCTTGTCTTCCCTTAGGGCATTGGCTTTTATAATGTTCTTTTTGATGACATTTGAAGCACACCACGTGCTCCTTACTCTTCTTAGTGGGGACACTGACATCCTTGACCTTTGGCATCGGTTGAGTCTTTTTAATCTTCATAGGACACTTGCTCTTATAGTGCCCATATTCCCTACACTCAAAACATATAATATGTTTTTTATTTTCAATTAAAATGCATGAGTTACCTAGGGAATTTTGGTCTTGTTCTTCACTTCTCCCAGACATAGATGCTTCTTCTTGTTCTTGCTCCGGGATGGAAAATCTCTCCTCTCCCTCAACCTAGAGGTGGAGGTTTCCTCCAATTCTTCCACATCCTCGGATGTTGATTGGCATCCTTCCTCGACTTCCTTCTCTACTTATGTCAGTTCGAGATTTTCGTGGAATTTGACCACTTTATCCCATAATTCCTTAACATTCCTATAACTCACTAATCTAGGCAAAACAACGTTAGGTATCAATTTTACTAACATTTTTGTTACCTTAACGTTTGTTGTTGTTGGTGCAATCGACCCAGGTCACGATTGACCAGGACTCGAGCTTGGCTCGAGAGATGTTTTGATGTTCGACAAAAACATATGACAATGTAATTGTCATGGGAAAGTCCAAGTCTTAGGTACTTGGCATGGAAAGTCCAAGTGAGACACTTGGCATTTGGGAAAGTCCAAGCATGGGTCTTGGCAATGTAAAGTCCAAGCATGGGTCTTGGCAAAGTAAAGTCCAAGCATGGGTCTTGGCATGGAAAGTCCAACATGGGTTGGCAAGGGAAAGTCTAAGCTTGAGTCTTGGCATTTGAGAAGTCCAAGGGGTTTAATATTGGCGGCATAAAGTCCAAGCGGGAGTCTTGGCGGCATAAGTCCAATGGTTGGCAACGTAAGTCCAATGTATCTTGGCGGGGTAGACACCGTTAGCATGACATAGCCGATGGAAGCACCTGAAGGCTAGCGCAATGGATGAACAAGTCATGGATGACTTGGAGGGATCCGAGAGGTGTGAGGCTGATGGAGGTGGCTAGAAGGCTTAGGTCTAGGCTAAGGGTGGTCTAGCAAGTATGGGGGAACCATACTTGGGCTAAAACCTCATGTTTAAGGTGTTCCAGTCGACTGGTGCCATGTGGCAGTCGACTGGCCTAAGTCAACTAGGGTTTAACTATGGGAATTGCACTAGCAGTCGACTGCAATAGGTGGGCAGTCGACTGATTGGTCGAGCAGTCGACTGGTGCTCGAGAAATCAAGCACAGAGTGGAGTCTCACTCGACCGCTGCGGTCAGCAGTCGAGTGATGGCTTGATTAGTCGACTGATGGTCATAATCAGTCGACTGATGATGGATCCGTTGGACTTATCCAGTGTGGATCTAGCCGTTGTCTCACAACAATAGTGACATCAGTCGACTGATGGTCCCGACCAGTCGACTGATCGACTTTTTCCAGCACAGGTTGAAGCTATAAAAGGAGCTCGTGATGGAGGAAAAAGGTAGCGATTTTCTTGAGCAAATTGAAGGGGAGAGTTGGTGCTTTCCAGTCCTTCAAGGCTAGTTCAAGGCAATCAAAGATCAAGCAAATCCAAAGAGCATTTGTAAAGTTTTCTTTGCATAGATTGTTGTATTCTTGTTGTATTTGCTTGTCTTATCTTGTATTACTTAGTGTAATCTTTGTACGAGGTTTCTCCACCTCCGACTTGTGTCGAGAAGGAGTATTTGTGGTTAGTGATTGCATTGGCATCGCTAGAGCTCATTAGAGCTCGATCCGTGGAGTAGGAATCGTGCAGTTCTGAACCACATTAAACATCTTATGTTTGTGATTGCGTTTCGTGTTATTGCTTTTATTATTATTATTCTGCTGCGCTAACACGATTTGTAGACGCGATCATGATTGAATTCCATCAACGTACGAGCACGCGCTATTCACCCTCCCTCTAGCGTCCAATCGATTCCCTACAAGTGATATCAGAGCGAGGCCGCTCTTTAAGTTTAACAACAAAGGGAGCATGCTAGAGGGTGAAGATGGAGTTCCAAGACAAGCTTGGATGGGACATCAACACCACCACCATATGATCGAGAAGACTTTTCAGCGTGGAGAGCAAGAATGGAAACATTCTTGATGATGGGCATAGAGGATTGGTTCATCCTCGTAGAAGGCTTTGAACCACCTAGGGATAAGAAGGGACAAGTCCTCAAGTTGAAGAAATGAACCCAAGAGCAACGACAAAAATTCAAAACTGAAGCCAAGGTAACAAAACTTTTAGAAGATTTGATACCTAATGATGTTTTGTCTAGGCTAGGTGAATATCTTGACGCCAAGGAGCTATGGGACAAATTGACCAAGTTCAATGAGAAGCCCCACTTAACACAAGTAGAAGAAGATAAGGAAGGTGATGAAGAGAGTTCATCATCCTCACGAGCAAGTGAGGAATCGAAAGTTGAAGAGGAGTCAACTTCCGGATCGGTGGAAGAGGAGGTGGAAGAAGTAGAAGAAACCTCCACCTCTAGGATTGAGGGGGAGATTAGAGCATCCTCAACATCGGAGCAACAAGAAGAACCATCTACATCCGGTAGAGAGGAAGATCAAGCTCAAGAGAACCTTATCACCACCCTAGGTAACTCAAGCATGTCAATTAATAATAAAATGAATATTATATGTTTTGAGTGTAGGGAACCCGGGTACTATAAGAGCAAGTGCCCAAAGAAGGTAAAGAAAGCTCCTCCGGCACCAAAAGTCAAGGATGCCGGTTCCCCAACCATCAAAAGCAAGGAGCACATTATTTGCTTCAAATGCCGACTACCGGGACACTACCAGACTCAATGTTCTATGGGGAAGAAGAAGGGGCAAGAAGGAGCAACTCATGTAGGGGAAGCTAAGGCTAACCCTAAGGTATATTTTAATAATACACCTTCTAAATTTAAAAGTCAAAAGCATGCTAGGAATTTTAATTCTCTTGTAATTTATGAAAAGCATGCTAATAGGAACAAGTACTTGTGTTTAGGAGCTAAGAATTTTCATTTTGAAAATAAGGAGAAATTTGGGACTAATGTCCCTAAAAAAAATTTATCTAAGGACAAACCTAGGTCAAATAACTCAAGACTAACTCTACCTAGGGAGACAATTAGAAAGGTCCAAGAGCATCTAGGTCTTAATCCTAAATGGACTAGGCATATGTCTAGAAAGGACAATGCCCAAAGATCAAAGCAAAATTCCAAAATTGGGCAATTAGAATTGGAAAATTAAGTCTTGAGGTCAAGACTTGAGAAACTAGAAAAGACCCTTAGGAATATACAAAATCAATTTAAAGGGTCAAATGAGCAAAAGTCTAAGTCCAAAAGTCAAAGTCAACACACAGGATCTAAGGAACAAAAGTCAACCAAGAGCAAGCAAGGTTTGGGTCACAAACCTAAGCCTAAGGTGGCTTATCATAGTGTTCCATTTGATTATGGAACACAAACTAGGTCTAGGAAAACCAAGGTTACTAGGGAAGTTATCCCTAAGAGTAACCATGGTAAGTGCCTAGTGGCTAGGGTCTCTAGAAAACCTAGGGTGGCCACTAAGAAAGTTGCAAGGGGAGTTACCCCTAGAGTCAACCTAGGCAAGACCCAAATGACCAAGGCTACCAAGCCTAAGAGGGTCATTAGGAAGGTATCTAGGGAGATTATCCCTAAGGAATACCTAATTAACCCTAGGAGCTCAAATAAGTTTTGGGTTCCTAAGAGCGTGATTGATTCACGCTAGATAGGTTTAGGGTGTGCCAACCTTGATTGGATGGGTAGTTAACTCAACCATGATAAAGGTGGCACTTTAGGTAATCTTCAAGGTTATGGGTACCTTGAAAATAGATTTGATATTATAATCCTAAAAGATTTTAGGATGTGCCAATGTATTTTTGGGATTATGAAAAATCAATTGAATTGGCACAATTTAGGATTAGAGGTTATAGTGTGTCATTTTGGGTTTTTGGCACACTAGAGAGAAAAGTAATAATATGGCAAAATATATTTAATTATATGAAATGACAATTAATATTAAAATTTAGGTATTATATACTTTTATATCTTACTTGTCATGCCTTGATTTGTCATATGTCATGACATGACATCATGTTTATTTTCATCATTTATATGTCATGATCATGTTTAGGATTTACGATAAATGTCATGTATTTTTAGATTATATCTTATTCCATGACATCATGATTATGAGCATGTGTTTATTTATATCATCTCTAATGGCATAATCACTCATGCATTTAAGATAATTTGATTGAAATTGATTTAAGGACAATTCGCATGACTTGAAGTCCCATGTATAAGAGAATCAAGTATGGTTGCCTTAGAAAATTCATGAAACCCTAGATTAAATGAACCAAAATTCACATCTCACATCACATTGACATGTATGTGCATTTATACACCCTAGATACATGTGAGATGCTAGGATATGAGTTAAGTTCAAGGTGCATCGTTTTTGCATCTAGATGAACTCAAACTCATCTTATATGAGTGATGGATCATTGAGAAAGCTTGTGTACAAGTCATGTACATTGAGCCCAAGGAATATGATCCAAAATAAGGTTTTGAAAATATTTTAAAATCATTTTGAAAAACCTTGGTGAAGTCTTTCTTTTGATAGCAATCACCATTGATGAGATTGATACAAAGTGAGCCAAAACTTAGAAGTTTTCTTCACTTTTGAATTTTGTATCAATTTCAGTATTTTATGGGTAAAATAATTTTCAAATATTTTTCACCCATTGTATTGATCATAGGTATTATACGTATCAAATTTCATGATTTTTCGAATTACGTATAATTATTTATGAATTTCCAAAATTGATTTCTGATAACTGAAATTTTGAAATTTCAGTTATCAGTCGACTGGTAACTGACGGAGTCGACTAACAATGCTGATTTCGAAAAAACTAGGTTTATTTAGCCCGTGTTCAGCTGTGGTTAAGGTCTCTAACCACTCCTAACCCTAGGATATGCTTTGGGAAGTATTATAAAGGGTGAAAATCCATTGGATATGGATTTGGAGAGGTGTTAGGTCAAAGTATCAAATTTAAGGGTGAAAGAGTTCATGTTTGAACTTAGAACCTTAATTTTGATGGTTAATAGTTCCTATTGGCTTAGGGACTTCCCAAGGACATTGTTGGTGCAATGGTCAAAGGGGAGCAAGCCTTTAGGGGGAGGTATCCATCTTGGGATGATGGATGTGTTTTCTTCTTGAAGGGGAGAAGTTATGGGAAAAGGACATCAATTGAGAAAATTGATGGGATTTTTGAGAGACCCAATTTGGAAATTGGGAGAGTGTATAGAATTGCCTCTCTTGAGTGATATGGGACTTATCACTAGGAAGATGGTAGGCATCCTAGGTATTTTTGGATCAAGGGGGAGATTGTAAGATCTCATTAGAACATGAGACATTGACCTCCTTGGAGAGATAACCTTTTTGATGTATGTCAAAAAGGGGGAGAAAGATAAGATTATCAATTTGGGATAATTTATAAGGAGTTTTTGAGTTAGATGGTCTAACTCAAATGGTTTGTTTGGTTTTTGTCAAACATAAAAAAGGGAGAGATTGTTGGTGCAATCGGCCCAGGTCACGATTGACCTGGACTCGAGCTTGGCTTGAGAGATGTTTTGATGTTCGACAAAAACATATGACAATGTAATTGTCATGGGAAAGTCCAAGTTTTAGGTACTTGGCATGGAAAGTCCAAGAGGGACACTTGGCATTTGGGAAAGTCCAAGAATGGGTTTTGGCAATGTAAAGTCTAAGCATGGGTCTTGGCAAAGTAAAGTCCAAGCATGGGTCTTGGCATGGAAAGTCCAACATGGGTTGGCAAGGGAAAGTCCAAGCTTGAGTCTTGGCATTTGAGAAGTCCAAGGGGTTTGATATTGGCGGCGTAAAGTCCAAGGGTGAAGTCTTGGCAGCATAAGTCCAATAGTTGGCGGCGGAAAGTCCAAGCGGAGTCTTGGCGGCGTAAGTCCAATGTGCCTTGGCGGTGTAGATACCGTTAGCATGACATAGCCGATGGAAGCACCTGAAGGCTAGCGCAATGGATGAACAAGTCATGGATGACTTGGAGGGATCCGAGAGCCGTGAGGTTGATGGAGGTGGCTAGAAGGCTTAGGTCTAGGCTAAGGGTGGTCTAGCAAGTATGGGGGAACCATACTTGGGCTAAAACCTCATGTTTGAGGTGTTCCAGTCAACTGGTGTCATGTGGCAGTCGACTAGTCTGAGTCAATTAGAGTTTGACTGCGAGAATTGCACTAGCAGTCGACTGCCATAGGTGGGCAGTCAACTGATTAGTCAAGCAGTCGACTGATCTTGTGATCAGTTGACTGGTTCTCGTGAAATCAAGCACAAAGTGGAGTCTCACTCGATCGCTGTGGTCAACAGTCGAGTGATGGCTTGATCAGTCGACTGATGGTTATAATCAGTTGACTGATGATGGATCCATTGGACTTATCCAGCGTGGATCTAGCCATTATCTCATGACAACAGTGGCATCAGTCGACTGATGGTCCCGACCAATCGACTGATCAACTTTTTCCAGCACAGGTTGAAGCTATAAAAGGAGCTCGTGATGGAGGAAAAAGATAGTTATTTTCTTGAGCAAATTGAAGGGGAGAGTTGGTGCTTTCCAGTCCTTCAAGGCTAGTTCAAGGCAATCAAAGATCAAACAAATCCAAAGAGCATTTGTAAAGTTTTCTTTGCATAGATTGTTGTATTCTTGTTGTATTTGCTTGTCTTATCTTATATTATTTAGTGTAATCTTTGTACGAGGTTTCTCCGCCTCCGACTTGTGTCGAGAAGGAGTATTTGTGGTTAGTGATTGCATTGGCATCGCTAGAGCTCATTAGAGCTCAATCCGTGGAGTAGGAACCGTTCGATTCCGAACCACGTTAAGCATCTTGTGTTTGTGATTGTGTTTCATGTTATTGCTTTTATTATTATTATTCCGCTATGCTAACATAATTTGTAGACGCAATCACGATCGAATTCCATCAACGTACGAGCACGCGCTATTCACCCCCCTCTAGCATCCAATCGATCCCCTACAGTTGTGAATTATTGTCATTGCTCCTCGGTCCATCTTGATTTTTCTAACAGCTTGTTGTCTTCATCCCTAGGAATCTCAAAACCATCTTCCATTATAATCATTATATTAAAATCGGTTTCGAAAAAACATCCATTCTTTTCTTCCGCCAAGAAAAGTCTCCTCCGAATTTCGTTGGATGAATGTAGATGTCGACCATTTGGTGTGCTTATCCCTGCGATGAGTCTGATGATAAGAGCCTTGCTTTGATACCACTTGTTGGGGGATTGTGGCTCGACTAGAAGGGGGGTTGAATAGCCCATGTGCATTGTTCATTGGAATTCGTTCATTAGTCTCTAAATTTGATTAACGCAGTGGATTACAAATACAAATATGAATATACAATCACAACACATAAATATAACGTGGTTCGGAATCTTAGGATTCCTACTCCACGGGGTGAGCTCAACGAGCTCTAGTGATGCACACACCACTACTAAATCTCCTTCTTGACAACACGTCGGAGGTGGAGAAACCTCGTACAAGCAATTACAAACGTAATATAAAAAGTACAAGGAAATACAAAGATAATAATGAAATACGTAAAGAAATCTTTACAACAAATACTTTGAACACTTTGCTTGTTGCTTGCTTTAGTTTGATTTTGAAGGTCTGGAATGCAGCAACAATTCCCCTTACAAATCTCCCCAAAAGTTGCTACAAAATCCTCCAACTCGAGCTCTTTTTATAACCTACATCGAGTTGATTTTGCACCCAACAGTCGACTACTCCTTTAGCCGTTGTGAGACAACAACCTAATCCACATTGGTATCCCAACCAACGGATACACTAGCAATCAACTGCCCATTACCATCAATCGACTGCCAACCCCGTAGCCGACTGATCAGTCGTTTACCGAGCATTTTGTATTCGCGACCAACACCAGTAGTCGACTGCCCTCCACGACAGTCGACTACCCAAGTCCAATCGACTACCAAGCCTTGCGACGTAGTCGAATGTCAGTCGACTCCCACCAGTCAACTGGTACATCACCCCAGTCAACTAGTAAACCTCAACCATGAGGTTTAACCCAAGTATGATGCCCTCATACTTGCTAGACCACCCTTAGCCTAGACCTAAGCCTTCTAGCCACCTCTGCTAATCTCGTGCCTATTGAATCCCTCCAAGTCATCCATGACTTGTTCATCCATTTGCGGATCCTTCTAAGTTATCCATGACTTGTTCATCCATACGCTAGTCTCCAGGTTCTTCCTTCGGCTATTGTCATGCTAACTGAGTCTAAATCGCCAAGGCACATCCTTGGACTTCCCAAATGCCAAGCCCCAT
Source organism: Wurfbainia villosa (assembly GCA_025175895.1). Lineage (NCBI taxonomy): Eukaryota > Viridiplantae > Streptophyta > Magnoliopsida > Zingiberales > Zingiberaceae > Wurfbainia > Wurfbainia villosa. The sequence continues at coordinate 8,541,782 of CM045999.1, read as the reverse complement.
GCTTGAACTTTCATCGCCAAGGATACACACTTGGACTTACGTGGCCAAGGTTACACACTTGGTCTTCCCGTGCCAACTCCATGTTAGACTTTCCATGCCAAGCCCCATGCTTGGACTTTCATCGCCAAGGCTACACACTTGGACTTACAATGCCAACTCTATGTTGGACTTTCCAAATTCTAAGACTCAAGCTTGGACTTTCACTGCCAAGGCTACACACTTGGACTTACGTGGCCAAAGCTACACAGTTGGTCTTGCCAAGATAATCACATGTCATATGTTTTGTCGAACATCAAAATACTACTCGAGTCAAACTCGAGTCTGGTCAATCGTGACCTGGATCGATTGCACTAATAATCTTTCCCATATGACTTTGGATATCCCAAACATTCACTTGTCATATAGTCAATATATGGTCAAACCATATTGTCAAGCAATGGTCAAACCCATTGTCAAACATCAGAATCCTACTCTTATCCCACTCGTGTCTAGTCAATCATGACCTAGGTTGATTGCACTCATGATATCCCCCTTTTTGATGTTTGACAATGTTGGTGCAACAATGCCCCAAGCATTTATATATATTTTGATGTTTGGATAATCATCTAAGTTAGACAATGTTTTGTGATCTAATTGTATACATGTTTAAGTGACAGGAAAATCCAAGTATGAAGACTTGGTAAAAGACAAGTCCAAGTGTGATCTTGGCAAAGAGAAGTCAAGGAAAGGTCTTGGCAGCATAAGTCCAAGCATGTAGTCTTGGCGGCGTAAAGTCCAAGCAGTCCTTGGAAAAGGAAGACCAAAGTTTATCCATCATACCAAGATGGATGACTTCCCCCTAAAGGCTTACTCCCCCTTGATCATTGCACCAATAAGGTCCTTGAAGAGTTCCTAAGCCTATAGGAAATCTACACAACCAAAATCAAGGGTAAAAGTTCAAACTTGAACTTTAACCTCTCTTAAAATCCGATACTCCACTCTAAATACCTCTTCTAATTATTTTCAATGATTATTTCACCATTTCAATGCTTGCCAAAGCATATTCTAGGGTCATGACAGTCGACTGCACTACCATCATAAATCTTGTTTAATGATCGAAATCGTAAATCACGATCGCGACTACCATCACCAACTTCCAAAAGCTGAATGATTTGATTTTTGTAATTTGTAGAAAATAGTTTTCAAACTGAATTTTAAAAATTCATATGTAATTATTCATTTTTCTAAAAATCTTAAAATTTCATACGTATAATACTTATGTCAAACATTATGAGTGAAAATATTTTCAAATTAAAATACCCATTAATTTAAAAGATTGATATAAAGTTCTAAAGCATTGAAAACTTCAATGTTTTGTCTAACTTTGTATCAACATTCTCAATGGTAATTGCTATCAAAAGATAGTCTTCATCAAGATTTTCTAAAATTATTTTAAAATATTTTTAAAATCTTATATTGAACCATGGTCTATGGGCTAGATGTACATGACTTGTACATTAGCTTTCCTCATGATTCTGTAATGCCATATTATGAGTTTGAGTTTATCTAGATGTAACATCTAAGCACCTTGAACTTAACTCATATTCCTAACATCTCACATGTGTCTAATGTGTATCAATACATATACATGTCTCCTTATGGTCTTTGTGAGATGTGGATTGGGTGTTCCCTAAACTACGGGTTCATGCATTATATTTAGGCTTTCCGATTTGATTCCTTCATATAGGACTTTAAATCATGTCATTGTCCTTAATTTCAATTTAGTTAACCTAAATGCATGAATTATGATCATGTCATAAATAATGTGCATAAATTAAAACATTTGTCAATGATGTATGATTTCATAACATGATATACAATTAACTCTAAACATGATCATGACATTTGAAATAATCATATGAGCATATAATGTCATGACATGACATATGACAAACAAAACAGGATAATTTATAATATCAAGGTATAGAAATATCTAAGTTTTAAGCCTAATTGTCAATTCCTAGGATTATGTCCATTTTGTCATAATGCTAATTTTCCCTCAAATGTGCCAAACACCCAAACTTGGCACACCATGACTCTAAACCTATTTGTGCCAATTTTGATCAATTTTTCAACCTTTATAATTTCTATTGGCACATCCTAAATTCCTTTAGGATTAAGTTCTAGACTCATTTCCAAGGTATCATATAACCTTTAAAATGTCCTAAAGTGCCAACTTTACCATGACTAGGTTAACTACCATCCATTTAGGGTTGACACACCCTAACCCATCTAGCATGAGGGAATCACACTCCTAATAACCCAAAACCTATTTGAGCTTCTTGGGTTAACAAGGTATTCACTAGGGATGACCTCCCTAGGAAACTTCCTAATAACCCTTCTAGGCTTGGAAGCGTTGGTCATTGTCGTCTTTTCAAGGTTAGTCCTAGGGATAACTTCCCTTGTAACCTTGTTAGTGGCTTTCCTAGATTTTTTTGAAACCTTAGCTACTAGACATCTACCATGGTCAACACTAGGGATGACTTCCCTTGTAACCGTGGTTTTCCTAGCCCTAGAGCTTGTTCCATAGTTAAATGGAATATTTTGGTAGGTTGGCATAATCTCCTTGGACTTAGGCTTGTGACCCAAGCCTTTCTTGCCCTTAGACGGCTCTTGCTCCTAAACCCTAAAATTTGACCATTTGACCCTTTAATGGAATTTTCCATCTTCCTAAAGGTATTTTTCATTTTCTCAAGTTTTGACCTCAAAACTTGATTTTCTTTTTCCAATCTTCCAATTTTTGAATTTTTATTCACTTTTTGGGCATTCTTCTTCCTAGGCATATGTCTAGATTTCTTAGGGTTATTGCCTAGGTTCTCTTCCTTCTTATCATTAGGTGTGGTAGTCCTAGAGTTAATGGGTTTGGATTTGTCCTTAGATTTAAATTCATAGGATTTAGCTCCTAAGCAAAAATATTTGTTATTAGCATGCTTTTCATGATTAACAATAGCAAGAAAATTCTTAGCATGATTTTTATGATTAATAATTTGAAGAGCATTATTAAATGTTACCTTAGGGTTTGCCTTAGCTCCCCCTATATGTGATGCTCCTCCTTTTCCCTTGGTTGGGTGACTTCCCCTAGGACATTGACTTCTATAGTGACATCTTTGTTAGCATTTGAAGCATACTATCTGCTCCTTGCTCTTCCTTAGCGGGGCTCCGGCCTCCTTTGACACTACTTGTGTTTTTTCTTGGCCAATTTAGAGCATTAGATTTTATAGTGCCCTTGTTCCTTACACTTAAAGCATATTATGTGATTTTTATTTTTATGAATAGCATTTGAGTTACCTTCCTTGGTAGGGAAATTTTGAACTTGCTCTTCATCTCTCCCGGAGGTAGAGGACTCCTCTTCTTGCTCCGGCATAGGAGGTCTCTCCTCCCCCTCAATCCTTAAAGTGGAGGTTTCTTCAACCTCTTCCCCTTTGGATGTTGAACACCTATCAACCTCCAAGTCGTCATGGTCTTGAGATGATGATGAGCTTTCCTCTTCCTTGGGCTTGTCATCATTTTGCCTTTGGGTTTGGGTTGGTGAAGATTTTCCATGGAGCTCGATCAATTTGCTCAACAACTCCTTGGCATCCTTAAACTTACCTATCCTACACAATAGATCATTAGGAATTAAATTGACCATCATTTTAATTACCTTATTGTTGGTCTCAGACTTTTGGACTTGCTCTTCCGTCCACTTCTTCTCCTTGAGAATTCTCCCCTTTTTATCCGTGGGAGCTTCGAACCCATCCATTAAGATGAGCCATTACTTGATGTCCATCATAAGGAACGTCTCCATCCTCGCACTCCATGCCGAAAAGCATTCTTGGTCAAATGATGGAGGAATCTGGATGTCATATCCAAATCCATCACTTGGCTCCATTCTCCTCTAGTGTTGCTCTTATGGCGATGAGTCGGTGAAGGGTGCCCCACTCTGATATTAATTGTAAGGACCGATTTGTGTGCTAGAGGGGGTGAATAGTGATTCACCAATTTCATCGTTTGACCGTTTCAATCATGCTTGTCTACAAGATGATCGGTGTGCAACGAAATACAAAGCAATACAAAAGCAAACACATAATTGATTTAATGTGGTTCGGAACCTTAGTTCCTACTCCACGATCGAGCTCTAGTAGAGATCTGGTGATGCACACCACCACTAAATCTTCTCCTTCTCAGAATAACACTGGAGGTGGAGAAACCTCTTACAATGGAGTTAATATAAGAATCAATAACAAAATACAAAGCAAATGAAAGAAATGAAATTACAACACTTTACAATTGAGCTTTTTGAATATTTGATCTTTTGGTTTCTTTGAGATGCTTGAAAGGACTAGAATGCAATAACAAATCCCCTTCAAGAACTCCAAGAACCAACTACCATCTCCTTCCCATCGTAGCTCCTTATAAAGCACGCCCTGACATAGTAGTCGACTGCCATAGGCACTAGTCAATCACTTCAAAATATTCTATGCCCTGGACACTTAATTCCAGTCGACTGTTCAACCCTAGCAATCGACTGCTAGAGGGAAGTCGACTACTAAACCCTAACAGTCGACTACTAGAGCCACAGATAGTAGTAGAGTTTTAGTTGACTACATGACCAGTCGATTGGTGATAATCCCAGTCGACTGCTTGAGTCAAACTAGGCTCTCAAGTGTCATGAACTTGGTCAATCGACTGGCCATAACCCCAATCGATTGGTAAACCTCAAACATGAGGTTTAACCAAAGTATGCTCCCCTCATATTTGATCAACTACCCTTAGCCTAGACTTAAGCCTTCTAGCCACCTCTACCAGCCTCACACCCTCATGGTCCATCCGAGTCCTCCACGATTCCTTCACCCTTCATGTTAGCCTTCATGTGCTTTCATCGGCTATGTCATGTTAACCGAGTCTACTTTTCCAAGGTTCATTTGGACTTATGTCGCTAAAACTACATGCTTGGACTTTACGCTGCCAAAAACCTCACCCTTGGGCTTTCCGATTGCCAAGCCTCAATGCTTGGACTTTCACTGCTAAGACTACACACTTGGACTTATGTGCCCAAGACTTCAAACTTAGACTTTTCATGCCAAGACCATTCTTGAACATTCCATGCCAAGTATCCAAACTTGGACTTCCATGCCAAGACCATGCTTGGACCTTCCATGCCAAGTATCCAAACTTGGACTTTCATGCCAAGACCATGCTTGGAATTTCCATGCCAAGTCCATACTTGGACATTCCATGCCAAGATCATTCTTGGATTTCCCCTCGAGTCTGGTCAACCTTTGACCTGAGGTTTTATTTCTCTAACAATCTTCTTCAAATAATCTCTCTCATATGACTTTGGATATCCTAAACATTCACTTGTCATATGGTCAATATATGGTCAAACCATATTGTCAAATACATTGTCAATCTATTATCAAACATCAAAATCCTACTCGAGTCCCACTTGAGTCTGGTCAATCGTGATCTGGGTCGATTGCACCAACACTACATTTTCCCCCTTGGTCCAAAATCATCCTAAATGTCTTCATTCTTCATAGTGATACACTCTTATCACTAAATGTAAGGCATTCTTTCATTCTTTATCACTACTGGTTTGGAGGCGAAGCATTGGTGCATTTTAGGGTCCTTCAAGCTCATCCAATCAACCAACAAGCAAAGCATTCAAGGGGGAAAATTCTACTCGAGTCAAACTCGATTCTGGTCCCTACCAACAAGCAAAGCATTCGCCTCCAAAATAACGGATACACTGGCAGTCAACTGCCATTACCAGTAGTCAACTACGAAGCTCGTAGCCGATTGCTCAGTCATCTATCGAGCTTTTTGTGCCCGTATCCTTGACTAGCAATCGACTTCCCTCCATGGCAGTCGACTACTCAAGGCCAGATCGCTTAGCCGGCAAATGATCGCTAAGGCCATGGCCACAATGCGATCGAATGCTCGATTCCGACCGATCAATCGGTCATAATCCCAGTCGACTGCTCATAGTCAACTCGGCTGCTAAGTGTCAAAACACTTGACCAGTTGCCTGTTCTATAACCCAGTCGATTGATAGAACCTCAACCATGAGATTTACCCCAAGTATAATCCCCTCATACTGGCTAGACTACCCTTAGCCTAGACCTAAGCCTTCTAGCCACCTCCATCAGTCACACGCCTATCGGATCCCTCCAAGTCATCCATGACTTGTTCATCCATACGCTAGCCTTCAGGTGTTTCCATTGGCTATTGTCATGCTAACTGAGTCTACACCGCCAAGGCACATTTGGGCTTACTCTACCAAGATATACGCTTGTACTTTATGCTGCCAAACATTGGTCTTATGCTGCCAAGACTACCGCTTGAACTTTACGCCGCCAATATCACACCCTTAGATTTTCCTTGCTAACTCCATGTTGGACTTTCCAAATGCCAAGATCCATGCTTGGACTTTCCAAATGTCAAGACCCATGCTTGAACTTTCCAATTGGCAAGTACCCATGACTTGGACTTTACATGCCAAGTACCCAAGACTTGGACTTTCCATTGCCAAGTACACAAGTCTTAAACTTTCCATGCCAAGTACCCAAGACTTGGACTTTCCATGCCCAGTACCCATGACTTGGACTTTACCATGCCAAGTGTCCCACTTGGACTTCTCCATCATATGGTCAACCCCATGTCAATCATATAGTCAACCCATTATCAAATAATATTCAACCCATTGTCAAACATCAAAATGCTACTCGAGTCAAACTCGATTCTGGTCAATCGTGACCTGGGTCTATTGCACCAATAATCTCCCCCTTTTTGATATTTAACAATACTTTTAAGTTAGGCTAACAATAACCTAAACTTAAACACTTCCAATGCCAAAGCATAGTGAAGGTTTACCTAACTTAAACCTCACTTCTCCCCTTTAGCACACATAAAAAATACTCTCCAAGGATATTAATGTCTCATATACCAATGAGATCCTACAATCTCCCCCTTAGTCCAAAAACATCTAGGATGCCTTCACTCTTCCTAGTGATAAGTCACATATCACTAAATGAAAGGCAATCTTCACTTCTCCAATTCTCCCCATTTGGTGAGCACAATGAGGGCTTCCAAAACCCTCCATGTCTCCCCCTTTGAGGAATATACATCCATCATCCCATTATGGATAACCTCCCCCTTGACCATTGCAACAATAATGTCCTTGGAGAGTCCCTAAGCCTATAGGAAGACTAAACCATAAAAATTAAGGGCAAAAGTTCCAACATGAACTTTCACACACCTTAAAATTTGATTCTCACCCTAAACAACTCTCCTAATCCATATCCAATGGATTTTCACCCTTCAAATGCTTTCCAAAGCATATCCTAGGGTTAGGAGTAGTTAGGGTAGCCTAACATGGCTAAAACATGGACTAAACAATCTTGTTTACCCGAAATCAGACTTGGCAGTCAACTCGGTTAGCAACCAGTCAACTGCACTCACGACAGTCAACTTCCCAAGGCAGCAGTCGACTGATTTTTGCAAATGCAGAAATTCAGAATTCAGAAATGAAAATTGAAAAACCATAAGTAATTATACATAATTTAAAAAATCATGAAAATTCATATGTATAATACTTATAACAATCATTATGGATGAAAAATATTTGAAAAATGAAATACCTATAAAATAGTGAGATTGATACAAAGTTCAAAAACAAAGATAATTTCAATGTTTTGAGCCTAATTTGTATCAACTTTATCAATGGTGATTGCTATCAAAAGATAGATTGTACCAAGGTTTTTCAAAATATTTTTAAAAATAATTTTAAAATCTTATATTGGACCGTGATCTATGGGCTCAATGCACATGACTTGCACATTAGCTTTCCCCATGATCCATTAATGGTATAGGATGAGTTCGAGTTCATCTAGATGCAAGATCTATGCACCTTAAACCTAATTCACTTTTTTAACATCTCACATGTGTCTAGAGTGTATCAATACACACACATATCAATTTGATGTGAGATGTAGGTTTTGGGTATTCCTATACTAAGGTCACATGCATTTTTCTAAGCAACTCTATTTGATTCCCTTATATATGGGACTTCAAATCATGTCATAGTCCTTAAATCAATTTTAATTAATCCTAAATGCATGAATGATGATTATGGCATATAATGATAGCATAAATAAAACATGTAACAATAATCATGATGTCATGACATAAAAGCAAGACTAAAAACATACATGACATAAAAAATAGACCTAACCATTATCATGACATTTTAAATAATAAAATGAAATATGATGTCATGACATGGCAAGGCAAACAAAGCATGACAATTTTATAATATTAAGGTATAAAATACCTAAGTTTAAATATAATTTCCATTTCCTAGGATTAAATCCATTTTTCCATAATACTACTCATCTCCCAAATGTGCCAAAAACCCAAAATGACACATCATGACTCTAAAACCTAACTTGTGCCAATTTGATCAAATTTTCAAACTTCTTAAATGATATTGGCACATCCTAACATCCTTTAGGATATAAATTCAAACTTATTTTCAAGGTATCCAATAACCTTGGAAATAACCTAAAGTTCCAACTTTGCTATGGTTTGTTAACTACCCATCCATTCAAAGGTTGGTACAACCTAACCCATCTAGTGTGAATCGATCACGCTCATAGAAACCCAATACCTATTGGAGCTCCTTGGGTTTATAAGGTATTCACCAGGGATATCTTCCCTTAGTATCTTCCTAATGATCCTTTTAGTCTTGGAAGCCTTGATCAATTTGGTCTTGCCCTGGTCAACTCTAGGGATAACTTCCCTTGTGACCTTCTTAGCGGCTTTCTTAGATTTCATAGAAACCTTGGCCACTAAGCACCTACCATAGATAACCTTAGGGATGACTTCTCTAGTAACCTTTGTTTTCCTAGACCTAGAAATGATTCTATAACCAAATAGAACATTGTGGTAGGTCTCCTTAGACTTAGGTTTGTGACCCAAACCTTTCTTACCCCTAGATAGGTCTTGCCTCCTAGGCCCTAAATTTTGATCATTTGGCCCTTGAATTTGATTTTTCATCTTCCTAAGGGTCGTCTCTAATTTCTCAAGCCTTGACCTCAAAGCTTGGTTCTCTAACTCTAATTTTCCCAATTTTTGATTTTTCATTAACCTTTTGGGAATGGTTCTTTCTCTTAGGCATATGCCTACCCTTCTTAGGGTTAATGCCTAAATTATCTTCTACCTTCCTACTTCCTTAGGTAGAATTGTTCTAGGGTTATTTGTTTTAGATTTGTCCTTAACCCTAATATCGCATGATTTGGCACCTAAACAATAAGCTCTATTCCTAGCATACTTTTCATGATTATGCACAATTGCAAGAGTATTAAAATTAGTCCTAGCATGCTTTCTAGCCTTATATGAGTATTATTTAAATTTACCTTAGGGTTTGTCTTAGCTCCCCCTATATGTGTACCTCCTTCTTTGCTTTTAGTTTGCTTCCTCCCCCTAGGGCATTTGCTTCAATAGTGGCCCCGTTGATTGCACTTGAAGCACACAATGTGTTCTTTGCTTTTAATTCTTGGGGCTTTGATCTTCTTGGCATTTGGCACGACTTGTGCTATCTTCTTGACCCATTTCGGATACTTACTCTTGTAATGTCCTACTTCTCTACACTCAAAGCACACAATATTATTTTTATTTTTAATCAAAGTGCTTGAGTTACCTAGGTCGGTGTTGGAAGCCGAAATTGGTTCTTAATCTCTCCTGGATGTTTATGGGTCATCTTGATTTTGCTTCGGAGTGGATGGTCTCTCCTCCCCCTCAATCCTAGAGGTGGAGGCTTCCTCCAATTCTTCCACCTCTTCTACTGATTCGGATGTTGATGGCCTTTCAACCTCCGAATGCTCACACTCTTGTGAGGATGAATTTCCCTCTTCAGTCTTCTTCTCCAATTGAGTCGATGAGCATTCTTGTTCCTTGGGCTCCTCTATTTCTTGAGGCATTGAGGGTTCTTCATGGAGCTTTGCAAAAATATCGTTAGGTAACACATTAATCAATATTTTTGTTACCTTATTGTTTATTTTGTAATATCAAATTTGCTCCTTGCTCCATTTCTTCTTCTTGAGTATTCTCCCATTCTCATCCTTCGAAGCATCAAACCTTGCTATAACACTAATCTAATTGTCATAATCAAAAATAAGAAAATATATCATTCTACCTTTCCAATATGCAAAATCTTTGCGGTCGGAAAAAGGTGGAATGTTGATGTCGTCACCCAATCTTTCTTCAAACTCTATTTTCTTCATTTCTAGCATGCTCCCTTGGTTGTTAAGCCTTGAAGAGTGACCTCGCTTTGATACCAATTATAGAGGAATCGAACGTCGCCAGAGGGGGGGGGGTGAATAGCGAAATACGTAGTCGCTCGATGGAATTCAATCGTGCTTGCGTTCTTGTCTACAATACTTATTAGTGCAGTGGAATATAGAATAGAAATAATAAAACAAATACAAAAACACAAAATACACAAGAATATAATATGGTTCGAAACCTAGGGTTCCTACTCCATAGGTTGAGCTCAAATGAGCTCAATGATGCAAAACACCACAAACCAACCTCTCCTTCTCGAAAAACACTCTGGAGGTGGAGAAACCCTCTTACAACAGTTCTTACAACAATAAGAATGAAAAACAAGCAAATACACAAAACAACGTAAAGAAAACTTTACAAATGTGAGCTTGAATGCATTGCTTATTGGTTGCTTGGATTAACTTGAAGGACCCTGAAATACACCAACACTTCACCTCCAAATCGCCTCAAGAAACCATGGTCGAAATTCTCCATGAATTGCTCCTTTTATGCATGCATCGGGTTGATTCCGTGCCTGGCAATCGACTACCAAAAAGCCCCAGTCAACTGCCTATAGTGTCGTTGTCTCACAACGAACTTAATCCACATTGGCATTCTAGCCAACGGATACACTGACAGTCAACTATGATTACCAGCAGTCGACTGCCAAGCCCATAGCCAACTGCTCAGTCATCTACCGAGCTTTCTGTGCCCTTGTCCTCGACCAACAGTCGACTGTCCTCCATGGCAGTCGACTACTCAAGGCCAGTCGACTGCCAAGGCCATGCGACCATAGTTGAACGCCAGTTGACTCTCGACCAATCGACTGGTCATAATCCCAGTCTACTGCTTAGAGTTGACTCGGTTACTAAGTGTCAAAACACTTGATCAGTCGACTAATCCATAACCCCAGTCGACTGATAGAACCTCAACTATAAGGTTTACCTCCAGTATGATCCCCTCATACTTGCTAGATCACCCTTAGCCTAGACCTAAGCCTTCTAGCCACCTCCATCAGCCTCACACCTATCGGATCCCTCTAAGTCATCCATGACTTGTTCATCCATATGCTAGCCTTCAGATGCTTCCATCGTCTATTGTCATGCTAATTGGGTGATGCGAGCAAAACATATAGAAATTTAGGAGTAGTTTTTGCTCACATCTCATTACATTTTATACTTGTTTCATGCATATTCTATTTTGTTTTGCATGCATTTTCTTTTTTATGGTTCGGAGATCTTCTCTTGTTACTTTTGTGTGCAAGGCAGCATTTCACAGGAAAAATGGCAAACTTTTGGAGCAAAAGAAAGACATTGACCGGGTGGAACAAAGGCGGGCACGATTGACCGTGTGGATTTCACACGGTCGTGTCCAAACCCCCCAGCGCCCCACACAGCCGACCATGTCGAATCCACACGGCGGTGTGGCACTGGGCTGTTTTAACACGATGAGGGTTTTTCGTGGGATTTCTAAGGAGTCGGCTTCACATCTATAAATAGGAAGGTGCGCTCAAACCCTACGGGAGAGACCCGACGCTAGGAGGATAAGACGGTGCGGTAAAAATCACCAAAGACTTGCATCGGGGAGGAAAGAAGCAGCTCGAGGACCGAAATCTACGCTCTAATGCCAAGGAGAACAACCAAGATTACTATAATTTGATTCTTAGATATCTTTATGTTGTAATGATTCATTCTATAAGGCCTTGTGATCGTTCTCTTACATCTATGGAGTAGATACTTCGATTCTAGGATTATGGAATAGCTTGTGTATGTAGGACATGCTAGTTTGAATATATTTTTTATTCTTGGATTTATATTTGCAATTGGTATTGTTTGGATCGATGAAAATTATTATTTTGATTCTATATATATTTCTCATAACCGATACAAAGGGTGACAACCTTCATATAAAAAATCTAGGAGAACCAAGGAGGAATCTTGTGGTCATCCTCCCTCTGATAACCATAGATAGTAGAATATGATGGAGTGGGAAACGAGACACATTCTAACTCTTCATAGGGATTATTAGGACATCCTCTTATCCAATAGTCTATCTTAACAGAAGGGTCGAAGTAGGAGAAATTAACTCTAGAAGGGTTGAAGGAATTTAGTGATAGGGGGCTCCCAATGGTATCAAACCCCTGAGCTCTGATGATCTGAAAGGTCAGCTTGGTTAGGAATAGGTAGTTCCCAGTAGAAGCAAAAGTTCATTGGGCAAACATATGATGATACTCCTGCAAGATCATAATTAGAGATCTAGACAGTATTTAATTGATAGCATGTTCCAATAACACACAAGTGAAACCGAAGTCCCAGAATCCTCTTAGGGAACTTTGAACCTTCCTTTGCTTCCTTCGAGTGACACTGTACTAGAGTTAGGACTGTCGTCAACCTCGCAACCCTCATCTTTAGGACATTCACTCCGAATAATAAGATCCACTGGACATACGGTACTCGAATCTCAGTCTCTGTGGGATCGATAATCTTTTATTATTTAACGACATCCGTGCACTTGCGGGAATTGAGCGCAAGCATGCACTTCGGGTCCTCGATGATTCCTATCGGAGATTTGAGGTCATGCTCGTGCACATCAAGTTTTTGGTGCTGTTGTTGGGGACTGTTGATTCGATATCAAATCGGAAGTGGACAGTTTGGATCTGACCTAGACTAGATTTGTTTCCTTATTTTATTTCATTTTAGTTTTAGACTTTTGCTATTTAAATTTAGTTTAGATTAATTTTAGTAGTTATATTACATCTTCTTTTAGTTTAGTCTTTCTTCATTTGGTTGGTACTTTAGATTACTTGATTTTCTTTTAATAAGTAGTATATATACTCCCAATCATGCAGCTTAGCTCATTGTATGCATAGATGATCAGGATCAGAAAATCTTCTTTCGATAGTCCCAGAAATCGAAAGAACCTACCATCGCAGGAGAGCTGAATAAAAAAGCATGGAAGACCCAGACGCCTCTTTAGTGAACCTAGGTAGCCGACCTCTACAGGACTATACAGCCCCAAGTGCTAGAGGGTATAGGCCGAGTACAGCTGGACCATCGATCATAGCTAATAACTCCGAATTAAATCTTGCATTCATACACATATTCCAACAGAGCCAATTCGGAGGAGCTGCAACTAAAGACCCGAACCGACACTTAGAGACATTTTTAGAGATATACTCAACATTGAAATTTAATGGAGTGCCTACTGATGCGATCCATCTGAGCCTATTCCCGTTCGCACTATGGGATAAGGCGAAGACATGGCTACACTCCCTTCCCTTAGGAAGCATCACCACATGAGAGCAGTGTGACCAACAATTTATGAATAAATTCTTCCCGCCAAGTAAAACTGCTCACATGCGCCACTTGATTACTAGATTCCGTCAAAAGGAAGGGGAGTCCCTGTTTGAAGCCTAGGATCGCTACAAAGAGCTATTCTATGTTGGTGCAATTGGGCCAGGTCACGATTGACCGGACTCGAGTTTGACTCGAGTGATGTTTTGATGTTTGACAAAATGTATGACAATATAATTGTCATGGAAAAGTCCAAGTCTTGTGTACTTGGCATGAGAAGTCCAAGCATGGGTCTTGGCATGGGAAAGTCCAACATGGTTTGGCAAGGAAAGTCCAAGCATGGGTCTTGGCATGGAAAGTCCAACATGGGTTCGCAAGGAAAGTCCAAGCATGGGTCTTGGCATGGAAAGTCCAACATGGGTTGGCAAGGGAAAGTCCAAGCTTGAGTCTTGGCATTTGAGAAGTCCAAAGGAAATATTGGCGGCGTAAAGTCCAAGGGTGGAGTCTTGGCAGCATAAGTCCAATGGTTGGCAGCGTAAAGTCCAAGCGGAGTCTTGGCAGCGTAAGTCCAATGTGTCTTGGCGGTATAGACCGACTTAGCATGACATGGCCGATGGAAGCACCTGAAGGCTAACGTATGGATGAACAAGTCATGGATGACTTGGAGGGATCCGATAGGCGTGAGGCTGATGGAGGTGGCTAGAAGGCTTAGGTCTAGGCTAAGGGTGGTCTAGCAAGTATGGGGACATCATACATGGGTTAAAACCTCATCTTTGAGGTTGGCAGTCGACTGACATTATGGTCGGTTCGACTGCCATGAGTTGACTAGAGCTCGACTGCCATTTAGAGCTGAAATTGCCTTGGCGTGATCGCTCATCGAGCAAGGGATCGCCGCACGATCGCCATGGATGGAAGGATCTCGCGTGATCGCCATAGATGGCGCGATCGCCGCTTAAGTCGCGAGCACAAAATGCTTCGTAGCCGATCGGCGCTTGACTAGGGGCGCAATGCCGCCAATGTTGGCGATCGTGAGAGTCCCGTTGGAACTTTTCCAGCGTGGATTGAGCCGTTGTCTCACAGCTACAGTGTTGGCAGTCGACTGGGGACTTATGGCAGTCGACTGCCAGGTAGAAATCCAGCCCGACGCAAGATATAAAGGCAGCTCGGATGGAGGGTTTTAGCAGCGAATTTCTTGGGAAAAATTGAAGGGGAGAGTTGGTGCTTTCCAGTCCTTCAAAGCTAGTTCAAGGCAATCAAAGATCAAGCAATCAAAATCTCTTGTAAAGTGTTTTTCCTTTACTTGCATTTGTATTTCGTTATCGTATTTGCTTGTATATATTTGTTTATTGTTGCAAATAATTGTAAGAGGTTTTCTCCACCTTCGACTTGTGTCGAGAAGGAGTTAGTTTTGATTAGTGAGTGTGTGTGCATCACTAGAGCTCTTTAGAGCTCGATCCGTGGAGTAGGAACCGTTCGGTTCTGAACCACGTTATATCCTTGCGTTTGTGTGTTTGTGTTTTCGTTATTGCTTTATTATCTTTGTTTCCGCTGCGCTAACAAAAATTGTAGACAAGCACGCGAACGATTTCCATCGGTACTAGCACGCGCTATTCACCCCCCTCTAGCGTCCAATCGATCCCCAACACTCTATCAATGCCCTCATCATGGTCTAGAGAGGTGGCTGGTGATCCACATATTCTATAATGGGATCACGTATGCCACTAAGATTTCCCTCGATTCTGCTGTAGGCGGAGCGTTAATGAACAAGACTATCGAGGAAGCAAAAGAGTTGATCAAGGAGGTGGCCCAGAACCACCACCAATGGGCTTCTGAGCGTAGTCACCCAACACCTGTAGCCGGTAGATATGCTGTCAACTCCATCGATCATTTAGCGACAAGAATGGACACGCTAAGCAGACGGTTTGACTCTCTAACCCCTGCTTCTGTGTGTGCGGCCAATACTTTTGGAGAGGGAGTAGCGGCATATTAAGAGTACTACTATGAAAGGCAGGGCAGCTCTGAGGAGCAGATTGAGCATGTCAATGTGGTTGGTGACCATAATCAGAGGCCTAACAACCCATATTCTAGCACCTACAACTCCGGATGGAGGAACCACCCGAACTTTTCCTATAGGAATAATCCAGGGAATTTCCAACAATCGGGAGGATATGGGCAACAACAAGGAAAGGGGCAGCTGCAACCACCTGACACCCGTCTGGAGAATATGATAGAAAACTTCATTTAGATGCAGCGGGAGATGAATGTTGAATTCCAGCGGCGACATTCACAGACAAATACAATTATTGAAGAATTAAAATCGTCTGTGAAGGATCTCGCCAACAGGCAAAAGACGCTAGAAATTCAGGTGGCTCAGATTGCCAGCCAGATTGCCAGAGCACCGGGGCAACTACTAGGAAAGTCAGAGGTCAACCCGGTGGAGCAGTGCAAGGCAGTGACACTACGGAGTGGAAGGATTTTGAAGGAAACGCTGAGCAGGTTGGTTATTGAACCTGAACAAGGACTCGGAGTAAGGGAACCTTCGGGGAAGATCAGGAAGGAAGAAGTCAAAAGCATAGATCAGGAGCTCACCACAAAAACTCAATGACCCTTGACGGTACCCTTCCCTCAGTGGCTGACTCATGCAAGGAGAGATGTTAGTTCGGAAAATTTCTGAGCATGTTAAAATTGATCTCAGTGGAAGTGTCGATACTTGAAGCTTTGTACCAAATGCCTCAATTTGCAAGATTCATGAAGGATATTCTACCACACTGCAGGAAGGTCGAGTAATCAGAGACAGTGGCCCTCACGGAGGAATCGAGTGCTTACCTCCGGAATGAGACCACTCAGAAATTAAAAGATCCGAGGAGTTTCTATATTCCATGCCATATAGGAACAACCCTAATTAACAAAGCCTTCTGTGACTTGGGAGCAAGTGTGAGCTTGATGCCTTATACCTTATGCAAAAAGCTAGGGTTGGGGGATTTGAAGTTCACCACCATGACGTCACAGCTTGCCAACCACTCATACCGATACCTGCTGGGGATTCTGGAAGATGTACTAGTTAGAGTAGGGAATTTTACACTTCCGATAGATTTTATGGTCATGGAAATGGAAGAGGACCCGAAGATCCCCATTAATCTTGGACGACCATTTTTAGCCATGGCTGGAATGGTCATAGACGTCAAGACTCACAAGCTGACATTGACAGTTGGATATGATAAGTTAGAATTTGAGCTTGCTAGCACAGCAGGCCGGGGGCCCACGTTAGGTAAGTATGTTATTCCAGCTAGAGCTAAAGCAAAAGGCGAAGGTGAGAAAACTAAGATGGATGGATGGAGGTTCATAGAACCACTGGAACGGAGTTGAAGCGATGGAGCATGGTTGAGCTAAAGACCTTAAACAAAGTACTTCTTAGGAGGCAACCCAAGTTTAATTTTATATGTTTTTACTTTTGTTGCATGCATGTGTATAATTTAGACTTTACTTTATGGGCATCAACGTCTTTGCAAATAGTTTAGGGTCAGAAAGAACTTGCTAGGTAGAAACATCATTCTTTTTTTAACCCTCAGAAAAAGGCACGGGCAGTCGTATGGATTCCACATGGCCATGCCAATTTCTAGCCATTTTTTGGACGACAGGACAATGCCACACATGGCCGACCATGTGGATTCCACACATCCGTGTCACGTAGGTTTAAAAGCCAAAGTGTCGTGTGTTTTTCCCCAAATCCACCATGTGCTTCAAACCCTCTTGCCCTAGATGTGTGAAATTGCTTTCCCCACCCTCTGAAGAGCCTCTCCAACCCTCAAGAAGCTTCCAAGGAGCAAAAATGGGGAGGACAAAGCATGTGGCACCATGATCTGCCACTTCAGAGTGGAGGTCAACGAGAAGGGGTGCCCCACAAGCTCCGGAAAAGGCAATGTCCCTCCAAGCATTGTATTTCATAATCATGAACATAGAAATAGATTCAACATGATTTCCAGTCAAAAAATCACTACTACAAGATACATTGATGAATCCCTCCTAGAAACCCTAGGTTTACTACATGATGTGCAATGGTTATTTCACTTTGTAGGATGGGAAGTATTGATGGGGATCAGATGCCCAACCTACCTTAGGGTTGTTCTTGAATTTTTTTAGCTCGGTGGATGCCGAAATTTTGTCAGGAAAGGATAGTGATGAAGGGAAGGTGACCTTTAGGTTGTTTAATATAGAGCATGAATGGACGCTACAACAATGGAACCTTTGCTTTAGGTTACCTAGTGGGGGAGAAAGAAGAACACCCAATGAATTTAATGGAAGATTATTTTGGAATGAATTGACCGGTGAAACTTCTTATGACCCCTCTAGAGCCAAGGCATCCCGACTTCAAAATCCTATTTTTAGGTACATTCACCGCTTTATGGCTAGCACCATTTTCGGAAGGGGAGAGAGTGATGGAGTGGTGAGATCGAGTGAACTATTGTGTCTTTGGAACATGTTGCAAGGGAATAATATTATAGATGTAGGATCCCATTTTGTTAGACATTTAGTTAAAATGAGTAAAGCACCTAAGGTGGAAATTATTCTAGGAGGACTGATCACTCATATTTGCATTAGCATGGGATACGATTGCACGGATTTGGATAGGATAGAAGGGAGCCCTAGTATAGACCTAGGGGTGTGCATGGCTATGAAGATGATAGTGAGAGAGGGTCACCACTTTTGTTTTGTAAGGAAACACTTGACACCCCTTAGACTCCGCGACACCGACCGTACCACCATCACCAACCATGCCAATTGGCAGTTGGATCTTATAGTGGAGTCCCAACCACATGCAGGGCCTTCCACTCATGCACCCCTCTCACCCCCTATCCATCACTCTCCCTGAGTCCACATATCTATAGGAGTCCCCCTAGTCCATGACGAGAGCCTACACCTGCACCCCCTTCCTTTTCTACTTTTGAACAGGATGCAGGTATGTCGGCCTATGACTCCTCTGAGTTTCGATCATGCCTTGATGATATTTATGCCGAGAAGAAGACGCAGGGGCAGCGATGGGAGGATCATAGGACCTACACTCAAGAAGAATTCCAGGGCCTCCGAGATCACTTTCAGCAGGCCAAGGATTTCTGCGACCAGGTCCATCACTATTTCCAGGAGGAGGCCATCCACCGACAGGAGGTCAGGCAGTTCATGAGGGACGCTCGGTCACAGTGGGTCAGGGAGGAGGAGCATAGAGACGTCGTTGCATCCACTAATTCTCAGATAGATCACATATACATGTGGAACCAGCAGTTGAGCATCATATTTTCCCAGGAGCCCGACATGCCGAGATTGCCAGACTTCCCACCTCAGCCTCCATATTAGAGGTTCTGTTTCATTTAAGTCTAGGGGAAGACCCCAAATTTTGATATGTTTTGTTTCTAGTAGTAGTTTCTTTCTTGATATTTAAAGTTTAGTTTTAGTTTGGATTCATTTGTCCATGCATAGAATGTTTAAGTTTCCTTTTAGCACTTAGTTTTTGCCATCTTTAAGCTGCCTTAGTAATATTTTTAAGATTTCTTCACAAATTGTTTCCATAGATAGCTTAACTTCATTTATCTTTTGGTATTTGTTTTAGTTGCTTTAATGAATGTTCTAGACTTGCACTGGTTAGATTTTATATTTCACTCACACTTGATGAATATTATGAAAAGGAAAATCTATTATATATATAGTTATGATTCATCCCAGTAGTCTAGTACTTTGGAATCCATAGGTGACTCTAGATTTAGGATTTTAGTTACTGGAGATGCTCGGATTGTGTAAGACCATTCAGAAAAATCAAAATCCCTGTGAGCAGGAGAAGAAAAAAAAAGGTTCTTTGAGAAATAAAAAATAAAAAAAAAGAGAGAGGCAGAGAGAAAATAGAAAAAAAACATTATGAGGAAAAAAAATAGTTGTCATGGGTGGAAATGACTAAGTTCCCCTTTGAGATCGAGTTAGGTTACTAGGGAAACATCTGCCAATTTCTCTCAATACTAAGCACGCCTTTGAGACGTTGTGCTAGATCTAGGGAACGACCCTCGCTTAGGGCAGGTAAGTGTCTAAAAGCCAAAAACCTTAGGAAAGCTATAAGATGATGACTTAACTCACTGTGGAACGAGGATCCCTTAGGAAAATTCACTCAACACATGCACGAAAAGCTAACTTAGTGAGCTTTTAGAACATATCTATTTTGCTTTGATTGAAAATACCACTTGATAAATCTAGATAACATGCTAAGTATGGAACACTGCTTTTTAAAATTTCATGGCACTGAGGCTTGCTTGAGGACAAGCAAAGATCTAAGTCTAGGGGGATTGATGCGAGCAAAATATATAGGATTTTAGGAGTAGTTTTTGCTCATATCTCATTATATTTTATGCTTGTTTCATGCATATCCTACTTTGTTTTGCATGCATTTTTTATTTTCTAGTTTGAAGATTTACTCATGTTACTTTTGTGTGCAGGGCGACTTTTTATAAGAAAATGGCACACTTTTGGAGCAAAAGGAAGACATTCACCGGGTGGAACAAAGGTGGACACGACCGACCGTGTGGATTTCACACGACCGTGTCCAAACCGCCCAGCCCCCCACACGGTCGTGTGGCGCTGGTCTATTTTGATGCGACTAAGAATTTTTGTGAGATTTCCAAGGAGCTGGCTTCACATATATAAATAGGAAGGCACACTCAAACCCTGGGGGAGAGGCCCGACGGCTAGGACGACAAGACGATGCCCTAAAAAGCACCGGTGACTCACACCGGGGAGGAAAGAAGTGGCTCGAGGACCAAAATATGTGCTCCAACGCCAAGGAGAACGACCAAGAGTACTGTAATTTCATTCTTAGATATCTTTACAGTGTAATGATTCATTCTATGAGGCCTTGTGATCATTCTCTTACATCTATGGAGTAGATACTTCGATTCTAGGATTAGGAAGTAGCTTGTGTATGTAGGACATGCTAGTTTGAATTTATTTTCTGTTCTTGGATTTATATTTGCAATTGGTATTGTTTGGATCGATGAAAATTATTATTTTGATTCTGTATCTATTGCTCATAACCGATACAAAGGGTGACAATCTTCGTATCAAAAATCTAGGAGAACCGAGGAACCTTGTGGTCATCCTCCCTCCGATAACCATAGATAGTAGAATATGATGGAGTGAGAAACGAGACACATTCCGAATCTTCATAGGGACTATTAGGACATCCTCTTACCCAATAGCCTATCTTAACAAAAGGGCCGAAGTAGAAGAAATTAACTCTAGAAGGGTTGAGGGACCTTAGTGACAGGGGCTCCCAACGGTATCAACCCTTTGAGCTCTGATGATCCGAAAGGTCAGCTTGGTTAGGAATAGGTAGTTCTTGGTAGAAGCAAAAGTTCATCGGGCAAACGTATGATGATCCTCCCGTAAGATCACAATTAGAGATCTTGACATTATTTAATTGATAGCATGTTCCAATAACACACAAGTGAAACAGAAGTCCTAGAATCCTCTTAGAGAACTTTGAACCTTCCTTCGCTTCCTCCGAGTGATACCGTACTAGAGTTAGGACTATCGTCAACCTCACAACTCTCATCTTTAGGACATTCACTCCGAACAACAAGATCCACTGGACATACGGTACTTGAATCTCAGTCTCTGTGGGATCTTTAATCTTTTATTACTTGATGACATCTGTGCACTTATGGGCATTGAGCGCGAGCGTGCACTTTGGGTCCTCGACGATTCCTATCGAAGATTTGAGGTCGTGCTCATGTGCATCATCAGGTCTATACTACCAAGGCACATTTGGGCTTATGCTGCCAAGACACACGCTTAGACTTTACGCCACCAAACGTTGGACTTATGATGCTAAGACTACCGTTTGGACTTTACACCGCCAATATCACACCCTTGGACTTTCCTTGCCAATTCTATGTTGGACTTTCTAAATGCCAAGACCCATGCTTGGACTTTCCAAATAACAAGACCCATGCTTGGACTTTCCAATTTCCAAGTACCCATGACTTGGACTTTACATGCCAAGTACCCAAGACTTGGACTTTCCATTGCCAAGTACACAAGTCTTGGACTTTCCATGCCAAGCACCCAAGACTTGGATTTTCATTGCCAAGTACCCATGACTTGGACTTTACCATGCCAAGTGTCCCACTTGGACTTCTCCATCATATGGTCAATCCCATGTCAACTATATAGTCAACCCATTGTCAAACAATGGTTAACCTATTGTCAAACATCAAAATACTACTCGAGTCAAACTCGAGTCCTGTCAATAGTGGCCTGGGCCGATTGCACCAACAGATATTTCACTCTAATTAGCTCTCCTAATAATTTTCAATGAATATTTCACCCTTCCAATGCTTGTACAAGAATTCCATATGGTTAGGAGAGGTTAGGGTAACTAAGAGTGCTTATAAATGGCTAAACAAATTTTGTTCAGTCAAAACCAGCACCAACAGTCGACTGAAATAAGAAATCAGTCAACTAAACCACCACTAGTCAATTTCCTAACATCCCAAATGTGTCTAGGGTGTATCAATGCACACACATGTCATCCTATGGGTTTTGTGAGATGTGGATGTGTTCTTCCCTAAATCTAAGGATTCATGTATTAGATCTAGGCATATCCATTTGATTATTTATCTAGGACATCAAACAATGCTATTGGTCCTTAATTTCAATTTGTATGAGCTTAATGCGTGAATATGGTCATGACATAAATAATTTGCATAATTTAAGAATATTTACCAATGATGCAAGATATCATAGCATGATACAAATTAAATTAACCATTATCATGACATTTTAAATAATAATATTAGCATGTTGTCATAACACAGTATATGACAAACAAAGTATGACAAATATGTTAGGGCAATCTCTTGCCGTAATATGGTTTTGATGGTGTGGCAAAGGGTTTAAGTTAGTTTGATATGTTGATTTGATATGTGCGTTGAAGTCGTGCAGGACTTAGTAATTCACACATGGAGCCGTGGCGAGTTTCACATCTCATGACTCGTGTCTTGAGTCGGTGAAGATAGCTTTGCGGAAGCCGTGCGCTTGGAGCATCCGAGGGACCGCCGGACGAGAAGCTTGGAGTGAAGACGGAGGAAGTAGACTTCGAGGCAAGAGACGCGAAGGAGCATTGCAGAGCCGTGCGCCTGATGCTGCCGAGGGACGTGGTCGAGAACGAAGAGAACTTCGAAGGCAAGGGACTCCGAGAAATGAGAGTGAGCGATTGTAACCCGGGGAAGGGTAGCTCTTAGGTGAAACTTGACCATTTGGCCAAGTGTCGGATGAGTTTTCGACACGATCATGTCATATCATGCGATCGGCCTCGCTCGAGTCGAGTGAGTTCGACCGTATATCGACCGATTGGATTATGGCGCCGATCGCGCCCATACGGGCCGATCGCAAGACCATCGATCAACGGCGCAATGATCGATCAATAGGGTTTCGCCGAATTCGTAGCCGATAGGCGTCGATCACGGTGACGATCGGCGATGAGGTCCATCGCCGATCGCCAAGAGTTCCGTTGGACTACAACGGTCGGGATCCGCGTGTTCGGAGGCCGTTATAGTAACAATGATCGCGCAAGGGCGGCGATCGATGGCGGCCAACGGAAGAAAACATCCTCTCTATAAAAAGAGAGGGTGTAAGCTCGAGAGGCTAATGCTTATGCTCCAAGTGATCTTCCTAGTGCCCCACAAGCTCTAAACTCTTCTTACTCGCTTTTACTCCATTCTATTTGTAAGAAGAGAGATCTTGGTTGTAAAGGTTACCTCCACCTAGCTTGGTGCAAAGGAGAGACCATTTAGTGGATTGGTTTAGCGGAGTGATTCACCGAGGACGAATCGGGACCGTGGATTAGTGTAGCCGTGAACCACGTTACATTCTTTGTTAGTGTTTGTTTTCTCGTATTTCTATTTGCTTGTCTTTATTAGTCTTCCGCTTGCGCTAATTAGTTTTGTAGACGAGCAAATACCGGCATCCAAACGTAAAGGGCTATTCACCCCCCTCTAGCCGGCCAATCGATCCCCTACAAGTGGTATCAGAGCCAAGGAAAGCTTGTCGAGGACTAACCGCCACAACAAGCAACATTCAAAAATGGCCGGCTCAAACATCCATCCTCCGAAATTTGAAGGAGAATTCGCTTGGTGGAAGAAGCGAATGGAGGTATTTTTCGAAACGGATTTTGACATTATGATTACAATGGAATCCGGTTTCGTTTTGCCTAGGGATGAAGAGGGGAAGCCAATCAAAAAATCACGATGGACTAAGAAGCAAAGAGAGGAGCACCTTGCGAACTCAAAGGCAAAACATCATCTTTTCAATGTGCTCCCCCAACAAGAGATCAACCGGATCGGAGAATGTTCTAGGGCCAAAGAGATGTGGGAGAAGCTTATAGAACTCCATGAAGGCACATCCGAGGCCAAGCTAGCAAGGAGAGACCTCCTCCGCTCCCAACTATCCAATATAAAACTAGAAAATGGAGAAAAGGTAACCTCACTACACTCTAGGTTTAAAGAAATTTTAATTGGGCTAACAAGTGTAGGTGAGAAGTTATCAAACCGGGACATGCTCATGAAGGCTATAGATGTCTTTCCCCGGTCCTCAAAGTGGAGCTCCATGGTGGATTCGTTCTACATCTCCAAGAACTTGGAAGTAAGTACCTTGGAGGAATTTTTCTCAACAATGGAGCTCCACGAAACTAGGCTTGAAGGAATACAAGAGGAGCCTAGAATTCAACCCTCAAGAGGAGTAGCATTGTTGGCAAATAAGGGGAAGAAGAAGATGGAAATCCCCTCCTCCTCCGATGACGAAGCGTCTTCCTCCTCCTCCATGGATAGCACCGAAGAAGCCTATATGGTAAGGAGGGTAAGACGTGCATTTAAGAATTTTAGATTTGATAAATCTTATGATAGGAATAGAAGACCAAGGGGGAAGGTCATATGCTATAATTGCCAAGGAGAGGGGCACATAAGGGACAATTGTCCTCTCTTAAACAAGAGCAAGGAAGAGAAGAAAAAGAAGGAAGAAAAGAAGAAGAAGAAAGGGAGCAAGAGAAAGGAAGAAGAGAAGAAGGCAAAGGAAAAGGGGAAGGCCAAGACATGGGATGACTCCTCTTCCTCTTCCTCATCCGAGGAAGAAAATGCATTTGTCACCAACCTCGCATTGATGGCATTTGATGACTTGGATTGCTCCTCCTCCTCCACCTCAAATGAAGAATCAAGCACAAGTGGGGAGAGCTCAAATGAAGGGGGAGCTTCTACATCCTCCTCATCCGAAGAAGAAGAAGAGGATATGGAAACTATGGTAACGAAAGCTTCTCCTAAGAAAATAGTTTCCATAATTTCTAGTTTAACTAAGGACTTATTTGGCATGAAAAAGAAAAATAAGAGCATGCTAGATAAAATTAAGGCATTGGAAAATAAGCTAGAAAATGCATGCTTAAATGATAATATTTCTTCTAGCTTAGATGATGCATGCTCACATGACTATATGCCTTTGGATGTTAATGATGCATGCATAGAGGAAAATAGGGCATTAAGGGAAAAGGTAGATTATTTAACCAAAGCCCTCGAGAAATTCACTATTGGCTCAAACACATTAAATATGATAATTGGGAGCCAAAGGGCTAGCTTCAACAAAAAGGGCCTAGGCTACAAGGAAAAGAAAAATGAAAAAGCCTACAAATGCCTTATAGCTACCTCAAGGAATATCTAGTGAACCCAATAGGAAAGAACTTATTTTGGGTTCCAAAATCCATCCTTAAGGGTTAGAATAACCCTAGGGTAGTCAACCATATGAACTTGACCTATATCATATTTTGGTTGACTTAGGATGACGGGATAACATTTTTTAGATAGTGTTGGGTGATGATAACGTGCCCATAAATAGGTGATAATGCTTAAATCATAATGATTGATGTAATTCCTATGTATATTTACAATCATGATTTATGTTTTTGAAATTTGGCACGTTATCATAAGAAATAGGTTTGAATCATGCTTTAGTTGATACATTGGTTATTATCATCACATAATACCTAATGCATGGTTATAAATTGATGAAAACATGTATTTCATGATCATAATGTGAAATTAAATCATATATGTCATTATGATCATGTAGGTTGTTAGGTTGATACTTAACCATGATAGAATTGCATGAATATATTGGTTAAGTATATACAAATACCCCCTAGGATGCATCTCACACTCACTATAGGCTAACTTGATTGCAAACTTAGCATGGGTGAGATGTTAGGATGATACAAATGTCCACTAATGCTTATGGCATTTAGATGGTATTTTAAAGTATCAACATAGCAATAATAGACCAATCATGGGGAAGGCTTATGTTTAATTCATAGACATATTGCCCAAAGATCATGGTTGGATATTTCATATGTTTTCAAAACAATTTCTTAATCTAAAATCTATGTATTCATGTTTTGGAACAATTCAAAGCAAGACTAGGTGTTAAAATGGATACTAACATGCTCAAAAACTAGTGGTTTTTCAAGTGTTTGGATTTTTGACAAATCTCGGAAAATATAATAATTTTTCATGAAAAACTATTTTTCCTTGATAGATATACTTAATAGAAATATGCTCCTCAAATTTCATGATTTTTCAAATTTTTTGGAATTTTTAATGTATTTAAATTCAGTAAAATCGTAATTTGGAATCAATTGTGCTGCCGATCGCTCACACGAAAATCACCGCAATTTTCTGATTTCAGATTTTAATCATGTTTTTGGTATTTTTCCTCCATTATACTTGATGCCATGAGCTTATAACTTAGTGTTAATCTTTTTGATGATGTCAAAGGGGGAGAAATAATTTATGTTTAAGTTAATCATTTTAGGCGGAGAAATATATGATAGGGGGAGCAATATAGAGTTTCATGGATTAAGGGGGAGTGGCATGTTGCTATATCATGTTTATCTTTACATGCTTTCTTACCTTAGAATCTATATCAAATGTTTTTACCTAACTTAAACGGATTGCCACACATCAAAAAGGGGGAGATTGTTAGGGCAATCTCTTGCCGTAATATGGTTTTGATGGTGTGGCAAAGGGTTTAAGTTAGTTTGATATGTTGATTTGATATGTGCGTTGAAGTCGTGCAGGACTTAGTAATTCGCACATGGAGCCGTGGCGAGTTTCACATCTCATGACTCGTGTCTTGAGTCGGTGAAGGATAGCTTTGCGGAAGCCGTGCGCTTGGAGCATCCGAGGGACCGCCGGACGAGAAGCTTGGAGTGAAGCCGGAGGAAGTAGACTTCGAGGCAAGAGACGCGAAGGAGCATTGCAGAGCCGTGCGCCTGATGCTGCCGAGGGACGTGGCCGAGAACGAAGAGAACTTCGAAGGCGAGGGACTCCGAGAAATGAGAGTGAGCGATTGTAACCCGGGGAAGGGTAGCTCTTAGGTGAAACTTGGCCATTTGGCCAAGTGTTGGATGGGTTTTCCCGACACCAGTCGACTGCCATGTCATGGCAGTCGACTGCTCTGAGTCGAGTGAGTTCGACCGTATACGATCGGATCGATTGGCCAGCGACCGCCATACGTGGCGATCGTGCCAAGACCATCGACCGCTGGCGGCCGAATGATCGATCAATAGGGTTTCGGCCAGAACGCAGAGCCGATCGGGCGACACAGGCGGCCGATCGATGATGAGGTCCATCACCGATCGCCAAGAGTTCCGCTGGACTACAGTTGGGATCCGACGTTCGGAGGCCGCTAGATGCAATGATCGCCAAGGGCGCAATGGATGGCGGCCAACGGGAAGAAAACAGCCCTCTCTATAAAAAGAGAGGGTGTAAGCCTTTGAGAGGCTAATGCTTATGCTCCAAGTGATCTTCCTAGTGCCCCACAAGCTCTAAACTCTTCTTACTCGCTTTTACTCCATTCTATTTGTAAGAAGAGTG
This sequence comes from Wurfbainia villosa, assembly GCA_025175895.1. Taxonomy (NCBI): domain Eukaryota; kingdom Viridiplantae; phylum Streptophyta; class Magnoliopsida; order Zingiberales; family Zingiberaceae; genus Wurfbainia; species Wurfbainia villosa. The sequence continues at coordinate 8,514,196 of CM045999.1, read as the reverse complement.
ATCTTGATTGTAAAGGTTACCTCCACCTAGCTTGGTGCAAAGGAGAGACCATTTAGTGGATTGGTTTAGCGGAGTGATTCACCGAGGACGAATCGGGGACCGTGGATTAGCGGCGTAGTCGTGAACCACGTTACATTCTTTGTTAGCGTTTGTTTTCTCGTATTTCTATTTGCTTGTCTTTATTAGTCTTCCGCTTGCGCTAATTAGTTTTGTAGACGAGCAAATACCGGCATCCAAACGTAAAGGGCTATTCACCCCCCTCTAGCCGGCCAATCGATCCCCTACAAAATATATATATAATATAAGGTATAGAAATACCTAAGTTTAAAGCTTAATTTCCATTTTCTTGGATTAGGTTCAATTTGCCATAATGACTCAACTAACTCCTATGAGTGTGCCAAACTCCCAAAATGACACACTTTTGACTCTAAACCTACTTGTGCCAATTATAATCAATTTTTCAAACTTCATAATTCCAATTGGCACATCCTAAAATCTTTTAGGATAAATTTATAAACTCATTTCCAAGATATCACATTATCTTGAAACTGTCCTAAAGTGTCAACTTTACCATGGTTAGGTTAACTATATATCCATTTAAGGTTGACACACCCTAAACCCATCTAGCATGAAGGGATCACACTCCTAGGAATCCAAAACCTATTGGAGCTCCTTGGGTTTACAAGGTATTTGCTAGGGATGACTTCACTAGATACCTTCCTAATGACCCTCCTAGGCTTAGAAGCCTTGGTTATTTTGATCTTCTCAAGGTTAACTCTATGGATTGCCTCCCTTGTAACTTTGCTAATGACTTTCTAAGGTTTCTTTGAAACTTTAGCCACTAGACACCTCTTAAGTTTTAACCTCAAAGCTTGATTTTCTATCTCTAATTTTTTGATTTTTGATCTTCCATTATTTTCTTAGAATTTCTTTCTCCTAGGCATGTGTATATCATTCTTTGGATTAATCCCTAGGTTGTTCTCATACTTAGGTGGGATTAACCTAGTATTATCCTTAGGCCTAATATTATAAGATTTTGCTCCTAAATAAAAATATTTTATTTTTAGCATGATTTTGATTATGAACAATTGCAAGTGAATTAAAACATGCTTTTTCATGAGAAATTAAAGGTGCATTATTAAATGATACCTTAGGCTTTGACTTAAGTGCTCCCCCTACATTTGAGCTTCCTCCCTTATCCTTGGTTGGGTGCCTCCCCCTAGGACATTGCCTTTGGTAATGCTCTTTTTGTTGGCATTTGAAGCACACAATGTGCTCCTTGCCTTTGCGTATTTGGGCTTCATTCTCCTTGGTCTTCACCTTCGCTTTGGGTGCCACTTGAGCTTTCTTTTTGATCAATTCTGGGCATTTGCTCTTGTAGTGCCCTTTCTCCTTGCACTCAAAGTATATTATATGATTTTTATTTTTAATAAATTCACTTGAGTTACCTATAGGGGTGGTAGTAGAATCTTGAACTTGTTGTTCACTTTGTCCGGATGTAAAGGGTTCCTCCTCTTGCTCCGGCATTAAAGGCCTAACCTCCCTCTCAATCCTAGAAGTGGAAGCCTCCTCAATTTCTTCTTCTGACTTAGATGTTGAACATATTTCAACATTCAACTCCTCAATCTCTTGAGATAATGAACTTGATTCTTCTTCAAGCTTGTCATCTTTTTTACTTTGGGATTGGATCGATGAGGGTCTTTCATGAAATTTAGCCAATTTGCTCCATAGCTCCTTGGCATCCTTATAATCACCTAATTGACACAAAATCTCATTAGGGATTAGATTAGTTAGGATTTTCGTTACCCTTTCATCTATCTCGAAGGCTTGGAGTTGTTCTTCAGTCCATTTCTACATCTTGAGGATTCCTGCCTTCTTGCTCCTTGGAGCTTTGAACCCTCCAATAGAATGAACCATTGTTCAATGTCATCATAAGGAACGTCTCCATCCTCGTGTTCCATGCCAAAAAATCTTTTCGATCGAATGGTGTAGGAATTTGGGTGTCGTAGCCGAATCCGTCACTTGGCTCCATTCTTCTACTCCTCTAGCACTTGTTCTCTTGGCGATGAGTCCTTAAAGAGCGGTCTTGCTCTGATACCACTTGTTGAGGACCTTTGGATGTGCTAGAGGGGGGAGGTGAATAGCGATTCATCAATTTTTCCATGCTTATCTACAATCATTAGTGCACAGCGGAATATACAAAAACAAATACAAAATACACACAAAAATGAAATAAAAAAATAAAAGCACAACACAAAGATTTTATGTGGTTCAGAACCCTAGTTCATACTCCATGGCAGTGCTATAGTGATCTACCATTACTAAAACTTCTCCTTGGTATGACACCGAAGGTGGAGAAACCTCATATAATATGAAGCTTACAACAAGCTACAAACAACCAAATACAAGAATATGAATGAAATACAAAACAAAGAGCTAAAAATACTTTATAAGAAGTGAGCTTTACTTTATTGATGATTTGGTTTATTTAGATGCCTTTAAAGACCTAAAATGCAATAACACTTTCCTCAAAATCACTCCAAAAACTGCTACGAAATCCTCCATGGTGAGCTCCTTTTATAACCTACATTTAGCTAGATTTTCACCTAGCAGTTGACTGCCAAAATCCCCAGTCAACTCCTCGCCTATCCATTGTCTCACAACGGATTAATCCATGTCAACTTTCACCCAAAGATACTTGAGTAGTCGACTGCCATTACCATTAGTCAACTATCAAACCTTCAGTCGACTACCTAGTCGACTACAAGACCTTCTGTATTCATGTCCACTAATGCTAGTCGATTGCCCATCCATGGAAATCGACTGCTAGTGGTCATTCGACTGGTCTAGCCCACCAGTCGACTGTTAGAGACACATTTAGCAGTCAAGTCACAGTCGACTACTCACCAATCTAATGGGTCATAACCTAGTCAACTTCTCAAGTCAACTAGGCCTCCTGAGTGTCGAACACTCGACCAATTGACTAGTCAATACCACCAGTCGACTGGTAAACCTCAAACATGAGTTTTACCCCAAGTATGATCCCCTCATACTTGATACTCACCCTAGGCCTAGACCAAAGCCTTCTAGCCACCTCCATCAGTCTCACACCCTTAGGGTCCATTCGAGTCCTCCACGACTCCTTCACCATTTACGCTAGTCTTCAGGTGCTTCTATCGGCTATGTCATGCTATTGGGAACCCTTTGCCTAGACTTAAGCCTTCAAGCTACTTCCATAAGCCTCAAGCCCTTGGTTCGAATCAACAACTTCTCACCCTTGACCCTAGCCTTCAAGTGCTTCCGTTGGCCATGTCTTGCTAATGGGTCTACCTTTGCCAAGTCTCCAAACTTAGACTTTCGTCGCCAAGACTACACCCTTGTACTTTTCCTTTGCCAAATATCCATATTTGGACTTTTATCACAAAGACTACATGCTTGGACTTACACGATCAAGACTACACCCTTGGACTTTTCCTTTTGCCAAGTATTTATACTTGAACTTTCCCTTATCAAGACTCCACCCTTGGACTTTTTCATTGCCAAGTATCCATAATTGGACTTTCCTTTCCAAGTCTCCAAGCTTGGACTACCACTCGAGTCTCACTTGAGCTAGGTTAACCTTGACCTGAGACTGATTGCTCCAACAATTACCTCCTCATAATCTCCCCCATATGACATTGGATATCTCAATCATCCACTAGTTATATAGTCAACATATGGTCAAACTATATTGTCAAACCCATTGATAAACCATTGTCAAGCATCAAAACTTTACTCGAATCTGGTCAATCATGACTTGGGTTGATTGCACCAACATAAGTGTTGCTGCATTTCAGACCTTCCAATCCATTTCGAAGAAACCAAACAGCGATCAAGCAAAGATTTCTTTATGTAAAGCGTTTTGATCCTTGTTCTTCATTTCACTTGTATATTTTGTATTTGGTTTCTTTCTTTGTACAAGCTCAGGTTGTAAGAGGTTTCTCCACCCCTTGAAGGTTTCTGAGAAGGAGAAAGTGATAATGGTGTAGGGGATCGGATGGCCGGCTAGAGGGGGGGGTGAATAGCCCTCGTATGTTTGACGTCGTAAATTGCTCGTCTACAAAAGATTAGCGCAAGCGGAATATACAAATACAAAGCAAAAGACAAACAATAAAACAAATGCTAACACGATGGTATAACGTGGTTCACGGCTACGCCGCTAATCCACGGTCCCCGATTTGTCCTCGGTGAATCACTCCGTTAAACCAATCCACTAAATGGTCTCTCCTTTGCACCAAGCTAGGTGGAGGTAACCTTTACAATCAAGATCACTCTTCTTACAAATAGAATGGAGTAAAAGCGGGTAAGAAGAGTTTAGAGCTTGTGGGGCACTAGGAAGATCGTTTGGAGTATAAGCATTAGCCTCTCAAAGGCTTACACCCTCTCTTTCACTACAACGGCCTCCAACACGCAAATCCAGTCCAACGGAACTCTTGGCAATCGGTGATGGACCTCATCGGCCGATCGATGCCTCCGTAAGTCGGCGCTTGCCACGCTGAACGTTCTTCGGTCGAAACCCTATGATGATCGATCATTCGCCTTCGGCCGATCGATTTCTTCGATCGCCACGTATGGCGCACGATCAACGCTGCGCCACAATCGATCGATCGATATACGGTCGAACTCACTGACTGAGCGATCATTGCCATGACATGGCATCGTGTCGAAACCCATCCGACACTTGGCCAAATGGCCAAGTTTCACCTAAGAGCTACCCTTCCCGGGTTACAATCGCCACTCTCATTTCTCGGAGTCCTCGCCTTGAAGTTCTCGTTCTCGGCCACGCCCTCGGCAAAGATCAGTGCACGGCTCTGCAATGCTCCTTCGCCTCTTGCCTCAAGTCTACTTCCTCCGGCTTCACTCCAAGCTTCGTCGTCGGTCCCTCGGATGCTCCAAGCGCACGGCTGCAAAGCTATCCTTCACCGACTCAAGGCACGAGTCATGAGATGTGAAACTCGCCACGGCTCCATGTGCGAATTACTAAGTCCTGCACGACTTCAACGCACATATCACATCAACATATCAAACTAACTTAAACCCTTTGCCACACCATCAAAACCATATTACGGCAAGAGATTGCCCTAACAATCTCCCCCTTTTTGATGTGTGGCAATCCGTTTAAGTTAGGTAAAAACATTTGATATAAATTCTAAGGTAAGAAAGCATGTAAAGATAAACATGATATAACAACATGCAACTCCCCCTTAATCCATGAAACTCTCTATGCAAATTTTCTCCCCCTATCATATATTTCTCCCCCTATCATATATTTCTCCCCCTAAAACCTAAAATAATTAACTTAAACATAATTATTTCTCCCCCTTTGACACCATCAAAAAGATTAACACTAAGTTATAAGCTCATGGCATCAAGTATAATGGAGGGAAAATATGACAAGTTGATTTAAAATTGGGTACCACTTGTTGATGGCATCAAGTATATTTCTACCACTTGTTGTAGGTTTACAAACTGAATTCGGCCTTCAATGTTCTGATTTACAGGCCACCAGTCGACTGCTATCAGTATGGCAGTCGACTGGCACAAAGGAATCCGAATTTTTGATTTTCTGGATGAATTTCAGAAATGCATTATAAATTCCAGAAAATTCAAAAAATCATGAAATTTGGGGAACATATTTATTTTAAGTATATCTATCAATGAAAAATATTTTTTCATGAAAACTCATTATATTTTCTTGTTTTTGCCAAAAATCCAAAAGCTCTAAAAACCACTAGGTTTTTGATCATTCTAGTATCAAGTTAGCTACCTAGTTTTGCATCCAATTGTTTCAAAACATGAATACATGTATTTTAATGTAAGAAATTGTTTTGAAAACATATGAAATATCCAATCATGATCTTTGGGCAATATGTCTATGAATTAAACATAAGCTTTCCCCATGATTGGTCTATTATTGCTATGTTGATACTTTAAATGACCATCTAAATGCCATAGGCATTAGTGGACATTTGTATCATCTTAATATCTCACTCATGCTAAGTTTTCAATCAAGTTAGCCTATAGTGAGTGTGAGATGTATCCTAGGGGGTATTTGTATATACTTAACCAATATATTCATGCAATTCTATCATGGTTAAGTATCATCCTAACAATTAACATGATCATAATGATATATATGAATGAATTCTACATTATGATCATGAAATACATGTTTTCATCAAATTATAATCATGCATTAGGTATTATACGATGATAATAAACAAATTATCACCTAAAGCATGATTTAAACTTATTTCTCATGATAACATGCCAAATATCAAAAACATAAATCATGATTGTAAATACACATAGGAATTACGTCGATCATCATGATTTAAGCATTATTACCTATTTATGGGCACGTTATCATCACCCAACACTATCTAAAAAAAAAGTTGTCCCGTCATCCTAAGTCAACCAAAATATGATATAGGTCAAGTTCATATGGTTGACTACCCTAGGGTTATCCTAACCCTTAAGGATGGATTTTGGAACCCAAAATAGATTCTTTCCTATTGGGTTCACTAAATACTCCTTGGGGATCCATTTCCTAGCAATTAATTTCTTTTTATCTTGTCCCCTAGCTATTAGGCATTTATAGGCCTTTTCATTTTTCTTTTCTTTGTATCCTAGGCCTTTCTTGTTGAAGCTAGCTCTTTGGCTCCCTAAGATCATTTTTAAGGTGTTGGAGCCAATTGTGAATTTCTCTAGGGCTTTGGTTAAATAATCTACCTTTTCCCTTAATGCCCTATTTTCCTCTATGCATGCATCATTAACATCTAAAGGCATATAATCATGTGAGCATGCATCATTTAAGCTAGAAGAAATATTATCATTTAAGCATGCATTTTCTAGCTTATTTTCTAAATCCTTAATTTTATCTAGCATGCTCTTATTTTTCTTTTTCATGCCAAATAAGTCCTTAGTTAAACTAGAGATTATGGAAACTATTTTCTTAGGAGAAGCATTTGTTACCATAGTTTCCATGTCTTCTTCTTCTTCTTCGGATGATGAGGATGTAGAAGCTCCCCCTTCACTTGAGCTCTCTCCTCTTGAGCTTGATCCTTCATTTTCGGAGGAAGAGCAATCCAAGTCATCAAAGGCCATCAAGGCCAAATTGGTGACAAAGGCATTCTCCTCTTCCGATGATGATGAAGAGGATGAGGAAGGATCATCCCATGTCTTGGCCTTGAATGCTTTGGCCTTCCCCTTTTCTTTTGCCTTCTTTTCTTCTTCCTTTCTCTTACTCCCCTTCTTCTTCTTCCTCTTCTCTTCTTTCTTTTTCTTCTCTTCTTTGCTTTTGTTTAGGAGGGGACAATTATCCCTTATGTGCCCTTATCCTTGGCAATTGTAGCATATGACCTTCCCCCTTGGTCTTCTATTCCTATCATTAGATTTATCAAATCTAAAATTCTTAAATGCACGTCTTACCCTCCTTACCATATAGGCTTCTTCGGTGCTATCCATGGAGGAGGAGGCTTCATCGGATGAGGAGGAGGACTTCCATCTTCTTCTTCCCTTGTTTGCCATCAAAGCCACTCCTCTTGAGGGTTGAATTCTAGGCTCCTCTAGTATTCCTTCAAGCCTAGTTTCGTGGAGTTCCATTGTTGAGAAGAACTCCTCCAAGGTGCTCACTTCTAAATTCTTTGAGATATAGAATGAGTCCACCATGGAGCTCCACTTTGAGGACCGGGGAAAAGCATCTATGGCCTTCATTACCATATCCCGGTTGGAGAGCTTCTCACCTACACTTGTTAGTCCATTTAAAATTTCTTTGAATCTAGAATGCAAAGAAATTACCTTTTCTCCCTTTTCTAATTTGATGTTGGATAGTTGGGAGCGGAGGAGATCTCTCCTTGCTAGCTTTGCCTCGGATGTGCCTTCATGAAGCTCAATTAGCTTCTCCCACATCTCCTTGGCGCTGAGGCATTCTCCTATTCGTTGATTTCTTGTTGGGAGCACATTGAAAAGATGATGTTTTGCCTTTGAGTTGCAAGGTGCTCCTCTCTTTGCTTCTTAGTCCATCGTGATTTTTCGATTGGTTTCCTTCTTCATCCCTAGGCAAAAGCGAAACCGGATTCCATTGTAATCATTATATCAAAATCCGTTTCGAAAAATACCTCCATTCGCTTCTTCCACCAAGCGAATTCTCCTTCAAACTTCGGAGGATGGATGTTGGAGCCGGCCATTTTAAAGTTGCTTGTTGTGGCGGTTAGTCCTCGACAAGCTTTCCTCGGCTCTGATACCACTTGTAGGGGATCGGATGGCGGCTAGAGTGAATAGCCCTCGTATGTTTGGACGTCGTAAATTGCTCGTCTACAAAAGATTAAGCGATACAAAGCAAAAGACAAACAATAAAACAAATGCTAACACGATGGTATAACGTGGTTCACGGCTACGCCGCTAATCCACGGTCCCCGATTCGTCCTCGGTGAATCACTCCGTTAAACCAATCCACTAAATGGTCTCTCCTTTGCACCAAGCTAGGTGGAGGTAACCTTTACAATCAAGATCACTCTTCTTACAAATAGAATGGAGTAAAAGCGGGTAAGAAGAGTTTAGAGCTTGTGGGGCACTAGGAAGATCACTTGGAGCATAAGCATTAGCCTCTCAGGCTTACACCTCTCTTTATAGAGAGGGTTGTTTTCTTCCGCATTGGCCGCCACCCGATCAGCCGCTTGGCGATCGCCTGCTACAACGGCCTCCGAACACGTCGGATCCCGACCGTTGTAGTCCAATGGAACTCTTGGCAGTCGACTGATGGACCTCATCGGGCCGATCGATGCCTCCGTAGTCGATCGCCTACGGCTACGAACGGCTCGCGAAACCCTATTGATCACCGACCGCCGCCCTTGGCCGATCGGTGATGTCTTGGCGCCGATCGCCGTATGGCGATCGATCACGCCACAATTCGGCCAATCGTATACCCGGTCGAACTCACTCGACTCGGGCGATCGACTTCCATGACATGGCAATCAATCGGTGTCGGAAACCCATCCGACACTTGGCCAAATGGCCAAGTTTCACCTAAGAGCTATCCTTCCCGGGTTACAATCGCTCCTCTCATTTCTGAGTCCCTCGCCTTGAAGTTCTCTTCGTTCTCGGCCACGTCCCTCGCGATCAGCGCCGACTCTGCAATGCTCTTCGCGTCTCTTGCCTCAAGTCTACTTCCTCGGCTTCACTCCAAGCTTCTCGTCCGCGGTCCCTCGGATGCTCCAAGCGCCGCGGCTTCCACAAGCTATCCTTCACCGACTCAAGGCACGAGTCATGAGATGTGAAACTCGCCACGGCTCCATGTGCGAATTACTAAGTCCTGCACGACTTCAACGCACATATCACATCAACATATCAAACTAACTTAAACCCTTTGCCACACCATCAAAATCATATTACGGCAAGAGATTGCCCTAACAAATGGATCTATCGCTAAGAACTAGGTTGTGGCATAGGAACAAGGGGTTCTGAACCATGTAAAAATCAATTTGTTGTACTTGTGTTATTTGTATTGTTTATGTTTTTTATTTTCCACTACGCACTAACACTTTGTAGACAAGCACACACGAATGAAATCGACAATCAAGAGTCAAATTGCTATTCACCCCTTTCTAGCGATGTCAAGGTACTAACAAGTAGTATCAGAGCGAGACCGCTCTTCACTGGACTAACCATTGAGGGAGAAAAAGCTAGAGGGTCCATCAAAAGAAAATGGAGTTCAATGGTGGATTCAGATATGACATCTGAGCACCACTTCCTTTTGAACTAGAAGGGTTTGGTCAATGGAATGCTAGAACTGAGGTGTTCTTTCAAATAAACATCGAAGATTAGTTCATCTTAATGGAGGGGTTCGAGGCTCCAAAGGATAAGAAGGGAAGACTCATCAAAAGGAGAAAATGGGTCAAGGAGCAAATTTTGAGATTTGACGCAAACAACAAGGTAACAAAATTTTTAGTTAATTTAATACCTAACAATGTTTTGTGCAAGTTAGGAAAATATCAAGATGCGAAGGGTTTATGGAGTAAGTTAGTCAAGCTCTATAAAGATTCCTCACTGGCACAAAGTGATGATGAGTTCGAAGAAAAATGCTCATCATCTCAAGATCTTGAAGTTTCGGAATTTAAGAGGTGCTCCACATCCGAGATAGAAGAGATGGTAGAAGTCTCTACCTCTAGAATTGAGGAGGAGGATAAACAATCGACACCGGAGCAAGAGGAGACCTCAACATCTGGAGCTAATAAAGAACAAGCCCATGATTCCCTCATTACCATAGAAGGTAACTCAAATGCAATTATTAAAAATAATGTCTGAGATTAATTAAGAAGAAGGTTCAAGTTACACCAAAGGCTAAAGAGAAGCTAAAGGAGGCTAGAACCTTGATACGCAAAGGCAAGGAGCACATAGTGTGCTTCTCATGCAATAAAAAAAGGCATTATCGGAACCAATGTTTGAATGGGTGGAACCTAACCAAGGATAGGATAGAAAGCTCAAGTGTAGGGGGAGCTTCTAGGGCAAAACCCAAGGTATCACTTTATAATGCAATTTCAATTTATCATGATAAAAAACATGCTAGTAATAAATTTTATCACTTAGGTGCTCAATATCATGATAATAGGCCTAAGGGTAAGGTAAGGTCAAGAACTATCCCACCTAAGGAGGATTTTAGAGTCTTCAAAGGTAGACCTACTTTGCATGAGGATAGAACTGATGAGAAGAACTTATACAATAATCCCAAAAAGAATAGACATATGCCTAGAAAAAGGAATGCCCAAAGAAAGAATGAAAAATCAAAAGTGGCAATATTAAAGAATGAAAATCAAGTTTTAGGTCAAATCTTGATAAATTAAAGAAGACCCTTAAAAGAATGAAAAATATGATTAAAGGGTCTAGTGGACAAAATATAAGATTTGGTAGGAAAGAACTATCTAGGGACAAGAAGGGTTTGGGATATAAACTAAAGTCCAAAGAAAACATGGCTTCTTACCATAGTGTTCCATATATTTATGGAACTGAGCCTAGGTCTAGGAATGTTAAGGTTACTAGGGAAGGTATCCCTAGAGTTGACCTTAATGAGACACAAATGACTAAGGCTTCCAAGAAGCCTAGGAGAGTCATTAGGATGGTATCAAGGGATGGTATCCCTAGTGAATACCTAGAAAATTCAAAGAGATCCAATAGGTATTGAGTTCATAGAAGTGTGATCCTTTCACACTAGATGGGTATAGGGTGTATCAAACTAGAATGGAAAGGTAGTTAACCTAATCGTAGTAAAATTGACACTAGAGCATTTTTAAGGTATAGTGATACTTTGAAAATGAACTTAAAACTATTATCCTAAAAGAATTTTGGATGTGTCAATGGAAATAAAGAAAGTTTGAAAATTGATCATGATTGACAGAATTAGGCTAGAGTCAATAGTGTGCCAAGTTGAGGATTTTGGCACACTCGAGGGAGTTAACACGTTATTATGTTAAATTTGGTATTTGACATAATTTTAGTTAATGACAATTAGACTTAGGTAATAAAATTTGTCATGTTTTGTTTGCCATGCCACATCATGTATCACTTGATTATGCATACATTGATTAATGCAACAATATCACTTGATTATGTTTCATATAATCAAGTGATACATTGTTGCATCAATTAATGTATCACTTGATTATGTGAAACATGTCATCTTGAAACTTACGATGGTTTGTCTTGTCATTACATCATGCATCATTTAGGAATAATAAATTTTCTTTTGAAAATTATTCAATCAATATATGTTATGATCATATTCATGCATTTACTCAATTGAAATTAAGGAAAATTAACATTATTTGATATCTTAGGTAGGATGAGCAAATGGGATATATCTAGATAAAAATGCATGATCTCTTAGCTTAAGGAAAAATCAATCTACATCTCACAAAGGCCATAGGATGACTTGTGTATATGTATTAAAATATTTTAGACACAAGTCAGATGCTAGAAAAATGAGTTAAGTTTAAGGTGCTCATATGTTGCATCAAAATGAACTCAAACTCTCTAAATGATAGGAATGAATCATGAGGAAAGTCAATGCACAAGTCATGTACACTTGGCCCATAGATCATGATTAAAAATAGGTTTTGAAAACACATTTAAAATCATTTTAGAAAACTTTGGTGAAGTCTATCTTTCGATAGGAATCACCATTGATGATATTGTAACAAAGTTGCTTAAAACATTAAAGTTTTCAATGGTTTTCAACTTTGTATCATTCTTTAAAAATAGTGGGTATTTTTATAGAAAACTATTTTTCACCCATAGTATTTTACATAAGTAATGTCTACATGAAATTTCAAGATTTTTTTCGAAAACCATAGATTTACTTATACTTTTTCTAAACTTGTATGAAAAATTGATTTTAGGAAAATTTGTCATCAGTCGACTGGTTTTTGATACCAGTTGACTGAGACTTGTGACAGTCGACTGGTGGACTACTCAATCGACTGATAGAGTTAGTTTTTGGGTGATTAAGTTCAAATTGACCATTTAACCATAACCCTAGGTTGTTTAACTACTTGTAACCCTTTGATATACTTAGAAAAGCATTAAAAGGGAAGATTTTCAGTAAAAAATGATAGGAAAGTTAAATAGAATAAGAATCAAACTTAGAGGGATGTTAAAGTTCAAGGTTGAATTTTTTCCCTCATGTTTGGAGTTTAGAATTCCTATATGCTTAAGGTCTCTCCAAAGACATTGTTGGTGCAATGGTTAAAGGAGAGAGCTTTTAGGGGGAAGTTGACCATCAATGTGTGATGGTTAACTAGTGATGAGTGATTTATCACTAAGGAGAATGGAGGATTTGAGAAAGGAGAGAATAAAGGGATAATGAAGAATGAGATATGAAGTTTTTGGAAAACTTTTTAATGTGTGTGTCAAAGGGAAAGAATGAAGGGTTTAAGTTAAGAAACCTTTATTATGTTTTGACATAGGAAAAAGCAAGTTGGGCTTATGGATTAGCCTAACTTAAAGGTATTGTATAGCATCAAAAAGGGAAGATTGTTAGTGCAATTGGTCTCAGGTCAAGGTTGACCAAGCTCGAGTGAGGCTCGAGTTAAGTTTCGATGTTTGACAAATATTTATGGCAATATGACTAAAGGATGGTATGAGACATGGTCATATGGATGAAGTGTGATGGGAAGTCAAGTAGGTCAAGGTTGACTAGATACTTGATGAGTAAAGTCCAACCGGATGTTGGCAAGGTGGAAATCTAAGTTGGTCAGGGAGGAACGAACACTTGGTTGTGGAAAGTCTAACAAGGACATTGGCAAGTAGGAAATCCAAGTGAGTCAAGAAGGACCAGACACTTGGTGGTGAAAGTCTAACAAGGAGTTGGCGAGTGGAAAATCCAAACAGGTCAAGGAGGACTCGACGCTTGGTGTTGAAAAAGTCCTTGCAAATTTAGAGACTAGATGCAAGGCAAGAAAAGTCCAAACAGGTTATGGAGGATGGGAGTTTGGTGAGAGGAAGTCCTGGAAAGCTAAGGTGACCCCATGACTAGGCAAGTAAAGCCTGGAAGGTCAAGGTGGTCGTGCTTGGTAAGTGAAGTCCTAACAAGTCAAGGTGACCATGTTTGGCAAGTGAAGTCATGGTAGGTCACGGTTGACCCAATGCTAGGAAAGGGAGATTACAGTAGATCAAGGGAGATCGAATGTTGGACGAGAAAAGTCTTGAAAGATTGAGGTCCATCGGATACCAGGTGAAGTGAGAGTTGGCTTGAAATTAGGTTGAGACTGAGATATTAGTCGACTGGTGTTACTGTTCAAGCATCATTGTGTTTAACACTTAACTGTGAATAGTATCAGTCAACTGCTATAGCACCAGTCGATTGTGAATAGTACAATCGACTACTATAGTATTTTTAACCCGTGTAAACAGTAGCAGTCGACTACAATAGTGTTTTCAGTCTGTGTGAACAGTAGCAGTCGATTGCTTCAGTACCAATCGATTGTGAACAGTACCTCCTGTTGACTGCTACATTACAAGTCGACTGCTATAGTAACAATCAACTGCTACAGTACAATCAATTGTGAACAATATTTTCAACCTATGAATCGAACATAATGTTTCCAACTCAACTGGCTAGTTCGACTGAAGCTCACCAATCAACTAGTGATTTATGGCAGTCGATTTGTGCACTATAGCAAGTCAAAATCATACGTGGGTTTAGTCGTTAAAGAGCAACAATCGATTGACCAATCGACTGAGGGTAAGACCAGTGGACTGGTAGGCAGTTCTCAGTCGACTGGTAGGCAGAAATCAACCCGATGAGAAGCTTGCAAGAAGGGGTTTTGAGGTGATTTGAAGGAGCCAGTTCTTGGTGACTTTGAAGGGAAAGTGTTGCTACATTCTAGACCTTCCAAACCATTCTGAAGCAACCAAACACTAATCAAGTAAAGATTTCAGTAGGTAAAGTATTTTTATTCTTGTTCTTCATTTCACTTGTATATTTTGTATTTGGTTGTATTCTTTGTACAAGCTCAAATTGTAAGAGGTTTCTCTATCTCCGAAAGATTTCTGAGTAGGAGAAAGTGATAGTGGATCTATCGCTAGGAGCTAGGTCATGGAATAGGAACTTGGGGTTATGAACAACATAAAAATCGATTTATTGTACTTGTATTGTATATATTTTTGTTTTTCGCTTTGCACTAATGCTTTGTAGGCAAGCATATACGAACAAAATCGATAAACAAAAGTCGAATTGCTATTCACCCCCTCCTCTAGCGACGCCAAAGTCCTAACACTCCCTACCACCTGACTAGGTTTCTTGAGTCGCTCAATAGTTCAACCCAAGTACCTTGACTCATTGTCTCCCATATTGGATCGAGAAGCACGCTAGAGGGAGGGGGGGGGGGGGGAGAGGGGTGAATAGCGAGCGTAAATTTTTCTTTTCGTTTCAATAAAACTCGAGTATTACAGTGGAAATAAGAGTAAAGTAAAATTAAATGAACACCTTTGTTTTTACTTGGTTCACAACTAAAAGGTTGCTACTCCAATACCTCGCGATCCTAGATTGCGCACAAAGGGGAAATCCACTAAAAGTCTCCTCCTCGTTGGAGGTAGGAGACAATGATTACAAGGAAAACAAAAGATAGTGGAAGAGGCAACAAGCCTACCTCTCCTCTTTGCGATAAAAGCTCAAATACAAGAAATAAGAACAAGTAAAGTAAAGACCAATTTAAACTGAAACTACTGACTTAGAGGATGTAATCTCAGCGTGAAGTTGGCATTACGGCGGTGTAGCATTGTCATCGAAGCTTAGTGTTGTTGGAGCACTTTGGGAGCAAGAATGGATGACCCAAAAGGGTGAAACCCCCCTTCTTTTATAGCCCTTCAAACCCTAGCTTGTTGAGATCCAGATCTGGGTCAAAGAGCCTCATCCCCCCAATTTTAGTGGAGCTTGTCTTGACTTTCTACGAGCTGACCAGTTTGAATAGCAGTCGGTTGATGACCCTCAGTAGTCGACTGATGTTTGGATCAGTCAGCTGCCAATAGCCTTCAGTCGACTGTCATCTTGGTCACTCAACTACAATAAAGAGTTAGCACAGATAGAGTTGGTTTTTGGCTAATTAAGTTCAAATTGACCATTTAACCATAACCCTAGGTTGTTTAGCTACTTGTAACCCTTTGATATACTTAGAAAAGCATTAAAATGGGAGATTTTCAGTAAAAAATGATAGGAGAGTTAAATAGAATAAGAATCAAACTTAGAGGGATGTTAAAGTTCAAGGTTGAATTTTTTCCCTCATGTTTGGAGTTTAGAATTCCTATATGCTTAAGGTCTCTCCAAAGACATTGTTGGTGCAATGGTTAAAGGAGAGAAAGCTTTTAGGGGGAGGTTGACCATCAATGTGTGATGGTTAACTAGTGATGAGTGATTTATCACTAAGGAGAATGGAGGATTTGAGAAAGGAGAGAATGAAGGGATAATGAAGAATGAGATATGAAGTTTTTGGAAAACTTTTTAATGTGTGTGTCAAAGGGGGAGAATGAAGGGTTTAAGTTAAGAAACCTTTATTATGTTTTGACATAGGAAAAAGCAAGTTGGGCTTATGGATTAGCCTAACTTAAAGGTATTGTATAACATCAGAAAGGGAAGATTATTAGTGCAATTGGTCTCAGGTCAAGGTTGACCAAGCTCGAGTGAGGCTCAAGTTGAGTTTCGATGTTTGACAAATATGTATGGCAATATGACTAAAGGATGGTATGAGACATGGTCATATGGATGAGGTGTGATGAGAAGTAAAGTAGGTCAAGGTTGACTAGATACTTGACGAGTAAAGTCCAATCGGACATTGGCAAGGTGGAAATCTAAGTTGGTCAGGGAGGAACGGACACTTGGTGGTGGAAAGTCCGACAAGAACATTGGCAAGTAGGAAATCCAAGTGAGTCAAGAAGGACTAGACACTTGGTGGTGAAAGTCTAACAAGGAGTTGGCGAGTGGAAAATCCAAACAGGTCAAGGAGGACTCGATGCTTGGTGTCGAAAAAGTCCTTGCAAATCTAGAGACCAGATGCAAGGCATGAAAAGTCCAAATAGGTTAAGGAGGATCAGAGTTTGGTGAGAGGAAGTCCTGGCAAGCTAAGGTGACCCCATGACTAGGCAAGTAAAGTCCTGGCAGGTCAAGGTGGTCGTGCTTGGTAAGTGAAGTCCTAGCAAGTCAAGGTGACCATGTTTGGCAATTGAAGTCATGGTAGGTCACAGTTGACCCAATGCTAGGAAAGGGAGGTTCTAGCAGATCAAGGGAGATCAAATGTTGGACGAGAAAAGTCTTGGAAGATTGAGGTCGATCGGATACCAGGTAAATTGAGAATTGGCTTGAAATTAGGTTGAGACTGAGATATCAATCGACTGGTGTTATTGTTCAAGCATCATTGTGTTTAGCACTTAACTGTGAACAGTATCAGTCAACTGCTACAACACCAGTCGATTGTGAATAGTGCAATCGACTACTATAGTGTTTTTAACCTGTGTAAACAGTAGCAGTCGTCTACAATAGTGTTTTTAGTCTATGTGAACAGTAGCAGTCGATTGCTACAGTACCAGTCGATTGTGAACAGTACCTCCCATTGACTGCTACATTACAAGTCAACTGCTATAGTAACAACCAACTGCTACAGTACAATCAATTGTGAACAATATTTTCAACCTATGAATTGAACATAATGTTTCCAACTCAACCGGCCAGTTCGACTGAAGCTCACCAATCAACTAGTGATTTATGGCAGTCGATTGGTGCACTATAGAAGGTCAAAATCATACGTGGGTTTAGTTGTTAAAGAGCAACAATCGATTGACCAATCGACTGAGAGTAAGACCAGTGGACTAGTAGGCAGTTCTCAATCGACTGGTAGGCAGAAATCAACCCAATGAGAAGCCTATAAGAAGGGGTTTCGAGGTTATTTAAAGGAGCCAGTTCTTGGTGACTTTGAAGGGGAAGTGTTGCTGCATTCTAGACCTTCCAAGCCATTCCGAAGCAACCAAACATTGATCAAGTAAAGATTTCATTGTGTAAAGTATTTTGATTCTTGTTCTTCATTTCACTTGTATATTTTGTATTTGGTTGCATTCTTTGTACAAGCTCAAATTGTAAGAGGTTTCTCTATCTCCGGAAGATTTCTGAGTAGGAGAAAGTGATAGTGGCTCTATCGCTAGGAGCTAGGCCGTGGAATAGGAACTTGGGGTTATGAACCACGTAAAAATCGATTTATTGTACTTGTATTATTCGTATTGTTTATATTTTTTTCCACTGTGCACTAATGCTTTGTAGGCAAGCATGTACGAACAAAATCGATAAACAAAAGTTGAATCGCTTTTCACCCCCTCCTCTAGCGATGCCAAAGTCCTAACACTCCCTACCACCTGACTAGGTTTCTTGAGTCGCTCAATAGTTCAACCCAAGTACCTTGACTCATTGTCTCCCATATTGGATCAAGAAGTACGCTGGAGGGAGGGGGGGGGAGGGGATGAATAACGAGTGTAAATCTTTCTTTTCGTTTCAATAAAACTCGAGTATTGCAGCGGAAATAAAAGTAAAATTAAATGAACACCTTTGTTTTTACTTGGTTCACAATGAAAAGGTTGCTACTCCAAGACTCCACAATCCTAGATTGCGTACAAAGGGGCAATCCACTAAAAGTCTCCTCCTTGTTGGAGGTAGGAGACAATGATTACAAGGAAAACAAAAGATAGTGGAAGAGGCAACAAGCCTACCTCTCCTCTTTGCGATAAAAGCTCGAATACAAGAAATAAGAACAAGTAAAGTAAGGCCAATTTAAACTAAAACTACCGACTTAGAGGATGTAATCTCGACGTGAAGTCGGCGTTACGGTGGCGTAGCATTGTCATCGAAGCTTAGTGTTGTTGGTGTTAGTGTCAGCCCTTAGTCCCAATCATGAGATGTAATGTCAATCATGAGATGATTGATTAGGGATCATGTGTATCATATTTCATTAATAAAAGACAAAGATTGTTTGTTATATTTACTTTATGCATGTGTCAGCTAAAATAAATATAATAATGCCCTTGAATAGTAGGTTCTAATCTACAGTTTATCAATTGGTAGAATTGATTATGAAAAGCTATAGAGAATACTATTCTTAATATTCCTAGTCAAGTATTAATATACAAGGGCAATATTAATACATTGAGACTAGTATGTAGGTCAATGGATGACTTGATCTCACAAGTCATGGATATGTGATATCACATTGACACATGGGTATATATATTGGAGAATATATATACTGAATTGACTCACCATGAGAAAGTATCATGGACCGTTATATGAGTGTCATATACTTTCTCATGTGACTATTGGTATGAATAGTCCTTAGACCTGAAGTCACTACAGTTCCCTACATAAGGAGTTATGTACTTTGGTATCATCTAACGTCACACCATAACAGTGTGACTATAACGGCGATCACTGGGTATGTAATGAATTATGCAAAGGGATGTAAGTGATGTAGATGAGATCTATCCCTCCTATATGACAGGAGTGATATCTTTGGCCTCTTGATAGAGTAGGACCACGAAATGCATGGACATGCTCAAATGAGTCAATATGAGATATTGAGCTCATTTGTTTGAGTGAGTCTACTTGGGGATCAAGAACCATAAATATCGATAAGGGGATGACACGGTCTATGCCTCATTGATCGATCTAAGATATCAGAGATAGAAATACACTATCATACATGATAATAGTCACGGAAAGATTGTTGGATCTCGACGATCTTGTAACTTGGGTAGCAATGATGTATTGCTAGATGCCGCTCATTGCTTATGTATCTAAAAGGGGTTTTAGATACATTGCCAATGTTACAAGAGCCTATAGGGTCACACACAAATGACATTCTATTTTGGAGATGGTTTCTTTTAGTTGGACTAAAAGGACAATTGAGCATATGGCCAAGATTTGAGTTAGACTCAAGCTGGTTAAACTTGAGTTAGACTCAAGTTGAACCATGAAAGATGATTCATCATCATGCATGATTAATTTGATTAATCATGCATAGGAATACCAAAGGGCTTGGTATTCATGATGAGAACTAAAGAAGGGAATACCAAGGGTCTTGGTATTAAGAGAGTTCTTAATGGAGAGATAATGGCATTGATGGCTAATGGTTTAAATGGCTTTTTTGGTGTTTCACATGGTGAACAATTTGGTGTTGTTTTTGTTTTGGGAGTACAATCCAAAAGGGCCAAGAGAAAGAGTTCTCTCATCTCCTCCTTCCTCTCCTTCTTCTTCCAAAAGAGTTCTTGGCGTTTTGCTAGGGGTTGCTAGCACAACGTGACTCCAAAGCTAGTGTGGGTGTCAGTGTGGATACCATAGATATACGATTACCTTTACCATATTGAGATCCAACAATGTTTGGAAAATCGGGATTGCGAAGGGCACACACCGAAGGTATATCCCTCCTCTAGATAAGATCTAGACTAGAATATAGAAAATGATTTATATAGTTTTGAATGGATCTCTGGTGGGATCCGGTATAATTATTATTTCCGCTGTGGTTGTGCGAAGTATTCGCCCGCGATATTGTGAACATCATATCCAGAGTTTTTCCCAATAGTTGGAGAACTTTGGGAGCAAGAATGGATGACCCAAAAGGGTGAAACCCCCCTTCTTTTATAGCCCTTCAAACCCTAGCTTGTTGAGATTCAGATTTGGGTCAAAGAGTCTCATCCCCCCAATTTTAGTGGAGCTTATTTTGACTTTCTACGAGCTGACCAGTTTGAATAGCAGTCGACTGATGATCCTCAGTAGTCGACTGATGGTTGGATCAGTCGACTGCCAATAGCCTTCAGTCGACTGTCATCTTGGTCACTCAACTACAATAAAGAGTTAGCACAGAAAACATGAAATGATGGTAAATACAATGATTCCTTACCGTCCGATCTCAACCTAGACCTCCCTCTGGAAGTCTTAGTCGAATCACCGCCTACGGTTGTCCCCATACGGAGGATGCGACCTTACCATCGCTCCACACTCGTGCTTACCTCTGGTCCTTTCCAACCTATCGCTTAGCTTCTGGTCTCCACCCAGGTTCTTCGACTCCAATGAAGTTCTCCTTGTGTCGCCCGACCACCACGGTTTCTTGTCCCGAGATTCTCTGGGTGTCGCTGACCTTCAGCTTAGCTTAAACACTTCCTGCACACTTAACATAGTTCATGAGATAACAATAATAACTTAACTTTGAACCTTTACCATAATCAAAACCTAGGTTCAATTATCTGGTGCCCCTGCATCAACAATCTCTCCCTTTTTGATCTATGGCAAACCAATTCAAAGTTAAGAAAAATTAAGCATGAAATGAATAATCGTAATAAACATGAGTAGATGTAGTAATGAAATATAAGTAAGCAAGTGTAACTTAGTAACTTAGTAAGTTAGTATGAGTATGAGTAAACTCTTTTTCAAATCCCTTGAGGTTAGCTCCCCCTTGACCCTTAGGTGAGTTTTTGAAAAAGAAGCTTATTGTAACGCCCGCCCTTATCTGCTCTCAGGGCGGCGCTACTTTACTCTCTTTTTTTTTTCTTACATAACATATATGGATCATTTCACAATCCACATACTTTAACATGTTATCATAACTTAAACCTTCTTTTGCACATGCGTCACATATCATATTCATAATCAGCATGTTAACATATCTTGTCTCATTTATAACATGCATAACACAAAGAGTCATTCATGAGTTCTTAAGTAATTGAACAGTAACATAAATAAGCATCATCCAACATGATACTAATGATTCATAAGTCTTATAAGCGAAAGCAAAGTCTTAAGTGGTTCATTGAGCACGTAATATAAGCAGATAGTAACAGGGTCTTTCTCCACCATGCCACTATCACACACACTTGGCCCTTCCTGCTACTTCCTCTAGTTCAGGTTTCCTTTATCTGCAGTATATGGACAACATAAACTATAAGCATATAGCTTAGTAAGATTCTTGCCTACTCAAAAAAGCCACAAACTTCATCAAGCAATTAGAAACATGAGCATACTAGCATAAATAGCCTAAGTTAAATCTAAGCAGGGCATAATTTAAACATAAGCATTCATGACATAAGCAATCCATAACATTATAGATCTTAGACATGCATAAAGTACATAATCACAAATATTCTTAACTTAACTATAAGCATCATAACTTCATAAAATCTAACATGCATAAAGGACATAATCATAAGCATTTTTAAACTTAACCATAAGCATTCATAACATAAGTATCTGTAACATCATAAATCTTAAACATGCATAAAATACATAGTCACAAATATTCTTGAACTTAACTATAAGCATCATAACTTCATAAAATCTAACATGCATAAAGGACATAATCATAAGCATTTTTAAACTTAACCATAAGCATTCATAACATAAGTATCCGTAACATCATAAATCTTAAACATGCATAAAATACATAGTCACAAATATTCTTGAACTTAACTATAAGCATCATAACTTCATAAAATCTAACATGCATAAAGGGCATAATCATAAGCATTTTTTTAACTTAACCATAAGCATTCATAACATAAGTATCCGTAACATCATAAATCTTAATCATGCATAAAGTACATAGTCACAAATATTCTTAAACTTAACCATAAGCATTTGTAGCATCATGAAATCTAAACATGCATAAAGGACAAGTTCATAAGCATTCATAAGCATTCACAATTTCATAAAAGTCCTTTCTTTTCAAAACATATACATATAGATACTTCAACATAATCATAACTTGCATGGGGGGCCCCAGGTTAAGTACCACATAATGCGCGTTCCCTAATAGGCTAGGGTAGCGAGCCACCAGACCTACTTGAGCAAGACCTCTTACGTCTTACCAGGGCAAGACCTCTTACATCTTCTTATGTCCCTTTGGATTTAATTAACGACCACCTGACGGGTCGGGTACTTAACCTCTTACAAAGTAAAATACTTAATTCCTTTCTTTCTTGTCATATAATAAAGAATGCTCTTAATCCCCAACATAAAAAGGGAAGCATCTCAATCTTATCTTATCATAAGGAGAGCTCTTAATCCCTACTTGAAAGGGAGCATCTCCATCTTACCTTATCATAAGAAGAGCTCTTAGTCCCTACTTGAAAGGGAAGCATCTCCATCTTATCTTATCATAAGGAGAGCTCTTAATCCCTACTTGAAAGGGAAGCATCTCCATCTTATCTTATCATAAGGAGAGCTCTTAATCCCTACTTGAAAGGGAAGCATCTCCATCTCAGACATTTCATAGCATACATGCATTCATAACATAAGAGTGCCCTAAAGGGGTCCTAAAGCATAAACATGTTCATAAGCATATTTCATAGGCATATTCATGGCATATTAAATCATAAAACATGTTCATCACATAGGCATATTTCATGGCATATTACCTCATAAACATATTCATCACATAGGCATAATTTCATGGCATACTACATCATAAACATGTTCATCACATAAGCATATTTCATAGCATATTGAATCATGAACATATTCATCACATAGGCATAATTCATGACATATTAAAATCATACACATAGCATAACTACACAAGGGGGGTGTTTTCATGCAACCCTAACCCTAAAACCAATGTTGGCCGAAACATGTAAGGTATCAAACATTGTATTTTTTTGTCACCTAAAATTTCTACATGAAGCATATAACATCTCCTAATTCCTTTAGAAGCCTTTTCATGCAACCCTAGCCCTAAATACCTTGGTTGGCCGAAACATGTAAGGGCTCAAGCTTGGATTTTTGTTACCTAAAATTCCTTCATGAAGCTTATAACTTATCATGGTATCATTAGAAGCATTTTCATGCAACCCTAGCCCTAAATACCTTGGTTGGCCGAAACATGTAAGGGCTCAAGCTTGGGTTTTTGTTACCTAAAATTCCTTCATGAAGCTTATAACTTATCATAGTATCATTAGAAGCATGTTCATGCAACCCTAGCCCTACATACCTTGGTTGGCCGAAACATGTAAGGGCTCAAGCTTGGGTTTTTGTTACCTAAAATTCCTTCATGAAGCTTATAACTTATCATAGTATCATTAGAAGCATGTTCATGCAACCCTAGCCCTAAATACCTTGGTTGGCCGAAACATGTAAGGGCTCAAGCTTGGGTTTTTGTTACCTAAAATTCCTTCATGAAGCTTATAACTTATCATAGTATCATTAGAAGCATGTTCATGCAACCCTAGCCCTAAATACTTTGGTTGGCTGAAACATGTAAGGTATTAAAGATTCTTATTCTTTCATGCATCTACAAGAACGAATACACTGCAGGTGAGGGAATCTTACATCCTTCGCTTTGCTTGGGAGATGACCTAATGGAAGCCACCTAGCCTTCTCCTTGCTTGAATGGGGGTTTTGGCCAAAGGATGAAGAGGGAGCTCGGTGAGGAAGAAGAAGAGAAGAGGGAAGAAGAAGAAGTGGCCAAATGGGACTTTCACTCTTCTTTATAAAGGGAGGAAGAGAAGTTTCTCTTCTCTTTCCATGCCTCTTCATTTACCCTCATAACACTTATCTACAATTTCCCTCTTCCTCTAATGATATAATCCTATTGGGCTTCTGGTTAGTGGGTGCATCTATGGGGCTTGGCTATCTCTAGAGGTTTGGGGTTCAATTCCTAGGCCTTGCATCTCTTTTTGGCTATTTTCTTTTATTTTCGAAATAAAAAAACCCACATAAAGCCCATTATCGCAAAGCAAGAAATTCTTGTAAAATGGCTAGAAATTTTACGGGCGTTACACTTATCTCTCCCCCTTAACATTTGGCCACTTAAAGAAAGTTAAAGTTAAGTTAAAAAAAACTTTTGATCCCTTAACTTTGGCCTCTCTTCTTCCCCTTTTGCCATAAATCGAAAATATTTGGGAGTTTGTAAAAAAACTTTAGAAACCCTTAGGTAGGGGTACTAATTCCCAAACTTGACTCCTAGTAAATTGAGCTAACTCTTCTTGCATGACTATAATCCAATCGGGGTCAAGAAGAGCTTGTTCAATTGTTTTGGGTTCGATTTTTGAGATGAGTAAAATTTGGCTAAGGTTTATATAGGACGCTCTAGTTCGAACCCCTAGATTAGGATCACCTATTACTTGATCAATAGGATGATTTGCTTGTAACCTAGATTGATTTGGGTTAGGATTTATACTAGACTCGTTTTGATGGTTAGGTTCAGGTCTAGTATCATTTTCAATTTGTTCATTAATCAATTCTACTTCGGGTTTTGGGGTTTTACTTTCTTCATCAAATACTATGTTGGTTGTTTCTTCTATTTTAGGGTTTCATTATTATACACTCTATATGCTTTACTAGTGGTTGAGTATCCTAGAAAGGTTCCGGTACTAGTTTTAGGGGTGAATTTCCCTAAGTAATCCTTAGTGTTTAATATGTGTACCCTACATCAAAAAACCCTAAAATACTTAATGTTTGGTAATTTTTCATAATAGATTTTATATGATGTTTTAAGGTGTCTTCTAACTAATAGAATCTTATTTTGAACATAGCAAGTCGTATTGATCGCTTTTGCCCAAAACCTATTAGGTAGGTTGTACTCATTCAACATTGTTCTAGCAACTTCTTTTAAGGTTCTATTTTTACGTTCAACTAAATCGTTTTGTTGAGGGGTCCTAGGGCAGGAGAACTCATGGTGGTACCCGTTTTGGTTACAAAAGTCGATGAACCTATGGTTTTCAAATTCACCACCATGATCGCTTCTAATTCTCTTTATCTGAAGATCCTTTTCATTTTCTATTAATTTGCATAGATTGGTGAGTTGATCTAAGGTTTCACTTTTATGTTTTAAAAACATAACCCATGTGAACCTAGAGTAGTCATTGACTATAACTAGACAGTATTGGCTTCCATTTAGTGACTTGGCTCCAAGAGAGTCAAAGAGGTCTAAGTGTAGGAGCTCAAGTACACTTAGTTCTTTCTTGATTAATTAGTTGATGTGAAGTCCTAGTTTGTTTTCCTTGTTGACAAGCATTACAAATTTTATTTTTTAGATTATTTAGGTTGGATAGACCTCTAACTAAGCCACTCTGACTCATTTTGTTTATGAGTCTAGGATGGGAGTGGCTGAGTCGTCGGTGTTACAACTATGATTCCTCTTACTGTGTCATCAGACACTTGGTTGAGGAGTTAGGTAAATTGATGGTGTAAATGTTACTATTCTTAGGTCCCTTAAGTATAGTTTTTGAGGTATCACAATTTTTAATTAGCATTCATTTTCTAAGAAGATGACCTTATATTTATTGTCACACAATTGGCTAACACTAAGGAGATTAAATTCAAAATGTTCAACTAAAAGTACTTGACTAATTATGAAGTTCGAGTTTAGCTCAATATCACCTGATCCGATGATTTTGAGCTTCCCGTTGTTTCTGAATGCTACCGATCCTTGGTTTTTGAATATGAGCTTCGAAAACTTTAGTCGGTCTCCGGTTATATGTTGGGAGCACCCACTGTCCAACATCCATTTATCCTACACATATAGTAGTTGAATCGAATACTGGAATTTTAAGATTTATTTGAAAGTCTTTTAATCCTAGGAATCATCTCACCCGTTCTACATGATCAAACATGTTAACCTTATATGTTTTGTGAGATGACTTCAATTTTAACTTGATTAAATTTAGTGATTTGAGAATAATTAACCTTGGGTTAGATTCGGATTTAACCCTTAGATCGTTAAGTAGACTTTTCGAGAAAATGGCTTCCAGGTCATGGCGAGGCACAAATGTTGGGTTTTTGGTACCGCGACGAGTGTGTGTTCGAACATGTTTTGTAAACATGTGCACAGCGGAAGAATTAAAAAGCAATAAATCTAATTTATTACAACACACACATCACACGCATGCATAGTACAACATGTGTAGACATAATCATAGTTTCAAATTTTGCAATAAAAGGAAATTACTCTAGGTATATCTGACGTATCACGTGCAGCGGGAATGACATCAACCAGAGTGACTCTCACTAGAATCGCCTCTATCCGTATCCACACCGAGTATCGTCGGGATAGCTTCACAAAGCTACAAGCCTCGTCTTCGCAAGAGTCACTAGCCTCGTGACGAAGACGATGTGATCGAGAGAGGATCACAATCCGAATCAAAATTCGGATTCAAAAATGAGTCCCCAAAACTCGTTTCTCCGGAGAGGTATTCATCAACCGATTGACGAATCCTTCATACTCCACCTATGATGATTACCGGAGATCGAATCCCCGATAAGGTATCCGCTGTCGGAGCTCCAAACGTCGTCCAAATGATGCTCCGACATGAAAGGAGGAAGCTGTCCAGAATTCTGGACAGATTAGTAGAGGGGTTGCGCCGGCCCAAAGAGGATGGTCGGCTGCACCTTGGTCACCTGAGCCAAGGGAAGTCGCCGGAGGATCGCCGGCAGGAGCTTGGATGCCGACAGCATAGAGTTCGACCCGTGGAGTAGGAACCCTAGTTCCGAACCACGTAAAATATCGTCTTGTGCTTGTCGTGTATTTTATTTTGTGCTATTTATTCTTTTGTATTCCACTGTGCACTAATCGTTTTGTAGATGAACACGAATTTATCGAAGAAGTCAAAAAATTGCTATTCACCCCACCTGAAGGTTGAAGCTTCACTTCTCGCTTCGCTTCGGTCGCTTGTGCATGGAAATCCTATCACACGTCCTCATATTAAAAAAAATTAATCCGGACGAAGATGGATTACCCAAGCAACCGATCCATCATCATGCTATTCGATTTGAGTGGTCGCTTGAACAAACTTGTTGTTCAAGCAACCTAATTCTTTTCCTCGATTAGCCACAGAATAGATGATGTACAGATCGTCGATTTTTGTGTTTATCATCGGGGTCCAAGTAAATAAGCCACATGCATGATACAAAAGAGCTAAAATCAAAACAAACAAGATTATACCTCTTGATCTTCTATTGTATGACCTATCCTCTTCTTGGACGTCGTGTGGGCGACGATCCACCAAGAGTCGAAGCCTCCTAGATTTCGTATCTTCCTTTCCTTGCTCTCTCCGAACAAAGGAAGATACAAACTCCCTTCTTCTCCTATCTAGCGTCGACCACCAAGCCTCCTTGCTTGGTTGTTGCCGCCGGCCAAGGAGAGGGAAAAAGGAGAGGTGGGCGTCGGCCAAGAGATCAACTCTTGTTGCTGCTGGCCAAGGAGAAGTAGAGGAAGAAGAACCGCCAGCCTTTGCTTCAAGGAAGGAGCACCGGCCCAAAAGGGATGAAGAAGAGGAGCCAGCTAAACCTTAGGAAGAGAGGAAAAACAAAAACCCTAACTCTTCCACTTGTTGCCGCCGCTCAAAACCAACTCCAAACCCTAGCACTTCCAAAAAAAAATCTCCTTGCCGCCCAAGCCTTGGAATCTATTTATAGATTTCACCCAAGCCTCCTTTTAATCGTGTCCGTTGGATCGAGGCTTCGTGAGGGTTTTAATAGGCTACAATAGGGATCATGAGGAGGAGTTGGATCTTAGCCACCCAATGGATCCAAACCCGATCCATTAATGATGATCCATTCCACTAAAGCGATCATCATTGATCTACCTCACTAACCCCATAATTATATATGGGCCCCACATATTAATTGTACAAATATCTCCCTATGTTTAAGATATCAAATGCCCGTTAATTAATTAATTTACTGATAATTAATTAATTAACATCTAACTCCATGAGTAGTACCACTCAATCTTATCATCATGCTGGACCAAGTCCACCTGCAGGATTTACATGATGATCCTTATGAGCTCCTCAAGGGGACATCATCATCCTAAAACATAGGACATGGTTTCCTCCTATAATCAACGGCACACCATGTAAATAATATCATTTCTCAACTTACCGGGCCTATCGATTTAACCCATAAATCTCTCCCATTGGTAAATTAAAGAAATAAATATTAAGTACATGTGACCGTTATTATATCGGGATTAAGAGCATGTACACCATAATATCCGAGGTCCGATTCAATTATGTAGTCAATAATAAATTGAATCACCTCTAAGTCGATCATGCTCAATACACACAAAGTGTACTAGTGTAATTCTATGGTCAAGATAAACCAATACCAAATTACACTACAACCATGTCAATGGTTTGTCCAAAACCATCTTAGTTGTGAGCCTCTACTTATACTCTATAAGGAACTGATAACATGATCTTCTGTGCGACACCACACACCATGTTATCTACAATGTAAAGTATTAGACAATATGCATAACTATAAATATGCAAACAATGATCATGTGATTCTTATTCCAAAATGAAGATGTTCATACAAAGGCTAGACTTTCAGTATACATCCCAACAATCTCCCACTTATACTAAAAGAGTATGCTGCCATCAACTGCCATACATCTGATTCCCATTCCCTCCACATGCCTATCAAAAGATCTCGCTGGAAGGGCCTTAATGAAAGGATCTGCCAGGTTATCCTCTGATGCAATCTTGACAACAACAACTTCTCCTCGCTTTATGATCTCTGGTATCAGGTGGTACTTGCGCTCTATGTGTTTACTTGCCTTATGGGCTCGTGGTTCCTTCGAGTTTACAACTGCACCACTGTTATCACAATAAATTGTGATAGTTCTGGGCAAAGCAGGAATCACATCCAAGTCCATCAAAAAGTTCCTGAGCCATACAACTTCTTTGGCTGCCTCAGAGGCTGTCACATACTCAGCTTCCATGGTTGAGTCCACCATGCATTTCTGCTTGACACTCCTCCATACAATGGCTCCACCTCCCAAAGTAAATACAAAACCCGAGGTAGACTTACTGTTATCCCTATCTGATTAGAAGTCAGAATCTGTGTAACCCATAGAGAGTAATTGAACTGCCTGGTATACCAGCATATAATCCTTAGTCCATCTCAAGTACTTCAATATATGCTTTACTGCAATCCAATGTCCCTGTCTTAGATTACTCTGATATCTGCTAACCATGTCCATGGCAATGCAGATATCTGGTCTCGTACATAACATAGCATACATGAGGCTTCCTACCACCGAAACATAAGGAACCGCCTTCATCTGCTCTATCTCCTTTGATGTTCAAGAACACATCTCTTTAGATAAAGGTACTCTATACCTAAAAGGTAGAAAACCTTTCTTGGAGTTTTGCATGCTAAAACGAGCCAAAATAGTGTCTATGTATGAAGCTTGAGATAAGCACAACATCCTTTTCTTGCGATCCCTTATAACCTTGATCCCAAGGATGTGTCCCACTTCTCCCAAGTCCTTCATATCAAAATGTTTGGACAACCATACCCTTATGTCTGACAACACTTTGACATTGTTGCCAATAAGTAAAATGTCATCTACATATAGTACAAGAAATACCACTACGTTTCCTCACATCTCTTGTATACACAAGACTCATCCGGACTTTGAATAAATCCATATGATTGGATTACCTCATCAAAGCGGATGTTCCAAGATCTCGAAGCTTGCTTCAATCCATAAATGGACCGATTAAGCTTGCACACAAGATGCTCTTTGCCCTTTGCAATGAATCCCTCTGGTTGCTTTATATAGATGTTTTCTTCAAGACTTCCATTAAGGAAAGTTGTCTTGACATCCATCTTCCAAACGTCATAATCTATATGAGCATCAATAGATAAGAGAATCCGGATAGACTTAAGCATGGCTACCAGTGAAAAGGTCTCCTCATAATCGATACCCTCTTTCTGAGTATACCCTTTCGCAACAAGCCTTGCTTTGAAGGTCTCAACCTTCTCATCTGTTCCTCTCTTTCTTTTGTAGATCCACTTGCATCCAATGACTTTTATACCATTGGGTGGTTCCACTAGCTCCCATACCTGATTTGAATCCATAGATTTTATCTCAGAATTCATTGTCCTTTGCCAAGATACCACATCTTTATCTTGGATTGCCTTTTCATATGTCCAGGGATCAGATTCATGTTCGACGAGGACCAAATCAGAAGATTCTCCCAAGAACATAAATCTCTCAGGTTGTCTAACAACCCTCCCACTACGACGAGGTATCACCTGTGTATCCTTTGTGATACGCGGTGCAGTCACTTGTGGTATGTCCTCTTGTACCATTGGTACTGAAGTAGTGACTTTCTCTCTTAATTTCTCCAGAGCAATCTTGCTAATGGGCTTGTGGTTCATCACATAGTCTTCCTCTAAAAATCGTGCATTCGTGCTAACAATCACCCTCTGATCTCTAGGACTATAGAACAAACCATCTTTCATTCCTCTAAGATAGCCTACAAACAACCACACTTCTGTACGAGATTCCAACTTACCAGCATCTCCCTTCAGCACATGTGCTGGACTATCCCAAATCCGAATATGTCTTAGACTGGGCTTTCGCCCAGTCCATAATTTTGTAGGAGTAGAAGGTACTGATTTAGATGGTACCAAGTTCAGAATGTACACTGTCGTATCTAGAGCATACCCCCAGAACGAATCTGGTAACTCAGAATAACTCATCATTGATCTAACCATCTCCATAAGAGTCATATTCCTTCGCTCCACCACACCATTCTACTGGGGTGTACCAAGTGCAGTCAGTTGGGATTGAATCCTAGCCTCTGATAAGTAACTCCTAAACTCTCCCAAGAGGTACTCACCACCATGATCAGATCGTAGTATCTTGATACTTTTACCTTGACGTTTCTCCACATCAGCCTTGAATTCTTTGAACATGTCAAAGCATTCAGACTTGCGGTGCATCAAGTAAATGTATCCATATCTTGAATAATCATCTATAAAAGAGACGAAGTATTCAAAACCACCTCTAGCCTGGATAGACATAGGACCACACAAATCAGAATGAACCAATTCCAGCACATCTTTGCCTCTATACTCCTTTGCCTTAAAAGGCCTCTTGGTCATTTTACCTTCCAAGCAGGATTCGTAGGTTGGGAAATCTTCCACCACCAATGAACCCAAAGGTCCATCAGCTATCAACCTTTGAATTTTACTCAGGTTAATATGACTTAACCTTAGATGCCAAAGATATGTTTGGTTCATTTTCGAAGGTTCTTTTTTCTTATTAGATTTAGAAGATGAGTTATTTATTTCTATTCGCATCGTGGGAGCTTTTGGTTCAAGAGTGTACAAATTTCCTACCAATGTACCAGAATAGATAATCTCCCTATTCCTTTTTATAACAACTCTATCATTAAAAGAAATCGAATATTCATCCAAAAATAATTTAGAAACTGAAATTAAATTCTATCTAAATGAAGCTACATAAAGGATAATACAACCTCTTATTCATGTTGTAGTTCAGACGAAACTGCTCAAAACTCCTAGGTAGATATTGGAGAATGATATCGACCTGGGTTTCCCCATCGATCTCAGCTCTAAGGACTTCAGCTCATTCAAATGAGCCATCATCTTGAGAACATGATCCCTCATGGGTGTTCCCTTAACCATGGTGTTCGTCATCAAGTTTCTCATAGTTTCTTGCCTAGCAGTCCAATTCTAGTGTCTGAAAAGTTCCTTGAGATTGAGCATCATGTCATAGGCAGTAGTCATGGCCTGATGCTGATGTTGCAATACATTTGACATCGAAGCCAAAATGTAACACTGCGCCATCTCATCAGCCTTGATCTACTTCTTATAACTCTCTTTCTCCTTTTCCCCAGAATCATCCGTATGCTTAAGAGGACACTCCTCGAGAAGTACATACTTGTACTCCTCAGCAATCAAGACTATGTCCAGATTCCTTTTCTAATCCACATAGTTAGGTCCAATAAGTTTATTTTCTTTCAGAATCATAGCAAGTGGGTTGAAAGTCATTTTGCAAAACCTAAGAATCGCATAGATCAAAATATTAGATTTCAAAATTTATTGATTCCTCAAACAATAAAATTTTAAAATCAACTAACACCTTAAAACACCGAGAATATCGTATGCCACGATAGTGTGGATGTATACGAATTCTTCATTTGTAAGAGAATGTTTTACCTATTAATTTTATTATCCTATCAACCTTACTTTTTGACAAATAAAATTAATAGTTGGTTCCTCTTCAACCCTACAAATAAAAGCAGTGACTCCAATGGGGAGGATACTTTTATTTGCATCTAAGTGTTCACCATTACCCAATACTATGGCAATTATCTTGGATTATGTGCCTTCCGATGGAAAAGTACACACGCTCCTAAATAATTTCCTATAACCATATTTGACCTAGTGATCCGCAAAACAAACTCATCTGATGTGGAGGAAGGCACTCAGAGCCAACGCGCAAGTTTGTTCGAATCACTTGTCAAATTGTAATGGAGGCCATGGGAATTAAAAAAAATATCCCTCTTCCACTTAGTAATTTAAAATTGAGGAATTTTAACTATGCAAGCACAACAAGCATATAAATCAAAAGCAATAAATATGAAAAATAACAAATTTTCCAACTATTATGGCTTTTGGTTCTCCAATATGCCTCCAGTCGTGTTGGCACCTCGTCCGCTCCTCCCTATGCTATGTACAAGCCATCCAGAGATCCGAGCCAAGAAAAATTATTTTAATTTACATCCATCGATCCTATACTCCACAAAGGAGTGTAAATGAAATCTAGATCGAAAGTAAACTAAAATAAAAGAGTGGCTAAACAATGTTGTACTTAATTATAAAAATTAAATACTAGCCTCGTCAACTCCGAGGATTCAAATAATATTACGATTACACACATACAATCACATACACACGCATATGGCCACAATAGTTGGATCTTATGCCTGCAACTAAAAAGTTAGCCTACGCACATCCTACTATTATCTGACACAATTAATATATGATAAGTGCATAAAAGTAACCGAATCCTAAACACACAAAACTGGAAATCGTGGCTTTGATACCACTTGAAGGTTGAAGCTTCGTCTCGGTCGCTTGTGTATGGCGATCCTATTACACATCCCCGGATTAAAAAAAAATTAATCCGGACGAAGATGGATTACCCAAGGAACCGATCCATCATCATGCTATTCAATTTGAATGGTCGCTTGAACAAACTTGTTGTTCAAGCAACCTAACTCTTTTCCTCGATTAGCCACAGAATAGATGATGTACGGATCGCCGGTTTTTGTGTTTATCATCGGGGTCCAAGTAAATAAGCCATGTGCATGATACAAAAGAACTAAAATCAAAACAAACAAGATTATACCTCTTGTTTACCTCTTGATCTTCTATTGTATGACCTATCCTCTTCTTGGACGTCGTGTGGGCGACGATCCTCCAAGAGTCAAAGCCTCCTAGATCTCGTATCTTCCTTTCCTTGCTCTCTCCGAACAAAGGAAGATACAAACTCCCTTCTTCTCCTATCTAGCGTCGACCACCAAGCCTCCTTGCTTGGTTGTTATCGTCGACTAAGGAGAGGGGAAAAGGAGAGGTGGGCGCCGGCCAAGAGATCAACTCTTGTTGCTGCCGGCCAAGGAGAAGTAGAGGAAGAAGAACCGCCGACCTTTGTTTCAAGGAAGGAATGTCGACCCAAAAGGGATGAAGAAGAGGAGCCGACTAAACCTTAGGAAGAAAGGAAAAACAAAAACCCTAACTCTTCCACTTGTTGCCACCGCCTAAAACCAACTCCAAACCCTAGCACTTCCAAAAAAAAAATCTCCTTGCCGCCCAAGCCTTGGAATCTATTTATAGATTTTGCCCAAGCCTCCTTTTAATCATGTCCGTTGGATCTAGGCTTCGTGAGGGTTTTAATAGGCTACAATAGGGACCATGAGGAGGAGTTGATCTTGGCCACCCAATGGATCCGAACCCGATCCATTAATGATGATTCATTCCACTAAAGCGATCATCATTGATCTACCTCACCAACCCCATAATTATATATGGGCTCCACATATTAATTGTATAAATATCTCCCCGTGTTTAAGATATCGAATGTCCATTAATATCCGAGGTCCGATTCAATTATGTAGTCAGCAATAAATTGAATCACCTCTAAGTCGGTCCTGCTCAATACACACAAAGTGTACTAGTGTAATTCTATGGTTAAGATAAACCAATACTAAATTACACTATAATCATTCCAATGGTTTGTCCAAAACCATCTTGGTTGTGAGCCTCTACTTATACTCTACAAGGAACAGATAACATGATCTTCTGTGCGACACCACACACCATGTTATCTACAATGTAAAATATTAGACAATATGCATAACTATAAATATGCAAACAATGATTATGTGATTCTTATTCTAAAATGAAGATGTTCATACAAAGGCTAGGCTTTCAGTATACATCCCAACACCCCCCCCTCTAATGCCCATCAAATCGGTCTTTATAATTGGTATCAGAGTCATGGTCCATGTCAAGTCATGATCCTTGAATGAAGAAAGTTGAGTTCCCATGTCTGAGTTGAGAGAATCAGACACCTGGCAAGAAGTCCAATTGGGTTGGGAGGATCAAACAACTGGCAGGAAGTCCAGTTGGGCCAGAAGGAATTGACAACTAGCAAGAAGTCCAGTTGGGTCAAGAGGATCAGACAATTGGCAGGAATTCCTGGTGGATTGAGAATCAGACATTAAGCAGAGGAAGTCCTTCGAGGACGGATAGGCTTGAGGGGGTCAATGTGGTCCTTCATTTGAGGGGGGATTGTTGGAAGTATTGGGAATACAATCAAAGTCTCATATTAGTAAGATAAGAAAAAGATCATGTGCTTATAAGATGAAAAGATATTTCTATTGGTATGATGCCTTTTGGGTAAAGGCTAAAAATAAAATCGTGAGGGCTTAGGCCCAAAGTGGACAATATCATACCATTGTGAAGATATATGAATCATATAGGCACCAACAATTGGTATCAAAGCAGGTCGCTCTTCAAGGATTAACAACCAAGAGAGCAGCGCTAGAGGAGTTGAAGAGAGATGGATTTTTAAGATGGACTAAGCTACAACATGCAAATTTCACCTTCCTTCGATGACAAAGAGTTCACATACTGAAAAGGTAGAATGGAAAACTTTTTGATGAATGAAATAAAAAATTGATTTTGTGTTGTAGATGGATTTGAACCTCCAGTGGACAAAAAGGGAAGAGTCCTCAAGAAGAAGAAGTGGACCGAGGAGCAAATCTGGAAGTCCAAGACAAATGAAAATGTAGTGATAATTTTAGAAAATTCCATACCTAAGGATTTGTTGTACAACATAGGGGAATTTGACAATGCAAGGGATCTATGGAGAAAGATAGCCAAGTTCCATGAAGAACCCTCACCGACCCAAGAAGTAGAGGAGGTGTCTAAGGAGGAATTCTCATCCTCTCAAGAGAGTGAAGATTTAGAAGTTGAGAGGTGCTCAACATCCGAGTCAGAAGAGATTTAAAAAGCCTTGAGCTCTAGGATTGAGAGGGAGGAGAGACCATCCTCAATGTCGGAGCAAGTAGAGGAGCCATCTACCTTCAAGAGAAGTAAAGAACAAGCTCAATAGTTCCCTACCACCATCCAAGAAGATAATTCTAGAATGGTAAATAAAAATAAAAATCATATAACATGCTTTGAGTGTAGGAAACAAGGGCATTATAAGAGCAAATGCCCAAGAAGAGTAAAGAAGGCTCAATCAACACCAAAAGAGAAGGCAAAGTTAAAGGAAGCCAGAGTCCTAATATGCAAGAGAAAGGAGTACATTGTGTGCTTCAAATATCAACAACAAGGGTACTACCAGAGCCAATGTCCTAGGGGGAGGGATTATAGCAAGGATAAAGGAGGAGCTTCATATGTAGGGGAGCTAATTGGCAAACTCTAAGGTATATTTCAATAATGCTCATTCTTTATGCAATAATAAAAAGCATGCTAATAATTTTTTTGCTATTGTGAATCAAGAAAAGCATGCTAGAAATAAGTAGTTTTTTTCTTAGGAACTAAATATTATGAATTTTTAACTAAGGACAATGCTAGATCAACCTTACCTAAGGATAGGAAGGTAGAGAACAAGAATCTATGCATTAATCCTAAGAAGGGTAGGCATATGCCTAGGAAAAGGAATATCCAAAGAATAAACAGAAATTCAAAATTTAAAGTATTAGTGGTAGAGAATAAAGCTTTGAGGTTAAAGCTTGAGAAATGGAAAAGACCCTTAGAAAGATGGAAAATATGATTATGGGGTGTAATGGTCAAAACATAGGTGTTAGGAGGCAACAACTAACCAAGGAAAAGAAAGGTTTGGGTCACAAATCTAAGTCCAAGAAGGTAATTTCTTCTTATCATAGTGTTCCATTTAACTATAGAATCACCCCTAGGTCTAGGAAAACCAAGGTCACAAGGGAGGTCATCCTTAGAGTTGACCATGTTAGATGTCTAGTGGCTAAAGTTTCAAAGAAACCTAGGAAACCCACTAACAAAATTACAAGAGAAGTTATTGTTGGTGCAATCGAGCCAGGTCACGATTGACCAGACTCGAGTGGGACTCGAGTAGGGTTTTGATGTTCGACAATGATTTACAAGATGGTTTGACCATATAACTAGTGGATGGTATGGGACATCCAAGGTCGTATAAGAGAGAAATCCAAGTCGATCAAGGTTGACCAGACACTTGGTGTGGAGAAGTCCAAGTATGGTGACTTGGTAAGGAAAAGTCCAAGTATGGATACTTAGCAAGGGAAAATCTAAGTCGATCAAGGGAGACCAGACACTTGGTGTTGGAAAGACCAACGAGGAGTTGTGGAGGGAAGTCCCGGTAGATCTGGGAGATCGTGCTTGGCAAGTGAAGTCCTGGACAAGGAGTCTTGGCAGTGAAGTCCCGGAGGCATGGCCTCTTGGCAGTGAAGTCTTGGACGAGGAGTCTTGGTAGTGAAGTCCCGGAGGCATGGCCTCTTGGCAGTGAAGTCTTGGACGAGGAGTCTTGGTAGTGAAGTCCCGGAGGCATGGCCTCTTGACAGTGAAGTCCCAGACGAAGAGTCTTGGTAG
The DNA here is from genome assembly GCA_025175895.1 of Wurfbainia villosa. Taxonomy (NCBI): domain Eukaryota; kingdom Viridiplantae; phylum Streptophyta; class Magnoliopsida; order Zingiberales; family Zingiberaceae; genus Wurfbainia; species Wurfbainia villosa. The sequence continues at coordinate 8,476,722 of CM045999.1, read as the reverse complement.
TGAAGTCCTAGAGGTATGACCTCTTGGCAGTGAAGTCCCAAACGAGGAGTTTTGGCAAGGGAAGACTCGGCTGATCAGGGAGATTGAGCTTGGCAAAGGGGAAGTCCTAGAGGCGATGCCTCTTGGAAAAGGTAGACCTGAGAGCATGATGATAGCCGATGGAATCACTTGAAGGCTAGTGCAAGGATGAAGAGTCACGGAGTCGAGGGATCCGGGAGTCGTGAGGATGATGGAAGTGGGTTGAAGGCTTAGGTCTAGGCTTAGGGTGAGTATCAAGTATGAAGGGATCATACTTGAGGTGTTAAACCTCAATATAGAGGTATAACAGTCGACTGTCAGCTCGGTTCAGTCGACTGGACTTCGTTTGTAGGCAAACAGAAGCAAGGTGACCTCGACCAATGCCTCGATTGGACTGTAGTCGAGGTGCCACCTTGATTGGTAAGGGGTGTGCTTGGAGGTGGGACTAAGAGAGTCGAGTGAGTGCTATGGAAGCACACGACTGGCAGCTCAATTGGCTTATCAGTCGAGGCGGTGCCTCGACTAGACCAGCACCTTGACTAGTTAGGAGACTGAGCATGAGAGGATTCACTCAGAAGCGAGGCAGGCTCAACCAGAACCTCGACTAGAGTCTAGTCGAGGTGGTGCCTCAACTAGACAACTCGACTGGTACCTCGGCTGGGTTCAGAACAGGCGTGAAAACATCTGCTCAAATGCAAGGCATATTCGACTGGCGCCTCGACTAGGGTATTAGTCGAGGCGGTGCCTCAACTAGTGAAGTGACCGTTGAAGATCGGGAAGCTTCGACGGGGCTTTATAAGAGGAGGCTTGAGGGGGTCTTCAAGTAAGGTTTTGAGGGGCGATTTGTGGCAAGGTGCTGTTGCATTTCAAGGCCTTCAAAGTCATCCCAAAGCAACCAACAAGCAAGGATTCATAAGACCTAATTTGTAAAGTGTGTTCACTTGTTCTTCATTTGCTTTTGTAATTGTTGTAAGAGACTTGTAAGGGGTTTCTTCACCTCTGGTGTGTCACCGAGAAGGAGAAGGTTGATAGTGGTGGTGTGCATCACTAGAGCTCGCTAGGGCTCGCCCATGGAGTAAAAACCAGCGTTCCAAACCACATAAAATTGATGTGTTGTGCTTATGCTGTGATTTGTATGTGTATTTATATTTGTATTTGTTTTTCCGTTGCGTACTAATAATTATAGACAAGCGCGACGAATTCCATCAACGAAATCGACACAAATTGCTATTCACCCCTCCCCCTCCTAGCGACGCTAATGGTCCTACAAGTGGTATCAGAGCCCGGTCGGCTCTAAGAAGAAGAAGATGCTCTGATATCTACAAGTGTTCTTCAATCGGACTAACCGCCGAGAGAGCTAAAGCTAGAGGTGATGGAATTTGAATATGGATTTGGGCATGATGTTCGATTTCCACCACCCTATGGATTTGAAGGATTTGCTCAATGGAAGACAATGACTGAATTCTTCTTCTAAATGAACATAGAGGAGTGGTTTGCACTAACGGAATGGTTCAAGACTCCTACAGACAAGGAGTGGAGAACTCTAGATCAGAGTAAATGGACTGAGGGAGAAGTCCAAAGATTTGAAGCAAATGAAAAGGTAATGAACATTTTAGTTAATTTAATACCTAATAACATTTTGTGCAAATTAGGGAAGTTTGTGGATGCCAAAGAATTATGGAGCAAACTTGTTAAGCTCAATGGAAAAACTTCCATGATCCAAGAGGATGAGGATAAATCCAAAGAATTGGAATGTTCATCCTCTCAAGAGAGTAAAGATCCACAAGATGATAGATATTCAACTTTCGAGATAGAAGAAATTATGGATGTAACGACCGGGCCCCTGTTGGCGGAATTCGGCGACCCCTATTGGTGACGGACCGTGCCTGTTGGCTCGCGACCCCTATTGGTCGACGGCCATCGCCTGTTGGCCGTCGTTACTCACTGGACTTCCCACCCACGGAAGTGGGTTTTACCTTCCCGAGTTGAACTCTAGACCTCGGCTAAGTATTAAGTTTATGAATCACGGTAACCAAGTGATCAAGGATCACTTGGTTGCGAGTGATTCATAAACTTAGCTGGAGGTCAAGTCAATCGAAGGAAAAAACCCACTTCGAGTGAAGTCCAGTGAGTAATGGCGACAGCGAGGCGACGATCATCGACAATAAATTGTCGGCTGCCAACGAGCGATAAATCGCCAATCCGCCATAAACTTTAGTACTTAGCACGGAGGTCTAGAGTTGAATCTGGGAAGGCAAAACCCACTTCGAGGTGGGAAGTCCAGTGAGTAACGATGGGCCAACCTACCTTCTTAGCCCTTCTTCTTTCCCTTCTCACTGTCCTTTGACTTCCTCTTAGAACCTTTCTTCGAGGAATCAACTAACAAAGACCGGCCCCTCGCCATGCTTCTCGTAAGACTCCACAGCCTTCAAAGATATCGAGCAAGACTACGATGAACCTCCTAGCATCTCAGAGGTGAAGAGGAGCTGAGACTTCAACCTTTCAATCTCACTTGCTCATCAACCAACTCACAAAGATGAAGGATCTATGAGCATCCATATGCTCATGCCGCTTGTGTAGCTTGGGTTCCATCGTGGCTAGCATGATGCAACTCATTTGTTCGTAATCACTCACATGTTTCGATAGGCCAACAATTGGTCCAGAGTTGCATGTCACTAGGATGGGCGAAGAGGCGCTCGAGGACATACGCAAGCTTTTCCACCTTGAGAACAATTCTCAAGTTTCTAAGCTAGTCCAAGAAGTTCGCCCACCAATTTATTTGAATCCAAAATGGAACGCAAATTCAAACACATCATGATCAATATATTAACTTAGAAATACAAAACGAGCATATATGAGAAAGATGATTTTAAAATGCATCAATATACATTTATAAATCCCATTCATTTTTCGAATTTCAAAACGCTTAAAATCACTTCGGGAGATCGTAGGTCCATCTCCGAATGGGCTGATATCCATCATAGATAAGAACAACCTTGGAGTGAGTCCAACAAGCCATTCTTAGCTATGATGGTGGGTATCAAGTATACCGATTACATATCATGTATATGTAACTATCACAATGTGCTATCAACTAATTGAATGTTTACACATACATTGGGTTGTTAACACATTAACAAGTATGCATCATATGCATAGCACCCAACTTCACCTCTCTTCACATCGACCTTGGAGTGAGTCCAACAAATCGATGCTCCAAGTTAAAGCCACCCATTAATCGCGAAATAGTTTTAATATGGTTAGAGCGCATTCAACCAATTAGCCAGCTTTTGGAGTGAGTCCAACAACCCAAACTAACGATTGACCTGACTTTACCATATTAGAGTTAAACTATTCCAATGATTTGAACATGTTCAGTTCGAGCCGGGCTTGGAGGAGTCCAACAACCCAAACAAGAAATGTAACTCTGTTCTAACCATATTAATGGAAGGTGTAGGCTTTAATATTGAGTTAGGTTTTTTATGTCTCATCCTATTTGCATGCAAATAACTATTATCTACATGGCATGGCATACATGGCATACATCTACATGTCACGACACGCATGGCATAATGTTATGCATCTAATGCAATTACATGGCATACAATTATGTCATGTATATATTTCCTTATATGTCATAACTATTTATGGAAATAAAATATATTTAAGATTTGATTCTCCAAATCAAATCATAATTAAATTAGGAAACAAATTTCCAAATCTAATCACATATTTTATTCATGGAATTATTTGATTAAGGAAAATCTATTTAGGAAACCAATTTCCTAAATCAATAAAACTAATTATGGAAATAAAATATTTTAAGATTTGATTTCCCAAATCAAATCATGATTAAATTAGGAAACAAATTTCCAGAATCTAATCAAATATTTTATTTATGGAAAATATCAATTTCAATAAATACTTCCAACTTTCCAAAAGTGGAAGATTTCCATAAATACTTCTAGACTTTCCAAAATTGAAAATTTCCATAAATACTTTAAATTTCCAAAATTAGAAAATTTCTAGAAATACATTATGACTATCGTGAAACCATTTTACGATTATGTCAAACACAACCCGGGCTCGATACACCAAGGGTTTCCGCATCACGGCAGGTGTGTTCGATCATGTTTCGTAAACATGAGCACAGCGGAAGCAATTAAAAATAATAAATCTATATTTATTACAACACACACAACACACGCATGATATTACAACAAGTGTAGACATAACCGTAAATTAAAATTTGCAATAAAAGGAAATTAAACTACGTTATACCTTCCGTATGACGTGTAGCGGGAACGGCATCAACCGGAACGATCCTCGTAAGAATCGTCTCTATCCGTATCCACGCCGAGCTCCTCGGGATGACTTCGCTAAGTCACGAGCTTCGCCTTTCGACGGGTTACTAGCCTCGTGTTGAAGACGACGCGTGATCGAGAGATGATCACGATCCGAATCCAAATTCGGATCCTAAAACGAGTTCTCAAAACTCGCTTCTCCGGAGAGGTATTCGTCAACCGTTTGACGAATCCTTCGTCCTCCACCTCAGAGGATTACCGGATATCAAATCCCCAGTATGTTAGCCGCTGTCGGAGCACTAACCGTCGTCCAAACGACGCTCCGACGAGAGGAGGAGAAGCTGTCCAGAAAACTGGACAGCTTGGTGGAGGAGTAGGCGCCGGCCAAAACAAGGAGAGAAAGGCCTCACCTTGATGCCAAACCTATAGGAGATCACCGGAGGGTCGCCGAGGTTCACCGGCTGAAGCTTGGTCGCCGCAATAAGTTGGACGGCGCACAAGTGGTTGGGCGGCGCACAAGGCTGTTGGCGCAAAACTCCAAGGAGGTGGGGCGGCAACTAGGTTTAGGGTTTTTTGGATGATTAGGGTTTAACAATCCCTTAAGCCCTCTTTTATAGAGAACTAATTCTCTTAATGGTTAATGGATCATATTCATAACGCCCGTTAACCCGATCCATTAGGATAAGTTAAAATAAACCAAACCATGATGGTTTATTTTAAGTTAAAACGAACCGAACCAACTTTTGGTTCATTCGCTTAATATAAACCAAACCATTTGGTTTATTCTCATCCATTGATTAGAACCAAACCATTTTGGTCCATCCATTATGTCTTCATAAGACACGCCCATCCACGCTCCATTGCGATCAAACAATTTCATGCTCGCTTATGTTTGGTCCAACCAAACATAGTTTCTCTCGGTCTGAGAATCCCATTCTCAAGCTCTTTTAAATCCTTTGGATTACACTCGTTGTGCGTGTGACCAAATAGGTTCTCGGTTTATGTTGGCCGTCTATAATTAACCATTAATTATAGAACGATCATGAGTGGCACCTAGTAGTACATCATGATCCCCAATTAACCAAAAGATCAACGGTTGATCCGTAACTATTTCAAACCCTTCAAGAGCTCGAATGAATCGTGCCCCATTCCTTCACTCATCTTATACCCACTTGGTTCAGTGACATGGTCTATTGTGTCGGGCCCTCACTAGGGTCGACTACGCCACACCTAGCCCAAGTATCATTTCCTCGCCCCACTGATTCTAGTTACTCCACATGTATCAAGAGTACTTTACTCTAAACATGTAATGCTTTGGCCAAAGACTTTAGTAACAACAATCCGACGAGAGGCCATGGGTATACATCTCCTCGCAAGGAGTGGTGAATCTTTATAGGCTATTCAAACACCTTCGATCACTTGACTTATACCCAATCATCCGGGTCCACATCTCCTCGGAGATGTTTGCTTAAGATGTCAAAGCATAAGTCTCCATGATCAAGATGACTTGAATACCGCAAGTCAAAGGAACATCGCACTTAAGCCACGAAGAACTTCGACATATCTATATATGCAGAGAACCATATGAAGTCTTACTACCGGGTCACTCCAATGAACTAGTTACCATAACTAGCATCCACGATTAACTCCGACATCACAATGTCTCCAAAGGAGAATCACCGCTTGGATACACCAAGGAGTATACCTGCAGTCTGGCTGTAAATTGATGGTGTCCAAATCCATCAATTCATCGACTAGGATAATTCCGATACATCACAATTACACATGTAGAGATACTCACTAGTTGTGATCCAATCACAAATTCTCTCATGCTGTGAATCGTATCGTGGACATTCAGTAAATGAGTTTAAGATCCAATCAAATACATAAAACATGTATACTCAAATAGTGAATCTTCATTTATCATATAAATGGTTTATACATAAGGCGATTGCCTTAGGACATCTCTCATATATTACTAACAAATTTCATAAGGAGTGTTTTCATGCAACCCTAGCCCTAAAACCCTAGTTGGCCGAAACTTGTATGGTATAAAGCATCACATTTATTTCATATATATCATGTCCTACAAGAGCAAATATACTGCAGGTGAGGGAATCTTACCACTTATAATTGGTTACCCCTTAATAAGAGAGACCTTGATTGGAGAGGAGACTAAAAAAATAATCTTGCCCTAGAACCCTTCTTGGTGCTCTTGACCCTTAGATGAAGATTAGCCCCTTAGATGAACCCTTCTCTTTGCTTAACTCACTAGGGTGGAACCCTTGTTTGCTTTGGTTGAAACTCAAAGAAGGAACCCTAGGGTTTCGGTGGAAGGAGGAAGAAGGAAGAAGAAGTGGTCAAATGAAACCTTCCCTCTTATTTATAAAGGGAGGAAGAGAAGTGTCTCTTCTCTTTTCATGCCTCTTCATTTACCCTCCTCACACTCATCTAAAATTTCTCCTCTTTCTAGTAAGCTACTGCTGAGCACTTGGTCATCACATGCATGGTAAGAGTTAATTCTCACCAAGAGGTTTAAGGTTCAAACCTCACCTCTCCACTTTTATTCTTTTATCATCATTTTCCAGGATTCCATATATAATCTACTAGACATGAAATTAAATTCTATACAAAAATTTTGGAGAAAAATTTTGGGGTGTTACAAATGTTCTAGGGGGAGACACCCTTAGAAGGGCAAAGGAGAGAGTTCAAATGTAGGGAGAGCTAAGGCAAAACCTAAGGTAAATTTAAATAAAGCTCTTCCTTTATCTAATGTTATAAAGAATGATGATAACTTTAATGCACTTGCTATTTTTCATGAAAAGCATGCTTGAAATAGATTTTATTGTTTAGGCGCTAAGCATGTCAATTTATCTAAGGGCAATGCTAGATCAACCTTACCTAAGGATAGAAAGGTAGAAAACAACAATTTAGGCATTAACCCTAAATGAACTAGACATATGCCTAGAAAGAATAATATCTCAAGAAACAATCGAAATTCAAATTTTGAGGTATTATAAAAGGAAAATCAAGCTTTGAGGTCAAAGCTTGAGAAATTGGAAAAGACCCTTCAAAAGATGACAAATATGATTAATGGGTCAAATGAACAAAAATTAGGTTCTAGGAGGCAAGATGAATCTAAGGACAAGCAAGGCTTGGGTCACAAGCCTAGATCCAAGGTTGATAAGCCTACCTATAATAGTGTTCCATATAGTTATAGGACAAGTTCTAGGTCTAGGAAAACCAAGGTCACAAGGGAAGTCATCCCTAGAGTTGACCATGGTAAGTGTCTAGTGGCTAAGGTTTCAATGAAACCTAGAAAAGCCACTAACAAGGTTACAAGGGAAGCAATCCCTAGGGTTAACCTTGACAAGACCAAAATGACCAAAGCTTCCAAGCCTAGGAGGGTCATTAAAAAGGTACTAAGGGAAGTTATCCCTAGTGAGTACCTAGTAAACCCAAGGAGCTCCAATAGGTATTGGATTTCTAGGAGCGTGATACCCTCATGCTAGATGGGTTTAGGGTGTGTCAACCTTGAATGGATAGGAAATTAACTTAACCATGGTAAAGGTGGCACTTTAGGACATTTTCAAGGTTTTGGGATTCCTTGGAAATGAGGTTGAATTATGTCCTAAAAGATTTTAGGATGTGCCAATGAATTTTGTGGAAGTTGAAAAATTGATCAAAATTGGCACAATTAGGTTTAGAGGTCATGGTGTGTCATTTTGGATTTTTGGCACACTTGGGAGAATGATCTATTATGGTAAATGTGGTCTTAATCCTAGAAATGATAATTTGAGCTTAACACTTAGGTATTATATACCCTTGTATTTTATACTTTTCATGCCTTGTTTGCATTGTCATGTCATGACATCATATTTCATTTAATCATATAAAATGTCATGATAATGTTTAGGTTTAATTTTTATGTCATGTTAGTGTTTAGATTTTATTTATATGTCATGACATCATGATTATTGGCTATGTGCTAATTCATGCTATCTATAATGTCATAATCATCATGCATGCATTTAGGATTAATTAAAATTGATTTAAGGACTATGACATGATTTGAAGTCTCATATATAAGGGAATCAAATAGAGTTGCCTAGGAAAATGCATGAGACCGTAGATTAAGAAAATGAAAACCCACATCTCACAAGAACACTTGACTTGGATGTGTATTGACACACCTAGATACAAGTGAGATGCTAGGAAGTGAGTCAAGTTCAAGGTGCATAGATGTTGCATCTAGATGAACTCAAACTCATCTCAATCATAGGTATAGACCATGAGGAAAACTAGTATACAAGTCATGTATACTTAGCCCATAGACCATGATTGAAATTAAGGTTTTGAAAATATTTTAAAATTATTTTGAAAAACCTTGGTGAAGCCTATCTTTTGATAGCAATCACCATTGAGAAGATTGAAACAAAGTTGGATTAAAACATTGAAAGTTTCAATGCTTTTGAACTTTATGTCATTATTTTAATTTAAAAGTTATTTTCATAGAAAACTATTTTTCCCCTATAGTGTTTTCCATAAGTAATGTGTGGTTGAAATTTCAAGATTTTTCGAATTTTTTAGAATTATTTATGCATTTCTGAATTTGATCTGAAAATTCAATTTCAGGAATTTCATAAACCAGTCGAGGCAGCGCCTCGACTGGAGATGTTGCCACTTGACTGAGGCCTTCTCAGTCAACTGTTGGCACTATTTTGACTTACCAATGTTGGTTTAATCCATCTAATCATAACCCTAGGCTAGATAACTACTCCTACACCTCTAATATGCTTAGATAAGCATTGAAAAGGTGAGATTTTCATTGGAAATGAATTGGAGAGTTAATTAGGGTAAAATAAAATTTTAAGGGTTGTGAAAGTTCAAATTTGAACTTTTATCCTTATTTTCTATTGTTTAAGGTTCCTATAGGCTTAGGAATTCTCCAAGGATATTATTTGTGCAATGGTCAAGGGGGAGTAAGCCTTTAGTGGGAGATTATCCATCTAGGTATGATGGATGATGGCTTATGAAAAAGGGAAAAAAATGGAAGACTGCTTTTCATTTAGTGATAGATCACTAAGTAGAATGAAAGCATTCAAGATGATCTTATACCAAGGGGGAGAAGGAAGAATCTCATTGGATACTGAGATATGGTAAACCTTGGTAGATTTTTTTATGTGTGTCAAGAAGGGGGAGAAATGGAAAGGGTTAAGTTAGGATCTTAAGTTAGGGTCAACTCTAATATACACTAAACCCTAGTTAGGGTCAACCCTAATATACACTAAACCCCAAAATTTCAAAATTTTGAAATTCTGATTTGGGAACACTTCGTTATGCATTGGCATAAGAAGAGTCAAATTGGGTTATGGGATAACCTATCTTAACGGTATTGTCAAACATCAAAAAGGGAGAGATTGTTGGTTCAATCAACCCAGGTCACGATTGACCAGACTCTAGTGGGACTCGAGTAGGGTTTTGATGTTCGACAATGGTTTACAATATGGTTTGACCATATGACTAGTGGATGGTATGGGACATCCAAGGTCGTATGAGGGAGAAATCCAAGCGAGTCAAGGTTGACCAGACACTTGGTGTGGAGAAGTCCAAGTATGGTGACTTGGCAAGGAAAAGTCCAAGTATGGATACTTATCAAGGGAAAATCTAAGTTGGTCAAGGGAGACCGGACACTTGGTGTTGGAAAGACCAATCGGGAGTTGGCGAGGGAAGTCCCGGCAGGTCTGAGAGACCATGCTTGGCAAGTGAAATCCCGGACGAGGAGTCTTGGTAGTGAAGTCCCAAAGGTGTGGTCTCTTGGCAGTGAAGTCCCAAATGAGGAGTCTTGGCAGTGAAGTCCCGGAGGCGTGGCCTCTTGGCAGTGAAGTCTCAAACGAGGAGTCTTGGCAGTGAAGTCCTAGAGGCATGACCTCTTGACAGTGAAGTCCCGGATAAGGAGTCTTAGCAAGGGAAGACTCGACTGATCAGGGAGATTGAGCTTGGCAAAGGGGAAGTCCCAGAGGCGAGGCCTCTTGGCAAAGGTAGACCCGAGAGCATGACGATAGTCGATGGAAGCACTTGAAGGCTAGTGCAAGGATGAAGAGTCACGGGCTCGAGGGATCCGGGAGGCGTGAGATTGATGAAAGTGGGTTGAAGGCTCAGGTCTAGGATTAGGGTGAGTATCAAGTATGAAGGGATCATACTTGAGGTGTTAAACCTCAGTATAGAGGTATAACAATCGACTGCCAGCTCGATTCAGTCAATTGGGCTTCGTTTGTAGGCAAATCGAAGCAAGGTGACCTCGACTAGTGCCTTGACTGGATTGTAGTTGAGGCGGCACCTTCACTGGTAAGGGGTGTGCTTGGAGGTGAGACTTAGAGAGTCGAGTGAGTGCTATGGAAGCACTCGACTGGCGGCTCGACTGGACCATCACCTCAACTAGTTAGGAGACTGAGCATGAGAGGATTCACTCGGAAGCGAGGCAGGCTCGACCAGTGCCTCAACTAGAGTCTAGTCGAGGTGGCGCCTCGACTGGACAACTCAATTGACACCTCGATTGGGTTCAGAATAGGCGTGAAAATAGCTACTCAAACACAAGGCATACTCGACTGGCTCCTCAACTGGGGTATCAGTCGAGGCGGTGCCTCAACTGGCGATGCGATCATTACAGATCGGGAAGCTTCGATGGGGCTTTATAAGAGGAGGCTTGAGGAGTTCTTCGAGTAAGGTTTTGAGGGACGATATGAGGCGAGGTGTTGCTGCATTTTAGGGCCCTCAAAGTCATCCCAAAGCAACTAACAAGCAAGGATTCAAAAGCCCTAATTTGTAAAGTGTGTTCACTTGTTCTTCATTTTCTTTTGTAATTTGTTGTACTTGTTTGTTGCTTCTTGTTCTTATTGTTGTAAGAGACTTGTAAGGGGTTCCTCCACCTCCGGAGTGTCACCGAGAAGGAGAAGGTTGATAGTAGTGGTGTGCATCACTAGAGCTCGCTAGGGCTCGCCCGTGGAGTAGGAAATAGGGTTTCAAACCATGTAAAATTTGTGTGTTGTGCTTGTGTTGTGATTTGTATGTGTATTTGTATTTGAATTTGTATTTTCGATGTGTACTAACAATTGTAGACAAGCATGATGAATTCCATAAATGAAATCGATGCGAATTGCTATTCACCCCCCCCCCCCTCTAGTGACACCAATGGTCCTACAGTAATCCCTAGGATTAACCTTGAGAAGACCATAATGACCAAGGCTTCCAATCTTAGGAGGGTCATTAGGAAGGTACTAAGGGAGGTTATTATTGATGCAGAGAGCATCACTCCTTGGTTTTGATGTATGAACCATAGTTAAAGTTAGGACTTACTTGTGTTAAGTGTGTAGGCTTAACAGAAAGTCCTAGTAGATCATGTTGACCGGTTTCTAGGCAAATGTCTTGACAGATCAGGAGGATCGGACACCAAGCATGAAGTCCAGATGGGTCGAGTGGACTGGACATTTAGCATGAAGATAGGTTGGGTCAGGAGACCGGACAATCGGTAAAAAGTCCACCTGGGTCAGGTAGACTCGACAGCTGGTGGAAGCCCTAGTGGGTCAGATCAGATGTTAAGAATGATAAATCCAACAGGTAGCCAGTAGGTAAGCCTCGAGTGAAGAGGTGAAGCCGAGTCCTCTATAGGGGGACAAAGTTAGGTGTTGATCCGACATAGAGTCCATGTGGGACTTAGAAGTCGATATCGAGCAGTATTTCTACTACTATCATATTTGATATTATCTATTTGTGCTAATCTCGTTTTACAGGGATCAGTCGACTGGAATCCTAGTTGGCAGGATTAGTTGATGATCGATCGAAGATCTTGGCAGTGCAGATGGAAAGAGTTTCAATCGACTGGGGAGTTTCAGTCGACTGAAGAGATAAACTTCCCGATGCAGAGCCGAGTGACCTGGAGTCGACTGGATCATGTTCAGTCAACTGGAAGACCAGAAGTTTCATATCGACGGGCTGAAGTGGAGTTGATTGGAAAAGGTTTATAAAACAAATGCTCGACTAGCTCCGAGAAGAATACTGCTACTACATCGAAGTGTTGCCTCTATTCATACTCATCCACAAGAGCTTCGGTTCCTCACAAAGACACATTTCCCACACTCTGTGCCTACTTTGAAACTTCCATTAGTGTCGGTATAACTTAGCTCTTAATTTTCTTTTGTACTCATTTTCACTTGTATGTACTTAACTTCAAAGAGAGGGTAGAGTGTTACCCATATCACATTTTTGTAAAAAGAGAACTCCTCCGAAATCGAGAGATCTCGAATCGGAGGGTATATAGTGATTTCCCATCGAGGTAGCTCTCGGAAGAGCTACGGGCCTTGGAGTAGCAACCCGGTTAGGGTTGTGAACCAAGTAAAAGAAACTTGTCTCTATTTCATTTTGTTTCCGCTGCAAACTCTTTAACGTTTTCAAAATATAAAAATAATCTTTAAAATCTAAAGAAAATTGTAACCTCCTAGATTCACCCCCCTCTCTCGAAGTATTTCGATCCTACAGTTATCCCTGGTGAGCACCTTGTAAACCCAAGGAGCTCCAATAGATATTCAGTTCCTAGGAGCGTAATTCCTTCACCTAGATGGGTTTAAGGTGTGTCAACCTTAAACAGATGGGTAGTTAACCTAACCATGGTAAAGTTGACACTTTAGGGCATTTTCAAGGTTATGTGATACCTTAGGAATGAGTTTAGAAATTAATTCTAAAATATTTTAGGATGTGTCAATAGAAATTATAAAGGTTAAAAAATTGATCAAAATTGGCACAAATATGATTAGAGTCAAAAGTGTGTCATTTTGGGTTTTGACACACTTGGGAGATTTAGTTATTATGGCAAATTGGTATAAGTCTTAGCAAATGGAAATTGAGCTTAAAACTTAGGTATTCTATACCTTTGTACTTTATATGTGTCATGCTTTGTTTGCCATAATATATATCATGATATCATACTTCATATGTTTATTTTTAAATGTCATGATAATGCTTAGTTTTATTATATCATGCTATGAAATTTTGCATCATTGGCAAATATGCTTAATTTATGCAAATAATTTATGTCATGATCATTTTCATGTATCTAGGTTAATTAAATTGAATTTAAGGACAATAGCATGATTTGAAGTTCTATATAAAGGAATCATATTGGATATGCCTATATATAATGCATGAGCCCTTAGATTTAGGGAAGAACAAAACCTACATCTCACTAACACTATAAGGACGACTTGTGTGTGTTTTCATATACTCTAGATACATGTGAGATGTTAGGAAAATGAGTTAAGTTCATGTGCTTATATAGTACATCTATTGAACTCTAACTCTTTCAATCATAAGTATAAATCATGAGGAAAGTTAATGTGCAAGTCATGTACATCTAACCCATATATCATGATTGAAATTAAGGTTTTGAAAACATTTTAAAATCATTTTGAAAAATCTTGGTAAAGTCTATCTTTTGATAGCAATCACCATTGGTAATAATAACACAAAGTTAGACAAAACATTGAAAGGTTTCAATGGTTTTGAACTTTGTATTAATATTACAAATTAATGGGTATTTTATTATAAAACTATTTTTTACCCATTGTATTTGACATAGGTAATGTACATATAAAATTTCACAATTTTTAGAAAAATGTATAATTACTTATGAATTTTCAAATCTCATATTTGAAATCTGATTCTTTGCTTGGAAGCGATCGACTAGTATTAGTGGTGCAATGATGATTTCTATTTCAGTTGATTATTGAAGTTGATTTCGGTTGAACAATGGTTATTTATCCATTTATCAACAATTTTAGAGTACTCTAACTTCTCCTAACCTTAGGATATACTTTGGAAAGTATTAGAAGGGTGAAATAATTATTGAAAATGATTAGGAGAGTTATTTAGGGTGGAGTATTGGATTTTAAGGGAGGTTAAAGTTCAAGTTTGAACTTTTACCCTTATTTTCGATTGTTTAGATTTCCTATAGGCTTAGAAACTCTCCAAGGACATTGTTGATGCAATAGTCAAAGAGAGTAAGTCTTTTGGGGGAGATCATCCATCTTGGTATGATGGATAAAGTTTGATTACAAAGGAAGAGAAGTGAGGGTTAGATAAACCTTCATTGTGGATTGCCTCTCATTTAGTGATAAGAGTTGTATCACTAAAAAGAGTGAAGGCATCCAGGATATTTTTGAACCAAGGAGGAGAATGAGAGATCTCATTGGGATATGAGACATTGAAAATCCTTGGTAGGCTTCTTAATGTATGCCAAAGGGGGAGAAGTGAGGGTTTAAGTTAGGTAAACTTTCATTATGCTTTGACATAAGAAGAGTTAAGTTGGGTTATGAGACAACCTAACTTAAAGGTATTGTCAAACATAAAAAAAAAAAAAGGAGAGATTGTTGGTGCAATCGCCCCAAGTTACGATTGACCAAACTTGAGTGGGACTCGAGTAGTGTTTTGATGCCAATACGGTTGACTATATGGGTTTAACCATATGTTGACCATATGACAAGTAGATGTTTGGGATATCCAAGGTTATATGGGGAAACTATTTAAGGGGGGAGATTGTTGGAGCAATCAACCTCGGGTCAAGGTTGACCAAACTCGAGTGAGACTCGAGGAGAAGTCCAAGTTTGGCGACTTGGCAAGGGAAAGTCCAAGATTAGTCTTGGTATAGAGAAGTCCAAGTTTGGATACTTGGCAAATGGAAAGTCCAAAGGTGTAATATTAGCCACGTAAGTCCAAGGGTGTAGTCTTGGCGGTGAAAGTCCAAATATTGATATTTACCAATGGAAAAGACCAAGGGTGTAGTCTTGGTTGTGTAAGTCCAAGTGTGAAGTCTTGGTGGCGTACATGTAAGTCCAAGTGTGTAGTCTTGGCAGCGTAAGATCCAAGAGCATGACATAGTTGATGGAAGCACTTGAAGGCTAACGCAAAAGATGAATGAGTTGTGGAGGACTCAGATGGATCATGAGGGCGTGAGACTAATGGAAGTGACTAGAAGGCTTAGATCTAGACTAAGGGTGGTCAATCAAGTATGAGGAGATCATACTTTGATTAAACCTCACTTGTAAGATTTGTCAGTCGACTGGTGGTATTGGTCAGTCGAGTGTTCAGCACTCGGGAGCTTAGTCAACTCGGAGCGGTCGATTGAAATTATGACCAGTCGACTAGTCATGTAGTTGACTAAGGCTCGATTGTCGACTAAGTGCTCTACAGTCGATTGGTCCATGGCAGTCGATTGCCAATGATGGGAAATCAACTGGTGGTAGTGGATATGAGCATAGAAGCTCTGGTAATCTATTGGATAGTCAACTGAGGCTTTGGCAGTTGATTGCTGGTAAGGACAGTCGACTGCTCAGGTATATGTTAGGCAGAATTCAACATGAATTAGTCTGTTGTGAGATAATGGTATGTAGGCAGTCAACTGAGACATTTTAGCAGTCAATTGCCATGTAAAAATCTAGGTCATGTGGAGGCTTTAAATGGAGCTCGTGATGGAGGATTTCAAAATCCAGTTCTTGAGCATTTGGGAGGAGTTTTGCTATTGCATTTCAGACCTTCTAAGGCATTCAAAGCAACCACATCAACAAGCATTCAAAAGTTATCTTTATAAAGTGTTCTTTACATTTGTGTTTTCATTCTTATTGTATTTGCTTGTATTTAGTTGTATCTTGTGTTCTTATTGTTGTAAGATATTGTAAGAGGTTTCTCCACCTCCGGATTGTTTCCGAGAAAGAGAAGATATAGTGGCGGTGCGTATCACAAGAGCTCAACTAGAGCTCGGGCCATAGAGTAGAAATCCTAGTTTCGAACCATGTAAAATATCATCTTGTGCTTATTGTGTATTTTGTTTTATGTTATTTATTCTTTTATATTCTGCTACACACTAATCATTTTGTAGACGAACACGAATGAATCGAAGAAGTCGGAAAATCACTATTCACCCCCTCCCTCCTTCTAGTGTACGCCAAATCGGTCCCTACATGATCGAGTTATTTTTCTGTCAAATAGTCGACTAGTTTTACTCACCAATCGACTGCCTACTTGATCATTGTCTCTCAACGGACTAATCCACATTGGAAGCGTCGATCGATCATTTGCCATCACCGATCATTATCAAGCCACGACCGATCGCCATGAGCTAGAAGTCAACTCAGAAACATTCTGTGCTCTTGTCCACTTAATCCAATCAACTATTCAATCCAACAGTCGACTACCAATAGCCAGTCGATTGGTCTGACACACCAAAGACACAATCAGTTTTCCCGAGTCAACCACTCGATCAGTCAATTAGTCCACAACAGTAGTCGACTGCTCGAGCACTAGTCAATTTTCCCAAGTTGCACAGTCCTAAGCACCTAGTCTAAATCCCGAGTTCCACAGCTAGAGTCAGGCTTTCACTCGACCAATCGACTGATCCATAACCCCAGTCGAATGCTCAAGTCTTCTAAGCTCCCGAGTGTCGAGCACTCGACTAGTCGACTGGTCTAAATCCCTAATCCCCAATCAATGTGTAAACCTCAAAAGTGAGGTTTAACATCCAAGTATGATCTTCTCATACTTGACACTCACCCTTAGTTTAGACCTATGTCTTCAAGCCACTTCCATCAGTCTTGCACCTTTAGTTTGAGTCCCCGACTCCTCACCCTTGTGCTAGCCTTCAAGTGCTTCCATCCACTTCGTCATGCTATTGGGTCTTCCTTTGCCAAGAGGTCGTGCCTCCAGGACTTACACTGGCAAGACTACACACTTGGACTTTCCTTTGCGAAGCTCGATCTTCCTAGCCAACCGGGTCTTCCCTTACTAAGCACGGTCTCCTAAACCTGTCGAGAATTCCCTTGCCATACACGGTCACCCTGTGACCTGCCGGGACTTCACTTCACCAAACATCCAGTCCTCCTCGACCTATTTGGACTTTTCTCTTCTTCTTCCAAGTGTCTGGTCAACCTTGACTGACTCGAACTTTTCCCCACTCGTCAAGTATCTAGTTAACGTTGACCTATTTGACTTCATGCTCATCTCCATATGAATATGGATGTCATACCATCCCATAGGCATATTGTTCTCCATACTTAAACTTCAACTCCAACTCCAACTCAAGTCCCATTCGAACTTGATCCATCTTGACTTGAGGTTGATTGCACCAGCAATCTCTTTCATCTCATCCTTCACCTCTAATCATATTGTCAAACATCGAAACTCAACTCGAGCCTAACTCAAGCCTGGTCAACTTTGACCTGAGGTTAATTGCACCAACAAAGAGGAGGGTTTAAGCCTTTAGGGTTTAGATTGGAGAGTCAACTAACTAGTGTTGATCGCGGGGTGCGGAGAGATTAGGAAGTTAGGGTATAGAGGGAGAGAGAGAAATTGCACAAGATTTTGAATAAATGGATTGAATAAAATCACGATTTAGAAGTCGTGGTTCAATGCATCCGTCGATTAATAATTTTCAATTCTAATCCAATTAAATCAATTTTTTTAAATTTTGAAATACGAAATCAAACCGAACTAACTGATCTTTTATAAAAAATAAACTTTCAAATTAACTAAATCCATTTTTCAATTTCAATCAATTAGATCAGTTTATTCCATTTAACTAATTGGCATCTCCAAAGCATTCTTGGGCAAAAGGTGATGCACTCATCTCAGACGTCTCTTATCGTCAATCCCATAGCTAGATGAAGGGAGATAAATCACAAGGGATATTTTTATCTAATCAAGAATTAGTATAGTAGAAGAGTAGATACTTCAAAAAAATTTATAATATCCAAAAATTGATCCTTATTTTTTAAGATAATATTATCATTCGTACTAAGTATTTGATCTTTTCACATTGACATTTGAATTGATGCTCTTTGTACGATCGATTATCATCGTGGGACATCGAAGTCTTGGGAAATGCACCTTTGTCAAGCTGAGGGGGCGTTTAATTCAGAGAAATTTTTTCATTTTTCCTTTTCCAAAAAATAAAAAATGATATTTTTGCAGTTTTCAGTTTTCTAGACACTACAAAAATACATCAAAATAGCGACGAATTTTTGTAAAATACCACAAAAAAATAATATTATTGGATAAATTAAATTAGTGATGCATGGTTAGGAACTAAACCTAACCTAGGTTTAAATCTATTGGGTTTAATTATTCGAATCTAGGTTTAATTGAGCCAAGGGTTAATTGGTTATAGGATTAAACCCGATCCGTTAGCTTTTAAACCCAAAACCCGACCCGATTACCGTTCCTTTATTTCCCTATCGTCTTTTGTTTCTCTCCCGAGGCACAGGGCCTTTCTTCCCGCTCATCGATCACAACGAGCTCCGACCGCTTTCCCTCCCCCACTAGTCGCCATTGTCTACCTCTGACGACAGTTGAAATCACCGATCTCCTTCCTTGGTTCGAGTTGTCATTGTTGAGGCTACAACTTGGCATTGATTGTCTCTGGTGAGCACCTTGTTATTGTGGGATAAAAATTTCTCCATCTTTTTGTTTGTTGGATAATTGATTTTAGGAGTAAGGTGTTGTATTGAGAGATTTGAGATATATGTCGTGTTTACAGGTTGTTTGGTGGGGTTGATGAGCTGTGATGGTGATCAAAAATTGGTTGGGGAAACTGGATATGAATTAACAGGGCAAGGTTAGATTGAAGGGTGAGTTTCATTATCTTTATGATACTTGTTGGATGATGTATGGATTAATTAGAGGTGTTTTGTCGTTGTGTTGCTATGTTTAGCATGGATGAATATCGATCTGGTCGATGCTCTGTTTGTGCTTGTGAGGGAGTTGCGAATCATTGTGAGGTAAGCTTTGATTTGGTATGTTATGAAGTAGGGTGTGTTACCGTTATAGTTGATGCTAGAGTTGATTCACGGATTATATAATGAATTTAATTTGATTAAGATTGGAGAATTGTTGGGTAATTAATGAATGATATGAGATTGTACCACTATGAGATTTGGTTGATTGATCAGGGATTAGGATTGGGTTAGATTCCTTTTCCTACAGATTGTTTATGTTGGTGATTAGTTATGTTGTATGTTAATTGTAGGACCTAGGTTCAGGATGGTCTTATGGACGTGGAGATGCTCGGATAAGTTTTCATATCGGGTGGGTAATTTTCTACCCTGGTAAGGTAGTTGTTGATGCATGCAGATTTAGATATATGATCATATTACCTTGACTCCACTCTTATTTATTCTTATGCTTGATACTTTGTCTTTGGTCTTATATTCTCTATTATTGTTATCACATTTTCCTTCATCATGATTAGGAGTACAGATGTGATGTAAGTAAATCTATAAATGCTTAGTTATGTGTAAATAGTGGAGTACAAATGATATAGTGTGAGTTAGTATCACTCTTCATGTTGTGGATATATGCTCAGGTTAGACGAGTGTAGAGTAGCTAACTGTCAGGTATGTTAGCATCTTTTATTGTTCAGATGTTTAGAGGGTATATACATGTATATATATTTATTATGATGATGTATACCTGACGTACCTGTAGATTATACTGTTGAATTACATGTGATATTTGATATATACATGTTCTTTCCTATTACCGCTGAGTTATACTAACCACCATGGACCCTGGGTTTTTCTGTCGCCCAGGTGACAGGTAGAAGTCTTCGTGACGGCTTGGAGCACCACTGGCTGGCAATATCTCATCTCACTTTCGAGGCTCCTATGGTCGTTTTGGGCTTTCCGTATGTTGTGTTATGTACTTAGAGTTTTACGTGGTGCTATTCATTATGGATTTGTTATGTGGTGTACACAAGTGTTATTTTGAATTTTCTATCGGTATTTTTCTTATGATGTGGTCAGTCATACCGGTATGCACTGTGTGTAGGTTGTGATGTCGTTGTATTAGTTTCCGCTATGGTTTGTTGTATATACATTATTTTTATATGTTGTTGTGACAGTTTGGTTGAATGACCTTGTATAAACAGGATATGTTGCCACGTACAGGGGAGATGTTGTCCGTTTGATTTTTGGCTCGGCATACTCTCGGGGTGTGACAACTTTATTGGTATCAGAGTCCTAGGTTCTGCGATGTCATACAATGATTTTGCGTTGAGTCTTGGATTTCTCAGGAGTCGATTTATTTCGATTTTGGTTTTGTGAGATGAGATTGACAATGGCATGAGTTCCGAGCAACACGAAGTAAGTATTCTTGATAACTTTTTTTTAGTTAGATACTTATATAAACTGGTTCAACAGGTGTATATAATCAGAGTTATGATACTTGTGCAGACTCGTGGTAAGGGTCGTCTACCGAGGCGACCAGCCGGAGTTGCTTTTTGATATTTATACTCTCGGTTTTGATGTCTATGCATTCAATGTTATAATAGGGAATAACATGTAGGGTGTTGGTTATTATTCGTAATCGTGGTATGAGTTGACCACAGGAATGACCTGTTGAGTCTGTAAGTCATGAACCTGTGTCGAAAAGGTGAATTTCCTTTGAGAGCCGACTGATACCGAGTCGGAAAGCAGGGGTCAAGTCATCACATTTCTTGTGGAAATCAGATACTATAGTCTTAGGGATTTTCACTAATTATGCTAGTCAGATCATTACCTGTTGGGTAATGGACAAGACGGGTAGGTTATTGTTGATGCAAATAGCGGAAGGTTAGTTTACGGTGTTTCATAGGGATTTTGATCTATGAGTTTATCGTGCTGGGTTGTATAACTTTGAAGGTACTTTTGAGTACTTAACTTGTGTTATACAAAGAAAGTAGAGTTAGTTGCATACCATTATCGGGATCAAGCTGGTATTTGGTGGAAGATGCAGGAATTAACATTCGGGGAATAATATATATCACTTATCATGGTTTAGTGATGTTGTGAGAGGGTATTATCCCCGTGTTATTCCTTTGACTTATTGTTAGGGAATTCTTGAGCTTTAAGTAGGGTGATCGTCGGTAATGGGAATACCATGCAGAGTCGTTAGACTTGCAGAGCTTATGCTCACTTAATAGCTCAAGAGTGTAAATGGGTGTCTTAAGCCACGCAGAGTTATTGGCTTACATTTGGATTAGGATGTTTGGATCTTCTACCAGATCCTGCCTGAAGACATTGGATTAAGTCAGGAATTTAGAAATGACTCCGTACAAGTGTTTAGGAGATGAAGATCGATAAGCAGACATTGCAAGTCAGATGTTGGAAGAGAAGCCTCCGAATGTTGGACAAAAGGAGCAAGATCGAAGTCATAGGCCATGAGCTACTGTTGGAGAGTTTTCCAACCATAGACGACCAACCGTAGATCGTCAGAACTTTCTCAGGTTATTAGCGAAAGCTGAAGAAAGACTCTGAAGGGATTATTTGTGTGCAGTGCGGGACACGACGACATGCGAAGTCAGATTATCCATTGGATCAGATCATTTGTTACTATTGTAAGCAACTAGTATAGTTGAGGAGGAGTATTTTGAAGACTCAGTTGAAGACTATCAATGATGTTCTAGGAAGATGATGCACAGTCTCGATAGCAGAGATCATCACAGAAGATTGGGTTATCTCACCAGCAGCGACCTACTACCTCGAGTGTGATTGGAGTTCCTTGATACTTCCCTTCAAGGGAAGTGATTTACTCAGTAGTATCAACAGAAGACATCTTAGAAGATTCATGTAGACAACAACAACGGTTACCCCTCAGATGTGGATTGGCTTTGTACAGAGGAGAGAGTATACGACGATGGTCGTATCTATTCTGTATTCTACAATTACAGCTCGTAGGATTAAGTGATGGAATCAGACGATCCAGGAAAATCCCCGAGTCATTCATCGCAGAAATACGATCGCTTTATCATGGACTATTAGATCTGATCCCGTTCTCTTCGGGGAAAGACCGAGACCTGCGTGGAGTCTTTGGATCGGATCGATAGATAATTGATCGTTTAGGCTATTACTTTAGTTTACCCTCTAGGTTAATATATTGGGAGATACTTGTGGTTTACAGGTATCTTTGTCTAGAACATTTTGAGATAGGATGAGAAGGATTTTTATATTCAGATTATGTGGATCGGTGGTATCTTTACCATCAGGTGAGATGTTGACCAACAATTAAGAAGTCAAGGGATGCCCTTAGACTTTGATAGGCATACCTTTACTGTAGACATATCCTTACGGATGGTTAAATTGTTGAAATTATAGTATTATATATTTCTCGAATGTATGTATAATCTGAGAGCATTCGGATGTAGTTTCGGATGAACTCCTAGACTTGCCGCTGCATAGGCAAGTGGAGTAGGCGATCGAAATGATTGCGGAGATAGTGTTGATATTGAAGACCTCATACCAGGTGATAATTTTATTGGTATCACTGTTGCTAAACACTATGGAAATTGGAAGAACATAAGTTGCGATTATAGAAGGTGTTTGATGGGATATTTATTTGAACTAGTATTTTCTTGAGAAGATCCAGAACTCTTTGTTAGAAGAGAGACGAACCTTGGAGGTTACGCATCGATTATCGGTGATGAATGCGGTAGTTCTTGAAAATGAATACCCTTTATTGTGGATAGATGATCTGTTTAGATCAGCTAAGGACACCTGTGTATAATCTAAGGATGGTTTACGACTGGAGTGTTGATATTGTAGTGACATAGTGTCATACAATTATCATTGTCGTTGTGATGATTGATATATCATCAGTTTAGAGTAAAGAGGATGCAAGTGTGTAGAGATGACAATTTCATACTTGGTATGAATTTTATGAGTTTTGATTATGTTGTTAGATTATTTAACGATTTAGTCATCCATGGATTTGAGAAATCATGTATTCGGGACACGATTGGATCAGTTTGTGATTGTTGGAGTTGCGTAACTTGGCCACTATTGATTGTGGTAGTTGGAGTTGCGCACTCGGCCACCGTAGTTGTTGTTTCCTTGTATTGATTTGGTTATTCCTGCGAATGTGGATAGGATGCTTCTAGCATTACTATACCACAGATTTGTTTGACCAAAAGGGTAATGGAATTCACTCAGTCGGAAGCTTGTGAAATTAGGTTTCAGGACCTAGATGGTGATTGACGTTTGCATCAGTGTTATTTAATCCTTCCGATGTGGATGGAAGAATATTTTACGTAAATGCATCGTTTCAGGGATCGAAGCGAATCCGATACAGTTGCATGAGACGTATCTTATGCCTACGTCAGTTAAGAAACTACGAGATAAACTGTTAGGCATGTGACGTGGTTCTAGTAGATATGAACTTGTGTAGTAGTGGTATGGAGCAGAAGTGCTCATGGAGTTTTGACTAGCTACTAGGTAGCTAGTATAAAGTTGCTGGAACGTGAACAGTTGCAACAAGTGAGATTGGTTGCTATAGTCTCCCATGCACTTACAGAGTGTGTGGTGGAGTGGATTTTGGACGGTTGATGGATTTCTCTTGTGATAAAGTATTTCTCTGACTCCAAGGAGGATAGTGGTTCCGTAGTTGCATTAGTTAAGGAAGAGTTGCTACAGGAAGCACAACATTCGAGATTTATTATACATCCTGGTGGTACTCAGATGTACCGAGATTTGAAACGATTATACTAGTGGAATGATATGAAGAGAGATATTGTAGATTTTGTTGCTCGATATTTAGTATACCAGCAGGTGAAGGTTGAACATCAGAAACTCACTGGAATGCTTCAGGAAATTCCGCTTCCAGAATAGAAGTGGAAGCATATCACTATGGGTTTCGTTACGGGATTGCCTAGAACCCGTAAAGGACATGATGTGATTTGGGTAATCGTGGATCGACTAACCAAATCATCTCACTTTCTGCCTATCCGTGGGATGGACTAGTTGGATCGCCTGGCAGAGTTATACTGTCGAGAGATTGTCAGATTGCACGGAGTTCCTTTGGGTATTATATCTCATAGAGACCCACGATTTACCTCACGATTTTGACAGAGTCTGCAGCAGGCCATGGGCACAGAGCTTCGACTCTGTACAACATTTCATCCGTAGACAGATGGACAGTCTGAGCGTACCATTCAGACTCTGGAGGATCTATTAAGATCTTGCATCATGGATTCGGAGGCAGTTGGGAGGATTACATTCCTTTAGTAGAATTTGTCTATAACAACAGCTACCACTCTTCTATTCAGATGGCTCCTTTCGAGGTCTTATACGGCACACCCTGTAGATCTCCCATGTTGTGGGAGGAGGATTGGGGAACGACAGTGTTGGAGCCATAGAGCATTCAACATGATGCAGAGTTGGTATGCATCATCAGACGACGGTTATCCGAGGCACAGGATCAACAGAAGAGTTATGTGGACCGGAGGCGAAGGCCTTTGGAATTTTCAGTCGGGGATCATGTGTTCCTATGAGTTTCACCCACCAAAGGGGTTAAAAGATTTGGGTTAAAAGGAAAATTAGCTCCATGCTATATTGGTCCATTTGAGATATTAAAGTAGATTGGGGGTGTGGCTTATCGATTGGCTCTACCTCCGACACTTGCGGGTGTTCATAACGTATTTCATGTTTCTATGCTGAGGAAATACATACCACGAGCTGATCGGAGGTACCGATTCCACTTCAACCTAATGCGACTTATGAGGAGATTCCAGTGTAAATTCTTGGTCGCAAGGAGCGTCAGTTGTGGAACAAAACCATCCGACTTGTAAAGGTTGGATGGCAGCATCATACTGACGAGGAGGCTATGTGCGAGCTAGAAGATACTATCCAAGCTCGATACTTTCATCTGTTCACTTGAGGTATGTATGTGGTCATTTCGGAAACCTGCTTGAATTTAATTTTTGCATGTTAGTACGAAATTTGGGGACCAAATTTTATTAAGTGGGGGAGAATATAAAATACCACAAAAAAATTATTATTGGATAAATTAAATTAGTGATGCATGGTTAGGAATTAAACCTAACTTAGGTTTAAATCTATTAGGTTTAATTATTTGAATCTAGGTTTAATTGAGCCAAGGGTTAATTGGTTATAGGATTAAACCTGATCCATTAGCTTTTAAACCCAAAACCCGACCCGATTACCATTCCTTTATTTCCTCGCCATCTTCATTACCTGCGTCGATTCTTCCCGAACCTTTTCTCCCATTCACGACGTTTCTTTTCCTCATCGCACGACTCCTCTCCTGATCGACTATTTTTGCATTTTCCTCGATCGGCCATTCCTTCATTCTCCGCCCGATTCTTGTCGCCGATTCCTCTCCCAAATCCTCCGAAGCTCTCTTCCTATCGTCGACTCTCTGTGCCCGAGCTCGGCTTGGCTGCTGTCTTGCCTTCGATCGCCACAGCCCTTTCTTCTGCTCGTCGACCACCGTGAGCCTCCAACAGATGCGATCGCCATTGTTCGAGCATAGGTCACCGCCGCCGCAAGTGATTCACTGCCGCCAGTCACCGTCTCTATGTCGCTGCCATCCCGGGTTGGATCCACTACTGCCGTCGTCTTCTGTTTCTCTCCCAAGGCGCAGGGCCTTTCTTCCCGCTCGTCGACCACAACGAGCTCCGACAGCTTTCCCTCCCCCACTGGTCGCCACTGTCTGCCTCTGTCGACAGTTGAAATCACCGATCTCCTTCCTTGGTTCGGGTTGTCATTGTTAAGGCTACAACTTGGCGTTGATTGGCTCTAGTGAGCACCTTGTTATTGTGGGATAAAAATTCCTTCATCTTTCTGTTTGTTGGATAATTGATTTTAGGAGTAAGGTGTTGTATTGAGAGATTTGAGATATATGTCGTGTTTACAGGTTGTTTGGTGGAGTTGATGAGCTGTGGTGGTGATCAGAAATTAGTTGGGGAAACTGGATATGAATTAACAGACCAAGGTTAGATTGAAAGGTGAGTTTCATTATCTTTATGATACTTGTTGGATGATGTATGGAGGAATTAGAGGTGTTTTGTGGTTGTGTTGCTATGTTCAGCATGGATGAATATCGGTCTGGCCGATGCTCTGTTTGTGCTTGTGAGGGAGCTATGAATCATTGTGAGGTAAGCTTTGATTTGGTATGTTATGAAGTAGGGTGTGTTACCGTTATAGTTGATGCTAGAGTTGATTCATGGATTATATAATGAATTTAATTTGATTAATATTGGAGAATTGTTGGGTAATTAATGAATGATATGAGATTGTGCCACTATGAGATTTGGTTGATTGATCAGGGATTAGGATTGGGTTAGATTCCTTTTCCTACAGATTGTTTATGTTGGTGTTTAGTTATGTTGTATGTTAATTGCAAGACCTGGGTTCAGGACGGTCTTGTGGATGTGGAGATGCTCAGATAAGTCTTCATGTCAGGTGGGTAATTTCCTACCCTAGTCAGGTAGTTGTTGATGCATGCAGATTTAGATATATGATCATATTACCTTGACTCCACTCTTATTTATTCTTGTGCTTGATACTTTGTCTTTAGCCTTATATGCTCTATTGTTGTTATCACATTTTCCTTCATCATGATTAGGAGTACAGATGTGATGTAAGTAAATCTATAAATGCTTAGTTATGTGTAAATAGTGGAGTACAAATGATGACCTGATTTGTAAATTGGGTAAAAGGTCATCCGTGGATAGGTAATGTCCTGAACGTAGGATTGATTCCAATACCCTTATGTTGCATATTTACTACCAATCATGTGTTGTGTAAATGGTCATGTGAATTGTGAATAGTGTGTTGCTACAAACTAGTGGTCCTAGCTTGTTATGATCAATTGAGTACGACTCTCTGCATGATAGAGAGTGTATTGATCAGATTGGTATGACTCTCTGTAGAACAGAGAGTCTGTGGTGGATGTCTGTGTGAGTGACTGTGCATTCATGTCATTTACATGCATGCTGGCGACATGGTCTTCCTTGGTGGTTAAGAGGGTCGTCAGTCATCCTGCCTCCCAGGTTACTCATGGAGGAGTAACTGGTGTGAGGGCAGAGCATTTGTTGTGATGCACTCTACCACTATAAACGATGGTAGTTGGAGTTCCGTGCAGTTGTCCTAGGTGTGTGGCACTCGACCACTCATGGGTAGTGCATGAGTGTTCCAATCCACCACACACTCTGTTAGTGCATGGGAGACTATAGCGCCCAATCTCACTTATTGCAACTGTTCATGTTCCAACAACTCTATAGTAGCTACCCAGTAGCTAGTTAAATTCAATGAGCATTTTTTCTCCATACATCCATAAATCCAAATAATAACTACTAAAGCCACATCATGTATATGACAGCCTATCTCGTAGTTTCTTAACTAACGTAGGCATAAGATACTGTTGGATCGATGCGGTTCGCTAGAGGGGGGTGAATAGCGATAAAAACTTTTTCGTAATCGTTCGTTAAGGTACGAGTAAAACGCAGCGGAAAGATAACAATAAATAAATAAAAACACGAGGGTTTTTACTTGGTTCATAGCCTACGGCTACTACTCCAAGGCCCTAGTGGTCCTTGACCACGTACGGAGGGCAAACTACTAAAGAACTCCTCCTCGTTGGAGGTAGGAGTTAAACGAATACAAAACTCGATAAAGACTCAAGGTAGAGGGACACTCCCCCTCTCCTTGATATGATTTAAAGCTTTACTAAAAGAAATAAACTGAAATACAATTTAGAACTTTCTTCTAAGCGACTTTAAAGGTTGGAGGTTGAAGCTCTAGTCGCCGTCTTGGCGCCGTAGGGATGTCGGAGAGTCCTGAGCGTATCGGAAGCACTTGGAAGCTTTTTAATTGATGAAAAACCCTAGGTTTGGCCCTCCTTTTATAGCCTTTGAGCCCCTCATCGAATGGGTCTTTAGCCAATCACAAATGGGCACAAAACCCCTTGAAAAATGGTGATAACTCTTGACTACTCGAGGATGATCCTTTGACCAGCAGTCGACTGATGGCAGCATCAGTCGAGTGCTAGCCGTAGTCACTCGACTGATGGACGGCGAATGAGTCCTTGCTGCAATGACCGACGTCGGCTGCAAGGCAAGGTTAGCTCAAGAAAAACATAATTTCGATGGTCGTCGACCATCCGATCTCGACCTAGGCCATCTATAAGAAGTCTTTGGTCGGATCTACGCTTAAGATCATCCCCGTAAAGAGGATGCGACCTTACTTACGCTCGCACACACGAGCTTACCTCAGTACTTACGTGTTGCTTTTGCTTCCGGCCTTCCACTCAATTTCTTCGGCTCCCTCCGAAGTCTCTTGAGTGTCGCCTGACCACCGCGGCTTCCTCCGGGTGTCGCTAGCCTTTAGCTCCAGTGTTGAGACTTTTCTGCACACTTGATTTAGCTCATGAGATAACAATATATGCTTAATTTTGTATCGTTTGCTATAATCAAAACTTAGGTTCAACTTAGGTGCCTACTGCACCAACAATCTCTCCCTTTTTGATTTATGGCAAACCCACATACAAAGTTAAGTAAATAGCAAGCATGAAGAGTAATAATGTGCATGAGAAACAAAAATATGAAGATTAAGTTGGAGTAGTAAGGATTTTCTTCAAGTACTCCCCCTTGAGGAAACCTCCCCCTTAACCGAGGGTGAGTCTTGAAGAAAGACCTTAATCCTCCCCTTTGAGGGTTGCTTTAAGTAATTAACATTACTTAAAGTTGGCCTTAGTAAAACGTTTTAGTTAAGCCCTTTCTCCCCCTTAAGTAAAACATTAACGACATAAAGTTTTTTTTTTAAAATAAGTTTAAGTAAAACTTAGACGGCACAAATAAGTTTAAGAATTCTTTGGCCTAAGTTTTAACTTTTGGTTTAAATATGAAGTAAAAGTTAAGTTATCAAAAAAAATTTGACCCCTTAACTTTGGCCTTTTTCTCCCCCTTTTGCCGTATATCGAAAAGAGTAAGGGGTGTGTGGAAAACAAAAAAGTGTTAAATTTAAAGTCCAAGCATGTTCCCCATTTTTTTATATATAAAAAAAATAATATACTGAAAATAAGCTCATCTATAAAATGTTCGACTCATATTTGGCTTGATTGATATGTAAGATCAACCAGTCCTAGTCAGAGTCGGTTAGTATGTATGATTATACTCCGTGGTTCATAGCGATGCACTAGCTCTATATCTGGAACCAGGAGTAAGGTCCTAACATCTCACGCCCATCTACGTGGCTAAGTACACAAACACATTAGTCCTATGTGTTGTGAGATGTACTGGCTCCTTAAATCTATAGGTGCATGATATCTAAGGTATGTCCTATGCTAGTTCCATAAAAATGAAATTAAAGAAATAGTAGTAAGAACATATAATTTGCATGTACCTATTCTATTATGCACATGCCCAATTTTCGTCTTAATAGACTAAATTCAGCTTCGAGTAGGGGTTTAGTAAATAGATCTGCCAAGTTAGACTTCGATTCGACGTATTCGAGGTGTATGGCTCCGTTGGCCACATGTTCTCGAATGAAATGGTGTTTGACCTCTATATGTTTGGTCCTAGAGTGACATATCAGATTCTTTGTAAGATTAATTGAACTAATGTTATCTACGTGAAGTTTAGTATTCGTAAAGTCTAACTTAAA
This sequence comes from Wurfbainia villosa, assembly GCA_025175895.1. NCBI lineage: Eukaryota > Viridiplantae > Streptophyta > Magnoliopsida > Zingiberales > Zingiberaceae > Wurfbainia > Wurfbainia villosa. Next base: position 8,446,925 of record CM045999.1, on the reverse strand, counting down.
GTCGCGGAGAGTGTGCTTCATCCAAAGAAGCTGCGTGACACACTCACCCATCGCGATGTATTCGGCTTCGATGGTAGATAAAGCAACACAGTGTTGTTTCCTACTGCACCAACTCACTAGACTCGAGCCGAGAAGTTGACAACAACCACTCGTGCTTTTTCTATCGAGCTTACTACCGGCATAATCCGAATCGGAGTAGCCGATTAGTTCGAACTCCTAGATTAGGATCTCCTATCACTTGATCGATAGGGTGGTTAGTTTGAATCCTAGATTGGGTTGGGTTTGTGTCACCTAATGCTTGATCAATGGGGTGACTTGGTTGAACACTAGTTTGGTTGGAGTCATCTATCACTTGATCAATAGAGTGACTTGGTTGACTTAGGTTAGGATTAACACTAGACCTGATCTCGGGATCAGAGTTAGGTCTAGTATGAATCGGCTCGCTAATTGGGGTTGCCGGGGGTTTTGTAGGTTCGTGTCCTTCATCGAACACTACATTAATGGTTTCCTCGACTCTAAGGGTGTCGTGGTTATATACTCTATAAGCTCTACTTGTAGTCGAGTATCCTAGAAAGATTCCGATCGTGGTTTTGGATGTAAATTTCCCTAGGTAATCCTTAGTGTTTAGGATATGTACCTTACACCCAAATACCCTAAAGTACTTGATGTTGGGTACTTTATCGTGATAAATCTCGTATGAGGTCTTAAGGTGCCTTTTTACCATAAGGATCTTATTTTGGACATAGCATGCCGTACTCACTCGCCCCAAAACCTTCTCGGGTAGGTCGATTCGTTTAACATGGTCCTAGCGGCTTCTTGTAGAGTTCGGTTTTTCCGCTCCACTAGGCCATTTTTTGAGGGTCCTAGGGCAAGAGAATTCATGGTGGTATCCGTTTAGGTTACAGAAGTCGGTGAACCTTTGATTTTCGAATTCACCACCATGATCGCTTCTAAGTCTTTTAACCTTAAGGTCTTTTTGATTCTCGATTAATTTGAATAGATTGATTAATTGATCTAGGGTATCATTTTTATGTTTGATGAACCTAACCCAGGTAAACCTGGAGTAGTCGTCAATTATGACTAAGCAATCTTGACTTCGATTGAGTGACTTGGCTCCCAGTGAATCGAAGAGATCCATATGCAGGATCTCAAGTACATTTGAGGTTCGTTCTTGGATAGTTAACTTGTGTTGTGTCCTAGGTTGTTTTCCTTGTTGACAAGCATTACAGATTTTATTAACCAAGTTGTTGAAGGTTGGGTAAGCCTCGACTAAGCCACTGACTCATCTTGTGGACGAGTCTTGGGTGCAGTGACAGTCGTCGGTTACAACCATGATTCCTCTTCTGTGTCATAAGACATTTGGCTGAGGAATTGATTAAGTTAATTGTATAAATGTTATTTGTCCTAGTTCCTTTGAGTATTGTTTTAGCTGTTTTATTTGTTTTAATTACACATTCATTTTCTAAAAATATGACCTTATAGTTATTGTCACATAATTGGCTTACGCTAAGCAGGTTATATTCAAAATTCTCTACAAGTAATACATTTTTAATAACAAAATTTGAGTTAAGCTCGATATCACCTGATCCGATGATTTTGAGCTTGCCGTTATTCCCAAAGGCTACCGATCCTTGTCATTTGAATCGAAGCTTTGTCAATTTGAGTTGATCCCCAGTCATGTGTCGGGAGCAACCGCTGTCCAACATCCATTGATCCTACACACAAGGTGGTTGGATTGGATGTTAGATTTTTTAAATTGGTTGTAAGTTGTTAAACCTAGGTCATCTCACCTGTGTCTATATGATCAATCATGTTATACTTATGTGTTTTGTGTGAGATGACTTCCAATTAAGTTGATTAAGTGTATTTAGGTTCAAGTAATTTTATGTTAGATTTGGATTTAAACCTAGGCTTGTCGAGTTTACCTTTTCAAGATCATGGCTTCCAGGTCGTGGCGAGTCACAGGGGCCTTCTTTTATCGGATCATCGACCACTTCCTTAGACAAAGCCATTTTCAAGAAAATGATGACTTGACTCACCTAAGACTATCTCCTAGTCTAACTAGTTATTTTTGAAAAGAGGCTCCCCGAGGCTCAATCTTTTCGAAGAATTTTAGTTGGTTATATTTTTGAAAAGAGACTCCCCGAGGCTCAATCTTTTCGAAGTTGATTATGTTCATGTTCTAAGTGAGTTCACAAGTTTTAAAGTACAAACTTTCTAAGTTAAAGCATGCAATTTCTAAGTTAAAGCACAAACATTCTAAGTTAAAACATGCAATTTCTAAGTTAAAGCACAAACATGTTTTGTACTGGCTCCCCCTAGACCGTTGAATCGGTTCGGTCTATCCACATAGTGGATTTGGTCCTTGGGAACCCAGTACGGGTTGGATCCTAGAGTTGAAATCAAAAAGTTCTTAGGGACCCATGCTTGGACATGTTTCCTATGTCGACTCACAATCGACATATACGACCTATTAGTCGTGTTTGAGTTAAACCCTAGTCCAGCTTGTTGTACACGGCCCTTTGAGATCCAAGTAGGAGGTCAAGTCCTTTGGATCCCGAAGTGAACCTTTCCAACGTGTTCCTAAGATCTTCGACTTGACTTTTCAAGAGAGAGTTCTCAACTTCGAGCTTTTCAACTCGAGTTGAGTCCTTCTCTTGAACTCGACTAGTCGAAGAGGTTAGGGAGACCTCGTGTTTGAGGAGTTTAACCTCCTCAACAAGGGTCTCGACCTTGGACTCGGATTTAACTAATTTCCTAGACAAAAACCTAACCGTATTTTGTAAAGTATTAAATAAAGTTCGACTTACTTTAAGGGTATCTTTTGAACCGGATGCGTATCCGTGGCTTGACTTGAAGGTAGCTTCGTAGTCCGAGTCATCCTCAGGTTCTGACTCAAGTTCGGTCTCCGTGTCTGACTCAATTGATTTCGCCATGAAGACGTGGTCTTCGTCTTCTTCGGATGACGCTTCTTCCCATGTCACGTTGAGGGCCTTCTTGTGCTTAGGTGCTTGGTGGTTGAGCTTGGGGCACTCGGACTTGATATGTCCAAACCTGTTGCACCCATAACACCTAATATTAGAACTTTTAGGCTTACCTTGGTTGGGTCGAGTCATGGTTCTCTTTCGTCCCTTGGCTATCCTTCAAGCTAGGTTCATTTGTTCGGCAGTCAACTCCGGGTCAACTTCTTCTTCGGACTCGTCTTCCTCCTCGGTTGGTGGTGGCTTGCTTGCGATTTTCTTCTTCTTTGATTCTGCAAACAAGGCTATACCCCTCTCGGGCTCCGAGTTAGACTGCTCATGAAGTTCAAAATCCGAAAAGAGTTCATCTAACCTAATTTTAGAAAGGTCCTTGGAGACCTTATAGGAATCGACCATGGAAGCCCATAAGGTAGTCCTCGGAAAAGAGTTTAGGACATACCTTATAAGGTCGCGGTTTTCGACCTTTTGCCCGATTGCGTGTAGGTTGTTGACGATGTCCTGGACTCATGCGTGAAGTTGTGTCGCGGACTCATGTTCCTGCATTTTTAGGTTAGCACTCGACTGATGCTGCCATCATCAGATCCAACAGTCCGCGATAAAGCAGTCGCATTTCTACAATGAAGGCTCGAGGATTTTCCTAGATCATTTGATCTCATCCCTTAATTTTGCGAGCTGCAACTATAGAATACCGAATAGATACGATCATTATCGTATACTCTCTCCTCTGTACAAACCAAATCACATCTGGGGTAACTGTTGTTGTCTGTTGAGTCTTCTACGATGTCTTCTGTTGATACTGCTGCATAAATCACTTCCCTTGAAGGGAAGTATCACGGAACTCCAACCACGCTTGAGGTAGTAGGTCGTTGCTGATGAAATAACCAAATCCTTTGTGTTGATATCGGCTATCGAGACAGTGCATCATCCTCTCGGAACACCATTGGTAGTCTAACTGAGTCTTCAAAGTATACTTCCTCAAATGTACTGGTTGCTTACAATAGCAACAGACGAACTGATCCAACAAATAATCTGACTTCACGTGTCTTCGTGATCTGCACTGCTCGCACATAATCCCTTCGAAGTCTTTGTTCTGATTTTGCTGATATCCATGAGAACATCCTGATGATCTGCGGTTGGTCTTCTATAATCGAAAAATAGCTCAAAGCCTATGACTCCGATCTTGCTCCTTTTATCCAACAGTTGGAGACTTCTGACTCTAATAAGTTAACCTGCAATATCTGCTTACCAGTCTCCAACTCTTAAACACTTGTACGGAGTCATTCTAAACTCCTGACTCAATCAATGTCTTCCGGCAGGATCTGATAGAAGATCCCATCATCTTAATCCAACAGTAAGCCAACAACCGTGGGTGGCTTAAAATATCCATTCATCTTCTTGAGCTATTAGGTGAGCATAAACTCTACAAGTCTAACGACTCTGCATGATATTCTCGTTACCGACGATCACCCTACTTGAAGCTCAAGAATTCCCTACAATGTGTCACTGAAAGTGACACGGAGAAATACTCTCTTTCAACATCACTAAACCATGATCAAGTGATGTTTTGTTCCTCGAAGGTTATTTTCTGCATTTTCCATCAAATACCGGCTTGATCCCGATAATGGTATGCAAATAACTCTACTTTCTCTGTATAACACGAGTTAAGTACTCAAAAGTACCCTCACAAGGTTATACAACCCAGCACGCACAACTTAGGGATAAAATCCCTATGAAACTTCTTATACTAACCCTCCACTTGCTGTAGCAATAATAGTATACACAACTAGTCCATTACCCCACGGGAAATGAGCTGACTAGCATCGTTAGTGAAAATCCCTAAGACCGTAGTCTTGATCTCCATAAGAAATGTGACTACTAACCCCTGCTTTCCAACTCGGTATCAATCGTCTCTCAAAGGAAATTCACCTTTTCGATAGCAGGTCCAAGACACACAGACTCTACATGTTGTTCCCGTGGTCAACTCAAATCACGATTATGAATAGCAACTAACACATTACAAGTCATCCTTGTTATAAGCATCTAAATACATAGCCAACAAAATCGAGAGTATTAACCCTAACGGCAACTCCAGTTGGTCGCCATGGTGGACGACTTCTACTACGAGTCTGTACAGGTATAATAACTCTAACTGTATACACCTTTTGAGCAAGTTTAGATAAACATCTAACTAAATATAAGTTATCAGGGATTCTTACCTCATGTTGCTTGGAGCTCAGGCCGCTGTTCATCTCATCTCGAAAAACCAAAACGGAACAAATCAACTCCCGAGAATCCAAGACTCGACTCAAAAACAACATTGTATGACATCGCATAACCTAGGGCTCTGATACCACTAAAGTTGTCATGCCCCGAGAGTATGCCGTATCGAAAAGCAAACGGACGACATCTACCCTGTACGTGGCAACATCTTGTGTTAATACAAGGCTCGTAGGCCACAACAACAACAACATATATATATATATATATATAAATAAATACAACAAATACAAAAAACACAGTGGAAACATAATACAACATCTCAAACTACACACATGCATACCGCACTGGTATGACTAACACATCACAACATAATGGAACCACGACAAAATCCGAATCCACAAGTCCACAACATAGTACATCACGAAAACTCCAAATACAATACACCCATACGGAAAGCCCAAAATGACCACCAGAGTCGGAGATGAGATGAGATGTCAGCTAGCGGTGCTCCAAGTCGTCACGAAAACTTCTACCTATTACCTGGGTGACAGAAAAACCCAGGGTCCGTGGTGGTGAGTATAACTCAGCAGGTAATAGGAAAAATATGTATATATCAAATATCACATGTAATTCATCCGCATAACCTAAAGGTACCACAGGTATAATAGCACAGTATATAAATACATGCATATACCGTCTAACCAAATAAATAACATATAATGCAGACATACCTGAGAATCTGCTACGCTACTCTGATCTAACCTAAGCATATATCCAACATATATAACAGGAAGAGTAATACTAAATCACAATATACTCATGATACAGGTCAAGGTATCTAATGGTTTATCCAACAAATATACAAGTATCCGGCACAACCGTATAACAAATGCAAGAAGCATGCATGAATATGATGTACAACCAAATGTAGCAAGCATAGTACAATCAAATACAACATCACAATAGGCATATATATATATATATATATATATATATATATATATATATATATATATATAAATATATATATATATATATATATATATATATATATATATATATATATATATATATATATTAATATATTAATCACAACCACCCATATATATATATACATGCATATATGTATATATATGGTAATATGCAAAGTTCCATAAGATACGGCAATGCAGCATGCATGGTCATGCCTGCACACCCCTACTCGCTACCACGACCCCAGTGTGGCCTAGGTGGCACGACATGACAACTGTCCCAACTCAGCACCAACCACTGCTCTAGAGTGGTCGAGTAGGCAGTATGATCAAGTAGCATATGAGCGTAAAGAGCTCGCTACACAATGGGGGTCCCTGCTACTGGCCACTCCGACTGACACTACCAATGAGTGGTTGAGTGCCACGCACCCAGGACAACTACACTCAACTCCAACTGCCACCGTCTATAGTGGTAGAGTGCGGCTCAACAAATGCTTTGCCCTCACACTAGTTACTCCTCGGGGAGTAACCTGGGAGGCAAGATGACTGATGACTCTCTCAACCCCAAGGGAGACTATGTCGTCAGAATGCATGCAAATGACATAAATGTACTGTCACACGTACAAACATCTACCACAGACTCTCTATTCAACAAAGAGTTGTACCCATCTGATCAATACATTCTCTATCCTGTAGAGAGTCGTACTCAACTGATCAACGGACTCTCTATCTTGTAAAGAGTCGTACTCAACTGATCATAACTCTCTATCCAATAGAGAGTCGTACTCAACTGATCGACGCACTCTCTATCCTATAAAGAGTCGTACTCGACTAATCATATCAAGCTGGGACCACCGGTCCGTAGTGACACACTAATCACCCTTCACTTAACCATTACACAACACATGATTGGTAATAAGTATGCAACATACGGGTATTGGAATAAATCCTACCTTTAGGGCATTACCTACCCACAGATGAACCTTTACCCAATTTACAAATCAGGTTATCATATGTACTCCAACATCTACACCCTGCTAAACATTTATACATCTACCTACATCACATCTGTAACTCCATAATCATGAGAAAGGAAAATGTGATATCAACATTTGAGCATATATAGCCAACGACAAGTATCAAACATATGGATAATAAGAGCAAGGTCAAGATAATATGAACACCTAACATGCTCATATCTATGACTAAATCTAAAAGAAATTACATCTACCTGACCAGGGTAGGAAATTACCCACCTTCTTTGTAGACACCAATCATCTCCACGTCCGTGAATATCTCGAACCAAAATCCTACAAACAAAACATATATGATCCAATCATATGTTGGTGCAATCGGCCCAGGTTGACTCGAGTTTGACTCGAGCAGTACCTTGATAGTATTTTGATGATAGACAAAACTCATGACATGGGATTATCATGGGAAAGTCCAACATGGGGTTGACATGGAAAATCCAAGCATGGAGCTTGGTGTGGAAGTCCAAGGGGGAAGCCTTGGCATGGGAAAGTCCAAAGCATTGTGAAGTTGTGCGCTTGGTGCTTGGCATGGGAAAATCCAAAGCATTGAGAAGCCGTGCGCTTGGTGCATTTGGGAAGTCTTGAGAACTTTGCAAGTTCACTAGGCTCGGGTCCTTGAGTCAGTGAAGGATAGCATTGTGAAGTCGTGCGCTTGGTGCATCCGAGGGACCGCCGGACGGGGAGCGAATGGAGTGAGCCCAAAGGGAAGCATACTTCTAGGGTATGAGACATGAAGGATGGCGTTGCGAAGCCGTGTGCTTGGCGCATCCGAGGGATGTAGGCCGAGGGAAGAGAGCTTCGGTGGGGAACTCCATGAGGGATAAGGTGGACTTGGCCAAGTGGCTAAGACTGAGTGTCGAACGCTCAAACAACTTTGTGTTTATCGATCCGAGCATAGGTGTCGATCACCGCTTCTAGGTCGTATGGGTTCAACCGGTGTTCGTGAACCAAGTTCGGCCGATCGATCAGCCGAGGAAGGGCATGATCATGTTGGAGAATCGATCGACTACCTAGGGATGGCAATCGATGACACATGCGGCAGAATGGAGTCGAGCTCGCCAGCACTCTGTTGGTGCAGTGAGGCACCGAAATCGAACCTGTGTTTTGATTATAGCAAAGACACAAAGTTAAGTCTATTTTGTTTTCTCACGAGCTGAATCGAGTGTGCAGAAGATTGATATAGCTGGAGCTGAAGGCTAGCGACACCCGGAGAAAGCCGCGGTGGTCGAGCGACACTCGAGTGATTTCGGAGGGAGCCGATGGAATCGAGTGGAAGGCCGGAAGCAAAAGCAACACATAAGTATCGAGGTAAGCTCGTGTGTGTGAGCGTAAGTGAGGTCGTATCCTCTTTACGGGGATGATCTTAAGCGTAGATCCGACCCAAGACATCTCATAGGTGGTCTAGGTCGAGATCGGACGGTCAAAGACCGTCGAAATTATGTTTTTGTTGAGCTAACTTTGACTTGCAGCAAGAAGCATCACGATCCCAATTGAGGACTCGATCGGCCGTGTATCGGGCCGATCGCTTAAGGTCATCAATCGACTGATGCTGCCATCAGTCGACTGATGATGGCCATCAGTCGACTGATGGTCAATGATCAGATTCGAGGAGTCAAGGCTTATCACTCCACCTCAAAGCGGTTTGGTGTCCATTTGTGATTGGTTGAAGACCCACTCGAAAAGGGGCTCAAAGGCTATAAAAGGAGGGCCAAACCTAGGGTTTTGACAACAATTCTAAGCTTCCAAAAAGTCTCCGCAAAGCTACCGACAACAATTCTAAGCTTCCAAAAAGTCTCCGCAAAGCTACCGACAACAACGTGCTTCTTCTTCTCCGACGTCTAGGTTTCATTTCCCTTATTTTTGCAGCCGGCTTTAATTTTAGTGTCGTTGCTCATTTACATTCTTCAAGCTTTTTATCGTGAACGAGGGGAGAGGAGTGTCCCTCTACCTCAAGTTTTTGTATCGTTAACCTACCTCATGAGGAGGAGTTTATTTAGTAATAATTGCCCTCGTCGTGGTCAAGGACCACTAGGGCCTTAGATAGTAGCCTTGACTCTGAACCAAATAAATCTCTTGTGTCTATTGTCTCCTTTACTTTTTGTTTTGCTTATCTTTCCGCTGCATATAAGTTTTCTTTTAAAAGCGAGTTAAATGCGAGAAAAATTTTCTTTCGCTATTCACCCCCTCTAGCGAACGCATCGATCCAACAATTGGTATTTTAGATTCGTTTAAATTTTCTCCTTTTACTAATCCAAGGCGAAGTCTTGGTACTCTTCGTTGATTTTGTTTTGCAAGTATTACGCTTTTGGGTAGCCGACGGTCAAGCGGGCATAACTTTTCGTACAAGTTGACCACGACACGGTCTACCTACCAAATCGAAGCTCGCGAGATCTACACTTCTTATGGGGTTTACCCCGTAACAAGCTATTTTCATCCTCAAAAATCGCGTTTAGTAGCCTTTGGACATCGAAGGTTGTGAGTACTTACTTTTTATTTAGTTTCTTATTTCTTTGCTTAACTTTCTATTTTTGTTTATTTCTTTTTATTTCCCTACTAATCCAAGACGCAAGTCTTGGTACTTTCGTGTGTTTTTGTTGTTGCTAGGTTTTCATTTTAGTCTCCTTGTCTTTTTGTTCTAATGGCCCATCTCGAGGGTTTTAGCATCGTCCGACCTCCGTTTTACAACGGAGATGATTTCCGTTACTGGAAAGGTCGGATGGAATGCTTTCAAAACCCAAATTGAGATGTGGATCATAATTCAAACGGGTTTCACACTTCCGACCAATGAAGTGGGTGACTCCTTGGATTATGATCAATGGACCGTTGCAACAAAACGACAAGTCGAAGCCGACGCCAAGGCAACACAAATCCTCCAATGTGGCCTATCCAAGGAGGAGCTAAATCGCGTCGGCCCCTTCATAAGCGCAAAGGATCTTTGGACAAAACTAATCGAGTTACACGAAGGATCGGATCAAGCTAAGGTTTGCGTGATTTGTTATTCAATAAATTGTACACACTAAAAATGCAGGAACACGAGTCGCGCAACTCCACGCCCGTGTCCAAGACATAGTCAACAACCTACATGCAATCGGGCAAAAGGTCGAAAATCGCGACCTTATAAGGTATGTCCTAAACTCTTTTCCGAGGACTACCTTATGGGCATCCATGGTCGATGCCTATAAGGTCTCCAAGGACCTTTCTAAAATTAGGTTAGATGAAGTCTTTTCGGATTTTGAACTTCATGAGTAGTCTAACTCCCGAGAGGGGTATAGCCTTGTTTGCAGGTTCAAAGAAGAAGAAAATCGAAAGCAAGCCACCACCAACCGAGGAGGAAGACGAGTCCGAAGAAGAAGTTGACCCGGAGTTGACTGCCGAACTAATGAACCTAGCTCGAAGGATAGCCAAGGGACGAAAGCGAACCACGACTCGACCCAACCAAGGTAAGTCTAAAAGTTCTAACATTAGGTGTTATGAGTGTAATTGGTTTGGACACATCAAGTCCGAGTGCCCCAAGCTCAACCACCAAGCACCTAAGCACAAGAAGGCCCTCAACGCGACATGGGAAGAAGCGTCATCCGAAGAAGACGAAGACCACGTCTTCATGGCGAAGTCGATTGAGTCAGACACGGAGACCGAACCTGAACTTGAGTCAGAACCTGAGGATGACTCGGACTACGAAGCTACCTTCAAGTCAAGCCACGGATACGCATCCGGTTCAAAAGATACCCTTAAAGTAAGTCGAAATTTATTTAATACTTTACAAAATACGGTTAGGTTTTTGTCTAGGAAATTAGTTAAATCCAAGTCCAAGGTCGAGACCCTAGTTGAGGAAGTTAAACTCCTCAAACACCAGGTCTCCCTAACCTCTTTGACTAGTCGAGTTCAAGAGAAGGACTCAACTCGGGTTGAAAAACTCGAAGTTGAGAACTCTCTCTTGAAAAGTCAAGTCGAAGATCTTAGGAACACGTTGGAAAGGTTCACTTCGGGATCCAAAGGACTTGACCTCCTACTTGGATCTCAAAGGGTCGTGTACAACAAGGCTGGACTAGGGTTTAACTCAAACGCGACTAATAGGTCGTATATGTCGATCGTAAGTAGACATAAAAAATGTGTCCAAGCATGGGTCCCTAAGACCACTTTGATTTCAACTCTAGGATCTAACTCGTACTGGGTTCCCAAGGACCAAATCCACTATGTGGATAGACCGAACCGATTCAACGGTCTAGGGGGAGCCAGTACAAAATATGTTTGTGCTTTAACTTAGAAATTGCATGTTTTAACTTAGAAAGTTTGTGCTTTAAAACTTGTGAACTCTCTTAGAACACGTACATAACCAACTAAAATTCTTCGAAAAGATTGAGCCTCGGGGAGCCTCTTTTCAAATAACCAACTAAAATCCTTTGAAAAGATTGAGCCTCGGGGAGCCTCTTTTCAAAAATAACCAGTTAGACTAGGAAATGATCTTAGGTGAGTCAAGTCATCATTTTCTTGAACATGGTTTTGTCTAAGGAAGTGGTCGATGATCCGATGAAAGAAGGCCCCTGTGCCTCGCCACGACCTGGAAGCCATGATCTTGAAAAGGTAAACTTGACAAGCCTAGGGTTAAATCCAAATCTAACATAAAATTACTTGAACCTAAATCCACTTAATCGACTTAATTGGAAATCATCTCACAAAAAAAAAACACATAAGTATAACATGCTTGATCACATAGACTCAGGTGAGATGACCTAGGTTTAACAACTTACAACCAATTTAAATTTAAAAAAAAATATCTAACATCCAATCCAACCACCTTGTGTGTAGGATCAATGGATGTTGGACAGTGGTTGCTCCCGACACATGACCGGGGATCAATTCAAGTTTTCAAAGCTTCGATTCAAACGACAAGGATCGGTAGCCTTCGGAAATAACGGCAAACTCAAAATCATCGGATCAGGTGATATTGAGCTCAATTCAAATTTTGTTATTCAAAATGTTTTACTAGTAGAAAATTTTCAATATAATTTACTTAGTGTAAGCCAATTGTGTGATAATAACTATAAGGTCATATTTCTAGAAAATGAATGCATAATTAATACCAACGAAACTGCTAAAACAATTCTTAAAGGAACTAGAAATAACAACATTTATACGATCAACTTAACTAACTCCTCAACTAAATGTCTTATGACACGGCAAGAGGAATCATGGTTGTGGCACCGACGACTCGGTCACTCACACCCAAGACTCATCCACAAGATGAGTCAGAGTGATTTAGTCAAAGGTTTGCCTAACCTCAACAACTTGGATAATAAAATATGTAATGCCTGTCAACAAGGTAAACAATATAGGGCACAACATCAACTAACTAATCAAGAACGAACCTCAAGAGTACTTGAGCTCCTGCATATGGATCTATTCGATTCACATGGAGCCAAGTCACTCAATAGAAGTCAATATTGCTTAGTCATAATTGATGACTACTTCAGGTTTACCTGGGTTAGGTTCATCAAACATAAAAATGATACCCTAGATCAATTAATCAATTTATTCAAATTAATCGAGAATCAAAAAGACCTTAAGGTTAAAAGACTTAGAAGCGATCATGGTGGTGAATTCGAAAATCAAAGGTTCACCGACTTCTGTAACCTAAACGGATACCACCATGAATTCTCTTGCCCTAGGACCCCACAACAAAATGGCCTAGTGGAGCGGAAAAACCAAACTCTACAAGAAGCCGCTAGGACCATGTTGAACGAATACGACCTACCCAATAGGTTTTGGGCAGAAGCCGTTAGCACGGCTTGCTATGTCCAGAATAGGATCCTTATGGTAAAGAGGCACCTTAAGACCTCGTACGAGATTTATCACGATAAAATACCTAACATCAAGTACTTTAGGGTATTTGGGTGTAAGGTACATATCCTAAACACTAAGGATTACCTAGGGAAATTTACATCCAAAACCACAACCGGAATCTTTCTAGGATACTCGACTACAAGTAGAGCTTATAGAGTATATAACCACGACACCCTTAGAGTCGAGGAGACTATCAATGTAGTATTCGATGAAGGACATGAACCTATAAAACCCCCGGCAACCCCAATTAGCGAGCCGATTCACACTAGACCTTACTCTGATCCGGAGATCAGGTCTAGTGTTAATCCTAACCTAAGTCAACCTAGTCACTCTATTGATCAAGTGATAGATGACTCCAACCAAACTAGTGTTCAACCAAGTCACCCCATTGATCAAGCATTAGGTGACACAAACCCAACCCAATCTAGGACTCAGACTAACCACCCTATCGATCAAGTGATAGGAGATCCTAATCTAGGAGTTCGAACTAGAGCATCCTATAGGAACCTTAGTCAAATTTCCTTAATTTCAAAGATAGAACCCAAATCAATTGAACAAGCTCTTCTTGATACCGATTGGATTATTGCAATGCAAGAAGAGCTAGCTCAATTTACTAGGAACAAAGTGTGGGAATTAGTACCACCACCTAAAGACAAAACGATAATTGGAACAAGGTGGGTGTTTCGAAATAAGCTTGATGATAAAGGTGAAGTAGTTAGAAACAAGGCTCGGTTAGTCGCCAAAGGATTTAGCCAAGTCGAAGGCTTAGATTACGACGAAACCTATGCCCCAGTAGCTAGACTCGAATCCATTCGAATGTTGCTAGCTTATGCCGCACATCGAGGATTTAAGCTATTTCAAATGGATGTTAAGTCGGCATTCCTAAATGGATACATTAAAGAAGAAGTTTATGTTAGCCAACCCCCCGGATTCAAAAATCTAGATAAACCCGACCATGTTCTAAAACTTAAGAAAGCTCTCTATGGACTTAAACAAGCTCCTCGAGCTTGGTACGAGAGACTTTCAATCCATCTTAAGTCAAAAGGGTTTAACCAAGGCTTAGTTGACCCAACTCTCTTCGTAAAAACCTTAGGTAAAGAAATATTTATAGCTCAAATCTACGTAGATGATATAATTTTTGGAACCTCTAACTCAGCCTTACTAAACGAGTTCGTTTCACTCATGGAAAGTGAGTTCGAAATGAACTTGGTAGGTGAGTTAAGTTTCTTTTTAGGTCTACAAATTAAACAAACTAAGGATGGTATATACCTATATCAACAAAAATACACTAAGGAGTTAATTAAAAGATTTGGAATGCAAGACGCTAAGATAATAAACACCCCAATGGCGATTAATGTTAACATAGGAGAAGACCTAGAAAGTAAGTCCATTGACTTAAAGTACTATAGGAGCGCAATAGGAAGTCTTCTATACTTAACTGCGAGTCGACCCGACATCCTATTCGCAGTAAGTATGTGCGCCAGGTTTCAAACCTGTGCTAAGGAGTCTCACCTAACCCTAGTTAAGCGTATCCTTAGATATCTAAAGGGTACACTTAATGTCGGTATTTGGTATCCTAGATCTACCGAGTTCGAACTAATCGGCTACTCCGATTCGGATTATGCCGGTAGTAAACTCGATAGAAAGAGCACGAGTGGTTGTTGTCAACTACTCGGCTCGAGTCTAGTGAGTTGGTGCAGTAGGAAGCAACATTGTGTTGCCTTATCTACCACCGAAGCCGAATACATCGCGATGGGTGAGTGTGCCACTCAACTTCTTTGGATGAAGCACACTCTCCGCGACTTTAAGTTAGACTTTACGAATACTAAACTTCACGTAGATAACATTAGTTCAATTAATCTTACCAAGAATCCAATATGTCACTCTAGGACCAAACATATAGAAGTCAAACACCATTTCATTCGAGAACATGTGGCCAACGGAGCCATACAACTCGAGTACGTCGAATCGAAATCTAACCTAGCAGACCTATTTACTAAACCCCTACCCGAAGCCGAATTTAGTCTATTAAGACGAAAATTGGGCATGTGCATAATAGAATAAGAACTTGCAAACTATATTTTCTTACTACTATTTCTTATTTTTCATTTTGATGGAACTAGCATAGGACATACCTTAGATAACATGCACCTATAGATTTAAGGAGCCAAGATATCTCACAACACATAGGACTAATGTGTTTGTGTACTTAGCCACGTAGATGGGCGTGAGATGTTAGGACCCTACTCCAGGTTCCAAGATGTAGATCAAGTGCGTCAATATGAACCTCGGAGTATAAATATGCAACTAATATTAACCGACTCTAATCAGGACTTGTTGATAATATCATTTCAATCAAGTCAAACTAGAGTTGAACATTTAGATGAATTATTTTCACATACTATTTTTAAAATCATCATGCTTGGACTTAGGGTTTTCTTAAAAACCCCCCACTTTTTCCTTGATTTATGTCAAAAGGGGGAGAAAAGGCCAAAGTTAAGGTTCAAGAAAAGGCCAAAGTTCAATTTCAAATTTTTGAAATTGATAACTTAACTTAAAACTTTGATTCTGGCCTAAGTTAAGGGGGAGTAAGGTTTAGGTTTCAACTCTTCGGAATTGAAAACTTTAAAGGCCCAAGTTAAGAAATCAAAAGTTAAACCTTTTTGAATAATTAACCTTTTGACTTAACTTTTGATTACTTAACTTGCACTTATTTTTGACTCTAAGAAGCCTAAGTTAAGTAATGCTATTTACTTAACTCATTATCTTTTGTGTTTGGAGAAATAAAAGTCTTTTTCAAGTACTCACCCTCGGTCAAGGGGGAGGGTTCCTCTAAGGGAGAACTTGAGAAATATTTTTACTACTCCTACTTTTCTTGTCTTTACTGTTTCATGCACTTAATTTCCTTAACTTTGTGTGTTTTTGCCATATATCAAAAAGGGGGAGATTGTTGGTGCAGTGAGACACCGAAATCGAACCTGTGTTTTGATTATAACAAAGACACAAAGTTAAGTCTATTTTGTTTTCTCACGAGCTGAATCGAGTGTGCAGAAGATTGATATAGCTGGAGCTGAAGGCTAGCGACACCCGGAGAAAGCCGCAGTGGTCGAGCGACACTCGAGTGATTTCGGAGGGAGCCGATGGAATCGAGTGGAAGGCCGGAAGCAAAAGCAACACATAAGTATCGAGGTAAGTTCGTGTGTGTGAGCGTAAGTGAGGTCGTATCCTCTTTACGGGGATGATCTTAAGCGTAGATCCGACCCAAGACATCTCATAGGTGGTCTAGGTCGAGATCGGACGATCGAAGACCGTCGGAATTATGTTTTTGTTGAGCTAACTTTGACTTGCAAAGAAGCATCACGACTCACTGAGGACTCGATCGCCGTGGTATCAATCGATCGATTGCCTAAGGTCATCAATCGAGATGATGGCCATCGGATCGTGATGGTCAATGATCAGATTCGAGGAGTCAAGGCTTATCACTCCACCTCAAAGCGGTTTGGTGTCCATTTGTGATTGGTTGAAGACCCACTCGAAAAGGGGCTCAAAGGCTATAAAAGGAGGGCCAAACCTAGGGTTTTGACAACAATTCTAAGATTCCAAAAAGTCTCCGCAAAGCTACCGACAACAATTCTAAGCTTCCAAAAAGTCTCCGCAAAGCTACCGACAACAACGTGCTTCTTCTTCTCCGACGTCTAGGTTTCATTTCCCTTATTTTTGTACGTCGGCTTTAATTTTAGTGTCGTTGCTCATTTACATTCTTCGAAGCTTTTTTCTCGTAACGAGGAGAGGGGGAGTGTCCCTCTACCTCAAGTTCTTTTTGTATCGATTAACTCCTACCTCCAACGAGGAGGAGTTTGTTTAGTAATTTGCCCTCCGTACGTGGTCAAGGACCACTAGGGCCTTGGAGTAGTAGCCTTCGGCTACGAACCAAGTAAATCTCTTGTGTCTATTGTCTCCTTTACTTTTTGTTTTGCTTATCTTTCCGCTGCATATAAGTTTTCTTTTAAAACGAGTTCGTACGAGAAAAAATTTCTTTTGCTATTCACCCCCCCCTCTAGCGAACCGCATCGATCCAACACACTCGACTGATGGATGATCAGTCGACTGATGGGTGCCATCAGTCGACTGATGTGTGATCCGTTGGAACTTAACCAATGTGGATCTGGCCGTTGTGAGACAACGGCTACGGGACCAGTCGACTGATGGTCATGATCAGTCGACTGATGGGCGCGAAATCAGCTTGATGCAGGTTATAAAAGGAGCTCAAGAGGGAGGATTTCGCCAAGACTTTAAGGAAGCGATTGGAGGGGAATTGCTGCTGCATTCCAGTCCTTCAAGAGCCACCCAAAGCAAGCAACAAGAAAGGGTTCAAAGCTAAGAGTTGTAAAGCGTTCTTTACTTGTATTTCTTAGTGTATTTGTATTTCTTGTAGTATTACTGTTGTAATAGCTTGTACGAGGTTTCTCCACCTCCGACGTGTCGTCGAGAAGGAGTTTGAGTATTGCCGTGTGCATCTCTAGAGCTCGTTGAGCTCGCCCCGTGGAGTAGGAACCCTAAGGTTCCGAACCATGTATATGCTTGTGTATTTGGTGTGCTTGTATTGTTGTTAGTATTATTTTTGTTTTATTGTTTCCGCTGCGCTAACGACAATCATAGATAAGCAATGCAAGAAGAACGAGTAAATTACGACATCCATCGTAAGAGGGCTATTCACCCCCCTCTAGCCGGCCGTTTCGATCCCCCAATAAGTGGTATCAGAGCCGAGGTCGCTCTTCAAGGACTAACCACCGCGAGAGCACTACAAGATGGTCGGCTACAACCTCCAACCACCAAAATTCGAAGGAGATTTACTATGGTGGAGAAGAAAAATGGAGGTATACCTAGAAACCGATTTTGATTTTATGCTAATTTTAGAAAACGGTTTCGAATTGCATAGGGATGAAAGAAATAGGCAAATTGAGAAGTCAAGGTGGACCCAAGACCAAATCAAAAACTTTGAGACAAATCACAAGGTAATCGAATTGCTTAGTGATTTGATTCCTAACAACATTTGGTCTAGGTTGGGAAATTTTAGGGATGCAAAAGAATTATGGGATAAAGTAATGAAATTCCAAGAAAATTCTCAATCGGCACAAGTAGAGGAAGATGTCGTGGAAGAAAGACCATCCACTTTCGAAGATGTGGATGACTTGGTGGAGACCTCCACCTCTAGCATTGAGGGGGAGGAGAGACAATCTTCCATCCCGGAGCAAGAACAAGAAGCATCCACATCCGGGAGAAGTGAAGATCAAGAAGAGGCCTCCACCACCTCTCTAGGTAACTCAAGTGTTATTATTTTAAATAAAAATCACATAATATTCTTTGAGTGTAGAGAGAAAGGGCATTACAAGAGCAAATGCCCTAAATTGGCTAAGAAGAAGACATCGACACCAAAAGTCAACCCAAAGTCAAACGATGCCAGTGTTCCCTCAATTAAGAGCAAAGAGCACATTGTGTGCTTCAAGTGCAACCAACGGGGACACTACCGAAGCCAATGCCCTAGGGGGAGGAAGAAAGGGCAAGAAGCTGTGACTCATGTAGGGGGAGCTCCTAAAGCTAACCCTAAGGTAAATTTACTTAATGCACCTTTAATTCCTAGAGTTAAAAAGCATGCCAAAAATTATTTTAGTTCTCTTGTCATTATTAATGAAAAGCATGCTAGGAGAAACAATAAGGTTTATTGCTTAGGTGCTAAGCATGTTAGTTTCTCTAAGGACAAACCTAGGACTCAAAACACTAGATCTATTTTACCTAGGGAGTCAATTAGGAGAATTGAAGAAAACTTGGATGTTAATCCCAAAAAATCTAGGCATATGCCTAAAAAGAAAAACATTTCCCAAAAGATAAATGAAAATTCAAAATTGGGAAAATTAGAGTTAGAAAACCAAGCCTTGAGGTCAAGGCTAGAAAAATTGGAGAAGACCCTAGCAATAATATCAAACTCAGTTAAGGGGTCTAATGCACAAAAGTCAAGACCTAAGGTTCAAAAACGGTATAAGGGCAAGGAAGGTTTGGGTCACAAACCTAAGCCCAAGAAGACTTATCATAATGTTCCATTTAATTATGGAACTATTTCTAGGTCTAGGAAAACCAAGGCTAATAGGGAAGTCATCCCTAAGACTAGTCATGGTGTGTGCTTAGTGGCTAAGGATTTAAGGAAAACCAAGAAAGCCACTAAGAAGGTTAATGGAGGAGTCACCTCTAGAGTTGACCCAAGTAAGACCCATTTGACTAAGGCTTCAAAGCCAAAAAGGGTCATTAGAAAGGTATCTAGGAAAGTTATCCCTAGGGAATACCTTGTTAACCCAAGGAGCTCCAATAGGTATTGGGTTCCCAAAAGCGTGATTGATTCACGCTAAATGGGTTGTGGTGTGTCAATCCTAAGTGGATGGGTGGTTAACCTAGCCATTGTGAGTTGACACATTAGGATGTGCCAATATGGTTTAAGAAGTTTTAAAAAGATTTAAATTGGCACAATTAGGTCATAGAAGTCATGGTGTGCCATTTTGGGTTTTTGGCACACTAGGGAAATGAATGGCATTAAGGAAAAATAAATTTAATTCCTAGAAATGGCAAATTAATTTTAACACTTAGGTATTCTATACCTTAGTATATTTTACTTGCCATGATTTGTTTGTCTTACCATGTCATGACATCATTCTCATTTTATCTATAAAAATGTCATGATCATGTTTAGATTTATATTTAGATGTCATGAATGCCTAGATCTCATTTACATGTCATGACATCATGATATTGGCATATGCTTGTACTTAAATCATATTTATGCCATAATCATATCATGCATTAAATAAAAAGAAATTAAGGACTATGACATGATTTGATGGGAATCAAATAATATTGCCTAGAAATATGCATGAGACCATTTAAAGAACAAAAACCCACATCTCACTAGATTAATTGCCTTGAATGTGTTTTTACACATCTAGATATAAGTGAGATGTTTAAGGAAAAGAAATTAAAGGTTTTGAAAATATTTTGAGAAACCTTGGTGAAGCCTATCTTTTGATAGCTATCACCATTGAATAAGATGATACAAAGAAGGCTCTTTATTGAAGTTTTTCTTAAAATTTTGAACTTTGTATCAATCTCCTAGTTTAATGGGTAAAATAAATTTCCAATATTTTTCACCCATAGTGTTTAGGATAAGTATTATACGTATGCATTTTCAAGATTTTTAAAATTACGTATATTTACTTATGGATTTCGAAAATCCATTTAAAGCGAAAAAGCGATCGATTATCGATCGATCGTCATAATGGCATGATCGATGATAAGTCCAATGATCAGTATAACTTGATAGTTAGGCCCATGTTTAGCCATGTTTTGGTCCCCTAACCACTCCTAACCCTAGGATATGCTTGGGAGAGCATTAGAGGGTGGAAATCCATTGGATATGGATTAGGGAGTTGAGGGTGAGTATCAATTTTAAGGTGGAAGAGAGTTCATTGTTGAACTTTGCCTTAATTTTGATTTGGTTAATGTTCCTATTGGCTTAGGGACTCTCCAAGGACATTGTTGGTGCAATGGTCAAGGGGGAGCAAGCCTCTAGGGGGAGGTATCCATCTTGGGAAGATGGATGTGTATTTCCTCATGGGAGGAAAATTGGGTTGCCTCTCTTTAAGTGATATGGGATCACTAGAAAGATTGTAGGCATGTGTTCCTCCAAGGGAGAGATTGTAAGATCTCATTGGGATATGAAACATTCATACCCTTGGGGAGGACCTTTTTGATGTTATGTCAAAAAGGGAGAGAAGTTACCAAGTTACCAATTAGGGTTCGTTGGAATTCTCATTGGGATATGAGAATTGCCAATATGGGAGAATTGGTAGACTTGAGATGGTAGTTTTGTCAATCATCAAAAAGGGGGAGATTGTTGGTGCAATCGGCCCAGGTTGACTCGAGTTTGACTCGAGCAGTACCTTGATAGTATTTTGATGATAGACAAAACTCATGATATGGGATTGTCATGGGAAAGTCCAACATGGGGTTGACATGGAAAATCCAAGCATGGAGCTTGGTGTGGAAGTCCAAGGGGGAAGCCTTGGCATGGGAAAGTCCAAAGCATTGCGAAGTCGTGCGCTTGGTGCTTGGCATGGGAAAATCCAAAGTATTGCGAAGCCGTGCGCTTGGTGCATTTGGGAAGTCTTGAGAACTTGGCAAGTTCACTAGGCTCGGGTCCTTGAGTCGGTGAAGGATGGCATTGCGAAGTCGTGCGCTTGGTGCATCCGAGGGACCGCCGGACGGGGAGCGAATGGAGTGAGCCCAAAGGGAAGCATACTTCTAGGGCATGAGACGCGAAGGATGGCGTTGCGAAGTCGTGCGCTTGGCGCATCCGAGGGACGTAGGCCGAGGGAAGAGAGCTTCGGTGGGGAACTCCATGAGGGATAAGGTGGACTTGGCCAAGTGGCTAAGACTGAGTGTCGGACGCTCAAACAACTTTGTGTTTGAGGTTTTAGCCGACATCAGTCGACTGGCATAGGTGTCAGTCGACTGCTCTAGGTCGTATGGGTTCGACCAGTGTTCGACTGAACCAAGTCTGGCTGATCAGTCGACTGCCGAGGGAGGGCAGTCGACTGTTGGGAGAATCAGTCGACTGCCGAGGGATGGCAGTCGACTGATGACACTGTGCACGGGCACAGAATGGAGTCGAGCTCGCCAGCACTCGACTGATGGATGATCAGTCGACTGATGGGTGCCATCAGTCGACTGATGTGTGATCCGTTGGAACTTAACCAACGTGGATCTGGCCGTTGTGAGACAACGGCTACGGGACCAGTCGACTGATGGTCACGATCAGTCGACTGATGGGCGCGAAATCAGCTTGATGCAGGTTATAAAAGGAGCTCAAGAGGGAGGATTTCGCCAAGACTTTAAGGAAGCGATTGGAGGGGAATTGCTGCTGCATTCCAGTCCTTCAAGAGCCATCCAAAGCAAGCAACAAGAAAGGGTTCAAAGCTAAGAGTTGTAAAGCGTTCTTTACTTGTATTTCTTAGTGTATTTGTATTTCTTGTAGTATTACTGTTGTAATAGCTTGTACGAGGTTTCTCCACCTCCGACGTGTCGTCGAGAAGGAGTTTGAGTATTGTCGTGTGCATCTCTAGAGCTCGTTGAGCTCGCCCCGTGGAGTAGGAACCCTAAGGTTCCGAACCACGTATATGCTTGCGTATTTGGTGTGCTTGTATTGTTGTTAGTATTATTCTTGTTTTATTGTTTCCGCTGCACTAACGACAATCATAGATAAGCAACGCAAGAAGAACGAGTAAATTACGACATCCATCGTAAGAGGGCTATTCACCCCCTCTAGCCGGCCGTTTCGATCCCCCAACATCATATACCAATTCTAATATTAGGATCAAATCCTAATCCTACATCAATTTTATATCTCGATTCGTAGCCCAAACAAAACTACTACTTCATAGCCATTACAACGACACAACAACCCATTTACAACTCAATTCCAGCCATACAACTCCTCACACAGCCACCAACAATCAAGCATTAATTACCAGTCTTGAAATGGTACTTAACAACCCACCAATCCGATAATTAATAGAATAAATAGATATATATTAAATCAGCATATAGACAAATCACGCACCACCACCTCAATATGCAAATAATCATCCCACTTAACTACCATCAGAAACAACATCCTTTATAATCTATAATTACAAGAATATGTACATAATCCTCAATCCCATGAACAAATTTTCACATCCTATAGAAATCTATTAACTTAATCAACATCTGAAGGTCTTACCTCCTAATCCCATAAATTTCTATTTCTTTAATCGAATCAACCGATCAATGCAAAAATCTAAACAACACCTAACTAAGCTCTCAAACTCACTGTCACAGCTCACCTTCCCCATATTTTTCAGCCAACCATCAACACTCACAGAATACACACGATACCCAAATGTGATCAGTTGTGCTTACCTACTCGTTGCACACACTCACAGCCGAATCACAGTCGACAGTTCCCCCCTACTCACAGCTGCTCAACCACCCATCTGGTAGGCACCATCGACAACAATCGATCAGCCCGACTCAACACAGGATGCAACAATATAGATGAAGAGAAAAAAAATAAATCACAGCTTACCAGCCGTTGGACTCCACCGGCAGCCACCCTCTTGTCTCCCCTCTTGTTCAGTTCGCCGGAAAAACCACTAGCTTTGACGACCAACGGCAGAGCAATCCCCCAAATCCATCTGTTCGCCAGAAATCCTACTGCCCTAACCTTGCTCCGGCAACCACTGTGAGACCCGTGGAAGCCACTCTCTGTTGCGGCGATCACGCTGCCAATCGGCTCATGCGAAAGGGATCGACAAGAGCCTAGAGAAGAGGGATCGAGCTGCCCTAGCACCGCCCGTTCCTGAGCTTGCTCTGGCAGAGATTGCAAGGCAGATTGGACGCCACCGATTCCGAGCTCCCTGCTGAACGCACTCGCTCCCCCCAACGGCACACGTCGAAATCTCCCCCAAGGAAGCTGCGATCGATGGTCTTCCAGCGAGATGAAACTCCACCGCGAGCGTGTCGACAGCCGTGGATTTCGGAAGGGAAACGGAGAAGACGAGCGGCTCTCTCTCTCCCTCTCGCGCACAATGGGAAGAAGAATCCGAGAAGGGGAATGGAAATGATGCGAGAGAAATGTTCGGGAAAGAAAAAGCCGACGTGAGTAAATAAGGAACGGGTAAAGAAACGGGTCGGCTTAAGCTTTTAAACTGATCCATTTAAGAGCAATTAACTTATGTTAGGTTTAATTAATCTCATAAGCTTTAACCTAGGTTAGGTTTGATTTATCCCTAACCATCCATCATTTTTTTTAAATTATTTTCACTTTTTAGCCATTTATTTGCGATATTTTACACATTTGGTAGCCGACTGCGCAGTCAACTTTTTACTCGCCAGTCGACTGCTATTACTGTAGCAACTTATCGAACCTTTGGTAGATGACTGATCGGTCGAACTGGTTAGACGTCAGTCGACTGGTCTTGAATATTTTGCAACAAAATTTGTTTTTGCCGCAGATTTAGCGACGAAAAAATATTCATCGCCAAATTTATTTTTATTCATGAAAATATGTTTATTAGACTTTTGTGACGAACTGTGTTTTCGTCGCAGATTTGGTGACGAATATAACTATTCATCGCTAAATTTGGCAACGATATTTATTTTCGTCGCCAAAATTTAGTGATGAATAGTTATTTTCATCGCCAAAATTGACGATGAATACTTATTTTCATCGCCAAATTTTTGCGATGAACTATTTTTCCGTCGCAGATTTGGCAACGAACTATTTTTTCATCACATATTTGGTGACGAACTATTTTTTCGTCGCAGATTTGGCGATGAACTATGTTCCGTTACTAAATTTTGCGACGAATAATTATTTTCGTCGCTAAATTTGACACCAAATAATTATTTTCGTTGCCAAATTTGGCGACGAATTTTGCAATGAAAATTTTATTCATTGCAAGTCTTGCGACGAATTTTTTTTTTTCGTTGCAAAATTTAGCAGCGAATTATTTTCAACAAAAAAAATTCATTATAAATTTCGTTGCAAAATAATTTTACAACGAATTTTTATTCAAAATTCGTCGTCAAATTGATCTTTTTTTGTAGTGAGAGAATGCTCCTTTATTTTTTAGAAAACGAAGATAAAAAATATCAACTAAACGTCATTTTTCATATTTTCTTATTTTCTCAAAAAAATAAAAATAAAAAATAAAAAAAATTTACGACCCAAACCCTACCTTAATCTTTTGCAACTATCGGTGCATTTCAAAATCTCTCTTGAAACCTGTGCTTGCATTCATCGTACACATGCTCTATGTTACAGCATGTGACTATCCGAAGCAACGCAGATCTTTGTCCCCATCATATTACACGACATATAATAACAACAGTATTAATTAAAACTTCAATTGTCGAATGAGATAAGTTGGTACCATTTGGTAAATAGTATTTAAATTATAAATAAACTTATGGAAAGTTCTTGGATACTCAAATTTACAAAACACAAAAATATTTTTTGAGGAAAATCACCCTAATATGACTATGATATTTTAAATATATAGTTACTCGACAAGTTTCAGTTAGTAGATTTAGAAAATGAAATAGTATATCAATTCCATCGTCACAATAGTCGCTTGTCTTGTCGAGTAACAAAACAAAAGAGCATATTAACAATCGAAGCTAATACATAGATAATTGAATTTTCAGAAAAATGATTGTGAAACAGTAACCCCAAAGCTTTTAGAAGTAAGACAAAACTAAAAAAGTTCTAATTTTTTTTTGGAAGAAGATGATGACTCTTTGATGTCTAGTTTGTCTTGAATAATAGAGAATTTCAATTCCAATTTTATCACGAAACAATAATACACTTTAGTTATCCCAACAAGTTTGCATCACTTTAACAAATAAGTTTTTTGAAACGAAAAACAAAAGGATAGCATCGACATGATTGAGATGAAGAAATCAAGTTCTTTCTCGAATCCTTCAAGATCTTGTCGTTGTAATTAACGAACCATGTTTACACTAAGTTGCCTTGTGCATCTTGGGCATCGATCTTGAATCGCTTTAGCCCTACCTTTGAGCCGAAGGCCTTGATGTCTTCTTGCATTTGCATTTTGAACTCCTTATAAGTAAACTTCCTATACTTCGAGCTACTGATTAAACAACTATCCGTCGGAAAGCCAAAGTAACATAGAGACACTCTCTCTTTACTTTCATTTGCACTAACTCTGTGCTCTACGCTCATGTACTCATCGTCACTAATCGTTTGCATTAAATCCCCCAAGTTAACAATGAGTGTGTTGGAGATAGGTTCGACATCAAACCAACCATCACTTTGTCGGATTTGAAGCCCCCCGACTCTATCTTGGTTGACAATGGATAAGACGGAGCTATCAGTGTGGGCTTCCATGGCCAAGTAATCGTTCATATTGGCACATTTGGGATATCGATATATTCGAAATGTGCCATCATGTTCCGACAAATAGGAAGACAACATCTTGCTATCTAGGTTTAGATTCATTGCGATGACATCGAATAGTGTTCGTGCAATACGAGCCATGTGCCGACCGTATTCATCCACCAAATTCCTATTCAAACATAAATATAAATTATACAACAATCAATGTTTACTTCAATAAAGATATGAAAAGCAATAATACTGAAGATTGAAGACTATGCAATTAAGTAGAAGAAACTATGTCAAGAAATAGCACAGGGAATTAAGGTTTTTTTGCTATGATATTTTTTTTTAAAAAAAGAAGACATATATAAAGGAAAATATACTTGTCAATTTAAATTATAATTAGCATGAGAGCGATATGAATAGTTAATTTTATAATTTAAAAAAAAAAAGAGAGTACACAAGTAAGTTTAAGTTTAATTAATTAGGTGACCCACTGAAGGGTCTTTAAGTGATAAGTGAATTTCCACATATTAATTTTTAATTGTAAGTTTTGATATGACACGTCACTAATTAATGGCTAGAATAAATATAATTTAAAAAGTTATTAAAGGTTGTTAGTAAGTTAATATCAATATGTTTCGCAAAGTTACAATTCAGCTATTACTAATATTATTTTTCTTAATTTCAATTTCAAGAAAAAAAATTGATAAAAAAATGTAATTGCTTTAAATATATGAACTAAATTATCAAATATTTAAATAAGAAATTTATTGATGTTTAAAAAATAACTATAAATATATTTTTAGTTAGATGTTTGATAGTTTAATATTTGTTTAACAATAATTTACTAAGAGTGTATTTAAATTTACTCAATACTCATATTGATGAGTCAAAATACCCTTCCATGTAATTCATTTCCCTTGACCCATTAGCTACGAAGTATTTTGGATAAAAATGTTTGATAAATTTATCATACTAAAAATCAAGAAAAATGAACATGTAGAAATTTAGAAGAATACTAAAAATGCAATGATAGTCATATGATGTGGATATGAAATCTTTTGAATTCTAATTTTTTTTAATCAAAAGTAATTAGATGATTTACAAGACTCAAAATCGAAAAAAAAACAAAAATACACTCACAAAACAAAAGTATAATTTTTTATATTGTATGTCAAGTATACAGATATAAAATATTTAACTTTTATCTATCAAGTTCATATAGATTAAGATTGAATTGACATTTGGTGAAAAAATAAGTTTAATATGTATCGAGAAAAATTCAAATACATCTAGGTTGTAATACATCTAGAGGTGAGATCTCTTGGCAGATAGAGAACTACAAAATAAGTCGATGTCAACTAAATATCTAGCGGATGAGAAAGACCTAGAGCCAAAGCCTTTTAGTGGATGAAAATTTTGGTAGACTGAGGACGACTAAAGACTTGATTTGGAAGTAATTTAAAAGGTATTCTCTTAGCATGAATTGTAAGAGAGAGTAGTCAATATTTTAAGTACTAGTAATTTTCTTTCCTAAATGAAAACTTTATTAAGAAATAATTTTTTAAGAGAAAGTCAATAAATTAATCAATTGATATTTCTAACTGACAAGAGAGTCAACTAAAAATAAAAAACTTATAATAAACAACTTTTGTAAGAAGTTGAGTCAATTGAATGGAATTTCAATTGACTCATAATTTCAAATTCATATTGTTGTAATTGTTAAAGATGATATTGTTCGAAGAAGTTGATAGAACGACATCACCAAGAGTTGAGCAACACAATGATTGCTATTAATAGAATTTCAAAAATAGTGGATCAATAGAGTAATAAGAATGAAATAGTTAATAGTCACCAACTTCATTTTATAAATGCCACACAAAAAAAAAAACATCTCAAAAATAGAATAACAAATACAATACCTACAATAACATATTGCGATTTTCAACTCTTCGTAGCAACACTTTCATTATTACTTTAGTTATAATATTTTGCTTTGACATTTTGTCATTATTGTCTTAGTTATGATATTTTGATTTAGCATTTTGTTAATTTTCACTTTGGTTTTTTGAGCTTAAATTCTTTACCTTCACATTTAATTCATATTTTTGAAAATCTTTATTACTGTACTTTTGTAATCTTCTATTATAATTTATTTATAAAAGATTTCTTCGAGATAAATTTCAAAGGTTAACTTACCTTACAAATTTATATATAGATCATAAAGTAAACATTGAGAGTTGTGATCTAGGGAAGAACAATCTGTTAATAACTGAATCGGTTAAATCAAAACGAATTTTTTTTAACAAACCAAACTGATCAAATTTTCTAATAAAAATTAAACAAATCGAACCAATAAAAAATGAGTTAATTCAATCGAAAATCGAAATAATTAATTTTTCCAAATGTCAATAGTCTGATGATTAATATCAGTCGACTAATAATATCCAATCGACTGTTATGTTTTAACAGTCGTTTGTTAAATTAGAGTCGAAGAGAAAATCATTATGATTCAGAGCGATCACTAACCAAATTTTTTATTTCGATCAATTTAATTAAAATTTTGCACACTCCTATTCTGAACTACCTAAATTTTTTAGCCTTTCTTTCTTATTTTATTTTTCATTATATATAGTTAATCTCGTATTTTTTTTTTTTTGCTCTAGTTTTTATCTTCTATTATTTTATTTTGAAAATTTTAAGTAATTTCTACTGAAATGCTAATCCTTAAGAATATAGCTAGAGTCGTGAATTACTTTTTACGAAATACATTTAACAATTAATAGTTTGACTCGACATGATCTAAACTATTAGCTATTAATCAATTTACATAAGACGTTTTGAAAAATACATATTTTAGAAAGCCGGATGCATTTTTAGTAACTTAATATATATATATATATATATATTGAATCATTTTTTTTACTAAAAATATTCGGCAGTACTTAGTAGTTATTAGTAGTTAAGTCGATATGATCTTTTATTAACTAATAGCTATCAGTTATTAGTAGTAATGAGTATCTATGAACATTTTTATTATCTATATAAATATTTTAGTTCAATTTTTGAATCCTAAGAGATCAAGATGGATAATAAATATATTCATGGATAAATTATGTATTATAATATTCTTATATATACTTTAGGATTAAAAGATTTAACTATAATATTCATTTGATCAGAAGGTATTTATGGATATTCACGGATAAATTATAAGGTCCTCCTTTAGTAACTTAAATATGAATTTAATTAGTCTAGAAATTTATATGCCGTAAAAAGCAAAAAAAAAAAAAAAAACTCAAGGAAAAAAAATTAAACTATCTATTTAAAACTAATAGTGCAATTAAGAGGCAGCGTTGCGCACCGGAAAGTCTCAAATCCGTCGAAATCAACGGCGGAGCGGTCGGAGCGCAGGTGGGCGAGGGGGATGTGGAGGCCTTCGACCCAGTTGAGCTCCTTGAGGCGGAGGTTCAACGCCGGCGTGCCCCAGAAGTAGGCGATACCGGGGCAGTCGAACCGCGCTTGCTTGGCGTCGAAGGGTAGCGCTAGGAGTCGGCTCGCCTCCGCCTCGATCTCCGCCTTCAACGAGGCCGGGATCCCGTGGTTGACCAGCCGGAACAGCCCCCACTCGCGGCACGCCTCCCCCAGTGCGGCCGCGTCCAGGCGCTGCAGGTCGATCGCCACGACGTCGACGGGGGAGATCGCCCTCGGCGGCGGTGGCGGCCGAGGGGCGCCGACCGCGCCAGCATTGCATTGTAGGAAGAAGGGCGGGTAGGAGACGAGCTCGGGATCCGGTGGCGGCGCCGCTGCTTGCTCCTGCTCGGGCTCGGGCGACGCCATCGAGAAGAGAATGAGGGGACGGGAATTTGCAAAACGGTGGCGTTGCGATTTTGGCGATGCAAGGAATCAATTCCATTGGCCTGCCGACGACGCCAATTTGGCAACTTTTGTCCTCTTTTTCCGCTTGGGCCGCGGGCATCACTGCTGACGTGGCCTATTTTTTTATGTCTTTATTAATTTTAACTTTATCCAACCAAGAAAATAAATATAAAAGCACCTTTTTTTTAATAAAAAAAATATTATTATTAAAACATGGACCCTACCAATCCTTTAATAGTTAAAATACTCTATTTTTCTATTTTATGTTAAAACTTACTTTATACAAAATAATACCACCAAAATATACAAAACAGCAACTCAAAGTTGCTGCTTTGTATAAAGCGATTTTAAAGATTATCAAGCTGTCTATTCATATTTTTGTTATAAAGTATACGATGTTCTTTTGATATATAGAAAATAAAGTTAATGATATGAATAATATAAAAATAATAATAATAAAAAAAACATTCTTTTAATTTTTCATGGAAAAGTTCAACTCATCTATTTTGATGACTATTTTACGAGCGAAAGCAATTGTCTTATGCCTTGTCGGAAAGAGAGAATCAAGCAGTTAACAATAGATATGTTAATTTATATTTTCAAAATAGAGAGGAATTAAAAGGACAAGAAGGAAGCTACATACCAACCAACTTCCCTATTATGTATCATGCTCAAGACATAACAAATCTAAAAAAAATCTACTCGATTCTTAGCCTGTCTCAAAAAAAATATAGAATCGTTATATTAACAGTCTCTTCCGACTGTCTCTATCGATGAAGAAGATAAATTAAAATTTTAAATGATATATTCAAATGGAGGAGATTGCCCGATACTCTATTTTTCTATTTTATGTTAAAACTTACTTTATACAAAATAATACCACCAAAATATACAAAGCAGCAACTTGCTTGACTTGCTTGCGCTGCTTTGTATAAAGCGATTTTAAAGGTTATCAAGCTGTCTATTCATATTTTTGTTATAAAGTATACGATGTTCTTTTGATATAAAGAAAAAAAAGTTAATGATATGAATAATATAAAAATAATAATAATATAAAAAAAAACATTCTTTTGATTTTTCATGGAAAAGTTCAACTCATCTATTTTGATGCTATTTTACGAGCGAAAGCAATTGTCTTATGCCTTATCGGAAAGAGAGAATCAAGCAGTTAACAATAGATATGTTAATTTGTATTTTCAAAATAGAGAGGAATCAAAAGGACAAGAAGGAAGCTACGTACCAACCAACTTCCCTATTATGTATTATGCTCAAAACATAACAAATCTAAAAAAAATCTATTCGATTCTTAGTCTATCTCAAAAAAAAAATATGGAATCGCTATATTAACGATCCCCTCTGATTGTCTCTATCGGTGGAAAAGGTAAATCAAGATCCCAGATGACAAATACAAAGGAAGAGGTCGGTCGATAATTCAGGACGATGAAACCTTCGAGAATTGTGTCCCCTGTCTATTTAAAAGTTGTCTCTTTATACTTACCAACTGGACAACTCTATATCTCAAACATATATTGGAGAAGGTCCTCCAAATTATGATATGGAGGAGTGGGTTGGAATTGGCCAAATTATTTGGAACTCCATAGAGAGAGTTTTTTGTGAGATGGAAATATATCGAGTTTGTCCATCTGAAAATTAGCTAAGGACTTTCAATATAAACATAATTTTCAAAAATAGATTTTTGCATATCTGAAGTTCTATTTTTTTTTTACTGTTCAAATTACAATAGTATGTCTCATTTGAGATGATTTAATTTGTGGCTATAATTGAATGAGGGTGCCTCCGAGATAATTAATCAAATTCGTTGAATTTGTATGACTTTGTAAAATAAAATTATTTATTAATTCTAATTGTAGAACATGCACTATAACAATCATAGCAGTGTCGAAATGGACGAGATCGGAAGTACGTACGATTGATTGTAGATAAACTAGTATATATTACATCTACTACTAGTATATCGAACTCGTATAAGTATAGTGATGCTTAAACAAGTATATATATAGATGAGTTTACTAGATGAATGTGACTTACGAGTGGTTCATAAATTTGGGATTGTTACAATTATCTATTTTAGAGATCAATACGCTTTCATTCAGTAGGTTGGACGCTCTGAATTTAAGAGTTCCAAGTATAGTTGCTCTCAAGTATATTGTTAAGCTTAAGAAGGTGCATAGGTGTGTAATTAATAATAATAATATATATACAAATGTCTTTGATCGTTTGAAAAACTATAATTAGCAAAAGTTGGTTGAGAAAGAATTCTCAATCTACCTAATGAAGACTGTATCATTAGAATTGACAAACACTTGTACTATACATAGCTATTATGGTAGGCATTATGTCAAATTGTAGATCATATTGTGATATAGCTTGATGAGGAACTGGATAATAACATACCACTTTTATGAAAGATACACTGGATCTACATATTTAAGAATATTTAGAAAATGTAAAACTGTCAGGAATGCAATTAGCAAGTACTTAGAAAGGGGTCATTGAGAGCTCAGACGGTAAAACCCTTGAGATATTTAGATATATATCTGTTATAAATGCATGGTTTAATAATAATTAATTAATTAATAATATAAATTGAATACTTTAAATTAACTAAACCATTTAATTAATTTAAATAATTTTAGAAATATAGGGATTAATTACTCATGCCATTTGGGACTATATTAAAATTTTAGACTATTTCTTTTGTATATTTAAGTTCGAGAGAATTAAGCTTGGAAATTAGTAAACATTTGAGATAATTCTGCAAATAGAGGTGGGAACATCCATCTCTATTTAATTATATTAACTATGGATTAATGGAGTATGTGAGATCGAGATTTATAGATTAAAATAAGGGAAAATGAGTTATTTTAAAAGTTAAAATAAGTGCTTTATATTTTTTTTGACACTTATTAATTCATTTAATATTCTACCTTTCATTCTCATTTGTTAATTATCTAAGTATTCCTTATTTATAGTTCTCGTTATTTTTGTATATATTTGCATATCATATTATGACATGTTAGTAATAGTAGAATTTTGATGTTTCGTGCTGCATACATTATAATTAATAACATAGATGAACTAGTAGAACTTAGGATAGTTATTGATTATGAGACTAGAGATAACTAAAAAACTTCATGCATTTCATAATTGTTCTCTAAACCTAATATATACCAGAGTAGTCAATTGCTCATAGGAGTATATGGTAGCGAGAGATCCCTTGAAATCAGCATTTAAAGGCACTTTGCCTGCTCACAAGAGTATCTGGCAGTGAGATGACGTTCATGATCAGGATTTATGTTCATCGATAACATGTCAGCTAATGATATTATACTCCACAAATACTAGCATTAGGTTATCCCTTTTAATAGATTTGTTGCTCATTGATGCATTATACATTTTGTTGATTATTATAATAGAGACATTAGTGATGACCATGAGATGAGATGATCATAAAAGAATAAAAACACAGAAATAATTACAGATAAAAATAATAAAAGAATTTTGAGGAAAATATTAGGTTAGACTTCCATAAATAGTATTAGATTTCTAGATCTATGTAAAAATACTTGATCCATATACATCTCCCCTAATTACCTAATTACCCACTAGGTGATGCTTATTGTTTGTTTTTAATACCTCCAAGCTAGCATGTTAATACATTGTTAGTTAGTTGTACCTCCTTTGCACAGTGGTTGTCGCCTTGCACTTGTTCTTCTTTTGCATCCAAGTATTCCTTAACACCAACTCTTCGCGTGACAAGTTATCGAATTCTGAATTTGAAAAGTAGAGCGACATGAGCTTGGAGATTTACATCAACTCCTTAGTGAAAATCTTATCTTAACTTTTCATTCTTTTTCCTGGTCATTGATTTATTTTCTTAATTCTTTGATTTTCACTCTAGCTAATTATTTGCTTGATATTTGTGATCCACTTTTGTCATCCATTGCCCATGGATAATCTCAAATCCCACAACACATATACCCTTCTCAAAATCAAAGAAGAGGAGGGAAGGTAAAGATGAAGACTTTGGACGTCACGGAGATAGAGAGGGTATTGCTACAGTTGGATAGCCACCCAACCCATATGTGCATTTTATGTATGTGATTTATTACATTAAGTTCAAGTCCTCAACTTCAAGCCCACCCCAACTCTAATTCCTAGATCCGTCCCTAGGTAGATAGAAATGAGACTGATAGAACATGAGACTAGCATCATTAATATAACAAAGTCAACGGAAACATTTGAAGGCTAGCGCCAAGAGTGAGGAGTCGTGGACTCGAATCAAGAACATGAGACTGATAGAAATGGATTGAAGGCTTAGGTCTAGGTTAAGGGTAAACTACTAAAAAAGCTATTTTTAACGACGAAATTTATCGACGGTATCAAAATACCGTCGTTATTAATGGTTCAACAGCGACGGAATTTAATACTCGTCGTTAATGTATATGCATTAACGACGGTATTTTATCCCGTCGTTGATACTTTGTCATTAAAGGTGATTTTTTTTGTTTTGGTCGGTAAAGGTATACCTATAACGATGGTATTTTTTCCCGTCGTTAAAGATTTTGATAAAGTCTATTTAGATTATTAAATTATTGAGTGATTTACTTGATATTTAAATCCCTATAACCTAAGTTTTATCCCGTGCCCTTTTCCCCATCCATCGCCGTTCTTCGCTTGAGCCCCAGTTCGGCGACTTCGTCGCCGCGGCCGATTGCCGGTGTTGCTGGCCTTCTCCCTCAGTAGTTGCCTTTTCTTCTTCCTCTGTCACAAACATCTTCTTCCACTGCCGACCAGTCTTTGATCGAGTGGTTTTGCGTTCTCCAATCGCCCCTGCAGCTTCCTCGCGCCATTGCCTGGGCCTCCCCTGCGAGCATCGATCATCGTGGTCAGCCCCTCTCTGCCCGCGAGCAACTCCGTCGCCGTTTGTTTCCAAACGACCACGATCCCGCGCCCACCTCTCGACCGTCGACTTCGCAGTGCGCAAACAACACCGATCGTCGATCTAATGTGTTGTGGGTAAAGATCATGCACCCTTCCAATCTCCACTACAAACAGGACTTCCCATCGCTATATCGCTACCCGAGAAGGTACATCATGTGAGAAGGTAGTATACATCCTATGATAAATACCTTATTTATCATTGCAGTTTCATTTCTTGGACCCAGTAATAGTGATTGAGAAAACTTTATCAAGACCATTCATTATACTTTCCTTTAATGTTGTCAGAAAGATTTTGTCAAGACAACTATTATCTAACTCGTTAGCTATTCAAAATGTTTTACTAAACTATGATTCACAATGGAACCAATAATCTGTGTACACAAATTGATAATTCTCAATAATAATATCAATATACCATGCTTGCTACTCTATGATGGTTTTGATCTGAATCCTGGTGTGGGCTTATGTGTATGATTCAACCTTTTCTTTTCTTGTTTTTTTTTATATCTATCCTACGTTTTATTTTCAAAATGTTAGGCAGTGAAACATTTTTTGCATGTAAACATATAAGTTGGATTAGCCTTCAATTAGAAGTTGAAGGAAGTGTCTTTTTTTCTACATTATGGCCTTTGAGGTTGTCATTTTTAATTCAGTTTGGTCTTTGGTTTTGTCATTATATACTCGTCAACCCTGTTCATGAATGCCCAGGGAGCCTTGTCATTCTGGAACTTAGATTACATATTACATTCTTGTCCTTTTTCCTTCTATTGGTTGTGATTGGAAGGATATTATCCATTTTGATGCTGTGTTCATCTGTTAAGAAACCTCTTTTATTATGAAGAGGTGTAATCATCTTACCAAGGCTTCAAACTGTAGGATGACTTGTAAGTTCTTTTGCTATCATCTTCATTATTCTTTTCCCTTGTTCTCCTTTTATTCCTTTCAGAAACAATATATTTCTTTTGGAACTCAACTTGATTGTGTTCATCATGGTCATAAATTGTCATAATGGATTGTCACTGTGACAATAACACTGAGACTACCTCTTGTCCAAACTCCAATTGAGTTTCTAGCTCATTTCCAATTTAAACTTTAGGCAGTGGAGAATTTAAACCATTTGAGTTTGTCCATCTTGTAATATGCTAATTACTTATTTACTATGCACCGAGAGAACTGCAGATATGAACTAGTTATATAGTCAACAAAACAAAATTTTCAGTATTATGTACTGGTATAGGAAATAGTGATAAGTTTTTTTTTTTCATAAGTTGCATACAACTAATATAATTTCCTATTGGAAAATTATAATGGGCACATCTCATGTTCCAGTTGTCTAAATTAAACTTGGAGCAAACATAATTTGTAAATTGTATGAAGGTTTGAAATCTCATTCTGAGTTGGGGTATTAATACCGAGCATGAATGTTATATTGTCAAGCTTGAGTTGGTGCCTTGATGTAATATAACAATCTTTCTGTTATGTTTAAATATAAATGTAAACTAAAGTGATGAAACCTTGCAAGAACCCAACTGAACATCAATTAGAAATATAATAAAATTTAGGCAATCTGTTTCGATTTTAGGAATGTTTATGAAAATATTTGACTCTTGGTAAACAAGGCTGCAACATTGATTCACTTTGTCTTCTTTTTTATTATTTTTTTTCAGAGTTGGCGAGCATGCTTCCCAAAGTTGGATGTGATAAAGTGCAACAATCGATATGGTCAGTCAAATTTCTTTCTAAAATCAGTTAGCATATATAATTCATTTTATGTATTATGTGAAGAAATGACAACCTTCATTTGGGAAGTTGTTGGCTTAATGACTTTTGTTTCCTATATAAATTAAATGCTCAGGTGTTTAATTGTCATATGCATATGTTGTAGTAGTTGATTATGTTTGTTTCATATTGACAAATCCCTTTTTTTTAAACACGAAGATTTACCATTAATTAATACTTGGTAAATTATATTAGACCATAGATTGTGCTTTTACTGTCTTATTCTTATAGTTATTATTTTAATAAACATAAATTATGTATTTAAGAACCCTATTACTCTTATGTGGAAAGGTGGTGGATGTTCCTTAGTAGAGATTTATGGACTTGACGTTGGATGGGGACAGGTGTGTTATTTACCATGATTTTAATAAAATAATTTGTAATCATAATCCTGACTTTTGTTGATTTGCTTTTGAAATGATAAATCATATATATATTGGAATCACTTAATTCAAATTTGCAGCATATATTCAAAGTCATGTAACAATTATTAGTTATTAATCATTTTGCATTCTTCTGTTATTTCTTAATTAAAATATTATTTTTGCAGAACTTTTTCTTAAGTACATTTGAGTAGAAATACATAAAGCATATTCATTTTCTTTACCATTTTCTCTTCCAACAATTCCTCTAGTTTTCAATCAATTAAAACTTTCTCCTACCCTGCCTCTCAATGTTGCACTGTTTGAACAAATTGGATATGATGATTTCCATGCTTCCACTTAAGTATGATAAATTCCATACTGCACTATTTGTTGGATGATAATGTTCATGCTGCACTATAACGTAAAACTAATTATTATTGTAATGTTGAAAAATTGTAATACTAAGAAGGTGCTAAATGTCTTTTAATATTTATCATTTATCTCTTATTTTTATTATTATCTCTTGTTTGTTGAAATTAAATTGTAGATTTAATATTTTGTATATCAAGATTTCTAAATTCTTTTAAAGATCTAATTGTGATGTTCTTTTTTTTTGTCTATTTATTGTAGGTATTGGAGATTTGCAGCTAAATTGATTTGTTGGAGTTTTTGTGAATGTCAATATTTTGCATACGAAGACTAGCTTTAGAGAAATATTCTCTTTTGATGTAAATGAATATTCATTTTACAAATTTAATGATGTATATACATTCATTATGAATTACTGGATGATTTTTTAATATATATGGTGTTTTGATTTTTATTAGTATTCATTAATATATATTGTGAATTGTGTATAAGTAATAATGACTAAATCATCATTAAACAATTAAATGATAATAAATTATTAATGATAATACATATATCCGTCGTTGTTGTTATTAACGACGATACATATAACCGTCGTTGTTGTTATTAACGACGGTACATATGACCGTCGTTGTTGCCATTAACGGCGGTATATAAACCCGTCGTTAATATCAATAACAACGGTAGTTAATATCGTCGTTAAAACTCATTAACGACAGTACTTTTATTCCCGTCGTTAATCTTTTCCCGACGGGGCCTTTTAGCGACAACTTCCTACGGTATTTAATACCGTCATTAAAACTCATTAACGACGGGAATTGACTTTTTAACGACGGGAAATCCCATCGTTAAAAGGCTCATTTTTAGTAGTGGTACTCGATGACATGACGAAGTCAATGGAAGCACTTGAAGACTAGCACGAAGGGTGAAGGAGTCGTGGAGGACTCGGATGAGTGTGTGAGGCTGATAAAGGTGGCTTGAAGGCTTAGGTTTAAGCCTAGGGTGAGTATCAAGTATGAGGGGATCATATTTGGGTTAAAACTCAATTCTGAGGTTTACCAGTCCTCAGTTATCAGGTTTACTAGTCAACTGGAGCTTGATTCAGTCTATTGGTGGGCTAAAATAATCGGGCAAATTATTTGAAAGTCAACTGGTATTATGGACTAGTCGACTGGTCGAGTGCTCGACACTCGGGAGGCCTAGTTGGCTCAGGCAGTATAGTTGTCGAGTAGTCGACTGAGACTTGACTGTTGGACTATTGCTCTGGAAGTCAACTCGTGCCTTGCACTAGTCGATTGACCACTAGCAGTCAATTGACATGGATGAGCAGTCGATTGACTTTGGTGGACACGAGCACACAATGTCTCACAGTCGACTGGTCGCTTATGACAGTCGACTGATGGCTATGACAATCGACTACTAGATTAGGGCAATCGACTGATCGAGCATTTTCTGATGTGGATTAGTCTGTTGTGAGACAACGAATAAGTGGGCAGTCGACTGGGGGTAAGGCTAGTCGACTGTTAGGCAGAAAATCAGCTCAAGCGAAGGCTTTAAAAGGAGCTTGTGCTGGAGGAAAGAAGCGTCGGTTTCTAAGGGTTTGAAGGGAAGTTACTGCTGTGATTCCAGACCTTCAAGGCATCCCAAAGCAACCAAAAAGCAAAGCGATCAAAACTTCTCTTATGTAAAGTGTTCTTTAGTTGTATTTGCTTATGTATTTTTTTTTAGTTGTTGTATTTCTTCTTGTAAGCTCTTGTAAGAGGTTTTTTCACCTCTAGTATTATTCCGAGAAGGAGACAAGTTTTAGTGAGAGTAGATCACTAGGGCTCGACCGTGGAGTAGGAACTAGGGTTCCAAACCATATAAAATTTTTGTGTAGTGTTTGCATTGTGTTTTGTTTGTTATTTGTATTTGTATTTGTATTCTGTTGCATATAACAGTATTGTAGACAAGCACGATCAAACGACGAATTGAAGAAATGCTATTCACCCCCTCTAGCGCACTAAATGGTCTCCAACAACTAGTATCAGAGCTAGGACGCTCTTTAGGGACTAATCGTCACAAGAGCAAGCACTAAAGGAGTAGAAGAAAAGATGGATTTCAGCGATGGATTAGGATATAACATCATAGTTCCACCTACCTTCAACCGCGAAGATTTCACGTATTGGAAAGGTATTATGGAATATTTTATAATGTGTGAAATAAAAAATTGGATTGTTTTGATGCAAGGTTTCGAAGCTCTGAAGGACAAGAAGGGAAGAATTCTCAAGAAGAAGAAATGGACCGAGGAACAAATCTAAAAATTCGAAAGAAATGACAAGGTAATCAAAATCCTAGTTAATTTGGTACCTAACGATATCTTGTCCAAGATAGGTGATTTTGAGGACGCAAAGGATCTATAGAGTAAGCTAGCCAAGTTTCATGAAGAGTCTTCACCAGCCCAAGAAGATAAGGAGGAGTTCAAGGAATCAAGCTCATCATCTCAAGAGCTTGAGGAGTCGAAGGTTGAAAGATGCTCAACACCTGAATTGGAAGAAGTCGGAGAGATTGAGGAAGCCTCCACCTCTAGGATTGAAAGAGGTTAGAGCTTCAACACCGGAACAAGAAGAGGAACCTTCCACATCCGGGAGAAATGAAGAACTAGCTCATGATTCTCCTACCATTGAGCTAGGTAACTCAAATGCAATTCATAAAAATAAAAATTATATTATTTTCTTTGAGTGTAGGGAAATAGGGCATTATAAGAGCAAATATTCAAAAAGAGTCAAGAAGACGACTCAAGCACCTAAGACCAAGGTAAAGACCAAGGAGACCGGAGCCTCGATACGAAGAGGCAAGGAACACATAGTGTGCTTTCGATGCCAACAAAAGGGCCACTATAGAAGCCAATGTCCGAGGAGGAGTCACCCTAGGAAGGACAATGGAGAGAGCTTATATATAGGGGAAGCTAAGGCAAACCCTAAGGTATATTTTAATAATGTTCTTACTTTACGTAATGATAAAAAGCATGCTAGTAATGTATCACATTTTAATGCACTTGCAATTTATCATAAGAAGCATGCTAGCAATAAATATTTTTGCTTACAAGCAAAATCTCATGAATTTAGAACTAAGGACAAGTATAGGACCATTACTTCCAAAACAACACTACCTAAGGAAACCATTAGAA
The DNA here is from genome assembly GCA_025175895.1 of Wurfbainia villosa. Lineage (NCBI taxonomy): Eukaryota > Viridiplantae > Streptophyta > Magnoliopsida > Zingiberales > Zingiberaceae > Wurfbainia > Wurfbainia villosa. The sequence goes on along the minus strand of CM045999.1, from coordinate 8,406,361 downwards.
AAGAGGAGAACAATCTAAGCATTAATCCTAAGAAGGGTAGATACATGCCTAGGAAGAAGAGGAATATCCAAAAGAAGAATGAAAAATTGAAAATTAAAAAATTAGAAATAGAAAATCAAGCTTTGAGGTCAAAGCTTGAGAAATTGAAAAAGACCTTTACAAGGATAGAAAACATGATTAAAGGGTATAGTATTCAAAACTTAGGTTATAGGAGACAAGAATCAACTAAGGACAAGAAATATTTGGGTCACAAGTCTAAGACCAAGGTAGATAAGCCTACCTACCATAATATTCCATATAGTTATGGATCTAGCTCTTGGTCTAGAAGTATTAAGGTCACAAGGGAAGTCATCCCTAGAGTTGATCATGACAAGAGTCAAGTGACTAAGGTTTTAAAGAAACCTAGAAAAGTCACTAGAAAGGTTACAAGAGAAGTTATCCCTAGAGTTAACCTAGAAGAGACCACAATGACCAAGGCTTCCAAGCCTAGGAGGGTCATTAGAAAGGTACTAAGAGAGGTCATCCCTAGTGAGTACCTAGTAAATCCAAGGAGCTTAAATATATTTTGGGTCACTAGGAGCGTGATCGCTTCATGATAGATAGGTTTGTTAGTGCCTATAAGATCCATATATCTCCATAATGACATGATATTGTCCACTTTGGGCCTAAGCCCTCACGGTTTTGTTTTTGGGCTTTACCCAAAAGGTCTCATTCCAATGGAGATATCTTTTTATCTTATAAGCACTTGATCTTTTCCATGTCTTACCAATGTGGGACTTTGATTGTATTCCACATACTCCCAACAATCCTCCCCCCTCAGATGAAGGACCACATTGAGCCCATCTCAAGCCTATCCATTCTCGAAGGACTTCCATTGATCGATGTACGTTCCTCAACCCACCAGGACTTCCTGCCAACTGTCTGGTCCTCCTGACCTAGCTGGACTTCCTGCCAGTTGTCCAGCCCTTCTGGCCCAACTGGACTTTCTACCAGTTATTCGGTCCTCCCGACCCAACTGGACTTCCTGCCTAGTGTATGATTCTCTTGATCTGGACATGGGAGCTCCACTTCCTTCGTTCAAGGTTCATGGCTTGACATGGACCATGACTCTGATACCAATTGTTAGTGCCTATAAGAATCATATATCTCCATAATGATATGATATTGTCCACTTTGGGCATAAGCCCTCATGGTTTTATTTTTGGGCTTTACCCAAAAGGCCTCATTCCAATGGAGATATCTTTTTATCTTATAAGCACTTGATCTTTCCCATATCTTACCAATGTGGGACTTTGATTGTATTCCACATACTCCCAATAGGGTTTAGGGCGTGTCAACCTTAAATGGATGGTTAGTTAACCTAATTATGGTAGAGTTGACACTTAAGGGCATTTTAAGTCTATCTTTTGATAGCAATTACCATTGAGAATATTGACACAAAGTTAACCAAAAATATTGAAGGTTTCAATGGTTTTGAACTTTGTATCAATTTTTCAAAATAATGGGTATTTTAATATAAAATTATTTTTCACCTATTGTACTTGCCATAAGTAATGTATGTATTTAATTTCAAGATTTTTTGAAGAATGTATAATTACTTATGATTTTTTAAAATTCAAATCGAAAGTTTGATTTTTGGAAAATTAGACTCCAGTTGATTGCTGCATGGAGTAGTCGATTGGTGGTAGTGGTAGTCGACTAGTCTCTGATAAATTCGACTGTTGTGTTTGATTTTGGCTGAATAAGAGTTGTTTAGCTTATTATTAGCACTCCTAGATACCCTAACTTCTTCTAACCCTATGATATGCTTAGAGAAGCATTGAAATGGAAAAAATATTCATTGAAAATGAATAGGTAATTAGAGTGAGAATCAAAGTTTGAAGGAGGTTAAAGTTCAAGTTTGAACTTTTATCCTTATTTTTGATGGTTTAGATTTCCTATAGGCTTAGAAACTTTCTAAGGACATTAATGATGCAATGGTCAAGGGGGAGTAAGACTTTAGGGGGAATTTTTCCATCAAGGGATGATGGATGAAGGTTATAAAGGGGGAGAATGAATAATGCCTATCATTTAGTGATAAAGGGCATATCACTAAGAAGAGTGATGACATCTAAAATGATTTTGTACTAAGGGGGAGAACTTAAGATTTCATTGGGAGATGAGTTATGAAAACCTTGGTAGACTTTTTAATGTATGCCAAAGGGGGATAAATGAGGGTTTAAGTTAGGGAACCTTCATTATGCTTTGGCATAAGAAAAAACATAATTAGGCTTATGGGATAGCTTAACTTAAAGGTATTGTCAAACATCAAAAAGGGAGAGATTGATGGTGCAATCGGTTTAGGCCACAATTGACTTGACTCGAGTGAGACTCGAGTAGGGGTTTGATGTTTGATAATAAATTTGACAATATAGTTTGACCACATGTTGATCATATGACTAGTGGATGATTGTGATATTCAAGGTCATATGAGGGAGATTGTTGGAACAATCAACCTCAGGTCAAGGTTGATTAAGCTCAAGTGAGACTCGAGGGGAAGTCCAAATTTAGAGACTTGGTAAGGAGAAGTCCAAGTATGGATACTTGGCAAGGAGAAGTCCAAGGGTGGATACTTGGCAAGGGAAAGTCTAAGTATGGATACTTGGCAAAGGAAAAGTCCAAGGGTGTAGTCTTGGTCGTGTAAGTCTAAGTGTGTAGTTTTAGCGACGAAAGCTCAAGTATGGAGACTTGGCAATGGACGTCCTAGAGGCATGACCTCTTGGCAAAGGTAGATCCATTAGCATGACAAAGCCGACGGAAGCACTTGAAGGCTAGTGCCAAGGGTGAGGAGTCGTGACTCGAACCAAGGGCGTGAGGCTGATGGAAGTGGCTTGAAGGCTTAGGTCTAGGCTAAGGGTATCAGATCGATGGAAGCACCTGAAGGTTAGTGTGAAGGGTGAAGAAGTCATGGAGGATTTGGATGTACCCTGAGAGTGTGAGGCTGATAGAGGTGGCTTGAAGGCTTAGATGTAGGCCTAGGGTGAGTATCAAATATGAGAGAATCATATTTGAGTTAAACCTCAATTATGAGATTTACCAGTCGACTGAAACTTGGTTCAATCAACTGGTGGATTAAAATAATCGGATAGATTATTTGGCAGTTGACTAGTGTTATGGATCAGTCGACTAGTGTTATGGATTAGTCGTCTGGTCGAGTGTTCGACACTCGAGAGGTTTAGTTGGCTTGGGTACTCGACTGGGGTTATAACCTAGTCAACTAGTTGAGTAGTCGATTGAGGCTCGACTGTTGGATTGGTGCTTTGGCAGTCGACTCGTGGCTTACACCAATCGACTGACCACTGCCAGTTGATTGCCATGGATGGGTAGTCGACTAGCTATAGTGGATAGGAGCATAGAATGTCTCGTAGTCGACTGCTGACTTATGAATATGACAGTCGACTAATCCGTTCCAGTTACGTATTGCTCCTAGTGAAAGAATTAGATGGATTATTATTTATTTACCTTAATATAGAACCCGAGTCGTTTCGGATCGTGGAGACTTATAGATACTTGTGATTCATAATAAGGATACATAGTTCATTTGATACAATTGTACAGTCACGATCTAGCTTCAGGTTTGAAGGAGAGTTGTTGCTGTGATTCTAGACCTTCAAGGCATCTTAAAGCAACCAAAAAGCAAAGCGATCAAAACTTCTCTTGTGTAAAGTGTTCTTTACTTGTATTTGCTTTTGTATTTCATTTTGGTGGTTGTATTTCTTCTTGTAAGCTCTTGTAATAGGTTTCTCCATCTCCGGTGTTATTTCGAGAAGGAGACAAGTTTTAGTGAGGGTAGATCACTAGAGCTCAGCCATGGAATAGGAACAAGGTTCCGAATTGTAGAGGATCCTTGGATGGCTAGAGGGGGGTGAATAGACTCTTTTGATTTCTACAAACAGATTAGCGGAAGAAAAAATAAAAATAAAAATATAAATGAAATCAAAAGACAAAAACAACATGCTAACAAAGATGTTTAACGTGGTTCGGAGATGATGCTCCTACTCCACGGCAATCCGTAAGGTGGATCAACCCTAGCAAGTCTTCACTAAGATCTCCTTTTGATGATCACACACCAAGGTGGAGAAGCCCTCTTACAATCACTCTTCTTCTTACAAATGATGGAAGTGAAAATAGAGAAGAAGAGATTAAAAACACTAGAAGGCTTGAGGAGACTTGGTGAGCTTGAGAGTAAAGTTTGAAATGAGAGCACTAGCACTCTCAAGCTCCCCAAGGCCTTCTTTTATAGAGAAGAGGCTGATTTTCCCATTGAGCCTATAGCAGTCGACTGTTGCATACCATTAGTCGACTGCTGCTATAGCTGACCAAATCCAACAGTTTCTGACGAGCTTGATCTGCGATCGTCACAACCAATGGGACTCTGATCAGTCGACTGATCATAGCAACAGTCGACTGATCAAGCCATCAGTCGACTGCTCCAAGCAATCAGTCGACTATAAAAGTTTATGTGCCCGTGTCCACTTATAACAGTCGACTGTCAGGATATGACAGTTGACTGATTGGTGGACCAGTTGACTTCCAAACTCTGGTAGTCGATTGATGGACCAAAAAAACTTAGCTGAATTTAGTTGACTGACTGACCAGTCGACTGGGTCATAACCCCAATCGACTGATCAAGTCTTCTAGACACTCGAGTACTAAGAACTCGAGACTAGTCGACTGAGACAAGACCCCAGTTGACTAGCATACTTCAAGTATGATCAAATCATACTTGAAACTAACACCCTAAACCTAAACTCAACATTCTAGCTCTTCCTTCAGCTTTGCACCTCCAGGATCCCTCCGAGTCTGTGACTCCTTCATCCTTGTGCTTGCTTCCAAGAGCTTCCCTCGGTTTCATCATGTCTCGGGTTTCTCCTTTTCCAAAGTCCGCTTGGACTTTACGCCACCAAGACTACATGCTTGGTCTTACGCTGTCAAGACCTTGCCTTTGGACTTCCTTTGCCAAGGTGCGCTTGGACTTTACGCCGCTAAGACTACATGCTTGGACTTATACTGTCAAGACCTTCCCTTGGACTTTTCTTGCCAAGATTCACACTTGAACTTCTCTTTTACCAAGTCTTCATACTTGGATTTTCTTGTTACTTGACACATTCACAATTAGATCACAAATATTGCCTAATTATAAATGATTATCCAAACATCAAAATACATAAATGCTTGGGGCATTGTTGCACCAACAATCTCTCCCTTTTTGATGCTTGACAATCATTTAAGTTAGGTCTTGAAATATACTTGAAATATGCAATAAAAACATCATAAATCCCAATATGAATTCTAACTTAAAGTCCACTTCTCCTCCTTTGACACACATCAAAAAGAGAATGACTCATAGAAGAAAAAGTTCATTGATGAGTAAGATTTGGTTATGCCTTGAACTAAGGTATAAGATAGACATAGTGTTAGGACCCTTGGAATGGCTAGAGGGGGGGTGATTAGCCTTTCTTCTTTTCTACAAAAAATGTTAGCGGAAGCAATACAAAATATAAACACAAATCAAAGCAAGAACAAAGCTAACACCCGATGTACGTGGTTCGGAGATGACGCTCCTACTCCACGGCAATCCGTAAGGTGGATTAGCCCTAATCAACCTTCACTAGAACCTCCTTTGGATGAACCAAGGTGGAGAAACCTTTCTTACAATGCTCTCCTCTTCTTTACAATGATGGATGATCAAGAACAAGAGAAGAGGAGAATTTAAATCACTAAAAACACTTGGAAGGCTTGGTGAGCACGAGAGTATAGTTAGGAGCAAGAGCACTAGCTTCACCAAGCTCCCCATGACCCCTTTTTATAGAAGAGGGGCTGTTTTTCCCGTTGGGCGTCGATCAGTCGACTGATGCATACCATCGATCGCGCGCTCAGCGGCCACGAAATCGATCTCCGCGGAGATTCGTAGCCCGCAATCTCCAGCGGCGGTGATCGATCGGTGATCCCTCCATCGGTCGATTGATGGAGTGATCGATCAGTGATCAAGCGGCGATCAGTGAGGCGCATTACGTATGGCGATATTTCCCTTGATCGATCGGTGATGCCCTTGGCGGTCGGGTGATCGCATCGATCATTGCTCACGATCGGTATGAGTAATTCATACTTGATTTTATTCCCTAGACCTAGACTCAACCTTCTAGCTCCTCATTAAGCCTTGCGCCTTCAGGATCTCTCCGAGTCCGCGACTTGTTCATCCTTTGCGCTTTGCTTCCAAGAGCTTCCTTCGGTTTCGTCATGTCTTGGGTTGCCAAATGCTTGGACTTTTACGCCTAAGACTACAAGCTTGGACTTATCGCCAAGACTTTACTTTGGACTTCCTTTGCCAAGGTTCACTTTGGACTTTATCGCCAAGACTACAAGCTTGGTCTTATGCCAAGTCCATCCCTTGGACTTCCTTTGCCAAGATCATACTTGACTTCCTTTTACCAAGTCTTCATCCTTGGATTTCCCTGTCACTTAAACACATTCGTAATTAGATCACAAGATATTACCTAACTTAGATGATTAGCCAAACATCAAAACATATAAATGCTTGGAGTATTGTTGCACCAACAATCTCCCCCTTTTTGATGTTTGACAATCATTTAAGTTAGGTCTTTAAAGATACACACATAATCATCTAACTTAAGCATTCCTTCTCCCCCTTTGACATACATCAAAAAGAGAAGGATGAAAGAATTTAGAGTGTTGGATCTTGGACTAAGGTATTAGATTGAAATTAAGCTCCCCCTTAATCCAAGATAGGATGTAAATTACATTTGAGGCAAAGCATAATCTAAAATTCAAAAGTTAAATCCTAACTTAGCACCAACAATGGTTTTGGGGATAAAAGGATAGAATTTATTGAAACTCCCCTAAACCATCAGTATTAAGATCCTAAAACTCATTTATACGCAATATTATCATACTAGAGTGTTAGGACATCAAAAATACACCAAATATCAGAAAATGGAGCTTTATTATCAGAAAACCCAGTGTATCGGTCATTAGTATCGAACGATCATTACTACTACAATCAAAATTTCATTTTCTTTTCAAAAATGCGGTAGAAATTCAAAATCTCCTAAAATCACAAAATTTTGTGTACATTTCTGAAATCATACTTTATTAAGGAAAAATAGTTTGAAAAATATATGTTTTCCAGATTTCAAGATTGATACAAATTTGGAAACTTAACAAAAGTTCTAAAGAATTTTCAAACTTTGTATCACTTTTGTGATTCACTTGAAAACTGTTTTCCAAAATATAATGAACATAGTTTAAAATATATATGATTTAGAATTTCCAACCATGTTCTTAGAGCTATGTACTCATTACTTGAATACAAGCCTTCCCAATGGTTGGTCCATAAGGTATTTATGCCTCTAGGTGTGTCATTGGCTCATAGTAATGCATCATAACAAGCATGATGAGCCAAGTACACCTTCCCTATCATCTCACATGGTTCTAAGTGTCTCAATACAAAAATCAAGGTTTCTTAAGGCTTTTTGTGAGATGTATCAAGGTATAAAGATAACATATAAACATGAGATCATGCAAACCTAGAATTTTACTCTACAAAGCACATACCAAGCTCTCTCCTTAAAGATGAAAATTCATTTTCGGGAAGAGCTTTGGTGAAGATATCGGCAAGGTTGGACTTAGATTCTACATAATTAAGTTCAATGTCCCCTCTTGCCACATGATCTCTTGAAGTGATGTTTCACTTCAATGTGCTTGGTCCTAGAGTGATGTACCGGATTTTTGGTCAAGTTGATGGTACTCACATTATCACAATAAACTTTAATGTTAGAGTAGTGTAGCTCATAGTCCACAAGAGTATGCCTCATCCAAAGTAATTGAGCTACACAACCACCCATAGCCACATATTCGGCTTCGGTGGTTGATAAAGCAACACAATGTTGCTTCCTACTACTCCAACTAACTAGGGAGGACCCAAGAAATTGACATCCACCACTAGTACTTTTCCTATCCAATTTGCACCCGGCATAATCGGAATCGGTATAACCAAGTAATTCAAATGACTTAGTCCTAGGATACCAAAGTCCTACATTTAGGGTGCCTTTAATATATCTTAATATTCTTTTGACGGCTACCAAATGTGATTCTTTGGCACAAGATTGATATCTTGCACACATACCTACCGCAAATAAAATGTCGGGTCTACTAGCGATTAGGTATAGTAAGCTACCAATCATACTCCTATACAGTTTAAGATCAATTGATTTACCTTCATGATCACTATCTATTCTAGTGCTAGTGGTCATAGGAGTGGTTACAATTTTGGCATTTTCCAAACCAAATTTCTTGATCATTTCATTTGCATATTTGGTTTAATAAATATGAATACCCTCATTGGTTTGTTTGACTTGTAAACCTAGGAAAAAGGTAAGCTCTCCAACCAAACTCATTTCAAATTCATTTTCCATATTTTTTATAAAGTCTTGAAGAAGATCATCATTTGTTGACCCAAAAATGATATCATCAACATATACTTGGGCTATGAATATATCTTTTAACGTTGACTTTATAAACAAAGTTTGATCTACTTGGCCTCTTCTAAAATCCTTAGAAATTAAGAAGGATGACAATCTTTCATACCATGCCCGGGGAGCTTATTTTAACCCATATAATGCTTTCCTAAGCTTACATACATGATTTGGATAATCTATGTTCTCAAATCCGGGAGGTTGCTCTACATATACTTCCTCCTTAATAAAACCATTTAAGAATGCCGATTTAACATCCATTTGGTAAAGTTTAAATCCCATGTAGGAAGCATACCCTAAGAGAATCCTAATAGATTCTAACCTTGCAACCGGGCATAAGTCTCATCATAGTCAAGCCCTCAACTTGATTGAATCCTAGCAACCAACCTAGCCTTTATTTCTAGTGATATTTCCTTGATCATCTAGCTTATTCCTAAAGACCCATCTTGTAGTAATTATGGTGCTATCATTGGGTCTAGGTACTAATCCCACACTTGACTTCCCTCAAATTGAGCCAATTCATCTTGCATTGCCAAAATCCAATCCGGATCATGTAATGCATCATTGATCGATTTGGGCTCAATTTGTGAGATAAGAGCAACTTGACTAGTAGGAGGTCTATGAAATGACCTAGTTCTTACTCCTTGAGATAGATCTCCTACTACTTGGTCAAGTGGATGATCTTGATGAATTCTTAGGTTTCTAGAAGGGTTTCAATTTGATCATTGTTATCTTCCACCCTTCTTTCATCATCGGAGTCTCCTCTTCCTCCCCCTTGATCATTACCCTTAATGGTCAAATTTTGAAGTTTTTGGGTAATGTCTTGATTATTGTCATTAATATCTTTATCAATGGAGGACTTTCTAGGGTAGGTACTAGTAGTTTCATCAAATTGAACATTGGAAGACTCCTCAATCCCTTTGGTTCTCTTATTGTAGACTCTATACCCTCTACTTGTGAATGAGTATCCAACTAGGATTCCCTCATCCGCTTTTGATTCAAATTTTCCTAAGTTATCTTTGGTGTTTAGAATATAGACTTTACATCCAAAGACTTTGAAATAATGAATTGTGGGTATAGTCCCATTCCATAATTCAAATGGTGTTTTTCCTAAAAACCTATGGATTTGAACCCTATTTTGGATATAGCAAGCGGTATTAACTGCTCGCCACAAGTAGCTAGGTAGAGAATATGCATTAAGCATAGTCCTAGCCGCCTCTTGTAGGGCACGATTTCTTCTTTCCACCACCCCATTTTGTTGGGGTGTTCTAGGACAAGAGAACTCATGCTTGTACCCTTGCTCTAAACAAAATTGTGAAAATTTTAGATTTTCAAATTCACCATCATGATCACTACGGATCCGGTTGATTTTGAGACTCTTTTCATTTTCAACCCTTTTACTAAATCCTATGATTATTTCTAAGGTATCATCCTTATGTTTCATAAAATAGACCCAAGTATACCTAGAAAAATCATCTACTATAACCAAACAATATTTATTACCATTTAAAGATGGAGTACTATGGCAATCAAATAAGTCAAGATGCAATAATTCTAATGGTAAAGAGGTATTGGTTAGGGTTTTACCTTTGTGTGATGCCTTTGTTTGTTTTTCTTCTTGGCATGCATCACACAATTTGTTCTTGACATACTTGATCTTTGGTAGCCCTTTGACCAACTCCATCTTTGCTACCTTGACTATGTTTTTCATGTTGATATGCCCCAATCTTCTATGCCATAGCCAACTTTCCTCTTCTTTTGCAACAAAACACTTAGTAGAAATGTTAGAAGCATATGAAAGATCAATATAATAGATGTTTGATTTCCTATATCCAACTAACATACAATCATTTAATTCCTTGTGTCTAATCATGCATTTAGAGGATTCAAAAAAAACATGATAGTTTGCATCACAAAGTTGACTAACACTTAATAAATTAAATTTCATATTTTCAACTAGCAATACTTTGTGAATAACAATTTTAGAGGATACCTCAATTGTACCTCTACCTAATATCTTGAGTTTTCCACTATTCCCAAAAGACACCGCTCCCTTCTTCACATATTTAATTGTGGAGAACTTGCTCACATCCCCGGTCATATGTGTTGAGCAACCGCTATCCACAATCCACATACCTCGCTCTCCTACCTAAATCACATGAAAAACACAAGCTTTTGGTACCCAAACATTTGGACCGGTAACATTAAGTAAAAACTTCTTAGGTACCAAAGTTTTCTTAACCTTACCCTTAATGGTTGCTTTCCTATTAATTAATGAAATATAAGCAACTTCTTTTTCTTTTGGCTTATATCCTAACCCGGCCTTGTTATAAATTGCTCTTTGTCTACTAAGAATCATATCAAGACACTTTGAGCCATTTGAAAATTTTTCTAAACATGCTTTCAATTCACTAACCTCATCCTTAAGTTTGTCATTTTCTTCCCTAAGCATGCAAGAGTCAATATGTGAAGGCTTTTCATTCCTAATGGCCTTTAGTTCTACCTTCATGCTCTTAACCTTAGATTTTGACTTATCTAGAGCTTCTTTAAGATAAGCAATTGATTTATAGAGAAGCATAACCTTGGGAGAATTCATTACCTCATCGTCACTAGATGACGATTCATCACTTGAAGAGTCTTCTTGACTTGATGTGCCGGAATCATCTTCTAATGCCATGAGTGCCACATGGCGTGTGATGTGGCAAAGCTCATCATCGGATGAAGAGTCTTCAACACTTGGTGTGTCCCATGTGGTTTGAGCCACCATGGCCTCCTTCTTCTTCTTTTCCTTCTTGTCCTTCTTTTTCTTTTCCTTTTCCTCCTTCTTCTTTAGCTCCGGGCAATTCGGCTTTATATGCCCCTTCTTATTGCAAGCATGGCAAATCACATTATTGCTAAAACTTGAATTACCATTAAATTTACCTTTTGAGGAATGATACTGTTAGTAATATATGAGAGATGTCCTAAGGCAATCGCCTTATGTATGAACCATTTATATGATAAATGAAGATTCACTATTTGAGTATACATGTTTTATGTATTTGATTGGATCTTAAACTCATTTACTGAATGTCCACGATACGATTCACAGCATGAGAGAATTTGTGATTGGATCACAACTAGTGAGTATCTCTACATGTGTAATTGTGATGTATCGGAATTATCCCTAGTCGATGAATTGATGAATCTGGACACCATCAATTCTGTTGAGACTAGCACGAGGTATACTCCTTGGTGTATCCAAGCAGCTGATTCTCACTGGCTGGAGACATAGTGATGTCCAGAGTTAATCGTGGATGCTAGTTATGGTAACTAGTTCATTGGAGTGACCAGCCGTAAGACTTCATATGGTTCTCTGCATATATAGATATGTCAATGAAGTTCTTACTGTGGCTTAAGTGCGATGTTCCTTTGACTTGCAGTATTCAAGTCATCTTGATCATGGAGACTTATGCTTTGACATCTTAAGCAAACATCTCTAAGGAGATGTGGACCCGGGATGATTGGGTATAAGTCGAAGTGATCGAAGGTGTTTGAATAGCCTATAAAGGATTCACCACTCCTTGCGAGGAGATGTATACCCATGGCCTCTCGTCGGATTGTTACTAAAGTCTTTGGCCAAAGCATTACATGTTTAGAGTAAGGTACTCTTCGATACATGTGGAGTAACTAAAATCCGTAGGACGAGGAAATGATACTTGGGCTAGGTGTGACGTAGTCAGCCTAGTGGGGACTGACACAATAGACCATGTCCTGAACCAAGTGGGTATAAGATGAGTGAAGGGAATGGGGCACGATTCATTCAAGCTACTGAAGGGTTTCAGAAATAGCTCTGGATCAACCGTTGATCTTTTCGGTTAATTGGGGATCATGATGTACTACTAGGTGCCACTCATGATCGTTCTATAATTAATGGTTAATTATAGACGGCCAACATAAACCGAGAACCTATTTGGTCACACGCACAACGAGTGTAATCCAAAGGATTTAAAACGAGCTTGAGAATGAGATTCTCAGACCGAGAGAAACTATGTTTGGTTGGACCAAACATAAAGCGAGCATGAAATTGTTTCAGTCGCAATGGAAGCGTGGATGGGCAGTGTCTTATGAAGACATAATGGATGGACCAAAATGGTTTGGTTCTAATCCAATGGATGAGAATAAACCAAAGGGTTTGGTTTATATTAAACGAATGAACCAAAGGTTGGTTCGGTTCGTTTTAACTTAAAATAAACCATCATGGTTTGGTTTATTTTAACTTATCTTAATGGAGCGGGTTAACGGGCCTAATGGTTATGATTTAATAACCATTAAGAGAATTAGTTCTCTATAAAATAGGGCTTAAGGGTTTTTGTGAAAACCTAATTTGAGGCAACCCTAATTGGCCGCCCAACCCATCCTCCTTGTTGTTGGCGTCAACAACAAGAGCAGCCGCCCAACCTCATTGAGCTGCTGCCATCTCTTGGCGTCAAGCCGGCCGGTGGACCTCGGCGACCCTCCGGTGATCTCCCTTGGGTTCGGTGTAAAGGTGAGCCTCCATCTCTTCTTTAGCCGGCGCCTATTTCCTCCACCAAAGCTGTCCAGTTTTCTGGACAGCTTCTTCTCCTCTCGTCGGAGCGTCGTTTGGACGACGGTTAGTGCTCCGACAGCGGATAACATACCGGGGATTTGATCTCCGGTAATCCTCTGAGGTGGAGGACGAAGGATTCGTCAATCGGTTGACGAATACCTCTCCGGAGAAGCAAGTCTTGAGGACTTGTTTTAGGTCCGAATTTGGATTCGGACCGTGATCATCTCTCGATCACGTCGTCTTCAACACGAGGCTAGTAACCCGTACGAAGACGAAGCTCGTGGCTTGGCGAAGTCATCCCGAGGAGCTCGGCGTGGATACGGATAGAGACGATTCTTACGAGAATCGTTCCGGTTGATGCCGTTCCCGCTACACGTCATACGGAAGGTATAACGTAGTTTAATTTCTTTTATTGCAATTTTAATTTACGGTTATGTCTACACTTGTTGTAATAGCATGCGTGTGTTGTGTGTGTTGTAATAAATAGGAATATTTATTATTTTTATTGCTTCCGCTGTGCACATGTTTACGAAACATGATCGAACACACACACGCCGCGGTGCCGGAAACCCAACAGATACCCCTTCCTTGCTTCTCTATTCTTGAACTCTCTTGACTTTCTATAAAGCTTCTTGACGAAATTTGCCATTTCACTAGATGAGTCCCCATCGCTACTTGACTCATCCTCCGACTCGGATGATGATGATGCTTCTTTTCTTTCCTTCTTCTTCTTTTCTTTCTTGTCCTTCTTTTCAACAAATAGAGCTAAACCCTTTTCCTTAGAGGACATGTTAGTTTGCTCATGTAATTCAAACTCACAAAATAATTCATCAATTTTAATTTGAGATAAATCCCTAGTTACCTTAATGGCATCAACTATTGAAGTCCATAAAGAATTTCTAGGAAATGCTTGTAAAATATACCTTACCAAATCCCGGTTGTCAACTCGCTCACCTATGATATGGAGTCCGTTTACAATTTCCTTGAACCTTCCATGCATTTGACTTACGGTTTCATGCATCTTCATTTGGAAGGCTTGAAGTTGTCCAATTAATAGGTCCTTCTTGGCCCTCTTTGATTCCTTAGAACCTTCATTTAGCTCAATGAGCTTTTCCCATAGCTCCTTGGCGGATTCAAAAGGCCCCACCTTGTTGAGTTGCTCCATTGTGACGCCGCATTGGATGGTGAGGATGGCCTTTGCATTTGATTCAAATTTCTTGTTTATTTCTCTTGTCCAATCCTTGCTTGGAATAGGATGTCCATGTTCATCCACCGGTTCCTCGAAGCCATCTACAACACTATGCCAAATTTCAATATTACTCATAAGATAGTACTTCATCCTACCTTTCCAATACGCAAAATGACTCCCATCGAAGAGCGGTGGCTTGGCGATGCTATATCCCTCTTGAAGAGCCATTGATGTCTTGGTTGATGGTGAGATCTTCCAAGCTATCCGGGCTCTGATACCACTTGTTAGGACCCTTGGAATGGCTAGAGGGGGGGTGATTAGCCTTTCTTCTTTTCTACAACAATGTTAGCGGAAGCAATACAAAATAAAAACACAAATCAAAGCAAGAACAAAGCTAACACCTGATGTACGTGGTTCGGAGATGACGCTCCTACTCCACGGCAATCCGTAAGGTGGATTAGCCCTAATCAACCTTCACTAGAACCTCCTTTGGATGAACCAAGGTGGAGAAACCTTTCTTACAATGCTCTCCTCTTCTTTACAATGATGGATGATCAAGAACAAGAGAAGAGAAGGATTTAAACCACTAAAAACACTTGGAAGGCTTGGTGAACACGAGAGTATAGTTAGGAGCAAGAGCACTAGCTTCACCAAGCTCCCCATGACCCCTTTTTATAGAAGAGGGGCTATTTTTCCGTTAGGCCGATCACCGACCGATGCATACCATCGATCGCCGCCGGCCAACGACCACAACGCGATCTCCGCGGAGATTCGTAGCTGCAATCTCCAACGGCGGTGATCGGCCGATCGATCCTCCATCACCGATCGTGATGGGGTGATCGATCGAGTGATCAAGCGCAATGAGTGAGATCGCATTCTATGGCGATATTTCGATCACCGATCGATGCCCTTGGCGATCGATCGCGATCACCGATCGCTCGATCAAGGCGGCCGATCGATGGTCGTTTCACCGACTACCGGTCGCGACCGACCGATCGATACATCGATCGATCGATACTCATCAAGTATGAGTAATTCATACTTGATTTTATTCCCTAGACCTAGACTCAACCTTCTAGCTCCTCATTAAGCCTTGCGCCTTCAGGATCTCTCCGAGTCCGCGACTTGTTCATCCTTTGCGCTTTTCTTCCAAGAGCTTCCTTCGGTTTCGTCATGTCTTGGGTTGCCAAATGCTTGGACTTTACGCCGCCAAGACTACAAGCTTGGACTTATGCTGCCAAGACTTTACTTTGGACTTCCTTTGCCAAGGTTCACTTTGGACTTTATGCTGCCAAGACTACAAGCTTGGTCTTATGCCGCCAAGTCCATCCCTTGGACTTCCTTTGCCAAGATCATACTTGGACTTCCTTTTACCAAGTCTTCATCCTTAGATTTCCATGTCACTTAAACACATTCGTAATTAGATCACAAGATATTGCCTAACTTAGATGATTAGCCAAACATCAAAACATATAAATGCTTGGAGCATTGTTGCACCAACACATAGGGCTCCCCCTTAATCCAAGACATAGTATATCATGTGTAAAGAACATGTTGAGCAAAACATGAAACCATAGAAATAAATCATAACTTTGCACCAACAATAAACATTATGCATATAGATTTTGGGATGAAAAATAAATCATATAAATCAATGCATCCATTAGTCCTACTCCCCCTTATTTGTTGCACTTATCATACCATAGGGTTAGGACACTTAAAATAAATCTCTAGACAAGTAAACAAAGTTGATCTGCAAAAAAACTAGTATACCAGTCGACTGGAAAATGAAGCAGTCGACTGATAACCCTGAAACGCCAATTTCAGCTTTTCAGCCCAACTTCAGAAATTCATAACTAATTCAAGAAATAGTGAAAAATCACAAAAATTTGTGGACACATTTCTAAAGTCATTTTCTATCAAAGAAAAGTAATTTGTAAAAAATATCTTTTCCAAATTTCAAAAATTAACACAAATTTGAAAGCTAACAAAAGTTTTAAGATTTTTCAAAACTTTGTACCATTTTTGCTTATCAAATGAAAATTATTTTTCAAAATATGATAAACATAGTTTAAAAAATATTTTATTTGACATTTCCAATCATGTTCTTAGAGCTATATGCACATTAATTATACACAAGCCTTCCCAATGATTAGTCCAACTAAGAATCAATGTCTCTAGATGACACTTTGGTTCATAGTAATGCATCATAACAAGCATGATGAACCAAGTGCATCTTCCTAACATCTCGCAGATGTCTAAGTGGCTTAATACAAAAATCATGGAATCTTAGGTGTGTTGTGAGATGCTTAGAGATATAGTCCTAGATTTTCTATGGGATCATGCAAACCTAAACATTTAATCTACAAAGCACATTCCAAGTTCTCTCCTAAGTAATGAAAAATCCACTTCGGGGAGAGCCTTGGTGAAAATGTCGGCAAGGTTGGACTTAGATTCTATGTAGTTAAGTTCAATACCCCCCTTTGCCACATGATCTCTAATGAAGTGATGCTTCACTTCAATGTGCTTGATCTTAGAGTGATGTACCGAATTTTTGGTCAAATTAATGGTACTCACATTATCACAATAAACTTTAATGTTAGAGTAGTGTAGCTCAAATTCCTCTAGAGTGTGTCTCATCCAAAGCAATTGAGCTACACAACCACCCATAGCCACATACTCGGTCTCGGTGGTGGATAAAGCAACACAAGGTTGCTTCCTACTACTCCAACTAACTAGGGAGGACCCAAGAAATTGGCACCCACCACTAGTACTCTTCCGATCCAATTTGCAACCCGCATAATCGGAATCGGTATACCCAACCAAGTCAAAAGACCTAGTTCTAGGGTACCAAAGTCCTACACTTAGTGTGCCTTTAATGTATCTTAAAATTCTTTTAACGACCACTAAGTGAGACTCTTTGGCACAAGATTGGTATCTAACACACATACCTACTGCAAACAAAATATCAGATCTACTAGCGGTTAGGTATAGAAGGCTACCAATCATGCTTCTATAAAGTTTTGAATCAACTAATTTGCCTTCTTGATCATTGTCTATTTTTGTGTTGGTTGCCATAGGGGTGGTTTACTACCTTAGCATTTTCCAAACCAAATTTCTTGATCATTTCTTTGGCATATTTGGTTTGGTATATGTGGATTCCCTCATTAGTTTGTTTAACTTGTAAACCTAAGAAGAAATTTAACTCTCCAACTAGACTCATTTCAAACTCATTTTCCATATTTTTAATAAAGTCTTGAAGGAGTTCATCATTTGTTGACCCAAAAATGATGTCATCAACATACACTTGGGCAACAAAGATATCCTTTGTCTTTGACTTAATGAAAAGAGTTTGATCTACTTGGCCCCTTCTAAAATCCTTAGAAATTAAGAAAGATGATAATCTTTCATACCAAGCCCGGGGAGCTTGTTTTAACCCATATAAAACTTTTCTTAGCTTATATACGTGGTTTGGGTAATCAACACTCTCAACCCCGGGGGGTTGTTCTACATATACCTCTTCCTTAATAAACCCGTTTAAGAATGCCGATTTCACATCCATTTGGTGAAGCTTAAAACCCATGTGAGTGACATATTCTAAAAGGATTCTAATTGACTCTAACCTAGCAACTGGGGCATAAGTTTCATCATAATCAAGTCCTTCAACTTGATTGAAACCCCTTGCAACCAACCTAGCTTTGTTTCTAGTTATGTTTCCTTGATCATCTAACTTATTCCTAAAGACCCATCTTGTGGTAACTATGGTGCTATCATTGGGTCTAGGGACTAGCTCCCATACTTGACTTCTCTCAAATTGAGCCAATTCTTATTGCATTGCCAAAATCCAATACGGATCAAGTAATGCATCATCGATTGATTTAGGCTCAATTTGTGAGATGAGAGCTACTTGACTAATAGGAGTTCTATGGAAAGACCTAGTTCTTACTCCTTGAGATAGGTTTCCTACAACTTGATTAAGTGGATGGTTTTAATGAATCCTTAGAGTCCTAGGAGGTGATTCAAATTGATTTAGATCATAGTTATCTTCCTTCCTCCTCTCATCATCGAAATCTCCTTTTCCTCCCCTTTTATTACTACTTCCTAATCCTCCCCCTTGATCATTACCCCCCAAGGTCAAGTTTTGAAGTTTTTGGGTAATATATTGATTATTATCATTGATATCCTTATCAATGGAGGATTTTCTAGGATAAGTGCTAGCGGACTCATCAAATTCAACATTAGAGGATTCCTCAACTTTTTGAGTCCTCTTGTTGTAAATTCTATAACCTCTACTAGTGAATGAGTATCTAACTAGGATTCCATCATTCGCTTTAGATTCAAATTTCCCTAAATTATCCTTGGTATTTAAAATATAGACTTTAACTAAAGACCTTGGAATAGTGAATTGTGGGAATTTTCCCATTCCATGATTCAAATGGTGTTTTGCCTAAAAACCTATGAATTAAAACTCGATTTTGGATATAGCATGCAGTGTTAACCGCTTCCGCCCACAAGTAGCTAAGGAATATGCATTAAGTATTGTCCTAGCCACTTCTTGTAGGGCACGATTTCTCTTCTCTACCATCCCATTTTGTTGGGGTGTTTTAGGATAAGAGAACTCATGCTTGTACCCTTATTCTAAGCAAAATTTTGAAAAATTAAAATTCTCAAATTCTCCACCATGACACTACGGATCCAATTGATTTTGAGATTGCTTTCATTTTCAACCCTTTTGCTAAATCCTATGATTATTTCTAAGGTATCATCCTTATGTTTCATAAAATAAACCCATGTATACCTAGAAAAATCATCAACTATAACTAAACAATATTTGTTACCATTTAAAGAAGGTATGCTATGACAATAAAATAAGTCAAAATGTAAAAGCTCTAAAGGTAATGAGGTACTAGTTAGAGTTTTACCTTTGTGTGATGATTTTGATTGCTTTCCTTCTTGGTATGCATCACATAATTTATCCTTAATGTACTTGATCTTTGGTAGCCCCTTCACCAACTCCAATTTTGCTACCTTGGCTATGTTTTTTATATTGATGTGCCCTAGCCTTCTATGCCATAGCCACCCTTCCTCTTCTTTTGTCATAAGACACTTAGTAGAAATGTTAGACGCATAGGATAGATCAACATAATAGATATTCTATTTTCTATATCCAACTAACATGCAATCATTTAAGCTTTTGTGTCTAATTAAATATTTTGAGGAATTGAACTCAACACTATAGTCGGCATCACAAAGTTGGATAACATTAAATAAATTGAATTTTATGCTTTTAACTAGTAAGACTTTATGAATAATAATTTTAGGGGATACCTCAATTGTGCCTTTACCTAAAATTTTGAGTTTTCCACTATTTCCAAAAGACACGATTCCCTTGTTAATGTAATTAATTGTGAAAAACTTGCTCACATCTTCGGTCATATGTCTTGAGCAACCACTATCCACAATCCACAAACTTGGTCCTTCTACCTAAACAATATGAAAAGTAAATTCCTTAGGTACCCAAATGTTTGGATCAGTAACATTAATCAAAAACATCTTGGGAACCCAAGCCTTTTTAACCTTACCTTTAATTGTTGCCTTTCTAATAATTAGGGAGGTATAGGCTACTTCCTTGTCCTTAGGTTCATATCCTATGCCGACCTTGTTATAAATGATCCTTTGATTTCTAAGAATCATGTCAAGGTATTTAGACCCACTAGTGAATTTTTCTAAACAAGTCCTTAGTTCACAAACTGCATTCTTAAGATTTTCATTTTCCTTTTTAAACATGCAAGAATCATCACATGAAAGTTGTTCATTCCTAATTGCCTTAATTTCTACCTTCAAGTCCTTAATCCTAGATTTTGATTTATCCAAGACTTTTTAAGATAAGCAATGGTTTTATATAATAATTCTACTCTAGGGGAGTGTTTTACCTCATCGTCACTAGATGATGATTCGTCGCTTGAGGATGCTTCATCTTGGCTTGAGCTCTCAGTATCATCTCCCAAAGCTATGAGTGCCACATGGCGTTTGATGTGGCATAGCTCCTTCTCATCGGATGAATCTTCAATGCTTTGTATGTCCCATGTGGTTTGGGCCACCATAGCCTCCTTTTTCTTCTCCTTCTTGTCCTTTTTCTTCTTTTCTTTTTCTTCTTTCTTCTTCAAATCCGAGCAATTTGGCTTGATATGCCCCTTCTTATTGCATCCATAGCAAGTGACATTAGTGTTAGAACTTGAATTACTACTTGATTTACCTTTTGAGGATTGGAACATCTTCCTCACATCCTTCTTGGTGAGCCTTCTTGATATTCCACCAAATCTCTTGATGTAGTGGGCCACCTCGCTAGCCGATAACTCTTCATTGCTACTTAATGGCTCATCCTCTGACTCGGATGATAAAATAGACCTCCTTCTTCTCCTTCTTCTTCTTCTCCTTCTTTCCTACAATAAGAGCTAAACCTTTCTCTTTTGATGAAGTGTTAGCTTGTTCATGCAATTCAAACTCACAAAATAATTCATCTAATTTAACTAATGAAAGATCTCTAGAGACCTTATAAGCATCTACCATTGATGCCCATAAGGTTGTCCTAAGAAAAGCTTGAAGAACATACCTTACCAAATCTCAATTCTCCACCTTCTCACCTATGACATATAGTCCGTTGACCACCTCCTTGAATCTACCGTGCATTTGACTCACGGTCTCATTGGTCTTCATGCTAAAATTTTGAAGTTGACCTATCAATAGGTCCCTCTTGGTTCTTCTTGTCTCCTTGGATCATTCATTAAGTTCGATGAGCTTCTCCTAAAGCTCTTTTGCTGAGTCGAAGGGTCTGACCTTGCTCAATTGCTCCTTGGATAATCCACATTGGAGTGTGGTTGTTGCCTTGGAATTCGCTTGAGCCTTTTTTGCCATTTCTCTAGTCCAATCTTTGGTTAGTAGTGGTGCTCCAAACTCATCTACGGGCTTTTCAAACCCATCTACAATACTAAATCAATTCTCAATATCATTCATTAAGTAATACTCCATCCTACCTTTCCAATATGTAGAATTGTTGTTGTCGAAGAAAGGTGGTCGCGCCATGCTATAACCCTCTTGAAATGTCATTTTCTTCGGTTGATTGTTAGATCCTCCGATGCGATATGGGCTCTGATACCACTTATAGAGGATCCTTGGATGGCTAGAGGGGGGGGGGGGAATAACCTCTTTTTCTTTCTATACACACGTTAGCAAAAGAAAAAACAAAAATACAAATATAAATGAAATCAAAAGACAAAAACAACATGCTAACAAAGATGTTTAACGTGGTTCGGAGATGATGCTCCTACTCCATGGCAATCCGTAAGGTGGATCAACCCTAGTAAGTCTTCACTAAGATCTCCTTTTGATAATCACACACCAATGTGGAGAAGCCCTCTTACAATCACTCTTCTTCTTACAAATGATGAAAGTGAAAATAGAGAAGAAGAGATTAAAACACACTAGAAGGCTTGAGGAGACTTGGTGAGCTTGAGAGTAAAGCTTGGAATGAGAGCATCGACCCTCTCAAGCTCCCCATGGCCTACATACCATCAGTTGACTGTTGCTGTAGCTGACCGAATCCAACAACTTCTGACGAGCCTGAATTGTAGTCGTCATAGCCCAATGGAACTCTGATCAGTCAACTGATCATAGCAACAGTAGACTGATCAAGCCATCAGTCGACTGCTCCAAGCAATGGTCAACTATAAAAGTTTCTGTGCCAGTGTCCACTTATAAGAGTCAACTGATTAGTGGACCAATTGACTACCAAACCCTGACAGTCAATTGATGGACCATAAAAACTCAGCCGACTTTAGTTGGTATCGATCGATCGATCGGGTCATAACCCCGTACTAAGAACTCGAGACTAGTCGACTGACATACTTCAAGTATGATCAAATCATACTTGAAACACCCTAGACCTAGACTCAACCATCTAGCTCTTCCTTTAGCCTTGCGCCTCTAGGATCCTCTGAGTCCACGACTCCTTTATCCTTGTGCTTGCTTCCAAGAGCTTCCCTCGGTTTCATCATGTCTCAGGTTTCTCCTTTACCAATGTTCACTTCGACTTTACGCCGCCAAGACTACATGCTTGGTCTTACGTTGTCAAGGCCTTGCCTTTGGACTTCCTTTGCCAAGGTCCACTTGGATTTTACGTCACTAAGACTACATGCTTGGACTTATATTGCCAAGACCTTCCCTTGGACTTTCCTTGTCAAGATTCACACTTGGACTTCTCTTTTACAAAGTTTTCATACTTGGATTTTCCTGTCACTTGGCACATTCACAGTTAGATCACAAATATTGTCTAACTATAAATGATTATCCAAACATCAAAATACATAAATGCTTGGGGCATTGTTGCACCAACACGAATCACATAAAATACTTGTATAGTACTTGTGTTGTGTTTTGTTTGTTATTTATGCTTGTATTTGTATTACGCTACGTATAATGTTATTGTAGATAAGCACGATAAAACGACGAATCGAAGAAACGTTATTTAGCCTCCTCTACCACACTAAATGTTTCCCAACACTTTTGAAGGTGGAGAAACTTTTTACAACCTATTCTTTTACAACCAAATACAAGAACAAATCAAATGACACAAATGAAATATGAAATGATAATTTACAAGTATGATCTTTGTTTTCTTGTTATTTGGTTACTTTGAAATGCTTCTTAAAGATCTAGAATGCAACAAAAATTCTCTTTTAAAGTCTCCAAGTATAGACTCCTTTAAACATCTTCGAAGCCCTCTTCTGTAAGTTCTAAAATCCATTAAAGTTGTATATAAATATCAACGATCACAAATACAGTGACTGAATATTAATTCTATCACAAAATTAGTGATTAATTATTCATTCGGTCATAAATTTAGTGATAGATTATTTTATTCATCACTAAATTAGCGACAGAATATCTTATCTGTCACTAAATTAGCAATGGAAAAAAATTTCGTCACTAAATTAACGATAGAAAAAAAATTTCGCCAATAAATTAGCGACAAAAAATGTTTCAGTCGCTAATATAGTGATGGGAGAAATTTGTTCCGTCACAAAATTAGCAACGAATTATTTTTGCCGTGATTAAATTAGTGGCAGAAAATTTTTCAGTCGCTAATATAGTGACAGAACAAATTTTCTGTCACTAAATAAGTGACGAAAAAAATTTCTATCACTATTTAGTGACAGAATTTTTTTCCCATCGTTAATTAGGGACGGAAAAAATTTTCCATCGCTAATATTTCTATATGGATTTCTTTTCCCCATGTCCCATCCATTTACTTCTCTCCTTCTCCTCTCTATCCCATCTCTTTACTTCTCTCCTTCCCTTCTCCTTCCCCATGACATCGATTCTCTCCTTCCATAGATTGGGATTTCTCCTTGTGCTCGGTTGTGACACCTATTTCTCCCCACCACCGATCTCCTCCGTCCGTCCTGACGATCTCCTCTCTCAGTATGATTTACTCCTCTCCCCTCTCCCATCAATAGTCGGGTGCGCTGCCACGATCTCAGCATTGGGTGCGGCTGCACGACCTCGACCGAGGCCAAGGCTGAGGCCGAGGGTGACCTCGGCATCGGTCGTGACCGAGCGAGACCTCGACAACGACCGTAGTTGAGCATGACCTCGACCTCTGCAACATTTGAGCGCAACCTCGACCTCCACTGTGGTCGAGCGTGACCTCCCTCTAGTCGCGACCAAGCACGACCTCAGCCTATGCTGCTGCCGAGCACTGTTAGTGCCTATAAGATCCACATATCTCCACAATGACATGATATTGTCCACTTTGGGCCTAAGCCCTCATGGTTTTGTTCTTGGGCTTTACCCAAAAGGCCTCATACCAATGGAGATATCTTTTTATCTTATAAGCATATGATCTTTTCCATGTCTTACCAATGTGGGACTTTGATTGTATTCTCAATACTTCCACAATCCCCCCTCAAATGAAGGACCACATTGACCCCCCCTTAAGCCTATCCATCCTCGAAGGACATCATCTGCTTGATGTCTGATCCTTAACTCACCAGAACTTTCTGCCAACTATCTGGTCCTCCTGACCCAGCTGGACTTCTTGCCAGTGTTCCAGCCCTTTTGGCCCAACTGGACTTCCTGCCAGTTGTTCGGTCCTCCCGACCCAACTGGACTTCTTGCCTGATGTCTGGTTCTCTTGATCCGGACATGAGAGATTAACTTCCTTCATTCGAGGTTCATGGCTTGACATGGACCATGACTCTGATACCAATTGTTAGTGCCTATAAGATCCATATATCTTTATAATGGCATGATATTGTCCACTTTGGCCTAAGCCCTGATGGTTTTATTTTTGGGCTTTACCCAAAAGACTTTATACTAATGGAGATATCTTTTCATCTTATAAGCACATGGTCTTTTCCATGTCTTACCAATGTGGGACTTTGATTGTATTCCCAATACTCTAACAAGCGCGACCTCGGTCTCCGCTGTGACCGAGCGCGACCTCGACCTCTGTTGCGATCGAACGCCACCTCGACCTCCACTACGATCGAGCACGACCTCAGCCTCCACTACGGTTGATCGCGATCTCACTCTAACTATGACCAAGTGTGACCTCAGCCTCTGCTGTAGTCAAGCACGACCTCACTCTAGCTACACACGAGTGAGACCTCGATCTCGACCGCAGTTGAATGCAACCTCGACTTGGCAACTGTAGGCAGGCTTCCACCGAGTGCGACTAAAGTTGTGTGTTACTTCCCTGTTAACTGCTAGACTTCAACGCTTATATGCATATGCGACAATAGCAAGCCACATGAGGTCGCATCATGAGCATGTACATGAAGGAGATATAATGTGTTATCCTTTTGACTCCCCTGCATGGAAACATCTTGATACAACATTTTCCTCATTTGTAAATGAACCACGTAATGTAAGACTGGGACTTTCAACTGATGGATTTCAACCATTTGGTTAATCTGGACAACAATATTCATCTTGGCTAGTCATATTAACACCATATAACTTACCACCATGGATGTACATTAAAGACAAATACATGTTTCTTACTGTACTTATTCCAGGTCCAAAGAATCCGAAAGAGAAGATAGATATTTTTTTGCAACCTCTGATTATCAAGATAAAAGAATTATAGAATGTAGGGTCGAAGACTTATGATATTGCAAGTAAAACTAATTTTACCTTGCATGCTGCTTTATTATGGACATTTAGTGATTTTTCAGCTTATTCAATGTTGTCAGGATGGAGCATAGCTAGTAAGTTAGCATGTCTACATTATATGACAAAGTCTGATGCATTTTCATTACCTTGTAGTGGGAAGATATCTTGGTTTAATAATCATCTTAAATGTTTACCTTTAGAGCAACCTTTTAGAAAAAATAAGAAAGAGTTCATAAAGAATGATGTTGTCATAAAACTTATGCCCATAATCAAGTCGGGAGAGGAAATCTTAGAGGAAATCGACAATTATGGATTTGTTCTAGTAACTCAAATGGGTGTTGATGATATCAATAAATACATTGCTAGGGTTTGCAAGTGTGGTTGGAAGAAACGGAGTATAAGAGTATATTTTGGGAGTTACCATATTGGAAATATCTACTCATTCGACATAATTTAGATGTGATGCATGTTGAAAAAAAATCGATAATATTTTCAATACTTTGATAAATATTCTAGGAAAAACTAATGACACAACAAAATCACTCAACAAATTGAAAATATTAGTGAATAGACCTGAGTTGCATCAGAATGAAACACCCCATAAATTTCCAAAGGCTTGTTATACATTGGATAAAGATAGTAAGCAGACATTATGTAGTTGGTTGAAAGAAATCAAATTTCCTGATGGGTATGGCTCAAATATGGCTTGATGCATGGATATGAACAAATTAAAAAAATTTAGAATAAAGAGTCATGACTGTCATATGTTTATGTAAAGACTTATTCCAATCACCTTTCATGACTTACTTCCTAACAATGTTTGGCAAACACTCACAGAATTGAGCCATGCTTGGGTTGGAAATAGAAATACCAGTTATATTCTGTAAACTTGAGCGTATATTCCCACCTAGTTTTTTTTTATTCAATGGAACATCTACCAATTCATTTAGCTTATGAGGCATGACTAGCTGGTCCTATGCAATACAGATGGATGTATACATTTGAACATTTTTTGAGGAGATTGAAGAATAATGTACGTAACAAAGCAAAAGTCGAGAGGTCAATATGTAATGCTTATTTAGTTAAAGAAGCATCTTCTTTATGCTCATATTATTTTGTCGGTAATGTGAAAATCATACATCACAAGTGTCCTCAAAATTATGATGATATTCAATCGAAAGATCTAGAGAGGTTATCTATTTTCAAGCATCATGGTAGGTCATTTGGTGCATCTATTTATAGATGGTTAAATCATAAAGAATATAATGCAGCAAGAAATTACATAGTCCTAAACTATGACGAGATTAAACACTACACAAAGTGAGTTTACTTCTACAGTTAAACATTTATCCACTTTTATTTGTTTGTTATAGGGGAGGGGAAAATACCATATTTCTTAAAAATACCTTCCTTGACAGCTTGTTCGAACAACAAATACAACTACATAATCCAAGAATAGCTGCAAGTGAGGTACAAAAATTTAGTGACAAAATTTACATTCTGGTTTGAAATCTATGTAAGTTGGAGAATAAAGTGCTTTCTTCAATTGTATTATATAATTGACAATTTATATCATAACTATTTTTCTAAGTAAAGGAACATAGATCGGATGGGTAAGATCAAAGGTTATTGGATCTTGCATCGGGACCTCTCCATAACATAAGAGTCTACTTCGATTACTATGTTAATGGCTTCAAATTTCACGTGGCACAATGTGATTCACACACATTGACTATACTTCAGGCGTATGTGTAAAAGGATCTATCAACAATACTAATAATGGATTTGATTACTGTGGTAGACTTGACGAAATCATTGAGGTTGAATATCCTGATTTACTGATGCAGGCAGATCCAACATCTTGATCAACTTTTATCATAAGATGCGATTCCGCCTTCCTCTAAATCATGACAAGGAGAAATTGAGCCCTAAAATAAAGATTTCAACACCTCATGCCCCCCCCCCGACATGGATATCTTTCATTTTGGATCATGACGAGGTGTAAAGGAGTTCCTAGAGGCTACCATGGCCTACCCATGGTCACCACCACGAGCGTGGATCATTCCATGGCTCAACACGGGATCTCAAGTAGGGACCGCCACCTTCCTGTGTTCCCTACCACAATCGTGGTCCTCATCATGGCATAACTGTGGACCAGCCCACGACCATGGTTCCCACCACAACCTAACCGTGGACTAGACCATGACCATGACGCACTGTCGCTATTCAGAATTTCATTAATATTTTATTATTTATTTTATTTATTTTAAATTTTCATTTAATTTTAATTTTCCATTGCTATTTAGAATTTTATTAATATTTTATTATTAATTTTATTTATTTCGAATTTTCATTTAATTTTAATTTTCAGTCGCTATTTAGAATTTCATTAACATTTTATTTATTAAGAATTTTCATTTTATTTATTTTTTTTAGTTTTAAAATTTTTATATTTATTTTTCTATTTCATTAAAAAAATTTTGTTTTAGTTTGTTTATTTTTTTTTTTTAACTTTCTTACTTATTAAGAAATTTCTGTTAAAGTTAATTTATTTTTTTAGCATTAAGAAACATTCTCTTTCTAAGCCTATTTAAATATAGGTTTAGGCTTTGTAAGATATTTAATTTTGATTAATAATATTTCTTTTCGTTTAAACTAAGATGTGTTCCTCTTTTCTTGACGAATTTTCCCTTCTCCTTCGATTCTCTCTGCCCCTCTATTATAACCTCACGTATAGAAGGTTTTTAGCACTCACCCTGTTGCCTCGCCTGCATCAGTTGATATCAGAGCCTAGATCTCTGGAAGGTCGACGAGGACAATATGGTTATGGTCGTGATTGGCAAGTTTCGATTGAGGAAGCCACACCCCAGGATCAAAGTACCCGCGAGCTCATCGATATATAGAGACCAATCACGGAGTTATCTCGACGATCCATGAATGGTTGTCATGGTCATGGTTATAGATGTGATCAGCAGATTCCGATTGAGGAAGCCACACCCCAGGATCGATGTTCCCAAGAAACCATCAGGGATCTACAGAAACAAGTCACAGAGTTATATCAGTGATTGCGATTTATACATGGTCGTCATGGTTGTGATCATGGTCGTGACTAGTAGGTTTCGATTGAGGAAGTCTCACCCCAGGATCAAAATTCCCAAGAGATCATCAAGTGTCTACCAAAAAAAAATTGGATCTTAACTCGGCATGTAACATTGCGAGAACTTAAGGTAAGTCTTTGTTGCTCTAAAATTCTACGTCATCAAGAATATTGTGGTCGTAAAGAATGGTATGGAGACCCCATCTACGATGATGATGAAGACATTGAAGATTCTATCTACGATGAGAAAATTGAAGAAGACACAAAAGACCCTGCCTACAATGATGATGAAGACATGAAAGATTTTATCTATGATAAAGAAATTGAAAACTCTGTCTACGATGATGATGATAACATGGAAGATCCCATCTACAATGAAGACATTGACAAGATCATTGACGACCCCATCTACGACGAGTATGATGATGATAACGTTGACGAGATAACTGAAGACATGGAAGACTCCATCTATGACAATCAAGATAAGGTGATTGAAGACAACATGGAAGACCCCATCTTCGATGAGGATGATGTTGACAAAATCAAGTATGAAGATGGGCAAGAGAAGACAAAGGAGCAACCATGGTTAGTTGAAGAAGACATAGGCATCTATGATGAGGATAATATTGATGAGGTCATGTATAAAGATGGACATGAAAACACCAAGAGCAAAATTTTATTGATTGGAGAAGTCATGGTCAACCTCATCAGCAACGGTGACGAGGTACTTTACAGAGATAACTATGAGATGATGATTGTTCAAAAGGATCTTCTCCTCTCCAAGGTTGAAGTGATGGTTTCATATTGCATATTGTTTGAACCACCTTGGCCACTTGGTCATGAAGCTATACACAATGGACGGAAAAACACCTATATGGAACGACAGAAGATTGTACTTCGGCGGAAGGATCCCACTCTTATTTTGGTATCTTTCTCTCCTTTCCTTTCTATGTCCAGGCAACAGGTGATAAAGCTAGTCGATCAAGGATACATGCAAGAGAGCATGATTCCTTGTGCCAAAAAGGGAGATAACATTGGTTCGAACTCGAGGTCGAGTTCTTTTCAACCCCGGGTGACTGATGCAGGCGAAT
Organism: Wurfbainia villosa; assembly: GCA_025175895.1. Taxonomy (NCBI): domain Eukaryota; kingdom Viridiplantae; phylum Streptophyta; class Magnoliopsida; order Zingiberales; family Zingiberaceae; genus Wurfbainia; species Wurfbainia villosa. The sequence continues at coordinate 8,376,705 of CM045999.1, read as the reverse complement.
CCAGCATCTTGATCAACTTTTATCATAAGATGCGATCATGCCTTCCTCTAAATCATGACAAGGAGAAATTGAGCCCTAAAATAAAGATTTCAATGCCTTTATGGCCCCCTGACATGGATATCCTTCATTTTGGATCAGGACGAGGTGTAAAAGAGTTCTTATAGGCTACCATGGCCTATTCGTGGTCACCACCACGAGTGTGGATTATTCCATGGCTCAACATGGGACCTCAAGTAGGGACCACCACCTGTCTGTATTCCCTACCACAATCATGGTCCTCACCATGGCATAACTGTGGAACAGTCCACAACCGTGGTTCCCACCACAATCTAGCTGTGGACTAGACCACGACTATGACGCATTGCCGTCGCTATTTAGAATCTCATTAATATTTTATTATTAATTTTATTTATTTCGAATTTTAATTTAATTTTAATTTTCCGTCGCTATTTAGAATTTCATTAATATTTTATTACTAATTTTATTTATTTCGAATTTTTATTTAATTTAAATTTTTCATTGCTATTTAGAATTTCATTAACATTTTATTATTAATTTTATTTATTACAAATTTTCATATAATTTAATTTTTTTTAGTTTTAAAATTTTTTATATTTACTTTTCTATTTCATTAAGAAATTTTTGTTTTAGTTATTTTTTTTTTACTTTCTTACTTAAGAAATTTTTGTTAAAGTTAGTTTATTTTTTTAGCATTAAGAAACATTCTCTTTCTAAGCCTTTTAAACATAGGTTTAGGCTTTGTAAGATATTCGATCTTGATTAATAATATTTCTTTTCGTTTAAACTAAGAGGTGTTCCTCTTTTGTTGATGAATTCTCCCTTCTCCTTCATTCTCTCTGCCCCCTCTATTCTAACCTCACGAATGGAAGATTTTTAGCACTGCCCCGCTGCCCCGCCTGCGTCATTAATTTACCCAAAAAAAGGTGTGTGTTATTCAAATTGTTATGGTATGATCCGACTCCAAGAATAGGTACTATAATACATTCAAAGTACAATTCAGTCGAAGTTAATGCAAACAAAAGATTCAACAAGTTTGAACCTTTCAGTTTTGTTGTACAAGTTGGTCAAGTTTTCTATCTTGAATACCCAACGAAGAGAAGAAGATATAATGAATGGTTAGCAATTTGTCGAATGAAGCCTCACTCAACCATAGATGCATTTCAAAATGAGGAAGTGGAGATACATTCTGTTGATTCACAAATCCAACACACATCTCAATTATGTTGGAACGTTGATGACGCGCTAGAGGGGGGAGGGTGAATAGCGGTTTTGTGATTTTGCTTGGAATTCGATCGCGTGCTTGTCTACAAGTTTGTTAGTATGCACAACGAAAAATAATAGAAATAAAATATACAATAAACTCAAGCACAACACAAGATATACGTGGTTTGGAACCAAGGCTTCCTACTCCACGGGGTGAGATCTAGTGATGCACACTACCACTAATAAATTCCTTCTCGGAACAATCTGGAGGTGGAGAAACCTCGTACAATGTTTACAATAATAAACAATATAATACAAACAAATAAAAATGAAATACAACAAATGACGTAAAGAAAACTTTACAAGAGATCGCTTTGAATGCTTTACTTGTTGGTTGCTTGGACGAGCTTGAAGAACCTTGAAATGCACCAGCACTTTGCCTCAAATCTCGCCTAGAACCATTACCAAAATTATCCTCTTCGAGCTCCATATAAAGCTATAACTCAGGTTGATTTTCGCTTTCCAGTCGACTGCTCTTACTCAGCAGTCGACTGGCCTTCATGCCATTGTCTCACAACGACTATATTCACACTAGAAAAACTCCAACAGATACCTAGTAGTCGACTGCCAAACTCTATCAGTCGACTGTTGCTCCGATAATCGATTGATCAATCGACTATGAAACTTTTTGTGCTCGTGTTCGTAAATAACAGTCGACTGCCCTCCATGACAGTCTACTAATCAAGGCTAATTGACTGCCCAAATCTAGCGATCATGACTGCAGGGCATGCGATCGCGATCGCGAGATCGACTCGACTCTAGTCGATCGGGTCATAATCCCGCCATCGTCAGAGCCAATTAGGTTGCCAAGTGTCAAAACACTTGATCAGTCGATTGGTCCATAACCCTAGTCGACTGTGTTGGTGTAATCGGCCCAGGTCATGATTGACCAGACTCGAGTTTAACTCGAGTAGTGGTTTGATGTTAGTGTTTTGATGTTTGAAATTGATGTTTGATAATGAGTTGACCATTGTTTGACAATGGGTTGACTATATGGTTGACAATATGATGGAGAAGTCCAAGTGGGACTCTTGGCAAATGGAAAGTCCAAAATGGGTGGGCAAGGAAAGTCCAAATCATGGGTACTTGGCATGGAAAGTCGAAGCATGGGTCTTGGCAAGGGAAAGTCCAAGCTTGAGTCTTGGTAAATGGAAAGTCCAACCATGAGTCTTGGCAAGGGAAAGTCCAAGCTTGAGTCTTGGCAAATGGAAAGTCTAACATGGGTTGGCAAGGGAAGTCCAAGGGTTGATATTGGCAGTGTAAAGTCCAAGCGGGAGTCTTGGTAGCATAAGTCCAATGGTTTGGCGGCGTAAAGTTTAAGAGTGTGTCTTGGCAGTATAAGTACAAATGCACCTTGGCGGTATAGACCAGCTTAGCATGACAATAGCCGATGGAAGCACCTGAAGGCTAGCGTATGGATGAACAAGTCATGGATGACTTGGAGGGATCCGATAGGCGTGAGGCTGATATAGATGGCTAGAAGGCTTAAGTCTAAGCTAAGGGTGGTTTAGCAAGTCTGAGGGCATCATACTTGGAGTTAAACCTCATGGTTAAAGTTATTAGTCGACTGGGGCTTTGGACTAGTCGATTGACCAAGTGTTTTGACATTTGACAATCGAGTCGACTTGTAGCAGTTGACTGGGATTATGACCAGTTGACTGCCGTGAGTCAACTAGGGTTTGACTGTGGCAAAAGGCCTTGGTAGTCGACTGCCAACATTGATACCAATCGATGGCTCGGTGAATGATCGATGGTCGAGGTCAGGAGTAGAACACTCTGTAGTCGATCGCCTATGGCCTTGGAAATCGACTGATGGGTAATGGCAGTCGACTGTCAGTGTAACCGTTGGCTTGAATGTCGACGTGGATTAAGGTCGTTGTGAGACAACGACACTATTGGCAGTCGATTGGGGCCTTATGGCAATCGACTGCCAGGCGCAAAATCAGCTCATTGTAGGTTATAAAAGAAGCTCAAAATGGAGGACTTTGCCATGGTTCTTTGAGGCGATTTAGAGGGGATTTGCTGCTACAATCTAGACCTTTAAGGCTATTCTCAAGCAACAAAAAGCAAGCATTCAAAGTTCTCTTGTAAAGTGATTTTCTCTACTTGTATTGCATTTCATCTTTGTATTTGCTTGTATTCATTGTATTACTGTTTGTAATTGCTTGTAAGAGGTTTCTCCACCTCCGACTTATTGTTGAGAAGGTGTGTTATTGATTAGTGGTAGTGTATGCATCACTAGAGCTTATTCGAGCTCAATCCGTGGAGTAGGAATCCTAAGGTTCTAAACCACATTATATCGATTGTCTCTTGTGTGAGTTGTATCATTATTTTGTTTTATTATTATTCCGCTGTGCATATTAACGATCATTGTAGATAAGCACGCAAGAATGATCGAAATCCATCAAGCAACGAAAATGCGCTATTCACCCCCCTTCAACGCTCACCGAAGATCCTACAATTGGTGTCAGAGTCTGGGGCTCTTCTACGGATTAACAACCTGGAGCAAAGTGCTAGAGGAAAGAAGATGGAATTCAAAGAAAAGTTGGGATGGGACATCAACACGCCAGTTCCATATGCACTCTATGGACGAGAAGACTTCAATCAATGGAAGATAAAAATTGAAGAATTTATTTTGATGAGGGACTTTAAAGATTGATCCGCATTGATAGAAGGATTTGAATATGCAAAAGGGCCAAAAGGAGGATTCCTCAAAATGAAGAAGTGGACTGGGGAACAACTCCAAGAATTTGAGAAAAATAAGAAGGTAATAAAATTCTTGGTTGATTTAATCCCTAATGATATTTTATGTAGTTTAGGGGATTACATGGATGTCAAGGAGCTATGGAGCAAGTTGGCAAGATTCCATGAAGAGCCTCACTCGGCACAAGAAGAAGAAGAGGAAAAGGAAGAAAGTTCATCCTCACAAGCAAGTGAGGATTCGGAAGTTGAAGAGGAGTCAATATCCGGGTCGATAGAAGAGGTGGAAGAGATAGGAGAAGCCTCCACCTCTAGGATTGAAGGGGAGGAGAAACCATCAACTCCGGAGCATCAAGAAGAAGCTTCTACCTTCGGTCGAGAAGATGAAGAAGCTCAAAATCCCACCATTGACCTAGGTAACTCAAGCAATTTAGTTACAAATAAAAATCATATCATATGCTTTGAGTGTAGGGAAGTAGGATATTACAAGAGTAAATGTCCTAAAAGAGTCAAGAAAAGTCAACTAACACTAAAACCTCAAGAAAAGTCAAAGGATGTTGGAGCCCCAATAAGGAAAAGCAAGGAGCATGTCATTTGCTTCAAATGTCAACAAAAAGGGCATTATAGGAGTCAATACCCTAAGGGGAGGAAGAAGGGTCAAGAAGGATTATCACAAGTAGGGGGAGCTTTAAAAGCAAACCCTAAGGTAAAATTCAATAATGCACCTTCAAATTGTTATGTTAAAAAGCATGCCTTCAATTCACTTGCAATTGTGCATAATCATAAAGAGCATGCTAGAAATAATAGACTCTATTTCTTAGGTGCCAAATCATATAATTTTAGAAATAAGGAGAAATTTGGGACTAATATCCCTAGAAAAATCCTATCTAGGGAGTGTATTAAGAAGGTAGAAGCCATTTAGGCATTAACCCTAAAAAGGGTAGGCATATGCCTAGAAGAAATGGTAATGCCCAAAGACCAAATGAAAAATAAAAAATTGGGCAATTAGAGTTGGAGAATCAAGTCTTGAGGTCAAGGCTTGAGAAACTTGAAAAGACCCTTAGGAAAATGCAAAATCAAATGCAAGGGTCAAATGGTCAAGATTTAGGATCAAGGAGTCAAAACCTAGGGACTAGGAGGCAAGGTTCATCCAAAGGCAAGAAAGGTTTGGGTCACAAACCTAAGCCCAAGGAGACCTATCATAATATTCCATTTGATTATGGAACTCAACCTAGGTCTAGGAGAGCCAAGGTTACTAGGAAAGTCATCCCTAAGGTTAACCATGGCAAGTGCCTAGTGGCTAAGGTTTTGGAGAAACCTAGGGAAGCCATTAAGAAGGTTACAAGGGGAGTCACCCCTAGAGTTAACCTAGGCAAGACCACAATGACCAAGACTTCTAAGCCTAGGAGGGTCATTAGGAGGGTATCTAAGGAAGTCATCCCTAGTGAATACCTAATAAATCTAAGGAGCTCAAATAGGTTTTGGGTTCCTAAGAGCGCGCGTGATCCCTTCACGCTAGATGGGTTAGGGTGTGTCAACCCTAAGTGGATGAGTAGTTAACCTAACCATGGTAGAGTTGACACTTTAGGACATTTTTAAGGTTTTGGGATACCTTGGAATAAGTTTGAATTTAAATTCTAAAAGATTTTATGATGTGCCGATATATTTTGAGAACTATGAAAAATTGATCAAATTAACACAAATTAGGTTTAGAGGTCATGGTTTTCCATTTTAGATTTTTGGCACACTTGGGAGAAGAGTGATAATATGACAAATATGGATTTAACTCTAGAAATGACAACTAATATTAAAATTTAGGTATTCTTATGCCTTATGCTTTACTTGTCATGCTTTGATTGTCATATAACATGTCATGACATCATATTTCTTTTTAATCATATAAAATGTCATGATTATACTTAGGACTATTTTTTTTTATGTCATGTGTATTTAGATTTAATCATATGTCATGATATCATGATTATTGACACATGCTTATTTATGTTATCATCTATGCCATAATCATCATTCATGCATTTAGGTTTAATGAAAATTGATTTAAGGACCATGACATGACTTGAAGTCTCATCTATAAGGGAACCAAGTAGTGTTGCCTTAGGAAAATATATGAGGCCTTAGATTAGGATGAACAAAACCCACATCTCACATCACATTAACATGTGTGTGTATTCATACACTCTAGACACATGTGAGATGCTAGGAAATGAGTTAAGTTCAAGGTGCATAGTTTTTGCATCTAGATGAACTCAAACTCATCTTATACCATGGAGGAATCATGAGAAAAGCTTATATACAAGTCATGTGCATTAAACCCATAGACCATGATTCAATATGAGGTTTTAAAAATATTTTAGAAAACCTTGGTGAAGTCTATCTTTTGATAGCAATCACTATTGATAGAGTTGGTACAAAGCAGGGCCAAAACATCTAACTTTTCAATGATTTTGAACTTTGTGTCAAACTATGAGTAATGTATGTTGGTGCAATCGGCCTAGGTCACGATTGACCAGGACTCGAGCTTGGCTCGAGTGATGTTTTGATGTGTTTTGATGTTTCGACAAAAACATATGACAATGTAATTGTCATGGGAAAGTCCAAGTCTTGAGTACTTGGCACAAGGAAAGTTCAAGCATGGGTCTTGGCATGGAAAGTCCAACATAGGTTGGCAAGGGAAAGTCCAAGCTTGAGTCTTGGCATTTGAAGTCCAAGGGGTTTTGGTATTGGCGGCGTAAAGTCCAAGCGGGAGTCTTGGCGGTGTAAGTCCAATGTGCCTTGGCGGTGTAGACACCGTTAGTATGACATAGCCGATGGAAGCATCTGAAGGCTAGCGCGATGGATGAATAAGTCATGGATGACTTGGAGGGATCCGAGAGGCGTGAGGCTGATGGAGATGGTTAGAAGGCTTAGGTCTAGGCTAAGGGTGGTCTAGCAAGTATGGGGGCACCATACTTGGGTTAAAACCTCATGTGGTGCCATGTAGCGATCGTGTAGTCAATCAACTAGGGTTTGATTTGTGAAAAATGGCCAACATCCAATGCCGGAGCTTGGCACTCGGCCGATCTTGTGATCGACCGATCGATGCTGGCGATTTTCGCGAATGGAGTCTCACTCACTGGTACGAAGCAAATGAGTGATAACTCATCGATCGGCGATCGATGATCAGTCGACTGATGTCCTAGTCGTTGGATTTTTCCAGCGTGGATTACACCGTTGTCTCACAGCAACAGTGTGATCAGTCGACTGATGGTCCCGAGCAGTAGACTGATCGACTTTTTCCAGCACAGGTTGAAGCTATAAAAGGAGCTCGTGATGGAGGAAAAAGTAGCGATTTTCTTGGGCGAATTTGAAGGGGGAAGTTGGTGCTTTCCAGTCCTTCAAAGCTAGTTCAAGGCAATCAAAGATCAAGCAATCCAAAGCTCTTGTAAAGTGTTTTTCCTTTACTTGCATTTGTATTTCATTATATTTGGTTGTATCTATTTGATTATTGTTGTAATCATTATTGTACGAGGTTTCTCCGCCTCCGGATTGTTCCGAGAAGGAGTGTTATTATAGTGGTGTGTGATTTGCATCGCTAGGGTTCGTACGAACCCAATCCGTGGAGTAGGAACCGTTTCGGTTCCGAACCACATTAAATCTTTGTGTCTTTGTGTTTGTGATTGTGTTTCGTTATTGTTAATATATATATATATATATATATATATATATATATATATATATATTCTGCTGCATACTAACGAAATTGTAGAGACGACCACGATCGAATTCCAACTACGAACGAATTCTACGCTATTCACCCCCCTCTAGCGGCGTCAAATATCCTACAATGTACATATGAATTTTCAAGATTTTTCAAAATATGTATTTTTACTTATGTATTTCTCAATTTCATTTCTGAACTTTGATTTCTGCATTTGCAGAAATCAATCGATTGCCATGGATGGTAGTCGACTGGCGTCAAGGGCATTCGACTGTTGACTGAAGGACTCAACTGCCAGACCTGATTTTAGGTAAACAAAGGTTTGTTAGCCTGATTTCAGCTATGTTAGGCTACCCTAACTGCTCTTAACCCTAGGATATACTTTGGAAAGCATTGGAAAGGGTGAAAATCCATTGGATATGGATTAGAAGAGTTGTTTGGGTGATATATCAATTTTAAGGTGTATGAAAGTTCAAGGTTGAACTTTTAACCTTAATTTTGATGGTTTAGTGTTCCTATAGACTTAGGGACTCTCCAAGGGCATTGTTGGTGCCATGGTCAAGAGGGAGCAAGCCTTTAGGGGGAGGTTATCCATCATTGATTGATGGATGTATTCTTCCTCATGAGGGGGAGAATTTTGAGTTTTTAGAGAAGTGAAGATTGCCTCTCTTTAGTGATATGAGACTGATCACCAGGAAGAATGAAGGCATCCTAGATGTTTTTGGACCAAGGGGGAGATTGTAAGATCTCATTGGGATATGAGATGTTGACACCTTTGGAGAGAGCCTTTTTGATGTATGTCAAAAAGGGGGAGAATTTGGGAATTCCCAATTTGAAAAATTAGGAGTATTGGTTTGAGTTAGTGTTCTAACTCAAAGGTATTGGTTTTTGTCAAACATAAAAAGGGGAAGATTATTGGTGCAATCAACCCAGGTCACGATTGACTAGACTCAAGTTTGACTCGAGTAGTGGTTTAATGTTAGTGTTTTGATGTTTGACAATGAGTTGACCATTGTTTGACAATGGGTTTACTATATGGTTGACATGGAATTGACCATATGATGGAGAAGTCCAAGTGGGACTCTTGGCAAATGGAAAGTCCAATATGGGTTGGCAAAGAATGTCCAAATCATGGGTACTTGGCATGAAAAGTCGAAGCATGAGTCTTGGCAAGGGAAAGTCCAAGCTTAGGTCTTGGCAATTGGAAAGTCTAACATGGGTTGGCATGGAAAGTCCAAGCATGGGTCTTGGCAAGGGAAAGTCCAAGCTTGAGTCTTGGCAAATAGAAAGTCCAAGCATGAGTCTTGGCAAGGGAAAGTCCAAGCTTGAGTCTTAACAAATGGAAAGTCCAACATGGGTTGGCAAGGGAAGTCCAAGGGTTGATATTGATAGTGTAAAGTCCAAGTGGGAGTCTTGGCAGCATAAGTCCAATGGTTTGGCGGCGTAAAGCCCAAGCGTGTGTCTTGGCAGCGTAAGTCCAAATGTGTCTTGGCGGTATAGACTAGCTTAGCATGACAATAGCCGATAGAAGCATCTGAAGGCTAGCGTATGGATGAACAAGTCATGCATTACTTGGAGGGATCCGATAGACGTGAGGCTAATGGAGGTGGCTAGAAGGCTTAGGTCTAGGTTAAGGGTGGTCTAGCAAGTATGAGGGCATCATACTTGGGGTTAAACATCATGGTTGAGGTTATCAGTCGACTGGGGCTTTGGACCAGTCGATTGGCCAAGTGTTTTGACACTTGGAAACCAAGTCGACTTGTAGTAGTCGACTGAGATTATGACCAGTCGACTGTCGTCAGTCAACTAGGGTTCGACTGCGACAAAAGAACTTGGTAGTTGACTGCCAACATTGGCAAGTCGACTGATGACTTGAGCAGTCGACTGCCATGGAGGGCAGTCGATTGATGATCGAGGTTGCGGGAGCAGAACACTTGATAGCTGACTGGTCAGTCGGCTACGACCTTGGTAGTCGATTGATGGGTAATGGTAGTCGACTGCCAGTGTAACCGTTGGCTTGAATGCCGACATGGATTAAGTCTATTGTAAGACAACGACACTGTTGACAGTCGACTGGGGCCTTATGGCAGTCGACTGCCAGGTGCGAAATCAGCTCATTGCAGGTTATAAAAGCAGCTCAAAATGAAGGATTTCATCATGGTTCTTTGCGGCGATTTGGAGGGGATTTGCTGCTGCAATCCAGACCATCAAGGCTATTGTCAAGCAACCAAAATCAAACATTCAAAGTTCTCTTGTAAAGTGATTTTCTTTACTTGTATTGCATTTCATCTTTGTATTTGCTTGTATTACTATTTGTAATCGCTTGTAAGAGGTTTCTCCACCTTCGACTTGTTGTCGAGAAGGAGTGTTATTGATTAGTGGTGGTGTATGCATCACTAGAGCTCATTCGAGCTCAATCCGTGGAGTAGAAATCCTAAGGTTTTGAACCACGTTATATCAATTATCTTTTATGTGTGTTGTATAGTTATTTTGTTTTATTATTATTCCGCTGCACATATTAACGATCATTATAGATAAGCACGCAAGAACGATCGAAATCCATAAAGCAACGAAAACGCCTATTCACCCCCTCTAGTGCTCACCAAAGATCCTATAGACTGATAAACCTCAAACATGAGGTTTAACCCAAGTATGATCCTCTCATACTTGATAGACCACCCTTATCCTAGACCTAAGCCTTCTTGCTACCTCCATCAACCTCACACCTATCGGATCCCTCTAAGTCATCCACGACTTGTTCATCCATACGTTAGCCTTCAGGTGCTTCCATCGGCTATTGTCATGCTAATTGGGTCTATATTTCCATGGCATATTTGCGCTTATGCTGCCAAGACATACGCTTGGACTTTACGCCGCCAAACATTGGACTTATGTTGCCAAGACCCATGCTTGGACTTTACGTCGCCAATATCATACCCTTGGATTTCTCTTGCCAACTCCATGTAGGACTTTCCAATTGCCAAGACCCATGCTTGGACTTTCCATGCCAAATACCCAAGACTTGGACTTTCTATGCCAAGTACACAAGACTTTGACTTTCCATGCCAAGTACAAAGACTTGGACTTTCCATCACATTGTCATATGTTTTGTTGAACATCAAAATATTGCTCGAGTCAAACTCGAGTCTGGTCAATCGTGACCTGGGCCGATTGCACCAATAATCTCCCCTTTTTTGACGTTTAACAAAACCTTTGAGTTAGGATACCTAACTCAAGCCATCTATTATCATCAATTCTTCCCCTTTTTGACATATATCAAAAAGGTTCTCCCCAAGAGTATCAATGTCTCATATCCCAATGAGATCTTACATTCTTCCCCTTGGTCCAAATATACTTTAGATGCCTATACTCTTCCTAGTGATAAGTCTCATACCACTAAATGAGAGGCAATCCTCATTCTCCAATTCTTCCCTTTTGAGAAAAAACACATCCATCATCCCATGATGGATAACCTTCCCCTAAAGGTTGCTCCCCTTGACCATTGCACCAACAATGTCTTTGGAGAGACCCTAAGCTAATAGGAACTCTAAACCATCAAAATTAATGGCAAAAGTTCAAACTTGAACTTTCACTCACCTTAAAAGTTGATTCTCACCCTAAGCAACCTCCTAATCCATTTCCAATAATTTTCACTCTTCTAATATTTTCCAAAGCATATCCTAGGGTTAGGAAATGTTAGAATAACCTAAAGTAGCTGAAATTGGGCTAAACAGACCTTGTTTACTTGAAATTAGACTTGGCAGTCGACTTGGTCAGCAATCAGTCGATTGCCCTCAACACCAGTCGACTATCCCAAGCAGTAGTCGACTGGTTTCTGCAGATGCAGAAATCCAGAAATCAGAAATGAGTTTTGTTAATTCATAAGTAAATATACATAATTTAAAAAATAATGAAACTTTATACATATAATAATTATATCAATTATTATGGGTGAAAAATATTTGAAAAATAAAATACCTATCAGATAGTGAGATTGATACAAAGTTCAAAAAACAAAGATAACTTCAATGTTTTGAGCTATTTTGTATCAACTTCATCACTGGTGATTGCTATCAAAAGATAGGCTTCACCAAGGTTTTCCAAAATAATTTTAAAATCTTCTGTTGGACCATGATCTATAGGCTCAATGCACATGACTTGCACATTAGCTTTCCCCATGATCCATCATTATCATTTAATGAGTTCTAAGTTCATTATGATGTACTAAATAAGAACATGAACTTAACTCATTTCCTAGCATCTCACATGTTTCTAGGGTGTATGAAAACACATACAAGTCAATTTAATGTGAGATGTGGGTTTTTGTTCTTCCTAATCTAAGGTCTCATGCATTTTTCTAGGCAACTCTATTTGATTCCCTTATACATGAGACTTCAAATCATGTCATAGTCCTTAAATCAATTTTAATTAATCCTAAATACATGAATGATGATTATGGCATACAAGATAGCATAAATAAATCATGTGCCAATAATTATGATGTCATGACATAAAAGTAAACCTAAACATACATGACATAAAACCTAAACATTTTCATGGCATTTTTAATAATTAAATGAAATATGATGCCATCACATGGTAAGGCATGTAAAAGCATGGCAAGTATAAAATACAAAGGTATATAATACCAAAGTGCTAAACCCACATTGTCATTTCCTAAAATTAAAGTAATTTTTGCCTTAAACCCAATTCTCCCAAGTGTACCAAAAATCCAAAATGACACACTATGACTCTAAAACCTAACTCATGCCAATTTGATCAATTTTTCAAACTTCTCAAATTCTATTGGCACATCCTAAAATCTTTTAGGATATAAATCCAAACTTATTTTCAAGGTATCCCATAACCTTGGAAATGACCTAAAGTGCCAACTTTGTTATGATTAGGTTAACTACCCATCCATTCAAGGTTGACATAACCTAACCCATCTAGCGTGAATTGATCACACTCCTAGGAATCCAATACCTATTGGAGCTCCTTGGATTTACTAGGTACTCACTAGGGATATCCTCCTTTAGTACCTTCCTAATGACCCTCTTAGGCTTGGAAGTCTTGGTCAATTGGGTCTTGGCTAGGTCAACTCTAGGAGTAACTCCCCTTGTAACCTTCTTAGTGGCTTTTCTAGGTTTCATGGAAACCTTGGCCACTAGGCATCTACCATGGTTAGCCTTAGGCATGACTTCCCTAGTAACCTTAGTTTTTTTAGACCTATGGATGGTTCCATAATCGAATGAAACACTATGGTAGATCTCCTTGGGCTTAGGTTTGTGACCCAAACCTTTCTTGCCCCTAGATGGTTCTTGCCTCCTAGACCCTAATTTTTTATCATTAGATCCTAGAATCATGTTTTTCATCTTCCTTAGGGTCTTCTCCATTCTCTCAAGCTTTGACCTTAAAGCTTGGTTATCTAACTCTAATTGGTCAATTTTTGAATTTTCATTTATTCTTTGGACATTGTTTTTCCTTTTAGGCATATACCTACCCTTCTTAGGGTTAATGACTAAATGATTTTCTACCTTCCTAATAGCTTCCTTAGGTAGAATTATTTTAAGGTTAATTGTTCTAGATTTGTCCTTAACCCTAATATTGCAAGATTTAGTACCTAAGCAATAAGATCTATTTCTAGAAGACTTTTCATGATCATGAACAATAGCAAGAGTATTAAAATTACTCCTAGCATACCTTTTGGCCTTATATAAAGAATGAGCATTATTTAAATTTACCTTAGGGTTTGTCTTATCTCCCCCTACATGTGTAGCTCCTCCTTTTCTCTTGATTTGCTTCCTCCCCCTAGGGCATTGAGTCCTATAGTGCCCCTTTTGATCGCACTTGAAGCACACAATGTGCTCTTTGCTCTTGATTGTTAGGGCTCTGTCATCCTTTGACTTATCCTTGACTTTTGATGTCGGTTGGGTCTTCTAGACTCTTTTTGGATACTTACTCTTGTAATGTCCATTTTCCCTACACTCAAAGTATACAATATGATTTTTATTTTTAATCTAAATACTTGAGTTACCTAGGTCGTAAATGGAATTTTAATCTTGCTCTTCTTCTCTCCTGAAGGTGGATGGCTCATCTTTTTGCTCTGGCATTGAGGGTGGTCTTTCCTCCCCCTCAATTCTTGAAGTGGAGACTTCCTCCAATTCTTCCACCTCTTCTTCTTCCTTGGATGTTGAACACCTCTCGACCTCCGAATCCTCACTCTCTTGAGAGGATGAGCTTGCTTCTTTGGTTTCCTTGTCCAATTGAGCCAATGATGGATCTTCATGGTATTTTGCCAATTTGTTCCAAAGCTTCTTGGCATTCTCATAATCACCTAATCTACACAAAATGTCATTGGAGATTATATTAACTAAAATATTTGTTACCCTTTCATTTATTTCGAAGGCTTGAACTTGCTCTTCGGTCCATCTCTTCTTCATGAGGTATCCACCTTTTGGACCCCTTGGAAATTCGAATACCTTCATTAGAATGACCCAATCTTCAAAGTTCATCATGAAGAAATAGTTGGTGCAATCGCCCCAGGTTACGATTGACCGGACTCGAGTTTGGCTCGAGCGATGTTTTGATGTTCGACAAAAACATATGACAATATGATTGTCATGGTAAAGTCCAAGTCTTGAGTACTTGGCATGTAAGGTCCAAGCATGGATCTTGGCAAGGAAAAGTCCAAGAAAGGGTCTTGGCATGGAAAGTCTAAGCGTGGGTCTTGGCAAGGAAAAGTCCAAGCTTGGGTTTTGGCATGGAAATTCCAACATGGGTTAGCAAGGGAAAGTCCAAGCTTGAGTCTTGACATTTGGAAAGTCCAAGGAAAATATTGGCAGCGTAAAGTCCAAGGGTGGAGTCTTGGTATCATAAGTCCAATGGTTGACAGCATAAAGTCCAAGCGGGAGTCTTGGAAGCGTAAGTCCAATGTGTCTTGGCGGTGTAGACACCGTTAGCATGACAATAGCCGATGGAAGACCCAGAAGCCTAGCGTATGGATGACTTGGAGGGATCAGATAGGCGTGAGGCTGACGGAGGTGGCTAGAAGGCTTAGGTCTAGGTTACGTGTCATGCCCCGAGAGCATGCAGAGCCGAAAATTAAACGGACGACATCTCCCCTGTATGTGGCAATATTTCGGGTTAATACAAGGCCCGTAGGCCCACAATAACAACAACATAACATATAAAGTAAATACAACAACTACTTAAAGCACAACGAAAACATAATACAACAAGCTACACACATGCATACCGGTATGACTAACACATCACAACAACACGAAACCTCGACAAGATCCGAATCTACAATATAGTACATCACGAAAACTCCAAATACATAAGACAATGTACGAAAAGCCCAAAACAAACATGGGAGCCTCGGAGGTGAGATGAGATGTCAGCCAGCAGTGCTCCAAGCCATCACGAAGACTTCTACCTGTTACCTGGGCGACAGAAATACCCAGGGTCCGTGGTGGTGGTGAGTAAAACTCAGCAGGTAATAGAAAAACATGTATATATGTAATATCACATGTATTTCAAAAACATAATCTAGAGGTACAACAGGTATATCAGCATAGTATATAAATACAAGCATATACCATCTAACCAAATGAACAACGTAAAATACAGACATACCTGAAGTCTGCTACGCTACTCTAATCCAACCTGAACATATATCCAACATATATATAACAGTAAGAGTAAGGTCAACTCACAATATACTCAAGCTACAGGTCAAGGTATCTAATGGTATGTCCAACACATATATCAATATCCGACACAACCGTATAACATATGTAAGAAGCATGAATGAATATGATGTACAATCAAATGCAGCAAGCATAGTACAATCAAATGCAACATCACAATAAGCATATATATATAGACTACATCCATATATATATTAATCTCAACCATCCATATATATATATATACACACACACACACACACACACACACACATGCATATATGAATATATATATGGTAATATGCAAAGTGCCATCAGATACGGCAATGCAGCATGCATGGTCATGCCTGCTCACCTCTACTCGCTACCACGACCCCAGTGTGGGCTAGGTGGCACGACATGACAACTGTCCCAACTCACACCAACCACTGCTATAGAGTGGCCGAGTGGGCAGTATGATCAAGTAGCATATGAGCGTAAAGAGCTCGCTACACAACAGGGGTCCCTGCTGCTAGCCACTCCGACTGACACTACCAATGAGTGGTCGAGTGCCACGCACCCAGGACAATTGCACGCAACTCCAACTACCACCGTCTATAATGGTAGAGTGCGTGGGAGGCAAGATGACTGATGACTCTCTCAACCCCAAGGGAGACTATGTCGTCAGAATGCATGCAAATGACATGAGTATGTTGTCACACGTACAACCATCTACCACAGACTCTCTGTTCAACAAAGAGTCGTACCCATCTGATCAATACACTCTCTATCCTATAGAGAGTCGTACTCAACTGATCGACGGACTCTCTATCCTGTAGAGAGCCATACTTAACTGATCATAACTCTCTATCTAATAGAGAGTCGTACTCAATTGATCGACGCACTCTCTATCCTGTAGAGAGTCATACTCGACTGATCATAACTCTCTATCCAATAGAGAGTTGTACTCAACTGATCGACGCACTCTCTATCCTATAGAGAGTCGTACTCGATTAATCATATCAAGCTGGGACCACCGGTCCGTAGCGACACACTAATCACCCTTCAATTAACCATTACACAACACATGGTTGGTAACGAGTAAGCAACATACGGATATTGGAAATAAATCCTACATTTAGGGCATTACCTACCCACGGATGACCTTTTTGCCAATTTATAAATTGGGTCATCACTCGTACCAACATTTACACCCTACTAAACATCTATGCCAATTTACATCACATCTATAACTCCTAAATCATGATAGGGAATATGTGATATCAACAATTGAGCATAAATACATCCAATGATAAGTTCAAGTATAAGATAATAAGAGCAGGGTCAAGATAACTTGATCATATAAGATGATCATGTATCTAAATCTGTATGCATTAAAACTACCTGACCAGGGTAGGAATTACCCACCTACTGTAATGCTCGAAACAATGAAGTCCTCACGGCCGCGGACCTGATTCGTATCCACGTCCTGCAAATATCAAACATTATGATTAAGTGCAAGCATAACAACGAATCCTCGAATCGAATCCTACATCGACTTCGTACCCCGATCAACTAGATTGATCTAGTTATCCAATTAACCTAATCAATCCTCCATATGAATCCCTATAACAAGGATCATAAAACGATATTACTACTGCAACCTATAGCATGATCAGGTCAAAACTCACCTAATCTCCAATTCAATTACAACATCAAATTGCACATTATAGTAGCATCCATCACACTTAGATTAACTAACAACCTATCAAACAATAAGCATTTGCAACCATTCAAATATGAACTTACCTCAATTCCAACCAATGCAATCAACCAATACTTCAACACCACATCAACAATCAAGACATACATCCCCCTATCCCCTAGTTAACGTATCAGCTAACCATGGAACCTCAAAGTCTTTGCAACGAATAAACAACACGACCCTTATGGCACCACTTTATCTCACTGCCATTACAACTCAATTCACAACAAAATCACCTACACCTACACTACAACCTATGAACAGCCACGTTGACCTCCATAGACCCATTCACAGCTTCATCCGTCCATCAACCATCTCCATAGTTAACTAGATAAATCAAGGGAAAATTGAACGACACCCAAAAATCAGAGTTGCCCCATCGGGATAAATAGAAATCAACAAAGATATGAAATCAAGTAATACCCATAAATTGAGTCTAACACCGAACATACCTTCTATCTCAATCGCAGCCACTGACTCGAGGCCAATCGATCATTGCTGCAACGACGGAAAGAAGATGCATAAGGATCTATACAAGAATTTAACCTACAATAGGAACTCTCGTAAGACCCATGGCAGCACCCCTTCCTCTATTCATCGGCTCCCAGATCACTGTCCAAACAAAATCCACATGCCACCATAAGGAGAAACACAACAAATCCTAAAATCTCATCCAAGCTCAGGAAAGGAGCAGTGCTCACCTATCTCCGGTGACCATCGACAGCGAAGTCCACAGAATCGGCAGCGACCTTCTTCTATCCCCTGTTCGCCGACACCAACTAATTTCCAGTGGCGATTCACAGCAAGGAAGAGGTCGACAGTGCTCACCGCCGATTCAAGCCCCCTCCACAACACTCACCGCACACACTCTTTTGCAGAGATCGCCGAGTAGACCAACCGCTGTTGCTTCCGATCTCTGGCACCCCGATCACTCCCCCGAACCTCGCCCGACGACACTTATCGCCGTCGTCTCCTCTAGCCAGATCTCCCACCAGCGTGGCGTCGGCAGCAATTTGGTGCGCGGTGGAGTTGAGGTAAAGAAATCGCGAGAGGGAGAAGGAGAAGTCGCGGAAGGGGAAAGAAACAGCACCATCGGAAAATCAGGGAAAACTGATGGAATATTAAGCTTTTTAATTGAACCTATTAATTCCTAGCAGATAGTCTAAACAGGCTTTACAAAAGCCTATCCGCTTTATCCCCATGAAATATCCGTAACACTTCTGTTTAAATCCAGAAAAATTTCAAAAAAATCCTGAAAAATTCTATAAGATAATTTCTTAAATTAACAAGGATATTTTCTGTTATTTTTATTATTTTTTCCGGTATTTTACATTCTCCCCCACTAATAAAAATTTGGTCTCCAAATTTTGTACTTAAATACGAGAACCACCTCAAGAAATTTCTTGAACTACTACATGCCTCAAGTGAACAAATGAGGATATCGAGCTCAGATAGTATCTTCCAGCTCCCATGTAGTCTCCTCATTAGTCGGATACTGTCATCCAACCTTTACGAGTCGGATGGTCTTGTTCCGCTACTGTCGCTCCTTGCGACCCAAATCGTTTCACCCATTTCGAAGGTGAAACACGCAGAAATACTTATTCCCCAACTAAGAATTTCTAAAGGCCTTCGCCTCCGGTCTGCATAACTCTTCTGTCGACCCTATGTCTCTTATAACCATCATTCCATGACGCACACTAACTTTGCATCATGTTGGATACTCTGTGGCCCCCCAATAGTTGTCATTTCCTTGACTTCCTCCCACAACACTGGAGATTTTCAGAGTCTAACATATAGGGTCTCAAAAGGATTCATCTGAATGGAGGAGTGATAATTGTCCTCATAGTTAAATTTCACTAAAGGAATGTGATCCTCCCAACTACTCTCATAATTCATGACACAAGATCTTAATAGATCCTCCAACGTCTAAATGATACACTCAGACTGTTCATCTGTCTGCGAATGAAACGTTTCACTAAGCCGAAGCTCTGTGCCTATAGTCTGGTGCAGACCCAACCAAAATCGTGAGGTAAATCGCGAATCCCTATCTGATATGGTACTTAAAAGTACCCCACGCAATCTGATAATTTCTCAGCAGTACAACTCTGTCAGACGATCCTACAAGTTCATTCCACGAATAGGCAGAAAGTGAGCTGATTTGGATAGTCGATCCACTATCACCTAAATCGCATCATGTCCATCACGGGTTCTAGGCAATCCCGTAACGTCACCAATAGTGATATGCTCCTACTTCCATTCCGAAAATCGATATTTCCCGGAGCCATCCAGTGGGTTTCTGATGTCCAGCCTTCACCCACTGGCATACTAAACATCGAGTAGCAAAATGTGCTATATCTCTCTTTATACCGTTCCACCAGTATAAACGTTTCAAGTCTCGGTACATCCAAGTACCACCAGGATGTAGAGCAAATCTCAAATGATGTGCCACCTGTAGCAACTCTTTCTTAAACACTGCTACTCCAGAACCCACTATCCTTATCAGAGACGGAGAATTATTTTCTCAAAAGATACATCCATCAACCATCCAAGATACACTCCACACACGCTGTAAGTGCATGGAAGACTATAGCGATCAATCTCCCTTGTTGCAATTGTTGCAACTGTTCGCGCTCCAGCAGCTCTATTGTAGCTACCCAGTAGCTAGTCAAAATTCCATGAGAACTCCTGCTCCATACAACTACATATCAAGATAATAACTACTAAAGTCACATCATGTATATGACAGACTATCTCATAGTTTCTTAAATGATGTAGGCATAAGATATGCCTCATTCGACTGCATCGGAATCGTTCCGATCCCTGAAACGACGCATTTGCATACATCATCCTTTTATCCACTCCAGAAGGATTAACTAATACTTGTGTAAAAGTTAACCGCCGTCTAGATCCTGTAAATTGGTTTCACTAGCTTCCGACTAAATGATTTCCACCATTACCTTTGTCAAACAAGTCTGTGGTATAGTAATGTTAAAACATTCTATCCACATCTACCGTAATAACCCAACCATACAAGGCAAATCACCATCTATGGTGGTCACTACCCCAAACAACATTATTGCGTTACGCCAACTCAACAACCACAAAGCCCAGTCAATGCGTGTCACGGATACGATTCTCAAATTCATAGACTGACTAAATCGTTAAATCGTCCTTATCATTAACAACTTAATCACAACTCATAAAAATTCATACTAAGTATGAAATTGTCGTCTCTACACACCTGCATCCCCTTTACTCTAAACTGATGATATACATTAATCATCACAACGACAATGATAATTGTATGACACCATGTCACTACAATATCAACACACCAGTCGTAAGCCAACCCTAGAGCATGCACAGGTGTCCTTAGCTGATCTAAACAGATCATTTATCCTCAACGTAGGATATTTACTTTCAGCAATTATCGCATTCCATCATCGATAATCGATGCATAATTTTAAAGGTCCATCCCTCTTTTATCAAAGAGTTCTGGATCCTTCTCAAGGAGAAATACTGGGATAGATAAATATCTCCTTCCAACATCTCCTATAATCACAACTTACGTTCTTTCAATTTCCATAGTGTTTAGTAACACTTATACCAGTCAAATTATCACCCGGTATAGGATCTTTGATATCGAAACTATTTCTGTAATCATTTCAATCGCCTACTCCACTTGCCTATGCAACGGTAAGGCAAGGAGTTCATCCAAACTACATCCGAAGGCTCTCGGATTATACGAACATCTGAGAGACATATCATACTATACTTGCAACAATTTGACCATCCGTAAGGATATGTCTACAGGAAAGATATGTCTATCCAAGTCTAAGGGCCTCCCTTGACTTCTTAATTGTTGATCCACATCTCACCAGACAGTAGAGATACCATTGACCCACAAGTCAATGTATAGGAACCTTCTAATCAAACTAAGAATGTTCTAGACACAGATACCTATAACTACAAGCATCTCTCAATATATTAACCTTGAGGGTAAACTAAAGTCATACCCTGAACAATCCATTATCTGTCGATCCAATCTAAAGGCTCCCCGCAGGTCTCGGCCTTTCTCCGAAGAGAATAAGATCAGATCCAACAATCCGCGATAAAGCGGTCGCATTTCTACGATGAATGATCCGAGGATTTTTTTCCTAGATCATCCCATCCCGTCCCTAAATCCTATGAGCTACAACTGTAGAATACAAAATAGATACGACCATCGTCGTATACTCTCTCCTCTGTACAAATCAAATCACATCTAGAGGTAACTGTTGTTGTCTGCATGAGTCTTCTACGATGTCTTCTGCTGATGCTGGTTCTGTGCTGATCTCTGCTGTCGAGACGGAGCATCATCATCCCGGAACACCATTGGTAGTCTTCAACTGAGTCTTCAAAGTATACCTCCTCAAATGTACTGGTTGCTTACAATAGCAACAGATGAACTGATCCAACGGATAATTTAACTTCACGTGTCTTCATGATCTGCACTGCACACACACAATCCCTTCAAAGTCTTTGTTCTGATTTTGCTGATATCCACGAGAACATCTTGATGATCTGCGGTTGGTCTTCTATAATCGAAAAATAGCTCAAAGCCTATGACTCCGATCTTGCTCCTTTATCTAACAGTCGAAGACTTCTGACTCTATTAAGTTGACCTGCAATATTTTCTTACCGGCCTCCAACTCTTAAACCTTTGTACGGAGTCATTTCTAAACTCCTTTCTCAATCCAACGTCTTCCGGCAGGATCTGGTAGAAGATCCCGACATCCTAATCCAACTATAAGCCAATAACTCTGGGTGGCTTAAATCATCCATTCATCTTCTAGAGCTATTAGGTGGTCGTAACCTCCGCAAGTCTCACGACTCTGCACAGTACACTATTACTAACTGATCACCCTTTCTTGAAGCTCAAGAATTCCTTACAATGTGTCACTAAAAGTGACACGGGGAAATACTCTCTTTCAACATCACTAAACCATACTCAAGTGATATATTATTTTTCGAAGATTATTTTCTACATTAACCACCAAATACCGGCTTGATCCCGATAATGATATGCCAATAACTCTATCTTCTCTGTATAACCCGAGTTAAGTACTCAAAAGTACCTTCAAAGTTATACAACTCAGTACGAACAACTCAGGGATCAAAATCCCTATGAAACAACTTATACTAGCCTTCCGCTATCTGCATCAATAATAGCCTACTTGTCTTGTTCATTACCCATCAGGTAATGATCTGACTAGGATAATTAGTGAAAATCTCTAAGATTGTAGTCTCTGATTTCCACAAGAAATGTGACGACTTGACCCTTATTTTCCGACTCGGTATCAATCGGCCCTCAAAGGTAAATCACCTTTTCGACACAGGTTCAAGACTCACAGACTTAACAGGTCATTTTTGGGGTCAACTCATACCACGGTTACGAATAATAACCAACACACTATAGGTTATTCCCTGTTATTAACATTAAAAGCATAGTCAACTAAAACCGGGAGTATAAACCCTAAAGATAACTCCAGTTGGCCGCCTCGGTGAACGACCCCTACTATAAGTCTACACAGGTGTCATACTCTATTGTATACACCTACTGATCAAGTTTAGATAAATATCAACTAAACCATAAGTTTTTCAAGAATTCATACCTCGTGCTGCTTAGAGCTCAGGATGCTATCCATCTCATCTCGAAAAACCAAAACCGAATAAATCGACTCCAGAGAATCCAAGACTCGACTCAAAACAACCTTGTATGGCATCGCAAAACCTAGGGCTCGGATACCACTAAAGTTGTCACGCCCCGAGAGCATGCCGAGCCGAAAATCAAACGGACGACATCTCCCCTATACGTGGCAACATTTCAGATTAATACAAGGCCCGTAGGCCCATAATAACAACAACATAACATATAAAGTAAATACAACAACTACTCAAAGCACAACGGAAACATAATACAACAAGCTACACACATGCATACCGGTATGACTAACACATCACAACAACACAAAACCTCGACAAGATCCGAATCTACAACATAGTACATCACGAAAACTCCAAATACATAACACAATGTATGGAAAGCCCAAAACAAACATGGGAGCCTCGGAGGTGAGATGAGATGTCAGCCAGCGGTGCTCCAAGCCGTCACGAAGACTTCTACCTGTTACCTGGGCGACAGAAAAACCCAAGGTCTGTGGTGGTGGTGAGTAAAACTCAGCAGGTAATATAAAAACATGTATATATGTAATATCACATGTATTTCAACAACATAATCTAGAGGTACAACAGGTATATCAGCATAGTATATAAATACAAGCATATACCGTCTAACCAAATGAACAATGTAAAATACAGACATACCTGAAGTCTGCTACGCTACTCTGATCCAACCTGAACATATATCCAACATATATATAACAGGAAGAGTAAGGTCAACTCACAATATATCCAACGTAGGATATTTACTTGCTACGTAAAGAGCTTGGGTTGCAGTAGCAGACTTCAGGTATAATATATATATATATATATATATATATATATATATATATACTGCATCTATATATATATTAATCTCAACCATCCATATATATATATATATATATATATGGTAATATGCAAAGTGCCATCAGATACGGCAATGCAGCATGCATGGTCATGCCTGCTCACCCCTACTCACTACCACGACCCCAGTGTGGCCTAGGTGGCACGACATGAAAACTGTCCCAACTCACACCAACCACTGCTATAGAGTGGTCGAGTGGGCAGTATGATCAAGTAGCATATGACCGTAAAGAGCTCGCTACACAACGGGGGTCCCTACTGCTGGCCACTCCGACTGACACTACCAATGAGTGGTCAAGTGCCACACACCCAGGACAACTGCACGCAACTCCAACTACCACCATCTATAGTGGTAGAGTGCGGCACAACAGATGCTCTGCCCTCACACCAGTTACTCCTCGGGGAGTGCTCTGGGAGGCAAGATGACTGATGACTCTCTCAACCCCAAGGGAGACTATGTCGTCAGAATGCATGCAAATGACATGAGTATGCTGTCACACGTACAACCATCTATCACAAACTCTCTGTTCGTCAAAGAGTCGTACCCATCTGATCAATACACTCTCTATCCTGTAGAGAGTTGTACTCAACTGATCGACGGACTCTCTATCCTATAGAGAGCCGTACTCAATTGATCATAACTCTCTATCCAATAGAGAGTCATACTCAATTGATCGACGCACTCTCTATCCTGTAGAGAGTCATACTCGACTGATCATAACTCTCTATCCAATAGAGAGTCATACTCAACTGATCGATACACTCTCTATCCTATAGTTACGTATTGCTTATGGGACCTATAGTTACTGCGCTCGATCCAGGGGCGATGGCTAATCACCCTTCAATTAACCATTACACAACACATGGTTGGTAACAAGTATGCAACATACGGGTATTGGAAATAAATCCTACATTTAGGGCATTACCTACCCACGGATGACCTTTTTGCCAATTTATAAATTGGGTCATCACCTGTACCAACATTTACACCCTACTAAACATCTAGGCCAATTTACATCACATCTATAACTCCTAAATCATGATAGGGAATATGTGATATCAATAATTGAGTATAAATACATCCAACGATAAGTTCAAGCATAAGATAATAAGAGCAGGGTCAAGATAAAATGATCATGCATCTAAATCTGTATGCATTAAAACTACTTGACCAGGGTAGGAATTACCCACCTACTGTAATGCTCGAAACAATGAAGTCCTCACGGCCGCGGACCTGACTCGTATCCACATCCAGCAAATATCAAACATTATGATTAAGTGCAAGCATAACAACGAATCCTTGAATCGAATCCTACATCGACTTTGTACCCCGATCAACTAGATTGATCTAGTTATCCAATTAACCTAATCAATCCTCCATATGAATCCCTATAACAAGGATCATAGAACGATATTACTACTGCAACCTATAGCATGATCAGGTCAAAACTCACCTAATCTCCAATTCCATTACAACATCAAATTGCACATTATTGTATCATCCATCACACTTAGATTAACTAACAACCTATCAAATGATAAGCATTTGCAACCATTCAAATATGAACTTACCTCAATTCCAACCAATCCAATCAACCAATACTTCAACACCACATCAACAATCAAGATATAAAAATCACCACCATACATCCCCCTGTCCCCTAGTTAATGTATCAGCTAACCACGGAACCTCAAAGTCTTTGCAACGAATAAACAACACGACCCTTATGACACCACTTTATCTCATTGCCATTACAACTCAATTCACAACAAAATCACCTACACCTACACTACAGCCTATGAACAGTCATGTTGTACTCCATAGACCCATTCACAGCTTCATCCATCCATCAACCATCTCCATAGTTAACTAGATAAATCAAAGGAAAATTGAACGACACCCAAAAATCAGAGTTGCCCCATCGAGATAATTAGAAATCAACAAAGATATGAAATCAAGTAATACCCATAAATTGAGTCTAACACCGAACATACCTTCTATCTCAATCGCAGCCACTGACTCGAGGCCAATCGATCATTGTTGCAACGATGGAAAAAAGATGCATAAAGATCTATACAAGAATTTAACCTATGATAGAAACTCTCGCAAGACCCATGGCAGCACCCCTTCCTCTGTTCACCGGCTCCCAGATCACTGTCCAAACAAGATCCACACGCCACCATAAGGAGAAACACAGCAAATCCTAAAATCTCATCCAAGCTCAGGAAAGGAGCAGTGCTCACCTATCTCTGGTGACCATCGGCAGCGAAGTCCAAAGAATCGACAGCTACCTTCTTCTATCCCCTGTTCGCCGACACCAACTAATTTCCAGTGGCGATCCACAGCAAGGAAGAGATCGACAGTGCTCACCGCCGATTCAAGCTCCCCTCCACAACACTCACCGAACACACTCCTTCGCAGAAATCACCGGGTAGACCAACCTCTATTACTGCCGGTCTCTGGCACCCCGATCACTCCCCCAAACCTCGCCCGAGAACACTTATCGCCATCGTCTCCTCCAGACGGATCTCCCACCAGCGTGGCATCGGTAGCAATTTGGTGCACGGTGGAGTTGAGGCAAAGAAATCGCAGGAGGGAGAAGGAGAAGTCACAGAAGGGGAAAGAAACAACACCATCGGGAAATCAGGGAAAACTGACAAAATATAAAGCTTTTTAATTGAACCTATTAATTCCTAGCAGATAGTCTAAATAGGCTTTACAAAAGCCTATTCGCTTTATCCCCATGAAATATCCGTAACACTTCCGTTTAAATCCAGAAAAATTTTATAAGACAATTTCTTAAATTAACAAGGATATTTTCTGTTATTATTATTTTTTTCTGGTATTTTACACTACGAGTGGTCTAGCAAGTATGGTTGCACCATACTTGGGTTAAAACCTCATGTTTGAGGTGTATCAGTCGACTGCGACTATGGTCAGTCGACTGGTGTGAGTCAACTAGGGTTTAACTACGGGAAGTGCCCTGGCAGTCGACTAATCTGGTGATCAGTCGATTGATGGTCGGGATCTCGGGCATAGAAGGTTCTCCAGTCGAGTGATCGGCTCGAACACTCGACTGATTGAGCCATCAGTCGACTGATGTGTATGATCAGTCGACTGATGGTGTATCCGTTGGACTTATCCGACGTGTTTCATGCCGTTGTGAGACAACGACTACAGAGGCAGTGGACTGATGGTCCCGATCAGTCGACTGATAGGCGGAATCTAGCCCAAGGAGAAGCTTTAAATGGAGCTCGTGGAGGAGGGATTTGACAACCAGTTCTTGAGCTTCCTTGGAGCGATTTGTTGCTGCAAATCAAGGTGTCCAAGTGCAATTCAAGAAACCACAAAGCAAGCATCCAAGTTCACAATTGTAAAGTGTTTCTTTACTTGTATTTGTGTAGTTTCATTGTATTCGCTTGTATTAGTGTTTATTACTGTTGTAATACATTGTACGAGGTTTCTCCACCTCCGTATTGTAACGAGAAGGAGTTTATTTGATTAGTGGTGTTGTATGCATTGCTAGAGCTCGATCCGTGGAGTAGGAACCATTCGGTTCCAAACCACGTTATATTTGGTGTTGTATGTGTGCTTGTATTCGTGTTATTATTTTTATTGTTATTATTCCACTGTGCACTAACACGATTTATAGACGCAATCGCGATTGTAATCCATCGAGCACTGTCGATGCTATTCACCCCCCTCTAGCGATCTCCGAATGACTCTACAATTGGTATCAGAGCCCGGGGATCTTCTATGGACTAACCAGTGGGAGCAAAAGACGCTAGAGGGTGAAGAGTAAGAAGATGTAATTTGAAGAACAATTGGGTTGGGACACCAACACCCCAATTCCATAGACCTTCTATAGACAAGAAGGTTTTGAGCAACGGAGGGCACGAATGGAGAACTTTTTCATAATGGACTTCGAAGATTGGATGATCCTAGTGAAGGGATTTGAATTTCCAAGAGGTCCAAAAGGTGGATACCTCAAGAAGAAGAGATGGACCGAAGAGCAAGTCCAAGCATTCGAGAGAAATGATAAGGTAATGCAATTGATATTAAATTCATTGCCTAATGATATTGTGTCTAGGTTAGGTGAATGTCTAGATTCCAAGGAGCTATGGAAAAAATTGGCCAAGCTCCATGAAGAACCATCCATGGCTCAAGTAGAGAGAGAGCCCGAAGAAGAAGCTTCATCATCCTCATAAGAAAGTGAGGATTCAGAGGTTGATAGAGAATCGACATCCGGATCTCTGGAAGAAGCCTCCACCTCTAGGATTGAGGGAGAGGATATTAGATCTCCGGGTCAAGGGCAAGAGCAAGAAGAGCCATCTATTTCGGGGAGAAGTGATGTACAAGCTCAAGAGACCCTCACCACAACCCTTGGTAACTCAAACACTTCAATTCAAAATAAAATCCATATTATGTGTTTTGAGTGTAGGGAGTATGGGCATTACAAGAGTAAATGCCCTAAGAAAATTAAAAAGACTCCCCCGGCATCAAAAGTCAACAAAAAAGTCAAGGATGCCGATGTCCCCACCAAGAAGAGCAAGGAGCAAGTGATTTGCTTCAAATACCGACATTCGGGTCATTACCGGAGTCAATGCCCAAAGGGAGAGAAGAAGACTAAAAAGGGAGCTACACATGTAGGGGGAGCCTCTAAGGTAAACCCTAAGGTAACTTCTAATTTTGCTCCTTCTTTAAGTTATAGGCAAAAGCATGCTAGAAATAATGTTAGCAATCTTGCTATTTATCATAAAGAGCATGCTAGAAATAGATTTTATAGTCTTGGTGCAAAATCACATCATATTTCAAATAAGGATAAATTTGGGACTAATGTCCCTAGAAAAACCTTACCTAGGAAATCCATTAAGAAAATAGAAGATCACCTAGGTTTTAACCCTAAATGGACTAGGCATATGCCTAGTAAAAATAATGTTCAAAGAATAGATGAAAAATTAAAAATTGGACAATTAGAGCGAGAAAACCAAGCCTTACAGTCAAGGCTTGAAAAATTGGAGAGGACCCTTGCAAAGATGCAAAATTCAATTATAGGGTCAAAGGATAAAAAATCTAGGTCTAAGAGTCAAAACCTTGGGTTTAGAAAGCAAGGTCCTAGCAAGGGCAAGAAAGGTTTGGGTCACAAACCTAAGCATAAGGAGACCTACCATAGTGTTCCATTTGATTATGGAACACAACCTAGGTCTAGGAAGACCAAGGTTACTAGGGAAGTCATCCCTAAGGGTAACCAAGGTGTGTGTCTAGTGGCTAGGGTTTCAAGGAAACCTAGAGAAGCCATTAAGAAGGTTACAAGGGGAGTCACCCCTAGAGTTAACCTAGGCAAGACCAAGATGACCAAGGCTTCTAAGCCTAGGAGAGTCATTAGGAGGGTATCTAGGGAAGTTATCCCTAGTGAATACCTAGTAAACTCAAGGAGCTCCAATAGGTATTTGGTTCCTAGGAGCGTGATCGATTCACACTAGATGGGTTTAGGTGTGTCAACTTTAAATGGATGGGTAGTTAACCTAACCATAGTAAAGGTGACACTTTAGGTCATTTTAAAGATTATGGGTACCTTGGAAATGTGATTTGAATTATAATCCTAAAGAGTTTTTAGGATGTGCCAATATATATTTGGGAATATGAAAAATCAATCAAATTCGCATAATTTAGGTTAAAGTGTGCCATTTGGGTTTTTGGCACACTTGGGGGCTTAGTAGTAATATGGAAAAATAGATTTAATAATAACAAATGGCAACAAATATTAAAATTTAGGTATTATATAACTCTACATTTTATTTGCCATGTTTGATTTATCATATAACATATCATGACATCATATATATTTTTAATTATATAATATGTCATGATCATGCTTAGGATTAAGGTTAAATGTCATGTATGCTTAGATTCTATTTTATGCCATGACATCATGATTATGAGCACATGCTTATTTATATCATCATTAATGTCATAATCATTCATGCATTTAATAAGAATTGAATTAAGGACATATGACATGACTTGAAGTCCCATGTATAAGGGAATCAAGTAGTGTTGCCTTAGAAAAATGCATGAAACCCTAGATTAGGATGAACAAAACCCACATCTCACATTACATTGATATGTATGTGTATTTATACACCCTAGATATATGTGAGATGCTAGGATATGAGTTAAGTTCAAGGTGCATAGTTTTGCATCTAGATGAACTCAAACTCATCTTATATTAGTGGTGGATCATTGGGAAAGCTTATGTTCAAGTCATGTACATTAAGCCCAAAGAATATGATCCAATATAAGGTTTTGAAAACATTTTAAAATCATTTTGAAAAACCTCAGTGCATTATATCTTTTGATAGCAATCACCATTGATGAAGTTGATACAAAGTGAGCTAAAACTTTGAAGTTTTTCTTCACTTTTGAACTTTGTGTCAATTTCACTATATGGGTAAAATATTTTTCAAACATTTTTCACTCATTGTATTGGTCATAAGTATTATACGTATGAAGTTTCAGAATTTTTCAAATTATGTATAATTATTTATGGATTTCTGAAATTCGATTTTGATAACTGAAATTCGAAAATTTGATTATCGATCAACCCTTGTTGTCGATGATCGATGAGCACGATCAATGATCGTTGCTGATAAAGTCATTGCCAGTGATTCAGATAAATAAAGTATGTTTAGCCCATTTTCAGCTATGGTAAGGTTCCCTAACCACTCCTAGCCCTAGGATATGCTTTGGGAAGCATTAAAAAGGGTGAAAATCCATTGGATATGGATTATGAAAGTTGTTAGGGTGATGTATTAATTTTAAGGTGTGGGAAAGTTCAATGTTGAACTTTGGACCTTAATTTTGATGGTTTAGAGTTCCTATTGGCTTAAGGACTTCCCAAGGACATTGTTGGTGCAATGGTCAAGGGAGAGCAAGCCTTTAGGGGGAGGTATCCATCATGGGATGATGAATGTTATTTTTCCTCATGAGGGGGAGAAATGGGAATTGGAGATGCTTAATTTAGAAATTGGGAGAGTTCATAGGAGTACCTCTCTTAAGTGATATGAGACTTATCACTAGGAAGATTGTAGACATCCTAGAGGTTTTTGGACCAAGGGGGAGATTGTAAGATCTCATTGGGATATGAGACATTGACCTCTTTGGGGTGAACCTTTTTGATGTATGTCAAAAAGGGGGAGAATGTATGGAATTACCAATTTGGGATAATTGGTAAGGGAATTTGAGTTAGGGGCCTAACTCAAGGGTGTTTTTGTCAAACATTAAAAAGGGAGAGATTTTTGGTGCAATCGTCCCAGGTCACGATTGATCGGACTCGAGTTTGATTCGAGCGATATTTTGATGTTCAACAAAAACATATGACAATGCGATTGTCATGGTAAAGTCCAAGTCTTGAGTACTTGGCATGTAAAGTCCAAGCATGGGTCTTGGCATGGAAAGTCCAAGCATGGGTCTTGGCAAGGGAAAAGTCCATGCTTGGGTCTTAGCATGGAAAGTCCAACATGGGTCGGCAAGGGAAAGTTCAAGCTTGAGTCTTGACATTTGAAAAGTCCAAGGGGAATATTGGCGGCGTAAAGTCCAAGGGTGGAGTCTTGGCAGCATAAGTCCAATGAATGGCGGTGTAAAGTCCAAGCGAGAGTCTTGGCAGCGTAAGTCCAATGTGCCTTGGCGGTGTAGACACTGTTAGCATGACAATAGCCGATGGAAGCACCTGAAGGCTAGCGTATGGATGAACAAATCATGGATGACTTGGAGGGATCTGATAGGCGCGAGGCTGACGGAGGTGGCTAGAAGGCTTAGGTCTAGGTTACGGGTGGTCTAGCAAGTATGGGGGCACCATACTTGGGTTAAAACCTAATGTTTGAGGTGTATCAGTCGGCTGCGACTATGGTCAGTCGACTAGTGTGAGTCAACTAGGGTTTGACTGCGGGAAGTGCCCTAACAGTCGACTGTCATATTCTGGCAGTCGACTGATGGTCGGTATCTCAGGCACAAAAGGTTCTCCAGTCGAGTGATTAGCTCGAACACTCGACAGATTGAGCCATCAGTCGACTGATGTGTATGATCAGTCGACTGATGGTGTATCCGTTGGACTTATCTAAGCGGCTTCGTTCAGTTTACGTATTGCTATCCAGAGCGATCAGCTGATGGTCCCGATCGGTCAGTGATAAGCGAAATCCAGCGAAACTTTGGTGGAGCTCGTGGAGGGATTTGGCTAGTTTATTGAGCTTCCATTGTTGTTTGCATCAGGAGTCTCAAGTGTAATTCAAGCAACCACAAAGCAAGCATCCAAGTTCACAATTGCAAAGTGTTTCTTTACTTGTATTTGTGTAGTTTCATTGTATTAGCTTGTATTAGTGTTTATTACGGTTGTAATACATTGTACGAGGTTTCTCCATCTCCGGATTGTTTCGAGATGGAGTTTATTTGATTAGTGGTGTTGTACGCATCGCTAGAGCTCATTTTAGCTCGATCCGTGGAGTAGAAATCATTTGATTCTGAACCATGTTATATTTGGTGTTGTGTGTGTGCTTGTATTTGTGTTATTATTTTATTGTTATTATTCCGCTGTGCACTAACACGATTTGTAGACGCGATCGCGATCGTAATCCATCAAGCACCGCCGATGCTATTCACCCCCTCTAGCGGTCACTAAACAACCCTACAATTGGTATCAGAGCCCGAGGCTCTTCTACGGACTAACTACCGGGAGCAAAAGACGCTAGAGGGTGAAGAGGAAGAAGATGGAATTTGAAGAACAATTGGGTTGAGACATCAACACCCCAATTCCATACACCTTCTATGGATAAGAAGGTTTTGAGCAATGGAGGGCACGAATGGAGAACTTCTTCATGATGGACTTCGAATATTGGATGATCCTAGTGAAAGGATTTGAATTTCCAAGAGGTTCAAAAGGTGGATACCTCAAGAAAAAGAGATGGACCGAAGAGCAAGTCCAAGCCTTCGAGAGAAATGATAAGGTAATGCAATTGATATTAAATTCATTGCCTAACGATATTTGTGTCTAAGTTAGGTGAATGTCTAGATTCCAAGGAGCTATTGGAAAAATTAGCAAAGCTCCATGAAGAACCATCCATGGCTCAAGTAGAGAGAGAGCCCAAAGAAGAAGCTTCATCATCCTCATAAGAAAGTGAGGATTCAAAGGTTGATAGAGAATTGACATCCAGATCGGTGGAAGAAGAAAAAGTGGAAGAAGCCTCCACCTCTAGGATTGAGGGGGAGGAGATTAGATCTCCGAGTCAAGGGCAAGAGCAAGAAGAGCCATCTACTTCGGGGAGAAGTGATGTACAAGCTCAAGAGACCCTCACCACCACCCTAGGTAAATCAAACACTTCAATTCAAAATAAAATCCATATTATGTGATTTGAGTGTAGGGAGTATGGGCATTATAAGAGTAAATTCCCTAAGAAAATTAAGAAGACTCCTTCGGCACCAAAAGTCAATGAAAAAGTCAAGGATGCCAATGTCCCCACCAAGAAGAGCAAGGAGCAAGTGATTTGCTTCAAATGCCGACAACTGGGTCATTACCGGAGTCAATGCCCAAAGGGGGTGAAGTCTTGGACTTTCTGAGCCGCAAAAACCGCTTTTTACATTGCGAAAACCTCGGAAGCCCGACCATGGATCCGTGCGAAGTATAAAAAAAAATAAATTCATGTATGTGTTATGGAAACCTAGATCTATCTTAGAACTACATGATGAGAGTGTTACCCTCGATGCGACGCCCTTCGCTTATCCCGCTTGTCCAAATGGCTTGTCGAAACTAAAGAGTGTTAAGTGTACACTCCTCTATTGGTATCCACATGGACAAATGGTGGAGAAAAACAACCTAGAGTGTGCTAGCACTCCTTGGTGAATCTCGGCAATGGAGAATTGGGATAGAGCTTGAGAGGAACAAGGAAGAAGATGATTAAGTTAATTCCAATAACTTCAACATCTAATGAAAATGTGGCAGACCACTTTGTTTTGGGGGGTTACATGCATGCATGTAACTCCAAGAGCCAATGGCTCTTGGCCTCCCTCATGAGGTGGCACCACATGATAAGTCCATGATGATGTGGAACACTATCATTGGCCATCCCCCATGCCAAGTCACCATGACATGACAATTGGTCAATTCAAAATTGACCATTCATCTTCCCTATTAAGTCAAGTCAAACTTGACCTCTTATCTCCCATGGTTGATCAAATCTAACCACTTGATTCAAGTCAATTTGATTAAATGAATCTCTATTCATTAATTTAAATGAATCAAATCTAAATTAGACTCATTCAACACTTGAATCAAATTGACTCAAACTCAATTAGTCTAATTTGGATTACTCTTAATCTAATTTTGGTTCATCCCATGAACCTAATCCTCATGGTTCATCATATGAACCTAATCTTCATCTAATTTCCCTTTGTGTGTGACCCTATAGGTTCTTGTAACATTGACAATGCTCCTAAATCAATTTAGGAACATAAGCAATAAGCGGTATCTAGCAACACATCATTGCTACCCAAGTTACAAGAATGTTGAGATCCAACATCACCTTTGTGACTACTAATTGTGACTCTCACAATATGTGACAATGTCCCTCTATCCTTGACATCTAGATTGACCTATTGAGGCATAGACCATGTCATCCTCGGTACAATCTATATCTTGAACTCCAAGTAGACTCACTCTAATCAAATGAGCTCAATATCTCATACTGACTCATTTGGGCATGGCCATGAACTTCGTGGTCTCACTCTATCAAGAATAACGATGTCACTCCCGTCATATAGGAGGGATAGATCCCATCTACATTACTCACATCCCTCCTCATAATTTGTTACATACCTAGTAATCGCCTTTATAGTCCACCCATTTACGGGTGATATTTGACGAAGCCAAAGTATGCAACTCCTTATGTGTAGGGAACCATGGTGACTTCAGGTCCAAGGACTAATAGTTATACTAATAGTCACATGAGAAAGTATATGACACTCATATAACGATCCATGATACTTTCTCATGGCGGGTCATTCAGTATACATTCTCTAATGCATACCCATATGTCAACTTGATATCTCATATCCATGACTTGTGAGATCAAGTCATCGAGTTGACCTCCATGCTAGTCTCTATGCATTAACATTGTCCCTGAATGTTAATACTTGACTAGGAATGATTAAGAGTAGTGTTCTCTATATCATCTCATTATCGATTCAACCAATCGATTGATATAGATAAGAACCTTCTACTCAAGGATGCTATTATACTTAGTTTATTTGACACCAATACAAGTAAATATAATAACTATGCCTTTATAAATAGGAATATGATACAATAAAGTCCATACAACAATCATCACATGATTGACTCTAGGACTTTCACTAACAATCTCCCACTTGCACTAGTGTCAATCACCGTAGTATCTAATACCCAATGACCTAGTGTGACTATGATGCTTTTTCTGTGCCAAAGCCTTGGTCAAGGGATCTGCGATGTTAGCCTCTGTGGGTACTCTGCAAATCTTCACATCTCCTCTATCGATAATCTCTCGAATGAGATTGAAGCGTCATAGTATGTGTTTGGTCTGCTGGTGTGAGCAAGGTTCCTTAGCCTGCGCAATAGCTCCATTGTTGTCACAATAGAGCTCTATAGGATCTGCTATGCTAGGAACCACCCCAAGCTCAGTAATGAACTTGCGGATCCAAACTGCCTCCTTTGCTGCCTCTGATGCAGCGATATACTCAGCTTTTGTTGTAGAATCAACAATTATGTCCTGCTTCGAACTCTTCCAGCTCACAGCGCCACCATTCAAGCAAAACATGAACCCTGACTGTGATCTATAATCATCCTGGTCAGTTTGGAAGTTGGCATCGCTGTAACCCTTTACAGCTAGCTCCTCATCGCCTCCAAATATCAAGAAATATTCTTTAGTCCTTCTCAAATACTTAAGAATATTCTTGACTGCTATCCAGTGACGCTCACCTGGATCTGACTGGTATCTACTCGTCATGCTCAAAGCATACGAGACATTAGGACGAGTACACAACATGACGTACATAATAGATCCTATAACATATGCATAAGGGATCATATCCATACAGTCTCTCTCCTCTCTAGAAGAGGGACTTTGAGTCTTCGAAAGACTCACACCATGTGACATCGGCAGAAGTGCCTTCTTAGAATTCTGCATGACAAACCGTAGTAATACCGTGTCAATATATGTACTCTGACTTAGGCCAAACAATCTCTTAGATCTTGATGCCTAGAATACAGGCTGCTTCACCTAAGTCCTTCATTGAGAAGCACGTCCCCAGCCAAGTCTTCACAGACTGTAGCGAAGGGATATCATTCCCAATGAGTAGTATGTCATCCACATACAATACAAGGAAGATAACTGTATTCCCATTAACCCTCTTGTAGACACAGGGTTCATCTTCATTCTTGATGAAACCAAACTGTTTGATCGCATCATCGAATCGAAGATTCCAACTCCGAGAAGCTTGCTTTAGCCCATAAATGGACCTTTGCAGCTTGCATACTTTCCCAATATGTTGTGGATCTACAAAACCCTCAGGTTGTGTCATGTACACATCCTCGAGCAAGTTTCCATTCAGAAACACAGTTTTGACATCCATCTGCCAGATCTCATAATCATGGTATGCTGCAATAGCAAGCATGATCTGAATGGACTTAAACATCGCCACTAGAGAAAAGGTTTCATCATAGTCAATACCATGAATTTTCTTGAAATCTTTAGCCACCAATCGGCCCTTATAGGTATGCGTAAGTCCATCCATGGCAGTCTTTCTCTTAAAGACCCACTTACACCCAATGGGTTTGACCCCTTCAAGTGGATCAACCAAAGTCCATATTTGGTTGGTGTACATGGATTCCATCTCGGATCTCATGGCCTTTAACCATTTCTCAGAGTTTGGGCTCATCACAGCTTCCTGATAGGAGGTAGGCTCATTCTCAATGAGCATAACGTCATCATGGTCAGACAAGAGAAATGAGTATTTCTCAGGCTGACAACGTACCCTATCAGACCTATGAAGAGGTAGGTCTACCTGAATAGGTGGTTGTTTCATAACTCTTTGTGCAACAATCTCATCACCCACAACACTTTGTGGTTCCTATTCAACCTCCATCAAGGCCTCAGTGTTATGGTCCTTATCTTGAATTTCTTGAGATCGAAGGTACTCCCACTAGTTTTCTAGAAACAAAATCCCTTTCTAGAAAAACCCGGTCTTTCACAAACACTTTGTCTTGGGAATGTAGAATAATATCCTTTGTATCCTTAGGATATCCAACAAAATAGCACCTATCGGATTTGGGTCCCGGTTTATGCGAGACTTGGCGTCGAGCGTAAGCCTCACAACCCCAAATCCTCATAAAAAGACATCTTGGGATTTTCCTGTCCATATCGTATATGGTGTCTTTATCACGACCTTGGATGGTACAGTTAAGGGTAAAGGCTCTTTGTGTCTAGAGCATATCCCAAAAGGATATAGGAAGATCTGTGTGACTCATCATAGATCGTACCATATCTAATAAGTGCGATTCCTCCTTTGGATACACCATTCCCTTTGTGGTGTTCGGGAGGAGTGAGTTGGGATAGAATCCACACTCGGCTAGATAGTCCACGAAACTCATGGCTAAGGTATTCACCACCTCGATCACGATCAGTATCTTAATACTCTTGGTGGTTTTGTACTTCATTCTTGAATTCTTTGAACTTTTCAAAGGATTGATTTATGTCATAAGATACACATAACCATATCTCTGAAGTCATCGATAAATGTAATGAAGTACACCTTAACCACCTCTGGCGGCAACATTGAAAGGACCACATACATCACTATGTATAAGTCCTAACAAATCTATTGCTCTTTGCTATGTCCACTAAAGGGAGTCTTGGTCATCTTGCCTAAAGGCAAGACTCGCATGTCTCATATGATTCAAAATCAAATGAGTCTAGCGACCCATCCTTATGGAGTGAGATGACTCTCATTTATGTGACCTAGCGACAATGCGAGAGATAGGTTTGGTTCAACTCATTTGACTTGAACCTCTTGGTATATGTTATAGATAGGGCTCTCTAAGTCTAGAAAGTAGAGTCCGTTCATTAGAGTGCACTACAATAGAACATATCATTTAAATAAAATTGAACAACATTTGTTCTTTATTATAAATGAAAACCCTTTCTTGTCCAAACAAGAAAGCTGAAATGATGTTCTTAGTTAAAGCGGGGCACATAACAACATTCTTCTAATTCTAGTACAAGCCCGGAGGCGAGAGATAGATCATAAGTTCCTATAGCAAGCGAACGGCAACCCTTGCTCCATTGCCTACTCGTAGGTCCACCTGCGCCCTTTGTCAATGCCTTGCTATTTCTCATTTTGCACATTGGTACAAATGTGAGATGCACATCCGGTATCTAATACCCATGATGAAGAAATAGATAGATTGACTTCTATAACATTTATACAGTAGAAGTCTCACTTCTCTTCTTCTTAAGATCTTCGGGTATGCCTTGCGATTCGCTTCGTGTCACCTTCCTTGCGGAAAGCAAGCCCCTTCCTTAGCCTACCCCTCCTTTGGGTTTAAGTTCTTTGCCTTTGCCCTTGGCTTGGACTTTCCCTTACCTTTAGGCTTGCCCTTGCCTTTCTTCTTCTGCACCATCAAAATGGTGTCAGTTACCCTTCTTAAGGTTAAGCTCGTGATTCTCAACATCTTTGAGCATTTGTAATGGCTTATCAATTTCATTCATGTTATAATTCATGACAAATTGATCGAAGGCTCTTGGCAAAGATTGCAAGATTAGGTCGTTGGCCAACTCTTGGCGAGTGGGAATCCCGACCTTTGTAGGTTTTCTCGTACCCAATCATCTTGAGTACATATGTACCTACGAGTCCCGTCTTGCATTTTGGACCCAAATAATGCCTTAGAGACTTCATATCTCTCATGCCTAGCTTGTCCTTGATATAGTTGTGAAGATGTCCAACCATATCATAAGCATTCATGAACTCGTGTTGCTTACGAAGCTCGAGTTCATAGTCGCGAGCATTAGACATGACACATCTAATGCATCATCTTGATGCTTCTTGTAAGCATCTTTGTCACTCGTGAGGCATTGGCGGGAGGTGCCTCGGAATGGGGTGCTCGGGACGTCTGACTTCCTTTCTTGGGTGAGAACAATTCTCGGGTTCTGTGATCCGGAAATTTGCTCCATTGAGCTTGTCCTTCTCAAGGACAGATCGCAGAGAGAGAGTGTTCGTGTTTGTTGACATAGTAATCTACAACATACAATACAGAGGATTAATATCATATTCCTTTTATCATTTAATTAGGCCTTTAATCAAATGATGCTCCCACTAAATTATAGGAATTTTGTAGAATCGAGTTATGGATGTGGTCAAACCACTTTTATTAGATTCATACAAACTAGCTATAATTCTTGCGGGACAAGATCCACATCATACTAAGCCTTGAGTTAGCTTTGGCTAAATCGCCCAAGACTTAGTACGATCGGTGGGTAACACATTACCGATTACATCTCTATGCAACTCTTGTTTATAGGATTAAGACCCACATTTACAAAAGACCTTGAGTTAGCTTTGGCTAAATCGCCCAAGATTTAGTGTAAATGCGATCTTATCCTATCTTTCCAACGGTTGGAATATGCCTATAGTTCTACTCGATCCAATTGAGTTAACTAGTTTTACTCAATCTAATTGAGCTTACTCTAACCCAAGCCGTGATAGGCAGGACCAAGATTGTCCCTCCGCACCCTACCAAGATAATATGCGTTGCTCTGCTTTATCAGATTCAACAACTACAAATGATTGAGGTAGTGATGGGTATCAAGACTTGGTAGGCATTTTCGAGTTGATTCGATTAAGATCTAATCTAATCGTGAATGTGTATCATATACACATCAAGACCTTTATTATTCTACACTAGCATGCATCACATACATACAAGCATTATTCTAGCATGCATCATATACATACAAGAAAAATATCCTAGCATGCATCACATACATACAAGCAAAATGTACTAGCATGCATCATATACATACAAGCAAAAACAAATATATATATATATATATATATATAAATTAATTGTGATGTGGTTATGACCCTACTATGATCTTCTCAAGCCAATAAGAAGATCGGACGGTCAACCTAGGGTTAGCGGCTTCTCCAAGCGCCTCCTTCTAACATACACAATGCAGAAAATTAATATCATATTCCTTTTATCATTTAATTAGGCCTTTAATCAAATGATGCTCCCACTGAATTATAGGACTTTTGTAGAATCGAGTTATGGATGTGGTCAAACCACATTACTTGATTCATACAAACTAGCTATAATTCTTGCGGGACAAGATCCACATCATACTTTGCCTTGAGTTAGCTTTGGCTAAATTGCCCAAGACTTAGTATCATGAGGTAACACATCTTTATGCAACTCTTGTTTATAGGATCAAGATCCACATTTACAAAAGACCTTGAGTTAGCTTTGGCTAAATCGCCCAAGATTTAGTGTAAATGCGATCTTATCCTATCTTTCCAACGGTTGGAATATGCCTATAGTTCTACTCGATCCAATTGAGTTAACTAGTTTTACTCAATCTAATTGAGCTTACTCTAACCCAAGCCGTGATAGGCAGGACCAAGATTGTCCCTCCGCACCCTACCAAGATAATATGCGTTGCTCTGCTTTATCAGATTCAACAACTACAAATGATTGAGGTAGTGATGGGTATCAAGACTTGGTAGGCATTTTCGAGTTGATTCGATTAAGATCTAATCTAATCGTGAATGTGTATCATATACACATCAAGACCTTTATTATTCTACACTAGCATGCATCACATACATACAAGCATTATTCTAGCATGCATCATATACATACAAGAAAAATATCCTAGCATGCATCACATACATACAAGCAAAATGTACTAGCATGCATCATATACATACAAGCAAAAACAAATATATATATATATATATATATATATATATATATATATATATATAAATTAATTGTGATGTGGTTATGACCCTACTATGATCTTCTCAAGCCAATAAGAAGATCGGACGGTCAACCTAGGGTTAGCGGCTTCTCCAAGCGCCTCCTTCTAACATACACAATGCAGAAAATTAATATCATATTCCTTTTATCATTTAATTAGGCCTTTAATCAAATGATGCTCCCACTGAATTATAGGACTTTTGTAGAATCGAGTTATGGATGTGGTCAAACCACATTACTTGATTCATACAAACTAGCTATAATTCTTGCGGGACAAGATCCACATCATACTTTGCCTTGAGTTAGCTTTGGCTAAATTGCCCAAGACTTAGTATGATCAGTAGGTAACACATTACCGATTACATCTCTATGCAACTCTTGTTTATAGGATCAAGACCCACATTTACAAAAGACCTTGAGTTAGCTTTGGCTAAATCACCCAAGATTTAGTGTAAATGCGATCTTATCCTATCTTTCCAACGGTTGGAATATGCCTATAGTTCTACTCGATCCAATTGAGTTAACTAGTTTTACTCAATCTAATTGAGCTTACTCTAACCCAAGCCGTGATAGGCAGGACCAAGATTGTCCCTCCGCACCCTACCAAGATAATATGCGTTGCTCTGCTTTATCAGATTCAACAACTACAAATGATTGAGGTAGTGATGGGTATCAAGACTTGGTAGGCATTTTCGAGTTGATTCGATTAAGATCTAATCTAATCGTGAATGTGTATCATATACACATCAAGACCTTTATTATTCTACACTAGCATGCATCACATACATACAAGCATTATTCTAGCATGCATCATATACATACAAGAAAAATATCCTAGCATGCATCACATACATACAAGCAAAATGTACTAGCATGCATCATATACATACAAGCAAAAACAAATATATATATATATATATATATATATATATATATAAATTAATTGTGATGTGGTTATGACCCTACTATGATCTTCTCAAGCCAATAAGAAGATCGGACGGTCAACCTAGGGTTAGCGGCTTCTCCCAGCGCCTCCGTCTAACATACACAATGCAGAAAATTAATATCATATTCCTTTTATCATTTAATTAGGCCTTTAATCAAATGATGCTCCCACTGAATTATAGGACTTTTGTAGAATCGAGTTATGGATGTGGTCAAACCACATTACTTGATTCATACAAACTAGCTATAATTCTTGCGGGACAAGATCCACATCATACTTTGCCTTGAGTTAGCTTTGGCTAAATTGCCCAAGACTTAGTATGATCAGTAGGTAACACATTACCGATTACATCTCTATGCAACTCTTGTTTATAGGATCAAGACCCACATTTACAAAAGACCTTGAGTTAGCTTTGGCTAAATCACCCAAGATTTAGTGTAAATGCGATCTTATCCTATCTTTCCAACGGTTGGAATATGCCTATAGTTCTACTCGATTCAATTGAGTTAACTAGTTTTACTCAATCTAATTGAGCTTACTCTAACCCAAGCTGTGATAGGCGGGATCAAGATTGTCCCTCCGCACCCTACCAAGATAATATGCGTTGCTCTGCTTTGGCAGATTCAACAACTACAAATGATTGAGGTAGTGATGGGTATCAAGACTTGGTAGGCATTTTCGAGTTGATTCGATTAAGATCTAATCTAATCGTGAATGTGTATCATATACACATCAAGACCTTTATTATTCTACACTAGCATGCATCACATACATACAAGCATTATTCTAGCATGCATCATATACATACAAGAAAAATATCCTAGCATGCATCACATACATACAAGCAAAATGTACTAGCATGCATCATATACATACAAGCAAAAACAAATATATATATATATATATATATATATATATATATATATATATATATATATATATATATATATATATATATATATATATATATATATATATATATATATATATATATAAATT
Organism: Wurfbainia villosa; assembly: GCA_025175895.1. NCBI lineage: Eukaryota > Viridiplantae > Streptophyta > Magnoliopsida > Zingiberales > Zingiberaceae > Wurfbainia > Wurfbainia villosa. Next base: position 8,333,993 of record CM045999.1, on the reverse strand, counting down.
AATTGTGATGTGGTCATGACCCTACTATGATCTTCTCAAGACAATAAGAAGATCGGACGGTCAACCTAGGGTTAGCGGCTTCTCCAAGCGCCTCCTTTGACCGCCATGTGTCATCGACACCCTTCTCGTAACTCCGTCTAGTAGTGGACCTTTCACCGCTCCATTTTGTACATTACAAACATGAAACTTGAGTTACATTCGATTCTAAAACTATTTACAACTAGAATTTTAAAAGAAGAGGCACGACGCACAGGTCGCATACCCTATACAACATGCACAACCACAAAAATGACACGCAGACCATATTATGAATTACAACACATTTATCATCCAATCATATTGGGGTTCTTGGTCCATGACCATCACAGAATTATACATAATTCTAAATTATGTATTTTACAGAAATTTCTATAATTTTTCCTATTTTTTTTTTCAATTTTATGAGTCACCTCTCCGTAATGATCCCGCTAAGTGGTTTCCGGGCGCGATCGCAGGACAAGACCCCTTTTGGGGATAGGGGCAACGCCCCTACTCGAAAAAATAAACTTTACGAGTGTCCCTACTTGATCTTACAGTGACTTAAGTCGTTGTCCCAAAAACCTAAAGCGAGAACTCACCGTTTCGGAGAGGTTTTTTTTTCTCGGTGGTTGAAGCCTACAAGTGTCCCAACACTTGTTGCTTCAACTGTTCTAGAAAAATACCAAAAAATTCTATAAAAATTGGAAATTTACAGAAACTTAAAAATCTATAATTTTTATATCTAATACAAAACCTACAAATTTAAAACACATACATGCTTCGCACATGGCTCTGATACCACTGTTGGACTTTCCGAGCCGTAAAAACCGCTTTTTGTGTTGCGGAAACCTTGGAAGCCTGGTCACGGATCTGTGCGAAGTATAAAAAAAATAAATTCATGTATGTGTTATGGAAACTTAGATCTACCATAGATCTACATGATGAGAGTGTTACCCTCGATGCGACGCCCTTCGCTTATCCCGCTTGTCCAAATGGCTTGTCGGAACTCAATAGTGTCAAGTGTACACTCCTCTATTGGTATCCACACGGACAAATGGTGGAGAAAATAACCTAGAGTGTGCTAGCACTCCTTGGTGAATCTCGGCAATGGAGGATTGGGAGAGAGCTTGAGAGGAGCAAGGAAGAAGATGATTAAGTTAATTCCAATAACTTCACCATCTAATGAAAAAGTGGCCGACCACTTTGTTTTGGGGGGTTACATGCATGCATGTAACTCCAAGAGCCAATGGCTCTTGGTCTCCCTCATGAGGTGGCACCACATGATAAGTCCATGATGATGTGGAACACCATCATTGGCTAGCCCCCATGCCAAGTCACCATGACATGACAATTGGTCAAGTCAAAATTTACCATTCATCTTCCCTCTCAAGTCAAGTCAAACTTGACCTCTTATCTCTCATGGTTGATCAAATCTAACCACATGATTCAAGTTAATTTAATTTAATGAATCTCTATTCATTAATTTAAATGAATCAAATCTAAATTAGACTCATTCAACACTTGAATCAAATTGAGTCTAACTCAATTAGTCTAATTTGGATTACTCTTAATCCAATTTTGGTTCATCCCATGAACCTAATCCTCATGGTTCATCATATGAACCTAATCTCCATCTAATTGCCCTTTGTGTGTGACCCTATAGGTTCTTGTAATACTGGCAATGCTCCTAAATCGATTTAGGAACATAAGCAATGAGCGGTATCTAGCAACACATCATTGCTATCCAAGTTACAAGAATGTTGAGATCCAACATCACCTTTGTGACTACTAATTGTGACTCTCATAATATGTGACAATGTCCCTCAATCCTTGACATCTAGATTGACCTATTGAGGCATAGACCGTGTCATCCTCAGTACAATCTATATCTTGAACTCCAAGTAGACTCACTCTAATCAAACGAGCTCAATATCTCATATTGACTCATTTGGGCGTGGCCATGCACTTCGTGGTCTCACTCTATCAAGAATAACGATGTCAATCCTGTCATATAGGAGGGATAGATCCCATCTACATCACTCACATCCCTCCGCATAATTTGTTACATACCTAATAATCGCCTTTATAGTCCACCCATTTACGGGTGACTTTTGACGAAGCCAAAGTATGCAACTCCTTATGTAGGGAATCATGATGACTTTAGGTCCGAGGACTAATAGTCACATGAGAAAGTATATGACACTCATATAATGATCCATGATACTTTCTCATGGTGGGTCATTCAGTATACATTCTCTAATGCATACCCATATGTCAACTTGATATCTCATATCCATGACTTGTGAGATCAAGTCATCGAGTTGACATACATGCTAGTCTCTACGCATTAACATTGTCCCTGAATGTTAATACTTGACTAGGAATGATTAAGAGTAGTGTTCTCTATATCATCTCATTATCGATTCAACCAATCGATTGATATAGATAATAACCTTCTACTCAAAGACGTTATTATACTTAGTTTATTTGACACCAATACAAGTAAATATAATAACTATGCCTTTATAAATAGGAATATGATACAATAAAGTCCATACAACAATCATCGCATGATTGACTCTAGGGCTTCCACTAACAAGAAAAAGACTAAAAAGAAAGCTACACATGTAGGGGGAGCCTCTAAGGCAAACCCTAAGGTAACTTCTAATTTTGCTCCTTCTTTAAGTTATAGGCAAAAGCATGCTAGAAATAATGTTAGAAATTTTGCTATTTATCATAAAGAGCATGCTAGAAACATATTTTATAGTCTAGGTGCAAAATCACATCATATTTCAAATAAGGAGAAATTTAGGACTAATGTCCCTAGAAAAACATTACCTAGGGAATCCACTAAGAAAATAGAAGATCACCTATTTTTTAATCCTAAATGGACTAGGCATATGCCTAGGAAAAATAATGTCCAAAGAATAGATGAAAAATCAAAAATTGTCAATAAGAGCTAGAAAACCAAGCCTTAAGGTCAAGGCTTGAAAAATTGGAAAAGACCCTTGCAAAGATGCAAAATTCAATTATAGGGTCAAAGGATAAAAAATCTAGGTCTAAGAGTCAAAATCTAGGGTTTAGAAAGTAAGGTCCTACCAAGGGCAAGAAAGGTTTGGGTCACAAACCTAAGCCTAAGGAGACCTACCATAGTGTTCCATTTGATTATGGAACACAACCTAGGTCTAAGAAGACCAAGGTTACTAGGGAAGTCATCCCTAAGAGTAACCAAGGTGTGTGTCTAGTGGCTAGGGTTTCAAGGAAACCTAGGGAAGCCATTAAGAAGGTTACAAGGGGAGTCACCCCTAGAGTTAACCTAGGCAAGACCAAGATGACCAAGGCTTCTAAGCCTAGGAGGGTCATTAGGAGGGTATCTAGGGAAGTTATCCCTAGTGAATACCTAGTAAACCCAAGGAGATCCAATAGGTATTGGGTTCCTAGGAGCGTGATCGATTCACTCTAGATGGGTTTAGGTATGCCCACTTTAAATGGATGGGTAGTTAACCTAACCATAGTAAAGGTGATACTTTAGGTCATTTTAAAGATTATGGGTACCTTGGAAATGTGATTTGAATTATAATCCTAAAGAGTTTTTAGGATGTGCCAATATATTTTTTGGATTATGAAAAATCAATCAAATTGGCACAATTTAGGTTGAGGTGTGCCATTTGGGTTTTTGGCACACTTGGGGGCTTAGTAGTAATATGGAAAAATGGATTTAATAATAACAAATGATAACAAATATTAAAATTTAGGTATTATATACCTCTACATTTTATTTTCCATGCTTGATTTGCCATATAACATGTCATGACATCATATCTATTTTTAATTATATAATATGTCATGATCATACTTAGAATTAAGGTTAAATGTCATGTATGCTTAGATTCTATTTTATGCCATGACATCATTATTATGAGCACATGCTTATTTATATCATTATTAATGTCATAATCATTCCTGCATTTAATAAGAATTGAATTAAGGACATATGACATGACTTGAAGTCCCATGTATAAGAGAATCAAGTAGTGTTGCCTTAGAAAAATGCATGAAACCCTAGATTAGGATGAACAAAACCCACATCTCACATTACATTGACATGTATATATATTTATACACCCTAGATACATGTGAGATGCTAGGATATGAGTTAAGTTCAGGTTGCATAGTTTTGCATCTAGATGAACTCAAACTCATCTTATATTAGTGGTGGATCATTGGGAAAGCTTATGTTCAAGCTGTACATTAAGCCTAAAGAATATGATCCAATATAAGGTTTTGAAAACATTTTAAAATCATTTTGAAAAACCATGGTGTATTCTATCTTTTGATAACAATCACCATTGATGAAGTTGATACAAAGTGAGCTAAAACATTGAAGTTTTTCTTCACTTTTGAACTTTATGTCAATTTCACTATTTTATGAGTAAAATATTTTTCAAATATTTTTTACCCATTGTATTGGTCATAAGTATTATACGTATGAAATTTTAGAATTTTTCAAATTACGTATAATTATTTATGAATTTTTGAAATTCTATTCTGATAATTAAAATTCAGAAATTTCAGCTATCAGTCAACTGCCCTTGTTGGCAGTCGACTAATGAGCATGACAGTCGACTGTTGCCTGATAATATCGACTGCCAGGCTGATTTCGGGTTAACAATGTATGTTTAGCTCATTTTCAGCTATGGTAAGGTTCCCTAACCACTCCTAGCCCTAGGATATGTTTTGGGAAGCATTAAAAAGGGTGAAAATCCATTGGATATGTATTAAGAGAGTTGTTAGGGTGATGTATCAATTTTAAGGTGTGAGAAAGTTCAATGTTGAACTTTGGACCTTATTTTTGATGGTTTAGAGTTCCTATTGGCTTAGGGACTTCCTAAGGACATTGTTGGTGCAATGGTTAAGGGGGAGCAAACCTTTAGAGGGAGGTATCCATCATAGGATGATGATGTTATTTTTCCTCATGAGGAGGAGAAATGAGAATTGGAGATGCTCAATTTAGAAATTGGGAGAGTTCATAGGAGTGCCTCTCTTAAGTGATATGAGACTTATTACTAGGAAGATTGTAGGCATCCTAGAGGTTTTTGGACCAAGGGGGAGATTGTAAGATCTCATTGGGATATGAGACATTGACCTCCTTGGGGTGAACCTTTTTGATGTATGTCAAAAAGGGGGAGAATGTTTGGAATTATCAATTTGGGATAATTGGTAAGGGAATTTGAGTTAAGAGCCTAACTCAAGGGTGTTTTTGTCAAACATCAAAAAGGGAGAGATTGTTGGTGCAATTGCCCCAGGTTACGATTGATCGGACTTGAGTTTGACTCGAGCGATGTTTTGATGTTCGACAAAAATATATGACAATGTGATTGTCATGGTAAAGTCCAAGTCTTGAGTACTTGGCATGTAAAGTCGAAGCATGGGTCTTGGCAAGGAAAAGTCCAAGCATGGGTCTTGGCATGGAAAGTCCAAGCATGGGTATTGACAAGGGAAAAGTTCAAGCTTGGGTCTTGTCATGGAAAGTCCAACATGGGTTGGCAAGGGAAAGTCCAAGCTTGAGTCTTGGCATTTGGAAAGTCCAAGGGGAATATTTGCGGCGTAAAGTCCAAGGGTAGAGTCTTGGCAGCATAAGTCCAATGGTTGGTGGCGTAAAGTCCAAGCGGGAGTCTTGGCAGTGTAAGTCCAATGTGCCTTGGCGGTGTAGACACCGTTAGCATGACAATAGTCGATGGAAGGCCCTGAAGGCTAGCGTATGGATGAATAAGTCATGGATGACTTGGAGGGATCCGATAGACGTGAGGCTGACGGAGGTGGCTAGAAGGCTTAGGTCTAGGCTACGGGTGGTATAGCAAGTATGGGAGCACCATACTTGGGTTAAAACCTCATGTTTGAGGTGTGAGTCAATGATCCATTTGACCTGCTGATCGGGTCTAGTGATCAGTCGACTGATGGTCGGGATCTCAGGCACAGAAGGTTCTCTAGTCGAGTGATCAGCTTGAACACTCGACTAATTGAGCCATCAGTCGATTGATGTGTATGATCAGTCGACTGATGGTGTATTCGATGGACTTATCCGACGTGTTTCATGCAGTTGTGAGATAACGGTTACAGAGGCAGTCGACTGATGGTCCCGATCCGTCGATTGATAGGCAGAATCCATCCCAAGGAGAAGCTTTAAATGGAGCTTGTGGAGGAGGGATTTGGCAACCGGTTCTTGAGCTTCCTTGGGGCGATTTGTTGCTGCAAATCAGGGTCTCCAAGTGCAATTCAAGCAACCACAAAGCAAACATCCAAGTTCACAATTGTAAAGTGTTTATTTACTTGTATTTGTGTAGTTTCATTGTATTAGCTTGTATTTGTGTTTATTATTGTTGTAATACATTGTACGAGGTTTCTCCACCTCTGGATTATTCTGAGAAGGAGTTTATTTGATTAGTGGTGTTATACGCATCGCTAGAGCTCGTTTGAGCTCGATCTATGGAGTAGGAATCATTCGGTTCCGAACCACGTTATATTTGGTGTTGTGTGTGTGCTTATATTCGTGTTATTATTTTTATTGTTATTATTCTGCTACGCACTAACACAATTTGTAGATGCGACCGCAATTGTAATCCATCAAGCACCGCCGACGCTATTCACCCCCCCTTTTGCGGTCACCGAACGACCCTACCGAAATTCTCCATCCATGTCTTTCATTGATCGAAGCCTTCTCGTCCATAGAATTTATATGGAATTGGAGTGGTAATGTCTCATACAAATCCATCGTTGGGCAACTCCATCCTCTAGCATTTGTGGTCTCTTGGCGGTTAGTGTGTAGAAGAGCCCCGGTTTCTGATACCAATTATAGGAACGTTAATGATGCACTAGAGGGTGAGGGGTGAATAGCAGTTTCGTGATTTCGTTTGGAATCCGATCGCATACTTGTCTACAAGTTTGTTAGTATGTACTGCAAAAAATAATAGAAATAAAATACACAACAAACTCAAGCACAACATAAGATATACGTGGTTCGGAACCTAGGGTTCCTACTCCATGGGGTGAGCTCTAGTGATGCACACCACCACTACTAAATTCCTTCTTGGAATAATCCGGAGGTAGAGAAATATCGTACAATATTTACAACAATAAACAAGATAATATAAGCAAATACAAATGAAATACAACAAACAATGAAAAGAAAACTTTACAAGAGATCACTTTGAATGCTTTTCTTTTTGGTTGCTTGGATGAGCTTGAAGGACCTTGAAATGCACCAACATTTCACCTCAAATCTCCCCTAGAACCTGTTAGGAACGTTGTGCCTGCTAGAGGGGGGGTGAATAGCATCGTTCAATGCTTAATGGATTACGATCGTGTTCATCTCTACAAGTCATGTTAGCGCAGTGGAATATATAGCAATAACAAAATAAGACAAACACAATTCACAACATAAAATATAATGTGGTTCGGAACCGAATGGTTCCTACTCCACGGATTGGGCTCTAAAAGCCCTAACAATGCAAACACGGACTACTAATCACAAATATTCCTTCTCAGAACAATCCGGAGGTGGAGAAACCTTGTACAATAGTTCTTACAACAATAAGAAACAATAAACAAGAAAATACAAATAAAAACACAAAGACAATATAAAGAACACTTTACAACTATTGCTTTGGATGCTTGCTTGTTGATTGCCTTAGACTAGCCTTGAAGACCCTGATTTGCAACAGCAAATCGCTCCAAATCGTCCAAGAAAACCGGTGCTCAATCCTTCCCTCCGTGCTCCTTTTAAACCTGTAACTCGGGCTGGATTTCACTTATTAGTCGACCGATACCACTGTTGTCGTGAGACAACAACTGGATCCACGCTGGAAAAATCCAACGGATACACCATTAGTCGACTGACCTTACACATGACCCGAGTTTTGATGTCTCGAGCTCGATCAGTGGTCGGCAGCGATCACTCGATTAGAGAACATACGTATGTGAAGTTGTCTCGTCCAGCGGATCGTGATCACCCGGATCGGTCGTTTGGCGATCATTTGCTTTCGAGCGTGGCCGATCCCGGCGCTAGGCACACTTCCGCGGTCATAAAACCACTCTAGTTGGCTCCCACCGTGGGTCAGTGACCCATGGTCTCAGTCGATTGATACACCTCAAACATGAGGTTTTAACCCAAGTATGATGCCCCCATACTTGCTAGACCACCCGTAGCCTAGACCTAAGCCTTCTAGCCACCTCCGTCAGCCTCGCGCCTATCAGATCCCTCCAAGTCATCCATGACTTGTTCATCCATACGCTAGCCTTCAAGTGCTTCCATTGGCTATTGTCATGCTAACGATGTCTACACCGCCAAGGCACATTGGACTTACGCTGCCAAGACTCCACTTGGACTTTACGTCGCCAACCATTGGACTTATGCTGCAAAGACTTCCGCTTAGACTTTATGCTGCCAATATTCCCCTTGGACTTTCCAAATACCAAGACTGAAGCTTGGACTTTCCCTTGCCAACCCATGTTGAACTTTCCATGACAATAGTCAAATCATCATCAAACATCAAATACTAACCTGGGTCGATTGCATCAGTAATCTCCCCAACACATGTCAGACATGAATGTTAGACATCCATGTCAAACATCAAAACACTTACTCGAGTCAAACTCGAGTCCGGTCAATCGTGACCTGGGTCGATTACACCAACAATCTCCCCCTTTTTTATGTTTGACAAAAACACCCTCGAGTTAGGCCCCTAACTCAAATTCCCTTATCAATTATCCCAAATTGGTAATTTTAACATTCTCCCCCTTTTTCACATACATCAAAAAGGTTCTCTCCAAGGAGATCAATGTCTCATATCCTAATGAGATCTTACAATCTCTCCCTTGGTCCAAAAATACCTAGGATGTCTACCATCTTCCTAGTGATAAGTCTCATACCACTAAAGAGAGACAATCCTACAAACTCTCTCAATTTCCAAATTGGGCATCTCAAAATCCCATTTCTTCCCCTCATGGAGAAAAATAACATTCATCATCTCATGATGGATACCTCCCCCTAAAGGCTTACTCCCCCTTGACCATTTCACCAACAATGTCCTTGGGAAGTCCCTAAGCCTATACGAACTCTAAACCATCAATAATAAGGTTAAAAGTTCAACATTGAACTTTCCCACACCTTGAATTTGATACAACACTCTAACAACTCTCCTAATCCATATCCAATGAATTTTTACCCTTTATAATGTTCCCCAAAGCATATCCTAGGGTCCTAGGGTTAGGAGTAGTTAGGGAACCCTAACATAACTGAAAATGGGCTAAACATACCTTGTTTTTTCAAAATCAACATTGTCAGCCAACTTTATAAGGCAACAGTTAATTTCTCTCTTCATCAGTCGACTACCATCAAGTGGCAGTCGACTAATAACTGAAATTTCCGAATTTCAACTATCAGAATTGAATTTCAAAAATTCATAAATAATTATACATATTTTAAAAAATCATGAAAATTCATACGTATAATACTTATGATCAATACAAAGGGTGAAAAATGTTTAAAAAATATTTTACCCATAAAATAGCAAAATTGACACAAAGTTCAAAAGTGAAGAAAAACTTCAATGTTTTAGCTCACTTTGTATCAACTTCATCAATGGTGATTACTATCAAAAGATAGACTTCACCAAGGTTTTTTAAAAAGATTTTAAAATAGTTTTAAAACCTTATATTGGATCATATTCTTTGGGCTTAATGTACATGACTTGAACATAAGCTTTCCCAATGATCCATAACATGATTTTAGATGAGTTTGAGTTCATCTAGATGTAAAAACTATGCACCTTGAACTTAACTCATATTCTATCATCTCACATATATCTAGGGTGTATAAATACACATACATGTTAATGTGATGTGAGATGTGGATTTTTTTTCTCCTAATTTAGGGTTTCATGCATTTTCTAAGACAACCCTACTTGATTCCCTTATACATGGGACTTCAAGTCATGCCAATTGTCCTTAATTCAATTTTAATCAAATTAAATGCATGAATGATTATGAAATAAATGATAACATAAATAAAGCATGGCCAATGATCATGATGTCATAGCATATGATGGAATCTAAGCATACATGACATTAAAACCTAAATCCTAAGCATGATCATGACATATTAGATAATTAAAAATACATATGATGTCATGACATGTTATATGACAAATTAAGCATGACAAACAAAATGTAAAGGTATATAATACCTAAATTTTGATATTAGTTGTCATTTGTTATTATTAAGTCCATTTTGCCATATTATCAATTATCTCCCAAATGTGCCAAAAACTCAAAATGACACACTACAATCTCTAAACCTAAATTGTGCCAATTTGATTGAATTTTCAAACTTCTTAAATAATATTGGCACATCCTAAAACCTTTAGGATTTAAGATCAAAACACATTCCCAAGGTAACTATAACCTTGAAAATTACCTAAAGTGCCACCTTTACCATGGTTAGGTTAACTACCCATCCATTTAAAGTTGGCACAACCTAACCCATTTAGCGTGAATCGATCACGCTCCTAGGAACCCAATACCTATTGGAGCTCCTTGGGTTTATTAGGTATTCACTAGGGATAGCTTCCCTAGATACCTTCCTAAAGACCCTCCTAATGACCCTCCTAGGCTTGATAGCCTTGGTCATTTGGGTCTTGCCTAGGTTAACTCTAGGGGTAACTCCCCTTGTAACCTTCTTAGTGGCTTCCCTAGGTTTCTTCGAAACGCTAGCTACTAGGCAAACACCTTGGTTACACTTAGGGATGAATTCCCTTGTGACCTTGGTCTTCCTAGACCTAACTTGAGTTCCATAATCTAATGAAACATTGTGATAGGTCTTTTTGGGTTCAAGCTTGCCCTTAGATGGACCTTGCTTCCTAAAACCTAGGGTTTGACTCTTAGACCTAGATTTTTGATCATTTGACCCTAGAATTTGATTTTGTATTTTTGCAAGGGTCTTTTCAAGTTTTTCAAGCCTTGATCTCAAGACTTGAATTTCTAGCTCTAATCTTCCCAAATTAGATTTTTCGTTTGTTCTTTGGGAATAGTTCTTCCTAGGCATATGTCTAGTCCATTTAAGGTTAAAACCTAGGTGCTCTTGTACCTTTCTAATTGTCTCCCTAGGTAGAATTGGTCTAGAATTGTTTGACCTAAATTTGTTCTTAGGTAAAGTTGTTTTAGGGACATTAGTCTCAAATTTCTCCTTATTTGAAATCGGTCTAGAGTGTAGGATCGATGAAGTGTGGATGTGGCCGGCTAGAGGGGGGTGAATAGCTCTCTTTCGTTGGATGACGAAATTTGCTCGTCTACAAAGAAATTAGCGCAACGGAAACAAAACAAGACAAGCAAATAGAAATAAGAATACAAACAATGCTACCACCGAAATGTAACATGGTTCACGGCTACGCCGCTAATCCACGGTCCCCGATTCGTCCTCGGTGAATCACTCCGCAACCAAATCACTATCGGTCTCTCCTTTGCACTAAGCTAGGTGGAGGTAACCCTTACAACTCAAGAACACTCCTTCTTTTACAATAAATGTGAAAGAAAACTAAGAGAAGGAGTTTGAATCTTGTGGAGCACTTGGATGATCACTTAGAGCATAAGCATTAGCCATCCAAAAGCCCACACCCTCTCTTTTTATAGAGAGGGCTGATTTCTTCCCATTGGCTGCCACCAGTCGACTGCCGCCACTACAACGACCTCCGAACACATCGGATCCTGACCGTTGTAGTCAGCGGAACTGCCAATGATCGGTGATGAATCCATCGATATCGCCTCGTGGTCGTAGTCGACGCCAATCTGGCGGTTACGCGTCGCGACATCCTCTAGCAATCGACTGTCATTCCATAGCAGTCGACTGCTGGGCATAAACCCATCAGTTGGATACCAGTCGAACCGCGTTCGACTTAGAGCAGTCGATGCCATTTCATGGCAGTCGACTGGTGCCGTGTGAAACTCAAACTTAACATTCGTTTGAGCTTCCGACGGTCAGGTAAACCTCAACCCTTGCGGTCGAGCCTCCGACACTCAGCCATTTGGCCAAGTTCACCTAATGAGCTACTTACAATTCACTCATTCTCTCATCTCACTCGAAGTCCCTCACCGAAGATTTCTTCGTTCGCAGCCACGTCCCTCGTCAACATCAGGCGCACGACTCTGCAATGCTCCTTCGTGTCTCTTGCCTTCGAAGTCTGCTTCCTTGGCTTCGCTTCAAGTCATCTCGTCCGGCGGTCCCTCGGCAGTATCAAGCGTACGACTCTGTAATGCTCCTTCTCTGACTCAAGCATGAGGTTGTGAGTGGTGAACCTGCCAAGGCTCCATATGCGAATTACTAAGTCCTGCAAGACTCCAACGCACATATCAAATCACAATAACAACCTAACTTAAACGCTTTGCCACACACATCAAAACCATATCACGACAAGAGATTGTCCTAACAATCTCCCCCTTTTTGATGTGTGGCAATCCGTTTAAGTTAGGTAAAAATATTTGATAAAATATTAAGGAAAGAAAGCATGTGAATAAACATGATTAACAACTCTCCCCCTTAATACATGAAACTCCCCCTAAATGCATTCCCCCTTACTTAAACATCTATTTTTCTTCCCCTTTGAAACCATCAAAAATAATTAACAAAGTTTATACAGCATGACATCAAGTCTAGAGAGAAACATAAACCAAAAACATGCCTTAAAACCGTGTATCAGAAGTTGCTGGGCAGTTTTTCAGGTGAGCAGTCGACTGGCACAATGAGATCCGAATTTTTGATTTTCTGGACGAATTTCAGAAATGCATTATAAATTCCAAAAAATTCGAAAAATAGTAAAATTTGGGGAACACATTTCTTTTAGGGTTCTTTATCAATGAAAAATAGTTTTCCATAAAAAGACATTATATTTTCAAATATTTTCTAAAAATCCAAAAGCTTTAAAAATAACTAGTGTTTTGATTAAGTTTGTATCCATTTTAACACCTAGTTTTGCTTTGGATTATTTCAAAACATGAACACACAGATTTTAAAGTAGGAAATTATTTTGAAAACATATGAAAAATCCAACCATGATCTTTGGGCAATATGTCTATGAATTAAACATAAACATTCCCCATGATTGGTCTATTATTGCTATTTTGATACTTTAAATGACCATCTAAATGCCATAGGCATTAGTGGACATTTGTATCATCCTACCATCTTACTCATGCTAAGTTTTCAATCAAAGTAGCCTATGGTGAGTGTGAGATGCATCCTAAAGGTATTTGTATATACTTAACCATTATTTTCATGCAATTCTATCAAGGTTAAGTATCATCCTATCATTCCACATGATCATAAAGACATATATGGATAAATTTCACATTATGATCATGAAACAAGTGTATTCATCAAATTGTGATCATGCATTAGGTATTACATCATGATAATAAGGCAAATATCACCTAAAACATGATTTATCTATTTATAGGTGCATTATCATCACCTAACACTATTTAAAAAATGTTGTCCCACCATCCTAAGTCAACCAACATATGATTTAGATAAATTCCATATGGTTGACTATCCTAGAGTTTTCCTAACTCTTAAGGATGGATTTTGGAACCCAAAATAAATTCTTTCCAATGGGGTTCACTAAATACTCCTTAGGGATCCATTTTCTAGCTATTACCTTCTTTTTGTCTTGACCCCTAGCAATTAAGCATTTATAGGCCTTTTCAATTTTCTTTTCCTTATATCCTAGGCCTTTCTTATTGAAACTTGCTCTTTGGCTCCCTATGATCATGTTCAATGTATTTGAGCCAATTGTAAACTTTTCTAGGGCCTTGGTCAAATAATCTACCTTTTCCCTTAGAACCCTATTTTCATCCATACATGCATCACTAACATTAAATGACATATATTCATGCGAGCATGCATCATTTAAGCTAGAAGAAATATTATCATTTACATTTAAGCATGCTTTTTCTAATTTATTTTCTAAGTCCTTAATTTGATCTAGCATGCTCTTATTTTTCTTTTTAGCTCTAAATATATCCTTAGTAAGACTAGAAATCATGGAAACTATTTTACTTGGTGAGAGGTTCGTTACCATTGTCTCCATGTCTTCTTCTTCTTCGGATGAGGATGGTGAAGAAGCTCCCCCTTCACTCGAGCTCTCCTCACGTGAGTTTGCTTCTTCATTTTCGGAGGAGGAGCAATCTAGGTCGTCAAAGGACATTAGGGCAAGGTTGGAGTAGACATGTTCTTCCTCTTCGGATGATGATGATGATGAAGAGGGATCATCTCATGTCCTTGCTTTGAGTGCTTTTGTCTTCCCTTTCTCTTTGGTCTTCTTCTCTTCTTCTACATGGTTCAAAACCTAAGGTTCCTACTCTACGGGTTGAGCTCAAATGAGCTCTAGTGATGCAAATCACCACTAATCAAACCACTCCTTCTCAGAACAATCTAGAGGTGGAGAATCCTCGTACAAGTGATTACAAAAGTAATACAATGAAATATCACAAGTAAACTAAGCAATACATAAATACAAGTAAAGAAAACTTTACACAAAGAACTTTGGATTGCTTGCTTATTGATTGCTTTGGAATGACTTTGAAGGACTGAAAAGCACTAACTATTCCCCTTCATATCGGCCCAAGAACCATGGCCAAAATCCTCCTCTTCGAGCTCCTTATAAAGATACAACTCGGGCTGATTTTTTCCAAGCAGTCGACTGCCCATACCCATCATTCGACTGCTCCGATAGCCGTTGTCTCACAAGGACTTGATCCACGTGGAAAAACTCCAATGGATAACTCACCAGTCGACTGCCAAACCCTAGCAATCGACTGCTGCCCCGTCAATCAACTGCCTAGTCGACTACAAAACTTTCTATGCTCGTGGTCGTAAATAGCGATGATCGCTTATGGCGATCGCTCGGCCACTAACTAGCCAACCGATACCAACTACCAAGGCCACTGATCTAGCTTGATCACCAGTCGACTCCCGATCAGTCGAATGGTCATAATCCCAGTCGACTACTCAGAGTCGACTCGACTGCCAAGTGTCAAAACACTTGACCAGTCAACTAATCCATAATCTTAGTCGACTAAACCTCAACCATGAGGTTTACCCCAAGTATGATCCCCTCATACTTGCTAGATCATCCTTAGTCTAGACCTAAGCCTTCTAGCCACCTCCATTAGTCTCACGCCTATCGAATCCCTCCAAGTCATCCATACGTTAGCCTTCAGGTGCTTCCATCGGCTATTGTCATGCTAACCGGGTCTACACCGCCAAGACACATTTGGGCTTATGCTGCCAAGACATATACTTGGACTTTACGCCGTCAAACATTGGACTTATGCTGCCAAGACTATCGCTTGGACTTTACGCCGCCAATATCACACCCTTAGACATTCCTTGCCAACTCCATGTTAGACTTTCCAATTGTCAAGACCCATGCTTGGACTTTCCATTGCCAAGTACCCATGACTTGGACTTTACCATTGTCAAGACCCATGTTTAGACTTTCCATGCCAAGTACCCAAGATTTGAACTTTCCATGCCAAGTACACAAGACTTGAACTTTCCATGCCAAGTACACAAGACTTGGACTTTCCATCATATTGTTATACGTTTTATCGAACATCAAAGTAATACTCGAGTCAAACTCGAGTTTGGTCAATTGTGACCTGGGTCGATTGCACCAATAAATTACTTATAGATGTAAATGTCACTTACAAGGAAATAATGATAAAGAGATGTTCAACAGTGAAGAAATTGATGTACTAATAGAGTCTAGCGATGAAGACTTAGAAAATGTTAATATTAATGACTCAGATTGCAATGATGATAACTTTAGGATTGAAAACTATATGTGATAAAGTGATAGTGATATTATTAAATGTTAGGATTGATGTTAATGATTGAGCTACGTATATACTTGCTTTTTTACATGTAAATCTCACTAGTTCTATCAGATACCTCAATTATTATTCTGATTTAATTATTAGTTGGAATGAGTATGTGTGTAATGTTATTTTGCAGATCTAATCATGGTGGATATTACACTAGTACATGATAGGTAGATTATATTGAGAGTTATTGGAGTTGGTAAGTATTGATGTTATTGTAATTTAAATTAATTTAATCTTTTATTTATTATTTCGAAAAATGAATGTTTGTTTCATGCAGTTTTATTCCCAATGGACATAGTGTAATTGTGTACATCACAAAAAAAATTAAAGAACGTTAGTGTGCTTTCGTATCTACATGGAGGCATGTAGATCAACATCCGAAAGATTTTTATTACCATAAATTTTTGATAAGTAAATTGAATATTAATAATGTTGTAAAATATCATTTTATACTAATTTTCTTGATATTTTTGCAGAAAAAATATATATGGAAACTAGGATATGAAGTAGAATTTAAAGAAATATGAAACAAATATTATCAAAAATTATACAAAAACTTGTTAAACAACTGGAGAAGGAAGGGAACAAGGGCATCCTATGTACTAGATGAGATTTGGAATGCATGGAATAATGTTTGGGATGAACAAAAATGATAGTATAATTCATTTATTGCTCAACACAATAGAAATACTGAGCTTGCTGGCCCAAGCACTGGATCCACAAAGCATACGACTGGATCATGATCTGTTGTATGGAGCTTGCAATAGATTTGGTGAGTTTACCATAAAGTTATATAAGATTTTTATAATTATTAATCAACTTTCTTTGAATTGGAGATTTTTGGATCACATAATAATGTTGTCTCAAGTCAATTATAATTATTAATCAATTTTAATTTATTAAAATATATACTCGTGCAAGGAACTACTTTTAGATAGACTTGGCAATCGTTGGGAGGTATTTTGGAGTAGGCACAGAGGATAATTTTGTTGATACTGAATCTAAGGTCATAGACGTAAGAATATAAACTTTATTACTTATCAAATTTTATTGTATATTTGATAATACTAATATTTTTTTACTTAGAACGATATAAATGATAGAGTTGCATAAGCATCTCAGTCTATTATAGAGGAGAAGAATTACAAACTCTATCATACGATGCTATAAATAATATATATTATGAGGTTGTCTGTGAAATGAAAAAGGATTCTCTATATGGCCTTGGTTCTCAGGCAAAAGTTGTATATGATCCGTTGATGGCTCCTAGACTCAGAGGTCATTCTAGTTTTTCACATACTGAAGTGCAAGCGCCAAGAAAATAAAATCAAGAATTGAGGGATCAGATGACGGAATTAAAGCAATCGGTAGAAGATTGGATCACCACACTAGAGCAATCGATGGAAAATCAAGTCAGGACTATAGTAGAGTGGAAAATGCATGAATTCTTTTCTCGATATTCATTCATGAGTCCTTCTGCTTTTTCCAATGCCGCAAACACTACATGGTTTTGATTCACAGGAGACCCAAGACCCCAACGCTACTGATAATTAGATCATGATCTTTTTGAGGTATTTTTTATTTATCACTCATTAAGCATCCCAATGAGATCAATATCAACACGCAAGAATATCTTAAGCATCCCAATTGTTTAATATATAATTATTTTAGCTCTTGTTTTAGAAGTTAAACTTATCTTTCTGATCTAAAGGCACCATGTGAAGCAGAATCTCAATGTCCAGCTCTTTACAAAAGTGACAAGGTAGAAGAATGATGCATTATAACATATATATTCTATTATTTTTTTAACTTTAATTTCCTAAACATATATGTTTCTTATTCATCTCTAGGTGAATGTGTTTGCCTCAGAAGACATGGACTCTTTAACTTTTGGGGCGCCGAGGTTTCTCCGTCACTTAATGGATCCTAGTTAAAAAAAAAAAATCCCTGTGATGAAATTTGAAGCTTCAAAGGTATATTTATTCTGCATATTGCTAATTGAATTGGTCACTAATTCGGTCGTCCTTACTTTTCAAGTTCTTGAAGAGCTAGGACTCACTATGGATCAATTCATTGATTTGTTCATTTTCTCTGGATGTGATTCATTACAGTTGGCATGGACTTGGAAACATGGCTTCAACTGAAGCAATGCGTCTGTTTGTTAAAATTCTAGAAGTATGTTTGTACCTAACTGTTGCATAATTCTGTTGTAAATGTCACAAGGATATTCATTATTTTTGCCTTCTTCCAGGAGGAAGAACCTGCTTGGGATTTTCGTGTTCCTCAAGTAGCAGAAGAGCCTAGTGTAGATGTAGAAATGTTTGTGAGTACAGTAATGAAATAATGTTTTTTAATTTTATTGGGCAGCATTCATTTTAGATAACAAAGCTGATTTTAACAAATTGAGACCTATTATAATGTGTGTTGCATGGAATATTCATTTCATGGCAATATAATAGTTGTGACTTGTATATCAGATGGCCATACAATATGAAATGCAGGCAAGAAATAATGTCTATATGAGTATTAAAAATACGTTTCTACTAGTGAAGCTTAGAAGATGAATGTTACAATTCGAAAATCTGATGGCCAAACTATTATTTTTAAATGAAGTTGTATTTTGTGTTTTGGTTCAGTGTGATTGTCTGCTGTTTGCATTCTTTGATTCAGTATTGGCTAAAATTCAGCTTTGACTATTTGATTTACTTCTTCCTAACCTAATTGTCATTGTATCTATGACTATCCTTTTTCCCTTGCTTGATGGACTATGATTGTGCATGTTTCTGATCCATTTATTAATTGTTCTAGAATCCAAAATTAGAGTCAGCTTCTCGATCAATCTCACAAATTAGAGATTCCTTACTTGAAATAAAAACTATTATTTCTGTAAATGGGCTTCCATTGGATATGGAAGTTAAAGACGTGATAAAGGAGGGACTTGACTTAGTTGGTATTTATGATTAATGGGTTGCACCATCAATATCCGAGCAATGCCCTAAGTCTCTTTATGTGGTGTGTTCTCTCTTTTCTATCATGATGTCAAATTATAGCTCTGAGCATTATTCCTTTATAGTTGAAAATTAAGCTGTGTAGCATGGAGCAACAGTCTTACATGATAAAATGTACACTTTTGGTGGAAATCACAATGGGTGTTACCTTAATGATCTCCACGTAAATACAACATATGGAATAATTTGATGTAATGAAACTATTTTATGGTTACCACTGAAATGTACAACTTGAATTAAAAAACTGTAGCCAAATAATTGTTTTTTTAGCTGGAATTTCTTGTGCTCTTAAGAAACATGTTTAATAAAATTTAATGGGAACTTGTTAGAGAAAATTGATCCAATGTTTCATAGTTCCTCCAGTTTTATTTCTTTTTCCTTTTTTTTGTAATATACCGGTGATATCTAAATTCAATGACTTCAGTTATATCTAGCTATTGCAGGTTTTAGATTTGAAAAATCTGTCATAGTCAAGGATTGAAACCAAAGAATTAGCAGGTTCCTTGCATTCTTCAAACACTGCTTCTGTTGCCCTCTCTGCTGGCCATTCATTGGCAGTGCATGAAGATTTATTGTTTTACCTTTTGCAATATTAGAGTTGCTAAGAGTGGCTATAATTGAATAGTATATAATGGAAATTTTCCTGTTATTATCCTATGTAGGTTTTATGAAATACATGAAATTACTACATGAATAAAATACAAGAAAACTTGTAACCACTTACATCGATTACGCTTCCTCTATTCTGGAATTACAAAATTTCTTTCTCATTGTAGGAAGGACGATCACGAAAAAAACCGCCCTTGAAATTCCACAAATCAAATCCCACTGCGCCTTGGATATCCTTCTTCTTCGCTGGACACAAAGTCACGGCGAACTTTCGACAGAGCTTCTGCTGCGTTCCAAAAAGAACTCTCACAGACCTCTTATTCACGCCCCCCTATATAGGGGCTTGGACGCAGCGAATGCATTGAAGACGTGGATACACGTACTCCCCGAGTGCGTGTGCAGTAACTGCACAACGCGTGCAGTAACTGCCTCCACATCTTACATCTCTCACTCGTCCAAGATATGTCTTATAGGCAAATAGTCATACAGGTCAATAAGAGGTATTTAACCATATAGATTAAATGAAGTCGGAGTCAATAGTCACACAGACTAAATGGAGCCAGAGTCAATAGTCATATAGACTAATAGAATATACAATTCATACTTAGGAAAATAATTCATGCGACAGCAAGTACATTGAGCAATCAATTGCTAAGAAAGTTGTTACACCTTACATAGCTGCTCATAGAGCGATCCATCCTAAGAAAAGTTATTACGTCTAACTTAGCCGCTCTTCAAATGGTACATAACCATTCTCTAAATGACACATAGTCATTCACTTGATGACGCACAATCATCCTCCAGGTGACATACAGTCATTTTCTAGGTGGTACAAAACCATACTCCTTGTGGTACAAAACCGTTTATCTGGATTCATCCATGTCTTGCTATTTACCCAGATTAAATGATCTCCATTTACATCAATATAAACATCTTTAATCCCTTATAATGACCTTCAAGTCAAGAACATGTTTCATATTCTCAATATTCACCATCATTTTCATACATAACAGAAATGAGTCGACCAGTGAATAATTTTCATAAGATGTAAATCTATTTAATCTTGCTTTTTAGTGTGAATATATTCATTTTAATTAGTCGCTTTCCTAGTCATGTTCCATAGACCGAATCATCCATAGTCAATAGGATTACATGCTAAAATAGCATACCCTGATTAAAACTTTAAGTAGACACCTAAATAGTCACAAAGGGCAAATGCTGAGATTAACATATAATCTTAAAGGGCTCACATAGTAGAGAAACAGGGATCCATACTCTTACTACCCTTATTGTTGCCTTAGCACATGTGGTATGAATCACATGCTACGATGTTATTCTCTTTACTAATAAAGAGCGTATGTTTTTCTCAATATCGTACAGATTTTGATCCAAACATTCCAAATGTCTAAATCTTGAATTCAACATATGAATTCTAATCTGGCTCATAAACAGGTATAGTAAATGGTGGGAACATTTACTTCGATCACTTTACTTAAATGATCTTATCTTGATACACATATCAAGACGACCCCAGCTTATAAGTATGCATCTCTATACATATAGCTTCCAAAGCTACTTATAAGTAATGATCTTACCCCTATTCGTATATAACAAACAGAGATGATTGTCTATGTGAGAGAACCAATCACTACCTGTCAACATGCTCATCGAGATCTTATTAGAATGTAACATGACATACACTGAATAAATTATGGCTAGCATTTCAAACAATCAAATTACAATATCTGATTGTCATTACAAAATCGTTACATTCTATGAAGTCCCATAAACTTTACATGCTCATTAAATGACTCTCTAGTCATCATCTTAGTAAAAGGATCTGCAAGCATAACTCGTGTAGGGATATACTCAAGAATCACCTTCTTCTTACAATAATATCCCTGATAAAGTTATACTTTATTACTATATACTTGCCCTTGCTGTGATATTTGGGATCCTTGGAAAAAGCTATAGCATCTTGACTATCACAGTAGACGGTCACTGGACTCCCACTCTCTTCAACAATCTTTAGATGCTTCAGGAACCTCCTTAACCAGACTGCTTCTTTTACAGCTACTGAACATGCCACATATTCAGCTTCCATAGTTGACGATGTCACATAGTCCTGTTTCTTGCTGTTCCAGGAGATGATGCCACCATTCAATAAGAACGCATAGTTTGATGTGGATTTTCTATCATCCAGGTCCCTAACCCAATCTGCATCTGAATAGCCCTTCAAGCTCATATCTGATCCTTAATAACAGAGACTATAACATGTTGTCGCTTTCAAATATCTGAATATCCTTTTCACTGCCTTCCAGTGTCTCAATCCTGGATTTGACTGGAATCGACTGACTAAGCCAACAACATAGCAGATATTGGGACAAGTACACAACACAGTGTACATCAAACTACCAATAGCACTGACATATGGTTTTTTATTCATCTCGGCTATTTCTTCAGGAGTTTTGGGACTCATACATTTGCTCAGAACAGTACCTTTCACAATAGGTGTCTGCTCACTGTTGCAATCAGATATACTAAAATGTTGTAACATCTTATTTATATAAGACTCTTAAGACAAACCCAAAAGTCTCTTAGATCGATCCTTGATGATCTTAACTCCTAAGATGTATTCAGCTTCTTCCATATCCGTTGTGTCAAACTGCGATGAAAGCCACTCTTTGACTTCAATCACAAAACTTATGTCATTTCCTGCTATCAGCATATCATCAACATATAATGATAAAATGATATACTTTCCTTTTTCCTTTTTTAGAAAAACGCAATGATCCTCATTGATCATTTCGAAACCATAAGATAAAACCACTTCTTTAAATCTTATATTCCACTGTCATGATGCTTGCTTTAGCCCATATATAGATTTCTTCAATCTACATACTTTATCTTCTTGGCCTTCAGCAATGAAATGTTAGGATCTTGGGAACGGCTAGAGGGGGGGGGTGAATAGCGTTTACTCTTGTGTAGATGGAATTCGATCTCGTTCGTGTCTACAATTTCGTTAGTGCAGCGGAATATAGATAATGATAACAATAACGAAATAGACACTTACATACGAACACAAGGATATAACGTGGTTCGGAACCGCACGGTTCCTACTCCACGGATCGAGCTCTACGAGCTTTAGTGATGCGCACGCAACCACTAATAAACACTCCTTCTCGGAACAATCCGGAGGCGGAGAAACAAATGCTCTTGAATGCTTGATCGCTAGGTTGATCGAGTAGCACTTGGAGACCCTGAATTGCAGCAGCAACTAGCCCCAAATCGCCTCAAAAAACCATACCAAATTCCTCCATCACGAGCTCCTTATAAAGCTTCAACCTGTGCTGGAAAAAGTCGATCAGTCGACTGATGCCACTGTTGTCGTGAGACAACGGCTAGATCCACGCTGGATAAGTCCAACGGATCTACCATCAGTCGACTGATCAAACCCATCACGATCGATGGTGTCCTCACTGACCCGGTCCTAGCGGCCGAAAGTGAGACTACACTCGTGGTCGAATTCGAGCACCACGACCGATCATGCAATCACGATCGCTCGGGCATCACCGATCGCCCATCTATGGCAATGATCGCTAGGCCACTTCCCACATACCAAACCCTAGTTGACGGTCCACCGACCGCCACATGACACTGGCCGACCGCACACCTCAATCATGAGGTTTTAGCCCAAGTATGGTGCCCCCATACTTGCTAGACCACCCTTAGCCTAGACCTAAGCCTTCTAGTCACCTCCATCAGCCTCACACCTCTCGGATCCCTCCAAGTCATCCATGACTTGTTCATCCATCGCGCTATCCTTCAGGTGCTTCCATCGGCTATGTCATGCTAACGGTGTCTACACCGCCAAGGCACATTGGACTTACACTGCCAAGACTCCGCTTGGACTTTACCCCGCCAACCATTGGACTTATGCTGCCAAGACTTCTGCTTGGACTTTACGTCGCCAATATCAAACCCTTGGACTTCTCAAATGCCAAGACACAAGCTTGGACTTTCCCTTGCCAACCCATGTTGGACTTTCCATGCCAAGTACTCAAGACTTGGACTTTACCTTGCCAAGACCCATGCTTGGACTTTCCATGTCAACTCATGTTGGACTTTCCATTGCCAAGAACCATGCTTGGACTTTACCAAATGCCAAGTGTTCCACTTGGACTTCCCATGCCAAGTACTCAAGACTTGGACTTTCCCATGACAATTACATTGTCATATGTGTTAGTGATCGTTTGGAAGCTAGAGGGGGGGGTGAATAGCGCTTTTCGATTTCTACAAAAATGATTAGCGGAAGCAAGCACAAATAATATATGTAAAAACACAAAAACAATGCTAACAAGGCCTTTACATGGTTTGGAGATAACGCTCCTACTCCACGGCGATCCTTAAGGTGGATCAACCCAAGCAATTCCACTAAGAAGCTTTCTCTTTACAAAGACCTCCTCTTCTTACAAAAGATGACAATGAAGATTTGAGAGGAGGAGGGAGATTTATACACTTAGAAAGCTTGGAAAACTTGTGGGAGCTTAGAAGAATGATCATAATATAAGCATTAACCCCTTCTTGCTCCCCTTGGGCTCTTTATATAGGAAAGAGCCTCTTTTTCCCGTTGGAGGTCCATCAGTCGATTGATGACTTACATCAGTCGACTGCCGCCGATTCTAACGGCTTCTGAACAGCCGGATTCACGGGATTTGCAGGCGTCATCACCAACGGGAAGACTATCACGATCCGCCAACAAGAGCGCCGATTGATATCGCCAGAGCCGACCGCCACGGCTACGGGCCATTTTAGCGAGGCCGATCGCCAATAATGGCAATGATCGCTAGCTTGTATGCGCGTAGCTGAGTCGAGTCGACTCTCATCGCCTGACCGATAACCCCGCTTGATCGCTACAATGCCTTCCAACCTCTAATGCTGCATTTTAAGAGCCAGTTCGACCGACACCATGTTCCAGTCGACTGACACACCCCAAGTATGACTAATTCATACTTGAAAACATAACCTAAGCCTAGACTTAACCTTCTAGCTTCTCCATCAGCCTTGCGCCTCCAGGATTTCTTTGAGTCCATGACTCCATCCATGTGCTTGCCTTCAAAAGCTTCCTTCGGTTTCGTCATGCTTTGGTTTTCTTCTTTGCCAAAGTACGCTTGGACTTTACGCCGCCAAGACTACATGCTTGGACTTATGCCGCCAAGACTTTCCTTTGGTCTTTCTTTTCCAAGGACTGCTTGGACTTTACGCAGCCAAGACTACATGCTTGGACTTACGCTGCCAAGACCAAGACCTTTCCTTTGACATCTCTTTGCCAAGATCACACTTGGACTTGCCTTTTACCAAGTCTTCATACTTGGATTTTTCTGTCACTTAAACATGTTTACAATTAGATCACAAAACATTGCCTAACTTAGATGATTATCCAAACATCAAAATATATAAATGCTTGGGGCATTGTTGCACCAACAATCTCCCCCTTTTTGATGTTTAGCAATCATTTAAGTTAGGTCTTTAATACATACATATAAACATATTTCAATATGAATTCTAACTTAACACATACATATAAACATATTTCAATATGAATTCTAACTTAAATAACCCTTCTCCCCCTTTGACATACAACAAAAAGAGAAAAGTTAATCCAATAAGTGCAGGAAGAATTGACATATCTTTGAACAAAGGTATAAAATTGATATGAAGCTCCCCCTAAATCCAAGACATGTTTCATGATGGGAAAATAACATGTGAAGCAAGGCATAAGCAATAGAACAAGCAAATATGTCATAGCCTTGCACCAACAATTATAGAAATTAGGGATGTAGCTCCCCCTAAACCAGTGCACCAAGAAAATCTGCCTTTCCATACAAGTTATCATGTATATACTGTGGAAATCATATAATGTCCAAAATTGAACCTTTTAACCGATGAAAAATCGCTTATTCCAAAACAAAGGTCACCGGTTCTCGACCGAATAGGCATCACCAATCGCTGCTTAGCAAATGATCGCTAATAACAAGAATGACTCGATATCGCATAAAACTGAAAATTGAATTTTTAGTCAAGGTTTGAAAAATAAATGAAAATTAGTGGTGTCCAAAAATCACGAAACTCGTCATACACATTTTATTCGACTAATATAACATATGAAAAATATTAGACGAAAAATATGCTCATCAGATTAATGGATTGATACGATATTTAAAATAGCAAAATTATGACACAAAAAGTGTAATTGTGTCGTATCAATATTCATAACTTCGTACTATATGCTCAACTTCTAAACTTGACAAATAACAAGTTGTAGACACTAATAGTAATGAATTAAAACAAGGACACAATTTCATTTCATTAATCAAAAGTTATGACACAAGTAGGAGTTTATGTCGTACATACGGCCAAAAAGAAAAAACAAAAAAAACAAGCAAGCTAACGATCGTCGTCCTCAGCATCCATCAGTGCAGAGGACGATCCATCGTGAGGTGGGTGTCCAGGTGCAGCAGGGCGGAGAATCGCCAAGATGTCCTGCTGCTGCAGATGCACCCCTCTCACGAGGGAGAGGAGCTCTTGATGCTCTCGGCGAAGCTCCTGATGCTCTAAGCGCAGCTCCTCAAAGCGTGTGTCTACCCGCTCCGCAAAAGCATCGAAACGGGCAACGAAGGATGGATCTGGCATAACAGTATCGCCTGCAGCAGTCTCCCCCGCATCTGCTCCCTCAGCAACACCCTCAGCAACACCTTCAGCAACTCCTTCCGCAGTGGCATCCTCTGGTGCCGGAGCGCCACCTGCTAGCCGTCGGGCTGGGTCCCAGAAAATGGATCCTCTGTCGGCCTTCAGGCCCACCTAGGAGAAACTCCGTCGAGTCATCTGATCATATTTTCTATTCATGACTTTAATGACTCCTATATTGACATCAATGCCTACGGAGCTGAGCCATTGAGTAAGGACATTTCCAAAAGGAATATGAACCTTCCCATTGTTTGGCCTTATGAAATGAGTGATGCAATGGAAGGTATTGAGGCCAATATTGATGTCTAAGTATGAACGAAAGAGATGCATGAGAAGTAAGTGTGGAGGGCGAACCAAAGCTAAACCACGAGTAACTATAGGGAGAAGACAATGAGCAATGACCTTATAAAGGACATTGTCAGAGGCAGAAAGTTCTTGTGATTGAAATAGATTAGTGTTCAAAGGTCGAGGAGAATGATAGAAAGTAGTGTGAAGGGAATCCAAAGAAATCTCCTCAAAAGGAGGTGGAAGAGGTTCACTCCAAGATGGATATAAGATGAAATCATTCTCGGAAGAGAGACAACCGAGAAAATCAGTCCAGATCTGGGGACTGAAATCCAGATTGCGCTGAGCAACACGAGTCCGGTATCTCCCATCTCCAGCCGGTCGTAGGTTGTTGAAAAATTCAGAGAGAAGAGTGATATTAACATGATGTTCACAAAAGACTAAAGACTCAAGTTTGTAATGTTGAATGATTTGAACAATGTCAAAACAGTAGTCTTTAAGAAAATTGGGATCCATTGATCTAGGTGGAATAAGTTGGAATTTGTTTTTATTGAAAGCACTTTCAAGTGCGGAGTTTGGAAATCGAGGATCGACAGGGGGTCGAGGGTTTGACGGGCCCTCGTTGGTCGGAGGTGCCCGAGTACGCTTAGTAGCAAAGCGCTTAAGTCTAAATGTGTGAAAAGACAACAAAAAAAATATGCACAATGTAGGTTGATGATGCATGGACAGAGACAACAAGACAAGCATGGGTTAGTGAAATACAATCATAGGAACAAACAAACATTGATCAGGAATGAAAATATACCTAGGCGGCATGGTGAACAAAGAGCAGTGCCGGACCACGGAACCCTAGCCGAGTGACTGGAAACTAGAGCGCGAACGGAGTGACAAGAGAAGGTCCTCGAGTTGGAGAGCACTCCAAATGGGAGCACCGGTCGGTGAAGACGCCGGAAAAGCGAGGGAGAACGGCTAAACGGCGCGGTGGAGGTTCGTCGGAAGAGGAAGAGGAGAGAAAATCGGGATGGTTTGGCGAGTCGAACCGGTGGAAAGCCCTAAAAACCGCGACATCAGTCGACTGCCGTTAGTCGACAGTCGAACTGATGGGGATCAGTCGAACCGCACAGTCGCATACGAACGATTCTGTACGCGGCAGTCGACTGCCATAAATGGCAGTCGAACTGATAACGAACCGGGTAAGCCCGGTTCGATATCGTCATATCACCGAATCAGTAGGCGTCAGTACCCGATCGATATCGACCGATAGCCTTTTCGGCCAGATTAAAAAATTCATAATTAATTCAATAAAGATCAAAAAATCACGAAATTTTGTGGGTAATATTTTTAGAACATTTCCTATCAAGGAAAAATTATTTTAAAATTATATCACCTCTAGATTTTGATATTGACACAATCTTGAGATTTTGCAAAAGTTATGATATTTTTGCAAAACTTTGTATCACTTTGGCTTATCAATAGGAAATTGTTTCTCAAGATTTGATAGACATAGTTTAAATTTTATTTTATTTGACATTTCCAATCATATTCTTGGAGCTATATGCATATTAATTGTACATAAGCCTTCCCAATGATTGGTCCAATGAAGGATTAATGTCTCTAGATGACACTTTGGTTCATAGTAATGCATCATAATAAGCATGATGATCCAAGTGCATCTTCCTAACATCTCACATGTTGTCTAGGTGGCTCAATACAAAAATCATGGTTTCCTAAGTATTTTGTGAGATGGTTAAAGGTATAAATCCTAGTATTTCTATAGGATCATGCAAACCTACATTTCTATTCTACAAAGCACATTCCAAGTTCTCTCCTAAGTGATGAAAATTCTATTTCGGGGAGAGGCTTGGTAAAGATGTCGGCTAGGTTGGACTTAGATTCAATGTAATTAAGCTCAATGTCCCCCTTAGCCACATGGTCTCTAATGAAGTGATGTTTCACTTCAATGTGCTTGGTCCTAGAGTGATGCACTGGATTCTTGGTCAAGTTAATGGTGCTCACATTATCACAAAATACTTTCATGTTGGAGTAAGATAACTCATAATCTTCTAAGGTATGTTTCATCCATAATAATTGAGCTACACAGCCACCCATAGCCACATATTCGGCCTCGGTGGTGGATAAAGCAACACAAGGTTGCTTCATACTACTCCAACTCACTAGGGAGGACCCAAGGAATTGACATCCACCACTAGTACTCTTTTGATCTAATTTGCAACCGGCATAATCGGAATCGGTGTACCCAACCAAATCAAAGGACCTAGTCCTAGGGTACCATAGACCTACATTTAGTGTGCCTTTAACATATCTTAAAATTCTCTTAACGGCAACTAAATGAGATTCCTTAGCACATGATTGATACCTAGCACACATACCAACCGCAAATAATATGTCGGGTCTACTAGCGGTTAAATACAAGAGGCTACCAATCATGCTCCTATAAAGGGTAAGATCTATTTGTTTTCCTTCACTATCACTATCTATTTTAGTATTGGTTGCCATTGGAATTGTCACTACCTTAGCATTTTCCAAACCAAATTTCTTAATCATTTCCTTAGCATATTTGGTTTGATAAATGTAAATTCCTTCACTTGTTTGTTTAACTTGCAATCCTAGAAAGAAATTTAATTCTCCAACTAGACTCATCTCAAACTCTTTTTCCATATTTTGAATGAAGTCTTGAAGAAGTTCATCATTTGTTGACCCAAAGATAATGTCATCAACATATACTTGGGCTACAAAGATGTCCTTAGATGTTGACTTTATAAAGAGAGTTTGATCTATACTACCCCTTTTGAAATCCTTAGAGATTAGGAAAGATGACAATCTTTCATACCAAGCTCGGGGAGCTTGTTTCAAACCATATAAGGCTTTCCTAAGGTTGTATACATGGTTTGGGTAGTCCATATTTTCAAACCCGGGAGGTTGTTCTACATACACCTCTTCCTTAATAAACCCATTTAGGAATGCCGATTTGACATCCATTTGATGGAGTTTGAAACCCATATAGGAGGCATATGCTAAAAGTATTCTAATGGACTCTAACCTAGCAACTGGGCATATGTTTCATCATAATCAAGTCCTTCAACTTGATTAAAACCCCTTGCAACTAATCGTGCTTTATTTCTAGTGATATTCCCTTGGTCATCTAGTTTGTTCCTAAAGACCCATCTTGTAGTAATAATAGTGTTTTCACTTGGTCTAGGAACTAACTCCCATACTTGACTCCTTTCAAATTGAGCTAATTCATCTTGCATTGCTAAGATCCAATCCGGATCAAGTAATGCATCTTTAATTGTTTTGGGCTCAATTTGAGAGATTAGAGCAATATGACTAGTAGGATCCCTATGGAATGACCTAGTCCTAACTCCTTGAGATAATTCACCCACAATTTGATCTAAAGGGTGACTTTGATGAAATCTTATGGTTCTAGGAGGTGTGTTAGATGGAGTTTGATCATGATCAACCTCAATCCTATGCTCATCATCGGAATCATCCCTTACTCCCTCTTGATTCAATCCTCCCCCTTGATCATTACCCCCTAAGTTTAAGTCTTGAAATTGTTTGGTAATTTCTTGATTTTCAATATTTATATCATCATCAATAGGGGATTTCCTAGGGTATGTATTTGAAGTTTCATCAAATTGAACATTTGAAGATTCTTCAATCTTTTGAGTCCTTTTATTGTAAACTCTATATCCTACACTAGTGGATGAGTATCCAACTAGGATTCCTTCATTCGCTTTGGACTCAAACTTACTTAGGTTGTCTTTGGTATTTAAGATATAAACTTTGCATCCAAAGACCTTAAAATAATGAATTGTTGGAATTGTACCATTCCACAATTCAAAAGGAGTTTTTCCTAAAAACCTATGAATCAATACCCTATTTTGGATATAGCAAGCAGTATTAACCGCTTCCGCCCACAAGTAGCTAGGTAAGGAATATGCATTAAGCATTGTCCTAGCCGCTTCTTGTAGGGCACGATTTTTTCTTTCCACAACCCCATTTTATTGAGGTGTTCTAGGACAAGAAAATTCATGCTTGTACCCTTGTTCTAAGCAAAAATTTAAAAAATTAGAATTCTCAAATTCTCCACCATGATCACTACGGATCCGGTTGATTTTGAGTTTTCTTTCATTTTCTACTCTTTTGCTAAATCCTATGATTATTCCTAAGGTTTCATCTTTATTTTTCAAGAAAAACACCCAAGTAAATCTAGAAAAATCATCTACTATTACCAAGCAATATTTACTACCAATTATAGATGGGGTACTATGGCAATCAAATAAATCCATATGTAGTAATTCTAATGGTAAAGCGGTACTAAATAAATTTTTACCTTTGTGTGATGTTTTTGATTGTTTTCCTTCTTGGCAAGCATCACACATCTTGTCCTTGAGAAATTTGACTCTAGGCAATCCTTTGACTAGCTTCAATTTTGCTATTTTGGCTATATTCTTCATGTTTATGTGTCCTAGCCTCCTATGCCAAAGCCAACTTTCTTCCTCTTTTGCAATAAGACACTTAGTGGAAGGATTAGTAGCATAGGATAAATCAACATAATATATATTTGATTTCTTAAAGCCTACTAACATGCAATCGTTTATAGTTTTGTGTCTTATAAAACATTTTGAGGAATCAAATTTAACATCAAAGTTTGCATCACATAATTGACTTACACTAAGTTAAATTTCATATTTTTTAACTAATAGAACTTTATGAATGGCAAGATTGGGAGATACCTCAATGGTGCCCTTTCCTAAAATTTTAAGTTTGCCGCTATTACCAAATGACACTTTTCCTTTGCTAGTGTGGTTGATAGTGGAGAATTTTCTCTCATCCCCGGTCATATGCTTTGAGCACCCACTATCAACTATCCACAAGCTTGGTTCTTCTACCTATGTCACATGAAAAACACAATCCTTAGGTACCCAAATCCTAGGACCACTAGCATCAATTATAAATTTCTTTGGGACCCATGCCTTTCTCCCCTTGCTTTTAATCATTGTTTTTCTACTAACAAGGGATGCAAATGCTACCTCTTTCTTCTTAGGTCTATATCCTAATCCGACCTTATTGTAAATTGCCCTTTGATTTTTAATAATCATATCTAGATATTTAGAACCATTAGTGAATTTTTCTAGGCATGCTCTTAATTTACCTATTTCTTTTCTTAACTCATCATTTTCATCCCTAAGAGTACATTCATCAATATCACTAGATTGTTTGCAACATGATGAATCTACACTTTTGAGTGATTTGATTTCTAATTTTAGATCCTTAACCCTAATTTTTGATCTATTTAAAGCATTTTGTAAACATGCAATAGTCTTATAAAGTAAATCTATTTTAGGTGAGTTGTTTACCTCATCATCATCACTTGATGATGATTCATCACTTGAAGATGAAGAGGACTCCTCGCTTGAGCTCGCGGCTTCTTCCTCTAATGCCATAAGAGCTAAGTTCCGGGTGGCATAGCATACTTCCTCATCATCGGAAGACTCCTCTATACTTAGAGTGTCCCATGTTTGTGCCACCATTGCTTCTTTCTTCTTCTTTTCCTTCTTCTCCTTCTTCTCCTTATGCTTCTTTTCTTTCTCCTCTTTTTTCTTTAGTTCTGGGCAATTTGGCTTGATGTGCCCTTTCTTATTGCAACCATAGCAAGTTACATTAGATGAAGAATTTGAATTATTTGAAAATTTACCTCTTGAGGATTGGAACATCCTCTTCACATCCTTCTTGGTGAGTCTCCTTGACTTCCCACCAAACTTCTTGACGTAATGTGCCACCTCGCTTGCCGATAACTCATCTTCACTACTTGATGAGTCTTCCTCGGATTCGGATGAGGAGGACACTTCCTTCTTCTCCTTCTTCTTCTTCTCCTTCTTTCCTACAAAAAGAGCTATACCCTTCTCTTTGGATGAAGTGTTAGCTTGTTCATGTAATTGAAATTCACAAAAAAGTTCATCTAACTTGACTAATGAAAGATCCCTAGAGACCTTATAAGCATCTACCATTGAGGCCCATAAGGTAGTCCTAGGGAAAGCTTGTAATACATACCTTACAAGGTCACGATTGTCGACCTTTTCACCTATAACGTGTAGTCCGTTGACTACTTTCTTGAAACGCCCGTGCATTTGGCTCACGGTCTCGTTTGTCTTCATAGTGAAGCTTTGGAGTTGGCCAATCAAAAGATCCCTCTTGGCCCTTCTTGTCTCTTTGGATCCTTCGTTGAGTTCGATGAGCTTCTCCCAAAGCTCTTTTGCGGAGTTGAAAGGCCCGACCTTAGAGAGTTGCTCCTTGGATAGACCACATTGAAGTGTGGTCGTTGCTTTTGCATTTGCTTGTGCTTTCTTGGCCATCTCTCTTGTCCAATCTTTTGTCGGTAGTGGTGCTCCGAATTCGTCGACCGGCTTTTCGAATCCATCTACAATACTAAACCAATTTTCTATGTCATTCATGAGATAGTATTCCATCCTACCTTTCCAATAGCCGAAGTCGTTGCCGTCAAAAAACGGAGGCCTTGTCGTGCTATATCCCTCTTGAAATGCCATGCTCCGGTTGATGGTTAGATCTTCCGATGCAATCCGGGCTCTGATACCACTTGTTAGTGATCGTTTGGAAGCTAGAGGGGGGGGGGTGAATGTTAGGGCAATCTCTTGCCGTAATATGGTTTTGATGGTGTGGCAAAGGGTTTAAGTTAGTTTGATATGTTGATGTAATATGTGCGTTGAAGTCGTGCAGGACTTAGTAATTCGCACATGGAGCCGTGGCGAGTTTCACATCTCATGACTCGTGCCTTGAGTCGGTGAAGGATAGCTTTGCGGAAGCCGTGCGCTTGGAGCATCCGAGGGACCGCCGGACGAGAAGCTTGGAGTGAAGCCGGAGGAAGTAGACTTCGAGGCAAGAGACGCGAAGGAGCATTGCAGAGCCGTGCACGATGCCGAGGACGTGGCGAACGAAGAGAACTTCGGCGAGGGACTCAGAAATGAGAGGAGCGATTGTAACCCGGGAAGGGTAGCTCTTAGGTGAAACTTGGCCATTTGGCCAAGTGTCGGATGGGTTTTCGACACCGCCGATCATTGCCATGACATGGCGATCGCTTCTAATCAGTGAGTTCGGTATCGTATACGATCGATGGATTGTAGCGGCGATCGCCATCGCATGGGCGGTCGATCGACAAGACCATCGATCGTCGGCGGCGATCGGCCGTCAATAAGGGTTCGGCCATAGAACCGTTCGTAGCCGACTGGGCAGTCGACTACGGAGGCAGCAGTCGACTGATGAGGTCCATCAGTCGACTGCCAAGAGTTCCGTTGGACTACAACGGTCGGGATCCGACGTGTTCGGAGGCCGTTGTAGTGACGGTCATTGCTATGGTGCAATGATCGTGATGGCGTAAGCGGGAAGAAGTTAGCCCTCTCTATAAAAAGAGAGGGTGTAAGCCTTTGAGAGGCTAATGCTTAAGTTCCAAACAATCTTCCTAGTGCCCCACAAGCTCTAAACTCTTCTTACTTGTCTTTACTTCAATCCTATTGTAAGAAGAGTGATCTTGGTTGTAAAGGTTACCTCTACCTAGCTTTGTGCAAAGGAGAGACCGATAGTGATTGGTTTTGGCGGAGTGATTCACCGTGGACGAATCGGACCGTGGATTAGCGGCGTAGCCATGAACCACGTTATATCTCGGTGTTTGTATTGCTTGTTTATATTTTGCTTGTCTTTACTTATAGTTGTATATTCCGCTTGCGCTAACGTTTTGTAGACGAGCAATCTACGACGTCCAACGTACGAGGGCTATTCACCCCCCTCTAGCCGGCCATATCGATCCCTTACAAGTGGTATCAGAGCCGAGGTTGCTTGTCACCGGACTAACCGCCGCAACAAGCCCTACATCAAAAATGGCCGGCTCCAACATTCATCCTCCGAAGTTTGAAGGAGAATTCGCTTGGTGGAAGAAGCGAATGGAGGTATTTTTCGAAACGGATTTTGATATAATGATTACAATGGAATCCGGTTTCGTTTTGCCTAGGGATGAAGAGGGGAAACCAATCGAAAAATCAAGGTGGACCAAAAGGCAAAGGGAAGAGCACCTTGCAAATTCAAAAGCCAAACATCATCTCTTCAATGTGCTCCCCCAACAAGAAATCAACCAAATAGGAGAATGCCTAAGCGCCAAGGAGATGTGGGAGAAGCTAATTGAGCTTCATGAAGGCACATCCGAGGCAAAGCTAGCAAGGAGAGATCTCCTCCGCTCCCAACTATCCAACATCAAATTAGAAAAGGGAGAAAAGGTAATTTCTTTGCATTCTAGATTCAAAGAAATTTTAAATGGACTAACAAGTGTAGGTGAGAAGCTATCAAACCGGGATATGGTAATGAAGGCCATAGATGCCTTTCCCCGGTCCTCAAAATGGAGCTCCATGGTGGACTCATTTTATATCTCCAAGAACCTAGAAGTGAGCACCTTGGAGGAATTCTTTTCAACCATGGAGCTTCACGAAACTAGGCTTGAGGGAATACAAGAGGAGCCTAAAATTCAACCCTCAAGAGGAGTAGCACTATTGGCAAGTAAGGGGAAGAAGAAGATGGAAATCCCCTCCTCCTCCGATGACGAAGCGTCTTCCTCCTCCTCCATGGATAGCACCGAAGAAGCCTACATGGTAAGGAGGGTAAGACATGCATTTAAGAATTTTAGATTTGATAAATCTAATGATAGGATGAGAAGACCAAGGGGGAAGGTCATATGCTATAATTGCCAAGGAGAAGGGCACATAAGGGACAATTGTCCTCTCCTAAACAAGAGCAAGGAAGAAAGGAAAAAGAAAGAAGAAAAGAAGAAGAAAAAGGGGAGCAAGAAAAAGAAGGAAGAGGAGAAGAAAACAAAGGAGAAGGGAAAGGCTAAGGCTCTCAAGGCAAGGACTTGGGATGATCCATCCTCATCCTCCTCATCATCATCGGATGAGGAGAATGCCTTTGTCACCAATTTGGCCTTGATGGCCTTTGATGACTTGGATTGCTCTTCATCCGAAAATGAAGAATCAAGCTCAAATGGGGAGAGCTCAAATGAAGGGGGAGCTTCTACATCCTCCTCATCCGAAGAAGAAGAGGACATGGAAACTATGGTAACTAATCTCTCACCTAGTAAAATAGTTTCTATGATTTCTAGTTTAACTAAGGATTTATTTAGGGCAAAGAAGAAAAATAAATGCATGCTTGAACAAATTAAGGAATTAGAACAAAAATTAGAAAAGGCATGCTTAAATGATAATATTTCTTCTAGCTTAGATGATGCATGCTCACATGATTATATGCCTTTGGATGTTAGTGATGCATGTATAAATGAAAATAGGGCTTTAAGGGAAAAGGTAGATTATTTAACAAAAGCCCTAGAGAAATTCACTATAGGCTCCAACACCCTTAACATGATAATTGGGAGCCAAAGGGCAAGTTTTAACAAGAAGGGCCTAGGATATAAAGAGAAGAAAAATGAAAAGGCCTATAAATGCCTAATAGCTAGGGGACAAGATAAAAAGAAAGTAATTGCTAAGAAATGGATCCCCAAGGAATATTTAGTGAACCCAATAGGAAAGAATCTATTTTGGGTTCCAAAATCCATCCTTAAGGGTTAGAATAACCCTAGGGTAGTCAACCATATGAACTTGACCTATATCATAATTTGGTTGACTTAGGATGACGGGACAACATTTTTTAGATAGTGTTAGGTGATGATAACGTACCCATAAATAGGTAATAATACTTAAATCATGATGATTGTTGTAATTCCTATGTATGTTTTAAATCATGATTTATGTTTTTGATATTTGGCACGTTATCATACCTAATGCATGATTATAATTTGATGAAAACATGAGTTTCATGATCATAATGTAGAATTCATTCATATATGTCATTATGATCATGTAGGATGTTAGGTTGATACTTAACCATGATAGAATTGCATGAATATATGGGTTAAGTATATACAAATACCCCCTAGGATACATCTCACACACACTATAGGCTAACTTGATTGCAAACTTAGCATGGGTGAGATATTAGGATGATACAAATGTCCACTAATGCCTATGGCATTTAGATGGTCATTTAAAGTATCAACATAGCAATAATAGACCAATCATGGGGAAGGCTTATGTTTAATTCATAGACATATTGCCCAAAGATCATGGTTGGATATTTCATATGTTTTCAAAACAATTTCTTACCTTAAAATACATGTATTCATGTTTTGAAACAATTGGATGCAAAACTAGGTAGCTAACTTGATAATAGAATGATCAAAAACCTAGTGGTTTTTAGAAGTTTTGGATTTTTGGCAAAAACAAGAAAATATAATGAGTTTTCATGAAAAACTATTTTTCCTTGATAGATATACTTAATAGAAATATGTTCCCCAAATTTCATGATTTTTAGAATTTTCTGGAATTTATAATGCATTTCTGAAATTCGTCCAGAAAATCAGAAATATGGATTCATTTGTGCCAGTCACGCCATGCGATAGATCATTTGGTGGCTATAATCAGAATATTGAAGGCCGAATTCAGTTTATAAAACCTCCTACAAGTGGTAGAAATATACTTGATGCCACCTACAAGTGGTAGAAATATACTTGATGCCTCCTACAAGTGGTAGAAATATACTTGATGCCACCAACAAGTGGTAGAAATATACTTGATGCCATGAGCTTATAACTTAGTGTTAATCTTTTTGATGGTGTCAAAGGGGGAGAAATAAGTATGTTTAAGTTAATCACTTTAGGGGGAGAAATATATTGTAGGGGGAGAAATATATGATAGGGGGAGAAAATTTACATGGAGAGTTTCATGGATTAAGGGGGAGTTGCATGTTGCTATATCATGTTTATCTTTACATGCTTTCTTACCTTAGAATTTATATCAAATGTTTTTACCTAACTTAAACGGATTGCCACACATCAAAAAGGGGGAGATTGTTAGGGCAATCTCTTGCCGTAATATGGTTTTGATGGTGTGGCAAAGGATTTAAGTTAGTTTGATATGTTGATGTAATATGTGCGTTGAAGTCGTGCAGGACTTAGTAATTCGCACATGGAGCCGTGGCGAGTTTCACATCTCATGACTCGTGCCTTGAGTCGGTGAAGGATAGCTTTGCGGAAGTCGTGCGCTTGGAGCATCCGAGGGACCGCCGGACGAGAAGCTTGGAGTGAAGCCGGAGGAAGTAGACTTCGAGGCAAGAGACGCGAAGGAGCATTGCAGAGCCGTGCGCCTGATGCTGCCGAGGGACGTGGACGAGAACGAAGAGAACTTCGAAGGTGAGGGACTCCGAGAAATGAGAGTGAGCGATTGTAACCCGGGGAAGGGTAGCTCTTAGGTGAAACTTGGCCATTTGGCCAAGTGTCGGATGGGTTTTCGACACCGCCGATCGCTATGACATGGCAATGATCGCTTCGAGCGAGTGAGTTCGACCGTATACGATCGACGGATTAGGGCGCAATGATCGCCATACGCGGCGCCGACCGACAAGATCGATCAAGGCGCAATGATCGTCAATAAGGGTTCGACCATTAACCGCTCGTAGATCGCGCGATCGAGGAGGCGGCGATAGCCGATCGATGAGGTCCATCGATCGCTAAGAGTTCCGTTGGACTACAACGGTCGGGATCCGACGTGTTCGGAGGTCGCTAGACGGCAGATCGCCATGGGCGGCAATGATCGATGGCGGCAAACGGGAAGAAGTTAGCCCTCTCTATAAAAAGAGAGGGTGTAAGCCTTTGAGAGGCTAATGCTTAAGTTCCAAACAATCTTCCTAGTGCCCCACAAGCTCTAAACTCTTCTTACTTGTCTTTACTTCAATCCTATTGTAAGAAGAGTGATCTTGGTTGTAAAGGTTACCTCCACCTAGCTTTGTGCAAAGGAGAGACCGATAGTGATTGGTTTTGGCGGAGTGATTCACCGTGGACGAATCGGACCGTGGATTAGCGGCGTAGCCGTGAACCACGTTATATCTCGGTGTTTGTATTGCTTGTTTATATTTTGCTTGTCTTTACTTATAATTGTATATTCCGCTTGCGCTAACGTTTTGTAGACGAGCAATTTACAACGTCCAACGTACGAGGGCTATTCACCCCCCTCTAGCCGGCCATATCGATCCCTTACAGTGAATAGCGCTTTACGGTTTCTACAAAAATGATTAGCGGAAGCAAGCACAAATAATATATGTAAAAACACAAAAACAATGCTAACAAGGCCTTTACGTGGTTCGGAGATAACGCTCCTACTCCACGGCGATCCTTAAGGTGGATCAACCCAAGCAATTCCACTAAGAAGCTTTCTCTTTACAAAGACCTCCTCTTCTTACAAAAGATGACAATGAAGATTTGAGAGGAGGAGGGAGATTAATATACTTAGAAAGCTTGGAAAACTTGTGGGAGCTTAGAAGAATGATCAGAATATAAGCATTAGCCCCTTCTTGCTCCCCTTGGGCTCTTTATATAGGAAAGAGCCTCTTTTTCCCGTTGGAGGTTCATCAGTCGACTGATGACTTACATCAGTCGACTGCCACCGATTCTAACGGCTTCTGAATAGCCAGATTCACGGGATTTGCAGGCGTCATCGCCAATGGGAAGACTATCACGATCGCCAACAGCGATAGCTCGATTGATACCTGCCGAGCGCCGATCGCTACGGCTACGCCATTCTGCTTTATGGCGCGATCGTTAGCTTGTATGCGGCGAATAAATCGAGTCGACATCGCTCGATCGATAACTCAATCGATCGCTAATGCCTCTTCCAACCTCTAATGC
This sequence comes from Wurfbainia villosa, assembly GCA_025175895.1. Classification (NCBI taxonomy): domain Eukaryota; kingdom Viridiplantae; phylum Streptophyta; class Magnoliopsida; order Zingiberales; family Zingiberaceae; genus Wurfbainia; species Wurfbainia villosa. Next base: position 8,294,573 of record CM045999.1, on the reverse strand, counting down.
TACATTTTAAGAGCCAGTTCGACTGACACCATGTTCCAGTCGACTGGCACACCCCAAGTATGACTAATTCATACTTGAAAACATAACCTAAGCCTAGACTTAACCTTCTAGCTTCTCCATCAGCCTTGCGCCTCCAGGATTTCTTTGAGTCCATGACTCCATCCATGCGCTTGCCTTCAAAAGCTTCCTTCGGTTTCGTCATGCTTTGGTTTTCTTCTTTGTCAAAGTACGCTTGGACTTTACGCTGCCAAGACTACATGCTTGGACTTATGCCGCCAAGACTTTCCTTTGGTCTTTCTTTTCCAAGGACTGCTTGGACTTTACGCAGCCAAGACTACATGCTTGGACTTACGCTGCCAAGACCAAGACCTTTCCTTTGACTTCTCTTTGCCAAGATCACACTTGGACTTGTCTTTTACCAAGTCTTCATACTTGGATTTTCCTGTCACTTAAACATGTTTACAATTAGATCACAAAACATTGCCTAACTTAGATGATTATCCAAACATCAAAATATATAAATGCTTGGGGCATTGTTGCACCAACAATATGTTTTTGTCGAACATCAAAACATCACTCGAGTCAAACTCGAGTCCTGGTTAATCGTGACCTGGGCCGATTGCACCAACAATCTCTCCCTTTATGATGTTTGACAAAAACCAAACAAATCATTGAGTTAGAACACTAACTCAAATCCCTTACCAATTATCCCAAATTGGTAATCTTAAACATTCTCCAAATGTTCTCCCCCAAACATTCTCCCCCTTTTTGACTAACATCAAAAAGGTTATCTCTCCAAGGAGGTCAAAGTCTCATGTCCCAATGAGATCTTACAATCTCCCCCTTGGTCCAAAAATACCTAGGATGCCTACCATCTTCCTAGTGATAAGTCCCATATCACTCAAGAGAGGCAATCCTATTTCCTCTCCCAATTTCCAAATTGGGTATCAAAAACCCATCAATTTTCCCAATTGATGATACTCTCCTAATAACTTCTCCTCTTCAAGGAGAAAAAATAAATCCATCATCCCAAGATGGATACCTCCCCCTAAAGGCTTGCTCCCCCTTGACTATTGCACCAACAATGTCCTTGGGAAGTCCCTAAGCCAATAGGAACTCTAAGCCATCAAAATTAAGGTTATAAATTCAATATTGAACTTTTCAACACCTTAAAATTGATACAAACCCTAAACACCTCTCCTAATCCATATTCAATGGATTTTCACCCTTCATCATGCTTCCCAAAGCATATCCTAGGGTTAGGAGTGGTTAGGGACCTTAACTGCAGCTGAAATCGGGTTAAGCAACCTTGGTTACCCGAATCTATCACAGTGATTCGTAAATCAATCGATCAACCCACATCGATCGCCACTATGAGCAGTCGACTGATAATTGAAAAATCCGATTTTCAGTTATCAGAAATGAGATTTGGAAATTCATAAATAATTATATGTTTATCGAAAAATCACGAAAATTGATACGTATAATACCTATGACCAATATAATGGGTGAAAAATGTTTGAAAAATATTTTACCCATAAAATATCGAAATTGATACAAAATTCAAAAGTGAAGAAAACTTCTAAGTTTTTGGCTCACTTTGTATCAATCTCATCAATGGTAATTGCTATCAAAAGATAGACTTCACTAAGGTTTTTCAAAATGATTTTAAAATATTTTCAAAACCTTATTTTGGATCATATTCCTTGGGCTCTATGTACATGACTTGTACACAAGCTTTCCCAATGATCCACCTGTTGAGTTAAGATGAGTTTGGGTTCAACTAGATGCAAAAACTATGCACCTTGAACTTAACTCATATCCTAGCATCTCACATGTATCTAGGGTGTATAAATACACATACATGTCAATTGGATGTGAGATGTGGGTTTTGGTTCATTTAATCTAGGGTTTCATGTATTTTTCTAAGGCAACCCTACTTGATTCCCTTATAAATGGGACTCCAAGTCATGCCATTGTCCTTAAATCAATTTCAATCAAATTATCTTAAATGCATGAGTGATTATGGCATTAGAGATGATATAGATAAACACATGCTCATAATCATGATGTCATGGCATAATATGAAATCTAAAAACACATGACATTAATCCTTAAACCTAAGCATAATCATGACATATAAAATGATTAAAAATAAGCATGATGTCATGACATGTTATATGGCAAACAAAGCATGACATATAAAATATATAGGTAAAGTAATACCTAAATTTTAATATTAATTGTCATTTCATATAATTAATTATATTTTGTCATATTTCTATTTTTTCTTTCTCCCAAGTGTGTCAAAAACCCAAAATGACACACTAACCTCTAAACCTAAATTGTGCCAATTTAATTGATTTTTCTTAATTTCAAAAATGCATTGGCACACCCTAAACCCATCTAGAATGAATCAATCACGCTCTTAGGAACCCAAACCCGATTTGAGATCCTAGGGTTAATTAGGTATTCCTTAGGGATAACCTCCCTAGATACCTTCCTAATGACCCTCCTAGGCTTGTTAGCCTTGGTCATTTGGGTCTTACCTAGGTTGACTCTATGGGTAACTCCCCTTGCAACCTTCTTAGTGGACACCCTAGGTTTCCTAGAAACCTTGGCCACTAGGCACAACCCTTGGTCAACTCTAGGGATGACTTCCCTATTGACCTTAGTTTTCCTAGGTTTAGTTCCATAATCAAATGGAACATTGTGATAGGTTTCCTTGGGCTTAGGTTTGCCCTTGGATGAATCTAATTTCCTAGGTCTTGATTTTTGACCATTTGACTCTAGGCTTTTACTTCTAGACCCTACATGTTGACCTCTTGACCCTTGAAATAGATTTTGCATTTTTGCAAGAGTCTTTTCCATCTTTTCAAGCCTTGACCTCAAGACTTGATTTTCCTTTTCTAGTTGCCCAATTTTAGAATTTTGATTTAAACCTTGGGCATTGGACTTCCTAGACATATGCCTAGTCCATTTAGGATTGAAACCTAGGTGTTCTCTTATTTTCTTGATAGATTTCCTAGGTAAAATATTTTTAGGAACATTAGTCCCAAATTTCTTCTTATTTCCTAAGTGGACACTCTTAGCACCTAAACAAATATGTCTATTATTTCTAGCATGCTTTTCATGTACAATAGCAAGAGAATTAAAACTCCTAGCATGCTTTTGACTTTGAAATTTGGAAGGTGCAAGATTAGAGGTTACCCTAGGGTTTGTCTTCGAGGCTCCCCCTACATGTATAGCTCCCTCTTTGACTTTCTTGCTCCCCCTAGGGCATGAATTCCTAAAATGCCCCGGTTGTTGACACTTGAAGCAAATGACGTGCTCTTTGCTTCTTCTAATGGTGGCACCGGCATCTTTTGATCTTTCTTGAGGTTTTGGTGCCGGAGGAGCTTTTCTGATCTTCTTTGGACACTTGCTCTTATAGTGCCCGGTTTCCCTACACTCAAAGCAAATTATATGATTTTTATTTAAACTTAAATTGCTTGAGTTACCTAGTTCGGTGGTAGAGACCGGAATTGGACTTTGGGCTTCTTCATCTTGACCGGATGTCGAAGCTTCTTCTTGATGTTTCGGTATGGAGGTTCTCTCCTCCCCCTCAATCGTTGAGGTGGATGCTTCTTCCACTTCCTCCACCTCTTCCGATCCGGAAGTTGACTCCTCACTTTCTTGTGAGGATGATGATGATTCTTCTTCGGTCTCCTCCTCTTCCAAGTCTTCTTGGACCGATTCGGGATTGTCGTGGAACTTGATCAACTTGTTCCACAACTCCTTGGCATCCCTATAGCTTCCTAATCTGGACAAAATGTCGTTAGGTATCAAGTTAATCAATATTTTTGTTACCTTAACAGTTGTCTTGAATTTTTCCCGTTGCTCCTCGGTCCATCGCTTCATTTTGAGGATTTCGCCGTTCTCTCCTCTCGGAGCATCAAAACCTATAGTCATGGCAAACCAATTTTCGATATTTGTCATTAGAAAATATTCCATCCTACCTTTCCAATACGCGAAATGTTCGCGGTTGAAGGAAGGTGGAATGTTGACGTCGTCACCCAATTTTTCTTGGAAATCCATATTCTTTCCTCTAGCTTCTTGACTCCGGGTTGTTAATCCGTAGAAGAGCCCCGGACTCTGATACCACTTGTTAGGATCTTGGGAACGGCTAGAGGGGGGGTGAATAGCGTTTACTCTTGTGTAGATGGAATTCGATCTCGTTCGTGTCTACAATTTCGTTAGCGCAGCGGAATATAGATAATGATAACAATAATGAAATAGACACTTACATACGAACACAAGGATATAACGTGGTTCGGAACCGCACGGTTCCTACTCCACGGATCGAGCTCTACGAGCTCTAGTGATGCGCATGCAACCACTAATAAACACTCCTTCTCGGAACAATCCGGAGGCGGAGAAACAAATGCTCTTGAATGCTTGATCGCTAGGTTGATCGAGTAGCACTTGGAGACCCTGAATTGCAGCAGCAACTCGCCCCAAATCGCCTCAAAGAACCATACCAAATTCCTCCATCACGAGCTCCTTATAAAGCTTCAACCTGTGCTGGAAAAAGTCGATCAGTCGACTGATGCCACTGTTGTCGTGAGACAACGGGTAGATCCATGCTGGATAAGTCCAACGGATCTACCTTCAGTCGACTGATTGTGTCCTCACTCGACTATTGGTCCCAGCGGTCGAGTAAGACTACACTCTGTGGCTGAATTCCCGAGCACTAGTCGACTGATCATGCAATCAGTCGACTGCTCGAGGCATCAGTCGACTGCCCATCTATGGCAGTCGACTGCTAGGCCACTTCCCGCAGTCAAACCCTAGTTGACTCGGTCCAGTCGACTGCCACATGGCACCAGTTGACTGGCACACCTCAATCATGAGGTTTTAGCCCAAGTATGGTGCCCCCATACTTGCTAGACCACCCTTAGCCTAGACCTAAGCCTTCTAGTCACCTCCATCAGCCTCACGCCTCTCGGATCCCTCCAAGTTATCCATGACTTGTTCATCCATCGCGCTAGCCTTCAGGTGCTTCCATTGGCTATGTCATGCTAACGGTGTCTACACCGCCAAGGCACATTGGACTTACACTGCCAAGACTCCGCTTGGACTTTACGCCGCCAACCATTGTTCTTATGCAGCCAAGACTTCCGCTTGGACTTTACGCCGCCAATATCAAACCCTTGGACTTCTCAAATGCCAAGACACAAGCTTGGACTTTCCCTTGCCAACCCATGTTGGACTTTCCATGCCAAGTACTCAAGACTTGGACTTTACCTTGCCAAGACCCATGCTTGGACTTTCCATGCCAACTCATGTTGGACTTTCCATTGCCAAGAACCATGCTTGGACTTTACCAAATGTCAAGTGTTCCACTTGGACTTCCCATGCCAAGTACTCAAGACTTGGACTTTCCCATGACAATTACATTGTCATATGTTTTTGTCGAACATCAAAACATCACTCGAGTCCTGGTCAATCGTGACCTGGGCCGATTGCACCAACATGAAACCTTCTGGTTGAACCATATAGATTTTCTCATCAAGATAATTGTTAAGGAAAGCGGTTTTTACATCCATTTGATGTAACTCTAAGTCATAATGTGCCACTACAGGCAAAATAACTCGGATTGACACAAACTTCACTACAGGTGAAAATGTCTCCTCAAAGTCTATACCCTTCAATTGGGTAAATCCTTTTGCAACCAAACGAGCTTTGTATCGGTTAATCGATCCATCTGATTTTCTCTTTATTTTGAGAATCCATTTATTCCTAATAGCCCTTCGACTAGGAGGAAAATTGATTAACTCCTAAACATAATTCTCAATCATTGACTCCATCACTTCAACCATTGCATTTCTCCACTTTTCTCTAAATCTAGAGCTCAGAGCTTCCCTAACTGATTGAGGTTCATCATCGTCAACTGGAAGTGTGATCATTGCCTCATTGTCAATATCAAACTTTTTCTTAGGTTTGATCTTACGAATACTTTTTCGTAAGTTGGGATCATGAGAAGTCACCCCGTGACTAGACAAATTACTCCCACTGGATTGACTAAGTCCAGGTATTCCACTAGACACCTGTCTTGTTGATAATGACTTTTCCTCCTCAAATAGAGGAACTATCTTATCAACCCCACCTCTAGCTGGGAACTCTGTTTCGAGAAAAATAGCATCTCTCGAATCCAATTCAGAGATTGTTTCATCTTGTTGCTCACCTATGAAAACATAACCTTTGGAGGTATCAGAATATCTTATAAAGATGCATTTCTTACCTCTAGGTCCCAGTTTTTCATACTTGTGAGAACTATCATGAACAAAGGCAGCTGACCCCTAAGGTCTCAAATTCCTCAAATCTGGTTTTCTGCCTGTCCAATGTTCATATGGAGTAGATGGAACTGACTTTGAAGGCACTTTGTCAAGTATATAGGCTGCAGCTAGTAATGCATCTCCCCAATAGGAGATCGGCAAATTAGCTTAAGTCATCATAGACTTAACTATTTCTAGAAGAGTTCTATTTCTTCTTTCAGTAACCCCATTTTGCTGTGGAGTTCCAGAGATTGTCAGCTGTCTAATAATTCCCTTATAATTACAAATTATCTTGAACAGATCAGACAAATATTCTATTCCACGGTCAGTGCGTAAAGTCTTAACCTTACGTTTTGTTTGATTTTCAACTTCGTTCATATAACGAATGAAGCAATCCAATGCTTCAGATTTATGAGAAATAAAATACACATAACCGAAACGAGAGAAATCATCAATAAATATAATGAAATAGGAAGCTCCATGTCTTTCCTTCACATTCATTGGACCACAAATGTCCGAATGAATTAGTTGCAATGGTGACTCAACCCTAATAGCCTTACCAAATGGTTTCCTAGTTGCTTTTCCAGCAAGACAATGCTCACATACAGACAGGTTAATCTTAGCACGAGAGCCTAAGTAACCCTCTTTAGCTAACCGATTCATGCAATCTTGTCCTATATGTCCTAATCTAGCATGCCAAACATCATTAGTTATTTCTGCATTACTAGTAAGGGCAATGTTCGAAAAACGACTATCAATCGCACAATTGACATTTGGTTCCACATCAAGAACCATAAAACCATTTGTTAAAAAACCATATCTGATTGACACGGAGTCAATCTTAAGTTCAACACACCGGCTGTAAAAATTAATACAGTACCATAAATCAAGAAGACAAGTAACAGAAATAAGATTCCTTCGAATCTCAGGAGTATACAAGACATCAAGTAGAAACAAAGTACTTCCACCCCGAAGGTTAAGTTTTCAAATGTCGATTCCTTTGACTTCAACTCTTGCATTGTTTCCTATATATATCCATTTATTGCCAGCTGGTACCCTGTGGTACTCCACATATATAACCCATTCTCGAGCTACATGGTTGGTGGCTTCCGAATCTATAATCCACAAAGGATAAGAGTCACCCAACAATACAGAACTAGCAACAAAATGCTCAGAAGATAGATTTGAAGTTACCTTTCTTGGCTTAGTGCACTCCCGAGCGTAGTGACCCTTTTTGTCACAATTATAGCAAGTCTCCTTTCTTTTAGATTTCTTTTCAGTCTTCTTGTTCTTCTTCTTCTTAATTGGGCCTCCCCCACCTACAGCAGCAGTTTGTTTCTTCTTTCCCTTTCCTTTCTTAAACCATCTCTTTTTCTTGGATCCAGATGATCCAGCAGAACCGGCAGCCAAATAGGCCTGGCTAAAAATCCTTGCAGATTCTACTCTCCCCGCCTCTAGTTCAACATGACATGAGACGTCAGTGAAAGTCTTAATACTTTCACTGTGAGTTAAGGTATGCTTCATGGTCTTCCAAGAATCTGGAAGAGAATGAATAACTGTCTGAACTTGTTGTTCATCTGTCAGCTCGTGACCAGTAGTTTTAAGCTCCCAAATCATGTTAGACATCTCCCTGAGATGTTGAACCATCATAACATTCGACCATTTTTTGTAGCTGTCGAACTTGATCGTCAGCTATTGAAGCTTGCTTAGACTCATTCCACTGTATCTATCCCTAAGGGTAACCCAGACTGCATGAGCTGAAGGATACAACTCATACTCAAAAACTAGATCATCAACCATTGAACTAATCAATATTCCCTTAGCAGTGGAATCCTTTTTCTTCCATGCCTTATAGGCATCAAGGTCACGTCTATGCTGCATAGCGGGATCATCAACAGGTTTTTCCATAACCTGATTTATAGCCTCAAGAACTTCTTGTTCCTCAAGTACATACTGAATCTTGAGGTGTCAGATTTTGTAGTTATCCCCATTAAATTTTTCACTCTTGTTCAATTCAGCTATGATGTTCTTCGTTTCCATAATCTATCATAAATAAATAGATTATTTAGTAATTCAGTGTATGTATTTATGTATGTAATCTTTAAATTGACTTAATGTAAATCTGATTTGGTTTACAAAATCAAGTGATAACTACATTACCACTCATCATTTGTATGTGCCAACCTGAGTTACATTGATCTATTTTATTACATACATCCCATCTAATGAATTTAATCATTATCTAAACATGACATTAAACATTAAATGAACTTATCATTTAAAATTATACTCCTAATGAACATATCAAAGAGCATAAACTAATATCATGCATTAAGTAGAGTAACAACATAAAATGAACAAATCATTTCGAATGAACATATCATTAACTAAAACATGTTGTACAATGTTAACAGATAACAGGACTCTACTAAGAATGTTACACATAACATTCTTCCTACTCATAACAGACAAACAAAAAAGCAACTTTAATAAACTAGATAGGCGATTATTACTCCCACTAGAATAAACACTAGCGCAGTAATAATCCAAACATGACCACTTTTCTTGGGCTAAACTAGAACACCTTCCACTGAGATACTCTCGAGATGATGCCAGGATGCTGAATCCTTTGAAGGACACCTACAAAGAGATCCCATAAGAAAAATCTTTTCAGGGTCTTCTTCTGGATCTTCTTCTAGATCCTGTTCTGGATCCTCTTCACAAGCCTCGTAGTGAAGTAACTCAGCGCAAGACTGGGTGTAGGATACGCGCCCCTCATAGCGCCCCATATCTGATGTGTAATATCACTAAGGAGCTCAAGCAGTGAATGGATCAAAGCCCAAATCTTGTAGTTATCTAGAATTGGAAACTCCTGCATCTCGAGTCTCCAAAATAGCCTGTCCAGTCTCCCAATGTGTCACCTGACTCCATGAGCTGAGTTATAATCTATCCCCTGGATAGCCTCCCTCAGCTGATTATGCAACACATCGCATCGAGTCATAGTGGTAATCATCCGTGTCATATGAAAAAATTGAAATTAATTAAGTCAGTACAAAATCGACAAACCAGTACATATACCGGCTTAATTCAATTTATATATAGGCATAGAACTAATACAATAAATCAAGAATAAATTTCTTTGATTCTCTGGAGAACAGTTGACTAAATCACTTAGATTAGTCGACCGATACTTTTACTAATCAACTATCATTTAAGTCCAATCGTCTTGAACTGTTATGACTTGACATGGCCATGAATTTGTGAGAACCCAAATACCATCCAATTTTCTCCAAGCACCCCAAGCACTCGAGCAATATGTATGGTAATTTGTCTTCTCATCATCCCTTAGCCATCAACTCTAGTTCATTTAGCCTATCTATAAGTTGTTTACGTCGAGTCCTAGTTGTTCCAAACAACTACTCGAGTTATGAGTCAAGTTGACCAAAGTCAACTTAGTCAACTGATGTTGACTAACAGCATAGCCAACCCTCTAGCTGAGCCATCTACTGTAATCTGACCGGTCTGCTAAATTCCCGACCAATCAATAGAAATTCAGATCGGTATACTGAAATCCCGACCAGTGTATAGAAATCCCAACCGGTCTATAGAATTCCTGACCAGTCTTCAAAAAATCCCGACCAGTTTCATTAATGCCGACTGGTTTAAAATCCAGATCAGTTCAAAATCCAGACCAGTTTGAAATGCCGACTAGTTTAAAAAACCTAGACCAGTTCAAAAACCAGACTAGTTTGAAATGTCGACTGGTTTAAAATCTAGACCGATCTAAATTCCAGACTGGTTTAAAATCTAGACCGGTCAAAATTCCAGATTGGTTTAAAATCTAGACCGGTCTAAATTCCAGATTGGTTTAAAATCCAGACCGGTTCAAAAACCAGACTGGTTTAAAATCCAGACCAGTCTAAATTCCAGATTGGTTTAAAATCCAGACCGGTTTGAAATCCTAAACTAGTCTGGAAACCATACTGGTCTTAAACTGCTCGGGAAGCATTTTCCCATCGGGGAACTGTTCTCACCAGGGAATTGTTCGGAAATCCCAACCAGTCTGTGAACCAGGCCGATTTGAAATTGCTCGAGAAACAGTTTCCCACCAGGGAACTATTCCCACCAGTGAATTGTTTGGAAATTCCCAACCGGTCTGTGAACCAGACCGGTCTGAAACTACTCGGGAAGCAGTTTCCCACTAAGGAATTGCTCGGGAACCAGTTTCCCTCCAGGGAACTGTTCGGCAATCCCAACTGGTCTGTGAACCAGACTGGTCTGAAACTGCTCGGGAAGTAGTTTCCCACTAAGGAATTGCTCGGGAACCGAAACTGCTCGGGAACCAGTTTCCCTCCAGGGAACTGTTCGGCAATTCCAACCGATCTGTGAACCAGACCAGTCTGAAACTGCTCGGGAAGCAATTTCCCAATAAGGAACTGCTCGGGAACTAGTTTCCCTCCAGGGAACTGTTTGACAATCCCAATCGATCTGTGAACCAGACCAGTCTTAAATTGCTCGACAAGCTCCACCCCTGTCCTCGGCCAGTGCTGAGGGCTTTGTCCTCAGCTAATGCCAAGGATGGGATCTCATCCTCTACAACAAATTTTTGGTGGCTATTTGCTGTCCAAGGAAACTTGTTTGTAGATCTAGTTACTCTATTACTGATCAGTTTACTATTAATGCTAAGTCGTGTTATTTTATGAACTTAGCAAAGGATCAATGTTCGATATTCTGAATGCAGAAAAGCTGCAATAAGTGTAAAGTCAAATCCAAACATTATGAAAGAATGATGGACCTAACTCTGAAGATATATGGAGACATTGCTACCCTTGATGAAACTATTGTATATTTTTCATTTTTTCCTTTAGCAACAGCAAAAAAGTACAATAATATAATGATTATGGATGTATTAATTTTTTAGCCGAATCTAATGTGAGAGATTTGAAATATATGTATGTATTTTGTGATAGAAGTGTTGAATGCTATTTTTCAATGGTATTTTGTCGATAAAATTTTATCATTGAATAAAGTTTTTTTTTTTTAAATCTTGGATGGGTTTGTAAATATTGAATGTACTGTGGTTTGTGATGTGGAATGTATTATAAATGTTGATGGTATAATAAATGGTTTAAAATGTATCGTCCCATGTACATTAATTATGATCTAAACAGAATTTAAATTATGAAATTAAAAATTGGTGTGAAAAATTTTGAAATAAATTTAGTGATGGAATTTTGATCCCGTTACTAGATTTAGCAATGATATTTTATTTTCATCTCTAATTTCGTGATGGAATATTTATTCCGTTGCTAATATAGTGACGAAATTTTTTTTTGTCACAAAATTAGCGACGGAATTAAATTTCCATCACTCGATTTAGCGGCAAAATTTTTTCTCTTTACAAAATTAGCGACAGAAATAATTTTCATCGCTAGATTTATAGATGTATTTTATTTTCATCACTAATTTAGCGACAGAAATAAATTTTTGTTACTAGATTTAGCGATGAAATTTTATTTTCGTTACTAATATTGTGATGAATATAAATTTTTGTCACTAGATTTAGCGACAGAATTTTATTTGAGTCACAAATTTAGTGATGAAACTAAATTTTCATCGCTAATTCGAGCAACGACCAACAAAATTAAGAGAGATTATTTTCATTAGTAATCAATCATTAAATAAATTTAGCAACTGATTAATGACGAAAATTTCTATCACTATTTACTATATGTTTTTAATGCATTAGCATACATATTCATCTTTACATCTTAAAAAAAAAATATTAATTGTTCTAAGGTACCAACCTTTTTAGCTTCCTCGTTGCACTTACATGCAAGCAAAAAAGGCTCATATTACCTGGTATTTCTTCTGGCCTTAGTTTTTGTTCCTCCAATTAGGACTTTCATCGATAACTTTAAAGTAATCAAATTTAAATCTTTTTGTCTGAAGAGGTAATGATAACTAGGATAATATATTAATTATTTTTCTTTTTTCTTTTTTTACGTTTGTTGATACGGAGACGATATTGATCCATATGACTAGGAGATGACTTGATCAACAAGGAGAACATGTTGAATTGTAAGGTCAATCTAACTTCGACCAAGAGTCAAAGTGACCTCGGCCCAAAAACTTGATTGTCTCGCTGAGCAGAGGTTGACCATGTGAGCTACACGAGCAGGCGACGGTGTGATGCCCACACAACTATGATGGTTATATGTATTAATAACGAAGGCAGATGGCAGTGATGTTTGGCTTGAATAGTTGTGACAAATGGGAATGGATGCAGCCAAGCATGGGGCACGGTGTATGTTCAACTACCCTTATGTTTGTATAAAAGGAGTACTAAGAGGATGAGCAAAGGAATCAAGGAATTGAATAAGATAAACTATTGTACTATTCTATTATCTGCTTTGTCTTATTTTCTCCTTTTCACCATCGAAATCTGACTTGAATATTGGAGAGACTTAGCTAAAGGTCATCCCTTTGACTCCCTCTTAACTTTTCCCTATCTATAGGAAACAGAAGTCATTCGCTAAAACTCGGCGAGAATTGTTCTTCCTAGACACACGACAAACTACTGGCTCAAGTGCAGACGATCCGATCAATCGTCAACCCGAACCACTGCAAACCCGAGTGCTTGTTGACCCGCATCGCAATCAAAGTTACACAACCATATATGACCAGCCTATTAATGAAGAATGACCCAATAAGCCGACTAGCTATTGAAGGTGGACTCGGCTAGCCTACTCAAATGAAAAATACATCTAGAGGCCTACCTATTGGAGCTCGCTCAAAAGCCCATTCATAACTCCAAATAGCTCAACCCATCCATTGATCTTGGATCGGATCATTTTTGGCATCGTCTGTGGAAACTGAACTTAGACATTGAGATGGATGACACGAGAAGAAGTCAAGATGAGCAAGGATCGAGGCCACAACATCTTCCCGGAGTGGGGAGCCCTTACCGCATAGACTACGGAAAGCCTAAGCAAAATAGTCATGACTACCATTGAAGAACTCCTTTGATGGCACCTCGTGCCAAATCCCCCACTAGCAGAATTGTTCGAGGAGAAAACAACCCCGCAAGAAGAGCAGTTGTGGAAATCTGTCACTCAAGATCCTCTTGCAAAATACCCTGGACAATCTCGAGAGGAGTTGTTAAAATGGAAGGCGGTGATGACCAGGAGGGACACCCCCTTCTCTAAAGATATCCTCACGTAGGATTTGTCCAACCATTTCCTGCCCCTACAAATTGGAGAATATACGAGTACTTCTGATCTTGAATACTACCTTTACAATTTTGAGAATGTCTCCCTACTGCACCCGGTACAATGATGGGGTAAAGTGTCACGTCTTCCTGACGACCTTGGCGAGCCCAACACAGTGTTGGTTCAGCTAGTTAAAGCTAAGGTCCATAGGCTCATTCAAAGAATTTAATACTCTTTTTCTGCATCATTTTGCCAGTAGCAAGCGATACTACAAGACCCCCTAGTCTCTTCTCAATAAAATAGCAAGGTTGGGAAGTCCAACACATCAACCATATATCCCTAGAAGTGCCCTCTACCACTTTAGAAATTTTGGTGAGTGTTTTTTTCCAAGGACTAATAAAAGGGAATTTCTTTCAATCGATGGCTAGTTATGATGATCTTAGGGATGGATAAGCAGTACATCAATGTGAAAGAAACTCAATGCACAAGGAAGACTGAGCCCAACTTAGCACGACCTGGGATGAGTTGACCAGAGAGGAAGGTTCTTCCCTTGGCTCCTCAAAACATAATTCTGAGGTGGTTCCTTAGTTATGGGCCAAGCAAGCAGACAATTGAAAGGACCATATCAACCCTAGAAGGGGAACATGCTCAGAGGCAACCTAGTGATTATGGGAGGAGGCCACTTGCTCCAATGCTAAGACCATTCTGTGCATTCCACCAAATATACGACCACTACACCTAGTCATGCAATCGATTATATGAGAATATTGATAAGGTGATACAACGTAGTAGCCAAAATATGTTTATCAAACAACAAAAACCCCCCTCCCACCCACCACCACCACCAAAATAAGTGATCCCTCTCTATCAAGTTAGAGAGAAGGATGAGTCATCCTAGGAGGGAAGAGATCATCCACCGACATTAGGAACTACCTTGGAGGAATCAGAATTCTCATAGGAGAACTCCCACTAATAATCTCCCTCATCGAAGAATTATTAATATCACTTAATAATCTCTAGATGAGCCATGGATGGAGATTCCAATAGGGTCAAAGGCCATAATCATCGACTGGAAAGCTTCACAATTAGACTAGTCATAGGGTGGAGTGTTCGGGATCGGACGTCACACTAGAGGGGGTGAATAGCATTTTCTTCGATTTTGCTCGATTCGATCGTGTGCTCGTCTACAAAGCTTGTTAATGCGTAGCAGATTATACAACAAAAGAAATGCATAACAAGAATAGAAACAAGCACACACACAACAAGAGAATTTAACGTGGTTCGAAACTAGGGTTTTTACTCCACGGGTCGAGCTCTAGTTGAGCTCTAGTGATGTACACTACCACTATCAAACTTCTCCTTCTCGGTATAACACCGGAGGTGGAGAAACCTCTTATAAGGTCTTACAACAATAAGAATACAATCAAAATGAAATACAAAGAAAATACAAACAATTATAAGTAAAGAACACTTTACAAAGAGAACTTTGATTACTCGCACTTTGGTTGCTTTGGACGAGCTTGGAAGGCCTGGAATGCAGCAGCAATTCCCCTTCAAGATCACCAAAAATCGATAGCTCCAAATCCTCCATGAAGCCTCCTTATAAAGCTGAGCTCAAGATGATTTTGCGCCAAGAAGTTGACTGACAAAAGACACCAGTCGACTGCTCACAGTGTCGTTATCTCACAACTAACTTAATCCACATTGGACTCGCCCAATGGATACTATAGCAGTCGATTTCTCTTACCAGCAGTCGACTGTCAACCTAGTAGTCAACTGGCTAGTCAACTATGAGACATTCTATACCCGTGTCCATCACCAGTCGACTATCCGACCAGTTGACTAGTTATAACCCCAGTGGACCGAGTCAACTAGGCTCTCGAGTGTCAAACAATCGGCCAGTCAACTGGTCCATACCCCCAATTGATTGGTAAACCTCAAATATGAGGTTTAACTCAAGTATGATTTCCTCATACTTGATTGATCACCCTTAGCCTTGACCTAAGCTTTCTAGTCACCTCCATCAGCCTCACGCCTCTCGGATTCCTCTAGTCTGTGACTCTTGATCCTTCGCGTTAGCCTTCAGGTGCTTCCATCAGCTATGTCATGCTAACCGGGTCCTTTGCCAAGGTTCATTTGGACTTATGTCGCCAAGACTTCATGCTGCCAAAACATCACACTTGGACTTCCTTGCCAAGATCTATTTAGACTTATGTTGCAAAGACCCATGCTTGGACTTTACATTGTCAAACCTACACTCTTGGACTTTTCCATTGCCAAGTACCCATGACTTGGACTTTCAACTGCCAAATACCCTAGGCTTGGACTTTCTAATTGTCAAGACCATGCTTGGACTTTCTATGCCAAGACCATGCTTGGACTTTCCTTACTAACTCCATGGACTTTTCAATTGCCAAAGTTCATTTGGACTTTACGCCGTCAAGACTACACACTTAGACTTATGCTGTCAAGACTTTACCTTTAGACTTTCCTTGTCAAATATCCATATTTGGGCTTTCCTTGTCAAGTATCTAAACTTGAACTTCCGAGGTTGATTGCTACAATAATCTCCCCATATGACTTTGGATATCCCAATCATCTACTAGTCATATGGTCAGCATATGGTCAAACCATATTGTCAAAACAATGGTCAAATTCATTGTCAATCCATTGTCAAACATCAAAAAACTACTTAAGTCATACTCGAGTTTTGTCAACATTGACTTGGGGCTTATTGCACCAACAATCTCCTCCTTTTTGATGTTTGACAATACCTTTAATTTAGGCTAACAATAACCCAACTTAACTCTTCCAATGCCAAAGCATAGTGATGGTTTACCTAAATTAAACCTCACTTCTTCCCCTTTGGCATACATCAAAAAGCCTACCAAGATTTTCAATATCTCATCTCTCAAAGAGAACCTACATTCTTCCCCTTGGTCCAAAAATATTTAGGATGCCTTCACTCTTCATAGAAATAAATCTCATATTACTAAATGAGAGGCAATCCTCACTTCTCCAATTCTCCCCCTTTCGGTGAGCACAATGCGGGTTTCAAACCCTTCATTTCTCCCTCTTTGAGGAATACTCATCCATCATCCCTTGATAGATAACCTCCCCCTAAAGGCTTACTCCCCTTTAACCATTGCACCAACAATGTCCTTAGAGAGTTCCTAAGCCAATAGGAAACTCAAACCATCAAAAATAAGGGTAAAAGTTGGAACTTGAACTTTAACCTCCCTTAAAATTCGATACTCGCCCTAAATAAGTCTCATAATCATTTTCAATGATTATTTCACCCTTCCAATGCTTTCCAAAGCATATCCTAGGGTTAGGAGATGTTAGGAAAGTTAGGAGTGTTGATAAATGGCTAAACAACTCTTATTCAGCTAATATCAGACACATCAGTTAATTGGTTTCAGCTACCAGTCGACTGTAAACACCACCAATTGACTACTCTCTGATAGTAGTCAACTGGACTCTAATTTTTCAAAAATCAAAGTTTTCAGTCGAATTTTAGAAAATGATAAGTAATTATACGTATTTTGAAAAATCTTAAAAATTTATACGTATATTACTTACATCAAATACAATGGGTGATATATAAAAATAACTATTAAATTGCAAGATTGATACAAAGTTCCAAAGCATTGATAACTTCAATATTTTTGGCCTAACTTGTATCAACTTGTTCAATGGTGATTGCTATCAAAAGATAGACTTCACCAAGATTTTTCAAAATGATTTTGAAATATTTTTAAAACCTTATTTTGAACCATGGTCTATGGGCTAAATATACATGACTTATACATTAGTTTTCCTCATGATTCTTCAATGTCATATTATGAGTTTGAGTTCATCTAGATGCAAGAATTATGCACCTTGAACTTAACTCATTTTCCTAACATCTCATATGTGTCTAGGGTGTATCAATACACACATATGTCAATTTAATATTTTTATGAGATGTGAGTTTTGATTCTTCCCTAATCTAAGGGTTCATGCATTTTATTTAGGCAATTCTATTTGATTCCCTTATCATGGGACTACAAATTATGCCATTGTTCTTAATTCATTTTAATTATCCTAAATGCATGAATGATGATCATGGCATAAAAAAGTGTATAATTTAAAATATTTGCCAATAATCATGATGTCATGACATAAGAATGACCTAAATACAAGCATGACATAATAACCCTAACCCTAAACATTATCATGACATTTTAAATAATCAAATGAAATATGATGTCATGACATGACATATGACAAACAAAGCATGACAAATAAAATATATAAATGTATAAGAATACTTAGATTTCAAGCCTAATTGCCATTTACTAGGATTAAATCCATTTTTCCATAATGCCTAAATTCCCTCAAGTGTGCTAAAAACTCAAAATGACACACTATGACTCTAAAATCTAATTGTGTTAATTATGATTGATTTTTTAAACTTCTTAAATTCTATTGGCACATCCTAAAATCTTTTAAGATTAAAATATAACCCCATTTTCAAAGTATTACAATACTCCAAAAATATCCTAAAGTGTCACTTTTATCATGGTTAGGTTAACTACCTATCTATTTAAGGTTGTCACACCCTAAACCCATCTAGCATGATGGAATCATGCTCCTAGGAACCTAAAACTTATTGGAGATCCTTGGGTTAACTAGGTACTCGCTAAGGATGACTTCCCTAGCTACCCTCATAATGACCCTCTTAGGCTTTGAAGCCTTGGTCATTTGGGTCTTATCTAGGTTAACCTTAAGGGTGACTCCCCTTGTAACCTTGTTAGTGGCTTTCCTAAGTTTCTTTGAAACCTTAGATACTAGACATCTATCATGGTCAACTCTAGGGATGCCCTCCCTTGTGACCTTGGTTTTCCTAGACCTAGGCTTAGTTCCATAGTCAAATGGAATATTGTGGTAGATAGGCATGACTACCTTGGACTTAGGCTTGTGACCCAAACCTTTCCTATCCTTGGATAGTTCTTGCCTCCTAACACCTGAGGTTTGTCCATTAGACCCTAAAATCATATTTTCCATCTTCTTAAAGGTTTTTTTCATTTTATCAAGCTTTGACCTCAAAACTTTATTTTCAACCTCTAATTTCCCAATTTGTGATTTTTCATTCTTCTTTTGGGAATTCCTCTTCCTAGGCATATGTCTAGTCCATTTAAGGTTAATGCCTAAGTTCTTATCATTCTTAGGTGTAATGGTTCTAGAATCATCCTTAGGCAAATTAACATGTTTAGAACCTAGACAAAAATATTTATCTCTAGCATGCTTTTCATGATTAACAATAGCAAGAAAATTATTAGCATGCTTATTTTTATTATGAAATCTAGTAGGTGCATAATTAAATGATACCTTAGGGTTTGCCTTAGCTCCCTCTACATTTGAGCTCCCTACTTTGTCCTTCTTTGAGTGACTCCCCCTAGGAAATTGGCTCCTATAGTGACCGCTTTGTTGGCACTTGAGGCACATAATGTGCTCCTTGCCTTTGCGTCTTGGGGCTTCAACCTCCTTCACCTTCTCCTTGACCATAGATGACACTTGAGCTTTCTTCTTGATCAATCTTGGACACTTGCTCTTGTAGCGTCCTACTTCTTTACACTCAAAGCACATTATATGATTTTTATTTTTGAAACTTGAGCTTGAGTTACCTATTTTGGTAGGGGAATTTTGGTCAGATTCTTCATTTTGTCCAGGAGTAGAGGCTTCCTCTTGATTCTGCTCTAGAGTGGATGGTCTCTCCTCCCCCTCAATCCTAGAGATGGAGGCTTCCTCAACGTCCTCTACTGACCCGGATGTTGAGCATCTCTCAACTTCCGAATCCTTAAGCTCTTGGGATAATGATGTTCTTTCTTCTTGAGTTTGAGAGGATGAGCACCTTAATTCTTTGAGCTTCTTCTCTACTTGGGCCGATGAGAGTTTTTCATGGAACTTGACTAGATTGTTCCACAACTCCCTTGCATCCCTAAATTCTCCTAATCTAGACAAGATATCATTAGGAATCAAATTTAATAGAATGTTTGTTATCTTATCGTTTCTTTCGAATTTTTCTAGTTGCTCCTCCGTCCACTTCTTCTTCTTAAGAATTTTACCCTTCTTGTCCATGGGGGCTTCAAATCCTTGCATTAAAACAAACCGATTTTCTATTTCACACATTAGAAAATGTTCCATCCTCACCTTTCAGTATGTGAAGTCTTCACGGTCGAAAGAAGGTGGAATCGTGATGTCATCCCCCAATCTATCTTGAAGCTCCATTCTTGTACTCCTCTTGTGCTTTGCTCTCTTGGTTGTTAATCCGGTGAAGAGCCCCCATTGATAGAAATTGTAGGGTTGATAATTAGGGTGATTTGTTCTTTTGAGTGCACCGGGCTCTGATACCACTTGTTAGGGATCAGACATCGCGCTAGAGGGGGGTGAATAGCGTTTTCTTTGATTTTGCTCAATTCAATCATGTGATCATCTACAATTCTTGTTAATGCACAACAGAATATACAACAAAAGAAATGCACAACAATGTTGGGAATTGGACGTCACTAGAGGGGGGTGAATAGCGTGTCGTACGTCGATGGATTTTGATCGAGTTCGTCTCTACACTTCGTTAGTATGAGCAGCGAAATATATATAAAGCATAAACTAAATATGACAAACACAATAACACAAATACACACAAATATAACGTGGTTCGGAACCTCAAGGTTCCTTCTCCACGGGTTGAGCTCGAATGAGCCCTAGCGATGTCAAATACCACTAAACAATAAACACTCCTTCTCGGAACAATCTGGAGGTGGAGGAAACCTCTTATAACAATAAAAAATGAATACAAGCTAAAACAAGTAAACTACACAAATACAAGTAAAGAAAACTTTACACAATGTGAACTTGAGTGCTTGCTTTTGGTTGCTTGAGAAGAGCCTTGAAGTTCTAGATTGCAGTAGCCAATCCCCTCCAAATTGTCTCAAAGAACTATGGAAAAAATCTCTTCCATGAGCTGCTTTTATAACCTGCATTCAGACTGGATATCGCCTAGCAGTCGACTGATCGCGACCATCAGTCGACTGCTCCTGTAGCCATTGTGAGATAACGACTCAATCCACGTTAGATAAGTTCCAATGGATACACTAGCAGTCGACTGCCAGGGTCATAGCCAATTGACCAGTCGACTACCGAGCATTCTGCTCCCACAACCCCGACCAGCAGTTGACTGCTATCCATGGAAGTCGATTACTCAAGCCATCAGTTGACTGCCCAGTCGGCGATCAAGCTGTTAGGCTATTTCACCGCAATTGAATACTCGATCAACTCTCGATTCGGTTGCCGCCATAATCCCGATCGATCGCCACGAGTCAACTCATTTACGCCAAGTATCAAAACACTTGACCAATCGACTGGTCCAAAGTCCCAGTCGACTGATAATCTTAACCATGAGGTTTAACCCCAAGTATGATACCCTCATACTTGCTAGACCACCCTTAGCCTAGACCTAAGCCTTATAGACACCTCTGTCAGCCTCACGCCTATCGGATCCCTCCAAGCCATCCATGACTTGTTCATCCATACGCTAGTCTTCAGGTGCTTCCATAAGCTATTGTCATGCTAAGTTGGTCTATACTGCTAAGGCACATTGGGCTTACACTGTCAGGACTATCGCTTGGACTTTACTTCGCCAACCATTGGACTTATGTTGCCAAGACTCCACCCTTAGACTTTACGTGGCTAATATCACCCTTTGGGCTTTCCTTGCCAACCCATGTCGGACTTTCCATTTGCCAAGACTCAGGATTGGACTTTCCCTTGCCAAGACCCACTTAGACTTTCCCATGACAATCACATTGTCATACATTTTGTCGAACATCAATGTCAAACATCAATGTCAAACATCAAAATACTACTTGAGTCAAACTTGAGTATGGTCAATCGTGACGTGGGTCGATTGCACCAACAAACAAGAATAGAAACAACCACACACACAACAAGAGTATTCAACGTGGTTCGGAACTAGGGTTTCCACTCCACAAGATGAGCTCTAGTGATGTACATCATCACTATCAAACTTCTCCTTCTCGGTATGATACTGGAGGTGGAGAAAATCTCTTACAAGGTCTTATAATAATAAGAATAAAACCAAAATGAAATACAAAGAAAATACAAACAATTATAAGTAAAGAACATTTTACAAAGAGAGCTTTGATTTCTTGCACTTTGGTTGCTTTGGACAAGCTCGAAAGGTCTAGAATGTAGCAACAATTCCCCTTCAAGATCACCAAAAATTGGCAACTCCAAATCCTCCATGAAGCCTCCTTATAAAGCTGAGCTCGGACTGATTTGGCATATAGAAGTCAACTTCCAAAGGACACCAGTCGATTGCCCATAGTGTTGTTGTCTCACAACGGACTTAATTCATATTGGACTCGTCCAATGGATACCTTAGCAGTCGACTGCCCTTATCAACAGTCGGCTTTCAAGCCAGTAGTCGACTGGTCATTTAACTACAAGAGATTCTGTACCCATGTCCATCACCACCAGTCAACTGTCCATCATTGATAATCAATTGTTGTGGACCAGTTGACTATCCACAACTGGTAGTCGATGGCCCGAGCATAAGTTGAGCAGTCGAAGCTCAGTCGACTACCCGACAAGTCGACTGGTCATAACCCCAATCGACTGCTCTGTGTCAACTAGGCTCCTAAATATCAAACACTCGGACAATTGACTGATCCATACCCCTAGTCGATTGGTAAACCTCAAACATGAGATTTATCCTAACTATTATCCCATCATACTTGATTGATTACCCTTAACCTAGACCTAAGCCTTCTAGCCACCTCTATCAGCCTCACGACTCTCGGATCTCTCGAGTTCGTGACTCTTCATCCTTCGCGTTAGCCTTCAGATGCTTCCATAGGATATGTCATGCTAACCGGGTCCTTTGCCAAGGTTGATCCACCAAGACTCCATGCTTGGACTTTACGCTGCCAAAACATCACCCTTGGACTTCCTTGCTAAGATTTATTTGGACTTATGCCTCCAAGACCCATGCTTGGACTTTACACTACCAAACCTATACTCTTGGACTTTCCTATTGTCAAGTAGACATGACAAGACCATGCTTGGACTTTCCATGCCAAGACCATGCTTGGACTTTCCTTGTCAACTCCATGTTGGACTTTACAATTGCCAAAGTTCACTTAGACTATACACTTGGACTTATGTTGCCATGACTTTACCTTTGGACTTTCCTTGACAAATATTCATATTTGGACTTCCCTTTCCAAGTATCCAAACTTGGACTTCCGAGGTTGATTGCTCTAACAATCTCCCCCAAATAATCTCCCCCATATGACTTTGGATATCTCAATCATCCACTAGTCATATGGTCAGCATATGGTCAAACCATTTAGTCAAAAAAATGGTCAAACTCATTGTCAAATATCAAAACACTACTCAAGTCCCACTCAAGTTTGGTCAACATTGACCTGAGGCTTGTTGCACCAACAAGGAGGACCCTATCATCAACTTTGGACCAACAAACCTAGAGAGGGTAACTACTTCCCATGAGAACACATTAGTAATATGGGTTGTCATAGCCAATTACGAGGTCGCTCGGGTGTTTATTGACTCAGAGAGTTCCATGAACATCTTTTTCAAGGAAGCCTTCGACTAGATGCAGATAAATCTAACTAAAGTCCGACCTCTATCCACTTTTGTATTTAACTTTATAGGGCATGAAGTTTGACCATTTGGATAGGTTATTCTTTCTTTATCCTTTGGGGAGGAGCCCCTAAGAAGAATTAGCTCCAAAATCTTCATAGTGGTAGAAGCCACCTCTACCTACAACCTAATCTTGGGCATACTTGAGATGAACAACTTCAAAGTTGTGGTGTCAATATTGTTGGTGCAAGAATACCCCAAGTATTAATGTATTTTGATATTTGGATAATCATTTATAGTTAGACAATATTTATGATCTAACATGAATGTCAAGTGATAGGTTTAAAGAAAGTCCAAGTGTTAAGACTTAGAAAGGAAAGTCCAAGGGTAAAGCCTTGGCAAGAGAAGTCCAAGAATGTGGACTTGGCGGCATAAATCTAAGCATATAGTCTTGGCGGCATAAGTTCAAGTGGATCTTGGTAATGAAGTCTAAGAGTGAGGTCTTGACAACATAAGTCCAAGCATGTAGTCTTTGCGGCGTAAAGTCCAAGTGGACATTGGCAAAGGAGGAACCCAAAGCATGACAAAATTGAAGGAAGCTTTTGAAGGCAAGTGCAAGGATAAAGGAGTCGTGGACTCGGTGAGATCCTATAGGAGCAAGGCTGATGGAGAATCTTAAAGGTGTTAGTCTATGCTTAGGGTTGTTTTCAAGTATGAAATAGTCATACTTAAGGTATATTAATCGACTGGAGCATTTATCAGTCGATCGATCTTGAGTGCTTGGCACTCGGGAACTTAGATTGACTCGAGCAGTCAACTGGGATTATGACCCAGTCGACTGGTCGAGTAGTAGACTGAGGGATTAATTGCTGAATTGGACTATGGTAGTCAACTGGTGGTGTGCACCAATCGACTGATTCACGTCAATCGAATGCTAGGGTTTGGTAGTCAATTGGAATTAAGTGAACAAAGCATATAATATTTGGCAGTCGATTGGGATTACACTAGTCGACTGCTAGTATGAACAGTTGACTGATCAAGTGTTCATTGAGTGGTGATGATCGTAATTAGGCTTCGTCAAAAGCCATTGGATTCGGTCAATAGTAACACCAGTCGACTACTGGTATGCATCAGTTGACTAATATCGGGCTTAATGGAAAAAAATGGCCAAACTCTATAGGGGAGCTTGGAGATGTCTAGTGCTCTAATTCTAAATGTCGATACTAAGCTCTTCAAGCCTTTCTCTAAGCTTTCTAAGTTTCTTTAACCTCTTCTTCCTAATCTCATTTCAAATCTTGTAAGAAGAAGAGTGTACTTGTAAAAAGGCTTCTCTACCTTGGTGTGATCTGTTAGTGTCAGCCCTTAGTGTTAATCATGAGATGATTGATTATGGATCATATGTATCATATTTCATTAATAACAGGCAAGGTTTACTTATTATATTATTTCTTATATGTACTTTATGAATAATATAATAGTGTCCTTATATAGTAGGTTCAGGTTTACAACATATCAATTGGTTGAATTGATAGTGAGAGTATGTAGATATATATATATATATATATAGAAAGTTGTCCTAATGTTTCTATAGAGGAATATAGTGTGTAGATATTGACACCCCCAAAGGTTAATATCCAACTAAAAGATAATTCCAAGGAACTACAAAACTAGTGTAGACAGCTCGACATCGAGCAGACTTTCACATCGGTGGCTTACCCTCAGAGCAACCACCAAGTGAAAGTAGTGAACAGGGGTTTGGTGTTAGTGCATATAAGATTCACATATCTCTATAATAGTATGATATTTTCCACTTTGGGTCTAAGCCCTCATGGTTTTATTTTTTGCCTTTACTCAAAAGACCTCATGTCAATGAAGATATCTTTCATCTTATAAGCACATGATCTTTTCCATGTCTTACCAATATGAGACTTTGATTGTATTCCCAATACTCTCAACAATCCCCCCTCAAATGAAGGACCACATTAGCCCCCTCACAAACCTATCCCTCCTCGAAGGACTTCCTCAGCTTGATGTCTGATCTTCAACCCACCAGGACTTCTTGCCAACTATCTGGTTCTCCTGACCCAATTGGACTTACTATCAATTGTCTGGTCCTCCTGACCCAACTAGACTTCCTACCAGTTGCTTGGTTATCCTGACCCAATTGGACTTCCTGCCTGGTGTTTGGTTCTTTGATCCGGACATGGGAGCTCACTTCCTTCATTCGAGGTGTATGGCTTGACATGGACCATGACTCTGATACCAATTGTTAGTGCCTATAAGATTCACATATCTCTACAATGGTATGATATTGTCCACTTTAGGCCTAAACCCTCATGGTTTTATTTTTGGGCTTTATCCAAAAGGTCTCATGTCAATGGAGATATCTTTCATCTTATAAGCACATGATCTTTTCCATGTGTTACCAACGTGAGACTTTGATTGTATTCCCAATATACTCTTAACATTTGGTTCAAGGATTAATGGTAAAGCTCAATTATAGGGAGAAGATGGGTGAAGAAACTCCCCAGCATACTGTGAACTTGTCAAACTACTCCCTTGGAAGGTACAGGTATGATCCCATTCCATCTAATGTATGGGGAGAAGTAGTAGTCCTAGCTAAGATCAAGATGTCCTCCACCCGGGTTAGTGCCTATGGTAAAAATAATGCAGGGAAGCATTCGATGGAGCTGGATTTGGTGGACGAATCTAGGGATAGAATTGTTGCTCAACTCAGGCTTACAAATAGTGAATGTGGCCTAAGCTTACAATAGGAAGGTGATTCCTTATTATTTTTAGGTAGGAGACATGATCAAGAAAAAGAGACAACTGGCAAAAGAAGTCGCAAAGTTGGAGCCTCACTGGGAAGGGCCATACTAAGTGTTCGACAAACTCATCTCAGAAGGAGTGTGTTCCCTAAAGTCTGTGCTCCATAAAATGCTCCATTTCTGCTCTAAAAATAATGTCCTACACAAAAATAACAAAAGCAGGTATTCGAACTAGAAAATAGTAAATGAATGCAAAACAATGGAGAATATGCATGAAACAAGTATAAAATGCAATGAGATGTATGCTAAAACTACTCCTAAAATCCTATATGATTTGCACACATCAGGAAGTCATCCCTAGAGTTGACCATGATAAGTGTCTGATGGCCAAGGTTTCCAAGAAACCTAGAAAAGCCACTAAGAAGGTCACAAGGAAAGTCATCCCTAGAGTTGACCTAGATAAAACCAAAATGACGAAGGCTTCCAAGCCTAGGAGGGTCATTAGGAAGGTATTAAGGGAAGATATCCCTAGTGAGCACCTAGTAAATCCAAGGAGCTCAAATAGGTATTGGATTCCTAGGAGCATGATTCTCTCACACTAGATGGGTTAGGGTGTGTCAACCTTAAATGGATGGGTAGCTAACCTAACCATAGTAGAGTTGACACTTTAAGGCATTTTCAAGGTGATGTGATACATAGGAAATGAGTTTAGAAATTAATTTTAAAAGAATTTAGGAAGTGCCAATAGAATTATAAAAGTTGAAAATTTGATCATATTTGGCACAAATTAGGGAGTCAAAAGCGTGCCATTTTGGATTTTGGCACACTTGAGGGATTTAATTGGTTATGGAAAATTGGTATAAGTTTTAGCAAATCGCAATTAAGCTTTAAAACTTAGGTATTTCTGTACCTTGTATTATATATTTGTCATGCATTGTTTGTCATATGGCATGTCATGACATCATGCTTAATATGTTTATTTAAAATGTTATGATAATGATTAGGGTTGTTTAGTGTCATGCTTGCACTTAAGTTTATCTTTATGTCATGACATCATACATAATTGGCAAATATGCTTAAATTATGCAAATCATTTATGCCATGATCATATTCATGCATTTAGGTCAATCAATTTGAAATTAAGGACAATGACATTATTTGATATTCTCGATAAAGGAATCAAATAGATATGCCTAGGTATAATGCATGAACCCTTAGATTTAGGGAAGAATAAATCCACATCTCACAAAGACTATAGGAAGACATGTGTGTGTATTGATATACTCTAGACACATGTGAGATGCTAGAAAATGAGTTAAGTTCATGTGCTTATATGGTACATCAATATGAACTTAGAACTCATTTAATAATATCTATGAATCATGAGGAAAGCTAATGTACAGGTCATGTACATCTAGCCCATAGACCATGATTGAAATTAAGGTTTTGAAAATATTTTAAAATAATTTTAGAAAACTTTGGTGAAGTCTATCTTTTGATAGCAATCACCATTGATAATATTGACACAAAGTTAGACAAAATATTGAAAGATTTCAATGCTTTTGAACTTTGTATTAATCATTAAAAATAATGGGTATTTTAATTTAAAATTATTTTGCACCCATATTATTTGACATGAGTATTATACATATGAAATTTCAAGATTTTTTATAAAAACATATAATTACTTATGAATTTTCAAATCTCAATTCTGAAAAATTGTTTTCTACAATTATAAAAACCAGTCGATTGGCTCTTGCAGCAGTCAACTAGTGATGGTGCAGTTGACAGGTTTCTGATTTCAGTCGACTATCATGTCTGATTTTTGCTGAACAAGAGTTGTTTAGATAATTATCAGCACCCCTAAGGTATCCTAACTTCTCGTAACCCTATGATATGCTTAGAGAAGTATTGGAAGGGTGAAATTATCATTGAAAATGATTAGGAGTGTTAGTTAGGGTTAAGTATTGATTTTAAGGGAGGTTAAAGTTCAA
Organism: Wurfbainia villosa; assembly: GCA_025175895.1. Taxonomy (NCBI): domain Eukaryota; kingdom Viridiplantae; phylum Streptophyta; class Magnoliopsida; order Zingiberales; family Zingiberaceae; genus Wurfbainia; species Wurfbainia villosa. The sequence continues at coordinate 8,266,617 of CM045999.1, read as the reverse complement.
GTTTGAACTTTTGCCCTTATTTTTGATTATTTAGATTTTCTATAGGCTTAGGAGCTCTCCAAGGACATTGTTGGTGCAATAGTCAAGGGGAAGCAAGTCTTTAGGGGGAGTTCATCCATCAAGGTATGATGGATAAATTTTGATTACAAAGAGAGAAATGAGGGTTTAAGTAAACCTTCATTATGAGTTGCCTATCATTTAGTGATAAGGGTGTATCACTTAAGAAGAATGAAGGCATTTAGGATAATTTTGGACCAAGGGGGAGAATATAGGATCTCATTGGGAGATGAGATATTAAAAATCTTGGTAGACTTTTTAATGTGTGCCAAAGGGGGAGAAGTGAGGGTTTAAGTTAGGTAACCCTTCATTATGCTTTGGCATATGAAGAGTTAAGTTGGGCTTATGGGATAGCCTAACTTAAAGGTGTTGTCAAACATCAAAAAGGAGGAGATTGTTGGTGCAATCGACACAGATCATAATTGACCAGACTCGAGTGGGACTTGAGTAGGATTTTGATCTTTGATAATGGGTTTGACCATATGTTCACCATATGACAAGTCTGGGATATCCAAGGTCATATGGGGGAGATTGTTAGGAGGCGATTATTAGAGCAATCAACCTCAGGTCAAGGGTGACCTAGCTCGAGTGAGACTCAAGTGGAAGCCCAAGTTTGGAGACTTGGCAAGGGAAGTCCAAGATTGGATTCTTAGCAATGGAGAAGTCCAAGTATGGATACTTGGCAAAAGAAAAGTCAAAGGGTAGTCTTGGTCGTGTAAGTCCAAGTATATAGTTTCAATGGCGAAAGTCCAAATATGGATATTTAACAAAGAAAAAAATCCAAGGGTATAGTCTTGGCCAAGTAAGTCCAAGTGTGTAGTCCTAGTCAAGTAAGTCCAAGTATGTAGTCTTGGAGGTGAAAGTCTAAGCATAGAGGCTTGACAATAGAGAATTCCCGGAGGTGCGGCCTCTTGGCAAAGGAGACTTAAAGGCATGACATAGCCGATGAAAGCACTTGAAAGCTAGCACAAAGGGTGAATAAGTCATGGAGGACTCTGACAGAGCCTGAGAGTATTAGGTGGATAGAGGTGGCTAGAAGGCTTAGGTCTAGGCCAAGGATGGTTGATCAAGTATGAGGGGATCATATTTGGGTTAAAACTCATATTTGAGGTTTATCAGTCGACTGATAGATTTGGCCAATTGACTGGTCGAGTGTTCAACACTCAGAAGGCCTACTCGGGCAGTCGACTGGGATCATAACCCAGTCGACTGTAGCTCGACTGCTATGTAGAGGAATCAGGCGTCTCTAGAGGAGGGACGGGGATGAATAGCAAAATGCTTCGTTGCTCGGAATTAGATCGTGCTTGTCTCTATAAAATGATTAGTGTATAGTGAAAAATAAAAGCACAAACTAAAACAAAGACAAACAACATAAGGCACACCCACAAACACAAGGATATAATGTGGCTCGGAACCTAGGGTTCCTACTCCACGAGTCGAGCTCAAATGAGCTCTAGTGATGCAAACCACCACTAATACACTCCTCGGAATAATTTGAAGGTGGAAAAATCTCATACAAAGGATTACAATAGTAATATGAAAATACAAGCAAATACAAAGAAATATAACAAACTATGTGAATAACACATTACAGAAGATCGCTTTGAATGCTTTGCTTGTTGGTTACTTGGATGAGCTTGAAAGACCCTGAAATGCACCAGCACTTCGCCTCCAAATCGCCTCAAGAACCGCTCAAGAAACCATAGAGGAAATCCACCATGAACTACTCCTTTTATGTTTGCATCGGGTTGATTCCGTGTCTAGCAATCGACTGCCAAAAGGCTCCAGTCGACTGCCTACAATATCGTTGTCTCACAATATGCTTAATCCATGTTGGCATTCCAGCCAACAGATACACTAGCAGTCGATTTCCATTACCAGTAGTCAACTGCCAAGCCTGTAACTGACTGCTTAGTCATCTACCGAGCTTTTTGTGCCCGTGTCCTTGATCAGGAGTCGACTACCCTCCATGGCAGTCGACTGCTCAAGGTCAGTCGACTGCCAAGGCCATGAGGCCGCAATCAAACGTCAGTTGACTCCCGACCAATCGATTGGTTATAATCCAAGTCAACTACTCAGAGTCGATTCGGCTGCCAAGTGTTAAAACACTTGGCTAGTTGACTGCTAAATATCAAACATGAGGTTTACCCCAAGTATGATCCCCTCATACTTGCTAGACCACCCTTAGCCTAGACCTAAGCCTTCTAGACACCTCCATCAATCTCACGCCTATTGGATCCCTCCAAGTCATCTATGACTTGTTCATTCATACGCTAGCCTTCAGATGCTTCCATCAGCTATTGTCATGCTAACCGGGTCTACACCGCTAAGGTACATTTGGGCTTATGCTGCAAAGACACACACTTGGACTTTACGCCACCAAACATTAGACTTATGCTGCCAAGACTACCGCTTGGACTTTACGCCACCAATATCACACCCTTGGACTTCCCTTGCCAACTCCATGTTAGACTTTCCAAATGCCAAGACCCATGCTTGAACTTTCTATGCCAAGACCCATGCTTAGACTTTCCATTGCCAAGAACCCATGACTTGGACTTTACCATTGCCAAGTGTCCCACTTGGACTTTCCATGCCAAGTACTCAAGACTTGGACTTTCCCATGCCAAGTACACATGACTTGGACTTTCCATGACAATCACATGTCATACATTTTTTCGAACATCAAAATACTGCTCGAGTCAAACTTGAGTCTGGTCAATCATGACCTAGGCCGATTGCACCAATAATCTTTCCCTTTTTGATATTTGACAAAAACCACAAAAACCTTTGAGTTAGGGCACCTAGCTCAATACTCCAAATTCTCCCAATTAGGCAATTCTCAAATTCTTTCCCTTTTTGACATGCATCAAAAAGTCTCTCCCCAAGGGTATCAATGTCTCATATACCAATGAGATCTTACAATCTCCCCCTTGGTCCAAAAACATCTAGGATGCCTCCACTCTTCCTAGTGATAAGTCTCATATCACTAAATGAGAGGCAATCCTCACTTCTCCAATTCTCCCCCTTTTGTGAGCACAATGAGGGTTTCCAAAACCCTTCATGTCTCCCCTTTTGAGGAATAAACATCCATCATCCCATGATGGATAACCTCCTCCTAAAGGCTTGCTTTCCCTTGACCATTGCACCAACAATATTCTTGGAGAGTTCATAAGCCTATAGGAACACTAATCAATCAAGATTAAGGGCAAAAGTTCAAACATGAACTTTCACACACCTTAAAATTTGATTCTCACCCTAAGCAACTCTCCTAATCCATATCCAATGGATTTTCACCCTTCTAATGCTTTCCAAAGTATATCCTAGGGTTAGAAGCAGTTAGGGTAGCCTAAAATGGCTAAAACATGGGCTAAACAAAAATCATAAGTAAATATATGTAATTTAAAAAATAATGAAACTTCATACGTATAATACTTATGTCAGATACAATGGGTGAAAAAAATTTGAAAAATAAAATACCCATTAAATAGTGAGATTGATACAAAGTCCAAAAACAAAGATAACTTCAATGTTTTGAGCCTACTTTGTATCGACTTCATCAATGGTGACTTCTATCAAAAGATAGATTACACCAAGATTTTTCAAAATGATTTTAAACCTTTATATTGGATCATGATCTATGGGCTCAATGCACATGACTTTCACATTAGATTTCCCCATGATCCATCATTAGATTGAAATGAGTTTTAGTTCATATAAATGCAAAATCTATGCACCTTGAACCTAATTCACTTTACTAACATCACACATGTGTTTAGAGTGTATCAATATGTAGGATATTTGAGGTCGCTAGAAGGGGGGGGTGAATAGCATCGCGCTCGTTCAATAATAGAATTCGTTGCGCTTGTCTCTACAATTTCGTTAGCGCAGCGGAAATAGAAAAATAAAAATGATGACGAAATATACAACACGCAAACACAAATATTTAATGTGGTTTGGAACCGAATGGTTTCTACTCCACGGATTGGATTCGTATGAACCCTAGCGATGTCAATCACACACCACTATGATAAACACTCCTTCTCGACACAAGTCGGAGGTGGAGAAACCCCTTACAAGCAATCTTACAACAGTAAAAAACAAAAACAAGCAATTACAACAATTAATGTGAAAGACAAGTAAAGAAAAACTTTACAATACTTGCTTTTAATTGCTTGAATGCTTGGTTGTTTGATTAGCACTTGGAGACCTGATTTGCATCAACAAATCGCCCCTAAAGCTCTCAAAAACCGGATACATTTTTCTCCATCACGAGCTCCTTTTATAGCTTCAACCTGTGCTAGAAAATGTCGATCAGTCGACTGTTCGGGACCCTCAGTCGACTGATCACACTGTTGCTGTTAGACAACGGTGTAATCCACGCCAAAAAAATCCAACGGCTAGGAAATCAGTCGACTGATAATGAGCATCAGTCGACTGTTCAAGCATCACTCGATTGCTTGTCCCAGCGGTCGAGTGAGACTCCATTCTGTGCCCCAAAATCTGAGCATCAGTCGATTGATCATAAGATCAGTCGACTGCTCGTCCAATCAGTCGACTGCTAGGGCAATTCCCGTAGTCAAACCCAAGTTGACTATGCCAGTCGACTGCCACATGGCACAAGTCGACTGACACACCTCAAACATGAGGTTTTAGCCCAAGTATGGTGCCCCCATACTTGCTAGACCACCCTTAGCCTAGACCTAAGCCTTCTAGCCACCTCCATCAACCTTACGCCTCTCAGATCCCTCCAAGTCATCCATGACTTGTTTATCCATCGCGCTAGCTTTCAGGTGCTTCCATCGGCTATGTCATGCTAATGGTGTCTACACCGCCAAGGCACATTTGACTTACGCCGCGAAGACTCTGCTTGGATTTTACGCCACCAACCATTGGACTTATGCTGCCAAGACTCCCGCTTGGACTTTACGCCGCCAATATCAAACCCCTTGGACTTCTCAAATGCCACGACTCAAGCTTGGACTTTCCCTTGCCAACCCATGTTGGACTTTCCATGCAAGACCCATGCTTGGACTTTCCCAAATGCCAAGTGTCCCACTTGGACTTTCCATGCCAAGTACCCATGACTTGGACTTTCCATAACCACATGGTCAACCCTAGTCAACCATCAAAGTCTCCCTCGAGTCAAACTCGAGTCCAGTTAAACATAACCCGGGTTGATTGTATAAACAATCTCCCCAAAACATCAATAGACATTAATGTCAAACATCAATGTCAACTTACTTTGTCAAACATCAAAATATCTCTCGAGTCAAACTCGAGTCTGGTCAATCGTGACCTGGGCCGATTGCACTAACAATCTCTCCCTTTTTGATGTTTGACAAAACAAACCTTGAGTTAGGTCCCTAACTCAAATTCCCTTACCAATTTTCCAAATTGGTAATTTAATGTTCTCCCCCTTTTTGACATACATCAAAAAGGTCATCTCTCCAAGGAGGTCAATGTCTCATGTCCCAATGAGATCTTATAATCTCCCCCTTGGTCCAAAAATACTTAGGATGCCTACCATCGTCCTAGTGATAAGTCTCATATCACTCAAGAGAGGCAATCCTATACTTTCCCCCAATTTCCAAATTGGGTATGTGAAAATCTCATTTTTCCTTCCCATGAGGAAAAATAACATCCATCATCCCATGATGGATACCTCCCCCTAAAGGCTTGCTCCCCCTTGAGCATTGCACCAACAATGTCTTTGGGAAGTCTCTAAGCCAATAGGAACTCTAAACCATCAAAGATAATGTTAGAAATTCAACATTGAAATTTCCAACACCTTAAATTTGATACAAACCCTAAACACCTTTCCAAATCTATATCCAATGGATTTTCACCCTTTATAATGCTTCCCAAAGCATATCCTAGGGTTAGGAGTGATTAGGGACCTTAATCAGTCAAACCGCTAAACAAACCTAGTTTTCCGAAATCGGCGTTGATGACTCTGTCGGCTACGATCGATGTGCCCATCGACCGACCGCAATAGTAGCAATCGAGTGATATTACCGCCGATCGAAAGCGCCCATCACGATCGGCCAGCCTGTAAAGCGATAAGCAAAACCTGATTTTTAGTTATTAGACTCGACTTTTGGAAATTCATAAGTAATTCTACGTATATCGAAAAATCACGAAATTTAATACGTATATTACTTATCACACATACAATCGGTGAAAAATATTTTAACCATTAGAATAGGAGATTCGTACAAAGTTCAAAAACTGTTAAAACTTTAAAGTTTTTGATCTACTTTGTATCAACTTCTACAATGATGATGGCTATCAAAAGATAGACTTCACCAAGGTTTTCTAAAGTTATTTTAAAACATTTTTGAAAACCTATTTTGAACCATGATTTATTGGCTAAATATACATAAGTTGTATATTTGCTTTCCTCATAATTCTTAGTGATGATTAAAATAAGTTAAGTTCATCTAGATGCACTATCTATGCACCTTGAACCTAACTTATTATCCTAATATCTCACTTGTTATCTAATATGTAAACACACACATACATGTCAATTTAGATGTGAGATGTGGAGTTAGGATTATTATGGTCTCATGCATTTTCTAGGTAACCCTACTTGATTCCCTTATAAATGGGACTCCAAGTCATGCCATTTTTCCTTAAATCAATTTTAACCAAAATACAATGCATGAATGATCATGGCATAAATGATATCAATAATAATGCATGACCAATGATCATGATGTCATGGCATGTGATATAATCGAAAAACAAACATGACATCTAAAGTAATCCTAAACAATGGCATGACATGTTATATGATAAGATGAAATTTCATGTCATGATGTGGTAATTTTCCATAAACTAATACATTAATACAAGCACATAATCAAACACAAATGATTTTCATAAACAGAAATTTCATTCAATTTAAGAAAGCTTCAGTTTTTTACATCCAAAATAGAGATTTGAGATGCTCAATCTCACTATACAAACTAAAAACAAAAATCCTAACATCCTCTAGATCTAATCATCTGCAGAAGGTGGAGGTGGAGGAGGTTGCTGGCTCAAGGTCCAGGCTCGCATCATCTCGTACATATCGAGCTGATGCTACTCGATGCGACTCTGGGACTCTGCAATCTGGATGTAGCGCTCCTCCATCCAACTGAGATGCTCTCCCATGGAGGATTGCCCCACTATAAGCTCTAGAAGAGTCGATCTGCTGTAGTCCGAATCGCCTCCGGTACCGCCCAAATCTGAAGGACCTGCTGCTGATGCATCTGCTGGCATATAGTCCTCCTCATCAGCAGTATCTGGATCCTCATAATCCTCTGCAGCCTCTCTAGGCACTAGAGGCGGCTCCCCACGTGCCCTGGGCGGAGGTCGAGGTGCCAGCTCCATCTGCCCATGTCCCATATGCAGCTTCACCAATGAGAAGTTACGAACTGATATATAGTCGTAAACTTCAGATAGCGCCCTCAGTGATCCCCTGTTAATGTTTATGCCTAAAGACTCTAACCATGCAGTGATGATGTGGCCAAAAGGCATATGCACTTTCCCCTGCACAGGGGATATGAAATGTACAATGCAATGAAACATGTTCAATGCAATGTTTATGTCTAGTCTATGACGCATGGCGTACAGGAGAAAGAGATGGGGAGGCCGAATCTTGGCCAGACCCCGAGTCACAATCGGAAGAAGACACCCAACAATGACTTTGTAAAGTACATTGTCGGGCGCAGATAGCTCATTGATGGGAAATAAGTTCTGAGCTGGTGGGCGAGGATGGCGAAAGACATGCTCATGCATAGAATCCAAGGAGATATGATCAAAGGGCTCCGGTAAAGGGGCATCGAAGGTAGGGTAGAAAATGAAAGTATCAGCCGATGGCTTACACTCAAGAAACTCCTGCAAAATCGCAGGAGTGAACTCTAGGTCGCGTTTTGCGACCCGAGTGGTGTATGTCGGACCATCGTCAACTTTCTTCAGATTATGATAGAACTCCTTAAAGAGATCATCATTTATGGCATAAGTGCATAATACTATCTTCATGAGATGATAATATGATAAAACTTCCATGACATCATCACAGTAACAATTAAAGAAATCCCTATCAATGTACCTAACCAACATGGTTTGGTACAACCGTGATTCAACCTCAATTGGGTCATTTCTACGGGATCGCCTATGCAATGCAATGACATGAAATGCAAAGACACAAATGCACGATTAGATCATAATGAGTTATAATGGAAAAAAAAATTAGGGTTTTGGAGGAGTAAGAAGGTTATACTTTGGCGCCATTTAGGATGATGAGGAGAGGGTACTCAGACACCGCTGAAAAGATCGCCGGAGAGTTCGCCGGAGCAGTGGATCGCCGGAACCCTAATCGAAGAAGAAAAATCGCCGGAGAAGAGTATATTAGGGTGCTAAAAATGTGAGTAGAGGAGTTTGGCTATTAAACCTAGGGATTAGGTGGCCGGCGCGGTCGGAAAAGCTGGTCGGAGAAGGAAGCGATGATAGGAGAGGAGGAAGAAGCAAGAGATCGACGCGTGAAGACACCGAACCCTAGCGGTTCGGCGTTATAAATCGCGCTCCGGTGATCGATGCAACATCGATCGGCGATTACGCTTATGAGCGGTTTTACCGAACCGAAGTCGATCAGCCGGCTCAAAGAATCGATCACGATCATTCTCAGATCGTACATAAAGAATATCAAGAATCGATGTTGGTCATCACGATCGATGCACCACTCCTCTGCCTCGATGAAAAGTACTATCAGTCGACTGATGTAGAAAATAGTCGAGTCCTGGAAATAGCACTCGACTGCTTGACGTATCGTATCGTGCTACAGTAGGAACAGTCGACTGATATCTGATTTCCAGATCTGAGTTTCAGAAAATCTCGATTTCTTTACCCAACTTATTTCATTTTCTCATGTTTAATCTTGTATATCGAATATATTAATGTTATGCTTATATTCATGCATTTGTTAATGTATTTTGGTACTTTATTTCATTTTAGCAAACAATAACATCCAATGGTTTCAAAATCCTAACATCTCACCCTTTCTAAGTGTTGAAATACATAATCAAGGTAAAAGACTTGTTTTGTGAGATGCAATCCACCCTAGACATTCCTTCCATGCAAACACATGGTGAAACACATGAAGCATGGTAAGTGCAAGACATCAAGGTGTGTGGCACTTGAGTATCACTCTTGATGTAACTTCTACACCTTAAAAACACTTCTCTTGATACATTAATTTCTAATGTGTGCCAAAGATCAAAATGACACACTATGACCTCTAAATCTAGATTGTGCTAATTTTATTGATTTTTCATGATTTCAAAAATATATTGGCACATCCTAAAATCTTTTTAGGATAGAATATCAAACCTATTTCCAAGGTATCCATAACCTTGAAAATAACGTAACATATCAACTTTGCTATGGTTGAGTTAACTATCCGTCCAATCAAAGTTGGCACATCCTAACCCATTTAACGTGAATCAATCACGCTCTTTAGAACCCAAACTCTATTTGAGCTCATTGGATTAATTAGGTATTCCTTAGAGATAACCTCCCTAGATACCTTCCTAATGACCCTTCTAGGCTTATTAGCCTTGGTCATTATGGTCTTGCCATGGTTAGTCTTAGGGATTGCCTCCCTAATAACCTTCTTAATGGCTTCCTTAGGTTTCTTAAAAACCCTAGCCACTAAGCACACACTATGGTTGGCCTTAGGAATAATTTCCCTAGAGACCTTGGTTTTCTTAGATCTAGGTTTAGTTCCATAATCAAATGGAACATTGTGATAAGTAGGCATTACTTTCTTAGACATAGGTTTGTGACCCAAACCTTGTCTCCTAGATGATTCTTGCCTTTTACACACTTTTTGTTGACTTCTAGATCCTAGAGTTTGACACTTTGACCCTTTAAATTGATTTTGCATATTTGTAAGGGTCTTTTCCAATTTCTCAAGCCTTGACCTCAAGGCTTGATTTTCTAACTCTAATTGCCCAAATAATTTTTGATTAGATTTTTGGGCATTACCATTCACTTTAGGCATATGTCTACCCTTATTGGGATTGATGCCTAAATGGTTTTCGATTTTCTTAATTATTTTCTTAGGAAGGACATTTCTAGGGACATTAGTCTCAAATTTCTCCTTCTTTGAAAAAGACCTAGAGTTATCATTTCTAGCATGCTTTGATTCATGAGTAATAGCAAAATTATTTGAATTAATTCTAGCATTCTTTTGCTTAGAATTTAAAGAATGAGCATTATGAAAATATACCTTAGGGTTAGTCTTAGAGACTCCCCCTACTTGTGAAACTCCCTCCTTTATTCTAGGACATTCGCTCCTATAGTGTCCCGGTTGTCGGTATTTGAAGCACACCACGTGCTCCTTGCTCTTCTTGGTGGGGACACCGGCATCCTTGACTTTTTCATTGAATTTTGATGCCGGAGGAGACTTCTTAACCCTTTTTGGACACTTACTCTTGTAGTGTCTGGATTCCCTACACTCAAAGCATATTATATGAATTTTGTTATTAATTGACATGCTTGAGTTACCTATGGTGGTGGTGAGGTTCTCTTGAGCTTGCTCTTCTTCTCTACCGGATGTAGATAATTCTTCTTGAGATTGCTCCGGTGTAGAAATTCTTTCCTCCCCCTCAATCCTAGAGGTGGAGGTGTCTTCTACTTCTTCCACCTCCTCTTCCACCGATCCGGAAGTTGACTCCTCTTCAACTTCCGATTCCTCACTTGCTCGTGAGGATGATGAACTCTCTTCATCCTCTTCCTTATCTTCTTCTACTTGTGCCAAGTGGGGCTTCTCATTGAACTTGGCTAATTTGTCCCATAGCTCCTTGGCAACAAGATATTTACCTAGCCTAGACAAAACATCATTAGGTATCAAATCTTCTAAAAGTTTTGTTACCTTGGCTTCGGTTTTGAATTTTTGCCGTTGCTCTTGGGTCCATTTCTTCAACTTGAGGACTTGTCCCTTCCTATCCCGAGGAGGTTCAAAACCTTCTACGAGGATGAACCAATCCTCTATATCCATCATCAAGAATGTCTCCATTCTTGTTCTCCACGCCGAAAAGTCTTCTCGATCATATGGCGGTGGAGTGTTGATGTCCCATTCAAGCTTGTCTTGGAATTCCATTTTCCCTCTAGCCTTTTATCTCCCGACGGTTAATCCATAGAAGAGCCCCAGGCTCTGATAATAATTGTAGGATATTTGAGGTCGCTAGAGGGGGGGTGAATAGCGTCGCGCTCATTCGATAATGGAATTCGTTGCGCTTGTCTATACAATTTCGTTAGCGTAGCGGAAATAGAAAAATAATAATGATGACGAAATATACAACACGAAAACACAAATATTTAACGTGGTTCGGAACTGAACGGTTCCTACTCCATGGATTGGGTTCGTACGAACCCTAGCGATGCCAATCACACACCACTCGAGTCTGGTCAATCGTGACCTGGGCCGATTGCACCAACAATCTCCCCCTTTTTGATGTTTGACAAAACAAACCTTGAGTTAGGTCCCTAACTCAAATTCCCTTACCAATTTTCCAAATTGGTAATTTAATGTTCTCCCCCTTTTTGACATACATCAAAAAGGTCTTCTCTCCAAGGAGGTCAATGTCTCATGTCCCAATGAGATCTTACAATCTCCCCCTTGGTCCAAAAATACTTAGGATGCCTACCATCGTCCTAGTGATAAGTCTCATATCACTTAAGAGAGGCAATCCTATACTTTACCCCAATTTCCAAATTGGGTATGTGAAAATCTCATTTTTCCTTCCCATGAGGAAAAATAACATCCATCATCCCATGATGGATACCTCCCCCTAAAGGCTTGCTCCCCCTTGAGCATTGCACCAACAATGTCTTTGGGAAGTCTCTAAGCCAATAGGAACTCTAAACCATCAAAGATAATGTTAGAAATTTAACATTGAACTTTTCAACACCTTAAATTTGATACAAACCCTAAACACCTTTCCAAATCCATATCCAATGGATTTTCACCCTTTATAATGCTTCCCAAAGAATATCCTAGGGTTAGGAGTGATTAGGGACCTTAACCGTAGCTGAAACTGGGCTAAACAAACCTAGTTTTCCGAATCAAGATTGGCACGATTCTGTCACTACAATGATTGATGTGCTATCAATGATCGCACTGAGTAGCAATCGAGTGATATTGCACTGCCAATAATCTAGGCGCTGCCCATCACCGATCGCTCAGAGAGGCAAATGATCGATAATCAAAACCTGATTTTTAATTATCAGACTCGACTTTTGGAAATTCATAAGTAATTCTACGTATATCGAAAAATCATGAAATTTAATATGTATATTACTTATCACACATACAATCGGTGAAAAATCTTGGAAAAATATTTTAACCATTAGAATAGGAGATTCGTACAAAGTTCAAAAACTGTTAAAACTTTAAAGTTTTTGATTTACTTTGTATCAACTTCTACAATGATGATGGCTATCAAAAGATAGACTTTACCAAGGTTTTCTAAAGTGATTTTAAAACATTTTTGAAAACCTATTTTGAACCATGATTTATTGGCTAAATATATATAACTTGTATATGAGCTTTCCTCATAATTCTTAGTGATGATTAAAATAAGTTAAGTTCATCTAGATGCACTATCTATGCACCTTGAACCTAACTTATTATCCTAACATCTCACATGTTATCTAATATGTAAACACACACATACATGTCAATTTAGATGTGAGATGTGGAGTTAGGATTATTATGGTCTCATGCATTTTCTAGGTAACCCTACTTGATTCCCTTATAAATGGGACTCCAACTCATGCCATTTTTCCTTAAATCAATTTTAATCAAAATACAATGCATGAATGATCATGGCATAAATGATATCAATAATAATGCATGGCCATTGATCATGATGTCATGGCATGTGATATAATCTAAAAACAAACATGACATCTAAAATAATCCTAAACAATGGCATGACATGTTATATGATAAGATGAAATTTCATGTCATGATGTGGTAATTTTCCATAAACTAATACATTAATACAAGCACATAATCAAACACAAATGATTTTCATAAACAGAAATTTCATTCAATTTAAGAAAGCTTCAGTTTTTTACATCCAAAATAGAGATTTGAGACGCTCAATCTCACTATACAAACTAGAAAAAAAAATCCTAACATCCTCTAGATCTAATCATCTGCAGAAGGTGGAGGTGGAGGAGGTTGCTGGCTCAAGGTACAGGCTCGCATCATCTCGTACATATCGAGCTGATGCTGCTCGATGCGGCTTTGGGACTCCGCAATCTAAATGTAGCGCTCCTCCATCCGACTGAGATGCTCTCCCATGGAGGATTGCCCCACTATAAGCTCGGCGGTCGAGTCGTCTGTCGGTAGTGAATCTGGAATCTGGCCTCCAGCTGTCCAAACCGATCTGATGGACCTGCTGCTGATGCATCTGCTAGCATCTGGTCCTCCTCATCAGCAGTATCTGGATCCTCATAATCCTCTGCAGCCTCTCTAGGCACTAGAGGCGGCTCCCCACGTGCCCTGGGCGGAGGTCGAGGTGCCAGCTCCATCCGCCCCATGTCCTACACGCAGCTGCCAATAAGAAGTTCTGAATCGATATATAGTCGTAAACTTCAGATAGCGCCCTGAGTGATCCCCTGTTAATGTTTATGCCTAAAGACTCTAACCATGCAGTGATGATGTGGCCAAAAGGCATATGCACTTTCCCCTGCACAGGGGATATGAAATATACATGCAATGAAACATGTTCAATGCAATGTTTATGTCTAGTCTATAGCGCATGGCGTCTGAGGAGAAAGAGATGGGGAGTGAATCTTGGCGGACCGAGTCACATCGGAAGAAGGCACCCAACAATGACTTTGTAAAGTACATTGTCCGCAGAGATAGCTCATTGATGGGAAATAAGTTACATGGTGGCGAGGATGGCGAAAGACATGCTCATGCATAGAATCCAAGGAGATATGATCAAAGGGCTTCAGTAAAGGGGCATCGAAGGTAGGGTAGAAAATGAAAGTATCAGCCGATGGCTTACACTTAAGAAACTCCTGCAATATCGCAGGAGTGAACTCTAGGTCGCGTTTTACGACCCGAGTGGTGTATGTCGGACCATCATCAACTTTCTTCAGATTTTGATAGAACTCCTTAAGGAGATACTCATTTATCGCAGGAGTGCATAATACTATCTTCATGAGATGATAATATGATCAAACTTCCATGACGCGTCACCATGATAACGATTAAAGAAATCCCTATCAATGTACCTAACCAACATGGTTTGGTACAACCGTGATTCAACCTCAATCGGGTCATTTCTACGGGATCGCCTATATGAATGCAATGCAATGACATGAAATGCAAAGACACAAATGCACGATTAGATCATAATGAGTTATAATGGAAAAAAATTAGGGTTTTGGAGGAGTAAGAAGGTTATACTTTGGCGCCATTTAGGATGATGAGAAGAGGGTACTCAGACACCGCTGAAAAGATCGTCGGAGCAGTGGATCGCCGGAACTCTAATCAAAGAAGAAAAATCGCCAGAGAAGAGTAGATTAGGGCTATGAGATGATAAAAACGTGAGTAGAGGAGTTTGGCTATCAAACCTAGGGCTTAGGTGGCCGGCGTGGTCGGAAAAGCTGGTCGGAGAAGGAAGCGACGACCGGAGAGGAGGAAGAAGCGAGAGATCGACGCATGAAGACACCGAACCCTAGCGGTTCGGCGTTATAAAATCGCGTCTCGATCAAGCGATGTGCAACATCGATCGGTGATGCGGCTATATGAGCGGTTTCTGCGAGCCGACAATCGATGGCTAGTAATCGATCGGTGATCGTTACAGTATCGCTCGACTCCTCAGAGAGCACTCAACTGATGATCCTCTGCCTCGATGAACAGTACTATCAGTCGACTGATTTATCCTAGCAGTTGACTGATGTAGAAAACCATCGAATCCTAGAAATAGCACTTCGCTTGACGATCGTATCGCGTTACATAGAGGAACAATGATCGATATCGATCATCGATCGATCTGAGTTTTAGAAAATCTCGATTTCTTTACCCAACTTATTTCATTTTCTCATGTTTAATCTTGTATATCGAATATATTAATGTTATGCTTATATTCATGCATTTGTTAATGTATTTTGGTATTTTATTTCATTTTAGAAAACAATAACATCCAATGGTTTCAAAATCCTAACATCTCACTCTTTCTAAGTGTTGAAATACACAATCAAGGTAAAAAACTTGTTTTGTGAGATGCAATCCACCCTAGACATTCCTTCCATGCAAACACATGGTGAAACACATGAAGCATGGTAAGTGCAAGACATCAAGGTGTGTGGCACTTGAGTATCACTCTTGATGTAACTTCTACACCTTAAAAACACTTCTCTTGATACATTAATTTCTAATGTGTGCCAAAGATCAAAATGACACACTATGACCTCTAAATCTAGATTGTGCTAATTTTATTAATTTTTCATGATTTCAAAAATATATTGGCACATCCTAAAATCTTTTTAGGATAGAATATCAAACCTATTTCCAAGGTATCCATAACCTTGAAAATAACGTAACATATCAACTTTGCTATGGTTGAGTTAACTACCCATCCAATCAAAGTTGGCATATCCTAACCCATTTAACGTGAATCAATCACGCTCTTTGGAACCCAAACTCTATTTGAGCTCATTGGATTAATTAGGTATTCCTTAGGGATAACCTCCCTAGATACCTTCCTAATGACCCTTCTAGGCTTATTAGCCTTGGTCATTATGGTCTTGCCATGGTTAGTCTTAGGGATTGCCTCCCTAATAACCTTCTTAATGGCTTCCTTAGGTTTCTTAGAAACCCTAGCCACTATGAACACACTATGGTTGGCCTTAGGAATAATTTCCCTAGAGACCTTGGTTTTCTTAGATCTAGGTTTAGTTCCATAATCAAATGGAACATTGTGATAAGTAGGCATTACTTTCTTAGACATAGGTTTGTGACCCAAACCTTGTCTCCTAGATGATTCTTGCCTTTTACACACTTTTTGTTGACTTCTAGATCCTAGAGTTTGACACTTTGACCCTTTAAATTGATTTTGCATATTTGCAAGGGTCTTTTCCAATTTCTCAAGCCTTGACCTCAAGGCTTGATTTTCTAACTCTAATTGCCCAAATAATTTTTGATTAGATTTTTGGGCATTACCATTCACTTTAGGCATATGTCTACCCTTATTGGGATTGATGCCTAAATGGTTTTCGATTTTCTTAATTATTTTCTTAGGAAGGACATTTCTAGAGACATTAGTCTCAAATTTCTCCTTCTTTGAAATAGACCTAGAGTTATCATTTCTAGCATGCTTTGATTCATGAGTAATAGCAAAATTATTTGAATTAATTCTAGCATGCTTTTGCTTAGAATTTAAAGAATGAGCATTATGAAAATATACCTTAGGGTTAGTCTTAGAGACTCCCCCTACTTGTGAAACTCCCTCCTTTATTCTAGGACATTGACTCCTATAGTGTCCCGGTTGTCGGTATTTGAAGCACACCACGTGCTCCTTGCTCTTCTTGGTGGGGACACCGACATCCTTGACTTTTTCATTGAATTTTGATGCCGGAGGAGACTTCTTAACCCTTTTTGGACACTTACTCTTGTAGTGTCCGGATTCCCTACACTCAAAGCATATTATATGAATTTTGTTATTAATTGACATGCTTGAGTTACCTATGGTGGTGGTGAGGTTCTCTTGAGCTTGCTCTTCTTCTCTACAGGATGTAGATAATTCTTCTTGAGATTGCTCCGATGTAGAAATTCTTTCCTCCCCCTCAATCCTAGAGGTGGAGGTGTCTTCTACTTCTTCCACCTCCTCTTCCACCGATCCGGAAGTTGACTCCTCTTCAACTTCCGATTCCTCACTTGCTCGTGAGGATGATGAACTCTCTTCATCCTCTTCCTTATCTTCTTCTACTTATCCCATAGCTCCTTGGCAACAAGATATTTACCTAGCCTAGACAAAACATCATTAGGTATCAAATCTTCTAAAAGTTTTGTTACCTTGGCTTTGGTTTTGAATTTTTGCCGTTGCTCTTGGGTCCATTTCTTCAACTTCAGGACTTGTCCCTACCTATCCCGAGGAGGTTCAAAACCTTCTACGAGGATAAACCAATCCTCTATATCCATCATCAAGAATGTCTCCATTCTTGTTCTCCACGCCGAAAAGTCTTCTCGATCATATGGCGGTGGAGTGTTGATGTCCCATTCAAGCTTGTCTTGGAATTCCATTTTCCCTCTAGCCTTTTAGCTCCCGACGGTTAATCCATAGAAGAGCCCCAGGCTCTGATACCAATTGTAGGATATTTGAGGTTGCTAGAGGGGGGGTGAATAGCGTCGCGCTCATTCGATAATGGAATTCGTTGCGCTTGTCTATACAATTTGTTTAGCGCAGCGGAAATAGAAAAATAATAATGATGACGAAATATGCAACACGCAAACACAAATATTTAACGTGGTTCGGAACTGAACGGTTCCTACTCCACGGATTGGGTTCGTACAAACCCTAGAGATGCCAATCACACACCACTATGAAAAACACTCCTTCTCGACACAAGTCGGTGGTGGAGAAACCCCTTACAAGCGATCTTACAATAATAAGAAACAAAAACAAGCAATTACAATAATTAATGTGAAAGACAAGTAAAGAAAAACTTTACAATACTTGCTTTTGATTGCTTGAATGCTTGGTTGTTTGATTAGCACTTAGAGACCTGATTTGCAGCAACAAATCGCCCATAAAGCTCTCAAAAACCGGATACATTTTTCTCCATCACGAGCTCCTTTTATAGCTTTAACCTGTGATGGAAAATATTGATCAGTCGACTGCTCGGGACCCTCAGTTTACTGATCACCGCTATTCTTTGTGAGACAGCGGTGTAATCCATGGAAAAATCAGCAGCTAGGACATCGATCGTGATAATGAGCATCGATCATTGTTGGCTTATCACTCGACTGCTTGTCCCAGCGGTCGAGTGAGACTCCGTTACATGCCCCAATCAGCATCGATCGGTGATCACAAGATCGGTTGGTTGCTCATCAATCGATCGGCCGCCCATCTACATGTGCATTGCTAAGATTCCGTAGTCTAACCCAAGTTGACTACGCCAGTCGACTGCCACATGGCACCAGTCGACTGACACACCTCAAACATGAGGTTTTAGCCCAAGTATGGTGCCCCCATACTTGCTAGACCACCCTTAGCCTAGACCTAAGCCTTCTAGCCACCTCCATCAACCTTACGTCTCTCGGATCCCTCCAAGTCATCCATGACTTGTTCATTCATCGCGCTAGCCTTCAGGTGCTTCCATCGGCTATGTCATGCTAACGGTGTCTACACCGCTGATGTGTGAAAATCATGCTATGTTTTCACTACTCCATATACATGCATTCTATCACATTTCATATCCTAAGCATGTATTTTATCATGATTCAGTTAAAGTTTAGCATATTTTGGATGAAGAGACTGCTTTTGGGTGTTTTTGTGTTAACAGGCGAAAGCAGCGTATCAAAACAACACGCGTGTTAGAAATCAACATGCCGCCATGAGAGCCGGCCGTACACGCATACAGCTCACCGATCAACATGCCCGTGTCATGAGAGCCGGTGATCGACCGCCCTAGTTAGATCGACACGCTGTGTCGAGGTTTGACGTAGACATGCCCCATTTTAGCGACCGCCTCGGTTCGCGCAACCGCTCGGTGGGAAATCTGCGCGACACGCCCGGTGCCCTCATGTAACGGCGTGTTGGCTGATTCGAGATTCTTTTTCTCCGAGCAATCAGGATCTTGCCTTAATTGAAGTGGAGGCCCAGGCTATAAAAGAGGTGATTTTCTAACCCTAAGCGAGGGCGGCGGGTGGTCGAGAGATCGGCGAAGAAGATAAAGAGAAGGAGTCGTGGAAGAAGGATATGGCAGATATCGTAATTTCTTTCTCTAGTAATTCTTGTCAGACTATGGAGTAGTATCCTGTAATCTTAGGATGGGGGAGTAGCCCTTGACAATTTATGACGGATGATATAATCTATACTACCTGAACTCTTGTTGATTGTGATGTGGTTCGTTTGGATTCTTATTGATAAATCTAAGGAAGCGAGAGGAAGTACCTAACAGTGAACCCGAGTTCGGCAGAACCAACTAGGGAATAACTCCTACTAGTAGCGGTAGTGTATCTATGAGGGCTTGGGTCTCGTGTGGTCTCCTTAGGTGATTATGGTCCTGTGCAAACCTACCGTGAAGAAATTTGACTCTAGAGGAACTCTCATGAACTTAATGGATCTATCAAATCCAGTTTTTACAAAGTAATGCGGAGGTAAGACATAGGGAGGTTTGCGGGGTCTCGTGACAGGTCCTCTTAGGCGATTATGATCCCTATGCTCGAACAGTGACGATAAATTGAGTTTGATAGATGCGAGTTAACGTAGAACCTCGAAAGGGGTCGTTGATTTACCTTAGGATAGGTTCCATCAAAACAACTCTAATAAGGGTAGGAAAGAATTAAATCACCTTATAAATCGTCGACGTGGTGAAACCCATATCCTGAGATTCTCCTCAACTCTTGACTTTCAGCTCGTTCTTCTCATTCGTCGTTCTTGACTTCTCAGGTTCTTTGCTTAAACCATAATTCGATTGACTAGATAACTTGGTATCACGACCACTCGGTAATTGACCCAATCCCTGTGGGATCGATATTTTTATTACTTGACGACAACCGTGCACTTGCGGAAAATAACACATCAAGTTTTTGGCGCGATTGAATATTGAATTGAGCGTGATTTAGTTAATCTAGATTTCTGTTTCTGTTTTTTTTCTTATCTTTCTTTTTGTCTATTCTGAATTCCTGTTTTGGGAGCCTCTCTTGTCGTTGCATGCACAGATTTAATAGGGAAATCATCGATATTGATCCTGAGATAGAGAGAACGTTCCTTGCTAGAAGAAGATTTGACAACGGCAGGAAGAAAATCGACCTCCAACATGGTGTCGGAATGAGAATAAACCTCTACGGGTTTATGCATCACCTAGTAAATGGGGATTTAGATCGATTATTAGAAGACCCCATATTGACGCGAACATTTTTGATTTAAAACCGACTCTACTATCCATGGTCCAACAGCATCAATTCGGAGGAGCACTCACTGAAGATCCAAATCTACACTTGGAAGTATTTTTGGAATTTTTGAAACTTTAAAAGCGAATGGAGCCTCGGTGATGCTATTATGCTTGTTTCCTTTCTCATTGCGGGACAAAGCTAGAGCTTGGCTACACTCTCTTCCAAAGTTGTATAACTACAGGATCAATTTGGAGCAAAGATTCTTAGACAAGTATTTTCCACCCAGAAAGCTGCAAGTCTTAGTTATCAAATCACGAATTTTCGCAAAAGGATGGAGAAATATTATTTGAAGCACAGGGACGATTTAAGGGATTACTACAACAATGCCCTCATCATGGGTTTGGAGAAGTGGCTCATTGTTCATACTTTACAATGGAATCTCGTATGCTACTAAAGTTTCTCTTGATTCTGCGGGAGGAGCTCTTATGAACAAAACATTGGATGAAGCTTTTGAGATCATCGAGAATGTGGCAATGAATTCTCACCAATGGGCTACAGAACGAGGATATCAAACTAAAATGCCAGGTAAGTTTGAGGTAAGTACCATTGATCTACTCAGTGCAAAAGTCGATGCGTTAACTCAAAAGCTCGAACATTTTAATGTATCAGCTGTAAACTCATCTAATGTCACTTGCGAGATCTGTGGTGTAACAGGACATGTAGCGATGAATTGCCAAATCCTACACGCACCATCTGAAGGAGCTGGGGTTGAGCAAGTGGATACGCTAAATAATTTTAATCAGAAGCCTAATGGTGGCAACCCTTACTCAAACACGTACAATCCCGGTTGGAGGAATCATCCCAACTTTTCGTATAGAGCAAATCAAAATTCTTCTGGACTGAACAATTTTGGAGCACCTTCGGGATTTCAGCCAGGACCCAAGTCGAGCTTAGAAAAGATGATGGAAAATTTTATTACGTGTCAGGGGAAGATAAATGATGAATTTCGGCAGCATATTGTAGAATCAAATAGGCAACATCAAAATAATACCAAGGCAATCAAGCAATTGGGAAGCAAGGTTGATAATTTGACTAATCACACAAGAATGCTGGAAAATCAAATTTCCCAAATTGCCCATTTCGATCAAGGCGCTGGCGATTTCTGAAATTGAGTAAACCCAGCCGAGCATTGTAATTCTATAAGTTTGAGAAGTGGAAGGATTTTAGAAGGAGAAGCTAAACAAGCGACCTCGACCGGCGTGTCGAGTTGGAAGAAAAACGACACGCTGGTGAATAGCAAAGAAGCCGACAACACACGACCCAGGCGTGTTGCTCAACGCATGAGGAAGCGGACACGAGCGTGTCGTAGACACACCCATGTCGGGTAATTCCACGGCCAAACACGCCCGGCTGTCTTGAGCGACACGAGCGTGTCGAATAGGAACCAAGAACATATAAGCCCCTATCCCGTTCCTCAAAGGTGATTAAGGAAAATTGGATGAACAATTTGGTAAGTTCCTTGAGGTAATTAGGAAGCTATATATCAATATACCTTTTTACGAAGCTCTTGACAAATGCCCACATACTCCAAGTTCTTGAAGGACATCTTAACAAATAAAAGAAAAGTCGAGGAGCATGAATGTGGCTCTTACAGAGGAGTGCAGTAGCTTTAAGAACATGGTACCTCCCAAACTAAATGATCCAGGTAGCTTTTCTATACCTTGCATAATTAATGACTCAAATTTTGATAAGGCTTTTTGCGATCTGGGCGCAAGTGTAAATCTGATACCTCTTTCCATATGCAAGAAATTGGATTTGGGAGAAATGAAACTAACTACTATGGCTGATCGCTCCATTAGATATCCTTTGGGAATCTTAGAAGATGTACCAGTGCAGGTGGGAAATTTTATTATTCCTGTAGATTTTGTAGTACTAGACATGGATGAAGACCCATGTATTCCACTCATTTTGGGGACCTTTCTTAGCTCTGCGGGAGCAATGATAGATGTCAAGAACCACAAACTCTCACTTGCGTTTGGAAAGCGACAAAATTGAATTTGACCTTTCAAAAGGCATTAAACAACCTTCATTTTTGATGTTTGTTGTAGGATTGGCGATCTCGATCCATGACACTAGAAGGAGCACGAACAAACTCATCTTAATAAGCTCGGAGGGGATGTTGAGGATAAAGAGTGGAGATTTGCGACTGACCTCACACCACAGGTAGAACTTAAGCCTCTTCCATCCACACTCAGGTATGAATTCCTTGGCGAAAACTCTACTTATCCTGTGATCATTAATGCTAATCTGAGCAATGCAGAAACCGAAAAACTGATTGAGGTATTGAAAACACATAAGAATGTCATTGGATACAAGATTGATGATATTAGGGGAATTAGTCCATCGGTTTGCATGCACAGAATTCTACTAGAAGACAATTTTAAAACCTCTATAGAGCATCAAAGAAGGCTGAACCCAGCTATGAAAGAGATAGTCAAGAAAGAGGTCATGAAATTGCTAGATGCAGGAATTATCTATCCAATATCCGATAGCGAATGGGTAAGTCCAGTCCATGTCGTGCCAAAGAAAGGGGGGGTAACGGTGATAAGGAATGCTACGAATGAGTTAATCCCCACTAGAATCAAGCAGGGATGGAGAATGTGCATTGATTATAGGAAATTGAATAAAGAAACTAGAAAGGACCACTTCCCCATCCCATTTATTGACCAAATGCTAGACCGATTGGCAAAACACTCGCATTTCTGTTACTTAGATGGATACTCTGGTTTCTATCAAATCCCTATTTATCCTAATGACCAAGAGAAAACAACTTTCACCTGCCCATATGGTACTTTTGCTTTCAGAAGAATGCCTTTTGGACTATGCAATGATACCGCCACATTTTGAGGTGTATGACTTCAATTTTTTCTGACATGATCGAGAATATAATGGAAGTGTTCATGGATGATTTTTCTGTATATGGTGCAGATTTTGATATGTGTTTGTCTAATTTGGTGAAGGTCTTGCAGAGATGCGAGGAAATGAATTTAATGCTTAACTGGGAGAAGTGCCACTTCATGGTGCGAGAAGGCATAGTACTTGGGCACCTAGTCTCACACCGTGGTATCGAGGTGGACATTGCAAAAACTGAAGTGATCAAGAAGTTGCCTCCTCCAATTGATGTCAGGGGAGTGCGTAGTTTCCTAGGACATGCAGGGTTCTACCGACGGTTCATCAAAGACTTCTCAAAAATTTCAAAACCATTAACTAATTTGCTTGCTAAAGATGCTGTGTTTCACTTTGATAATCCTTGTCTTGATGCATTTTCCAGGTTAAAGGAAGCATTAACAACCGCCCCAATAATGCAACCTCCAGATTGGAGTCTCCCTTTTGAAATTATGTGTGATGCGGTGATTTTTCTTTGTAGAGGCGATGTTAGGACAAAGGAAGGATGCAAGGTGTATACAATCTACTACGGATAAAACATTGGATGAAGCACAAATGAATTATGCTACACGAAGGAACTCTTGGCTATAGTATTTGCTTTACAAGTTCAGATCTTATATCATAGGGACCAAGGTGATAGTTTACACAGATCATGCAGCCATAAGATATTTGCTGAGTAAAAAGGAATCTAAGCCAAGACTTATCCGGTGGATACTTCTCCTACAAGAGTTTGACTTAGAAATTCGAGACAAGCAAGGAACGGAGAATGTAGTTGCAGACCATCTATCGAGGCTTCATCTAGAACCAAATGCGGGAGGAGCCGATGATCTTGCTATAAATGACTTCTTTCCGGATGAGCAGCTAGAACAATCAAAGCTCCGTGGTATGCTGATTTTGCCAACTACCTAGCTTGCGGGATAATACCTTCTCACATGAGTTATCATCAGAGGAAGAAGTTCCTTTCGGATGTAAAGCATTATGTGTGGGACGAACCATTCCTGTTCAAGGGGCGGATGCGATATATCGAAGACGCGTATCCGAAGAAGAAATTGAGGATATATTGTATCACTGTCATTCTTCTGCATATGGAGGTCACACGAGCACAGACAAGACTGCGGCAAAGGTTTTGCAAGCAGGATTTTATTGGCCTCATATTTTTAGAGACTCTCGGAATTATGTGACGACTTGTGACCGCTGTCAAAGGACCGGGAACATATCAAGGAGACATGAGATGCCTCAAAATTCGATATTGGAAGTCAAATTGTTCGACGTCTGGGGAATTGACTATATGGGACCCTTCCCTACTTCCTATAAAAATACCTATATACTGGTAGCAGTGGACTATGTGTCTAAATGGGTTGAGGCTCTACCATCCCCCTCTTGTGATGCAAAAACAGTCATTAAGCTCTTTAAGAGTATAATATTTCCAAGATTTGGAATACCGAGAGCAGTAATAAGTGATGGAGGCTCACACTTTATCGAAAGACAATTCGAAAGTCTTCTCAAGAAGTATGGAGTAACCCATAAACTAGCCTCACCCTATCATCCACAAACGAGTGGGCAAGTAGAAGTTTCGAATAGGGAAATCAAGACTATCTTGGAGAAAACAATATCAAGATCAAGGATTGGTCTTTAAGACTTGATGATGCTCTATGGGCCTATCGAACTGCCTACAAGACACCCATTGGAATGACTCCGTTTCGATTAGTTTATGGAAAACCATGTCATCTTCCAGTTGAAATAGAGCACAGGGCATATTGGGCAATTAAATGGCTTAATTTTGACCTGAAGAAAGCCAGAGAGAAAAGAAAACTGCAGCTAAATGAACTTGAAGAACTACGCCTTGATGCTTATGAACATGCAAGGTCTTACAAGGAGAAAACGAAGAGGTGGCATGACAAGAACATCATGCGCAGAGAATTCCATCAAGGAGATTTGGTATTACTATTTAACTCGGTGAAACTCTTTCTGGGAAGTCAAATCCGATGGTCGGGCCATATCGAGTTGAAAAGGTTTATCCTCATGGAGATATTTAAATATCTAGTGAGTCTACTGGAATTTACAAAGTGAATGGTCAAAGACTTAAGAGATACTTCGCAAACAATTCTGTTGAGCTAATTAGAGATGAGGAGGGGCAGAGCATACTCCTCGATCCATATCCCCAAAACTAGGGAGTAACCGAGGGGTCAAGCTAATGACCTTAAACAAGCGCTTCTTGGGAGGCAACCCATGCTATTTTCGTTTTTTTTAGTCACTTTACTTTATTTTATTTTATTCTTTATTCTATTTTTATTTTTTTCAGGTTTTCAGGATACGTGCCACTGCGTGCCAAGTTGACACGACCGCTTTGTCTTAGAAACGACCAGCGTGTTGTTGGTACCGAAGACAACACAGCAGGAGCGTCTTGACTAGCACGCGCTGTCGCACACTTCTCAAACTCAACACGCTGGGCTAGGCTGCGCGCTGGGAGGCGACGGAACACGCCTATGTCGCGCTTAAACGGGTCGGGTATTTGCGTAAGAGGAGCTCACACGCCTATCTTTGCGGATAGCCTTCTAAAGCCGAACCGAGCACGCCCTAACTTTCCACTCGCGATCCAAGGTTAAAGCAGCCGCCGTCAGTCTCTCTCTCAAGCAGCCGTTGAGCTAACCTGCTGTCTCTCCATCGCCAATGCCATGAGCAAGCGGGTGAAGACTAGAGGAGGAGCTTCTTCCTCTTCGGCAAGGGACAAGGGGAAAAGAAAAGCTCAGGATTTGGGTAACGAACCTCCTCCTCCGACCTCTAGCCATCCATATGGAATTGTTTTTAGAGATGATGTTATGAAGACTAAATTCAGTAAGCTTGAAAAAAGGAAGTTAGTATCTACAAGAACTATAGACTTCTAAACGTTGACCACCCTAGGGTTAAGAGATGACATAACTTGGTTAACCAATAGGATAGGATGGACCGAGTTTATCACGCACCATCATCTTACTTACCCGAGCATCACTCTTGAATTCCTTAGCTCCCTATCTGCTGAAATACTGCAAGGAAAGGATTGTGAGGAAGGAAAAATAAAATTTAGATTAATGAACCATGAGTTTACCCTTTCTTTAAGTGATTTTAATACGATATTTGATTTTCCTAGCGGAGGGGAGAGGCAAATTCATAGACATTTTATTGACCATCAATTTTGGAGATTAATTTCTGATGACCCTCGCCCCTATGATGCATCTAGGTCCAAATCATTTAACATCCCTAATCCTACTTTTCGTTATCTCCTTAGATTCATGGCTAATACAATCTCGGGAAGATATGATAGTGCAGGAGTGGCTAGGCAGAGTGAGTTACAATTTTTATGGGCCATGTTAAATGAAGTTAATATTGATTAGCCCATATGGTTAGACATCTAGTTAAGGTTAGTAATAGCCCATCCGAGTCATAGTCATAGGTGGTATTATCACTAGGATTAGTAGCCTTAGGATGTGATTTAGATGACCTTGAATATTGTCCCGCTAGCCCTAGATTGGATTTGGATGCGTGTATAAATATGAAGATGATTGAGGCATGTGACGAGGATATTGTTTGGTGTTAAGAAATGGAATTAAAATCCTCTTCCAACTCCCGAGCGGATAATCAGACGCATTTCATCCAATTGGCTTTTTAGAGATGTCCAGAACCCTCTCCCCGCCCCTTTGCCCATGCTCCATCACCCTCCTAGGAGCCATCTCACATAACCCTGAGCCATCACATTCGACTCCTGAACCCCCACGATTTCCTACTGACAACGTTTCTGCAGGGTACTCTTCTTTTGATTTTTCAGGATTCCGATCATCATTCGAAGCTTTCAGGGTTGAACATACCTCGCACATAGGTATGTGGGATCGGTATGCCCAAGCTACGGAGGAGCACCATCGTATAGTGACACAACATTTGGGCCAGGCGGTGATTTTCTGAGAGGCGATGAGTTTTCATTTCTTTGCGTCACGCCCGAGGGAAGATGATGATAGATTTGACAGAGTCCCGGAATTTTACCAGAGCGGGACGTAGGTGGGCAGAGGAGGATGCTAGTAGTGAAGACGATGACCATTGACCACCTTGAACTATTTTGTGAGTTTCGATGCACATCCTTTATTGTTTGTTTTATCTCTACTTAGATTTTTAGTTTGGTTACTGCCATCTTGTTGCATCTTTTCATATATCATAACAGTGCATTTTTTTCATCTAGCGAAATACAACTGAACATTGGTCGGATCATGATATTCCTTTTTGCCTATTTGATAAGAACCTTATTTCACTTCTAACACGGTCTATAGGTCTGAGGTATCCAAAGAAAATATTTAAATCCCCCATATCGGACGAGTACTCGATTTTCCATTGGAGACTTACTTGCGCAACTTGGTTACTGGAGAAACACTTTCACTAGAAGTTGTTTAAAAAAAAAAAAAAAAGGGTTACGGGAATTGTTTTCAAGCACCCCTTTGAGACTAAGTAAGTTCGGGAAACACCTAAAAAGGTGCCCCTTTGAGACTAACTAGATCGGGAAATGCTCTCTATAATTCCTTTCCTTCTCTCTTCTGAAAGTGCTCCTTTGAGACCTTTTGATGATAGGTAAGAATGATCCATGCATTAAAAGGTAAGTGCCTCTATCTAAATAAGAATATTCTACGATAGAAGGGATGTCAAGTCAAGATTGGTGTCCAATGACTTTAGTCCACCTTTTCACATGCACTATATAGGGAACTTTCAAACTTGGCAACTAGGAATGATTTGAAAAGATTAAGATCAGATTGTATACCTCTGGATGGTGTCTAGCATTTCCATAATTAAGTTGTCTTTTGGGTTTTCTTTGCTTGAGGACAAGCAAAAGTTTAGGACTAGGGGATTTTGATGTGTGAAAATCATGCTATGTTTTCACTACTCCATATACATGCATTCTATCACATTTCATATCCTAAGCATGTATTTTATCATGATTCAGTTAAAGTTTAGCATATTTTGGACGAAGAGACTGCTTTTGGGTGTTTTTGTGTTAACAGGGCGAAGAAACAGGCATATCAAAACAACACAGGCATGTTAGAAATCAACATGCCCGTGCCATGAGAGCCAACAGCCGACACGCCCTGGCTCACCGATCAACATGCCCGTGTCATGAGAGCCAGCAGCCGACACGCCCTAGTTCAAAGATCGACACGCCTGTGTCGAGTTCCCAGACACGCGCCAGCTTTAGCCGACCGCCACTGGTTCAAGCGTAACACGCCAGTTCCCTCATGTGGCATGGGCGTGTTGGCCTGATTCCAGGATTCCTTTTCTGCGAGCAATCAGGATCTTCGTCGGAAATCTGTAGGAAATCTATTGCCTTAATTGAAGAGGAGGCCAAAGCTATAAAAGAGAAGAGATTCTAACCCTAAACGAGGACGGCGGGTGGTCAGAGATCGACGACAGAAGAAGATAAAGAGAAGGAGTCGGCAGAAGAAGGATATGACACCCAGTATCGTAATTTCTTTCTCTAGTAATTCTTGTCAGACTATGGAGTAGTATCCTGTAATCTTAGGATGGGGGAGTAGCCCTTGACAATTTATGACGGATGATATAATCTATACTACCTGAACTATTGTTTATTTTGATCTGGTTCTTTTGGATTCTTATTGATAAATCTAAGGAGCAGAGGGGAAGTACCTAACAGTGAACCCGAGTTCCCGAAAGCCAGAACCAACTAGGGAATAACTCCTACTAGTAGCGGTAGTGTATCTATGAGGGCTTGCGGGGGTCTCGTGATAGGTCTCCTTAGCTGATTATAGTCCCGTGTGCAAACCTACCGTGAAGAGGATATTTGACTCTAGAGGAACTCTCATGAACTTAATGGATCTATCAAATCCAGTTTTTACCAAGTAACGGAGGTAAGACATAGGGAGGTTTGCGGGGGTCTCGTGACAGGTCCTCTTAGCTGATTATGATCCCCTATGCTCGAACACCGTGACAGGTAAATTGAGTTTGATAGGTACAGTTAACGTAGACCTCGAAAGGGGCCATTGATTTACCTTAGGATAGGTTCCATCAAAACAACTCTAATAAGGGTAGGAAAGAATTAAATCACCTTATAAATCGTCGACGTGGTGAAACCCATATCCTGAGATTCTCCTCAACTCTTGACTTTCAGCTCGTTCTTCTCATTCGTCGTTCTTGACTTCTCAGGTTCTTTGCTTAAACCACAATTCGATTGACTAGATAACTTGGTATCACGACCACTCGGTAATTGACCCAATCCCTGTGGGATCGATATTTTTATTACTTGACGACAACCGTGCACTTGCGGAAAATAACACATCAACCGCCAAGGCACATTGGACTTACGCCGTGAAGACTCCGCTTGGACTTTACGCCGCCAACCATTGGACTTATGCTGCCAAGACTCCCGCTTGGACTTTACGCCGCCAATATCAAACCCCTTGGACTTCTCAAATGCCACGACTCAAGCTTGGACTTTCCCTTGCCAACCCATGTTGGACTTTCCATGCCAAGACCCATGCTTGGACTTTCCCAAATGCCAAGTGTCCCACTTGGACTTTCCATGCCAAGTACCCATGACTTGGACTTTTCATAACCACATGGTCAACCCTAGTCAACCATCAAAGTCTCCCTCGAGTCAAACTCGAGTCCAGTTAAACATAACCCGGGTTGATTGTATAAACAATCTCCCCAAAACATCAACAGATATTAATGTCAAACATCAATGTCAACTTACTTTGTCAAACATCAAAATATCTCTCGAGTCAAACTCGAGTCTGGTCAATCGTGACCTGGGCCGATTGCACCAACAATCTCCCCCTTTTTGATGTTTGACAAAACAAACCTTGAGTTAGGTCCCTAACTCAAATTCCCTTACCAATTTTCCAAATTGGTAATTTAATGTTCTCCCCCTTTTTGACATACATCAAAAAGGTCATCTCTCCAAGGAGGTCAATGTCTCATGTCCCAATGAGATCTTACAATCTCCCCCTTGGTCCAAAAATACTTAGGATGCCTACCATCGTCCTAGTGATAAGTCTCATATCACTCAAGAGAGGCAATCCTATACTTTACCCCAATTTCCAAATTGGGTATGTGAAAATCTCATTTTTCCTTCCCATGAGGAAAAATAACATCCATCATCCCATGATGGATACCTCCCCCTAAAGGCTTGCTCCCCCTTGAGCATTGCACCAACAATGTCTTTGGGAAGTCTCTAAGCCAATAGGAACTCTAAACCATCAAAGATAATGTTAGAAATTTAACATTGAACTTTCCAACACCTTAAATTTGATACAAACCCTAAACACCTTTCCAAATCCATATCCAATGGATTTTCACCCTTTATAATGCTTCCCAAAGCATATCCTAGGGTTAGGAGTGATTAGGGACCTTAGCAAATAGTGAAGCTAAACAAACCTAGTTTTCCCGAAATCAGCATTGGCAGTCGATTCTGTCAGCTACCAGTCGATTGATGTGCCCATCAGTCGACTGGCACTGAGTAGCAGTCGAGTGATATTGCACTGCCAGTCGAATCTAGGCGATGCCCATCAGTCGACTGCCCTGTAGAGGCAGTCGACTGATAACTGAAAACCTGATTTTTAGTTATCAGACTCGACTTTTGGAAATTCATAAGTAATTCTACGTATATTGAAAAATCACGAAATTTAATATGTATATTACTTATCACACATACAATCGGTGAAAAATCTTGGAAAAATATTTTAACCATGAGAATAGGAGATTCGTACAAAGTTCAAAAACTGTTAAAACTTTAAAGTTTTTGATCTACTTTGTATCAACTTCTACAATGATGACGGCTATCAAAAGATAGACTTTATCAAGGTTTTCTAAAGTGATTTTAAAACATTTTTGAAAACCTATTTTGAACCATGATTTATTGGCTAAATATACATAACTTGTATATTAGCTTTCCTCATAATTCTTAGTGATGATTAAAATAAGTTAAGTTCATCTAGATGCACTATCTATGCACCTTGAACCTAACTTATTATCCTAACATCTCAAATGTTATCTAATATGTAAACACACACATACATGTCAATTTAGATGTGAGATGTGGAGTTAGGATTATTATGGTCTCATGCATTTTCTAGGTAACCCTACTTGATTCCCTTATAAATGGGACTCCATGTCATGCCATTTTTCCTTAAATCAATTTTAATCAAAATACAATGCATGAATGATCATGGCATAAATGATATCAATAATAATGCATGGCCATTGATCATGATGTCATGGCATGTGATATAATCTAAAAATAAACATGACATCTAAAATAATCCTAAACAATGGCATGACATGTTATATGATAAGATGAAATTTCATGTCATGATGTGGTAATTTTCCATAAACTAATATATTAATACAAGCACATAATCAAACACAAATGATTTTCATAAACAGAAATTTCATTCAATTTAAGAAAGCTTCAGTTTTTTACATCCAAAATAGAGATTTGAGACGCTCAATCTCACTATACAAACTAAAAAAAAAATCCTAACATCCTCTAGATCTAATCATCTGCAGAAGGTGGAGGGGGAGGAGGTTCTTTGGCTCAAGTGCAGGCTCGCATCAATACATGCTCCCAGTGATCTTTTGCTCGATCTGACTCTGTGACTCCTCAATCTAAATGTAAGCGCTCCTCCATCAGTGAGATGCTCTCCCATGGAGGATTGCCCCACTATAAGCTCACGGCGGTAGAGTCATTGTCTGCTTTGATGAATCTGGAATCTGGCCTCCGGTGTCAAACCGATCGATGGACCTGCTCTTGATGCATCTGCTAGCATCGTCCTCCTCATCGGCGGATCCTCAATCCTCTGCGGCCTCTCTAGGCACTAGGCGGCTCCCCACGTGCCACAGGCGGAGGTCGAGTGCGGCTCCATCGCCCATGTCCCATCTGCGCTTACAATGAGAAGTTCTGGTGATATATAGTCGTAAACTTGGATAAGCGCCCTCGGTGATCCCCGCCTAAAGACTCTAACCATGCAGTGATGATGTGGCCAAAAGGCATATGCACTTTCCCCTGCACAGGGGATATAAAATATACAATGCAATGAAACATGTTCAATGCAATGTTTATGTCTAGTCTATGACGCATGGCATACAGGAGAAAGAGATGGGGAGGCTGAATCTTGGCCAGACCCCGAGTCACAATCGGAAGAAGGCACCCAACAATGACTTTGTAAAGTACATTGTCGGGCGCAGATAGCTCATTGATGGGAAATAAGTTCTGAGCTGGTGGGCGAGGATGGCGAAAGACATGCTCATGCATAGAATCCAAGGAGATATGATCAAAGGGCTCTGGTAAAGGGGCATCGAAGGTAGGGTAGAAAATGAAAGTATCAGCCGATGGCTTACACTTAAGAAACTCCTGCAATATCGCAGGAGTGAACTCTAGGTCGCGTTTTGCGACCCGAGTGGTGTATGTCGGACCATCGTCAACTTTCTTCAGATTTTGATAGAACTTTTTAAGGAGATCATCATTTATGGCATGAGTGCATAATACTATCTTCATGAGATGATAATATCATCAAACTTCCATGACGTCACCGCAGTAACGATTAAAGAAATCCCTATCAATTTACCTAACCAACATGGTTTGGTACAACCGTGATTCAACCTCAATCGGGTCATTTCTACGGGATCGCCTATATGAATGCAATGCAATGACATGAAATGCAAAGACACAAATGCATGATTAGATCATAATGAGTTATAATGGAAAAAAATTAGGGTTTTGGAGGAGTAAGAAGGTTATACTTTGGCGCCATTTAGGATGATGAGGAGAGGGTACTCAGACACCGCTGAAAAGATCGCCGGAGCAGTGGATCGCCGGAACTCTAATCAAAGAAGAAAAATCGCCGGAGAAGAGTAGATTAGGGATATGAGATGCTAAAAACGTGAGTAGAGGAGTTTGGCTATCAAACCTAGGGCTTAGGTGGCCGGTGCAGTCGGAAAAGTTGGTCGGAGAAGGAAGCGATGACCGGAGAGGAGGAAGAAGCGAGAGATCGACGCATGAAGACACTGAACCCTAGCGGTTCGGCGTTATAAAATCGCATCTCGGATCGGTGATGTACAACATCGGATCGATTGGTCTGGCTATGAGCGGTTTTACCGAAACGATCGGCATTGCGCCGATCGAATCGATGTGATCATTACGTATCGTGCTCTGATAACATCAGTCGACTGATGCGATCACCACTAGACTCCTCAGAGAGCACTCAACTGATGATCCTCTGCCTCGATGAACAGTACTATCAGTCGACTGATTTATCCTAGCAGTCGACTGATGTAGAAAATAGTCGAGTCCTAGAAATAGCACTCGACTGCTTGACGTATCGTATCATGCTCTGATCGAAATCTCGATTTCTTTACCCAACTTATTTCATTTTCTCATGTTTAATCTTGTATATCGAATATATTAATGTTATGCTTATATTCATGCATTTGTTAATGTATTTTGGTATTTTATTTCATTTTAGCAAACAATAACATCCAATGGTTTCAAAATCCTAACATCTCACTCTTTCTACGTGTTGAAATACACAATCAAGGTAAAAAACTTGTTTTGTGAGATGCAATCCACCCTAGACATTCCTTCAATGCAAACACATGGTGAAACACATGAAGCATGGTAAGTGCAAGACATCAAGGTGTGTGGCACTTGAGTATCACTCTTGATGTAACTTCTACACCTTAAAAACACTTCTCTTGATACATTAATTCCTAATGTGTGCCAAAGATCAAAATGACACACTATGACATCTAAATCTAGATTGTGCTAATTTTATTAACTTTTCATGATTTCAAAAATATATTGGCACATCCTAAAATCTTTTTAGGATAGAATATCAAACCTATTTCCAAGGTATCCATAACCTTGAAAATAACGTAACATATCAACTTTGCTATGGTTGAGTTAACTACCCATCCAATCAAAGTTGGCATATCCTAACCCATTTAACGTGAATCAATCACGCTCTTTGGAACCCAAACTCTATTTGAGCTCATTGGATTAATTAGGTATTCCTTAGGGATAACCTCCCTAGATATCTTCCTAATGACCCTTCTAAGCTTATTAGCCTTGGTCATTATGGTCTTGCCATGGTTAGTCTTAGGGATTGCCTCCCTAATAACCTTCTTAATGGCTTCCTTAGGTTTCTTAGAAAACCTAGCCACTATGAACACACTATGGTTGGCCTTAGGAATAATTTCCCTAGAGACCTTGGTTTTCTTAGATCTAGGTTTAGTTCCATAATCAAATGGAACATTGTGATAAGTAGGCATTACTTTCTTAGACATAGGTTTGTGACCCAAACCTTGTCTCCTAGATGATTCTCGCCTTTTACACACTTTTTGTTGACTTCTAGATCCTAGAGTTTGATACTTTGACCGTTTAAATTGATTTTGCATATTTGCAAGGGTCTTTTCCAATTTCTCAAGCCTTGACCTCAAGGCTTGATTTTCTAACTCTAATTTCCCAAATAATTTTTGATTAGATTTTTGGGCATTACCATTCACTTTAGGCATATGTCTACCCTTATTGAGATTGATGCCTAAATGGTTTTCGATTTTCTTAATTATTTTCTTAGGAAGGACATTTCTAGAGACATTAGTCTCAAATTTCTCCTTCTTTGAAATAGACCTAGAGTTATCATTTCTAGCATGCTTTGATTCATGAGTAATAGCAAAATTATTTGAATTAATTCTAGCATGCTTTTGCTTAGAATTTAAAGAATGAGCATTATGAAAATATACCTTAGGGTTAGTCTTAGAGACTCCCCCTACTTGTGAAACTCCCTCCTTTATTCTAGGACATTGGCTCCTATAGTGTCCCGGTTGTCGGTATTTGAAGCACACCACGTGCTCCTTGCTCTTCTTGGTGGGGACACCGGCATCCTTGACTTTTTCATTGAATTTTGATGTCGGAGGAGACTTCTTAACCCTTTTTGGACACTTACTCTTGTAGTGTCCGGATTCCCTACACTCAAAGCATATTATATGAATTTTGTTATTAATTGACATGCTTAAGTTACCTATGGTGGTGGTGAGGTTCTCTTGAGCTTGCTCTTCTTCTCTACCGGATGTAGATAATTCTTCTTGAGATTGCTCCGATGTAGAAATTCTTTCTTCCCCCTCAATCCTAGAGGTGGAGGTGTCTTCTACTTCTTCCACCTACTCTTCCACCGATCCGGAAGTTGACTCCTCTTCAACTTCCGATTCCTCACTTGCTCGTGAGGAAGATGAACTCTCTTCATCCTCTTCCTTATCTTCTTCTACTTGTGCCAAGTGGGGCTTCTCATTGAACTTGGCTAATTTGTCCCATAGCTCCTTGGCAACAAGTTATTTACCTAGCCTAGACAAAACATCATTAGGTATCAAATCTTCTAAAAGTTTTGTTACCTTGGCTTCGGTTTTGAATTTTTGTCGTTGCTCTTGGGTCCATTTCTTCAACTTGAGGACTTGTCCCTTCCTATCCCGAGGAGGTTCAAAACCTTCTACGAGGATAAACCAATCCTCTATATCCATCATCAAGAATGTCTCCATTCTTGTTCTCCACGCCGAAAAGTCTTCTCGATCATATGGCGGTGGAGTGTTGATGTCTCATTCAAGCTTGTCTTGGAATTCCATTTTCCCTCTAGCCTTTTAGCTCCCGACGGTTAATCCATAGAAGAGCCCCAGACTCTGATACCAATTGTAGGATATTTGAGGTCGCTAGAGGGGGGGTGAATAGCGTCGCGCTCATTCGATAATGGAATTCGTTGCGCTTGTCTATACAATTTCGTTAGCGCAACGGAAATAGAAAAATAATAATGATGACGAAATATACAACACGCAAACACAAATATTTAACGTGGTTCGGAACTGAACGGTTCCTACTCCACGGATTGGGTTCATACGAACCCTAGCGATGCCAATCACACACCACTATGAAAAACACTCCTTCTCGACACAAGTCGGTGGCGGAGAAACCCCTTACAAGCGATCTTACAACAATAAGAAACAAAAACAAGCAATTACAATAATTAATGTGAAAGACAAGTAAAGAAAAACTTTACAATACTTGCTTTTGATTGCTTGAATGCTTGGTTGTTTGATTAGCACTTAGAGACCTGATTTGCAGCAACAAATCGCCCATAAAGCTCTCAAAAACTGGATACATTTTTCTCCATCACGAGCTCCTTTTATAGCTTTAACCTGTGCTGGAAAATATCGATCAGTCGACTGCTCGGGACCCTCAGTTTACTGATCACACTGTTGCTGTGAGACAACGGTGTAATCCACGCTGGAAAAATCCAACGGCTAGGACATCAGTCGACTGATAATGAGCATCAGTCGACTGTTCAAGCATCACTCGACTGCTTGTCCCAACGGTCGAGTGAGACTCCATTCTGTGCCCCAAAATCTGAGCATTAGTCGACTGATCACAAGATCGGGCTGATCGTTGCTCAATCGCCGATCGCCCATCTATGGCGCGATCGCTAGGGCAATTCGTAGTCAAACCTAAGTTGACTATGCCCATGGCACTAAACATGAGGTTTTAGCCCAAGTATGGTGCACCCATACTTGCTAGACCACCCTTAGCCTAGACCTAAGCCTTCTAGCCACCTCCATCAATCTTATGCCTCTCGGATCCCTCCAAGTCATCCATGACTTGTTCATCCATCGCGCTAGCCTTCAGGTGCTTCCATCGGCTATGTCATGCTAACGGTGTCTACACCGCCAAGGCACATTGGACTTACGCCGTGAAGACTCCGCTTGGACTTTACGTCGCCAACCATTGGACTTATGCTGCCAAGACTCCCACTTGGACTTTACGCCGCCAATATCAAACCCCTTGGACTTCTCAAATGCCACGACTCAAGCTTGGACTTTCCCTTGCCAACCCATGTTGGACTTTCCATGCCAAGACCCATGCTTGGACTTTCCCAAATGCCAAGTGTCCCACTTGGACTTTCCATGCCGAGTACCCATGACTTGGACTTTCCATAACCACATGGTCAACCCTAGTCAACCATCAAAGTCTCCCTCGAGTCAAACTCGAGTCCAGTTAAACATAACCCGGGTTGATTGTATAAACAATCTCCTCAAAACATCAATAGATATTAATGTCAAACATCAATGTCAACTTACTTTGTCAAACATCAAAATATCTCTCGAGTCAAACTCGAGTCTGGTCAATAATCTCCACCTTTTTGATGTTTGACAAAACAAACCTTGAGTTAGGTCCCTAACTCAAATTCCCTTACCAATTTTCCAAATTGGTAATTTAATGTTCTCCCCCTTTTTGACATACATCAAAAAGGTCATCTCTCCAAGGAGGTCAATGTCTCATGTCCCAATGAGATCTTACAATCTCCCCCTTGGTCCAAAAATACTTAGGATGCCTACCATCGTCCTAGTGATAAGTCTCATGTCACTCAAGAGAGGCAATCCTATACTTTACCCCAATTTCCAAATTGGGTATGTGAAAATCTCATTTTTCCTTCCCATGAGGAAAAATAACATCCATCATCCCATGATGGATACCTCCCCCTAAAGGCTTGCTCCCCCTTGAGCATTGCACCAACAATGTCTTTGGGAAGTCTCTAAGCCAATAGGAACTCTAAACCATCAAAGATAATGTTAGAAATTTAACATTGAACTTTCCAACACCTTAAATTTGATACAAACCCTAAACACCTTTCCAAATCCATATCCAATGGATTTTCACCCTTTATAATGCTTCCCAAAGCATATCCTAGGGTTAGGAGTGATTAGGGACCTTAACCGTAGCTGAAACCGGGCTAAACAAACCTAGTTTTCCCGAAATCAGCATTGGCAGTCGATTCTGTCAGCTACCAGTCGATTGATGTGCCCATCACGACCGCCAGTAGCAATCGAAAGTGATATTGCACCGCCGAATCTAAGCGATGCCCATCGTGGATCGCCAGTAGAGGCGATCGTGATAACTGAAAACCTGATTTTTAGTTATCAGACTCGACTTTTGGAAATTCATAAGTAATTCTACGTATATTGAAAAATCACGAAATTTAATATGTATATTACTTATCACACATACAATCGGTGAAAAATCTTGGAAAAATATTTTAACCATTAGAATAGGAGATTCGTACAAAGTTCAAAAACTGTTAAAACTTTAAAGTTTTTGATCTACTTTGTATCAACTTCTACAATGATGATGGCTATCAAAAGATAGACTTTACCAAGGTTTTCTAAAGTGATTTTAAAACATTTTTGAAAACCTATTTTGAACCATGATTTATTGGCTAAATATACATAACTTGTATATTAGCTTTCCTCATAATTCTTAGTGATGATTAAAATAAGTTAAGTTCATCTAGATGCACTATCTATGCACCTTGAACCTAACTTATTATCCTAACATCTCACATGTTATCTAATATGTAAACACACACATACATGTCAATTTAGATGTGAGATGTGGAGTTAGGATTATTATGGTCTCATGCATTTTCTAGGTAACCCTACTTGATTCCCTTATAAATGGGACTCCAAGTCATGCCATTTTTCCTTAAATCAATTTTAATCAAAATACAATGCATGAATGATCATGGCATAAATGATATCAATAATAATGCATGGCCATTGATCATGATGTCATGGCATGTGATATAATCTAAAAACAAACATGACATCTAAAATAATCCTAAACAATGGCATGATATGTTATATGATAAGATGAAATTTCATGTCATGATGTGGTAATTTTCCATAAACTAATATATTAATACAAGCACATAATCAAACACAAATGATTTTCATAAACAGAAATTTCATTCAATTTAAGAAAGCTTCAGTTTTTTACATCCAAAATAGAGATTTGAGACGCTCAATCTCACTATACAAACTAAAAAAAAATCCTAACATCCTCTAGATCTAATCATCTGCAGAAGGTGGAGGTGGAGGAGGTTGCTGGCTCAAGGTACAGGCTCGCATCATCTCGTACATATCGAGCTGATGCTGCTCGATGCGGCTTTGGGACTCCGCAATCTAAATGTAGCGCTCCTCCATCCGACTGAGATGCTCTCCCATGGAGGATTGCCCCACTATAAGCTCTGACAGTCGAGAGTCGACTGTCTGCCGTAGTCTGGAATCGCCTCCACCGCCCAAACCGACCGATGGACTCACTGGCTGATGCATCTGCTAGCATCTGGTCCTCCTCATCAGCAGTATCTGGATCCTCATAATCCTCTGCAGCCTCTCTAGGCACTAGAGGCGGCTCCCCACGTGCCCTGGGCGGAGGTCGAGGTGCCAGCTCCATCTGCCCATGTCCCATACGCAGCTTCGCCAATGAGAAGTTACGAACTGATATATAGTCGTAAACTTCAGATAGCGCCCTCAGTGATCCCCTGTTAATGTTTATGCCTAAAGACTCTAACCATGCAGTGATGATGTGGCCAAAAGGCATATGCACTTTCCCCTGCACAGGGGATATAAAATATACAATGCAATGAAACATGTTCAATGCAATGTTTATGTCTAGTCTATGACGCATGGCGTACAGGAGAAAGAGATGGGGAGGCTGAATCTTGGCCAGACCCCGAGTCACAATCGGAAGAAGGCACCCAACAATGACTTTGTAAAGTACATTGTCGGGCGCAGATAGCTCATTGATGGGAAATAAGTTCTGAGCTGGTGGGCGAGGATGGCGAAAGACATGCTCATGCATAGAATCCAAGGAGATATGATCAAAGGGCTCCAGTAAAGGGGCATCAAAGGTAGGGTAGAAAATGAAAGTATCAGCCGATGGCTTACACTTAAGAAACTCCTGCAATATCGCAGGAGTGAACTCTAGGTCGCATTTTGCGACCCGAGTGGTGTATATCGGACCATCGTCAACTTTCTTCAGATTTTGATAGAACTTTTTAAGGAGATCATCATTTATGGCATGAGTGCATAATACTATCTTCATGAGATGATAATATGATCAAACTTCCATGACGTCACCGCAGTAATGATTAAAGAAATCCCTATCAATGTACCTAACTAACATGGTTTGGTACAACCGTGATTCAACCTCAATCGGGTCATTTCTACGGGATCGCCTATATGAATGCAATGCAATGACATGAAATGCAAAGACACAAATGCACGATTAGATCATAATGAGTTATAATGGAAAAAAATTAGGGTTTTGGAGGAGTAAGAAGGTTATACTTTGGCGCCATTTAGGATGATGAGGAGAGGGTACTCAGACACCGCTGAAAAGATCGCCGGAACCCTAATCAAAGAAGAAAAATCGCCGGAGAAGAGTAGATTAGGGCTATGAGATGCTAAAAACGTGAGTAGAGGAGTTTGGCTATCAAACCTAGGGCTTAGGTGGCCGGCGCAGTCGGAAAAGCTAGTCGGAGAAGGAAGCGACGACCGGAGAGGAGGAAGAAGCGAGAGATCGACGCATGAAGACACCGAACCCTAGCGGTTCGGCGTTATAAAATCGCGTCTCCAGTCGACTGATGTGCAACATCAGTCGACTGATTGCAGCTTATGAGCGGTTTTACCGAACCGACAGTCGACTGCGCCGGCTCAGTAATCGACTGTTGATCATTCTGTATCGTGCTACAGTAACATCAGTCGACTGATGCGATCACCACTCGACTCCTCAGAGAGCACTCAACTGATGATCCTCTGCCTCGATGAACAGTACTATCAGTCGACTGATTTATCCTAGCAGTCAACTGATGTAGAAAATAGTTGAGTCCTAGAAATAGCACTCATTTGAGCGTATCGTATCGTGCTCTACGATGAGCGGTGATATAGATCGATCAGTCGAC
Organism: Wurfbainia villosa; assembly: GCA_025175895.1. Lineage (NCBI taxonomy): Eukaryota > Viridiplantae > Streptophyta > Magnoliopsida > Zingiberales > Zingiberaceae > Wurfbainia > Wurfbainia villosa. The sequence goes on along the minus strand of CM045999.1, from coordinate 8,225,673 downwards.
TGATATCTGATTTCCAGATCTGAGTTTTAGAAAATCTCGATTTCTTTACCCAACTTATTTCATTTTCTCATGTTTAATCTTGTATATCGAATATATTAATGTTATGCTTATATTCATGCATTTGTTAATGTATTTTTGTATTTTATTTCATTTTAGCAAACAATAACATCCAATGGTTTCAAAATCCTAACATCTCACCCTTTCTAAGTGTTGAAATACACAATCAAGGTAAAAAACTTGTTTTGTGAGATGCAATCCACCCTAGACATTCCTTCCATGCAAACACATGGTGAAACACATGAAGCATGGTAAGTGCAAGACATCAAGGTGTGTGGCACTTGAGTATCACTCTTGATGTAACTTCTACACCTTAAAAACACTTCTCTTGATACATTAATTCCTAATGTGTGCCAAAGATCAAAATGACACACTATGACCTCTAAATCTAGATTGTGCTAATTTTATTAATTTTTCATGATTTCAAAAATATATTGGCACATCCTAAAATCTTTTTAGGATAGAATATCAAACATATTTCCAAGGTATCCATAACCTTGAAAATAACGTAACATATCAACTTTGCTATGGTTGAGTTAACTACCCATCCAATCAAAGTTGGCATATCCTAACCTATTTAACGTGAATCAATCACGCTCTTTGGAACCCAAACTCTATTTGAGCTCATTGGATTAATTAGGTATTCCTTAGGGATAACCTCCCTAGATACCTTCCTAATGACCCTTCTAGGCTTATTAGCCTTGGTCATTATGGTCTTGCCATGGTTAGTCTTAGGGATTGCCTCCCTAATAACCTTCTTAATGGCTTCCTTAGGTTTCTTAGAAACCCTAGCCACTATGAACACACTATGGTTGGCCTTAGGAATAATTTCCCTAGAGACCTTGGTTTTCTTAGATCTAGGTTTAGTTCCATAATCAAATGGAACATTGTGATAAGTAGGCATTACTTTCTTAGACATAGGTTTGTGACCCAAATCTTGTCTCCTAGATGATTCTTGCCTCTTACACACTTTTTGTTGACTTCTAGATTCTAGAGTTTGACACTTTGATTCTTTAAATTGATTTTGCATATTTGCAAGGGTCTTTTCCAATTTCTCAAGCCTTGACCTCAAGGCTTGATTTTCTTACTCTAATTGCCTAAATGATTTTTGATTAGATTTTTGGGCATTACCATTCACTTTAGGCATATGTCTACCCTTATTGGGATTGATGCCTAAATGGTTTTTGATTTTCTTAATTATTTTCTTAGGAAGGACATTTCTAGGGACATTAGTCTCAAATTTCTCCTTCTTTGAAATAGACTTAGAGTTATCATTTCTAGCATGCTTTGATTCATGAGTAATAGCAAAATTATTTGAATTAATTCTAGCATGCTTTTGCTTAGAATTTAAAGAATGAGCATTATAAAAATATACCTTAGGGTTAGTCTTAGAGACTCCCCCTACTTGTGAAACTCCCTCCTTTATTCTAGGACATTGACTCCTATAGTGTCCCGGTTGTCGGTATTTGAAGCACACCACGTGCTCCTTGCTCTTCTTGGTGGGTACACCGGCATCCTTGACTTTTTCATTGAATTTTGATGCCGGAGGAGACTTCTTAACCCTTTTTGGACACTTACTCTTGTAGTGTTCGGATTCCCTACACTCAAAGCATATTATATGAATTTTGTTATTAATTGACATGCTTGAGTTACCTATGGTGGTGGTGAGGTTCTCTTGAGCTTGCTCTTCTTCTTTACCGGATGTAGATAATTCTTCTTGAGATTGCTCCGGTGTAGAAATTCTTTCCTCCCCCTCAATCCTAGAGGTGGAGGTGTCTTCTACTTCTTCCACCTCCTCTTCCACCGATCCGGAAGTTCCGATTCCTCACTTGCTCGTGAGAATGATGAACTCTCTTCATCCTCTTCCTTATCTTCTTCTACTTGTGCCAAGTGGGGCTTCTCATTGAACTTGGCTAATTTGTCCCATAGCTCCTTGGCATCAAGGTATTTACCTAGCCTAGACAAAACATCATTAGGTATCAAATTTTCTAAAAGTTTTGTTACCTTGGCTTCGGTTTTGAATTTTTGCCGTTGCTCTTGGGTCCATTTCTTCAACTTGAGGACTTGTCCATTCCTATCCCGAGGAGGTTCAAAACCTTCTACGAGGATGAACCAATCATCTATATCCATCATCAAGAATGTCTCCATTCTTGTTCTCCACGCCGAAAAGTCTTCTCGATCATATGGCGGTGGAATGTTGATGTCCCATCCAAGCTTGTCTTGGAATTCCATCTTCCCTCTAGCCTTTTAGCTCCCGGAGGTTAATCCATAGAAGAGCCCCAGGCTATGATACCAATTGTAGGATATTTGAGGCCGCTAGAGGGGGGTGAATAGCGTCGCGCTCATTCGATAATGGAATTCGTTGCGCTTGTCTCTAAAATTTCGTTAGCACAGCGGAAATAGAAAAATAATAATGATGACGAAATATACAACACGCAAACACAAATATTTAACGTGGTTCGAAACCGAACGGTTCCTACTCCACGGATTGGGTTCGTACGAACCCTAGCGATGCCAATCACACACCACTATGATAAACACTCCTTCTCGACACAAGTCGGAGGCGGAGAAACCCCTTACAAGTGATCTTACAATAGTAAGAAGCAAAAACAAGCAATTACAATAATTAATGTGAAAGACAAGTAAAGAAAAACTTTACAATACTTGCTTTTGATTGCTTGAATGCTTGGTTGTTTGATTAGCACTTAGAGACCTGATTTGGAGCAACAAATCGCCCCTAAAGCTCTCAAAAACTGGATACATTTTTCTCCATCACGAGCTCCTTTTATAGCTTCAACCTGTGCTGGAAAATGTCGATCAGTCGACTGTTCGGGACCCTCAGTCGACTGATCACACTGTTGCTGTGAGACAACGGTGTAATCCACGCCGGAAAAATCCAAGGCTAGGACATCAGTCGACTGATAATGAGCATCAGTCGACTGTTCAAGCATCACTCGACTACTCATCCCAGCGGTCGAATGAGACTCCATTCTGTGCCCCAAAATTTGAGAATCAGTCGACTGATCACAAGATCACCAATCCGCCGTCAATCGCCGATCGATCCGATCGCTATCTATGGCAATGATCGCTAGGGCAATTCCCGTAGTCAAACCCAAGTTGACTATGCCAGTCGACTGCCACATGGCACCAGTCGACTGGCACACCTCAAACATGAGGTTTTAGTCCAAGTATGGTGCCCCCATACTTGCTAGACCACCCTTAGTCTAGACCTAAGCCTTCTAGCCACCTCCATCAACCTTATGCCTCTCGGATCCCTCCAAGTCATCCATGACTTGTTCATCCATCGCGCTAGCCTTCAGGTGCTTCCATCGGCTATGTCATGCTAACGGTGTCTACACCGCCAAGGCACATTGGACTTACGCCGCAAAGACTCCGCTTTGACTTTACGCCGCCAACCATTGGACTTATGCTGCCAAGACTCCCGCTTGGACTTTACGCCGCCAATATCAAACCCCTTGGACTTCTCAAATGCCACGACTCAAGCTTGGACTTTCCCTTGCCAACCCATGTTGGACTTTCCATGCCAAGACTCATGCTTGGACTTTCCCAAATGCCAAGTGTTCCACTTGGACTTTCCATGCCAAGTACCCATGACTTGGACTTTCCATAACCACATGGTCAACCCTAGTCAACCATCAAAGTCTCCCTCAAGTCAAACTCAAGTCCAGTTAAACATAACCCGGGTTGATTGTATAAACAATCTCCCCAAAACATCAACATACATTAATCTCAAACATCAATGTCAACTTACTTTGTCAAACATCAAAACATCTCTCGAGTCAAACTCGAGTCTGGTCAATCGTGACCTGGGCCGATTGCACCAACACAATACACACACATATCAATTTGATGTGAGAGGGGGTGAATAGTGAAAAGCTTCATCGCTCGGAATTCGATCGTGCTTGTCTCTATAAAATGACTAGTGCACAGCGAAAAAAAATCACAAACTAAAACAAAGACAAACAACACAAAGCACACCCACAAACACAAGGATATAATATGATTCAGAATCTAGGGTTTCTACTTCACGGGTCGAGCTTAAATGAGCTCTAGTGATGCAAACCACCACTAATACACTCCTTCTCGGAACAATCCGGAGGTGGAGAAATCTCGTACAAAGGATTACAACAGTAATACAAAAATACAAGAAAATACAAAGAAATATAATAAACTATGTAAAGAATACTTTACAGAAGATTGCTTTGAAAGCTTTGCTTGTTTGTTACTTGGATGTGCTTGAAGAACCTTGAAATGTACCAGCACTTCACCTCCAAATTGCCTCAAGAAACACTCAAGAAATAATGGCCGAAATCCTCCACGAACTACTACTTTTATGCCTGCATCAGGTTGATTCTGCGCCTGACAGTTGACTGCCAAAAGGCTCCAGTCGACTGCCTATAGTGTCATTGTCTCACAACGAGTTTAATCCACGTTGGCATTCCAACTAACATATACACTGGAAATCGATTGCCAAGCCCATAGCTGACTGCTCAGTTGTCTATCGAGCTTTCTATGCCCGTGTCCTAGACCAATAGTCGACTGCCCTCCATGGCAGTCGATTTCCCAAAGATGGCAATCGACTGCCAAGGCCACATGGTCGCTGTCGAACGTTAGTCGACTCTTGACCAATCGACTGATCATAATCTCAGTCGACTTTTCAAAGTCAACTAGGCTACCAAGTGTCAAAATACTAGGCTAGTCGACTGGTCCATAACCTCAGTCGACTGCTAAACCTCAAACATGAGATTTACCCCAAGTATGATCTTCTTATACTTGCTAGACCACCCTTAGCCTATACCTAAGCCTTTTAACCACCTCCATCAACCTCATGCCTATTGGATCCCTCCAAGCCATTCATGACTTGTTCATCCATACTCTAGCCTTCAGGTGCTTCCATCAGCTATTTTCATGCTAACCAGCTCTACACTGCCAAGGTACATTTGAGCTTACACTACCAAGACACATACTTTGACTTTATGTCGACAAACATTGAACTTATGCCACCAAGACTACCACTTGAACTTTACGCCGCCAAAATCACACCCTTGGACTTCCCTTGCCAACTCCATGTTGGACTTTCCAAATGCCAAGACCCATGCTTGGACTTTCCATTCCAAGACCCATGCTTGGACTTTCCATTGTCAAGTACTCATGACTTGGACTTTACCATTGCCAAGTGTCCCACTTGGACTTTCCATGCTAAGTACTCAAGACTTAGACTTTCTCATGTCAAGTACACATGACTTAGACTTTCCATGACAATCACATGTCATAGGTTTTGTCGAATATCAAAATACTAATCGAGTCAAACTCGAGTCTGGTTAATCGTCATCTGGGCTAATTGTACCAACATGCTATTGTGGCTCTAGCAGTCAACTGGTGTCTTTCACTAGTCAACTGGCTGCTAGCAATCGACTGTCATGGATAGGCAGTCGACTGGCCATAAGTGGACAGAGCACAGAAGGTCTCATAGTCAATTGGATAGTCGACTACTAGCTTGGCAGTCGATGCTGGTAAGGGTAGTCGATTGCTCAGGTATATGTTGGGCATAATTCAACATGGATTAGTCCGTTGTGAGACAACAGATAGGTGAGCAATCGACTAGGGTCTTTTGACAATCAACTACTTGGCACAAAACTAGCCAAATGCAACTTTAAATGAAACTTGAGATAGAGGATTTTGGTAGACGATTTTTGGGAGATTTTTAAGGGGAAGTATTGTTGCATTTCAAACCTTCAAGAGTCATCCAAGCAACAAATAAGATCAAGCAAAGTTCTCTTAATTTGTAAAGTGCTTTTTTATTTGCATTTCTTCTTTACATTGTATTTGCTTATATTGTTGTAAACTCTTGTACAAGGTTTGTCCACCTCCGACGTGTTGTTGAGAAGGAGAGGTTTTAGTGAGGATAGATCACCAAGCGCCGCCATGGAGTAAGAACTGTAGGTTCCGAACCATGTAAAATCTCCTTATTGTGATTATGTGTATTTTTGTCTTGTGTATTTCATATTCTGCTGCTAACACTTTTGTAGAGATAAACACACAATCGAAACATGAATCGAACGACGCTATTTACCCCCCCCCCTCTTCTAGCACATCAAATCAGTCCCAACAGAGTAAAGTTTTGATGTTTGACAATAAGTTTTGCAATACCCTTGACAATATCCATAGTCATATAGAGTTGTTGACCAAGAAGTCAAGTAGGTCAAGGTTGATCAGAGACTTGATGGGTAAAGTGCAAGTATGGAGCAAGGAAAAATCCAAGTATGGATACTTGGCAAGGAAAAGTCCAAGTATGGAGACTTAGCAAGGAAAAGTCCAAGTATGGTACTTGGCAAGGGAAAAGTCCAAGTATGAATATTTGGTAAGGAAATTCCAAGTATGGATACTTGGCAAAGGAAAGTCCAAGTATGGATAGTTGGCAAGGAAAAGTCTAAGTTGAAGACTTGGCAGGGAAAAGTTCAAGTATGAAGACTTAGCAATGGAAGTTCCGGAGGCGCAATCTCTTGGCAAAAAAAAGTCTAAGTATGAAGACTTGACAATGGAAGTCCCAGAGGTATAGTCTCTTAGCAAAAGAAGACCCATTAGCATGACAAAGTCGAAGAAAGCACTTGAAGGCTAGCACAAAGGGAGAGGAGTCATGGACTCAACCTAAAGGCGTGAGATTGATGGAAGAAGCTTGAAGGCTTAGGTTAGGTTAAGGATACCCGATGGCATGACAAAGTTGAAGGAAGCACTGAAAGGCTACCACAAAGGGTGAGGAGTTGTAGACTCAACCTAAAGGCATGTTGTTGATGGAAGAAGCTTGAAGGTTTAGGTCTAAGCTAAGGGTAAGTCTCAGGTATGAGAGTATCATACTTGGGGTGTTAAACCTCAGTTTTGAGGTGTACCAATCGACTGGGACTTGGTATAGTCAACTGGTGGGATAAATAATCGCATAAATTATTTGGCAGTCGACTAGTGGTATTGACCAGTCGATTGGTCGAGAGCTCAGACTGGTCGAGTGCTCGGACACGCGACTACAGTACTCGAGAGACCAATCGACTGGTGCTCGGGAAGTCGAGTGCTCGGGACTCGGACTTGGTAGCTCAACCGACTCAGGAAATAGTGCTCCGACGAAGTAGTCGAGTGTTGTGATGAAGTAGTCGATTGGCTTCAGTGGACAGGAGCATAGAATATTTCTTAGTCGATTGGGAAACTCGATTGAGGCTTGACAGTCAATTGATGTTTGTGAGCAGTTGACTGATCGGCTGAAATTCAATGTGGATTAAGCCATTGTGAGACAACGGTATAGTGGGCAGTCGACTAGGGGTAAGGTTAGTCAACTGATCGATGAAAATCAGCCTGAGAAGGAGCTTATAAAAGGAACATTAGTGAATGTTTCAAGCTACCAATTCTTAGCGACTTAAACGAGAATTGCTACTGCATTCCAGATCTTCCAAAGCTTTCCAACGCAACCAAACTCAAAGATCAAGCAAAGCTCACTTGTAAAGTGTTGTTTGTTGTTTCATTCATTTCATTTGTATATTGTGTTTGGTTGTTTCTTATATAAGCTTCAGGTTATTGTAAAAGGTTTCTCCACTTCTAGTGTGATTCCGAGAAGGAGAAAGTTTTAGTGGTGGTGCATTACTAGAGCTCGACCAGGAGTAGTAACTAGAGTTTCGAACCATGTAAAATCCTGGTGTAGTGCTTGTGCCTTGTGTTTTGTATTTGTTTCTATTTGTGTTTGTATTTCCATTGTGCACTAACAACTTGTAGACAAGAACAATGCGATTGAGATCGAATGAAATCGAAGAAACGTTATTCACCCCCCTCTAGTGAACATCAGGGTCCCAACATATGGGACCTCCATCTGCATTTTAATTATTGTAGAAACACTAGGGTCATGATTTCATTTTTATTTGAAAAAAATATTTTTTGTAATTTTGTCATAAATATGAAAGATAAGGTACCCCTTTGAGACACAGTGATCTAGGATTAACTGAGTTAGGTTTTCCACTTAGATCCTGATGTTACTGGGGAAATATATATTTGTTTCTTTCAACGCCAAGTGTTCCTTTGAGACTCCATGTTTTAGAGATCTATGTTTTAGGATCAGGTTATACACTATGGACAAGGAACTTTCTGGTTAGGCCTATGTGAGGCTACTCGTGCACCTTAGCTCCATGGTAAAACTACTTGATAGGACTAGATAAACTTGATAGAGGTAAGGAGATCCTATTCACACACATTAGTCTTAACTGCAAGTTTTGCTTAAGGACAAGCAAAGATTTAAGTCTGGTGGAGTCTGATGTGTGTGTTTCATATCTATGTTTCTAGGTTTTTTTTGCATATATCTTAGGCATTTCATTAGTATAATTTCATTTTATCATATTGCTTTTATGCATTTCCATTCTTTTAGTTCGGGAGACTGCTCTTATGTGTTACTTGTTTGACAAGGCACAAAAATCTTGACTCTTGGATGCTTTCATAGGCAAAAAGAACTTAGCACAACACCTACCACATGATACTAGTGGACCACACCACATCGATACACATTTGGAGGGAGAAAAGAGCACAATAGAACAGAGTAAAGGGGGTCTTGGGCTAGTCGTGCCACTAGCACTACCGTGCCAAGGCCTGCTACCCTAAAATCCTAATCTGCAGCTAGCATGGCTAGGTCGTACTACCCAACACGACTGTGGCGCGCTTCAACCCCCTTAATCCTCAACTAACTCAAGATTTTCTCTCCAATTAACGAATTGAAAAATTCCAAAAGCTATAAAAGGATTCCCAAGTCTCCTGACCAGGGACACCTAAGTTTAGAGGAGGCAACAACTGAGGATACGAGGGTTTGTGATAGCAACCCATCTTGGAGAGCTGCTGAGGAGAGGAGACATCACCTCCATTAGGAGTTTCAAAACATAGGACATCGGGTTCATTCTTATTTTATTCATGTCTATATTTTGTAACTCCATTATGGAGTAGTCTCCTTAGTTCTAGTATTATGGAATAACTTGGTATATTGTTTTGATAATTATATGCATTGATCCTCTTTTTCATTATGATGTGTTTCGATCGTGATTAATTTTTGGATACTATGTCTGCTCCATCTGATCGTGTGTTATTGGACTCGGCTTAGCCGATATCCTTCTTCGGATTAGACCAAGAGAAAAATTCTAGTGGGGTCATTGCAACTAAAACATACAACTAGATCATATTTGAGAGAGAGGGTCGTACTTATCAACGAACCATGATCTTTGACCTGGAAAACTAATTTGATAGCTTGACCTACAAGTAATAGGTGGTATCCCATGTGACAAGCAGGATCAAGTTCGAATCTCTAAAGTGATAAAAGAAGGTTAACAAGGATCACCTATGAAAGTAGATCAAGTATCACAAAGTAGGGTGATTTTTGGATTTTCATGGAGCCCTAGTGAAAAAGGTAACCCTTTGAAATGACCTAGTGACACCTACAAAAGTACCTTCATGTTTTTGTCCCAAAGCTAATTTTCTCTCTCGAGACTTTCTTGATTTGTCACAGAACTTAATAGGTCTACCCACTTCCTCTTTCTGAGATTTGATTAGGGTAGATACATTGATATTTTCATTCTTTTCTTTACCCCATAAGACACATCGACTATCTTAGGAAAATTCCTTCACTTTCATACATTGAGACAAGACAATCCGCAGTCATCAAACATCGCCAAGTGAAACCAAAACCCTAGATCGATCTCCCAAATAATTTTCCAAATAGTTTCCTCTTGACCCTCTCTGCTTTCGATCTAATAAAAAAATTTCACTATTTCTCTAGATAATTTGCCCTCGAGCAAAAGAGGTACTCAACAACATGATCTCAGTGGGAAATATCTTTTTATTATTTGATGACAAGTCGTGCACTTGTGAAACACACATCACTTATAAAATTTTTTCCCATCATGGATAGTGTTTCCTATAAATTTTCCTCTATCAAAGAGAAAACCGCTTATAAATTTTCCTCTATCATGGGCAAAGTCACTTATAAATTTTTTTCTTGTCAGGGATAGAATCACCAAAAAAAAATCCTATTAGGGATGGGATTGTTTACAAATTTTTCTTTATAAAAGATAGAGTCGCCACCCAATTTTTTGAGCCACCTAACTCAAAAGTTGCTTATACCCTCCTAACTCCAAGTATGGAAGGAAAACCTAGATTTATCCAAATTCTTATATCGACCTAAACAAATTCTCTAGGTCAACTTGCTATACTCTCCTGATTTGGGCATAGTCATAAATTGAGCTCACTGTCATATTCCCTGTTCTAGGAAAGGGTCGCTTCAGATACTTTTCCCACCTTGGAATGTACAACAACTTCATCTCAGGTTATATTGTCTTCAGTTAATGTTAAGCATGATCATTATCCTATGTAATCTATACTTCTTCTATCAAGGATAATTGTCATTAATATTTTCCTCTATCTATAATAGAGTCACTTCTAAATATTCCTCTATCTAAGACAGAGTCACCTCTAAATATTTCTCTACTTGAGACAAAGTCATCTCTAAGTATTCTTTTGCTAGGGACTGAGTCGCCTGTCAAAAACGAGAGCAGCAAGAATTGGGGGATTGACTAAGCAGGTAGGTAAGGTTGACTTGGACCTCAGGAGAGCAAAGAGGAGCTTGGCTCATAGCCATGCCTGAGGCTCTGGAATCATTTCCTAGGCCTTAAGGGTTGATCAGATTTAGAGGAACAAATAGTTCTAGGAGCCATCGACCCAATATAAGGTAGCTCCTTTGTGCCAATCTTTGTGGAGGTTGGGATAATATTTGTGAAGGTCGGAACAACTTATGTGGGGGTCAGCTCTTCAGAAGCATGAGTCGGTTCAAAACTCTACTGTGATTTCTTCAAGTGTTTATGCATCGCATCTTGGCACATCTTGTCCCTTGCAAAAAAAAAAAGACAAAAAAATGAATTAGTAATCACAATTGGAGTTTGGGTTTTAATTGAATACCTAAAGGAAGAGTCAACTCAATATTTACTAAACAATAGGCTCACCTCATAATAGTAGAGTAAGTCCTCCTCTGTCAACAGGTAGAGATCAAAATGGAGATTATGAAGGAACTTAGCAGTTTCTATATAGGTTGGCTCTTCTTTATAGGGACTCAAGTCTAGTTGAGGAGGCAGATCAGTCTACCAATGATTCATACATATAAAGGTTGTGGGGGAGTGAATAAAATAGTAGTTAGTTTTTTCCATGCTTGTGGGAAGTAAGATAGTTCTGTAAGAATTGAGAAGAAAGTCGGACAATAAAATAGAATTTTCTAGGTTCACTCATCTTCAAGTATAAGAAACAATGTAAGAGAGTAGGAGATAGTGGTATATTATAGTAACTGAAGATGATGACGACCCTACAAAGGAGTCGAAAAGAGTTAGAATTCAACTAGTTGAGAGAAATCCTGGAGTAAGCTTATATCTCTCCAAAGAAAGAAGAATTGGAAAACATAGGCCTCTGACCATCTGATGCAAAAAGATGGTAGCATACCCAGTTCAGGGTAGATAGGGTTATTGAGATGGTCAAGGGATTTGGAGAGGCTTTAGGTATACTGAAGGTGGTGCGGAGAGTTGGATTTTCTATCTGTATATAAGATGAGAGGGTTGTGTGGAACTACAAGTCGAAGTTGCCTGAGGAGGCTATGGCAGACTAGAGAAGAAGGATGTTTGCTAGTTGCAATTAAAGAAGAAAAAATGGCGACAATAAGAGAAAGACGAGAGCATGATAATAGTATTTTATCACATTAGTTTGACTTTTATGTTTGATATACTTTTCGCTCTTTTGTACGATTGATTGTTATTTTTAGCATGTTTTATGAGTTTGAATTTATTTTAAACTTAATTATAATTTTTCTACGATTACGATGTTATTCCTCATATTATAAATATAATTTTTATAGGAAATCAAGAGTCATAGATTCGAATCGAATCGAATCAAATCAAATCAAGTTCGATTTGATTTTAAAATCAAAAGAGAGATGAAGTAGAAAAACTATGAATCTCCGAAGCAATCTGATCAAGAAAGGATATCTGATTGATCCTAACCATCAATTCAGATCTGTTATTCTGTTCATCCGTTCACATCTGGAATGATCTAATCTCTCCATTCAGATCTACCATCTTGATCGTTTATTCAAACCTAAAGCAATCTAATGGTTGTAAATGAAAGGAGGGAAAGAAACGAACTCGTCACCAACGCCATCCATCTCCACACGCACAGGAGAACTCAGGCAGGCCCATCCCCTTCCTCCTTCCTCCGCCGCCTCCTCACCACCAAGCTACCGCCGTCCTTCCATCCCCTCCACCAAGTCCGGTGGTGTCCTGGGCTTGTCCACGCACGAACAGAAGGCGCGGCGTCCTTGGCTTCTCCACGGACGATGAGAGCAAGGGAAGCACTTCCTCTTCTCCAAGCAGCCCCTATTCCTTCCTCCGGCCAACCACCATCTTCTCCGGCAGATCTGCCTTCCACTTTCCATCTCCGGGCAGCATCCTACAATCTCCAGCAGAAACTTCCATCTCCGGACAGCATCCTACAATCTCCGGCAGAAACCTCCATTTTCAGAAAGATTTCTCCACCCGCAGACAGCTTCTTCTGCGAAATTCCAGCAACCCTTTTCTTTGTATTTGAATGGTTTTATTATATTCATTATCAAGTTACAATTTTCTGCATTTATAGTTAACTTGTTGCAATTTAATTATGCTTATTTTGTGTTGGTTGAATTGTTCTTTTTTGCAGTTGCATTTTAATTTTGCAATTTCGTTAGTATAATTATTGGTTATGGTTCTTGTTACATTATCGGTTTGCTATGACTCTCTTTTGATCATGTTCATGCATTAGATTTGGTTTCTAATGTTTGATGCGTTAGTTGTTTCATTTGGTTATTGGTTGAATATGCGTTTGGTTTAAATCGCCTCACGGCTACTAGGCATTCGATGAAATGTCTATTTCATTAGTTAGGTTGTAGTTGTTGCATTGAGGTTGTTCTCTTCGTTTGGTTGCAGTTCGAATAGATTAGCTTAGGTTTTGATAAATGTTTTAGATTTTGTTTCAATGCAATCGCTTATTTAAGTGGTCTTTAATTATCTTGCAAATCCAACCCCCCAAATTTACAAAAATAAAAAAATATCAATCATAAGGTTATCATTCATCGGTTACACTTGTTGGAGTTTATCTCTATGCTACATTAGTGTAGAATGAGAGATTCAATAATTATATTTGATACCATATCACAACGATAAGGTCTTATCATGACATTGAGGCAATTATGTTGTCTTATCATGACATTGAGGCAATTATGTTGCATTCAGGTATTTATAATAAGCAACCGGTTGATGGAGAAATATCAGATGTAGGGTGAAACTGTGTCATGCTTACAATCTCGGGATGGAGTTTACTATTTCTCCGAATATGATGTAATAGTCACAAATCTTCTGATGTGACAGATGAAATCATTCGATGGATGAGGGATCTATAAATTCCCGAAGCAAATTTGGTTACGTCGACTATTAGGATTCCTAAGGTTATATAGCGATAATGAGGACATGAGTTTAAGTACTAGGAGCTCGATCAAAGCAAGTATCTGGTAGTAGCTCGACCATCAAAGTGTGTATCCAAATAGTGGGCACACTTCCTCCTTCGATTAGACTCAGGGGGAAGCCTATAATACGGATACTAGTCTATGTGGCCAGGAGACAACTTGATGAACACATAGAACACATTGTATTGTAGGGTCAACTTAATTTTAGCCCAGAGTCAAAATGATCTCAGCCCAATAAGCTTGACCCAAAGGCTTAATTGTCGAGCTTAGTAGAGGCCAACCAAGCGAGGTAGATAGGTAGGCAACAACATGATGTCCACACAGTTATGACAATTATATGAATTAATAATGAAGGCAGAAGGCAACGACGTTTGACTTAAACAATTGTGACGATTAAATAAATGTGCCAGACGTGAACGAATACAACCAATCGAAGGGTGCAATGTCTATTCAGTCGCCTTCATATTTATATAAAACAAGTGTTCATAGGAGGGGCAAAGGAATCAAATCAGATAAGCTCTAATACACTACTCAGTTATTCTATTCTTTGCTCTTTTTTCGTCTTATTACTTTCCATCATCAGAATTTGATTTGAGCATCGGAGGGACTTCATCAAGGGTCACCCATTAGTTTCCTCTTAATTTTTTCCTATTTGCAGGAGGAAGAAATCATTCGTTGAAGCTCGACGAGAGTTATTCTTTCTAGACACATGGTAAACTGTTGGCCCAAGTGATGAATGACCCGATCAACTGTCAATTCGAACCGCTACATACTTGAATATTTGTCAACCCACACCGCAGTCAAAGTTACTTAGCCATCTACGAATGACCCATTAATGAAGAATGACTCAATAAGCCAATCTACTATTGAAAACAGATCCGATCAGCTTGTCGAAACGAAAATACATTCGGAGCTTTACCTATTGGAGTCCACTCAAAAGTCCATTTAAAATTCTAGAAAGTTCAACTCATCCAAGGATCTTTTCAGTTCTTTGATGGTCAGTGAAGTGCAGGCAGTGGGACGACAACGATATCTCACCAAACTAGTTGTTACCACTGCACACACCTTTCAGATTTTAATTATTATCAAGTGCTGCTTATTATTGTGTGTGAATTGAGATTACAAATAGGATACGGCAGATTTAGTCATGGAAGAACATGCAAGTTTGTACTCACTCAGACAAGATTGCATTGCTCAAGGACCATCAAATGCAAAAGGTTTGAATTTTTTAGCACATGTTTCTAGAAGTTGACATTTATGGTCCTGCATTTATTCTTTGAAAAAGAAACAGTGGTCCAAGAAAAATGCACTCGATCGATCGATATAGATTCTATATCCAAGTAAGACACTCCACTTGGCCTTGTCTACCACGACACAGTGGCTCAGACATAACCCATGTCCCTCATTTAATGTTTCTATATCTGCGGTTTATTGTGTCGCCTCCACCCTGCTGGCCGTTGGCACTAAACTCAATCTACATGTGTTTAGTGTGGCCTTCGAGCATGCCACTATTCTTCCAAGGATCGTACGTCATCCATGACGGCACTTGGGTTTAGATAAATATTTGATTATTTTAAATATTATCATATATTGATGATCCTCCTTCTAAGTCCGAATCTTTTTGTTGTCCTTTCCTCCGTGATCGACCTGTAACTCAAACGACTCTGTAGCTTGGATGTTAACGAATAATTTGATTTGCAACTCGTACGATTAAACGATCTTGCATCTTAATACTCGTAACCGAGCATCGACATAGCCTATGTGATCCATTCGACGATCAAATCAATTCCGGACTGAAAAAATTAGAGTAACTACGCGAGTAAAGGAAAAAAAAATGAAAGAAGAGAAGAACTCAAACGCAGAACAAAAAAAGCACACCCCTTGTCTTCGCAGCTTACCCCTCATATATGGGAAGAACCAAAGCTCCACGTGAGATCCCACGTCTGTCTTGAGTTGACTGCGACAGCGAACCCACAGGGATTATAAAATATAATAATGAGAATTTTGTCGACCGAAAATAGAACTCGATCCTACTAAAGACATAATAATAATAATAATAATAGTAATAATAATAATAATAATTGGTCGGAGATATTCCCATAATAGTCAAATTGAAAAGGGATTTTTCCCATGGAAATGTTCCCAAGAATATCATGTAGATTTGAGATGTTTCTAATGAGAATGTTCCCAAAGTGAACTGAATATAATAGGGATATTTCCACCGAGAATGTTTCCGAGAAAATCATACATAGTGATGATGTTCCCGACAAGGATGTTCCCAAAATGAATAGATATTGTTGGATATTTGAATGGAAACGATGGACATGGAAGTTTCCGTTTCACATCCAGAAGAGGTTTAGAACATAACGTACGCTTTAAATCGGTGATTAATGGAATGATAATTAGCTTGAATGAAACGGCAAGTCTACGGCTACCATTTCACAATCAAGCTTAAATAGTTCGAGAAAAATTGACAGACCGATAGCAAACATTTCAGAATCAAGCTTTTACTCTACCATTAATCGAAACCAGAGAATGTGTGAACTCGTGAGATCTTTCCCTGTTATGTGGTAGCCTTAAAGTGTGACTTCAATTCGCCATGAACAATCGATGCTTGATTGTGTCCATGGTTTTTCGTCGTTGTATCATGGGAGACGGATGTACGACGAAATCTCAAAAGCACGACTGGAGGAGGACGAATCTATTTTAAGGACATTATGTATTACATGGGCCTCGGCAATCTCCATTTGTCATTTGGCCTTCCCGAGCACTCACAGTGCTTGGCATCATCGATGCACCATTTCTCACAATCGGCTCAGTAGTCTCCCAAGCATGAATAGTGTTGTCCTAAGCACTCTAACCTCAATGTTTGCTTCTCACTCAGCTCAACGGTTTCCCAAGCAACCTTCCCGAGCTCAGTCTATGCACAAGGCTTGGACCTTCGCTTCTCACTAGGCATGATGACTTCCTAAGTACCACAGTGCTTGGTCCTTTGCTCCGCACTCGGCGCAGCGGTTGCCCGAGCACCTCAGTGCTCAGCCTCTTTGCTTCTTACTGACTCCCGAGCACCAATAGTATTTCCCAAGCACCAAAGTGCTCGGTCGCTCTGATTCTCACTCGGTGGCTTTGCTTCTCTCCCGAGCACCAACAATGCTCAGCCCCAATGTTCCTTTTCCCACTTGGCTCGGTAATCTCCAAAAGTCTGACTCAACTAAGACAACTCTATGATTGTCATCTTTATAGATAAGTCTTTAGGACTTTCCTCATATCTCAAGCAAATTTAAGTGTAAAATCTTGTAATAATCTTAAAACAGATTTTCATAGTCTATCAAGATGACCACAAAATAAATTGAGATAACAGTAGCAGAGCCTACTTCTCAACATGTGAGTGCCCCCTCTATAATGATTGGGATGGTACCAATTAAACGGGGAGAAGCCAAAGAAGTTCATGGGATTGAACTTCAAACGATGGCAGCAAAAAATGATTTTCTAGTTGACCATGCTTAATCTAGCTAGGTTTTTGATAGAAGAACCTCCTAAGGTATTTGAGGGTATGAGTGATGCTCAAACCTTTATTGTTGTGAAAGAATGGAATCACTTAGAGTTTCTTTTCAGAAACTACATCCTCAATTGTCTAGCAGATGCGTTGTACAATGTCTACTACACAAAGAAATCGACTAAGGAACTGTGGGAATCCTTAGATAAAAAATACCGAACAAAGGATGATGGAGCCAAAAAGTTTTTGGTTGGAAGATTCCTAGAATATAAAATAGTGGACTCCAAGGCAATGATCAGTCAAGTCCAAGAGCTTTAGGTGATTCTGCATAAAATTCACTCGTAAGGCATGATGCCGAGTGAAACCTTCCAAGTGGTTGCTATGATAGAAAAGTTGCCACATGGATGGAAGGATTTCAAGAATTATCTGAAGCATAAGAGGAAGGAGATGAACATCGAGGAACTTATTGTCCGACTTTGGATTAAGAAAGACAACAGGAGCTCCAAGAAACAGTCGTTCACTCAAGAAATTGTTAAGCCAATGTGGTCGAGCACGGTGAAAACTCGAAATGGAAGAAATTAAAGTCTTCAAGTTGGAACCCAAGGGAGGCATCGGCAAGAAGAAGTTAATTTACTGGGAAGTGCTTCAACTGTGACCAAATCAATCATAAGTCTTTGGAGTGCAGGAAGTCGAAGAAGAAGAAGCAAGAGACCAACCTAAACGAGGTAAACGACCTCTGTGTGGTGATCTCCGAGATGAACTTGATATATTCAAACCCTTGCCAATGATGGATAGATATTGGATCCACTAGACACATGTGTTGCAATAAAGAGCTTCTCCACAACTTTGAAGAAGTTAGAGACAAAGATAAGATGTATATGAGGAACTCATCAACCTCGAAAATCAAGGATCGTGGAAAAGTGGTGTTGAAGATGACCTTGGGCAAGGAACTAACTCTAAACAATGTGTTGTTTGTTTCGAATATCCAAAATAATTTTGTATCCGAATCTCTATTAAGAAGCATGGGTTTAGAATAGTTTTTAAATCAGACAGAGTTGTTCTGTATAAAAGTGGAATGTTTGTGAGGAAGGGTTATGAGAGTGATGGGATCTTCAAGCTCAGTGTAATAATCATTATGCCCAAAATCAATAAAAAAAATAAAAGTTCTTCTGCTTATATGTTTGAGTAATATGTGTTGTGGCATAGTAGACTAGGACATATTAACTACGATTCATTGCATAGATTAATTAACATACAAAATATATCGACATTCCAAATAGGCTTGAAATACAAACGTGAAATTTATGTAGAAGCAAAATTGACGAGGTCATCCTTTCAATAAGTTGAAAGAAGCAATGAACCACTCTCCTAATCCACACAGACATGTGCAACCTGAAGGGGGTTCCAAAACATGGTGGGAATAAATATTTCATTACTTTTATAGAAGATAACACAAAATTTTGTTATGTGTATCTTCTAAAAAGTAAGAATGAGGCGATAGAGAAATTTATTCTCTATAAAAATGAGGTTGAGAATCATCTTAATAAAAGAATTAAGGTGGTAAAAAGTGATCAAAGTGGTGAATATGTTTCACCATTCGCTGAGTTTTGTGTTGAACAGGGAATTAGGCACAAAACAACAACTCTATATACTTCTCAGCAAAATGGAGTTGTTAAGAGAAAAATCACACTTTAAAACAGATGATGAATGCTCTTTTACTAAGCTCTGGATTGCTAGATAATTTATGGGGAGAAGATATGTTAACAGCTAATTATCTTTTAAATAAGATACCCTAAAAAAATATGGAGGAGAGCCCTTATGAGTTATGGAAAGGGAGAAAGTCATCCTACAAATACTTACGAGTGTGGAGGTGTCTTGCAAAAGTATTGGTTCCTAATCCGAAAAGGATTAAAATAGTACCAAAAATAGTTGATTGCATATATATATATATATATATATATATATATTTGATTTACATCAGGTATCAGGTACGATTTCTCTTCCCTACTAATCCTGATGGCCAGCCGCCTCGGCCCCACGGAAGTTTTCCAACGGCTGATACGAGGGTAAATCAGGATGTCAGGTGGTCCAACACGTTTGAACCCATGATACCCAGGAAGGTTGACCACGCTGAGACGGGGGGGGGGCATCGAGCACCATCACTCGCACAGCGCGCGCTGCCAAGGCAGAATCGACCCCTGGATGCGCAGAGGGGAGCCTCGTGCACATTTATAGAATATACACATAATAGTAGTGTCTATGCTTGTGTATGAATCTCAAATTCCAGAGTTTCATAAGAACTCAATTATTGAATTGAGAAATGTCTCATTCTTCGATCATGCCTTTCCGTATAAGACCCGAGAGGATGCTAGCTCCACAAAATGGGCATATGAAACACAAGAGGAAGGAGATGATGAACCAGATGAGGATGAGATCAGACGAAGTAAGAGAACTCGGATGGAAAAAATCCTATGGATTAGATTTTGTCACTTTCATGATGAAAAGTGATCCCCAAATTTACTCAAAAGTTGTAAACTCATCTAATGGACCTCAATGGAAGGAAACAATTACATATGAGATTACTTCAATCTTGCAAAATCATACTTGAGAGTTAGTGGACTTTCCTCCCGGAAGTAAGACATTAGGTTGAAAGCAGATTTTCAAGAGAAAAATGAAATCAGATGGCACCATAGATAAGTTCAAGGCTAGATTGGTAATTAAAAGTTACTGACAATGTGAAGGTCTAGACTATTTAGATACACATGCTCCAGTATCAAGGATAACCTCCATTAGGTGTTACTAGTGATTGCCACTCTTTGAAATATAAAAGTACATCAAATGAGTGTAAAAATTACTTTTCTAAATGGAGATTTAGAAGAGGAAATCTACATGAAGAAACCTGAATGATTTTCTGCTCCAAGGCAGGAAAACAAAGTATGTAGATTGGTTAAGTCATTGTATGACTTGAAATAAGCTCCAAACCAGTGGCACAAAAAATTTGATAATGTAATGATGGATAGTGAATTTAAAATCAATGAGAGTGATAAATGTATCTACATTAAAGACACGAATGATGACTTAGTCATCTTATGTCTTTATGTGGATAACATACTTATCATTAGAAATAATGATAAAATAATTAAATCTACAAAGGGAATGTTGATTTCATGATTTGATATAAAAGATATGGGTTTTGTTGATGTAATACTAGGAATTAAGATTTTTAGAACATCAAAAGGACTTGTTTTAAGCCAGTCTCATTGTGTGGACAAGATTCTTAAGAAATTCAACAAAGAAAATACTGCATTGGTGCGAACTTCGATAGATATGAGTCAACATCTATCGAATAATCATGGAATGGGTATCTCTCAAGTAGAGTACTCTAGGATAATTAAAAGTCCGATGTATTTGATGAGTTGTACACAACTAGACTTAGCAAATGTAGCGAGTAAATTAAGCATATTCATGAGTAATACTGGTGTTGAACACTGAAAAGGGATAACTAGAGTACTAAGTTATCTATGTTATACTCGTAATCATGGATTGCACTATACAAGATATCCATCAGTGATCGAAGGGTGTAGCAATACTAATTGGATATCTAAAGTGAAAGAGTCAAAGTCTACAAGTGGATATTGTTAGGATCGCTAGTAGGCTAGAGGGGGTGAATAGTGATTTTTCGATTTTGTCATTTCGATTGTGTTCATGTTCGTCTCTACAAAATGTTAGCACACTCGAATACAAAAATAAACAAGAACAAAATACCACAATCATGACACAAGGATTTAACGTGGTTCAGAACCCTAGTTCCTACTCCATGGTAAGAATTTAGTGTATACTTCACTAAACATCGTCTCCTTCTTGACAACACATCAGAGGTGGAGAAACCTCGTACAAAAGCTTTACAACTCAAGACAAGAAAATACAAATGTAAAAAAAATGAAATACAAAGAACTCTTTACAAGATTGCTTGATCACTTGAATGTGTTAATGCAATCGACCCAGGTCACGATTGACCAGACTCGAGTAGGATTTTTGATGTCCAATAATGGTTTACAATATGGTTTGACCATATAACTAGTGAATGGTATGAGACATCCAAGGTCATATGAGGGAGACTATTGAAGAAATCCAAGTCGGTCAAGGTTGACCAGACACTTGGTGTAGAGAAGTCCAATTATGGTGACTTGGCAAGGAAAAGTCCAAGTATGGATACTTGACAAGGAAAAATCCAAGTCAGTCAAGGGAGACCAGACACTTAGTATTGGAAAGACCAACGGGGAGTTGGCGAGGGAAGTCTTGACAGATCTAGGAGACCGTACTTGGCGAGTGAAGTCCCAAATGAGGAGTCTTGGCAAATGAAGTCCCAGATAGGGAGTCTTGACAATGAAGTCCCGGAGGCATGACCTCTTGGCAAAGGTAGATCTAAGAGCATGACGATAGCCGATGGAACCACTTGAAGGCTAGCTCAAGGATGAAAAGTCATAGACTCGAGGGATTCAGGAGGCGTAAGGCTGATGGAAGTGGGTTGAAGGCTTAGGTCTAAGCCTAGGGTGAGTATGAAGTATGAAGGGATCATACTTGGGGTGTTAACCCTCGGTGTTGAGGTATAACAGTTGACTGCAAGTTTGTTCCAATTGACTAGGCTTCGTTTGTAGGCAAACAGAAGCAAGGTGACCTCAACCAACACCTCGACTAGGATAGTAGTCAAGGCGGCACCTCGACTGGTAAGGTGGAGTCGAGCAGTGGAACTTGGAAAGCTAAGATAATGCTTTGGAAGCACTCGACCAACACCTCGACTAGAGCATAGTCTAGGTGGAGCCTCTACTGGACCACTCGACTAGCACCTCGACTGGATATGGGAGTGGGCATGATAGCAACCACTCAGAAGCAAGGTAGGCTCAACCAGCACCTTGACTAGATCCTAGTCGAGGTGGCGCTTTGATAACAACATTTTAGTATATTATTTTGGTCCTTAATTTTGATGTTTGTGATCCTCTCATGTGGCTTATTGTTGATTCTTATCATGTTTTACGAGTTCGGATTTATTTTGGACCTTATTGTAAATTCTCTTAAATGTGTGGAGTTATATGAAAATTTTATACCTTATTTATAGGAGATTGAGATGAGCCAATGGACTAGACTCAAGTTGAATCATGTCTTGACTGGATCACTCGACTGACACCTCAATTGGATTCAGGATAGGCATGAAAACAACTAAGCAGAAGCAAGATAGACTCGACCAATGCCTCGACTGGGGTATCAGTCGAGGCGATGCCTCGATTGGCGAGGCGACCATTGTGCTTCAACGTTCAAAATCGCAAGAATCGACAGGAGACATTAAAGGCTTCGAAGGGGCTTATAGGATGGAGGCTTATGGACATTATTGGCGGTCGATTCTTGGGGAGTTAGAAGGAAAAGTGTTGTTGCATTCCATCTTTCTAGGGCATTATCCAACATATCTAAAACAAGCAATCAAGCAAAGACATTCGTGTAAAGTGTTTTTGTTTCTTCATTTCATTTACATCTTCTATTTGGTTATTATTGTTGTAAGCTCTATTGTAAGAGGTTTCTCCATGATGTAAGCAAATCATATAGGGTTTTAGGAGTAGTTTTCGCTCACATCTCATTACATTTTATGTTTGTTTCATGCATATTTTACTTTGTTTTGCATGCATTTCCTATTTTCTAGTTCGGAGATCTGCTCATTGTACTTTTGTGTGCAGGATAGCATTTTATGGGGAAAACGATGCACTTTCAGAGAAAAAGAAGGACATTTTACAGTTGGACGCGAAATGGGACATGGTTAGGGTGTGTGGCTACACACGGTCGTGTCCAAGGGTCGAAATTGGCCACCACAATGTCACACATGGCCTGGCCCTGTGGAAACACACAGTCATGTGGAACTGCATGATTCTGATGTGATTCGATTATTTTCTAGGTTTCAGGGAGATCCAGGATGATGTTTATATAAAGGAGGCTACGCCCAAACCCGAGGAGGGAGGCACGACGGCCGGGATGACACTCTTACGCCCTAAAAAGCTTCGGAAACTCACAATGGTGAGGAAGAAAGCCGCCAGAGATCCAAGTTCTGCACTTCAACGCCGGAGAGAAGAGTCACATCACATTGTAATTTCTATTCTTTGCATAATATCCATTGTTTATACGAACATGATCGTGCTTTGTGTTTCTCCTCTCTTATTTATGGAGTAGACTCTCTGATTCTAGGACTAGGGAGTAGTTTGTGTTGAGTTAGAACATGTTGGTTCAAATATATTTTCGTTCTTGAATTTATATTTGCAATTGGCATTTTGTTTAGATCTATAGCTATTGTTTTGGTTTTCTATCTACTGCACTAGCCGATATGAGGGGTGACAGCCCTCGTATCTAATGTAGGGTCGATGTTGGCCGACTAGAGGGGGGTGAATAGCCTAATATGCGTATGGTGGAATTTTCTCATCGATTGCTCGTCTACAAATTCATTAGCGCAAGTGGAAGTATAAACAATAAAGACAAAGCAATAACAAGAATACAAATGCTAACACAAAGTCATAACGTGGTTCACGGCCCTTGCCGCTAGTCCACGATCCGATTCGTCCAAGGTGAATCACGCCTCAATCTATCCACTAGATCTCTCCTTTGCACCAAGCTAGGTGGAGGTAACCTCTTTTACACAAAAACACTCCTCTTACAAATATGATGTAAATAAACTCAAGTAAGAGGATGGAAAAACTTTAGGGCACTTTGGGAGAGTTTAGAGCATGAACATTAGGCTCCCAAAGGCCCTCACCCCTCCTCTTTATAGAGGAAGAGGGTTTCTTCCCGTTGACACAGGAGTAGTCGACTGATGCACTGATCAGTCGATTGGTCCTGTAGTCGTTGCCCAATAATGGCTTCTTTCCACGTTGGATTCCATCCAACGGCTCCCACATCAGTCGACTGAACTTGCCATCAGTCGATTGGTGGAGCTATCAGTTGAGTGTCGGTAGCGGACACTCCATTCTGTTGGATCGAGAAGCGTCGCTAGAGGGGGGGGTGAATAGCGATCGTAAATATTTTCGACGTTTCGTTCGAGTAGATAATTAAATGAGTAAGAGCAGCGGAAAATAAAGAGACACGTTTATTTTTACTTGGTTCACAACCCAGCGGTTGCTACTCCAAGGCCCTATCGGTCCTAGACCGTGTACGGAGGGCAAAACACTATAACGTCTCCTCCTCGTTGGAGGTAGGAGACAACGATCACAAAACCGAAAGTACGAGGATGAGGCAACAAGCCTACCTCACCTCATTACGAATAAAAACAACGAATACAATATCAAAAATATATTACTAGATGCTGCTGCCGACGAAGAAGATCTGAACTTGTTGTCGCGTCGGCGTTATGACGGTGTTGGAGCGTTGGCGTTGTAGGAGCACTTGATGAATAAACTTGACGTGATGTTTGGAGTTGGAATCCACCCCTCCTTTTATAGATTTTGCCCTCTGAATATGTCTCCTCTTTTTTCGGAACAGATCACGAAGTTGTATAATTTTTATTGCGAAGTGGCCACGTCAAACTTTATCCGTTTTGACCTAGCGCAAAGGCTGATTCGTCGCCATAAGTCGACTGATGACTCCCATCAGTCGACTGATGAGCATCACGATCGCCTAATGGCTAGCAATGATCACACCGCCACTTCCCTGCAGTAAGAGGTTAGCTCAGAAAATGATAAATTCAACGATTTCTAACTGTCCGATCTCGACCTAGACATTCCACAGGAAGTCTTAGTCGGATCGCCGCCTACGGTCATCCCCGTAAAGAGGATACGACCTTACAATCTCTCACTCACACGAGCTTACCTCGATTCTTACTATGTCACTTTCACTTCCGGCCTTCCACTCGATTCCTTTGGCTCCCTCCGAAGTTACTCGAGTGTCGCCCGACCACCGCGGCTTCCTCCGGGTGTCGCTAGCCTTCAACTCCAGCTTTAGTACTTTTTTGCACACTCGATTTAGCTCGTGAGATAACGATGTAAACTTAACTTTGTGTCTTTGCTATAATCAAAATGCAGGTTTGATTATCTAGTGCCCCTGCACCAACATATTCTGTGCCCGAAACCCTTGCGATACCGATCGATGACTTCATCATCGGTGGTCTCTGATCAATGATCGCCAATCCATGACGATCATGTTGGCACATGAACCGAACTCGAACACTAGTCGAGTCACAGTCGACTTAGAGTAGTCGACTACCATTACATGACAGTCAACTAGTGTCGGGAAATCCCATCCGACATTAGGCCAATTGGCCAAGTTTCACCTAAGCGCACTACCCCTTCCCGGGTTACATTCGCTCACTCTCATCCCTTGGAGTCCCTCGCCTTTGAAGTTGTCTTTGTCCGGCCACGTCCCTCGGATGCGCCAAGCGCACGGCTCTGCAGTGTCATTCTTCATGTCTTGCCCTGAAGTCTACTTCCTCTGGCTTCACTCCAATCTCCTCGTCCAGCGGCCCCTCGGATGCTCCAAGCGCATGGCTTCCGCAAAGCTATCCTTCACCGACTCAAAGACCGATTCATGAGAGGTGAAACTCGCCAATGCTCCATGTGCGAATTACTAAGTCCTGCAAGACTCCAACGCACATATCAAATCCAAACATCCTAACTTAAACCCTTTGCCACACACATCAAAACCATATCACGGGTTGATTGCCCTAACAATCTCTCCCTTTTTGATGTGTGGCAATCCGTTTAAGTTAGGTAAACATTTGATAAAAATATTAAGGTAAGAAAGCATGTAAATAAACATGATTATCAACTCTCCCCCTTAATATATGAAACTCCCCCTAAATGCATTCCCCCTTACTTAAACATGCATATTTCCCCCCCTTTGACACCATCAAAAATATTTAAACAAAGTTTATATAAGCATGACATCAATTCTAGGGAACAAAATTACCAAAATATGCCTTAAAATCTGATAAAAGAAGTTACTGGGCATGTTATCAGTCGATCAGTCGACTGGTTCAGACTACCATTTGACTGGCACCCTGATTTCGGATTTTTTTGATTTTCAGGGTGAATTTCAGAAAAGCATTAAAAATTCTACAAAATTCGAAAAATCATGAAATTTGGGGAACACATTTCTTTTAAGGTCCTTTATTAGTGAAAAATAGTTTTTCATGAAAAATACTTGTATTACATTTCTTTTAAGGTCCTTTATTAGTGAAAAATAGTTTTTCATGAAAAATACTTGTATTTCCAAGATTTTTCCAAAAATCCAAAAGTTTCAAAATCAACTAGGTTTTTGATCAAGTTTGTATCAATTTTAACACCTAGTTTTGCTTTAGATTGTTTCAAAACAGGAACACACAAATTTTAAAGTAAGAAATTGTTTTGAAAACTTATGAAATATCCAACCATGATCTTTGGGCAATATGTCTATGAATTAAACATAAGTCTTTCCCATGATTGGTCTATTATTGCTATTTTGATACTTTAAATGACCATCTAAATGTCATAGGCATTAGTGAACCATTAGTATCATCCTATCATCTCACCCATGCTAAGTTTTCAATCAAGGTAGCCTATAGTGAGTGTGAGATGTATCCTAAAGGTATTTGTATATACTTAACCATTAATTTCATGCAATTCTATACAAGGTTAAGTATCATCCTAACAATCCACATGATCATAAAGACATATATGAATTAATTTCATATTATGATCATGAAACAATTGTATTCATCAATTTATAATCATGCATTAGGTATGAATTATAATAATAAGTAAAGTATCACCCAAAGCATGATTTAAAACCTTATTGCCCATGATTATGTGCCAAATATCAAGATCATAAATCATGATTGCAAACATATATAACAATTACATTAACTATCATGATTTAAACATTATTATCAATTTATGGGCACATTATCATCACCCAACACTATGCTAAAAATGTGTATCAACATACATAACACTAAGTGTTAAGCATGATTTAAACTATTTAAGGGTGCATTATCATCGCCCAACACTATTTCAAAAATTATGTCCCACCATCCTAAGTTAACCAAAAATATGATATAGGTAAAGTCCATATGGTTGACTTTCCTAGGGTTTTTCTAACCCTTAAGGATGGATTTAGGAACCCAAAACAAATTCTTACCTATAGGGTTCACTAAAAATTCCTTAGGGATCCATTTTCTAGCTATTGTTTTCTTTCTATATTGACCCCTAGCGATTAGACATTTATAGGCCTTTTCATTTTTATTTTTCTTATAACCTAGGCCTTTCTTATTGAAGCTTGCCCTTTGGCTTCCTATGATCATGTTAAGGGTGTTGGAGCCTATTGTAAATTTTTCTAGGGCCTTGGTCAAGTGATCTACCTTTTCTCTCAAAGCCCTATTTTCCTCTATGCATGCATCATTAACATCAAATGACATATAAAGATCATGTGAGCATGCATCATCATTATTAACATTCAAACATGCTTTTTCTAATTTTTGTTCTAAATCCTTAATTTGATCTAGCATGCTTTTATTCTTTTTCTTAGCCCTAAATAGATCCTTAGTAAGACTAGAAATCATGGAAACTATTTTATTTGGTGAGAGATTCGTTACCATAGTCTCCATGTCCTCTTCTTATTTGGATGAGGATGGTGAAGAAGCTCCCCCTTCACTAGGTCATCATATGCCATCAAAGAAAGGTTGGTGACAAAAGCATTCTTCTCTTCCGATGATGATGATGATGAAGAGGGGTCATCTCATGTCCTTGCCTTTAGTGTCTTGGCCTTCCCCTTTTCTTTGGCCTTCTTCTCCTCTTCCTTCTTGCTCCCCTTCTTCTTCTTTTATTCTTTCTTTCTTCTCTCTTCTTTGCTCTTGTTTAGGAGGGGACAATTATCCCTTATGTGTCTCTCTCCTTAGCAATTGTAGCAAATTATCTTCCCCCTTGGTCTTCTCCTCCTATCATTAGATTTATTAAATTTAAAAATTTTCAAAGCACGTCTTACCTTCCTTACCATGTATGCTTCTTTCGTGCTATCCATGGAGGAGGAGGAGGATGCTTCATCAGAGGAGGAAGGAGTCTCCATCTTCTTCTTCCCCTTGTTGGCTAATAGTGCCACTCCCCTTGATGTTTGAAGTCTTGGCTCTTCTACTACTCCTTCAAGCCTTGTTTCATGTAGCTCCATGGTGGAGAAGAATTCCTCCAAGGTACTAACTTCTAGGTTCTTGGAGATGTAGAAAAAATCCACCATTGAGCTCCATCTTGAGGACTGGGGAAAGACATCTATACCCTTCATTACCATATCCCGGTTGGAGAGTTTTTCCCCTACACTTGTCAAACCGGTTAGAATTTCTTTAAACCTAGAGTGTAGGGATTTTACCTTCTCTCCCTTTTCAAGTTTGATATTGGATAGTTGGGAGTGAAGGACATCTCTCCTTGCTAGCTTGGCCTCGGATGTGCCTTCATGAATCTATGAGTTTCTCCCACATCTCCTTGGCGCTAGCACATTCTCCTATCTGATTCACTTCTTGTTAGGGGAGTACGTTGTAGAGGTGGTGCTTTGCCTTGGAGTTTGCCAAGTACTACTCCCTTTGCCTCTTACTCCACCTTGATTTCTCCAATGGCTCCCCTTCATCATTCCTAAGTACTTCGAAGCCATTTTCCATTATTAATAGAATTTCAAAATCGGTTTCGAAAAATACCTCCATTCGCTTCTTCCACCAAGTGAATTCCCCCTCGAACGTCGGTGGATGAATATTAGAGTCGACCATCTCTTGATGAAGTTCTTGTTGTGGAGGTTAGTCCTCGACAAGCGACTTGGCTCTTATACCACTTGTAGGGTTGATGTTGGCCGGTTAGAGGGGATGAATAGCCTAATATGCGTATGGTGGAATTTTCTTGTCGATTGCTCGTCTACAAATTCATTAGCGCAAGCGGAAGTATAAACAATAAAGACAAAGCAATAACAAGAATACAAACGCTAACACAAAGTTGTAACGTGGTTCATGACCCTTGCCGCTAGTCCACGACCCGATTCGTCCAAGGTGAATCACGCCTCAATCTATCCACTAGATCTCTCCTTTGAACCAAGCTAGGTGGAGGTAACCTCTTTTACACAAAAACACTCCTCTTACAAATATAATGTAAATAAACTCAAGTAAGAGGATGGAAAAACTTTAGGGCAATTTGGGAGAGTTTAGAGCATGAACATTAGGCTCCCAAAGGCCCTCACCCCTCCTCTTTATAGAGGAAGAGGATTTCTTCCCGTTAACACAGGAGCAGTCAACTGATGCACCGATCAGTCGACTGGTCCTGTAGCCATTTCCCAATAACGGCTTCTTTCCACGTTGGATTCCATCCAACGGCTCCCACATCAGTCGACTGAACTTGCCATCAATCGACTGATGAAGCTATTAGTCGATTGCCGGAAGCGGACACTCCATTCTGTGCCTGAAACCCTTGCGACCAGTCGACTGATGCCTTCATCAGTCGACTGGTGGTCTCGCAGTCGACTGCCAATCCATGGTAGTCGACTGTTGGCACATGAACCGGACTCGAACACTAGTCGAGTCACAGTCGACTTAGAGTAGTCAACTACCATTACATGGCAGTCGACTGGTGTCGGGAAATCCCATCCGACACTAGGCCAATTGGCCAAGTTTCACCTAAGCGCACTACCCCTTTCCGGGTTACATTCGCTCACTCTCATCCCTTGGAGTCCCTGGCCTTTGAAGTTGTCTTCGTCCGGCCACGTCCCTCGGATGCACCAAGCGCACGGCTCTACAATGCCATCCTTTGTGTCTTGCCCTGAAGTCTACTTCCTCCGGCTTCACTCTAATCTCCTCGTCCGACGGTCCCTCGGATGCTCCAAGCGTACGGCTTCCGAAAAGCTATCCTTCACCGACTCAAGGACCGAGTCATGAGAGGTGAAACTCGCCAATGCTCCATGTGCGAATTACTAAGTCCTGCAAGACTCCAATGCACATATCAAATCCAAACATCCTAACTTAAACTCTTTGCCACACACATCAAACCCATATCACGGGTAGATTGCCCTAACAATCGTATCCAAGATTTAGGAGAATTAAGGAGGAACCTAGGGGTTGGCCTCGTCTCCTGTAACCGTAGGTAGAAAGATGCGATAGAGTAGGAAACACGCCCCATTTTTTACTCATGGCAGGGATCGATTCGACATCCTCATACCGACTATCCCTTCCTAAGGCCAGGGGTCGACCTGGTATGTCAGAGGTAGCTTCCGATAGATGCGAAAGCTCATCAGGGGAGTGTATGATGTCCTTTCTACAAAATCGTAGCTAGAAACCTAGACAAAACTCAATTGACAACGTATTTTGTGACACATAAATGAAATGAAACCGAAATCCTAGAATCCCTTCCAAAGACTCGCAACTAGCTTTTTCTTCTTCCGTGTGGCACCGTATTGAGTTAGGACTATCATCCACCCTCGCAATCACAACCCTTAGAACTGAATTTTGAACAATAACATCCACTTACTAAATCGGTACTCGAATCTCAGTCCCTGTGGGATTAATAATCTTTTTATTACTTTATGACATCCGTACACTTGCGGGCGTTGAGCGCGAGCTCGCGCTTCGAGTCCTCGACAGTCTCCTTCACGAGATTTGAGGTCACAATCGTGTGCATCAAGTTTTTGACACCGTTGTCAGGGACTGATTGATTCGATATCAAATCAAGTAGTGGATAATTGGATCGGACTTAGGATAGATTTATTTACTTGCTTTACTTTTATCATATATTTTTTTTATTTTACTATATTTACTTCAGTTTTAGCTTTTCCACATCTAATTTTAATTTAGATTTATTATATCTTGATTTACTTCAATTTTTGAACTATCAATATTAAAATCCAGTTTGATAGCTCTGATTGATCAAATTTTGGTTGACCTTCAGAATTATTCATTATATATGATTTATTTATCCCTGATAGAGCGGTTAATGAATTGTCGTGATACCGTTCCCAAATTATTTACCGAACCCCCTAACTACACTAATGCAATATAGGACTGACTCGGGTCATCTCCCAACGAACCTAATGGCTGGACGTTTGTTTTTAAACATAAGTAAACACTGGGGGTTTTTATAATTTTCAAAACAATTATTCAAAGCTAACCTAATTCAAGAACGATTCAACCTTGCACCGCACTGTCACTATACGATGCAATGGTCAAACAATTCTGGTAAACAAACCAACATGGAAATTAAATCTGCAGGAAGTAAATCTAACTAATGCGCAAAAGTAAGTAATCACGCACCGCACTGTCACTATACGGTACAATGATCACGAAACAAAAGTGAACAATTTAACCATGTACCGCATCACATTATTATACGCAGAGTCAAACAATACTAAAAATTACAATAAATGAAATGCAATAACGAAGCAATTCAACCAGCACCGATCAGACCGCTACTATACTAAGAATCGATCGAATGTAAAGGAAATCTAACCTAATAATGAAAGCACTCCAACCAGGCACCGCACTGTCACTATACGATGCATGGATTGGACAATTTTAATAGCTAGGGTTAGTGTATCAGCAATAAGAAATTAAACTAATCTACAAATGCACGACGAACAAAATTAACAACTAAGCAATAATCAAACCTATAGAATTAACATTGCAAGTAAACAAACAAAAAAACATAGCAAAACAAATATCCAATTAAATGGACTGAATCAAATATAAGTAATCGGTAACCCCACGATGGCGACAATAACCCGAACAACCCTCTCCGACGGTGAATGCGAAGCTGCCCAATCAGCGCAGCAGGAAGGACGGACATACGACTGAATGCGATCACTGCTCCGGCAATCTGGATTCACCGGACAGTGAAGGGAATCTTCACCGGCGATGGTGATGGAACTTTCCAACCGGCACAGCTAGTGGATGACTCCGGCGAAATGGAACGGCCTATTCTAGCCGTCGGAATGGAGTGGATTCGCCGGAAAAGGGAATCACCGGAATCCTGCCTCGCCCCGCTTTGGATCAGCTGCTGCAACCAGCGCATCTGTATCTGCCATCGAGGGTCGGATGGGATTACCGCCAGATCTCGGAAGGGAGGTCGTCGGAATGGGATGCCGGACTGTCGCCGCCGGACGTGGGGAAGAAGACTCTGCCGCGCGTGGAAATGGGGAAAAAAAATGCCTTGGCTCGAGTTGCTGCTGCTCGTCGCGACATGGAAGGACCTCCTTCTGCGCGTCGCCGTGGCCACGTGCAATCCGCCGCCACTCGCAGACGGCGGAAGAAGCCACCGCCGCCGCGAGAGGAAGACCCGCCACGCCGATTCTGTCGAGCTCCTTCTGCCGATTCGATGAGGTAAGGTTTAATTAAATGAAATTTGTGAACCGTCCGATCATTTCGCCCACTCAATCTCAGCCGTTCCTTAGATCTAGGGCTTGATTAATCGATTAAATAGGCTTCATTTGGCTGCTCAATCCAACGGCTGAAATCAGTCTGATTTGAAATGGACGGATCTAATCCGTCTGAAGGTATAATCACGATCCAACGGTGGGATGAGCGGCCAAGACGCGTGTAGATCTTAATGTACGGGCCGGATCGCTCCAGATCCAGATGGATGGCTCAGAATCAATCACTTTCCTCGGACGGTCCATAATGCTCAGATCTGAACCCTTGATTTAATTTGTCTTCTGATCTGGATGAAGGGCTCAGATTAAATAATCTTGAAATGTCCATTATGACCCAGATGAAGCCATATTTGATCCAACTTGAGTCTAGTCCAGTGGCTCATCTCGATCTCCTACAAACAAAGATAAAATTTGCATATAAGTCCAAAAATTAGGAGAATTTACAATAAGGTCCAAAAATCTATCCAACTCATAAAACATGTAAATAACCAATAATAAATCACTCGAGAGGATAAAAACAGTGATGTTAAGGATCAAAATAATACAACAAAATGGCAGTTATCAATCCCCTCTCAACAAGGGACGTTGAAATGTTAACACAATCCGCTCGACCCTTGAGAGATTACATAACGCCTAGACGAAAAGCATGTAACTCCTGCATAACTATTCCACGAATTCAAGCAGCGAGCTAGGAAATAAACCATGTATTAATTGCTCTTATTCAAGAGAAGCAGTTTGGAGGAACTCAGATTGAGGAGCCCTATCTACACCTCGAAGAATTTTTGATGTACTATGGCACAGTGCAATATGAAGGGGTCCCAACAGATGCCATTAAGCTTATCATGTTCCCATTCTCCCTGAAGGGGGAGGCTAAGCAATGGATACACACTCTACTAGAAGGGAGTATAACAACATGGAAACAGATGGAAGACACTTTTCTAAGTAAATTCTTCCCCCCTATAAAATAGCCTACCTTCGAGATACAATCCTTTCATTTGAGCAAGGGCGCAAAGAGACTCTGGCTGTGGCATGGAAGAGACTACAAGAACTGGTTATTCGTTGTCCACACCATGGATTACAGGATTGGTTACTTCTCCATGTTTTTTATTCTAGGATCACTAGCTCGTCAATAGAACTTTTGGACACAGTCGAAGGGGGCGTACTGATGAAAAAGAGCACAAACGACGCATACCGCATTATCGAGACAGTGGTGTGGACTCTCGAAATGTGGGCAAACAACGAGCAAGATTTTCAGGAGGCACTCCCCATTACGGGGGTAGGTAAAGTTGAAGCAGCCTACCAAGTACAGGAAAAGGACAAAGAGAGAGAGAATTGGATGGAAGCAGCTTTCCTATCTTTGGAATCATAAGAAGAGGAAGATTCAGGGCAGGTGGTAGAAGAGAAACACACAGAGCCTGAGATGAGCCACTTCCCTCGAATCTCAAGGACGAATTTTTGGGTCTGACTTCAACCCATCCGGTGATAATAAATGGCAATTTGAGTGAGGGAGAGACAAGGAAGTTGCTGGGGGTGCTCAGGACGTACAAAAAAGTGATGGGGTATACTATTGATGACATAAAGGGGATAAGCCCGTCGCTATGCATGCATAGGATAATACTCGAGGATGGGTGTAAGTCAACTGTGGAGCGCCAAAGATGACTTAACCCACACTTGCAGGAGGTGGTGAAGAAGGAAGTACTTAAACTTTTGGATGCCGGAATAATTTACCCAATTTCAGATAGTGAGTGGATAAGTCCGATGCATGTAGTTCCAAAGAAACGTGGCACTACAATAGTCAAAAATGAAGAGAATGAGATGATCCCTGTGCGAACAGTAACGGGGTGAAGGATGTGTATAGATTATCATAAATTAAACAAAGAAATAATGAAGGATCATTTTTCACTCCCATTTATCGATCAGATGTTGGAACACCTCACTAAACATTCCTATTTTTGCTACCTTGATGGGTACTCAGGGTTTTTCCAAATCCCAATTCACCCTAATGACCAAGAGAAGACCACCTTCACCTGCCCATATAGAACCTTCTCCTACAGAAGAATGCCCTTTTGCCTATGTAATGCCCCAGCTACCTTCCAGAGTTGTATGACAACTATTTTTACATATATAATTAAACAAATTATGGAAGTATTCATGGATGATTTTTTAGTCTACGGAACAAGTTTCGATGTATGTCTGAAAAATCTAGAAAGGGTTCTGCAAAGATGTGAGGAGAATAGCTTGATTCTGAATTGGGAAAAATGTCACTTCATGGTAACTGAAGGGATAGTTCTGGGACATAAGATATCAGAGAATGGTTGTAGGAGATTTGACGCCGCTAGAGGGGGGGTGAATAGCGTTTTGCCCGTGCGTGGATGGAATTCGTTCTCGTTCGTGTCTACAATTTCGTTAGCGCAGCGGAATATAGATAATAATAACAATAACGAAATAGACAATTACACACGAACACGAGTATGTAACGTGGTTCGGAACCGCACGGTTCCTACTCCACGGATCGAGCTCTACGAGCTCTAGTGATGCACACGCACTCACTAATCACAAAAACTCCTTCTCGACACAAGTCGGAGGTGGAGAAACCCCTTACAAGTAATCTTACAACAATAAGATACAAATACAAGCAATTACTTTAATGAAATACAATGCAAGTAAAGAAAACTACTTTACGATTGCCTTTGGATTGCTTGATTGCTTGGTTGCTTAAAATCACCTTGGAGACCCTGATTTGCAACAACAAATCGCTCCAAAACCCTCAAGAAACCGATGCCAATTTCCTCCATCACGAGCTCCTTTTATAGCTTCAACCTGTGCTAGAAAAAGTCGATCAGTCGACTGATCGGGACCATCAGTCGACTGATGCCACTGTTGTCGTGAGACAACGGCTAGATCCACGTTGGATAAGTCCAACGGATCTACCATCAGTCGACTGATCATACCCATCAGTCGACTGATGGAGTCCTCACTCGACCAGTCGAGTCTCGACTCCATTCTCGCGGGTCGATTTTCGAGCACCACCGACCGATGTGGGGATCACGATCGGCTGAGCCATCACGATCGCCCACCTCCGCTGATCGCAGGCTACTTCCCGCAAATAAACCCTAGTTGATAACATGGCACCGGGCCGACTGGCACACCTCAAACCTGAGGTTTTAACCCAAGTATGGTTCCCCCATACTTGCTAGACCACCCTTAGCCTAGACCTAAGCCTTCTAGCCACCTCCATCAGCCTCACGCCTCTCGGATCCCTCCAAGTCATCCATGACTGGTTCATCCATCGCGCTAGCCTTCAGGTGCTTCCATCGGCTATGTCATGCTAACGGTGTCTACACCGCCAAGGCACATTGGACTTATGCCACCAAGACTCCGCTTGGACTTTACGCCGCCAACCATTGGACTTATGCTGCCAAGACTCCCGCTTGGACTTCTCATGCCAAGACTCAAACTTGGACTTTCCCTTGCCAACCCATGTTGGACTTCTCAAATGCCAAGACCATGCTTGGACTTTCCCTTGCCAACCCATGTTGGACTTTCCATTGCCAAGACCCATGCTTGGACTTTACATGCCAAGTACCCAAGACTTGGACTTTCCCATGACAATTACATTGTCATATATTTTTGTCGAACATCAAAACATCACTCGAGTCCTGGTCAATCGTGACCTGGGCCGATTGCACCAACAATCTCCCCCTTTTTGATGTTTGACAAAAACCAAACAAAACATTGAGTTAGAACACTAACTCAAATCCCTTACCAATTATTCCAAATTGGTAAACTTAAACATTCTCCAAATGTTCTCCCCCAAACATTCTCCCCCTTTTTGACTAACATCAAAAAGATTATCTCCAAGGAGGTCAAAGTCTCATGTCCCAATGAGATCTTACAATCTCCCCCATGGTCTAAAAATATCTAGGATGCCTACCATCTTCCTAGTGATAAGTCCCATATCACTCAAGAGAGGCAATCCTATACACTCTCCCAATTTCCAAATTGGGTTTCTCAAACATCCCATCAATTTTCCCAATTGATAATATTCTCCCAATAACTTCTCCCCTTCAAGAGGAGAAGCACATCCATCATCCCAAGATGGATAACTTCCCCTAAAGGCTTGCTCCCCCATGACCATTGCACCAACAATGTCCTTGGGAAGTCTCTAAGCCAATAGGAACTCTAAACCATCAAAATTAAGATTAGAAATTCAACATTGAACTTTCCAACACCTTAACATTGATACAAACCCTAAACACCTCTCCTAATCCATATCCAATGGATTTTCACCCTTCATCATGCTTCCCAAAGCATATCCTAGGGTTATGAGTGGTTAGGGACCTTAACCGCAGCTGAAATCAGGTTAAACAACCTTGGTTATCCCAAAATCAGGCAATCAGTCGAGTGATTTAGAAATCATCATTGCACCTCCATCACCGATCGCCACCAATAGCGGATCGGTGATAAGCAATCAAATTTCCGAATTTTAATTATCAGAGTTGAATTTCAGAAAATCATAAATAATTATACGTATATCGAAAAATCATGAAATTTGGTACGTATAATACTTATGACCAATACAATAGGTGAAAAATGTTTGAAAAATATTTTACCCATAAAATAAAGAGTTTGATACAAAACTCAAAACCATTGAAATTTTCAATGTTTTGGCCCTATCTTGTATCAACTCTATCAATGATGATTGCTATCAAAAGATAGACTTCATCAAGGTTTTTCAAAATGATTTTAAAATGTTTTTAAAATCTTATTTTGGATCATATTCCTTGGGCTCTATGTACATGACTTGTACATAAGCTTTCCCAATGATCCACATGTTGGGTTAATATGAATTTGAGTTCAACTAGATGCAAAAACTATGCACCTTGAACTTAACTCATATCCTAGCATCTCACATGTATCTAGGGTGTATAAATACATATACATGTCCATTGGATGTGAGATGTGGGTTTTGGTTCATTTAATCTAGGGTTTCATGCATTTTCTAAGGCAACTCTACTTGATTCCCTTATAAATGGGACTCCAAGTCATGTCATTGTCCTTAACTCAATTTTCAATCAATTTAATGCATGAAATGATCATGGCATAAGAAATGATATAAATAAGCATATGCTCATAATCATGATGTCATGGCATAAGGTGAAATCTAAAAACACATGACATTTGAAACCTTAATCCTAAACATGATGATGACATATAAAATGATTAAAATAAGCATGATGTCATGGCATGTTATATGGCAAACAAAACATGGCATATAAAATATATAGGTATAGTAATACCTAAATTTTAATATTAATTTCCATTTGATATAATTAGATATATTTTGCCATATTATCATTAATCTCCCTAGTGTGCCAAAAACCCAAAATGACACATTAACCTCTAAATCTAAATTGTGCCAATTTAATTGATTCTTCTTAATTTCAAAAAGTGCATTGGCACATCCTAAGATCTTTTAGGATATTGATTCAAATTTATTTCCAAGGTAACCATACCCTTGAAAATATCCTAAAGTGTCACCTTTACCATGGTTGAGTTAACTACCCATCCAATCAAGGTTGGCACACCCTAAACCCATCTAGCGTGAATCAATCACGCTCTTAGGAACCCAAAACCGATTTGAGCTTCTAGTGTTAATTAGGTATTCCTTAGGGATAACCTCCCTAGATACCTTCCTAATGACCCTCCTAGGCTTGTTAGCCTTGGACATTGTGGTCTTACCTAGGTTGACTCTAGGGGTAACTCCTCTTGCAACCTTCTTAGTGGCCACCCTAGGTTTCCTAGAAACCCTAGCCACTAGGCACAACCTTTGGTCAACCCTAGGGATGACTTCCCTATTGACCTTGATTTTCTTAGGTTTAGTTCCATAATCAAATGAAACATTGTGATATGTTTCCTTGTGCTTAGGTTTGCCCTTGGATGACTTTTGATCCTTAGGTCTTAAGTGTTGACTTCGAGTTTTTGACCTAGGAGTTTGATCATTTGACCCTTTAACTTGATTTTGCATAATATTTAGGGTCTTTTCAAGTTTTTCAAGCCTTGACCTCAAGGTTTGATTTTCAATCTCTAATTGCCCAATTTTAGAGTCTTGATTTAAATCATGGGCATAGGACTTCCTAGGCATATGCCTAGTCCATTTTGGATTAAAACCTAGGTGCTCTTGCACCTTTCTAATGGTCTCCCTTGGTAACATTTTTCTAGAATTATTTGACCTAGGTTTGTTCTTAGATAAATTATTTTTAGGGACATTAGTCCCAAATTTCTCCTTACTTCTAAGGTTGACCTTCTTAGCTCCTAAGCAATATTCTCTATTTCTAGCATGCTCTTTTTGATAAATAGCAAGATTGCTAAAATTATTTTTAGCATGCATTTGACTATAAGAATTAGAAAGAGCATTACTAACATATACCTTAGGGTTAGCCTTAGCTCCCTATATGTGTAGCTCCTCTTGAGTCTTCTTCCTCCCCTAGGACATTGATTCCTATAATGTCCTTTTGAATTACACTTGAAGCATATAACATGCTCCTTGCTCTTTTGACTTGGGGAACCGCATCCTTCGACTTTGTTGACATTTGGGCGCGGAGGAGCTTTCTAAATCCTTTTAGGACACTTACTCTTGTAGTGTCCTTGCTCCCTACACTCAAAACATATTATATGCATTTTATTATTACTTGATATGTTTGAGTTACCTAGTTTAGTGGTAGGTGCCGGAGTGGATTCTTCATTCCTCCCGGAGGTTGAGACTTCTTCTTGAATTGTTTCCGGCTCCGGTGTGGATGGTCTCTCCCCCTCAATCCTAGAGGTGGATGCCTCCTCCACTTCTTCCACCGCTTCTACGTCTTCAGATTCGGATGTTGATTCCCTATCAGCCTCCGAATCCTCTAGCTCTTTGGATGTTTCTTCTTGAGCTTGAGAGGGTGATGGTCCTTCTTCTTTGACCGATGATAGACTTTCATGGAGTTTGGCCAAATCGCTCCATAGCTCCTTGGCATCCACATAGTCACCTAGGATACACAAGAGGTCATTAGGAATTAAATCAAAAATGAATTTGATTACCTTCTTGTTTTTATCGAATTGTTTGAGTTGCTCCTCACTCCACTTCTTCTTCTTGAGAAACCCTCCCTTTGGTCCCTTAGGATATTCGAATCCTTCCATCAACGCAGACCACTCCTCAAGGTCTCTCATCATCAAAAAATCTTCAATTCTCGCGTTCCAAGAATTGAAGTCTTCTCGTCCATAGAAGGCATACGGAATTAGGGTGTTGAAATCCCATCCCAATTGATCTTGGACTTCCATCTTTTACCCTCTAGCTTGCTCCCTTCGTTGTTAGACTTAGAAGACCGGCCTCGCTCTGATACCAATTGTAGGAGATTTGACGCCGCTAGAGGGGGGGCGAATAGCGTTTTGCCCGTGCGTGGATGGAATTCGTTCTCGTTCGTGTCTACAATTTCATTAGCGCAATGGAATATAGATAATGATAACAATAACGAAATAGACATTTACACACGAACACGAGTATGTAACGTGGTTCGGAACCGCACGGTTCCTATTCCACGGATCGAGCTCTACGAGCTCTAGTGATGCACACGCACTCACTAATCACAAAAACTCCTTCTCGACACAAGTCGGAGGTGGAGAAACCCCTTACAAGTAATCTTACAACAATAAGATACAAATACAAGCAATTTCAATAATGAAATACAATGCAAGTAAAGAAAACTACTTTACGATTGCCTTTGGATTGCTTGATTGCTTGGTTGCTTGAAATCACCTTGGAGACCCTGATTTGCAACAACAAATCGCTCCAAAACCCTCAAGAAACCGATGCCAATTTCCTCCATCACGAGCTCCTTTTATAGCTTCAACCTGTGCTGGAAAAAGTCGATCAGTCGACTAATCGGGACCATCAGTCGACTGATGCCACTGTTGTCGTGAGACAACGGCTAGATCCACGTTGGATAAGTCCAACGGATCTACCATCAGTCGACTGATCATACCCATCAGTCGACTGATGGAGTCCTCACTCGACCAGTCGAGTCTCGACTCCATTCTGTGGCCGATTTCTCGAGCACCAGTCGACTGATGTGGGGATTAGTCGATCGCTGAGCCATCCGACCGCCCATCTCCGAATGATCGCTAGGCTACTTCCCACAGCCAAACCCTAGTTGATTCGGTCGGTCCCGACGCCACATGGCACCGGGCCGATCGCACACCTCAAACATGAGGTTTTAACCCAAGCATGGTTCCCATACTTGCTAGACTACCCTTAGCCTAGACCTAAGCCTTTCTAGCCACCTCCATCGCCTCACGCCTGGATCCCTCCAAGTCATCCATGACTTGTTCATCCATCGCGTAGCCTTCGTGTGCTTCCATCGGCTATGTCATGCTAACGGTGTCTACACCGCCAAGGCACATTGGACTTACGCCGCCAAGACTCCGCTTGGACTTTACGCCGCCAACCATTGGACTTATGCTGCCAAGACTCCCGCTTGGACTTTACGTAGCCAATATCAAACCCCTTGGACTTCTCATGCCAAGACTCAAACTTGGACTTTCCCTTGCCAACCCATGTTGGACTTCTCAAATGCCAAGACCATGCTTGGACTTTCCCTTGCCAACCCATGTTAGACTTTCCATTGCCAAGACCCATGCTTGGACTTTACATGCCAAGTACCCAAGACTTGGACTTTCCCATGACAATTACATTGTCATATATTTTTGTCGAACATCAAAACATCACTCG
The DNA here is from genome assembly GCA_025175895.1 of Wurfbainia villosa. NCBI lineage: Eukaryota > Viridiplantae > Streptophyta > Magnoliopsida > Zingiberales > Zingiberaceae > Wurfbainia > Wurfbainia villosa. Next base: position 8,184,405 of record CM045999.1, on the reverse strand, counting down.
AGTCAAACTCGAGTCCTGGTCAATCGTGACCTGGGCCGATTGCACCAACAATGGTATCGAATTAGACAAGGTAAAGGTAGAAGTAATTGAAAAGTTGTTGCCACCAAGGGATGTGAAGGGGGTCCGGAGCTTTCTAGGGCATGCAGGTTTTTATAGAAGGTTCATAAAGAATTTCTCTTAGATAACTAGACCTCTGACAAATCTACTAGCTAAGGACATAAAGTTTATTTTTGATCGGCAATGTTTAGTAGCATTCGAAGAAATAAAAAAGGCCTTAGTGTCATCCCCGATAATACAACCCCCTAACTGGAGCCTACCATTCGAGGTCATGAGCGATGGTAGTGATTATGCAATAGGGGTAGTGTTGGGGCAACGGAGGGAGAAGAAGCTACACGCCATACACTATGCCAGTAAAATGATGAATGGAGCACAGATCAATTATACCACAATCTAGAAGGAATTGCTGGCAGTTGTGTTTGCATTCGACAACTTCAGACAGTACTTAGTAGGTTTGAAGGTGGTTGTTTACACTGACCATACTGCAGTTCGCTACTTGCTAAGTAAGAAAGATGCTAAACCCTGCCTTATTCGTTGGATCTTATTACTTCAAGAATTTGATATAGAAATCAAACATAAAAAGGGCTCGGACAACATCATTGCAGACCACTTGTCGTGCATGCCCATTGAGGGAGGGGTAGAAGAGGAAGGAAGTGCTCAAATAGACTATGCTCTGTGGGATGATACCCTCATGGCTATTACTAAGGTTACCACCCCCTAGTATGCAGATTTGGTGAATTTTTTGGCAGGGAGAATGATACTGTCATAATTCATGGACCAACAAAGGAAAAGATTCTTTGCAGAGGTTCGGTAATATATATGGGATGATCCCTTCCTATTTAGGAAATGTACAGATAGTGTATATCAAAGGTGCATACTAGAAGAGGAAGTGGAGAGCATCCTCTTTCACTGTCATTCCTCATCATATGGGGGGCATGCAGGAATTGCAAAAACAACTGCGAAGATACTTCAGGCAGAATTCTACTGGCCTAGTTTGTTTAGGGGCACGCGCAACTATGTAGTCTCCTGCAATCAGTGCCAGCAAATAGGAAATATAGGTAGGAGACATGAGATGCCGGCAAGCACCATATTAGAAGTGGAGCTCTTTGACGTATGGGGGATAGATTTCATGGGACCCTTTCCCGCTTTCGATGCAAATAGATATATCTTGGTCGTCATAGACTACGTCTCCAAATGGGTGAAGGTCGTAGCATCACCCCACTGTGATGCTAGAACCATAATAAAAATGTTCAAAAGAAACATATTCCCTAGGTTCGGAGTTCCTCGAGTCATAATCAGCGATGGAGGATCCCACTTCATTGAAAAACAATTTAAAAAATTACTACATAAGTACGGGGTGATCCACAAAGTCTCGACAGCATACCACCCACAAACAAGCAGACACATGGAAATTTTGAATCGGGAGATCAAAAGTATTCTAGAAAAGGCGGTAGTGGCATCAAGGAAAGATTGGTCACAAAAACTGGACGATGCTCTTTGGGCTTACCGCACAGCTTATAAGACCCCGATAGGCATGACCTCATTTCACCTAGTTTATGGGAAGCCTTGCCACCTTCCTATTGAATTGGAGCACAAGGTTTTCTGGGCCATCAAGAAGCTCAACTTGGACTACTGCACGGCAGGAGAGAAAAGAAAATTGCAGTTAAGCGAGCTAGATGAAATTTGAAGAGATGTGTATGAGCATGCTAAGGCATATAAGGAAAGAACTAGGAAATGGCATGACCAACATATCTTGAGAAGGGAGTTTAAGAAAGGTGACTTAGTTCTCCTATATAATTCCAGGTTAAAACTTTTTTCAGGGAAGCTAAAATCAAGGTGGTCAGGACCGTTTCGAGTGAAGAGGGTATACCCATATGGTACGGTGGATATATGGAGTAAGGAATCAGAAGAGATTAAAGTAAATGGAAAACGATTAAAGAAGTATCTAGGGGAGTCTCTAGAATTCGAGACAGATAAATGGAGGTTTACAGAACCTCCGGAACCAAGTTGAGATAATGGAGAGTTGTCAAGCTAAAAGACCATAAATAAAACGCTTCTTGGGAGGCAACCCAAGTTTAATTTACATGTTTTTTATCTTTCTACATTCATGCATATAATTTAGACTTTGATTTATTGTCGTTATGTTCTCTGCAAATAGCTTAGGATTGGGGAAAACTTGCTAGAGAGAAGCAAAGATCATTTTGAGCTCACCTAGTCTACATCGACATGAGTCTACACCTGCACCACTACCTTTTTCTACTTTTGAGCAGGATGCAAGTACATCTACCTATGATTTTTTGGAGTTCCAATCGTGCCTCGATGACATATTTGTTGAGCAGCAGACACAGAGGCATCGATGGGAGGAGCAGAGAGCTTACATGCAAGCAAAGTTTCAGAGCTTCCGGGAGCACTTCCAACGGGATGAGGAGTTCTACGATGAGGCCCGCGTCTATTTCCAGGAGGAGGCTACCCATCGCTAGGATGAGGCCACCTACCGCCAGGAGATGCGGCAACACATGCATGCCAAGCAGGCACAGTGGGCCCAGGAGGAGGAGCACAGAGCGGTCGTTGTATGCATCAGCTCCCAGATCGACCACATATACATGTGGCATCAGCGGCTGAGCACCAGGTTTACCTAGGAGCCGAACATGTCAAGACTACCGGACATCCCACCTCGGCCACCATATTAGAGGTACAGTCACATATAAGTATGGGGGTACCCCAAGTTTTGATTTATTTTATTTCTAGCAGTAGTTTCTTTCTTGTCATTTGTATTTTTGGTTAGCATTCATTTGTTCATACATAGAGTTTTTAGTTTCGTTAGTACTTAATTTTTGTTGGTGCAATCGGCCCAGGTCACGATTGACTAGGACTCGAGTTTGACTCGAGTGATGTTTTGATGTTTGACAAAGTGGTTTGACATTGATGTTTGACATTGATGTCGGTTAATATGTTGGGGAGATTGTCTATATAATCGATCCAGGTTATAATTGACTAGACTCGAGTTTGACTCGAGGGAGACTTTGATGGTCGACTGGGGTTGACCATGTGATTATGGGAAAGTCCAAGCATGGGTCTTGGCAAGGTAAAGTCCAAGTCATGGGTACTTGGCATGGAAAGTCCAAGTGGGACACTTGGCAATTGGGAAGGTCCAAGTCTTGTGTACTTGGCATGAGAAGTCCAAGCATGGGTCTTGGCAAATGAGAAGTCCAAGCATGGGTCTTGGCAAATGGAAAGTCCAAGCATGGGTCTTGGCATGGAAAGTCCAACATGGGTTGGCAAGGGAAAGTCCAAGCTTGAGTCTTGGCATTTGGAAGTCCAAGGGGATTGATATTGGCAGCGTAAAGTCCAAGCGGAGTCTGTTGGGGATCGATTGGCCGGCTAGAGGGGGGTGAATAGCCCTCGTTCGTTGGATGTCGTATTTTGCTCGTCTACAAAACGTTAGCGCAAGCGGAAGCAATAAACTAAGACAAGAAAATTGAAATAAAACAAAGACAATACAAACACGGAGATGTAACGTGGTTCACGGCTACGCCGCTAATCCACGGTCCGATTCGTCCACGGTGAATCACTCCGCAATCTATCCACTAGATCTCTCCTTTGCACAAAGCTAGGTGGAGGTAACCTCTTTACAACAACGATCACTCTTCTCTTGATGGAATGAAGATTAAGCGTAGAAGAGTGGAAATCGTTTAGGGCACTTTGGGGAGTAGTTAGGTGTCAAGCATTAACACTCCCAAAGCCCCAGCCTTTCCTTTTATAGAGGAAGAGGTTTCTTCCGTTGACGAGGAGCGATCGGTGATGGCATCGATCGGTCATCCGTGCCGTTGATACCATAGCGGCCGCTTTCCACGTTGGATACTATCCAGCGATGCGCATCGGTCGGTGATGGCACCCATCGATCGGTGATGTCAACGGATCGAGTCCTCGACGCAGTCGACTCCATTACATGCCCGTGCCGCGGTGACATCGATCGGCTTGCCATCCTTGGCGATCGGTGATCAACTCGACCATCGGCCCGACCATCGACTTTGCGATCGCGCCATGGTCGGCGATCAACAAACTACCCTTCGGGTTCTGATCGCTCACTCTCATCCCTCGGAGTCCCTGCGCCTTGAAGTTCTCTTCGTTCGCGGCCCGTCCTCGGCGACATCGAGCGCCGCGGCTCTGCAATGCTCCTTGGCGTCTCTTGCCTCGAAGTCTACTTCCTCGGCTTCTCCAAGCTTCTCGTCGGCGGTCCCTCGGATGCTCAGCGCCGCGGCTTCATAAGCTATCCTTCAGGCTCAAGGCACGAGTCATGAGATGTGAAACTCGCCATGGCTCCATGTGCGAATTACTAAGTCCTGCACGACTTCAACGCACATATCAAATCAACATATCAAACTAACTTAAACCCTTTGCCACACCATCAAAACCATATTACTGCTACTACGGCAAGAGATTGCCCTAACAATCTCCCCTTTTTTGATGTGTGGCAATCCGTTTAAGTTAGGTAAAAACATTTGATATAAATTTTAAGGAAAGAAAGCATGTAAACATAATCATGATATAGCAACATGCAACTCCCCCTTAATCCATGAAACTCTCTATGTAAATTTCTCCCTATCATAAATTTCTCCCCCTTTTATAATTAACTTAAACATAATATTTTCTCCCCCTTTGACACCATCAAAAAGATTATCACTAAGTTAAAAACACATGGCATCAAGTCTAAAAGAAAGAAAATACCACAAGTTGATTTAAAATTCGGAATTCAGCCTTTACTAGTCTGATATTCAGGCCATCACGATCGTTCGGATACCGATCGCACGTGAATTCGGGATTTTACGATTTTTGGATAATTTGAAATGCATTAAAAATTCTAGAAAATTCAAAAAATCATGAAATTTGGGGAACACATTTCTTTTAAGTATATCTATCAGTGAAAAATATGTTTTCATGAAAAATCATTATATTTCCACGTATTTGCTAAAAATCCAAAAGCTTTAAAAACTACTAGGTTTTTTTATCATAAGAGTATCCATTTTAACACCTAGTCTTGCATCCAATTGTTTCAAAACATGAATACATATATTTTAAAGTAAGAAATTGTTTTGAAAACATATGAAATATCCAACCATGATCTTTGGGCAATATGTCTATGAATTAAACATAAGCCTTCCCCATGATTGGTCTATTATTGCTATTTTGATACTTTAAATGACCATCTAAATGCCATAGGCATTAGTGGACATTTGTATCATCCTAAAATCTCACTCATGCTAAGTTTTCAATCAAGGTAGCCTATGGTGAGTGTGAGATGCATCCTAGGGGGTATTTTTGCATACTTAACCAATATATTCATACAATTCTATCAAGGTTAAGTATCAACCTAATAATCCTCATGATCATAAAGGCACATATGAATGAATTCTACATTATGATCATGAAACTCATGTATTCATCAAATAATAGTCATGCATCAGGTATTATATGATGATAATAAACAAAGTATTATCTAAAGCATGATTCAAACCTATTTCTTATGATAACGTGCCAAATTTCAAAAACATAAATCATGATTGTAAATATACATAGGAATTACATCAAATCATGATTTAAGCATTATTATCTATTTATGGGTACGTTATCATCACCCAACACTATCTAAAAAATGTTGTCCCGTCATCCTAAGTCAATCAAAATTACTAAGTCCTGCATGACTTCAACGCACATATCAAATCAACATATCAAACTAACTTAAACCCTTTGCCACACCATCAAAACCATATTACGGCAAGAGATTGCCCTAACAGAGTCTTGGCGGCGTAAGTCCAATGTGCCTTGGTGGTGTAGACACCGTTAGCATGACATAGCCGAGGGAAGCACCTGGAGGCTAGCACGATGGATGAACAAGTCATGGATGACTTGGAGGGATCCGAGAGGCGTGAGGCTGATGGAGGTGGCTAGAAGGCTTAGGTCTAGGCTAAGGGTGGTCTATAAAGTATGGGGGCACCATATTTGGGTTTAAACCTCTTGTTTGAGGTTGGCAGTCGACTGGCATTATGGACGGTTCGACTGTCGTGAGTCGACTTGAGTTCGACTGACAGTTTAGGTAGCGCTCTGGCGGTCAGCTCATTATGCGATTGGTAGTCGATGATGATCGGCGAGGGGCGACGATCATTGCTAGTTTAGCCGCGAGCCGCAGAATGCTCGATGGCGGTGGGCGATCGCCAATATTGGCAGTCGATTGCCAAGAGATCCATTGGAGTTTTTTCAGCGTGGATCGAGCCGTTGTCTCACGACAACAGTGGCATCAGTCGACTGGTGACTTATGGCAGTCGACTGATGGGCGGAAATCCAGGTCGCGTGCAAGGATAAAAGGAGCTCGACGGGAGGGTTTTTGGCACCGATTTTCTTGGACGTTTTGAAGCGATTTGCTGCTGCAAATCAGGGCTTTCAAGTGCTAGTCCAAGGCAATCAACAAGCAAGCTTCTAAAGAGTTTTTGTAAAGTGTTCTTTACTTCTCTTGTTGTATTTCCTCTTATATTTGCTTGTTGTATTTAGATTATTGTTGTAATCTTATTGTAAGAGGTTTCTTCACCTCCGACTTATGTCGAGAAGTACTATTTATCATAGTGGTATGTGATTGGCATCGCTAGGGTTCGTACGAACCCAATCCGTGGAGTAGGAACCGTTTCGGTTCCGAACCATGTTATATCTTTGTGTTTGCATGTTGAATGTTTCGTTATCATTATTATTCTTGTTATTCTGCTGCGTACTAACGAAATTGTAGACAAGCACGCGAACGATTTCCATCTACGTACGGTTAACGCTATTCACCCCCCCTCTAGCGGCGTCAAATCTCCAACAATTGGTATCAGAGCCCGGGGCTCTTCTACGGACTAACCGCCGGGAGCTAGGACAAAGAAGCTAGAGGGTGAAGATGGAAGAACAATTGGGATGGAATATTAACACACCGATCCCTTACTCCTTCTATGGACAAGAAGAGTTTAAGCAATGGAAGTCAAGAATTTAAGACTTCCTAATGATGAGGGACTTCGAAGAATGGTCTATCTTAATGGAAGGATATAGCTATCCAAGAGGACCAAAAGGTGGATTCCTCAAGAAAAAGAGATGGACCGAAGAGCAAGTCCAAGCCTTCGAAAAGAATGAGAAGGTAATGAAGTTGTTAATTGATTTAATACCTAACAATATCTTGTGTATGTTAGGTAATTATGTAGATGCAAATGAGCTATGGAGCCAAGTGGCCAAGCTCCATGAAAGCCCATCAATGGTCCAAGAGGAAGAGACCGAAGAGGCTAATGCATCACCCTCACAAGGAAGTAAGGACTTGGAGGTTGAGAGATCATCAACATCCAAAGAGGAAGAGGAAGTAGAATCGGAAGTTGAAAGGGAGTCAATTTTCGGGTTGGTGGAGGAAGTGGAAGAAGCATCCACTTCTAGGATTGAGGAGGAGATTAGAGTTTCCTCAACACTGGAGCATCAAGAAGAAGCTTCTACATCCAGTCAAGAGGAAGAAGTGTCAATTTCGAACTCCACCACTAACCTAGGTAACTCAAACACTCTAATTTCAAATAAAAATAATATTATGTGTTTTGAGTGTAGGGAATTTAGGAACTATAAGAGCAAGTGCCCAAAGAAGATTAGGAAAGCTCCACCGGCACCAAAAGTCAAGGATGCCGGTTCCCCAACACCTAAAGGCAAGGAGCACATCATATGCTTCAAGTGCAATTCAAAAGGACATTATAGGAATCAATGTCCTAGGGGGAGCAAAAAGACCCAAGAAGAAGCATCACAAGTAGGGGGAGCTAAGGCTAACCCTAAGGTACATTTTAGTAATGCATCTTCTAATTTAAATGCTAAAAAGTATGCTAGGAACGTTAATTCTCTTGCAATTTATGAAAAGCATGCTAATAGGAATAAATATTTTTGCTTAGGAGCTAAGAGAGTCCATGTAGGAAATAGGGAGAAATTTGGGACTAATGTCCCTAAAAACAACTTATTTAAGGACAAACCTAGGTCAAATAACTCAAGATCAATTTTACCTAGGGAGACAATTAGAAAGGTGCAAGAGCACCTAGGTCTAAACCCTAAATGGACTAGGCATATGCCTAGGAAGTCCAATGCCCAAGATTTAAATCAAAATTCTAAAATTGGGCAATTAGAAAAGGAAAATCAAGTCTTGAGGTCAAGGCTTGAAAAACTTGAAAAGACCCTAAATAAGATACAAAATTAATTTAAAGGGTCTAATGGTCAAAGTCAAAGGTCCAAAAGTCAAAGTCAACACCAAGGACCTAAGAGTCAAAAGTCAACCAAAGGCAAGCAAGGTTTGGGTCACAAACCTAAGCCTAAGGTAGCTTACCATAGTGTTCCATTTGATTATGGGACACAAACTAGGTCTAGGAAGACCAAGGTCAATAGGGAAGTCATCCCTAGAGTTGACCAAAGGGTGTGCCTAGTGGCTAGGGTTTCTAGGAAACCTAGGGTGGCCACTAAGAAGATTGCAAGGGGAGTTACCCCTAGAGTCAACCTAGGTAAGACCCAAATGACCAAGGCTAACAAGCCTAGGAGGGTCATTAGGAAGGTATCTAGGGAGGTTATCCCTAAGGAATACCTAATTAACCCTAGGAGCTCAAATCGGTTTTGGGTTCCTAAGAGCGTGATTGATTCACGCTAGGTGGGTTTAGGATGTGCCAACCTTGAGTGGATGGGTAGTTAACTCAACCATGATAAAGGTGGAATTTTAGGTTATTTTCAAGGTTATGGATACCTTGGAAATAGGGTTGAATTATAATCCTAAAAGATTTTAGGATGTGCCAATATTAGTTATGAAGTTTGATAAAATGATCAAATTGGCACAATTAGGGTTTAGAGTGTTAGTGTGCCATTTTGGGTTTTTGGCACACTAGGGAGATTAAGGTAAATATGGCAAAATATATCTAATTATATCAAATGGAAATTAATATTAAAATTTAGGTATTACTATACCTATATATTTTATATGCCATGCTTTGATTGTCATATGCCATGTCATGACATCATGCCTATTTCTATGATTTTATATGTCATGAGTATGCTTAGGTTTTAGGTTAATGTCATGTACGCTTAGTTTTATATCTTATGCCATGACATCATGATTGTGAGCATATGCTTATTTATATCATCATTAATGCCATAATCATTCATGCATTTAAGAAAATTTTGGTTGAAATTGAATTAAGGACTATGGCATGACTTGAAGTCCCATTTATATGGGAATCAAGTAGGGTTGCCTTAGAGAATGCATGAAACCCTAGATTAGGATGAACAAAACCCACATCTCACATTAAATTGACATGTATGTGTATTTTATACACCTTAGATACATGTGAGATGCTAGGATATGAGTTGAGTTCAAGGTGCATAGTTTTTGCATCTAGATGAACTCAAACTCATCTTATATGATTTGTGGATCATTGGGAGAGCATGTGTACAAGTCATGTACATAGAGCCCAAGGAATATGATCCAAAATAAGGTTTTGAAAACATTTTAAAATCATTTTGAAAAACCTTGGTGAAGTCTATCTTTTGATAACAATCACCATTGATAGAGTTGATACAAAATAGGGCCAAAACATTGAAAATTTCAATGGTTTTGAGTTTTGTATCAAACTCACTAGTTTATGGGTAAAATAATTTTCAAATATTTTTCACCCATTGTATTGACTATAAGTAATATACGTATGAAATTTTATGATTTTTCAATTTACGTAGAATTACTTATGCTTTTCCAAATCTCAATTATGATAGCTGAAATTCAGAAATTTCAGCTATCGATCAACCTGGTGGCGATCGTATGGGTGGCAATGATCGATTTCAGAGTCATTGCCAGGTCTGATTTCGGGTTAACAAAGTTTGTTTAGCCCATGTTCAGCTATGGAAAAGGTTCCTAATCACTCCTAACCCTAGGATATGCTTTAGGAAGCATTATAAAGGGTGAAAATCCATTGGATATGGATTAGGAGCTGTGTTAGGTCAAAGTATCAAATTTAGGGTGAGTGAAAGTTCTATGTTGAACTTAGAACCTTAATTTTGATGGTTTAGAGTTCCTATTGGCTTAGGGGCTTCCCAAGGACATTGTTGGTGCAATGGTCAAGGGGAAGCAAGCCTTTAGGGGGAGGTATCCATCTTGGGATGATGGATGTGTTTTTCTACTTGAAGAGGAGAAGTAATTGGGAGAGTATCATCAATTGTGAAAATTGATGGATTTTTGATACCCAATTTGGAAATTGGGAGAGAGTATAGGATTGTCTCTCTTGAGTGATATGTGAATTATCACTAGGAAGATGGTAGGCATCCTAGGTATTTATTTTTGGATCAAGGGGAAGATTGTAAGATCTCATTGGGACATGAGACATTGACCTCCTTGGAGAGAAAACCTTTTTGATGTTAGTCAAAAAGGGGGAGAATGTTTGGGGGAGAACATTTGGAGAGTGTTTACCAATTTGGGATAATTGGTAAGGGATTTCAGTTAGTGGTCTAACTCAAATGATTTGTTTGGTTTTTGTCAAACATCAAAAAGGGGGAGATTGTTGGTGCAATCGGCCCAGGTCACGATTGACTAGGACTCGAGTTTGACTCGAGTGATGTTTTGATGTTTGACAAAGTGGTTTGACATTGATGTTTGACATTGATGTCGGTTAATATGTTGGGGAGATTGTTTATACAATCGATCCAGGTTATAATTGACTAGACTCGAGTTTGACTCGAGGGAGACTTTGATGGTCGACTGGGGTTGACCATGTGATTATGGGAAAGTCCAAGCATGGGTCTTGGCAAGGTAAAGTCCAAGTCATGGGTACTTGGCATGGAAAGTCCAAGTGGGACACTTGGCAATTGGGAAGGTTCAATTCTTGTGTACTTGGCATGAGAAGTCCAAGCATGGGTCTTGGCAAATGAGAAGTCCAAGCATGGGTCTTGGCAAATGGAAAGTCCAAGCATGGGTCTTGGCATGGAAAGTCCAACATGGGTTGGCAAGGGAAAGTCCAAGCTTGAGTCTTGGCATTTGGAAGTCCAAGGATTGATATTGGCGTAAAGTCAGCGGAGTCTTGGGGCGTAAAATCAATGTCTTGCCTTGGCGATGTAGACACCGTTAGCATGACATAGCCGAGGAAAGCACCTGGAGGCTAGCGCGATGGATGAACAAGTCATGGATGACTTGGAGGGATCCGAGAGGCGTGAGCCTGATGGAGGTGGCTAGAAGGCTTAGGTCTAGGCTAAGGGTGGTCTAGCAAGTATGGGGGCACCATATTTGGGTTTAAACCTCATGTTTGAGGTTGGCAGTCGACTGACATTATGGCCGGTTCGACTGCCGTGAGTCGACTTGAGTTCGACTGACAGTTTGGAGCTGAAAACTGCTCTGCGATCATTTCAGCAGTGATCGTGGTGTCGATGATAGTCGATCGCAAGGGATGGCGATCATTGCTAGTTCAGCCGCGAGCACAGAATGCTCCGTAGCCGACTGGGCAGTCGACTGCCAAGAGATCCGTTGGAGTTTTTCCAGCGTGGATCGAGCCGTTGTCTCATGACAACAGTGGCATCAGTCGACTGGTGACTTATGGCAGTCGACTGATGGGCGGAAATCCAGGTCGCGCGCAAGGATAAAAGGAGCTCGACGGGAGGGTTTTTGGCACCGATTTTCTTGGACGTTTTGAAGCGATTTGCTGCTGCAAATCAGGGCTTTCAAGTGCTAGTCCAAGGCAATCAACAAGCAAGCTTCTAAAGAGTTTTTGTAAAGTGTTCTTTACTTCTCTTGTTGTATTTCCTCTTATATTTGCTTGTTGTATTTAGATTATTGTTGTAATCTTATTGTAAGAGGTTTCTCCACCTCCGACTTGTGTCGAGAAGGAGTATTTATCATAGTGGTGTGTGATTGGCATCGCTAGGGTTCGTACGAACCCAATCCGTGGAGTAGGAACCGTTTCGGTTCTGAACCACGTTATATCTTTGTGTTTGTGTGTTGAATGTTTCATTATCGTTATTATTCTTGTTATTCCACTGCGTACTAACGAAATTGTAGACAAGCACGCGAACGATTTCCATCTACGTACAGTTAACGCTATTCACCCCCCTCTAGCGGCGTCAAATCTCCAACAATTTTTGCTATCTTTAAGCTACCTCAGTAGTATTTTTAAAATTTTCTTCATGAGTTGTTTCCATGGGTAGCTTAACTTCATTTACCTCGTGGTATTTTATTTTATTTGCTCTAATGAATGTTCTAGTCTTACACTGATTAGCTTTTATTTTTACACCTACACATAATAAACATTCTGAAAGGGAGAGTCTAGTACGTATCTAGTTATAATTCATCTCAATAGTCTAGTACTTTGGAATCTATATGTGACCCTAAGTTTAGCATTTTAGTTACTGGAGATGCTCGGATTGTGGAATCCCATTCAGAAAAATCAAAATCCCAAGAGAGTAAAAAAACAATTGTCGTGGGTGAAAATGGTTAGGTGACCCTTTGAGACCGAGTTAGGTTACTAGGGAAACACCTACCAATTTCTCTCAATACCGAGCACATCTTTAAGACTTAGTGCTAGATCTAGGGAACGACCCTCGCTTTGGGCAGGTAAGTGCCTAAGAGCTGGAGACCTTAGGAAAGCTATAGGATGATGACTTAACTTACCATGAAATGAGTAACCCCTAAGAAGTTTTGCTTAGCACGAGCACGAGGAGCTAAATTAGTGAATTTCTAGAACATCTCTATTTTGCTTTGATTGCAAATACCACTTGATAAATCTAGTTAACATGCTAAGTATGGAAGAACACCTTTTAAAATTTCATGGCACTAAGGTTTGCTTGAGGACAAGCAAAGACTTAGTCTGGGGGAATTGACGTGAGAAAAACATATAGGGTTTTAAGAGTAGTTTTCGCCCACATCTCATTACATTTTATGTTTGTTTTGAAGGGAGTTGCTTCGGAGGCTCATTGGCTCCCATATCCCCGGATTAAAATTTTCACTAATGAAAGAATTAATCTGGATGGGATGAGTTTCCTTAGCACAACCAATTCATCGTTGTGCTAACAACTTGAGTGATCGCTTGAACAAACTAGTTGTTCAAGCAACACAACTCTTCTAGTTGGTTAGCCGTGGAAGAGACGATGGACGGATCGCCGATTTTTGTGTTTGTCTTCGGGGTCCATGATTATACAAAATATATACTAATGCAAACTTGTATAATCAACACATAAAAGAACATGCTCAGATCAGAATATAAAGTTGTAAAACTTTTATACCTCACGATCTTCTACCGTATGTCCTATCCTCCTCGTGGACGACGTGTGGGCGAAGATCCTCCACGAGTAGAAGCCTTCTAGATCGCGTTCTTCCCTTACTTGTTCGCTGCGAACAAAGAGAAGAACAAAACAAAAATCTCCTCCTTTCTAGAACCGGCCACCAATCAAAAGAGCTCGATGTAACCGCCGGCCAAGGAGCGAATGGATGAAGCGCCGGCCACCAATGTAAGGGGAACCGCCGGCCACCTTGGAGAGAATGGAGGAGTGAATGCCGGCCAACCTTGTAAGGGGAACCGCCGACCAAGGAATAGGAGAGGGACCAAGAGGATGGGTGTCGGCCAAGTCTTGATGGAAGAAGATGGGCGCCGGCCACACTTTGTTGGAAGAAGATGGGCGCCGGTTTCTTCTCCAAGAGTTGTCGCCCAAGCCCTAGCTTCCAAACCCTAGCTGCCCAACCTAAAACCCTAACTCCAATTGAACCATCTTTGCCGCCCAACCTAAGCCCTCTATTTATAGAATTGGGCTTAAGCCTCCTTTAATCTCCACCGTCGGATCTAGGGATTTAATCTCCACCGTCGGATCTAGGGTTTTATCCCAACCGTCGGATCTAGGGTTTCATCCCAACCGTCGGATCTAGGATTTCATCCCAACCGTCAGATCTAGGGTTTCATCCCAACCGTCGGATCTAGGGTTTCATCCTAACCATCGGATCTAGGGATTTAATCCCAACCGTTGGTTTTAGAGTTTTGTTTTATATTCTTGGATCTAGACTTCATGAGGATTATATTAGGCTACGATAGGGACCATGAGGAGTTGGATCTTGGCCACCCGATGGATCGGAACCACACAAACTTGATCCATCAATGATGTTCCATTCCACTAGAGGATCATCATTGAACTACCTCACCAACCCCCATAAATTAATATGGGCTCCATATATTATTTGTACAATCATCTCCCCTTGTTTAAGATATCGAATGTCCGTCAATTAATTGATTTACTGACCATCAATTAATTAACATCTAACTCCTCGAGTAGTACCACTCAACCTTATCATCATGTTGACTAAGTCAACCAGCTGAGTTTACATTATGAACCTTATGAGCTCCTCAAGGGGACATCATCAACCTAGTATATAGGACACGGTTTCCTCCTATAATCAATGGCACATCATGTAAATAATATTATTTCCCAACTTACCGGGCATATTGATTTAATCCATCTAAATCTCACCCTCTGGTAAATCAAAGAAATAAATACTAAGTACATGTGCCCGTTATTATATCGGGATTAAGAGCATGTACAACATAATATCCGAGGTCCGATTCAATTATGTAGTCAGCAATAAATTGAATCACCTCTATGTCGGTCCTGCTCAATACACCTAAGTGTACTAGTGTAACTCTATGTTTAAGACAAAACAATACCAAGCTACACTACAACCATGCCAATGGTTTGTCCAAAACCATCTTGGTTGTGAGCCTCTACTTATATTTTACAAGGGACTGATAACATGATCTTCTGTGTCACACCAAGCACCATGTTATCTACAATGTAAAATATTAGACAATATGCACACACATATAATAAATATATAAAGTGCAAACAATGATCATGTGATTCTTATTCCAAAATAAAATGTTCATACAAAAAGAGCTAGACTTTCAGTATACATTCCAACAATCTCCCACTTATACTAAAAGACTATGTCGTCATCACACTGCCATACATCTGATCCCCATGTCCTCCACATGTCTATCAAACACTTTCGTTGGAAGGGCCTTAGTGAATGGATCCGCCAGGTTATCCTCTGATGCAATGTTGGCGACAACAACTTCTCCTCGCTTTACGATCTCTCGTATAAGGTGGTACTTACGCTCTATGTGTTTACTCGCCTTATGGGCTCGTGGTTCCTTCGAGTTTGCAACTGCACCACTGTTATCACAATAAATTGTGATAGTTCTGGGCAAACCAGGAATCACATCCAAGTCCATCAAGAAGTTCTTGAGCCATACAGCTTCCTTGGTTGCCTCAGAGGTTGCCACATACTCAGCTTCTATGGTAGAGTCTGCCACGCATTTCTGCTTGACACTCCTCCATACTATGGCTCCACCTCCAAAAGTAAACACAAACCCCGAGGTAGACTTACTCTTGTCCCTATCTGATTGGAAATCCGAATCTGTGTAACCCACAGGGACCAATTGATCTGCCCGGTAAACTAGCATATAATCCCTAGTCCTTCTCAGGTACTTCAATATATGCTTTACCGCAGTCCAATGTCCCTGTCTAGGATTACTCTGATATCTGCTAACCATGCCCACGGCAAAGCAGATATCCGGTCTTGTACATAGCATAGCATATATAAGGCTTCCTACTGCCGAAGCATAAGTCAACCAGCTGGGTTTACATGATGAACCTTATGAGCTCCTCAAGGGAACATCATCAACCTAGTATATAGGACACGGTTTCCTCCTATAATCAACGGCACACCATGTAAATAATATTATTTCCCAACTTACCGGGCATATTGATTTAATCCATCTAAATCTCACCCTCTGGTAAATCAAAGAAATAAATACTAAGTACATGTGCCCGTTATTATATCGGGATTAAGAGCATGTACAACATAATATCCGAGGTCCGATTCAATTATGTAGTCAGCAATAAATTGAATCACCTCTATGTCGGTCATGCTCAATACACCTAAGTGTACTAGTGTAACTCTATGTTCAAGACAAAACAATACCAAGCTACACTACAACCATGCCAATGGTTTGTCCAAAACCATCTTGGTTGTGAGCCTCTACTTATATTTTACAAGGGACTAATAACATGATCTTCTGTGCCACACCAAGCACCATGTTATCTACAATGTAAAATATTAGACAATATGCACACACATATAATAAATATATAAAGTGCAAACAATGATCATGTGATTCTTATTCCAAAATAAAATATTCATACAAAAAGAGCTAGGCTTTCAGTATACATTCCAACACTGTGGCCCAAACCCTATTGACCAGTCGACTACTACCATCAGCAGTCGACTGATGGTCTTGGCAGTCGACTGCCAACATATGACAGTCGACTGTTGGGCCACAATCCATCAGTTGGATACCAGTCGAACCACGTTCGACTCAGAGTAGTCGACTGTCATTTTATGGCAGTCGACTGATGTCGGGAAAACTCATCCGACACTTAGCCATTCGGCCAAGTTCACCTAATGAGCTACTTACAATTCACTCATTCTCTCATCTCACTCGAAGTCCCTCGCCGAAGCTCTCTTCGTTCGCGGCCACGTCCCTCGGCAGCATCAGGCGCACGACTCTGCAATGCTCCTTCGCGTCTCTTGCCTCTGAAGTCTGCTTCCTTGGCTTCACTTCAAGTCGTCTCGTCCGACGGTCCCTCGGCAGCATCAAGCGCACGGTTCTACAATGCTCCTTCTCCAACTCAAGCACGAGGTTATGAGTGGTGAACCCGCCAAGGCTCCATGTGCGAATTACTAAGTCCTGCAAGACTCCAACGCACATATCAAATCATAATAACAACCTAACTTAAACCTTTTGCAACACACATCAAAACCATATCACGGCAAGAGATTGCCCTAACAATCTCCCCCTTTTTGATGTGTGACAATCCGTTTAAGTTAGGTAAAACATTTGATAAAATATTAAGAAAGGAAAGCATGTGAATAACATGATTAGCAACTCTCCCCCTTAATACATGAAACTCCCCCTAAATATATTCTCCCTTACTTAAACATATAGTTTTCTCCCCCTTTGACACCATCAAAAAGATTAAACAATATTTATATATCATGGCATCAAGTATAGAGAGAAACAAAAATTAAAACCAGTCAAAAACCTGATAAAATCAGGTTACTGTGCTCATTTACCGTCCATCAGTCGACTGCTATCAGTATGGAAGTCGACTGGCACAATGAATTCGGAATTTCTAATTTTCTGGACGAATTTCAGAAATGCATTATAAATTCTAGAAAATTCAAAAAATAGTGAAATTTGGGGAACACATTTATTTTAGGGTTCTTTATCAATGAAAAATAATTTTCCATGAAAAATACTTATATTTTCAAAGATTTGCCAAAAATCCAAAAGCTTTAAAAACCACTAGGTTTTTGATCATGTTAGTATTCATTTTAACACCTAGTCTTGCTTTGCATTGTTTCAAAACATGAATACACATATTTTAAAGTAAGAAATTTTTTTGAAAACATATGAAATATCCAACCATGATCTTTGGGCAATATGTCTATGAATTAAATATAAGTCTTCCCCATGATTGGTCTATTATTGCTATTTTGATACTTTAAATGACCATCTAAATGTCATAGACATTAGTGGATATTTGTATCATCCTAACATCTCACTCATGCTAAGTTTTCAATCATGGTAGCCTATGGTGATGTGAGATGTATCCTAAAGGTATTTGTATATACTTAACCATTATTTTCATGCAATTCTATCAAGGTTAAGTATCATCCTATCATTCCACATGATCATAAAGATGTATATGAATTAATTTTACATTATGATCATGAAACAAATGTATTCATCAAATTGTGATCATGCATTAGGTATTATATCATGATAATAAGCAAATATTGTATAAAGCATGATTTATCTACTTATAGGTGCATTATCATCACCTAACACTATTTCAAAAATGTTGTCCCGCCATCCTAAGTCAACCAAAACATATGATATAGATGAATTTCATATGGTTGACTATCCTAGGGTTTTCCTAACCCTTTAGGATAGATTTTAGAACCCAAAATAAGTTCTTACCTATGGGGTTCACTAAATACTCCTTAGGGATCCATTTTCTAGCTATTACCTTCTTTTTGTCTTGACCCCTAGCAATTAGGCATTTGTAGGCCTTTTCATTTTTATTTTCTTTATAACCTAGGCCTTTCTTGTTAAAGCTTGCTCTTTGGCTCCTAATTATCATGTTCAATGTATTTGAGCCAATTTTGAATTTTTCTAAGGCTTTGGTCAAATGGTCTACTTTTTCCCTTAAAGCCCTATTTTCATCCATACATGCATCATTAACATTGAAGGGCATATATTCATGTGAGCATGCATCATCATGACTAGAAGAAATATTTTCATTTACATTTAAGCATGCTTTTTCTAATTTTTCTTCTAAGTTCTTAATTTGATCAAGCATGCTTTTGTTCTTTTTCTTGGCTCTAAATAAATCCTTAGTGAGACTAGAAATCATAGAAACTATTTTACTAGGTGAAAGGTTAGTTACCATAGTTTCCATGTCCTCTTCTTCGGATGAGGAGGATGATGAAGCTCCCCCTTCACTAGAGCTCTCCTCACTTGAGCTTACTTCTTCATTTTCGGAGGAGGAGCAATCTAAGTCGTCAAAGGCCATCAATGCTAAGTTGGTGACAAAGGCATTCTCCTCTTCCGATGATGATGAAGATGATGAGGAGGGGTCATCCCATGTCCTTGCTTTTAGTGCCTTGGCCTTCCCTTTTTCTTCTTGCTCCCCTTCTTCTTCTTTTCTTCCTTCTTTCTCTTCTCCTCCTTGCTTTTGTTCAAGAGGGGACAATTGTCCCTTATATGTCCCTCTCCTTGGCAATTATAGCAAATCACCTTCCCCCTTGGTCTTCTCCTCCTATCATTAGATTTATTAAATTGAAAACCTTTTAAAGCATGCCTTACCCTCCTTACCATATAGGCTTCTTCCGTGCTATCCATGGAGGAAGAGGAGGATGCTTCATCGGAGGAGGAGGGGATCTCCATCTTCTTCTTCCCCTTATGTGCCATCAAGGCTACTCCTCTTGAAGGTTGAAACTTTGGCTCTTCTTCTATTCCTTCAAGCCTCGTTGCATGGAGCTCCATTGTTGAGAAGAACTCCTCCAAGGTGCTCACTTCTAAGTTCTTGGAGATGTAAAACGAGTCCACCATAGAGCTCCATCTTAAGGACCGAGGAAAGGCATCTATGGCCTTCATTACCATATCCCGGTTGGAGAGCTTTTCACCTACACTTGTCAAGCCGGTTAGAATTTCCTTAAATCTAGAGTGTAGGGATTTTACTTTCTCTCCCTTTTCGAGTTTGATGTTGGATAATTGGGAGCGAAGGACATCTCTCCTTGCTAGTTTCACCTCGGATGTGCCTTCATGAATTTCTATTAGTTTCTCCAACATTTCCTTGGCGCTAGCACACTCCCCTATCCTATTTACTTCTTGTTGGGGGAGGACATTGTAGAGGTGATGTTTGGCTTTTGAATTTGCCAAATACTCTTCCCTTTGCCTCTTGCTCCATCTTGATTTTTCCAATGGCTCCCCTTCTTCATTCCTAGGCAATTCGAAATCGTTTTCCATAATCAAAAGAATTTCAAAATCGGTCTCGAAAAATACCTCCATTCTCTTTTTCCACCAAGAGAATTCTCCTTTGAATTTAGGTGGGTGAATATTTGAGCCGACCATTCTTGAATGTGCTTGTCGTGGCGGTTAGTCCTCGACAAGCTTTCCTTGGCTCTGATACCACATGTAGGGGATCGATCGGTCGGTTAGAGGGGGGTGAATAGTCCTTTGTCGTTGGATGGTGGAATTTGCTCGTCTACACAATTGTTAGCGCAAGCGGAATACTAATAAAGACAAGAAAATAAACAAAGAAGAATACAAACAATGCTAACACCGAAATATAACATGGTTCACAGCTACGCCGCTAATCCACGGTCTGATTCGTCCCCGGTGAATCAATCTGCAACCAAATCACTATCGGTCTCTCCTTTGCACTAAGCTAGGTGGAGGTAACCCTTACAACTCAAAGACACTCCTTCTTTTACAATAGATGTGAAAGAAAACTAAGAGAAGGAGTTTGAATCTTGTAGAGCACTTGGATGGTTACTTAGAGCATAAGCATTAGCCATCCAAAAGCCCACACCCTCTCTTTTTATAGAGAGGGTTGATTTCTTTCCTTTGGCCGCCACCAGTCGACTGTCGCCCTTAGAAGTCGACTGCCGCCACTTCAACGGCCTCCGAACACGTCGGATCCCGACCGTTGTAGTCCAACGGATCCCTTGGTAGTCGACTGATGCCTCCGTAGTCGACTGCCCAGTCGACTACGAGCGGTTCTGTGACCCAAACCCTATTGACGCCGATCGGCCGATCGTGATCGATGATCTTAGCATGATGCCAACATATGGCGATCGATCGGGCCACAATCCATCAGTTGGATACCAGTCGAACCATGTTCGACTCAGAGCAGTAGACTGATGTTGGGAAAACTCATCCGACACTTAGCCATTCGGCCAAGTTCACCTAATGAGCTACTTACAATTCACTCATTCTCTCATCTCACTCGAAGTCCCTCGCCGAAGCTCTCTTCGTTTGCGACCACATCCCTCGGCAGCATCAGACGCACAGCTCTGCAATGCTCCTTCGCGTCTCTTGCCTCCGAAGTCTGCTTCCTTGGCTTCACTTTAAGTTGTCTCGTCCGGCGGTCCCTCGGCAGCATCAAGCGCACGGCTCTGCATTGCTCCTTCTCTGATTCAAGCACGAGGTTATGAGTGGTGAACCCGCTAAGGCTCCATGTGCGAATTACTAAGTCTTGCAAGACTCCAATGCACATATCAAATCATAATAATAACCTAACTTAAATCCTTTGCAACACACATCAAAACCATATCACGGCAAGAGATTGCCCTAACATAGTCGAGGTGGCACCTTGATTGGACCACTCGATTAGCACCTCGACTGAATATAGGAGTGGCCATGACAGAAACCACTCAAAAGTGAGGCAGGCTCGACAAACACCTCGACTAGATGCTAGCCGAGGTAGTGCCTCGACTGGATCACTTGACTAGCACCTCAACTAGATCCAAGATATGCATGAAAATAGTTGATCGTAAGCAAGGCAGACTCGACCAGTGCCTCGACTAGGGTATCAGTGGAGGCACCGCCTCGACTGGTGAGGCGACCATTGTGTTGCAACATTCAAAATCGTGAGCACCGATAGGAGACGTTGAAGGATTAGAAGGGGCTTATAAGATGGAGGCTTATGAATGTTTTTGGCGGCCGGTTCTTGGGGAGTTAGAAGGCAAAGTGCTATTGCATTCCAACCTTCTAGGGCATTCTCCAACACAACCAAAACAAGCAATCAAACAAAGGCATTCGTGTAAAGTATTTTTGTTTCTTCATTTCATTTAGATCTTGTATTTGGTTATTATTGTTGTAAGCTCTATTGTAAGAGGTTTCTCCACCTCCGGATTATTTCCGAGAAGGAGATGGTTTAGTGGTGGTGTGCATCACTAGGGTTCTGAACTACATAAAATATGTGTCAAGTTTGTGTTGTGTTATGTGTTTGTATTTGTATTAATAGTTGTATTTCCGCTGCGTACTAACAATTATAGACAAACACGATAAATCCAAGCGAAGAAATCAATGAATTGCTATTCACCCCCCCCTCTAGTGATGTCAACCGTTCCTACAGAATGCTTTTAGTTACTTTGAGATGCCCTTAATATATGGTCTGGAATGTAATGACACTTCCCCTTTAAAATCTCCCAAGAAAAATCACTGTGAAATCCTCCTCGAGCTCCTTTTATTATAGGCTTCATGTCGAGTTGATTTTTGACTATTACCACTCAACAGTAACTTTGTTAGTCGAGGTGACACCTGACTAAGCCCTAGTCGAGGCACTAATCGAGTGCACCTTGCTTTTGACCTGCCGCTATCAAGCCTCCAGTCGACTGCTCTACCATAGCATTCGACTACTTGTTAGAACTACTATTTCTCACTTCGCCCGACCACCCTTCATACTTCTCGAGCACCTGCTAGTCGACTGCTCTCCATAGCAGTTGATTGCCCAAGTACCCTTCAATTTCCCGAGCTTACAGTGGTCAGTCGACTGCCAAGCACTATGGATGTTTCTTGAGCCGCACAATGTCGAGCGCCTTGTCTGAAATCCTAGCCCCACAATAGGAGTCGACTTCACTGAACCGGTTGAATGCTCTCCCTACAATAATCGATTGCCACACCTCAAACATGAGATTTATCCCAAGTATGATCCCCTCATACTTAATGCTTACCCTTAGCCTATACCTAAACCTTCTAGCCACTTCCATCAGCCTCACGCCTCTAGGATCCATTCAAGTCCTCCATGACTCATTCATCCTTGCACTATCCTTCATGTGCATCCATCGCCTATTATCATGCTCTTGGGTCTACCTTTGCCAAGAGGTCACACCTTCGGGACTTCCATTTCCAAGGCTCCATCCTTGGGCTTTCCTTTTGCCAAGTATTCATACTTGGACTTTCCTCACTTGCCTAGCATCTAGTCAATCGTGACTTGCTAGGACTTCTACTGCCAAGCTCGATCTCCCTGATAAGTGAAAGGACCGTGTATGCAAGAGGGGGGAGTACCTTTTTACGAAAAATCAGAGTGATGCAGCAGAAATTTAACTTGTGAAAGTAGTTAAATGAAAAAGCACGACGAATACGAGCAACCAAAACAAACTACCATAGGACAGAATATAAAGCAGAGAGAAAGAAAGAAAGACGTAGTAGATTTTTTTACTTGGTTCACTGCTCTCTCATAGAGCTGCTAGTCCAAGGCCTACCACTAACTTTCTCCTTTTCGAAGCTAAGCTTCGAGGGTGGAGAAACCTCTTAAAGCTTTTATAGTTCACAGATTCAAAAGATTTACAATTTTATGTATACGAAATATGAACCATAAAGAATTTGCCAATGAATTTTACAGTAATACCGAATGCTAGCTTTTGTCTTTGATTAGGTCAGAGTGGCTTCGACAGGAAGAGATCTTCCAAGACAGAATCAGTGGCACACAGGGAGAAGCAATCACTCGGTTGTAGCGATCAGGTTGCAACGCACAAAGAAGAATCCGTCGTTGTGGTGAGAGCAGGGTGCACAGGGAGAAGCAGCTTGCGGCGGATGCACAGAGCAAAGAGCAAGATCTTGGTGTTTGAGTGCAACGCAGAGAGCTTAAAAAAACTTTATTGTGTGAGTTTTAAAGATCACTGCCCATCCGAAGCTTTCTCTCGACCGACCACGCGTAAACTTGGATGTCCATTTCCTCAGCTAAATCTATGGTCGATCATTGAAGTTTGAATTCCTATCGTTCAAGCTCGTCCACACGTCGAAACAGGGATGATTTCTTACCGAAATCGTGATTTCAATTCCCATCAGTTGAGGCACCAATCGAGCTCCCTTGCGTATGAGCACTATTTCTGCAGTCCAGTCGAGGAACAAGTCCACTGCTTGAGTTAAAACTCAAGATTTCCTCTTGTACAGTCGAGGCACCAGTTGAGTCCCCCTTGCATCTGATCGATGCTGCCAACGACCAGTCGAGGCGCTGGCTCGACTGCTCTAAGCTAAACTATGAGGCAAGCCTGCCTCGCGACTATTGGCCTCTGCCAGAGGCCAGTCGAGGCACTGACTCGACTGTCGTAGTCAAAAATCTAGTCGAGTCATCGGCTTGCATCTGTTCGCTTCAGCCTGGTATCAGTCGAGGCACTGCCTCGACAGCTACTCCTTTAGCAGATTTTTGAGGGTCACCTATTTGCCCTGGTTGTAGGTTGTGATCAGTCGAGTCACTGCTTTGACTGAAACAAGGTAAGTTGAGGCGTTGACTTGACTGTTCCTTGGTGTCAGCAACCTCATCGACTGATGCACGCGAATGCGACCTCAAATCTCGCGACAGAGACCATCGAGGACTCGAAGTGCACGCTCGCGCTCAACGCCCGCAAGTGCACGGATGTCGTCAAGTAATAAAAAGATTATCGATCCCACAGGGACCAAGATTCGAGTACCGATTTGTTCGATGGATGTAATTGTTCGGGACTAGACTCTAAGGGTTGTAAATGTGAGGTTATCGGTGTTCCTACTCAATACGGTGTCACACGGAGGAAGAAAGAAGGTTGCCGCGAGATCTTTTAAAGGGATTCTAAAATTTCGATTTAGCTTGTGTGTCATAAAACATGCTATCAACTGGTCGTTGTCTAAACGTCTAACTATGGTCTTGTGGAAGGAACATCATACACTCTCCCGATGAGCCATCGCATATATCGAGAGCTATCTCTGCCTTACAAGGATTGTATAGGCGGTACGAGAATGCCAAATCAATCTCTGTGACGAACCATTTCCAGTTCTATCGCATCCTTGTACCCATGGTTACAAGAGATGAGGCCAACCCCTAGATTCCTCATATAAATCCCCTAAATCTTAGATACGAGGGTTGTCACCCCTTGTATCGGCTAAGCACAGTAGATAGAAAACCAAATACACATAGATATCGGTCTAAACTAATTCAAAATCAATAACATAATTCAATTTGAAGCAACATGTCATACGCACACAAGCTACTCCCTAATCCTAGAATCGAAGAAACTACTCCATAGATAGGAGCAGAGAAACACAAGGTATGTTCATGTTCGAATAAATCATAAATAAAGTGCAAGAACAAAAATTTACAATGCCAATGTGGCCTTCTCTCCGGCGTTGAAGTGCAGAACTCGGATCAGCGACGGTGTTCTTCCTCCCCGTTACGAGTTCCCTAAGCTTTTTAGGGTTTCGGGGTGTCATCCCAGCCATCTTGCCTCCTCCCTAGGGTTTGGGCAGAGCTATCCTTATATAGACATCACACCGGATCGCTGTGAAATCTGGAAAAGACCGTAGTCATGTCAGTTTGCTGGGCCACCACATGACTATTTGTTTCCACATGGCCAAGGCATGTGTGGCACTGGGGTGGCCGATTTCGCCCCTTGGATACGACCGTGTGTAGTCACATGCCCTGGCTGTGTCCCCTTCTGCGTTTAGCTATAAAATGCCCTTCATTTGCTCCGAAAGTGTGCCTTTTCCCCACGAAATGCTATCCTACACACAAAAGTACAAAGAGCAGCTCTCTGAACCAGAAAATAGGAAATGCATGCAAAACAAAGTGACATATGCATGAAACTAACATAAAATGTAATGAGATGTGAGCGAAAACTACTCCTAAAACCCTATATGTTTTGCTCACATCAATTCCCCCAAACTTAAATCTTTGCTTGTCCTCAAGCAAACCTTAGTGCCATGAAGTTTTAAAAATATATTGTTTCATACTTAGCATGTTAACTAAATTTATCAAGTGGTATTTTCAATCAGAGCAAAATAAATATGTTCTAGAAATTCACTAAGTTAGCTCCTCATGCTCGTGTTAAGCGAATCATTCTTAGGGGATACTCATTCCATGGTGAGTTAAGTCGTCATCCAATAGCTTTCCTAAGGTCTCCGTCCTTTAGGCACTTACCTGCCCAAAGCGAGGGTCGTTCCCTAGATCTAGTACAAAGTCTCAAAGGCGTGCTCAATATTGAGAGAAATTGGCAGGTCCTTCCCCAGTAACCTAACTCGGTCTCAAAGGGGCACCTAGCCATTTCCACCCACGACAACTGTTTTTTTATCCCTCATAATCTCTTTTTTTCTTTCTTTTCTTTTTCATTTCTTTTTCTCTCTCTCTTTTATTTCTCTTTTCTTTTCCTTTCTCTCTTTTATTTTTTGGCTCACTGGGATTTTGATTTTTTCGAATGGCCTTATACAATCCGAGCATCTCCAGTAACTAAAATGTTAAACCTAGAGTCACCTATGAATTCCAAAGTACTAGACTACTGAGATGAATCATAACTAGGTATGTACTAGATTCTCCCTTTCAGAATGCTCGACATGTGTAGGTGTAAAAATAAAAGCTAACCAGTGTAAGTCTGGAACATTCATTAGAGAAAATAAAATAAAATACCATGAGATAAATGAAATTAAGCTACCTATGGGAACAACTCATGTAAGTAATTTTAAAAAAACTACTGAGGCAGCTTATAGATAGCAAAAACTAAGTGCTGAAAGAAACTGAATAACCTATGCATGAACAAATGAATGCTAACTAAAATGCAAACATCAGGAAAGAAACTACTTCTAGAAACAAAATAAAACAAAACTTAGGCCCCCCAGACTTAAATGAATGTATACCTCTAGTATGGTGGACGAGGTGGAAAGTCTGGAAGCCTTGGCATCTTGGGATCCTGGGAGAACCTACTGCTGAGCCGCTAATGTCACATGTACATGTGGTCAATCTAAGAGCTGGTGGATGTAGCAGATGCTCGGTTCTCCTTTTCCCTAGCCCACTGTGCCTGCTGGGCTAGCATATGTTGTCGCATCTCCTAGCGGTAGGTGGCCTCTGCCTGGAAACGGGTAGCCTCCTTCTGGAAGTAGATGCGGGCTTCGTCGTGGAACTCCTCAACCCACTGGAAGTGCTCCCAAAAGCCCTGGAACTTCGCCTGCGTGTAGGCGCTCTGCTCCTCCCATCGCTGCCTCTGTGTCTGCTGCTCGGCGTATATATCGTCGAGGCACGATCGTAACTCCAATAAATCATAGGCCGATGTACCTGCATCCTGCTCAAAAGTAGAAAAAGGTGGTGGTGTCGGTGCAGGCTCATGTCGGCATGGACTAAGTGGGCTCCTATGTATGTATGGACTGGAGGGAGAATGATGTAAAGGGGGAGAGATGGGCACCGATGTGGATGGTCCCTCATAGGAGGGGACTCCACTATCAGGTCTAAGCGCCAGTTAGCACGTGTGGTGATGGTGGTACGATAAAGGTCAGGGAGCCTAAGGGTCGTCAGATTTTTCCTTACAAAGCATAAGGAGTGTCCTTCTCTTATAATCATCTTCATGGCCATACACACTCCTAGGTCGATCCTAGGGCTCCCCTCTATACTCTCTAATACGGTGTAATCGTACCCCATCGTATGGCAAATGTAGGTACGTAGGTCTCCCACATTAATCTCTCCTCTTGCTGCTTTGCCCATCTTCACTAAGTGTCTGATGAAATGGGACCCTACGTCGATGCTACTCCTTTCTTGTAGCATGTCCCAGAGGCAAAGCAGCTCGCTAGCTCTCACTACACCGTCACTCTCCCCACGACCAAATATAGTACTTATCATGATTCGGTGGAGGTATTGAAAAATAGGGTTTTGGAGGCGTGATTCTTTGGCCCTAAAAGGGTCGTAAGCGTGCTTTCCTGTCAATTCGGTCCGAAAGATCCGAGAGTTAAACCCAATAAGGGTTCTTCTCTCTCCCCCACTAGGCAAGCCAAAGCATAAATTCCATTAGTGAAGTGTCCATTCATGCTCAATGTTAAATATTCTAAAGGTGATCCTACCCTCTTCGCTCTCTCTACCCATTAAAATTTCCGCTTCTAAGGAACTCAAAAATTCTAAAACTATCCTAGGGTAGGTTGGGTGTCTTATTCCCATTATCTCTTCCCACCCCATTTTTGCAAATAGGACTTGAATGTCACCCAACAATCCTAAGGACTCTAGCAAATCTTCATTAAGATACCTAGTTGCAGTGAGTTTACGAGTAAAAAGTAAGTTATATCTATCCTTATGCTCATTATTGCGAAAAAGAAGGGTTGGAAGAGTGTTACCCTCCTCCGGAGCTTGAGGGGTGTCGGTTCTCCTTGCTCGTCACTCTGAAGCACTGGATCGTGATGCCACTTGCTTGGTCCTCCTCATCCTTACTCCTTTTAGGCTTCCTTGAGGGTTGGAAAGGCTTCTAATTGGTGGGGAAGAAGGATCCACACAACTA
The DNA here is from genome assembly GCA_025175895.1 of Wurfbainia villosa. NCBI lineage: Eukaryota > Viridiplantae > Streptophyta > Magnoliopsida > Zingiberales > Zingiberaceae > Wurfbainia > Wurfbainia villosa. The sequence goes on along the minus strand of CM045999.1, from coordinate 8,156,450 downwards.
GGGCAAGAAAATCAAAACACATAGCGCAAATAGGGCGAAAACACACGGTGTGCCATACTTAACCTCGTGTGACACGGCCATGTGAAAACACATAGCCAGGCTGTGTGCACCTTGGGTTGGTCGGGCACGGCCATGGGAAAACACACGGCCAGGCCGTGTGTCCCCTTTTTTCTTTCCTTTTGTGCGCAACGGTTCGAATTTTCTCACACGCTTCGTTGTTTAAGCTAAACATTGATTTTATTTATACCTAGAAAATTTGTTTCTGGTCTTAATGCTAAATGAAATGGAAATCAAAGTTCAAATTAACTAAATGCATGCAATGCAATCAAAGGAAAACCTAAAAACTAAACTTGGGTTGCCTCCCAAGAAAGGCTTTGTTTAAGGTCGTTTAGCTCGATCACACTCCATTATCAACTTGGCTCCGAAGGTTCGGTGAACCTCCATTCATCCATCTTGAAATCGACATCTGGTGGGTTCGACTTTATTCTGCTGAAAGTGAAGTCATCTCGGTAGGGAGCTCTACACTCTGATAGGCTGAAGAGGATGATCTCCCCATCTACCTCTAAGGAGATCTAGTGTGCCTTAACATCTATGCACGCCCCCGCAGTTGCCAGAAAGGGCCTTCCCAAAATGATGGGATTCTAGGGATCTAGTCCTGTGTTGAGTATGATGAAATTCGTGGGTATCACGAAAGTTTCAATCACCACAAGCACTTGTGCTGGCATGACAATGGGTTCCTTGACTGAGTCATCCCCCATATGAATACCAAGGTTCGCTGGTTGGAGCACATTCAGTCCCATCTTCAAATAGTATGCATAGGGCATCACACTTATTGATGACCCCAAGTCACACAATGCTTCATCGAAGCTTTCCCCATAAATCGAGCAGGGGATAACAAATTCACCAGGGTCCTCAAGATGGGGTGGAATCTTGTCCTCAATTTCGGCTTGGTCAGGTAGGGTGGAAATCATGGTTGCACACCCCTTGGCAAATCTATTTTTTTGTTCTATTCTCTCACTGCCCACTCCTTCCTCCTTAGCTTGACTTGGCTCGGGTACTGATGGAGAGCTCTTCATAGGTTGCGATACAGTTTAGGCTATCTGGGTCACTTGTGTCTCCAACATCCTTGTGTGACTTGCAAGACCATCAACAGTGGCCTTCAAGTCTTTGAGTGACTCCTCTGTTTTCTAATGTTGGCGACGGAACTCTTCATTGGCCTTTGTTTGGGTAGCAATGAAGTCTTCCATCATCAATTTTAACCTAGACTTCTGTTGTTGTTTCCCATTGCCTTGCTACTGGTCATACCCTCCTAATGGTTGGAAGTTTTCTGAGTTATTCCGATAGGAAAAAATTTGGGTGGTTCTTCCATCCCGGGTTGTAAGTACTGGAGTACGGGTTGTTGGGCCTTTGAGTGTAGTCCTCAACCGCATCACAGTGCTCAATCTGCTCTTCTAAGCTGCTCTTCCCTCCATAGTAGTCCTCTCGATACGCTGCTGCTCCTTCTCCAAAGTCAATGGCCGCAAATGTAGTTGAAGGATTTAAAGAGTCGAATCGTCTGCTAAGCGTGTTCATTCTTGCTGCTAGGTGGTCCACAGAGTTGACAACATATCGTCCTGCTGCAGGAGCTGGGTGACTATGTTCGGAAGTCCATTGATGGTGGTTCTGGGCCACCTCTTCTATCAGCTCCTCTACTTCCTCGATAGTCTTGTTCATAAGTGCTCCTCCTGCAGCAGAATCAGGGACATCTTTGTGGCATACGTGATCCCATTGTAGAAGATGTGGATCACCAGCCACCTTTCCAGTCCGTGGTGAGGGCATTGGTAAAGTAGCCCCTTGTAGTGATCCCAAGCTTTGAATAAGGACTCCCCCTCCTTCTGACGGAAGCTTGTGATAAGATGGCACATGTGAGCAGTCTTGCTTGGTGGGAAGTATTTATTCAGGAACTGCTACTCACATTGCTCCCATGTAGTGATGCTCCCCGAAGACAGAGAGTGAAGCCATGCCTTAGCCTTATCCCACAATGAGAATGAGAATAGGCTCAAGCGGATCGCATCTTCAGGGACTCCATTTATCTTTATTGTTGAGCAGATTTCCAAAAATGTCTCTAGGTGCCGATTTGGGTCTTCAGTCGGAGCTCCCCCGAATTGACTCTGCTGGACCATATGTATGAGTGATGGTTTAAGTTCAAAGTTGTTTATCAAAATGGATGGTCTAGCTATACTCGGTCTAAATCCTCTAGCGCTAGGAGCTGCATAATCCCGCAGAGGTCAGCTACCTATATTTGCTTCGGATGAAGCTTGGTCCTCCATCCTTTTCTGTTCGGCTCTCCGACGATGATAGGTTCGTTCGATTTCTAAATCAATCAGAATCAGGCCTTTCGATCCTAAGCGTCTAAGCATACGAAGAACTGATCCACAAAAATTAGGAGTACTACCTAATACTAAGAAACAAAAAATAACCAAATCTAGCTAACAAAATCAAAGAGTCAATAAGGAAATAGAAAACTACTGCTAAAATTAAAAAAAAATCTAAATCTAGATATGGGAAATCTAGAACTACAGTAAATAAAGCAAACTAAAAAGAAAATAAAGCAAGTAAATAAATCTAATCCTAAATCCGATCCAATTTTTCACTTCTTGATTCGATATCGAATCAATCAGTCCTCGGCAACGGTGCCAAAAACTTAATGCATGTGAATGCGACCTCAAATCTCGTGATGGAGACCGTCGAGGACTCGAAGTGCACACTCGCGCTCAATGTCCGCAAGTGCACAGATGTCGTCAAGTAATAAAAAGATTATCGATCCCACAGGGACTGAGATTCGAGTACCGATTTGTTCAGTGGATGTAATTGTTCGGGACTAGACTCTAAGGGTTGTAAATGTGAGGGTTATCGGTAGTCCTACTCAATACGGTGTCACACGGAGGAAGAAAGGAGGTTTCTGCGAGATCTTTTAAAGGGATTCTAGGATTTCAATTTTGCTTATGTGTCGTAAAATATGCTATCAACTGGGCATTGTCTAAACGTCTAACTATGGTCTTGTGCAAGGGACATCATACACTCTCCCGATGAGCCACCACATCTATCGGGAGCTATCTCTGTCCTACAAGGACTGGATAGGCGGTACAAGGATGTTGAATCAATCCCTACGACGAACTATTTCTAGTTATATTGCATTCTTCTACCCACGGTTACAGGAGATGAGGCCAACCCCTAGATTCCTCGTATAAATCCCCTAAATCTTAGATACGAGGGCTGTCACCCCTCGTATCGGCTAAGCACAATAGATAGAAAATCAAATACACATAAATATCAGTCTAAACTAATTCAAATTGCAAATTCAAACTCAATAACAGAATTCAATTTGAAGCAACATGTCATACGCACACAAGCTACTCCCTAATCCTAGATCGAAGAAACTACTCCATAGATAGGAGAGGAGAAACACAAGGCATGTTCATGTTCGAATAAATCATAAATAAAGTGTAAGAACAAAAATTTACAATACCAATGTGGCCTTCTCTTCGGCGTTGAAGTGCAGAACTCGAATCTCCAGCGGTGTTCTTCCTCCCCGTTACGAGTTCCCTAAGCTTTTTAGGGCTTCGGGGTGTCATCCCAGTCATCTTGCCTACTCCCTAGGGTTTAGGCGGAGCTATCCTTATATAGACATCATACCAGATCACTGCGAAATCCGAAAAAAAACCTAGTCGCATCAGTTTGTTGGGCCGCCACACGATCATGTGTTTCCACATGGTCAGGTCGTGTGTGGCGCTGGGGTGGACGATTTCGTCCCTTGGACACGGCCGTGTGTAGCCACACACCCTGACCATGTTCCCTTTCGTGTCTAGCTGCAAAATGCCCTTCATTTGCTCCGAAAGTGTGTCTTTTTCCCACGAAATGCTATCCTACACACAAAAGTACAAAGAGCAGCTCTCCAAACCATAAAATAGAAAATGCATGCAAAACAAAGTGACATATGCATGAAACTAACATAAAATGTAATGAGATGTGAGCGAAAACTACTCCTAAAACCCTATATGTTTTGCTCACATCATCGACTAATGTATGCATTAAGGGCAACAGTTGAGATGTCAGCTCAGTGTTGTCCTTATGACCCGTTGTTTCAGTCAGCTCTAAGACTGAAACATGCCTAGTAAAGACTCTGCCCAGAGACTCTTTACTTGCCAAGACTTCGACCTTCAGCCTTTCTTGGACTTTTCACCTTGTCACTTCCACAAGGACTTTCTGCCAAGGAATTTATCCTTCTTGGACTTTTCACCAAGGGTCCACCCTTAGATTTCTCGTCTGTCAAGGAATTGCCCGTCTTGAACTTTTCACCAAGGTTCCCCCCTTGGATTTCCCATTTGCCAAGGAATTACTCATCTTAGACTTTTCACCAAGGTTCCACCCTTGGATTTCCCATCCTCCAAGGAATTACCCATCTTGGACTTTACACCAAGGTTCCACCCTTAGATTTCTCTAATTGCCTAAACCTTTGTTTTCTTAAACCTCTGTTTACTTAAATATTTGTCAAACACCAAAACATAGTTTAGAGCATCAGCTCTAACAGTCTCCTCCTTTTTGATATTTGACAACCCGTTTAAGTTTAGGTTATCCTTTTTAGATTTAAGTTACAATCAGACCAAAACAAGTAGCAGTAATAGATTTGTAGGAATGAATGAGCATTAAGCATGTGACTTATACATTAGATTAAACCAACTAGCAGTAACAGTTTTGTATGTATGAATGAATGAGAACAAGGAATGAATAAAAAAAACTTAAACTATAAACATATCCTCCTCCCCCTTTGGCAAACACCTAAAAGGGATCATAGGGGTACTGAGAGTATAAGAAATGCAATAACCCAGCAAGGATTAAAGTATCCTCCCCCTGAATCCTTACTCTCAGTTATCCATACCAACACTGCATATTCGTAACATGTAAGCAACATGTAATGATTTTCATAGAAAATTTTGACAGAGTTTTCCCTAAAAATGTTTGTGAGAAATCTGTCCTAACATCCTATCATAATCATATAAGGACTAAATCTCATCAAACGAAACTATGCAAATATGCAAACAAGTCAAAACGAAACAAGTTCAAGAAAGTTGCTCAGCTAATACAAAGCCAAGTCAATCTATACACTTTGTTTTAGTTTTCATAATCCCATCCAAATGAACAAGATCAGTTCTACTATACTTTACTAACAAGGGTCTATCAAAGCTAAAATGTCGATGACGATGGGCCTGACGAGTCCATTGCTCCTTCTCCAAGTAATTTCGAGCTGATGTTACCTTAGGTTGGAGCCCCTTCTGTCTAAACCGGACTTTTCCGGCGAGGAGAAAGGGTCCAACAAACCTAGTTGTCAATGCCGGCAAAGTTAGGGTTAGGATGCTAACCTAGCAGTGGAGATAGATGCATAAGGACTTACCCTAGCTTGACTTGAGTCCTAGAGACGTAGGGCCGGTGTGGTAGGAGTCGAAAGTCAGTCGGAGACCGAGCGGCGATGGTGAAAGCGATGGAAGCAGAGGAAAGGTTGTGATTGTGTCGAATGCGGAGAAGGAAATCCGCGTTCACCAATCGAGGCAATAAGTTAAATGCCTCGACTGATGAAGCAGTCGAGGTGTTGGTCAAGTTAACCTCGATTCTTTTCCTTTGTCTGAAATTTGAACTGCCCTTAATTTGAACCAGTTTGAATTTTAAACCGGCCTGGAATTTAGACCGCTCTAAAATTTAGACCACTTTAAAATTTAGACCGCTCTGAAATTTAGACCGCTCTGAACTTAAGCCACCATGGGATTAAACCACCCTGGCATTAAACCACCTAGGCATTAAACCACCCAGGCATTAAACCACCCTGGGCTTAAACTGCCCTGGGATTAAACTGCCTTGGGCTGAAATTAAACTAGTCTGATTTTTGAAAAGCTTTTCGAAAAACTGGTTTGACATTTCCAAAAAACTAGTCTAAAATTATGAAAAACTTGTCTGAAATTGTGAAAAACTGGTCTGGAATTGCGAAAAACTAGTCTGGAATTGCGAAAACTAGTCTGGAATTGCAAAAATTGGTCTGGAATTGCGAAAACTGGTGATAGAAACCAACTCACCTCGTTTATCAGTCGAGGCGATAAGTAAAATGCTTCGACTGATAAGTCAATCGGGGCATGAGTCGAGTTCTCCTCGCCTCTGTGCCTTCGCAAACTTGTCCAGTCGAGCATGCCTCGGTTCTGTTAGTGGGTTAATTTTGACAGTCGAGGCGCTAATCAAGCGCGCCTCGATTTTGTTCGTTGGTGGTTGCTACTGAGAGTGTCAGTCAATTTGGTGCCTCGACTGACAGTGCGGTTGAGCCCTTGATCGAGAGCAAATTCGAGTTAAACCATGGGCAGTCGAGGCACTGCCTCGACTGGTTCCTGATAACTGATTTGCTTAGTTTTTCAGATGAACTTTAGAAATTCGTAGATAATTTCAGAGATTTCAAAAAACTTGAAATTTTACGTACAAAATTCTAAAGTCATGATTGTCCATAGAAAAATCTGTGAAAAATATACGGCCTAATATTTTCATGAGTTGATACAATTTTCAAAAACCTGAAAATTAGCTTTTCTTGAGTTCCAATAGTATCACTAACTTTAAGCTGATCCATACACCAACACATGATTGACCACCGTGAAGATAGTGACCTTTTAAAATGTTTTAAGACACTTATTTAGGTTCGCATTTGTCTTAAGTGGTCCAACCAATTTTACTTGGTTGGAATGTCCAATTATGATCTTCGGACCAAGTGCGCATGAATTATGCAAAGGTCTTCCCCATAATTGGTCAAATTAATGATTGTTGTCTCGATAACCAACTTCCCCAAGGGATGCAATGAACATTTTGGGTAAGTTAGTTATACCTAAACATCTCACCCCCACCAACTAGAAATACAAAAACCATTTTATTAAACCTTATAGTTTGTGTGAGATGTTTCCCAAGGTTCCCTTGATTTCCTTAACTCCTTGTTATGGTTAGTTAGTCCTTATGATCATGGAGAGATTGTAATTCCTTACTCAGTGACACACATACCTAATTCCCTTCTTAGGTGGTTAAATTCTATTTCTGAAAGAGCTTTAGTGAAGATATCTACTAGATTTGACTTGGACTCAACATAATTGAGTATAGCATCTCCCCTAGCTACATGATCTAATGAAGTGATGTCTCACTTCAATATGTTTCGTTCTAGAGTGGTTGATAGGATTTTTTGTCAGATTGATAGTGCTCATATTATCACATAGTACTTGCACATTTTTGTATGACAACCCATAGTCCTCCAGCGTGTGAATCATCCACAACAGTTGTGACACACTCTCTCCCATGGCGATATACTCAGCCTCAATAGTGGAGAGAGAAACACAATGTTGCTTTCGACTTGACCAGCTCACTAGCGATGAACCTAAGAACTGGCATACTTCACTTGTGCTCTTTCTATCTAACTTGCACCCAGCATAGTCAGAGTCAGTGTAGTCAACTAAATCAAATGACTCAGTACGAGGATACCATCACCCAACCTTAATAGTGCCTTTAAGATATCTCATTATCCTCTTTACAGCACTTAGGTGAGACTCTTTAGCACATACCCCTACAGCATATAAAATATCAGGTCGACTTGCTATGAGATATAGTAGACTGCCAATCATGCTCCTAAAACATTTTAGATCCACCGGTTTCTCTCCATCATCATTTCCTAGATTTGTACTTTCCGCCATAGGAGTGGATATTTCCTTTGAATTTTACATATTGAACTTCTTTAGCAGATTCATGGCATACCTAGACTGATGGATATATATACCTTTCTTTGTTTGTTTGATATCATGTTCGAGGAAGAAAGTCAATTCTCCCACAAGACTCATCTCAAACTCGCTCTCCATGTGTCATATAAACTCGTTCAGATAGTCCTTATTATTCGAGCCACATATTATGTCATCTCAATAGACCTGGGCTACAAAAATATTTTCACCATCTCTTTTCAGAAATAGTGTTGGATCTATCTGACCTCTCTTCAACCCTTTCTTCACTAGAAATGTGGACAGCCTTTCATACCAAGCATGAGGTGCTTATTTTAGCCCATAAAGAGCTTTTTTCAGTTTAAACATGTGGTCTAGAAAGTCTATACTTTCAAACCCCGATGGATGTTCAATGTACACTTCTTCCTTAATTACCCCATTTAAGAAGGTAAACTTCACATCCATTTAGTATAATTTGAAGCCTTTATATGCAGTGAATGCTAGCATAAACCTTATGGACTCTAGACGTGCTACTGGGGCGTACGTCTCTTCATAATCTAATCCTTCAATTTGGTCATAACCTTTGGCTACTAACCTTGCCTTGTTTCTTATGACCTCTCCCTTATGATTCATTTTGTTTCTAAACACCCATTTTGTACTAATTATGAAGACTTCTTCTGGTCTCGGAACTAAGTCTCACACTTGGTTTCTTTTGAATTGTCCTAACTCATCTTGCATTGCTAAGATCCAATCAGGATCAAGCAAAGCTTATTCTACTACCTTAGGTTCAATTTCTGAGATTAGTGCAACTTCAACCTCTTCGTTCCTAAAGGATGATCTGGTCCTCACCCCTTGTTGAAGTTCCCCAATAATCTGATTGTGGGGATAACTGACACTTGTCCTACTGGATCTTGGTGCTTGAGATGTTTCAAGTATTTGGGCATTTGATACATCTTCAAGTAATGACCCTTGTAACTTAGACTTTTCATCATCAGACTCGATTTTAACTCCCCCTACTTCAATGTTTTCTTGTAATTTTATCTTTTCCAATCCAAATTCAATTTCTTTACTAATTCTCTGGGTATCATTAGATTTTTCACCCTCTTCAAAAATGACATCGGATGATTCTTCAATTAATTTTGATTTTTTATTATAGACTCTATGCTTTGCTAACAGAAGAGTATCCGATTAGAATACCTTCATCAGCTTTAGCCGAGAATTTTCCTAGATGATCTCTGGTATTTAGAATAAACACCTTGCAGCTAAACACCCTAAGATGCTTAACTGTAGGTGGTTTTCCAAACCAGAGTTCATGTGAGGTTTTTCCTAGAAACCTATGTATTAGCACCCTTTTCTGAACATAACAGGTTGTGTTAATGGCTTCGGCCCACAAGTAGCTTGGAAGAGCATACTTATTGAGCATGCTTCTAGCAGCTTCTTGTAAGGCTCGATTTTTCCTTTCCACAATACCATTCTGTTGGGGTGTTCTTGGAACTAAAAATTCGTGCATATACCCTTTTTCTAAACAATAATCCTTAAACCGAGTGTTTTCAAATTCCCCTCCATGATCACTCCTAAGGGTTTTAACGGTTGTCTTTTTCTCATTTTCAATTCTTTTACTAAAAGAGATAAAAATATCAAAAGTTTCATTTTTATGTTTCAAGAAAAACGTCCAAGTATATCTAGTGTAATCATCAATAATTACTAAACAGTATCTGCTACTATTAATATATTTAATAGTACTACAATCAAACAAATCTAAAGCTTTAGAGGTACTCACAATGTTTTTGGGCTTGTGTGAGACCCTCTTTTGCTTACCTTTTTGACAGGCATCACATAACCTGTCTTTTTGGAACTTGAGCATTAGCAGCCCTCTAACCAGCTCTTTTCCAGCTAATCTTCTTAGGTTCTTCAAGTTGACGTGTGCTAGTCTTCTGTGTCATAACCATGACTCATCTATTCTAGATACCAAACACTTGGCAGAAATATTAGTAGCATTATCAAAGGATACTTGATATATGTTTTCCTTTCGAATCCCTACTAACATGGCCATATTTGAGTCGTTGTGCTTTACTAGACATTAAGTTGAATTAAATTCAACTCTATATTCAGCATCACGCAACTAACTCACACTTAATAAATTAAATGACATGTTTTTAACTAACAATACATTTCTAATCATAAAAAGTTCAGAAACATAAATATCTTCTATACCTACAACTTTTAATCTACCGTTATTTCCAAACGAAACTGTACCTCTACTTTTGTTTTCCAGTGTGGAGAATAGCAATGTGTCGCCGATCATATGTTTGGAGCATATACTGTCTACGAACCAAGTCGATGGACACTCCCCCTTAATTGATACCTGCTAAACATGAAAAATGGAACATTTCGGAACCTAAATATTGGGTCAATTAGCTTCCAAAATGTATTTCTTAGGAATCCAAGCCTTAGACATTTTCTTCCTACCAGGAATTCTAGAAACTAAAGAAATAAAGCTATGTTCTTGCTGCTTAGGTCGATAACCTATTCCAGCTTTATTGTAAATAGCTCGCTAAGATTCTAGAATCATGTTCAGCGTTTAAGAGCTAGAGCTAAACTTCTCAAGAGTACACTTGAGATTATTCACCTGTGCTCTCAAAATTCTGTTTTCATCCTTAATTTTATCAAATTCATCACTAGATTCTACCGCATGCTCCTCAAGATTTTTGAAATGTGGTAATTCAGATTTTAAAATTTTCATTTTACATTTAGATTTATCTAACATGTCAGTCAAATATGCAATGGTTTTATAATAGTCTCTAAGTTCAGAATTTACCTGATCATCATCTATCGATGATGATTCTACCTTCGAGTTTGAATCTGTTCCGGAGTCCTCCAGTTCCATCAGAGAAGTGTGTTGTCCAGCCTTGTCTTCTTTGTCCTCTTTCGACGATCCGGATGAAGACTCATCCCATGTTGTTCTCAACGCCTTTCATCTTCTCCTCTTTTCCTCCTTCTTGAGATGAGGACATTCATTTCTGAAGTGTCCTTTCTTGCTGCATTCATAATACATTATATTAGATTTATCAATTTCATTATCAACTTGCTTACCTTTCTTTTTGCTGAATCTTCTGCTTTTCCTCATCATCTTCCTCACGAAGTTGGCCATCTCGCTAGAGGAGGACTTGTCATCTCCATCTGATTTTGTGCCTGAGGATGAAGATAGCTCCTTCTTCTTCTCCTTCTTTTTCTTTCCCTCCTTGCTTTGATCACCTACAAACAAAGCCATACCCTTCTCTTTTTGACCTTTATTAGCCTATTCATGCAATTCCATTTCACAAAACAATTGATCTATTTTCACAGTTGATAAATCCCTTGATACTTTATAGGCATCCACCATCGATGACCATAAGAAATTTCTGGGGAACGATTTAAGGATGTACCTAACCAAATCTCGGTTCTCAATAGTCTCCCCAATAGAGTGGAGACCATTAAGCAACTCCTTGAACCTTCCATGAAGCTCACTGACAGATTCAGTGTCCTTCATAGAAAAGTTCTGGAGTTGACTTAAGAACAAGTCTCTCTTGGCTATACGAGAGTCTCTGGTACCCTCGTGCAGCTCAAGTAGCTTATTCCAAAGGTCTTGCGCACTGCTGAAAAGACCAACTTTATTAAATAATATTGGCACATCCTAAAATCTTATAAGATATAAATTCAAACCACATTTCCAAGGTATCCATAACCTTGAAAATATCCTAAGGTGCCAACATTGCTATGGTTGGGTTAGCTACCCTTTCAATCAAGGTTGACACACCTAAACCCATCTAGCGTGAATCGATCACGCTCTTAGAAACCCAATATCTATTGGAGCTCCTTGGGTTTACTAGGTATTCCTTAGGGATAACCTTCCTAGATACCCTCCTAATGACCCTCTTAGGCTTTGAAGCCATGGTCATTTGGGTTTTGTCTAGGTTAACTCTAGGGGTGACTCCCCTTGTAATCTTCTTAGTGGCTTCCCTAAGTTTCTTCGAAACCCTAACCACTAGGCATACACCTTGGTTACCCTTAGGGATGACTTCCCTAGTAACCTTGGTCTTCCTAGACCTAGTTTGAGTTCCATAATCAAATGGAACATTATGGTAGGCCTTTTTGGGCTTAGGCTTGCCCTTGGATGGTTCTTGATTTCTAGGTTTTTGACTTTGACTCCTAGACCTAGATTTTTGATCACTTAACCCTTGAAATTGATTTTGCATTTTTCTTGACGGTCTTCTCTAATTTCTCAAGCCAAGCCTTAACCTCAAGGCTTGATTTTCCTTTTCTAATTGCCCAATTTTTTAATTTTGATTTAATCTTTGGGCATTGATCTTCCTATGCATATGTCTAGTCCATTTGGGGTTAAAACCTAGATGATCCTCAATTTTCTTAATGCTTGCCCTAGGTAAAATATTTTTAGGGACATTAGTCTCAAATTTCTCTTTATTCCTAAGGTTGACATTCTTAGCTCCTAAACAATACTCCCTATTTCTAGCATGCTCTTTATGATAAATTGCAAGATTGTTAAAATTATTTCTAGCATGCTTTTACCTATAACTTAAAGAATGAGCATTATTAAAATTTACCTTAGGGTTTATCTTAGAGGTTCCCCCTACTTGTGATGCTCCTTCTTTGACCTTCTTGCTCCCCCTAGAGCATTGACTCCTATAATACCCCTTTTTATGGCACTTGAAGCAAATGATATGCTCCTTGCTTGTTCTAGTGGGGCCACTGGCATCCTTGACTTTTTCATTGACTTTTGGTGTCGGAGGACTTTTCTTGACTCTTTTAGGACATTTACTCTTGTAATGTCCTAATTCCCTACACTCAAAGCATATAATGTGATTTTTAATATTAACCAAAATGATTGAGTTACCTAGGTCATCGGTGATGGAAAGGGCCTCTTGAGCTCGTTCATCACTTCTCCCGGAAGTAGATGGCTATCCTTGCTCTTGCCCTTGTTCTGGAGTAGACGATTCCTCCTCCCCCTCAACCATTGAAGTGGAGGCTTCTTCCATCTCTTCTTCCTCTTTTAATCCGAATGTTGATTCCCTATCAACCTCCGAATCCTCAAGCTCTTGGGATGAAGATGTGCTTGCTTCTTCTTGAGCTTGAGAGGATGAGCATTCATCTTCTTCTTCTTCTTCTTCTTCTCGGACCGGTTTGGAATTGTCATGAAGATTGTCCAAATCACTACAAAGTTCCTTGGCATCTATGTAATTACCTAACATACACATAATGTCGTTAGGAACTAAATCAACCAAGAATTTTATTACCTTTGTATTTTTCTTGAATCTTTGGAGTTGTTCCTCACTCCATTTCTTCCTCTTGAGGAATCCTCCCTTTGGTCAATTCTTCCATCAAAATGGACCATTCTTCAAAGTCCCTCATCATGATGAAGTCTTCAATTCTTCTCTTCCATGAATTGAAGCCTTCTCGTCCATATAGCACGTACGGGACCGGTATATTGATGTCCCATCCTAGTTTATCTTCGAATTCCATCTTCCCTCTAGCTTGCTCCCTCGGATGTGAAGTCGGTGAAGAGCAACCCGCTCTGATACCAAATGTTAGGAACGTTGCGCCCGCTAGAGGGGGTGAATAGTGTCGTCGATGGAACTCAATCGCGTGCTTGCTACAAAAGTGTTAGATGCAGCGGAAATACAAAGTATACAATACAAATACACACGAGCACGATAACACAACGATATAACATGGTTCAAAACCAAATGGTTCCTACTCCACGGATCAGGCTCGTAAGAGCCCCAGCGTTGCAAATCACACACCACTACTAAGTAAACTCCTTCTCGAAACAATTCGGAGGTGGAGAAACCTCGTACAAATTGTTGGTGCAAGGGCACCAGATGATCGAACCTGTGTTTTGATTATGGCAAAGATACAAAGTTAAGATTACATCGTTATCTCACGGGCTTAATCGAGTGTGCAGAAAAGTGCAAAAGCTGGAGCTGAAGGCTAGCGACACCCTGAGGAAGCCATGGTGGTCGGGCGACACCCGAGTGACTTCGGAGGAAGCTGAAGGAATCGAGTGGAAGGTCGGAAGCCAAAGCGACACAGTAAGCATCAAGGTAAGCTCGTGTGTGTGAGCGTAAGTGAGGTCGTATCCTCCTTACGGGGATGGTCTTAAGTGTAGATCCAACCAAACGCATCCCATGGATGGTGTAGGTCGAGATCGGACGGTCGAAGGTCATCGAAATAATATTTTTGTTTAGCTAACTTTTGATTTCAGCTAGCATCGATCATTTGCCCGGCTTGGAGCACTCGATCGTCGTCCATCGATCGCCCACGATCGGCCTCGGTCAAGGATCGCCAGTCAAGCCTTATCACCTCATTCCAAGGAGCTTTGTGCCCATTTGTGATTGGTTAAAGACCCATTCGATGAGGGGCTCAAAGGCTATAAAAGGAGGGCTTGTCCTAGGGTTTTTCATCAATTCAAAAGCTTCCAAGTACTTCCGATATGCTACGAATCTCCGACATCCTTACGACGAAGCACTGCCGAGACGACAACTCAAGCTCCAAGATTCAAGTCTTCAAAAGTCGTCGGTATAAGCTTTAATTTGTATAAGTTATTCTTATTTTGAGCTTTAAATCATATCATGGAGAGGGGGAGTGTCCCTCTACCTTGAGTCTTTCTTGAGTTTTGTATTCATTTAACTCCTACCTCCAACGAGGAGGAGTTCGTTTAGTATTTTTCCCTCCGTGCATGGTCAAGGACCACTAGGGCCTTGGAGTAGTAGCCTTTGGCTACGAACCAAGTAAAACCCTCGTGTCTATTGTTTTTTGTGTTCTATCTTCCACTATGTCTACTCGTGTTTTACCAAACGAATTCGAAGAAAAGTTTTATCGCTATTCACCCCCCCCCCCTCTAGTGATCCGCTCGATCCAACAATTGGTATCAGAGCCGAGGGCACCCAGATTCGGTGCAACCACCTGTCAAACATTATTCTTTTCGTATTTATTTTTTTAAGATTTCTCCCACACTACTAATCCAAGACCAAGTCTTGGTACATAGTTTTTGGTTGTGTTTTTGCAAGTACTATTCGCCTTCGGAGTACCTCATGATCAAACGAGCATAACTTTTGCTACAAGTGGACTCACAAAACATTCTACCCACCAAATCAAAGCTCTCTGAGAGATCTACACTTCTTATGGGGGTTTACCCCCATAACAAGCTGATTTCATCCCCATAAATCAACGTTTAGTACCCTTTCGGGGACATCAAAGGTTGTGAGTACTTACTTTTTGTTTAGTTTCTTATCTCTTTGTTTAACTTTCTATTACTCGTTTGTTTTTTTTTATTTCCCGCACCACTAATCCAAGACTCGAGTCTTGGCAAGTTTTTTTTTGTGTTTTCTTTTGTTTTGTGTGTGCAAGTTTTTCTTTATGGCCCACATTGAGGGGTACAGCACCACCCGACCTCCGTTCTTTAGCGGAGATGATTTCCGTTACTGGAAAGGTCGGATGGAGTATTTTCTAAAAACACAAGTCGAGTCTTGGATAATCATCCAAACTGGTTTTGCTCTACCCATCAATGATCAAGGCAAGCCCTTGGACTTCAACAAGTGAACCAATGCAACCAAGAGGCAAATCGAAGCCGATGCCAAGGCGACCCAAATGTTGCAATGCGGTCTGTTCAAAGAGGAGCTCAACCGCATCAGACCCTTCATCAGCGCAAAGGACCTGTGGAACAAATTAATCGAGCTACACCAAGGAACGTCTGATGCTAAGGTATGTAAATATGACTTTCTTTTCAATAAGTTGTATAACCTTAAGATGTAGGAACACGAGTTGGCGACGTAACTACACTCCCGTGTCCAGGACATTATCAACGGCTTGCACACCATCGGACACAAGGTCAAAAATTGCGACCTCCTAAGGTACGTTCTTAATTCATTTCCTAGGACTACCTTGTGGGCATCCATGGTCGATGCCTACAAGGTCTCTAAGGACCTTTCGAAGCTTAGGTTAGACGAATTATTTTCTGAGTTTAAACTTCATGACCAGAATAACATGGTCCGGGCCGAGAGAGGTATTGCTCTACTTGCAGGACAAAGAAGAAAGCCATCTACCAGGCAAGAAGATGGACTTGAACCCGAAGACAAATCAGAGTCTGAATCCGAAGAGGTGGAAGCAATAATGAACATAGTGCGGAAGATCATTTGGAGGGAAAGGAGGCTACTAAAGAACCAAAAGAGGGCACAATTCAAATCAAATCAAAAGAAGGCCTTTCATGCAACATGGGACAATGAATAAGGCGTCGGCATAGCGTGCATGGTAAGACCCGAAGAG
The DNA here is from genome assembly GCA_025175895.1 of Wurfbainia villosa. Taxonomy (NCBI): domain Eukaryota; kingdom Viridiplantae; phylum Streptophyta; class Magnoliopsida; order Zingiberales; family Zingiberaceae; genus Wurfbainia; species Wurfbainia villosa. Next base: position 8,140,371 of record CM045999.1, on the reverse strand, counting down.
TCCGAGTCAGAGTCCGAATTCGAATCCAATTACAACACTGACTCCGAACTCGACGACTACTTCGAGAAGCAACTCAAAGCCCGACCAAAAGGGAAAATTAAGGTTATCCGCTCACTAATTCATACGCTTTACAATACAATTAAATTGCTAACCAGGAAATTAACTAAATCCGAGTCTAGGGTCGAATCCTTGGTTGAGGAGGTTGAAACCCTCAAACAAGAGACACCCCTAAACTCTTCGACTAGTCGAGTTCAAGAGGAGGACTCAACTCGAGTTGAAAAACTCGAAGAAGAGAACTCTCTCTTGAAAGGATGAGTCCAAGAGCTCGAAGCTCGGTTGAACAAGTTCTCAACGGGGTCCAAGAATCTTAACCGACTTCTTGGAACTCAGAGAGTCGTGTATAACAGAGCCGGACTCGGATATAGCTCAAAGACTACAAATATATCTTACATGTCTATCGTAAACCGTAGTCATCATCGAGTCCAAGCGTGGGTCCCAAAAACTTTATTAAACTCACATATAAGGACCAATAGATTTTGAATTCCCCATGATCAAGTTCATTACTTGATCTGACCATATTGGTTCAATGATCCAGGGGGAGCTAATACCAAAATAGTATATCCGGTAACCTAAACATTTTTTTTAGAATGGTTAGATAGGACTATAACTCGTCAATGCTTGATAACATAGTACCAGGATGCGGCGAGATGATAGTGTTAGTAATATATGAGAGATGTCCTAAGGCAATCGCCTTATGTATGAACCATTTATATGATAAATGAAGATTCACTATTTGAGTATACATGTTTTATGTATTTGATTGGATCTTAAACTCATTTACTGAATGTCCACGATACGATTCACAGCATGAGAGAATTTGTGATTGGATCACAACTAGTGAGTATCTCTACATGTGTAATTGTGATGTATCGGAATTATCCCTAGTCGATGAATTGATGAATCTGGACACCATCAATTCTGTTGAGACTAGCACGAGGTATACTCCTTGGTGTATCCAAGCAGCTGATTCTCACTGGCTGGAGACATAGTGATGTCCGGAGTTAATCGTGGATGCTAGTTATGGTAACTAGTTCAGTGGAGTGACCAGCCGTAAGACTTCATATGGTTCTCTCTGCATATATAGATATGTCAATGAAGTTCTTCTTGTAGCTTAAGTGCGATGTTCCTTTGACTTGCGGTATTCAAGTCATCTTGATCATGGAGACTTATGCTTTGACATCTTAAGCAAACATCTCTAAGGAGATGTGGACCCGGGATGATTGGGTATAAGTCAAAGTGATCGAAGGTGTTTGAATAGCCTATAAAGGATTCACCACTCCTTGCGAGGAGATGTATACCCATGGCCTCGTCGGATTGTTACTAAAGTCTTTGCCAAAGCATTACATGTTTAGAGTAAGGTACTCTTCGATACATGTGGAGTAACTAGAATCCGTGGGACGAGGAAATGATACTTGGGCTAGGTGTGGCGTAGTCGACCTAGTGAGGGTGACACAATAGACCATGTCACAGACCAAGTGGGTATAAGATGAGTGAAGGGAATGGGGCACGATTCATTCGAGCTCAAGGGTTTAAATAGTTCGATCAACCATGATCTTTTGGTTAATTGGGGATCATGATGTACTACTAGGTGCCACTCATGATCGTTCTATAATTAATGGTTAATTATAGGCGGCCAACATAAACCGAGAACCTATTTGGTCACACGCACAACGAGTGTAATCCAAAGGATTTAAAACGAGCTTGAGAATGGGATTCTCGGCATCGAGAAACTATGTTTGGTTGGACCAAACATAAAGCGAGCATGAAATTGTTTCAGTCGCAATGGAAGCGTGGATGGGCAGTGTCTTATGAAGACATAATGGATGGACCAAAATGGTTTGGTTCTAATCCAATGGATGAGAATAAACCAAATGGTTTGGTTTATATTAAACGAATGAACCAAAGGTTGGTTCGGTTCGTTTTAACTTAAAATAAACCATCATGGTTTGGTTTATTTTAACTTATCTTAATGGAGCGGGTTAACGGGCTTTATGGATATGATCCATTAACCATTAAGAGAATTAGTTCTCTATAAAATAGGGATTAAACCCTAACCCTAATGCTAATCATCTAGTTGCCGCCCAACATCTAGTTGTCGCCCAACACATTGTGGCCGCCCAAGCTCCTTGCCGCCCACTTGATTGTCGCCAAGACCCTTGCCAGCGTCCAAGCTCCAGCCGGTGAACCTCCGGCGACCCTCCGGTGATCCCCTAAAAGGTTCGGCATCAAGGTGAGCTTTTGTCTCCTTGTTTTGGCCGGCGCCTATCTCCTCCACCAAGCTGTCCAGTTTTCTGGACAGCTTCTTCTCCTCTCGTCGGAGCGTCGTTTGGACGACGGTTAGTGCTCCGACAGCGGCTAACATACCGAGGATTTGATCTCCGGTAATCCTCTGAGGTGGAGGACGAAGGATTCGTCAATCGGTTGACGAATACCTCTCCGGAGAAGCAAGTCTTGAGGACTTGTTTTAGGTCCGAATTTGGATTCGGATCGTGATCATCTCTCGATCACGTCGTCTTCAACACGAGGCTAGTAACCCGTACGAAGACGAAGCTCGTGGCTTGGCGAAGTCATCCCGAGGAGCTCGGCGTGGATACGGATAGAGACGATTCTTACGAGGATCGTTCCGGTTGATGTCGTTCCCGCTACACGTCATACGAAAGGTATAACGTAGTTTAATTTCCTTTTATTGCAATTTTAATTTACGGTTATGTCTACACTTGTTGTAATAGCATGCGTGTGTTGTGTGTGTTGTAATAAATAGGAGTATTTATTATTTTTAATTGCTTCCGCTGTGCTCATGTTTACGAAACATGATCGAACACACACACGCCGCGGTGCAGGAAACCCAACAGTGGTATCAGAGCCCAGGTTGTGTTTCGACATAATCGTAAAATGGTTTTGCGATAGTCATAATGTATTTCTGGAAATTTTCTAATTTTGGAAATTTAGAAGTATTTATGGAAAGTTTTCAATTTTGGAAAGTCTAGAAGTATTTATGGAAATCTTCCACTTTTGGAAAGTTGGAAGTATTTATGGAAATTGATATTTTCCATAAATAAAATATTTGATTAGATTCTGGAAATTTGTTTCCTAATTTAATCATGATTTGATTTGGGAAATCAAATCTTAAAATATTTTATTTCCATAAGTAGTTTTAATGATTTAGGAAATTGGTTTCCTAAATAGATTTTCCTTAATCAAATAATTCCATGAATAAAATATGTGATTAGATTTGGAAATTTGTTTCCTAATTTAATTATGATTTGATTTGGAGAATCAAATCTTAAACATATTTTATTTCCATAAATAGTTATGACATATAAGGAAATATATACATGACATAATTGTATGCCATGTAATTGCATTAGATGCATAACATTATGCCATGCGTGTCGTGACATGTAGATGTATGCCATGTAGATAATAGTTATTTGCATGCAAAGAGGATGAGACATAAAAACCCTAACTCAATATTAAAGCCTACACCTTCCATTAATATGGTTAGAACCAGAGTTCTGTTTCTTGTTTGGGTTGTTGGACTCACTCTAAGCCCGGCTCGAACCTGAACATGTTCAAATCATTGGAATAGTTTAACTCTAATATGGTAAGAGTCAGAGGTCAATCGTTAGTTTGGGTTGTTGGACTCACTCCAAGCCTGGCTAATTGGTTGAATGCGCTCTAACCATATTAAAACTATTTCACGATTAATGGGTCGGCTTTAACTTGGAGCATCGATTTGTTGGACTCACTCCAAGGTCGATGTGAAGAGAGGTGAAGTTGGGTGCTATGCATATGATGCATACTTGTTAATGTGTTAACAACCCAATGTATGTGTAAACATTCAATTAGTTGATAGCACATTGTGATAGTTACATATACATGATATGTAATCGGTATACTTGATACCCACCATCATAGCTAAGAATGGCTTGTTGGACTCACTCCAAGGTTGTTCTTATCTATGATGGATATCAGCCCATTCGGAGATGGACCTACGATCTCCCGAAGTGATTTTGGGGTTTTTGAATTCGAAAAATGAATGGGATTTATAAATGTATATTGATGCATTTTAAAATCATTTTCTCATATATGCTCGTTTTGTATTTCTAGGTCAATAAATTGATCATGACGTCTTTGAATTTGCGCACTATTTTGGATTCGAACAAACTGACTGGGCCTAACTTCCTGGACTGGCTTAGAAACCTGAGAATTGTTCTCAAGGCGGAAAAGCTAGCATATGTCCTTGAAGAGCCTCTTCCTGACCGTCCTAAGGACGATGCAACTCCAGACCAAATGTTGGTCTATCAGAAGCATGTGGCAGATTCTGAGCTGGCGAGTTGCATCATGCTAGCGGCGATGGTACCTGAGCTGCAGAAGCAGCATGAGCATATGGATGCTAACACTATGGTCTTCCATCTTCATGAGTTGTTCGATGAGCAAGCGAGATCCGAAAGGTTCGAGGTCTCTAGGCTCCTCTTCACCACGAAGATGCAAGAAGGTTCGTCTGTAGTACAGTTTGTGCTAAAGATGAACGGGTACATCGAGCGGCTAGCTACCCTCGGTTTTGTGATGATCATGAGTTAAGTATTGACTTAATTCTGCATTGTTTGCCCAAGAGTTTCTCGCAATTTGTGATGAACTATCGGATGAACAAATTGGAATCCACCATTCCCGAGCTCCTCAATATCTTTGAAGGCGTGGAGCCTTACATGAAGCATGAGGAGAAGCGGTTACATTAGTTGATTCCTCAAAGAAAGGTTCTAAGAGGAAGGCAAAAGAAGCAGAAGAAAGGAAAGAAAAAGGCAAAGAAGGCGGAACCGGTATAAAGGGCACTTGCCATCAACTTTGTGGCAAGGAAGGCCCTTGGCGAAGAAAGCTGCAAGATTTATCTTGAGTCCATGAAGAAGAAGAAGGCATCCGATGCCCCATCCTCTTCATTTATCTTCATTATTGATTGTCATTCTATTTCCTTAGACACTTGGGTATTGGATACTGGGTGTAGCTCACATATATGTAATGACATACTGAGGGCTAAGGAATAGAAGAAGACTTGTCGGAGGAGTCAAATTTGCGAGTTGGCAATGGAGCAAAGGTTCTTTGATGCCATCGGAACTTATTTCTTTGAAGCTCCTAGTGGACTAGTCTTGGGCCCGGACAATTGCTATTATGTTCCTTCTCTAATAAAGAACATTGTTTCTATTTCTGCTTAAATAGAAATGGTTTCCATTTAACGTTTAGTAACAATTGTTGTTATATAACTTTGAATGGCGTACTTTATGGGAACTTTGAGTAATGGCATTTATCGTTGGGCGTATCGGTGACATTTTCAATATCGAAGCGAGCAACACGCGTGCTCGAAAGGATAATCACAAAGACTCCTATATGTGGCATTGTCGTCTTGGCCATATAAGCAAGAAACGCATGTCCGAATTACACCGATGTGGAATTCTGGAATCGTTTGAATTGGATTCATACGATACATGCGAATCATGCTTAAAAGGCAAGATGACTAAGTTACCTTTTCTTGGAAAAGGTGAGCAGTGGGAGAGTTACTAGGTCTAGTACATGCGATGTATGTGGACCTATGTCAACTCAAGCATTAGGAGGCTATAGCTACTTCATTACCTTCACCGATGATCACTCACGGTTTGGGTATGTGTTCTTGATGAAACACAAGTCTGAAGCCTTTGAAAGGTTCAAAGAATTCAGAAATGAAGTAGAGAAACAACATGACAAGAGTATTAAAATACTTCGATCAGATCGAGGTGGTGAATACTTAAGTCAAGAGTTTCTTGATTATCTAAGAGACAATGGCATATTGTCTCAATGGACTCCGCCCTATACACCACAACATAATGGTGTATCTGAGAGGCGTAACCGGACCTTGTTGGACATGGTCAGGTCAATGATGAATCATGCAACTCTTCCCAAGTCCTTTTGGGGTTATGCACTTCAGACAGCTGTTTACTTGTTAAACAGAATGCCTACCAAGGTAGTCTCAACTACTCCATATGAGATATGGAATGGTAAGAAACCTCATGTATCTTACTTGAAGATATGGGGCTGTCCTGCTTATGTGAAGCGGACTGTATCAGACAAACTGGATGCTAAGTCTGATAAATGTCTATTTATTGGATACCCTAAGGAAACAAGGGGTTACCAATTCTATCATCCTGTGGAACAAAAGGTGTTTGTTTGAGGCATCTTTGTGTTTCTAGAGAAAGAGTTTCTCTTGCAAGAAAATAGTGGGAGTGTCGTTGAGCTTGAGGAGGCTCGAGAGACTCAAATAGACATTGATGAGATACCTGGTGAAGCACAACAGCCGACAACTCATAGTGATGAGCAATCGGCTGGACCTATTGTAACACCACATCTTCGTAGATCTGGTAGAACACGCAACATTCCTGAGAGATATGGATTTCTCGTAAGTGAATCGAACGACGTGTTACTCATTGATGATGAGGAGCCTACCAGTTATGAAGAAGTGTTGACAAGTTCAGAAAGGGATAAGTGGCTTGGTGCCATGAAGTCGGAAATGGATTCCATGTACGAAAACCAAGTTTGGAACTTGGTTGACCCACCTGAAGGCATAAAGCCTATAGGGTGCAAGTGGGTTGTCAAGAAGAAAATCGACATGGATGGTAATGTGATTACCTATAAGGCTAGATTGGTGGCGAAAGGATATCGTCAAAAGCAAGGTGTTGATTATGACGAAACCTATTCGCCTGTAGCTATGCTTAAATCCATTCGGATGCTCCTGGCCATAGCGGCTCATTATGATTATGAGATATGGCAGATGGATGTGAAAACAGCTTTCCTTAATGGAAACCTGCTCGAGGACGTGTATATGATACAGCCTGAGGGTTTCACATCGGTTGATAAAACCAAGGTATGCAAATTGCGACGATCCATTTATGGATTGAAGCAAGCATCCAGGAGCTGGAATATCCGTTTTGATGAGACGATCAAAAAGTTTGATTTCTCACAAAATCCAGACGAACCTTGTGTGTACAAGAAGATTAGTGGGAGTGCAGTCGTGTTCCTAGTATTGTATGTCGATGACATATTACTTATAGGAAACGATGTGTCCATCTTCCAGTCAGTTAAGGTTTGGTTATCCAAGACATTCTCCATGAAAGACCTGGGAGAAGCAACCTACATCCTTGGGATTAAGATCTATAGAGATAGATCGAAACGGTTGCTTGGTCTTTCGCAATCTACATATATAGACCGAAAAGCAAAGAGGTTTAGCATGTCTAATCCAAGAAAGGTTATCCACCCATCGTGCATGGGGTACACCTTCAAGTCTATGTGTCCGCGCACGTAAGACGAGGATTTGCATGAGTAAGATTCCCTATGCATCCGCAATAGGATCTATCATGTATGCTATGTTATGTACGAGGCCCGATGTATCGTATGCTCGAGTGTCACGAGCAGATACTCACCCGATCCAGAATGGATCATTGGCGGATCATGTTAAGACGATCCTTAAGTACTTGAGAAGAACTAAGGATGTGTTCCTAATATATGGAGAAGGGGACATGGTGATACGCGAGTATACTGATTCGCTTCCAGACAGACAAGGATGATTCCAGGTCTCAGTCTGGATACGTGTTCACCTTGAATGGGGGCGCAGTGAGTTGGAAAAGTTCCAAACAAGAGACTGTAGCGGATTCTACCACTGAGGCAGAATATATTGCAGCTTCGGAAGCAGCAAAGGAAGCGGTTTGGATCAAGAAGTTCGCTCATGAACTTGGTGTGATTCCGGCCATTGTTGAAGCAATACCGGTCTACTGCGACAACAATGGAGCAATTGCACAGGCGAAAGAGCCAAGGTCTCATCAACGATCCAAACATCTGCTTCGCCGCTATCATCTTATCAGAGAGATCATCAGTAGGAACGAAATACAAATCGAGAAAATTCCCACTGAAAGGAACTTAGCGGATCCTTTGACTAAAGCATTACCTCAAAGTAAGTTTGAGGGTCATGTTGGTGCTTATGGTATTGGATACCGTAGCGATTGGCATTAGGCCAAGTGGGAGTCTGTTAGTAATATATGAGAGATGTCCTAAGGCAATCGCCTTATGTATGAACCATTTATATGATAAATGAAGATTCACTATTTGAGTATACATGTTTTATGTATTTGATTGGATTTTAAACTCATTTACTGAATGTCCACGATACGATTCACAGCATGAGAGAATTTGTGATTGGATCACAACTAGTGAGTATCTCTACATGTGTAATTGTGATGTATCAGAATTATCCCTAGTCGATGAATTGATGGATTTGGACACCATCAATTCTGGCGAGACTAGCACGAGGTATACTCCTTGGTGTATCCAAGCAGCTGATTCTCACTGGCTGGAGACATAGTGATGTCCGGAGTTAATCGTGGATGCTAGTTATGGTAACTAGTTCATTGGAGTGACCACCGTAAGACTTCATATGGTGGTTCTCTGCATATATAGATATGTCAATGAAGTTCTTACTGTGGCTTAAGTGCGATGTTCCTTTGACTTGCGGTATTCAAGTCATCTTGATCATGGAGACTTATGCTTTGACATCTTAAGCAAACATCTCTAAGGAGATGTGGACCCGGGATGATTGGGTATAAGTCAAAGTGATCGAAGGTGTTTGAATAGCCTATAAAGGATTCACCACTCCTTGCGAGGAGATGTATACCCATGGCCTCTCGTCGGATTGTTACTAAAGTCTTTGGCCAAAGCATTACATGTTTAGAGTAAGGTACTCTTCGATACATGTGGAGTAACTAGAACTGTGAGGATGAGGAAATGATACTTGGGCTAGGTGTGACGAGTCGACCTAGTGGGGATGACACAATAGACCATGTCCTGAACCAAGTGGGTATAAGATGAGTGAAGGGAATGGGGCACGATTCATTCGAGCTACTGAAGGGTTTCAGAAATAGTTCTGGATCAACCGTTGATCTTTTCGGTTAATTGGGGATCATGATGTACTACTAGGTGCCACTCATGATCGCTCTATAATTAATGGTTAATTATAGACGGCCAACATAAACCGAGAACCTATTTGGTCACACGCACAACGAGTGTAATCCAAAGGATTTAAAACGAGCTTGAGAATGGGATTCTCAGACCGAGAGAAACTATGTTTGGTTGGACCAAACGTAAAGCGAGCATGAAATTGTTTCAGTCGCAATGGAAGCGTGGATGGGCAGTGTCTTATGAAGACATAATGGATGGACCAAAATGGTTTGGTTCTAATCCAATGGATGAGAATAAACCAAAGGGTTTGGTTTATATTAAATGAATGAACCAAAGGTTGGTTCGGTTCGTTTTAACTTAAAATAAACCATCATGGTTTGGTTTATTTTAACTTATCTTAATGGAGCGGGTTAACGGGCTTTATGGATATGATCCATTAACCATTAAGAGAATTAGTTCTCTATAAAATAGGTATTAAACCCTAACCCTAATGCTAATCATCTAGTTGCCGCCCAACACATTGTGGCCGCCCAAGCTCCTTGCCGCCCAGCTTGATTGTGCTGCCGTCAAGACCCTTGCCGGCGTCCAAGCTCCAGACGGTGAACCTCCGGCGACCCTCCGGTGATCCCCTAAAAGGTTCGGCATCAAGGTGAGCTTTTGTCTCCTTGTTTTGGCCGGCGCCTATCTCCTCCACCAAGCTGTCCAGTTTTCTGGACAGCTTCTTCTCCTCTCGTCGGAGCGTTGTTTGGACGACGGTTAGTGCTCCGACAGCGGCTAACATACCGGGGATTTGATCTCCGGTAATCCTCTGAGGTGGAGGACGAAGGATTCGTCAATCGGTTGACGAATACCTCTCCGGAGAAGCAAGTCTTGAGGACTTGTTTTAGGTCCGAATTTGGATTCGGATCGTGATCATCTCTCGATCACGTCGTCTTCAACACGAGGCTAGTAACCCATACGAAGACGAAGCTCGTGGCTTGGCGAAGTCATCCCGAGGAGCTCGGCGTGGATACGGATAGAGACGATTCTTACGAGGATCGTTCCGGTTGATGCCGTTCCCGCTACACGTCATACGAAAGGTATAACGTAGTTTAATTTCCTTTTATTGCAATTTTAATTTACGGTTATGTCTACACTTGTTGTAATAGCATGCGTGTGTTGTGTGTGTTGTAATAAATAGGAGTATTTATTATTTTTAATTGCTTTCGCTGTGCTCATGTTTACGAAACATGATCGAACACACACACGCCGCGGTGCCGGAAACCCAATAGATAGTACGTTAGAAAAGCGGAGTCTTGTGTATTCGGGTTAGATAAGGCGTATCTAGTTCAGTGCACTTGACCGAGTGGAACTAGCTGAAGCTACCTCGTCGTATCCTAGACTAGTTAGACCAGGAAGTGGCCTTAGGTGAGTCAAGTCTCTATTTTCTTGAAAATGGCTTTATCTAAGGAAGTGGTCATTTTTCCGATCAAAGAAGGCCTCTGTGCCTCGCCACGACCTGGAAGCCATGATCTTGAAAAGGTGACTTGATGAGCCTAAGGTCAAATTTGAATCTAACGCAAGGTTGACAAGTGTTTAAGTCATTAAACTTAATCGAGATAAAATTGGAATCATCTCACACAACATATAAGGTGAACCAATTCTAAAACACTTAGAATGGGTGAGATGAATAAGGAACAATTTCAATTTACATAATTCTTTCAAAAATGTTATCTATTTTTCAAACTATCGAGCTTAAACGTTTACTTATACTCAGACAAAACTCTAAATATACAACCTTTTAGGTCAATGTTTAGCGCCCCCTAACTCTTTTATACCTTATATACTTGATTAAGGGGGAGAGCAAACTAACCCTAAGGGTTATATATTTTCAAAAGTTATTAGCGTATAAGTATTTTGAAACTCAAAGCTAATTTTATAAGTATTTTTGAAAATCAAATTAGTCTCAAGACTTATATTGTTGGTGCAGAGGGTTATACCTCGAACCAAAGTAAATCGAGACACATGCTTGGACTCATGTTAGATAATCTTTACATATTGTTATGCATGCTACTTTTTTGTTAAAAACCCCTACTTTTTATATAAAACTCCAAATCTTTTTTTATTTATGGCAAAAGGGGGAGAAGAGCACAAGTTAAGGGGGAGAACAAAAATTTAAAATTTTCAAGTTAAGGGGAAGAAAAAAAATTTAAAATTTTTTGAGATTAACTTTTGTTCTAAAACTCACCTAAGGTTAAGGGGGAATTGATTATAATGAGTGCATCATTTACATTTACTCATTTTCCACATTTTTCTTAACTTTGCGTAAGTTTGTCATAGATCAAAAAGGGGGAGATTGTTGGTGCAGGGGCACCAGATGATCGAACCTGTGTTTTGATTATGGCAAAGATGCAAGGTTAAGATTACATCGTTATCTCATGGGCTTAATCGAGTGTACAGAAAAGTGCAAAAACTGGAGCTGAAGGCTAGCAACACCCGGAGGAAGCCATGGTGGTCGGGCGACACCCGAGTGACTTCGAAGGAAGCCGAAGGAATCGAGTGGAAGGCCGGAAGCAAAAGCGACACAGTAAGCATCAAGGTAAGCTCGTGTGTGTGAGCGTAAGTGAGGTCGTATCCTCCTTACGGGGATGATCTTAAGCATAGATCATACCAAAGACATCCCATTGGATGGTCTAGGTCGAGATCGGATGGTCGGAGACCGTCTAAATAATGTTTTTATTTAGCTAACTTTTGATTTCAGCTAGCATCAATCGACTGCCAGCTTAGAGCACTCGACTGACGTCCATCAGTCGACTGCCCACGATCAGCACTCGACTGATGCTGCCATCAGTCGACTAATGATGGCCATCAGTTGACTGATGGTCAAGGATCGGCTTCGAGGAGTCAAGTTTTATCACCTCATTCCAAGGAGCTTTGTGCCCATTTGTGATTGGTTGAAGACCCATTCGAGGAGGGGCTCAAACGCTATAAAAGGAGGGCTTGTCCTAGGGTTTTTCATCAATTCAAAAGCTTCCAAGTGATTCCGATATGCTACGAGTCTCCGACATCCTTACGACGAAGCGCTGCCGAGACGACGACTCAAGCTTCAAGATTCTAGTCTTCAAAAGTCATCGGTATAAGCTTTAATTTGTATAAGTTGTTCTTATTTCGAGCTTTAAATCATATCAAGGAGAGGGGGAGTGTCCCTCTACCTTGAGTCTTTCTTGCGTTTTGTATTCGTTTAACTCCTACCTCCAACGAGGAGGAGTTCGTTTAGTGTTTTGCCCTCCGTACATGGTCAAGGACCACTAGGGCCTTGGAGTAGTAGCCTTTGGCTACGAACCAAGTAAAACCCTCGTGTCTATTATTTTTTGTGTTCTATCTTCCGCTGTGTCTACTTGTGTTTTACTGAATGAATTCGAAGAAAAGTTTTATCGCTATTCACGCCCCCCCTCTAGCGATCCGCTCGATCCAACACAAATGATTACAACAGTAATACGAAATACAACAAGCAAATACAAGTAAATACAACAAAAGAAATGCAAAGAAAACTTTACAATCAATCTTTTGGAAGCTTGCTTGTTTGGTTGGTTGAACCGTGGTTGAAGACCCTAATTTGCACCAGCAAATCGCCTCAAGAATGTCCAAGAAACCGGTGCCAAATCCCTCCTCCTCGAACTCCCTTTAAAGCTACTCCTTGAGCTGGATTTCGCCTGGCAGTCGAGTGATTGGGACCATCAGTCGACTGCCCCTGTAGTCGTTGTCTCACAATGGCAAGAAATACGTCGGATAAGTCCAACGGTTACACCATCAGTCGACTGATCATACCCATCAGTCGACTGATGGATCAATCAGTCGAATGGTTGAGCCGATCACTCGACTAGAGAACCTTCTATGCTCGAGATCCCGAGCATCAGTCGACTGATCACCATATCAATCGACTGCTCGGGCCAGTAGTCGACTACCAAGCTCTGGCAGTCGACTGCTAGGACACTTCCCGTAGTCAAACCCTAGTTGACTCCCACCAGTCGACTGACCCATGGTCCTAGTCGACTGATACACCTCAAACATGAGATTTTAACCCAAGTATGGTGTCCCCATACTTTCTAGACCACCCATAGCCTAGACCTAAGCCTTCTAGCCACCTCCGTCAGCCTCGCACCTATCGGATCCCTCCAACTCATCCATGACTTGTTCATTCATACGCTAGCCTTTAGGTGCTTCCATCGGCTATTGTCATGCTAACGGTGTCTACACCGTTAAGGCACATTGGACTTACGCTGCCAAGACTCCGCTTGGACTTTACGCCGCTAACCATTAGATTTATGCCGCCAAGACTCCCGCTTAGACTTTACGCCGTCAATATCAAACCCCTTAGACTTCTCAAATGCCAAGACTCAAGCTTGGACTTTCCCTTGCCAACCCATGTTGGACTTTCTATACCAAGACCCATGCTTGGACTTTCCTTGCCAACCCATGTTGGACTTTACATGCCAAGTACTCAAGACTTGGACTTTCCAAATGCCAAGTGTTCCACTTGGACTTTCCATGCCAAGTACCCATGACTTGGACTTTCTTCATCACATGGTCAACACTAGTCAACCATCAAAATCCCCCTTAAGTCAAACTCGAGTCCGGTCAATCATGATCCGGGACGATTGCACAAACAATTTTCCCAAAATATTATCAGACATCAATGTCAAATATCCATGTCAAACATTAAAACATCGCTCGAGTCAAACTCGAGTTCGGTCAATCGTGACTTGGGTCGATTGCACCAATAGTTTTGAGGACTCATTTTTGAATCCAAATTTTGATTCAGATTGTGATCTTCTCTCAATCACATCGTCTTCGACACGAGGCTAGTGACTCCTACGAAGACGAAGCTTGTAGCTTGGCGAAGCTATCCTGACGGTACTCGACGTGGATACGGATAGAGGCAATTCTAATGAGAGTTGCTCTGATTGATGTCATTCATGTTGCACGTGATACGTCAGGTATAACTAGCATAATTTCCTTTTATTGTAAAATTTAAAACAACAATTATGTCTACACATATTGTACTTTGCATGCGTGTGGTGTGTGTGTTGTAATAAATTAGATTTATTGCTTTTTAATTCTTCCGTTGTGTGATGTGAGCAAAACATATAGGGTTTTAGGAGTAGTTTTCGCTCACATCTCATTACATTTTATGTTAGTTTCATGCATATGTTACTCTATTTTGCATGTATTTTCTATTTTCTAGTTTGGAGGACTGCTCTTTGTACTTTTGTGTGCAGGATAGCATTTCGGGAGAAAAAGGTGCACTTTCAGAGCAAAAGAAAAGCATTTTGTAGCTAGACGCAGAAGGGGATACGGCCAGGGTGTGTGGCTACACATGGTCAGGGCATGTGGCTACACACGGCCATATCCAAGGGGCGAAATCAGCCACCCCAGGGCGACACACGGCATGGCTATGTGGAAACACACGACCGTGTGGTGGCCCAGTAGATTGACATGGCTAGGGTTTTTTTTCAGACTTTACAGCGGTCCGAGGTGATGTCTATATAAGGATAGCTCCGCCCAAACTATAGGGGGGAGACACGATGGCTGGAATGGCACACCAAAGCCCTAAAAAGCTTTAGGAACTCGCAACATGGAGGAAGAACGCTGCCAGAGGTCCAAGTTCTGCACTTCAACACCCGAGAGAAGGTCACATCGTCATTGTAACTTCTTGTTCTTGCATTTTATTTTTGATATATTCGAACATGAACATGCCTTGTGATTCTCCTCTTCTATCTATGGAGTAGTTCCTTCGATTCTAGGATTAGAGAGTAGCTTGTGTGCGCATGACATGTTGCTTCAAATTGAATTCTATTTTTGAGTTTGAATTTGCAATTGGAAATTGTTTATACCAATATCTATGCGTATTTGATTTTCTACCAATTGTGCTTAGGCAATACGAGGGGTGACAGCCCTCATATTTAAGATTTAGAGGATTTATACAAGGAACCTAGGGTAAACTTGATCTCCTGTAACTGTGGATAGAAGGATGTGATAGAACTGGAAACGGTTCGTCGCAGGGATTGATTCAGCATCCTCGTACTGCCTATCCCATCCTTGTAAGGCAGAGATAGCTCCCGATAGATGCGGTGGCTCATCGAGAGAGTGTATGATGTCCCTTCCACAAAACCATAGGTAGACATTTAGACAATGCCCAGTTGATAGCATATTTTGTGACACACAAGCGAAACTGAAGTCCTAGAATTCCTTTTAAAGATCTTGCGGCAAGATCCTTTCATCCTTCATGTGACACCGAACTAGAGTTTAGTCCATCGACAACCCTCGCAATCGCAACCCTTAGATTTGACTACCGAACAATTTCACCCACTAAACAAATCGGTACTCGAATCTCAGTCCCTGTGGGATCGATAATCTTTTATTACTTGACGACATCCGTGCACTTGTGGGCATTGAGCACAAGCATGCACTTTGAGTCCTCGACGGTCTCCGTCGTGAGGTTTGAGGTCGCGTTCGCGTGCATCAAGTTTTTGGCACCATTACCGAGGACTGATTGATTCGATATCGAATCGATAAGTGGACAATTGGATCGGACTTAGGCTAGATTTATTTTCTTGTTTTATTTTATATTATTTCAGTTTTATTTCATTTTAGACTTTTGCTATTCAATTTGCAGTTTAGATTAATTACATCTTTCTTTCTTTCAGTTTTTAGTAGTGCTCTATTTTAATAAAAAAAAAGAGACTCTTGTCGACCCACTGCTATTCCTTTCCTTACCTATAATTTCCTGTGTATAACGATGTATGCTTTTACTCATGATTATAGTCAATTTGATGCTGTAAGTTTTGGTAACATTTATTGTGAGCATTGTGGTGAAACATGGCATACCATTAACGATTGTCCGGATATATTCGAACTTTCACAATTTAAACAGGAAGATGTCACCAACAATTACAACCAGTGGCCACAAGATGATTCCTATTCATATAGTTATGACCCTGGGTACTTAAACCCTCAATATTGTCCGCCTAAATCCTGACTTGAACATATGATGGAAGATTACATTCGAATAGAACAAGCGGCGAATACTGAATTCCAACGGCGGCATTCGCAGATAAAGACTCAATATTGTTTCCCAAGTGAGAACGAGAGCTATGAATCACCACGCGAATTTTATCCAGAATCAAGTCCCCACTTAGAAGCCTTGCTAGACAATTCTACTAGGGAATGCAAGGAGCATAGTCTACAATTCGCGGAAGAAACCAAACGACTAGAAGGTGCCTTCAATGACTGGATTACACCTAATATGGCGGAGACTCGCTTTGAACGAATGGATGAGGAAGATGTAGATGACATAGGAAGTAAAGAAGGGCAATCCATTCAATCACCACTTGAAGAAGAACTTGAGGATTATTTAATTGATACTTTAATCGAAGAGTGCATTGGTTCAATCAAAACACCTCCTAACCTCAAGGATCTAGAAGAACCTACCTTAACCCTCACTAAAACTTTAGTTACTAGTAACAAAACCCTTTTGGTGATTGATAATGATAAAATTTCAGTCGACATAATATAATCTACTAATTAATCTTTTGGTGAGGATGTCTATGGTGAGTTAAATTATTTACAACATTTAGAATATAATGATCAAACTATTGATGATTCGTTGAGACTAAGCATGTTAAACCTCGAGTCAAGGAAAGCAGCGCCCAAGTATCTTGCCCCTCCACGAGGAAGATTTAAAAGATATAGTAATGGAGGACCAAAAGGCAAGAAGCGAAAGATGAGAAAGTATCTGGCCCCTCCACGAGAAAGATTTAAGGGATATAGCGATGGAGGACCACCATGCAAGAGGCATAAAGTGAGCAAATATCTTGCTCCTCCACGAGCAAGATTCAAACACATCAAATGAAACGTAAGGGTATGGTCGAGCTAAAAGACCTTAAACAAAGCGCTTCTTGGGAGGCAACCCAAGTTTAGTTTTTAGGATTTCTTTTTATTGCATTCAATTTTTTGTAATTCAAACTTTGATTTATGGTATTAAGCATTTGTAGGTAAGAAAAGAACTTTCTAAGTAAAAACAAAAGTCATTTTAAGTTTATGCGGTGAAATGAGTGAGAGAAATCAGACCATTGTGCACCACGAGAAAAGAAACAAAGGGCGCACGGCCAGGCCGTGTGTTTTTACATGGTCGTGCCCTGACTTCCAAAGTCGCACACAGTCAGGCAGTGTGTTTTCACATGGTCGTGCCCTGACTTCCAGAGGCGCACACAATCAGGTTGTGTGATTTCACACGGTCGTGTCACGCCCCCTAGTCCACGTGAAAAGCCTACACCTGCATCGTTTTCTTTTCCTACTTTTGAGCATGATGCAGGTACTTCTGCCTACGATTTCTCAGAGTTCCGATCACGCCTTGATGACATATACCCTGAGCAGCAGACGCAAGGGCAGCGATGGGATGATCATAGCTCCTATACGCATGCGGAGTTTACAGGCTTACGAGAGCACTTCCAGTGGGCCGAGGACTTCTACGACGAGGCCCGTATTTACTTTCAAGAGGAGGATGCCCGATGCCAGGAGGAGGCCACCTACCGCTAGGAGATGCAATAGCATATGCGTGCCCAGCAGGCATAGTGGGCCCGGGAGGAGGAGCACAGAGCGTCCGCTGCATCCACCAGCTCTCGGATCGACCACATGTACATGTCGCATCAGCGGCTTAGCACCAGATTTTCCCAGGATCCCGAGATGCCAAGGCTTCCAAACTTTCCACCTCGTCCACCATACTAGAGGCATACTTTCATTTAAGTCTGGGGGGCCCCAAATTTTATTTTGTTTCTAGCAGTAGTTTCTTTCCTGATAATTGCATTATTCTTAGCATTCATTTGTTCATGCATAGGTTGTTGAGTTTCTTTGAGCACTTAGTTTTTTCTATCTGTAAAGCTGCCTCAGTAATATTTTTAGAGTTTTCTTCATGAGTTGTTTCCATGAGTAGTATAACTTCATTTACCTCGTGGTATTTTATTTTGTTGGCTTTGAATGGATATTCTAGACTTACACTGGTTAGCTTCTATTTTTACACCTATACATGTCGAACACTCTGAAAGGGAGAGTCTAGTACTTATCTAGTTATAATTCATCTCAGTAGTCTAGTACTTTGGAATCCACAGGTGACTCTAGGCTAGCATTTTAGTTACTGGAGATGCTCGGATTTTGTAAGCCCATTCGAAAAAATCAAAATCCCAGTGAGATGAAAAATAAAAGAGAGAAAGGAAAAGAAAAGAGAAATAAGAGACAGAGAGAGAGAAAAAAAAAGAAATGAAAAAGAAAAGAAAAAAAGAGAGAGAGATTATGAGGGATAAAAAATAGTTGTCATTGGTGGAAATGGCTAGGTGCCCCTTTGAGACCGAGTTAGGTTACTAGGGAAACACCTATCAATTTCTCTCAATACCAAGCACGCCTTTGAAACTTTATGCTAAATCTAGGGAACGACCCTCGCTTTGGGCAGGTAAGTGCCTAAGAGCCGGAGACCTTAGGAAAGTTATAGGATGATGACTTAACTCACTATGGAACGAGTATCCCCTAAAAATGATTCGCATAGCACGAGCACAAGAAGCCAACCCAGTGAATTTCTAGAACATATTTATTTTTCTTTGATTACAAATACCACTTGATAAATTTAGTTAACATGCTAAGTATGAAACAATATCTTTTTAAAAATTTCATGGCACTGAGATTTGCTTGAGGACAAGCAAAGATTTAAGTCTGGGAGAAGTGATGTGAGCAAAATATATAGGGTTTTAAGAGTAGTTTTTGCTCACATTTCATTATATTTTATGTTAGTTTCATGCATATGTCACTCTATTTTGCATGCATTTTCTATTTTTTGGTTTGGAGATCTGCTCTTTATACTTTTGTGTGCAAGATAGCATTTCGAGGGAAAAAGGCGCACTTTCGAAACAAAAGAAGGGCATTTTGCAGCTAGACGCAGAAGGGGATACGGCCAAGGGGTGTGGCTACACACGGTCATATCCAAGGGGCAAAATCAGCCACCCCAGAGTGACACACGGCCTGGCCATGTGGAAACACACGGCCGTGTGGTGGCCCAGCAGATTGACGCAGCTAGGGTTTTTTCCGAATTTTACAGCGATCCGAGATGATGTCTATATAAGGATGGCTCCACCTAAACCCCAGGGGGGAGGCACGATGGCTGGGACAGCACACCGAAGCCCTAAAAAGCTTCAGGAACTCGCAACGGGGAGGAAGAATGTTGTCGGAGGTCCAAGTTCTTCACTTCAACGCTAGAGAGAAGGCCACATCGGCATTGTAACTTCTTGTTCTTGCATTTTATTTCTGATATATTCGAACATGAACATGCCTTATGATTCTCCTCTTCTATCTATGGAGTAGTTCCTTTGATTCTAGGATTAGGGAGTAGCTTGTGTGCGCATGACATGTTGCTTCAAATTGAATTCTATTTTTGAGTTTGAATTTGCAATTGGAAATTGTTTATACAAATATCTATGCGTATTTGGTTTTCTACCTGTTGTGCTTAGGTGATACGAGGGGTGACAGCCCTCGTATTTAAGATTTAGGAGATTTATACAAGGAACCTAGGGGTAAACCTAATCTCCTATAACCATGGGTAGAAGGATGTGATAGAACTGGAAACGGTTCATCGCAGGGATTGATTCGGCATCCTCGTATCGCCTATCCCGTCCTTGTAAGGAAGAGATAGCTCCTGATAGATGCGGTGGCTCATCGGGAGAGTGTATGATGTCCCTTCCACAAAACCATAGGTAGATGTTTAGACAACGCCCAATTGATAACATATTTTGCGACACACAAGTGAAATCGAAGTCCGAGAATCCCTTTTAAATATCTCGCAGCAAGCTCCTTTCTTCCTCCGTGTGACACCGAACTAGAGTTTAGTCCACCGACAACTCTCGCAATCACAACCCTTAGATTTAATTTTCAAAAAATTTCACCCACTAAATAAATAGGTACTCGAATCTCAGTCCCTGTGGGATCGAAAATCTTTTATTACTTGACGACATCCGTGCACTTGCGGGCGTTGAGAGCGAGTGCGCGCTTCGAGTCCTCGACAATCTCCGTCGTGAGGTTTGAGGTCGCGTTCACGTGCATCACTGTGCATATTTTTATGAAATATATTTGAACACACACTCGCCGCATTGCTGAAAACCCAATAGGTTTGCCATAGATCAAAAAGGGAGAGATTATTGGTGAAGAAGCACTAGATAATCGAACCTATATTTTGATTATGGCAAAGACACAAAGTCAAGGTTATTTTGTTATCTCACGAGCTAAATCAAGTGTCATAAAATGCTAAACTAAAACGGAAGGTTAGCGACACCCGGAGGGAACCGTGGTGGTCGGGCGACACCAGGAGGACTTCGGAGGGAGCCAAAGGAATCAGGTGGAGACCGGAAGCAAGACTTCAAAGGTAAATGTTGAGGTAAGCTCGAGTGAGTAAAGTGAAGTGAGGGCGTGTCCTTCGTACGGGGACGTCCTTATGCGATAATCCGACCAAGACTTTCCATGGAAGGTCTATATCGAGATCGTACGGTAAGTGGCCATCGAATTCACTTATATTTCGAGCTAACTCTTTATTGCAGTCAAAAATTCTAGCCATCAGTTCAATAGGCCAAAGATCAGTCCAACTACTGGGCCATCAGTTCAATCGGCCAAGGATCAGTTCAACTGCTGAGCAATCAGTTCAACCATTGGTCAAGGATCAGCATCGAGGAGAGTCAAAACTCATCCTTTTCTTCAAGAGTGAGGTGGCCATTGATGTAGGATCTTGATGTGCTCAAGGAGGGAACTTCTAGGGCTATAAAAAAAGGTCCATTCCTCACCATTTTATCGATTCTAAGTGCTCCAAATTGCTCCTATAACGCCGCAACTCTCCAACAACTCTACGATGATGAAGCGATGCCGAAAAACCGACGACCCAAGCTCAAGCTTCAACTACTCAAGTTGTCGATAATACTTAAAGTCGTCTACTTAGTATATTCTTTATAAAGTTTATATTTCCAGAGCTTTAATCGTAAAGAAGAGAGGGGGAGTGTCCCTCTATCTCAAGGTTTTTGTATCTTCTTGTACTCGTTCCCCCGTACCTCTAACGAGGAGGAGTATTATAGTTGATTGCCCTCCGTACACAGTCTAGGACCGTTAGGGCCTTGGATTAGCAGCCATAGGCTATGAACCAAGTAAATTCCTTGTGTCTTACTTTACTTTCCATTGCACTAAACTCGTGTCTTTAAAGAATGAAAAAGAAGAATTTATATTCCGCTATTCACCCCCCCCCCCTATAGCACTTATCTCGATCCAACAATTGGTATCAGAGCCGGGGGCGCTACAATTTGGTGAAACCACCAATCTAGCAGATTTTTTTAGATTTTTCTTTTCGTTTTATAAGTTTTTCATTTCGATTAAATTCATTCTCCCGCACTACTAATCCAAGATGAAAGTCTTGGTACATTTCAATTGTTTTTGTTTTGCGAGGTACTTGTTTTCCTTGTTTTGTCTAAATGGAACATCTCGAAGGGTTTAGCACCGTCCGACCTCTGTTTTACAATGGAGACTGTTGGTGCAATCGGCCCAGGTCACGATTGACCAGACTCGAGTTTGACTCGAGTGATGTTTTGATGTTTGACAAAGTGGTTTGACATAGTATGTTTGACATTGATGTCGGTTAATGCTTTGGGGAGATTGTTTATACAATCGACCCAGGTTATAATTGACCAGACTCGAGTTTGACTCGAGGGAGACTTTGATGGTTGACTAGGGTTGACCATGTGATTATGAGAAAGTCCAAGCATGGGTCTTGGCAAGGTAAAGTCCAAGTCATGGGTACTTGGCATGGAAAGTCCAAGTGGGACACTTGGCAATTTGGGAAAGTCCAAGTCTTGAGTACTTGGCACAAGGGAAGTCCAAGCATGGGTCTTGGCATGGAAAGTCCAACATGAGTTGGCAAGGGAAAGTCCAAGCTTGAGTCTTGGCATTTGAGAAGTCCAAGGGGTTTGATATTGGCAGCGTAAAGTCCAAGGGTGGAGTTTTGTCAGCATAAGTCCAAGGGTTCACGGTGTAAAGTCCAAGCGGAGTCTTGGCGGCGTAAGTCCAATGTGCCTTGGCGGTGTAGACACCATTAGCATGACATAGCCGATGGAAGCACTTGAAGGCTAGCGCGATGGATGAACAAGTCATGGATGACTTGGAGGGATCCGAGAGGTGTGAGGCTAATGGAGGTGGCTAGAAGACTTAGGTCTAGGCTAAGGGTGGTCTAGCAAGTATGGGGATACCATACTTGGGTTAAAACCTCATCCTTGAGGTTAGCAGTCGACTGGCATTATGGCCGGTTAGACTGCCGAGAGTCGACTAGAGCTCGACTGCCACTTAGGGTTGAAATTGCCTTGGTAGTCGACTGCTCATTGGAGCGCGATCGGCATGGCCATGAATGCGATCGCCAGTTAAATTCTGAGCACGAGAATGCTCTATGCCGTAGGCGATTGGCTATGCGTTGGCGATCGGCCGCCAATGTTGGCAGTCGATTGGTGAGAGTCCCGTTGAAACTTGTCCAACGTGGATTGAGTCGTTGTCTCACAACTACAGTGTTGGCAATCGACTAGGGATTTATGGCAGTCAACTGCCAGGCAGAAATCCAGCCCGACGCAGAATAAAAAGGGGAGCTCGTGGAGGATTTCGGCATTGGTTCTTTGGGAGTTTTCTTGGGGCGATTTGAAGGTGATTTGCAAGTGCATTTCAGGGCCCTTCAACCTCATCCAAGCAACCAACAAGCAAAGCGCTCAAACCCTAGTTTTGTAAAGTGTTCTTTATATTTCCTTGTATTTTGCTTGTATTTTCGTGTATTACTTTTGTAATCTATTATAAGAGGTTTCTCCGCCTCCGACTTGTGTCGAGAAGGAGTTATTTGTGATTAGTGAGTGCATGTGCATCACTAGAGCTCTTTAGAGCTCGATCCGTGGAGTAGGAACCGTGCATGTAGAATACGAAAAAAAAAAAATTAATTAACTCGTTAATTAATTAGGATTAATTAGAGGATTAATTAGGCTTAAATAGTGGGCTGAAATTGGGTTTGAAATGGGCTTGGGTTGAGATGGGCTTGGGCTGAAATGGGCTTGGGCTGAACCCAATCGGATTGGGTTTGGGTTGAGCTGGGTTAACCGGATCAATTGAAAGGCATTTAAAAAGGCCTGCCGAACAGCCGATCGGCATCTCATCGCGATCCCGTTTCCATTTCTTCTTCTCCGCCTCATTCAGTCGCTCCGCTCACTCGCTCCGCCGGGTTCCAGATCCTCGGCGTCTGGTGCAAGCTGCTCGACGGTGCCACCATTGGATTGATCTCTGGCCAGGGATCAAGGGATATTCAGCTGGGGAACATCGCGATGACACCCAGCGGGCAGGCGGCGCCGTTGTCACGGCAGCGAGATGCCAATCGAGGTAATCCGTCTATCTAGGGCTAGATTTCCACCGAGGACTTCTTGGATCTACTGTATTTGATCGGATGTTGGCATTACCCCGGTAGATTGGGGATTTCCATCGATCGGTGCTTGCAGAGGTTACCTTCCGTCGGCAGAGTTTGGGAGTGCTGAGCTGAGATCGGGAAGAATCGCCGTCGGTGGAGTTTAGAATCGGTAAGTTTAGATCTAACCCAATAATTGCCATCTGTGGTATCCATGGAATTATGTTCTGTATACTGTGATTGTGTGATTCGTGTAATACTAGTTAATGGTGGATTTGTGTTTAGCTGTGATTACCGTAATCGTTTGATAAGGGTGTGGTTGGTATCCTGTTATTGCAAATGGTTGTCGATGTGTGATTTGGAGTTCCTTCGGTGAGCAGAGGGTGAGCGGGAGTAGGCTGCCGGAGAAGATCTGAGGTTTGTATGTCTCAATTCTGTGTTTTTTCCCGGTGCCGTGTGAATGGGTGATACGGGTGTGTTTGTGATCGCGGAGTGCTTTTGGTGTTGTTGATGTATGCAATGAATTGGGAATTTAATCGATTGTGTGCTCGGATGGTTAAGAATCGAAGCTGGGATTTGGAATTAATCTGTGATTGTAATTTGATTGTGCCGGCTGTGGGTGTGTGGAAGAGAAGCTGCAGTAGGTAATCCGATGCTGGAGCTACCGACGATGGATGGGAGATGTTCTGTATGGTGTCGGTAGTGTGTGGAAGGAAAGGTTATGATGGAACCGTGTCCGATTGATGTTGTGGATTAGTTATGGATCGTTTGCGCTGGTACATAGCTGGGAGTTGCTATAGATGGTGAGGCTACCATGGCAGTGAAGAGGGTAAGTGTAAATTGATTGGATGCAGTGATTTGGGGATTTAGGTTAGTCTAGAGTGTGGGGAGTATGATTTAGATCTATATAAATTTTAAATGATCTATGTAGTGTGTCGGAGTGGTTGAAATGCTTCCGGGAAAAGAATACGAATATAAAATGAACGAGTATTTTGTTCGTATAGTATCAGCGATTTGCACTTAACCGTAATTTGTTACTATTGTGCAGGTTTGGGATACGAAGCAGGTCCACGGCCGTGAGGATTATTCGAGCTTCGTATCAGGTGGGTAATATCTACCTGGTCCGGTAGTTTGATCCATTCTAGTGCGTGACATTGTATATATGTTTATACCTGTTTACCTTAAATCCACTCTTATTAAATCATATGCTTGTACTGCCTTTGACCTTTGAGAAATATAATCTGTTACATCATTGATTATCTAGCTATTTATGACCTCAGACTGGGTTACTGGGTTGCATCGCTAGGTTAGGTGATGAGTCCAAATTATGAGGTCGGTCGTTGTATCGTATACATATCAGTGTGTTAGTGTGACGGAGCTATTTATCTGTACATAGGTAAATAGGGTGTGATTACGGATTTGTCGTCCTTACATAGTTGACTTTTGGTTGACTAGGTCTCCCCGTGAGTTAGGGAGCGTTGCGAGGATTGGGGTGTGAGCTATGCATCATTACATTTAATGCATGCTGACGACTGGGTCTGCCTTGTGGTTGAGACGAGTTGTCAGTCATCCTGCCTCCTCGACCACTCGGGGTAGTGGTTGCAGGGTTAAGGGCAGAGCATTGTGTGCGTGTCGTTCTCGGCCACTAGGGATGGTGGTACTGGAGATGCGCACTTGGCCACTGTGCGGAGTGGTAGTTAGCGCACTCACCCACTATAGATGGTGGTCGTGTGATGTGCAGTAGTCCTGGGTGCAGTGCTCGTCTACTCATGGGTAGGGACGGAGCGGCTAGCAGCAGGGACCCCCGTGTGAGTAGCATATAGCTCTATGGCGGCTAGCTACTGGTTCATACTACCCAACTCGGTCACTCGAGAGGGGTGGCGGCTGGAGTCGGGATAGTTGTCATGTCGTGACACCTAGACCACACTGGGGTCGTGGTAGCGAGTTGGGTGCACAGGCATGACCATGCATATGCATTGCTGATATATATATATATATATATATATATATATATATATATATATATATATGTGTGTGTGTATGCATATATTCGATATATGTTTTACATATGCTTGTGAGATGTTGCATTTGGTTGCTGCATATGATTGTATATCATGCTACATGTCATTTGCATTTTATATACTGCTGTGTGTTGAGTATGAGTATGTTTTGGTTTAGACTGTTGCATGTTATTTAGATTATGTTATGATATACCTGTTCAGGATGTTATAGGTTATGTGGACGGCAGACCGTCATGTATGTACATTATTTTATGTCAGTTTATTAGTTTAGTGTATGCTATGAGTATGACCGTATCTGTAGTTCCTAGTTACTATGTTGAGTACTGTATGTATGATGGACTCATGTTGTATACCTGTAGATCTTTTTACCCTGTATGTTGTTCATGCACTTCTATATATTACCCTTGAGTTTTATACTCACCACCCTGGACCCTGGGTTTCCTGTCACCCAGGTAGTAGATAGAAGATTTCGGCATGGACTTGGAGCATTGCCACCTGATCCCATCTCGCCGTTTTTCCGAGGGTTTTGCTTCCCATCGCATGTATCTTCATATGGACTCTAATTGTTTTGGAGATCATGCTGTATGTTTCTCTTTTGATATTCAGTATGGATTTTGTTCTAGTATGGACGGATATATACCGATGTACTTATGTTGTCGAGTTTTGTATTTCCATTATGTTTGGCTTCCGCTATTGATGTTATACGTTTTGCTGTGTTGTTATACATTTTCGATATGTGTTATACTGGCTGCGACTTTTGTACCGTATTGGAATTGTCATAAGGGGGTGTCGTCCGTTGGCCGGACAGAGTCTACCTCGGGGAATGACAGTGCGGTTCCGAACCACGTTAAATATTTGTGTATTGGTGTGTTCGTTTTTGTCTTACTTCGTTATTGTTTTTATTATTATCATTCCGCTGCGCATAACGAGTTTTGTAGAGACAAACGCGAAAGAATTCCATCATCGTACGAACACGTCGCTATTCACCCTCCCCCCCTCTAGTGGCCTCAAATCACTTACAATTGGTATCAGAGCCCGGGGCTCTTCTACGGATTAACCGCCGGGAGCTAAAGAAGCTAGAGGGAAGACGATGGATCTTCAAGAAAGATGGGGCGATGACATAGCGACTCCACCCGCCTTTGATCGCGAAGATTTCGCGTATTGAAAAGGTAGGATGGAATATTTTCTAATGTCGAATATAGAAAATTGGTTTGCCGTGATTATAGGTTTTGATGCTCCGAGAGGAGAGAACGGCGAAATCCTCAAAGAGAAGCGATGGACCGAGGAGCAACGACAAAAATTCAAGACAACCGTCAAGGTAACAAAAATGTTGGTTAATTTGATACCTAACGACATTTTGTCTAGATTAGAAAGTTATAGGGATGCCAAGGAGTTGTGGAACAAGTTGGTCAAGTTCTACGACAATCCCGAATCGGTCCAAGAAGACTTGGAAGAGGAGGAGACCGAAGAGGAAGCTTCATCATCCTCACAAGAAAGTGAGGAGTCAACTTCCGGATTGGAGAAAGAAGAGGTGGAAGAAGTGGAAGAAGTATCCACTTCTAGGATTGAGGAGGAGAGACCATCTACGTCGGAGCAACCTCAAGAAGAGCCTTCAACATCCGGTCAAGATGAGGATGCTCAAAACTCCACCACCACCCTAGGTAACTCAAACACCATAATTCAAATTAAAAATAATATTATGTGTTTTAAGTGTAGGGAATTTGGACACTATAAGAGCAAGTGCCCAAAGAAGGTTAGGAAAGCTCCACCGGCACAAATAGTCAATGAAGCCGGTGTTTCCAACGCCAAGAAAAGCAAGGAGCAAGTCTTTTGCTTCAAATGCCGGCAACCGGGGCATTACCGGAGTCAATGCCCAAGGGGGAAGAAGAAGGGACAAGATGGAGCATCACAAGTAGAGGGAGCCTCTAGGGCAAATCTTAAGGTATATCTAAATAATGCTCTTTCTAATTTAAATGTTAAAAAGCATGCTAGGAATTTTAATTCTCTTGCAATTCATCATGAAAAGCATGCTAGAGATAAATATTTGTGTTTATGAGCCAAAAATATCTACCTTTCAAAGAAGGAGAAATTTGGGACTAATGTCCCTAAAAATATCTCATCTAAGGACAACCCTAGGTCAAACAAGTCTGTTGGTGCAATCGGCCCAGGTCACGATTGACCAGGACTCGAGTTTGACTCGAGTGATGTTTTGATGTTCGACAAAAACATATGACAATGTAATTGTTATAGGGAAGTCCAAGTCTTGAGTACTTGGCATGGGAAGTCCAAGTGGGACACTTGGCATTTGGCAAAGTCCAAGCATGGGTCTTGGCAAGGTAAAGTCCAAGTCATGGGTACTTGGCATGGAAAGTCCAAGTGGGACACTTGGCATTTGGGAAAGTCCAAGTCTTGATTACTTGGCACAAGGAAAAGTCCAAGCATGGGTCTTGGCATGGAAAGTCCAACATGGGTTGGCAAGGGAAAGTCCAAGCTTGAGTCTTGGCATTTGAGAAGTCCAAGGGGATGGATATTGGGGACGTAAAGTCCAAGCGGAGTCTTGGCGGCGTAAGTCCAATGTGCCTTGGCGGTGTAGACACCGTTAGCATGACATAGCCGAGGGAAGCACCTGGAGGCTAACGCGATGGATGAACAAGTCATGGATGACTTGGAGATAGGTGGCTAGAAGGCTTGAGTCTAGGCTAAGGGTGGTCTATAAGTATGGGGCACCATGCTTGGGTTAAACCTCATTTTGAGGTTGGCGATCGGTCGTAGCATTATGGCGGGTTATTATGACGTTAGTCGACGAGTTATTTGCCCGGTTTAGGTAAATGCTCTGGCGATCGGCCTCATTGGAAGCATTGGTAGTGTCGACGACGATCGCGAGTCGGATTGCCCGATCCAATGTCGAGCCGAAGCGCTCCGTGGGTGGCGATCGACTGCGGCTAGCGATCGGCGCCAATGTTAGCGATCGTGATCCGTTAAGGTTTTGCGTGGATCGAGCCGTTGTCTCCGCTGGCATCGATCGATGGTGACTTATGGCGATCGGTGATGAAATCCAGGTCGGGATAAAAGGCTCGGCTTGGTGATTTCTTGGACGTTTTTGAGGCGATTTGCTGCTGCAAATCAGGGTCTTCAACCACGGTTCAAGCGATCAATAAGCAAGCAATCAAAAGGCATTTGTAAAGCTTTTTCTTTACTTATATTGCATTGTATCTCATTGTATTTGCTTGTATCTACTTAGATTATTGTTGTAATCTTTTGTACGAGGTTTCTCCACCTCCGACTTGTTGTCGAGAAAGAGTATTTGTGATTAGTGATTGCATTGGCGTCGCTAGAGCTCGTTAGAGCTCGATCCGTGGAGTAGGAACCGTGTGGTTCCGAACCACGTTAAATCTTCGTGTTATTGTGTTTGTGATTGTGTTTCGTTATTGTTATTATATATATTCCGCTGTGCTAACGAAACTTGTAGACACGAACATGCGATCGAATTCCATCTACGAACGGTCAAACGCTATTCACCCCCCCTCTAGCGGCGTCAAATTTCCAACATAGTCTAGAAAAATTCTTCCTAGGGAATCCATTAGGAAAATAGGAGACCACCTAGGTCTTAATCCCAAATGGACTAGGCATATGCCAAGGAAGACCCATACCCAAGGATTAACTAAAAATTCAGAAATTGGGCAATTAGAAAAAGAAAATCAAGTCTTGAGGTCAAGACTTGAAAAGATGGAGAAGACCCTTGCAAAAATACAAAATCAATTTCAAGGGTCAAGAGGTCAACATTTAGAGTCTAGAAGTCAAAGCCTAGGGTCAAATGGTCAAAAATCAAGACCTAGGAAACTAGATTCATACAAGGGCAAACCTAAGCCCAAGAAAACCTATCACAATGTTCTATTTGATTATGGAACTAAACCTAGGAAAACCAAGGTTACTTGGGAAGTTATCCCTAAGAGTAACCATGGTAAGTGCCTAGTGGCTAGGGTTTCTAGGAAACCTAGGATGGCCACTAAGAAGGTTGCAAGGGGAGTTACCCCTAGAGTCAACCTAGGTAAGACCCAAATGACCAAGGCTAACAAACCTAGGAGGGTATCTAGGGAGGTCATCCCTAAGGAATACCTAATTAACCCAATGAGCTCAAATAGATTTTGGGTTCCTAGGAGTGTGATAGATTCACGCTAGAAGGGTTTAGGGTGTGCCAACCTTGTTTGGATGGATAGTTAACTCAACCATGGTAAAGGTGGCACTTTAGGTCATTTTCAAGGTTATGGTTACCTTGGGAATGTGGTTTGATTTTGAATCCTAAAGGTTTTTAGGATGTGTCAATATTAATTATGAAGTTTGATAAATCAATCAAATTGACACAATTTAGGTTTAGAGGTCATAGTGTGTCATTTTGGGTTGTTGGCACACTTGGGAGATTAATAGGAATAATGGCAAAAATATACTTAATTATCTCAAATGGCAACTAATATTAAATTTTAGGTATTATTATACCTATATATTTTATTTTTCATGTTTTGTTTGCCATATAACTTGTCATGACATCATATTTACTTTTATCATTTAAATGTCATGATCATGTTTAGGATTATGGATTTAAATATCATGTGTTTTAGTTTTATATCATATGCCATGACATCATGATCATTGGCCATGATTTATTTTTGCTATTATTATGCCATGATCATTTCATGCATTTAATTGATTAAAATTGATTTAAGGACAATGGCATGACTTGGAGTTCCATTTATAAGGGAATCAAGTAGAGTTGCCTTAGAAAAATGCATGAAACCCTAGTTTAGGGAGAACAAAACCCTCATCTCACATTACATTAACATGTATGTATATTTATACACCCTAGATACATGTGAGATGCTAGGATATGAGTTGAGTTCAAGGTGCATAGTTTTTGCATCTAGATGAACTAAAACTCATCTAATTTCAATTATAGATCATTGGAAAAGCTTGTGTACAAGTAATGTACATAGAGGCCAAGGAATATGATCCAAAATAAGGTTTTGAAATCATTTTAAAATCCATTTAGAAAACCTTGGTGAAGCCTATCTTTTGATAGTGATCACCATTGATGAGATTGATACAAAGTGAACTAAAACATTGAAGTTTTTCTTCACTTTTGGATTTTGTATCAATTTCAATATTTTATGGGTAAAATAATTTTCAAATATTTTTCACCCATTTTATTGACTATAAGTAATATATGTATCAAATTTTGTAATTTTTCGATATACATAGAATTACTTATGACTTTTCAAAACTCGATTCTGATACCTGAAATTCGAGAATTTCAGTTATCAGTCTATTGGTGCAGGGGCACCAGATAATCGAACCTGTGTTTTAATTATGGCAAAGACACAAAGTTAAGTTTAAATCGTTATCTCACGAGCTAAATCGAGTATACAGAAAAGTACTAAAGCTAGAGCTGAAGGCTAGCGACACCCGGAGGAAGCCGCAGTGGTCGGGCGACACTCGAGTGACTTCGGAGGGAGCCGAAGGAATCGAGTGGAAGGCCGGAAGCGAAAGCGACACAGTAAGTATCGAGGTAAGCTCGTGTGAGTGAGAGATTGTAAGGTTGTGTCCTCTTTACGGGGATGACCGTAGGCGGCGATCCGACTAAGACTTCCTGTGGAAGGTCTAGGTCGAGATCAGACGGTTAGAAACCGTCGAATTTATCATTTTCCGAGCTAACCTCTTCGCAGGAAGTGGCCAGCCGGGTCGATTCGGCTATTGATACGATCGATGCTCATCACGATCGATGGAGTCATCCGATGATGGCGATTTAATCACCGCGCTAGGTCAAAACGGATAAGGTTTGACACGGCCACTTCGCGATAAAAATTATACAACTTCGTGATCTGTTCCGAAAAAAGAGGAGACATATTCAGAGGGAAAAATCTATAAAAAGAGGGGTGGATTCCAACTCCAAACATCACATCAAGTTTATTCATCAAGTGCTCCTACAACGCCAACACTCCAACACCGTCATAACACCAATGCAACAACAAGTTCAGATCTTCTTCGTCGGCAGCAACATCTAGTAATATATTTTTGATATTGTATTCGTTGTTTTTATTCGTAACGAGGTGAGGTAGGCTTGTTGCCTCATCCTCGTACTTTCGGTTTTGTGATCGTTGTCTCCTACCTCCAACGAGGAGGAGACGTTATAGTGCTTTGCCCTCCGTACGCGGTCTAGGACCGATAGGGCCTTGGGGTAGCAACTGCTGGATTGTGAACCAAGTAAAAATAAATGTGTCTCTTTATTTTCCGCTGCTTTTACTCATTTAATTATCTACTCGAACGAAACGTCGAAAAGATTTACGATCGCTATTCACCCCCCCCCCTCTAGCGACGCTTCTCGATCCAACAATTGGTATCAGAGCGGGAGCGCTAAGATTTGGTGAAACCACCGATCTAGCACGTTTTGGTTTTCTGTTCGTATTTTTTTTTTTAGGTGTTTTTCCTCCCGCACTACTAATCCAAGATGAAGTCTTTGTTGGATCGAAGCAGATCGCTTTTCTTTTAAATCGTTCGATAGACAATTAAACGCAGCGGAAATGTAAATAAAAACTAAATGAGACAAATAGTTTTTTACTTGGTTCGTAGCCTTCGGCTACTACTCCAAGGCCCTAACGGTCCTAGACCGTGTACGGAGGGTAATTCACTAAAACACTCCTCCTTGTTGGAGGTAGGAGTTTTATGATTACAAAAGCCTTCGAAGCAAAAAGATAGAGAGACAAACCCTCTCTTCTATTAAAGTAAAATGCAACGAAAAGCCTCGATTAAAAAGAATTGCAATATTGAAAGCAATAACAAATTAAGATTATACCAACAACTAAACAAAAGAAACTTTAAGCTAGGGTTGTTGGCAGCACTTCGTTGTTGTAGAGTCGTCGGAGAGTTGCAGCGTAACGGAGGCTTTTGAGCACTTAGAATTGAGGATGAAACCCTAGGTTTGGCCCTCCTTTTATATCCTTTAAGCCCCTCAACGAATGGGTCTTCAACCAATCACAAATGGGCACAAAACTCCTTGAAAAATGGTGATAAAGCTTGACTCCTCGAGGCTGATTTTTGACCACCGGTTGAACTGGCCAGTTGAACTGGCGCCGGTTGAACTGATGGCCAGGATTTTTTACTACAATAAAGAGTTAGCTCAAAATATAAGTGGATTCGACGGCCACTTGCCGTCCGATCTCAACATAGACCTTCCATGGGAAGTCTTGGGTCGGATCGTCGCCTAAGATCATCCCCGTAAAGAGGATACGACCTCACTTACGCTCGCACACACGAGCTTACCTCGATACTTACGTGTCGCTTTTGCTTCCGGCCTTCCACTCGATTCCTTCGGCTCCCTCTGAAGTAACTTGAGTGTCGCCCGACCACCGCAGCTTCCTCCGGGTGTCGCTAGCCTTCAGCTCCAGCATTGAGACTTTTCTGCACACTTGATTTAGCTCGTGAGATAACAATATAAGCTTAACTTTATATCGTTTGCTATAATCAAAACTTAGGTTCGACTTAGGTGCCCACTGCACCAACAATCTCCCCCTTTTTGATTTATGGCAAACCCACATACAAAGTTAAGACAAAAATAAGTATGAGATTATGCATGAATGAGTAGGAGTATATAAAAATTCTTTTTCAAGTGCTCCCCCTTGAGGAATCCTCCCCCTTGACCGAGGGTGAGTACTTGAGAAAGGGTTTTAACTCTCCCCCTTGATATGTGCTACTAAGAAAAAGAATTAAGTAACCGAAATTACTTAATATTGGCCATAGTGTTTAAGTTTTAAGTTAAGAAACCAAATAATTTCTTAACCTTGGCCTTTTGTTAAAAGTTAAATAAGTTTTCAAAACTTAAAGTTAACTTTTGGTTTAATTATGAAGTAAGAGTTAAGTTATCAAAAAAAAATTTTTGACCCCTTAACTTTTGTCCTTTTTCTCCTTTTTCTCCCCCTTTTGCCATATATCGAAAAGAGTAAGGGGTGTGTAGAAAACAAAATAAATGTTAAATTTAAAGTCCAAGCATGTTCCACATTTTTATTTTTAAAAATAATATACTGAAAATAAGTTCATCTATAAAATGTTCGACTCATATTTGGCTTGATTGATATGAAGGATCAACCAGTCCTGGTCAGAGTCGGTATGATTATACTCCATGGTTCATAGCGATACACTAGCTCTACATCTGAAACCAGGAGTAAGGTTCTAACATCTCACGCCCATCTACGTGGCTAAGTACACAAACACATTAGTCCTATGTGTTGTGAGATGTATTGGCTCCTTAAATCTATAGGTGCATGATATCTAAGGTATGTCCTATGCTAGTTCCATGAAAAAAAAATAAGAAATAGTAGTAAGAAAATATAATTTGTAAGTTCCTATTATATTACGCACATGCCTAATCTTCGTCTCAAGAGACTAAATTCGGCTTCGGGTAGTGGTTTAGTAAATAAGTCTGCTAGGTTAGACTTCGAGTCAACATATTCGAGTTGTATGGAGTCGTTGGCTACATGTTCTCGAATGAAATGATGTTTTACCTCTATATGCTTTGTCCTTGAATGGCATATAGGGTTCTTAGTTAGATTTATCGAACTTATGTTGTCTACAAAAATTTTAGTTTTGGTGAAGTCCAACCTAAAGTCTCGGAGAGTGTGCTTCATCCAAAGAACTCACCCATCGCAACGTATTCGGCTTCGGTGGTAGATAAGGCAACACAATGTTTCTTCCTACTGCACCAACTCACTAGACTTGAGCCGAGTAGTTGACAACAACCACTCGTGCTCTTTCTATCGAGTTTACTACCGGCATAATCTGAATCAGAGTAGCCGATTAGTTCGAACTCCGTAGATCTAGGGTACCAAATACCAACGTTAAGTGTACCCTTAAGATATCTAAGGATACGCTTAACTAGGGTTAGGTGAGACTCCTTAGCACAGGTTTGAAACCTGGCGCACATACTTACTGCGAATAGGATGTCGGATCGACTCGCAGTTAAGTATAGGAGACTTCCTATCGCGCTCCTATAGTACTTTAAGTCAATGGACTTACTTTCTAGGTCTTCTCCTATGTTAACATTAATCGCCATTGGGGTGTTTATTATCTTAGCGTCTTGCATTACAAATCTTTTAATTAACTCCTTAGTGTATTTTTGTTGATATAGGTATATATCATCCTTAGTTTTTTTAATTTGTAGACCTAAAAAGAAACTTAACTCGCCTACCAAGTTCATTTCAAACTCACTTTCCATGAGTGAAACGAACTCGTTTAGTAAGGCTGAGTTAGAGGTT
Organism: Wurfbainia villosa; assembly: GCA_025175895.1. NCBI lineage: Eukaryota > Viridiplantae > Streptophyta > Magnoliopsida > Zingiberales > Zingiberaceae > Wurfbainia > Wurfbainia villosa. The sequence continues at coordinate 8,105,539 of CM045999.1, read as the reverse complement.
CCAAAAATTATATCGTCTACGTAAATTTGAGCTATGAATATTTCTTTACCTAAGGTTTTTACGAAGAGAGTTGGGTCAACTAAGCCTTGGTTAAACCCTTTTGACTTAAGATGGATTGAAAGTCTCTCGTACCAAGCTCGAGGAGCTTGTTTAAGTCCATAGAGAGCTTTCTTAAGTTTTAGAACATGGTCGGGTTTATCTAGATTTTTGAACCCGGGGGGTTGGCTAACATAAACTTCTTCTTTAATGTATCCATTTAAGAATGCTGACTTAACATCCATTTGAAACAGCTTAAATCCTCGATGTGCGGCATAAGCTAGCAACATTCGAATGGATTCGAGTCTAGCTACTGGGGCATAGGTTTCGTGGTAATCTAAGCCTTCGACTTGACTAAACCCTTTGGCGACTAACCTAGCCTTGTTTCTAACTACTTCACCTTTATCATCAAGCTTATTTCGAAACACTCACCTTGTTCCAATTATCGTTTTGTCTTTAGGTGGTGGTACTAATTCCCACACTTCATTTCTAGTAAATTGAGCTAGCTCTTCTTGCATTGCAATAATCCAATCGGGATCAAGAAGAGCTTGTTCAATTGATTTGGGTTCTATCTTTGAAATTAAGGAAATTTGACTAAGGTTCCTATAGGATGCTCTAGTTCGAACTCCTAGATTAGGATCTCCTATCACTTGATCGATAGGGTGGTTAGTCTGAATCCTAGATTGGGTTGGGTTTGTGTCACCTAATGCTTGATCAATGGGGTGACTTGGTTCAACATTAGTTTGGTTGGAGTCATCTATCACTTGATCAATAGAGTGACTTGGTTGACTTAGGTTAGGATTAACACTAGACCTGATCTCCGGATCAGAGTTAGGTCTAGTATGAATCGGCTCGCTAATTGGGGTTGCCGGGGGTTTTGTAGGTTCATGTCCTTCATCAAATACTACATTGATAGTCTCCTCGACTCTAAGGGTGTCGTGGTTATATACTCTATAAGCTTGCTTGTAGTATCCTAGAAAGATTCCGGTCGTGGTCTTGGATGTAAATTTCCCTAGGTAATCCTTAGTGTTTAGGATATGTAACTTACACCCAAATACCCTAAAGTACTTGATGTTAGGTATTTTATCGTGATAAATCTCGTATGAGGTCTTAAGGTTCCTCTTTACCATAAGGATCCTATTTTGGACATAGCATGTCGTACTCACGGCTTCTGCCCAAAACCTATCGGGTAGGTCATATTCGTTCAACATGGTCCTAGCGGCTTCTTGTAGAGTTCAGTTTTTCCGCTCCACTAGGCCATTTTGTTGAGGGGTCCTAGGGCAAGAGAATTCATGGTGGTATCCGTTTAGGTTACAGAAGTCGGTGAACCTTTGATTTTCGAATTCACCACCATGATCGCTTCTAATTCTTTTAACCTTAAGGTTTTTTTGATTCTCGATTAATTTGAATAAATTGATTAATTGATCTAGGGTATCATTTTTATGTTTGATGAACCTAACCTGTAAACTCGAGTAGTCGTCAATTATGACTAAGCAATATTGACTTTTATTGAGTGACTTGGCTCCATGTGAATCGAATAGATCCATATGCAGGAGCTCAAGTACACTTGAGGTTCGTTCTTGGTTAGTTAACTTGTGTTGTGTCCTAGGTTGTTTTCCTTGTTGACAAGCATTACAAATTTTATTAACCAAATTGTTAAGGTTGGGTAAGCCTCTGACTAGGCCACTCTGACTCATCTTGTGGATGAGTCTTGGGTGCGAGTGACCGAGTCGTCGGTGCCACAACCATGATTCCTCTTCCTGTGTCATAAGACATTTGGCTGAGGATTTGATTAAGTTAATTGTATAAATGTTATTTGTCCTAGTTCCTTTGAGTATTGTTTTCATTTGTTTCATTTGTTTTAATTACACATTCATTTTCTAAAAATACGACCTTATAATTATTGTCACATAATTGGCTTACACTAAGCAGGTTATATTCAAAATTCTCTACAAGTAATACATTTTTAATAACAAAATTCGAGTTAAGCTTGATATCACCTGATCCGATGATTTTGAGCTTGCCGTTATTCCCAAAGGCTACCGATCCTTGTCGTTTGAATCGAAGCTTCGCGAATTTGAGTTGATCCCCGGTCATGTGGAAGCACGCCTAACATCCATTGATCCTACACACAAGGTGGTTGGATTGGATGTTAGATTATTATATTTTTAAAAAAAAAAATTGGTTGTAAGTTGTTAAACCTAGGTCATCTCACCGGAGTCTATATGATCAAGCATGTTATACTTATGTGTTCTTTGTGAGATGACTTCCAATTAAGTTGATTAAGTGCATTTATGTTTAAGTAATGTTAGATTTGGATTTGACCCTAGGCTTGTCAAGTTTACCTTTTCAAGATCATGGCTTCCAGGTCATGGCGAGGCACAGGGGCCTTCTTTTATCGGATCATTGACCACTTCCTTAGACAAAGCCATTTTCAAGAAAATGATGACTTGACTCACCTAAAATTATTTCCTCGTCTAACTAGTTATTTTTGAAAAGAGGCTCCCCGAGGCTCAATCTTTTCGAAGGATTTTAGTTGATTATTTGAAAAGAGGCTCCCCGAGGCTCAATCTTTTCGAAGGATTTTAGTTGGTTATTTACGTGTTCTAAGTGAGTTCACGAAAGAAAAAAAAATCTAAGCATGCAATTTCTAAGTTAAAACACAAACATGTTTTGTACTGGCTCCCCCTAGACCGTTGAATCGGTTCGGTCTATCCACATAGTGGATTTGGTCCTTGGGAACCCAGTACGAGTTGGATCCTAGAGTTGAAATCAAAGTGGTCTTAGGGACCCATACTTGGACACATTTTTTATGTCTACTTACGATTGACATATACGACTTATTGGTCGTGTTTGAGCTAAACCCTAGTCCGGCCTTGTTGTACACGGCCCTTTGCGATCCAAGTAGGAGGTCAAGTCCTTTGGATCCCAAAGTAAACCTTTCCAACGTATTCCTAAGATCTTCGACTTGACTTTTCAAGAGTGAGTTCTCAACTTCGAGTTTTTCAACCCGAGTTGAGTCCTTCTCTTGAACTCGACTAGTCGAAGAGGTTAGGGAGACCTCGTGTTTGAGGAGTTTAACTTCCTCAACCAGGGTCTCGACCTTGGACTCGGACTTAGCTAACTTCCTAGACAAAAACCTAACTGTATTATGTAAAGTATTAAATAAGGTTCGACTCACCTTAAGGGTATCTTTTGAACCGGATGTGTATCCGTGGCTTGACTTGAAAGTAACCGTGGTCGAGTCATCCTCGAGTTACGACTCAAGTTCAGGTTCGGTCTCCGTGTCGGACTCAATCGATTTCGCCATGAAGACGTGGTCTTCGTCTTCTTCGGATGACGCTTCTTCCCATGTCGCATTGAGGGCCTTCTTGTGCTTAGGTGCTTGGTGGTTGAGCTTGGGGCACTCGGACTTTATATGTCCAAACCTGTTACACTCATAACACCTAATATTAGAACTTTTAGGCTTACCTTGGTTGGGTCGAGTTAGGTTCATTAGTTTCACAGTCAATTCCGGGTCAACTTCTTCTTCGGACTCATCTTCCTCCTCGGTTGGTGGTGGCTTGCTTGCGATTTTCTTCTTCTTTGAACCTGCAAACAAGGCTATACCCCTCTCGGGTTCCGAGTTGGATTGCTCATGTGATTCAAAATCCGAAAAGAGTTCATCTAATCTAAGTTTAAAGGTCCTTGGAGACCTTGTAGGCATCGACCATGGATGCCCACAAGGTAGTCCTCGGAAAAGAGTTTAGAACATACCTTATAAGGTCGCGGTTTTCGACCTTTTGCCCGATTGCGTGTAGGTTGTTGACTATGTCTTGGACACGGGCGTGGAGTTGCGTCGCGGACTCGTGTTCCTGCATTTTTAGTGTGTACAATTTATTGAACAACAAATCACGTTTGCAAACCTTAGCTTGATCCGATCCTTCGTGTAACTCGATCAGCTTTGTCCAAAGGTCCTTTGCGCTAATGAAGGGGCCGACGCGATTTAACTCCTCCTTGGACAAGCCGCATTGGAGGATTTGTGTTGCCTTGGCGTCGGCTTCGACTTGTCGTTTTGTCACAATGGTCCATTGATCATAATCCAAGGAGTCACCCACTTCATTAGTCGGAAGTGTGAAACCCGTTTGGATTATGATCCACATCTCGATTTGGGTTTTGAGAAAGCATTCCATCCGACCCTTCCAATAACGGAAGTCATCTCCATTGTAAAACAGAGGTCGGACGGTGCTAAAACCCTCGAGATGGGCCATTAGAATAAAAGACAAAAAGGGACGAAGACGAAGAAACTAGCAACGACAAAAACACAAAACAAGGTACCAAGACTCGCGTCTTGGATTAGTAGTGCGGGAGTAAATTTAACAAAGCGAAATAAATCAGAAATAAACAGAAATAAAAGAAAAATAAATCTGTGAAAAATGGCTAGATTGGTGGTTTCACCAAATCTTAGCAACCCCCGGCTCTGATACCAATTGTTGGATCGAAGCGGATCGCTAGAGGAAAACTTTTCTTTTAAATCGTTCGATAGACAATTAAACGCAGCGGAAATGTAAATAAAAACTAAATGAGACAAATAGTTTTTTTACTTGGTTCGTAGCCTTCGGCTACTACTCCAAGGCCCTAACGGTCCTAGACCGTGTACGGAGGGCAATTCACTAAAACACTCCTCCTCGTTGGAGGTAGGAGTTTTACGATTACAAAAGCCTTCGAAGCAAAAAGATAGAGAGACAAACCCTCTCTTCTATTAAAGTAAAATGCAACGAAAAGCCTCGATTAAAAAGAATTGCAATATTGAAAGCAATAACAAATTAAGATTATACCAACAACTAAACAAAAGAAACTTTAAGCTAGGGTTGTTGGCAGCACTTCGTTGTTGTAGAGTCGTCGGAGAGTTGCAGCATAACGGAGGCTTTTGAGCACTTAGAATTGAGGATGAAACCCTAGGTTTGGCCCTCCTTTTATAGCCTTTAAGCCCCTCAACGAATGGGTCTTCAACCAATCACAAATGGGCACAAAACTCCTTGAAAAATGGTGATAAAGCTTGACTCCTCGAGGCTGATTTTTGACCACCGGTTGAACTGGCCGGTTGAACTGGCGCCGGTTGAACTGGCCGGTTGAACTGATGGCCAGGATTTTTGACTACAATAAAGAGTTAGCTCAAAATATAAGTGGATTCAACGGCCACTTGCCGTCCGATCTCAACATAGACCTTCCATGGGAAGTCTTGGGTCGGATCGTCGCCTAAGATCATCCCCGTAAAGAGGATACGACCTCACTTACGCTCGCACACATGAGCTTACCTCAATACTTACGTGTCGCTTTTGCTTCAGGCCTTCCACTCAATTCCTTCGGCTCCCTCCGAAGTAACTCGAGTGTCGCCCGACCACCGCGGCTTCCTCCGGGTGTCGCTAGCCTTCAGCTCCAGCATTGAGACTTTTCTGCACACTTGATTTAGCTCGTGAGATAACAATATAAGCTTAACTTTATATCGTTTGCTATAATCAAAACTTAGGTTCGACTTAGGTGCCCACTGCACCAACAGTCTTGGTACGTTTCTTTTGTGCTTGCAAGTTTTCTCTCTTGGAGTAGCCTGTTGGTGCAGTGGGCACCAAAGTCGAACCGGTATTTTGATTATGGCAAAAGGCTCAATAGTTAAGGGTATATTTGTTATCTTACGAGCTCAATTAAGTGTGCAGAAATGCTAAAGTTGAGCGGAAGGTCTGCGACACCCGGTGGGAACCGAGGTGGTCGGGCAACGCCAGAGGGACTTCGGAGGAAGCCGAGGTACTCGGGTGAAGACCGGAAGCGAGGCTACAAGGTAAGCTCGTGTGAAAGCGAAGCAAGGTCGTTAAGCGTAGATCCGACCCAATACCTCCAATGGAAGGTCTAGGTCGAGATCAGATGGTTAGAACCATCGTACTTTATATTTTAAGCTAACTTGTATGATCCAAAACCCTTTGACTACAATCATTTGCTAGTCAAGTTCCGACCTCGAGAAGAGCTCGAATTTCAAGGGGTGAATTTGGACTTGACTCGTGTTTTGGTACAAAGGGTGATGTGGCATCAAGGTGGACATCCAAACCATCACCAAGCTTCCTTGTGGTGGACGCCCAAAATAAGGTGAGTTGGCACAAGATGGTTGGCTCCCATGATGTGGCACAAGTTGAATGGCTCCAACAAGTTGGCGCCCAAGGAGGTTGGAGGTGGCACAAGGTGGTTGGATGAAACACCTCATCCTCAAGTTGGCGCCCAAGGAGGTTGGAAGTGGCACAAGGTGGTTGGATGAAACACCTCATCCTTGAGTTGGCGCACAAGAAGGTTGGAGGTGGCACAAGGTGGTTGGATGAAACACCTCATCCTTGAGTTGGCGCACAAGAAGGTTGGAGGTGGCACAAGGTGGTTGGATGAAACACCTCATCCTTGAGTTGGCGCACAAGAAGGTTGGAGGTGGCACAAGGTGGTTGGATGAAACACCTCATCCTTGAGTTGGGATAAGAACCTCACCTTGGACACTACCTATGTCTAAATTCATAGATCAATATCCATAAATAGACATGTTCAAGCCAAGCAAATCACAAGAATTCAAGAGCTCTCAACACGCCGTCGTAACGCCGCTACTACTACTCACATTTGCTACGACGAAGTGCCGCCGACAACGAAAGCTACATCTTCTACTTATAAGAGTTGTCGGTATATTTATTTAAGTTCTACTTCTTTAAATTGTCTTTGTGCTTTAATCGTAACAAGGAAAGGGGGAGTGTCCCTTTGCCTTGATTTCTTTTTGTAATCGTTGCTCCTACTTCCAACGAAGAGGAGTGGTTTTAGTGAATTGCCCTCCGTACGTGATCAAGGATCACTAGGGCCGTGGATTAGCAATCGAAAGATTGTGAACCACGTAAAAATATCTTGTCTACTTTATATTTCAGCTGTGCATTCTCTACTTGCTTTTTACTTATTGCAAAAGTTTTTTAACGACACAGTATCGCTATTCACCCCCCCATCTAGCGACACTTTCTATCCAACAATTGAGGTGAAACCACCAATCTAGCTTTGTTTTCTTTTTTACAGATTTTTATTTATTTATTTCTGTTTTCGTATAATTATTTCACTTGCTTATCTTCTCCTACATATAGAATTGCATTAGAGGCTTTAGGATCCGGATAAGGTTGTCCTTGGGTTAGATCCCGAGTAAGGTTATCCTCGGAACTTCAAGCGACATTCGCATTTGATTGTTTATTTCTTTTGCAAGTTACATTTTATATATCTTTTTACTTCCCGCACTACTAATCCAAGGCGAAAGTCTTGGAATATTCTTTCGTGTGTGTTTTGCAAGATTCTTTTAAAGTCGTTCTTCTTCTTGTTTTTAAATGGCCCATCTCGAAGGTTTAGCACCTTGACCCCGTTTACAACGGTAATGACTTTCGTTATTGGAAGGGTCGGATGGAATGCTTTCTTAAAACCCAAATCGAGATGTGGATCGTAATCCAAACCGGTTTCACACTTCCTATTAATGAAGATGGTGAATCTTTGGATTACGATCAATGGTCAAATTCCATGAACAAACAAGTAGAAGCCGATGCAAGGCAACTCAAATCTTGCAATGTGGGTTGTCAAGGAAGAGCTCAACGCGTCGGCCTTCATTAGTGCAAAGGACTTATGGACCAAGCTAGTGGAACTACACGAAGGCACCGCATGACGAAGGTATGTAAAAGAGATTTACTTTTAAATAAATAGTATAACTTGAAAATGCAGGAAAACGAGACCGCAACTCAACTACATGCTCTTATCCAAGACATCGTCAACCAACTCCATGCCATCGGACAAAAGGTCGAGAATCGCGACCTTATCAGGTATTCTCTTAACTCGTTTCCTAGGACCTCCTTGTGGGCATCCATGGTCGATGCCTACAAGGTCTCCAAGGACCTTTCTAAAATTAGGTTAGGCGAATTGTTTTGAACTTGAATTACATGAGCAAACTAACGTGGTCCGGTGCCGAGAAGAGTATTGCGTTAGTTGCGAGTTCCAAGAAGAAGAAGCCCGCAAGCAAGCCACCCCGAAGGAAGAAGTCCGAATCGGAAGTAGACTCGAATAGAATCCGAACTAGTCAATCTAGTTCGGAAGATGATCAAGAGACGAAACGACCAACAACTCAAGGTAAGCCTAAACCTAATTCAAATACTTCTAATTTTAGATGCTATGAGTGCAATGAGTTCGGTCACATCAAGTCCGAGTGCCCAAAGCTAAAGAATAACGCATCAAAGACCAAGAAAGCGCTAAGCGCTACTTGGGAGGAGTTGTCGGAGGAAGAAGGCGATATCCAAGCTCTAATGGCCAAGCCGAGAGCACGACTCGAAATCGAAGAAGAGTCGAGTCGAATCCGATGATGAGCTTCCATTCAAGACAAGCCACGGATCCGTATCCGGTTCAAAAGAATCATTAAGGGTAAGTCGGTCGTTACTTAATACTTTGTATTGTGCAATTAAATTTTTAAATAAGAAACTAGCTAAGTCCGAGTCCAAGGTCGAGACCCTAATTGAGGAGGTTAACCTTCTCAAACATGAGGTCTCCCTAACCTATTCGACTACTCGTATTCAAGAGGAGGACTCAACTCAAGTTGAAAAGCTTGAAGTTGAGAACTCGCTTTTGAAAACACAAGTCGAAGACCTTAGGAACACGTTGGAAAGGTTCACTTTGGGATCCAAGGGACTTGACCTCTTACTTGGATCACAAAGGGCCGTGTACAACAAGGCCGGACTCGGGTTTAACTCAAATACAACCAATAAGTCATATATGTCTATAGTAAACCAACATAAGAAAAATGTCCAAGCATGGGTCCCTAAGACCACTTTGATTTCAACTTTAGGATCTAACATGTATTGGGTTCCCAGGACCAAATTCACTATGTGAATAGACCCACTCGATTCAATGGTCGAGAGAGCCAATACAAAATGTATTTTTATTAAGTCTTAGAAATTGCATGCTTAGTTTTTCCTTTATTTTTAGAATGGTTAGATAGGACTCATAATCAACTAAAATCCTCTGAAAGATTGAGCCTCGGGGAGCCTCTTTTCAAAAATAACTAGTTAGACCAAGATGTAGTCTCAAGTAAGTCGAGTTATCAATTTCTTGAAATTAGCTTTGTCTAAGGAAGTGGTCGTTGTTCCGATCAAAGAAGGCCTCTGTGCCTCGCCACGACACAGAAGCTAATCTCTTGAAAAGATTACTTGATGAGCTTAGACTAAATCGAATCTAACCTAATGTTGGTTAATTTAAATTCATTAAAATTAATCAAGTAAAATTGAAAGTCATCTCACAATAACACATAGGAATAACATGTTTTGATCATGTAGATATTGGTGAGATGATTTAGGTTTAAAACTTACAAACAACCCTTTAGTAATTCCAATATCCGATCCAACTACCTTATATGTAGGATCAATGGATGTTGGGCGATGCTGGTTGCTCCCGACACACAGGGATCAACTCAAATTTTCGGTTACGATTCAAACGACAGGATCGGTAGCCTTGAAATAACGGCAAGCTCAAAATCATCGGATCAGTGATATTGAGCTCAACTCTAACTTTACAATTCAAAATGTCTTATTAGTAGAAAACTTTCAATATAATTTACTTAGTGTAAGCCAATTGTGTGATAACAATTATAAGGTCATATTTCTAGAAAATGAATGCGTAATCAAAATAAATGCAACATCTAAAATAATACTTAAAGGAACTAGGAGTAGCAACATCTACACAATAAATTTACCCAACTCCTCAACCAAGTGTCTTATGACACACAAGAGGAATCTTGGTTATGGCACCAAGACTCGGACACTCGCACTCCAAGACTCGCCCACAAGATGAGTCGAGTGGCTTGGTTATAGGTTTTGATAAACTAAACAACTTGGATAATAAAATATGTAATGCTTGTCAACAAGGTAAACAATCTAGGACACAACATCAATTAACTAATCAAGAACTAACCAAAAGTGTTCTTGAGCTCCTACACATGGATCTATTTGATTCACATGGAGCTAAGTCACTCAATGGTAGTCAATTTTGCTTAGTCATAATTGCGACTATTCTAGATTTACTTGGGTTAGGTTTATCAAACATAAAAATGATACCCTAGACCAACTAATCAATCTTTGTAGGTTAATCGAAAATCAAAAGAACCTTAAGATTAAAAGACTTAGAAGCGATCATGGTGGTGAATTCAAACCACAGGTTTACTGATTTACGAACCTAAACTGATACCACCATGAGTTTTCATGTCCTAGAACCCCACAACAAAATGGGTTAGTCGAACGGAAAAATAGAACCCTACAAGAAGCCGCTAGGACAATGTTAAACGAGTATAACCTACCCGATAGATTTTGGCGAGGCCGTTAGTACGGCTTGCTATGTCCAAAATAGGATCCTTATGGTAAAGAGGCACCAAAAGACCTCAGACGAGATTTATCACGATAAAATACGAACATCAAGTACTTTAGGGTATTTGGATGCAAGGTACATATCTTAAACACTAAGGATTACCTAGGAAATTCAAATCCAAAACCTCTCTGGAACCTTTCTAGGATACTCAACCACCGATGGAGCTTATAGGGTATACAATCACGACACTCTTAGAGTCGAAGAAACCATTAATATAGTTTTCTTGACGAAGGACACGAACCCGTTCAATCCTTAACAAAACCAACTAGCAAATCAACTTATAGCCCCGGCTCTGATCTTGAACTTGAATCTCGTCCTAACCCAAGTCATCCTATCGACCAAGTGATAGATGACTCTAACCCAAGTCAAACTAGAACTCACCCAAGTCATCCTATCGACCAAGTGATAGATGACCCTAACCCAGTCACACTAAGACTCACAAATCATCCTATCAATCAAGTTATAGGTGATCCAAATTTAGGGTTCGAACTAGAGCTTCATATCGAAACCTTAGTCAAATCTCGTTAATTTCCAAAATCCCCAAAACTATTGAACAAGCACTTCTTGATCCCGATTGGATTATTGCTATGCAAGAAGAGCTAGCTCAATTCACTAGAAATGAAGTCCGGAATTAGTACCACCACCTAAAGAAAAATCAATTATTGGAACAAGGTGGGTATTTCGAAATAAACTTGATGATAAAGGTGAAGTAGTTAGAAATAAAGCTAGGTTAGTCGCAAAAGGGTTTAGTCAAGTCGAAGGTTTAGATTACGATGAGACCTACGCCCGTAGCGGACTAGAGTCCATCCGAATGTTGTTAGCATATCTTGCACATCGAGGTTTTAAATTGTTTCAAATGGATGTCAAGTCAGCATTTTTGAATGGATACATTAAGGAAGAAGTTTACGCTACCAACCTCCGGATTGAAAATCTAGATAAACTGACCATGTCCTTAGACTTAAGAAAGCCCTATATGGACTCAAACAAGCCCCAAGAGCTTGGTACGAAAGGCTTTCGATCTATCTTAAGTCCAAAGGATTCAACCAAGGTTTAGTCGACCCAACCTTATTCGTTAAAACCGTAGGAAAAGAAATCTTTATAGCCCAAATCTATGTAGATGATATAATTTTTGGAACTACCAACTCGATCCTGCTAAACGAATTCATCTCACTTATGGAAAGTGAATTTGAAATGAATTTAGTGGGAGAGTTAAGTTTCTTCTTAGGTTTACAAATTAAACAAACTAAAGATGGAATATATTTACATCAACAAAAATATACTAAGGACTTAATAAATCGATTTGGAATGCAAGATGCTAAAATAATCAATACACCTATGGCAACTAATGTTAATATAAGCGAAGATGTAGAAGGAAAACCCGTTGACCTAAAATACTATAGAGCGCAATAGGAAGTCTCCTATACTTAACCGCGAGCCGACCCGACATTTTATTCGTCGTAAGTATGTGCGCAAGGTTACAAACCTGTGCCAAGGAGTCTCACCTAACCCTAGTCAAGCGTATCCTTAGATATCTAAAGGGCACGCTAAACGTAGGTATTTGGTACCCTAGATCTACCGAGTTTAATCTAATCGGCTACTCGGACTCCGACTATGCGGTAGTAAACTCGATAGAAAGAGCACGAGTGGTTGTTGTCAAATCCTCGGCTCGAGTCTAGTAAGTTAGTGCGAGGAAGCGACATTGCGTTGCCTTATCTACCACAGCCGAATACGTTGCGATGGGTGAGTGTGTCTCTCGACCTCCTGTGGATGAAGCACACTCTCCAAGACTTTAGCTTAATCTTTAACAACATTAAAACCTACATAGATAACATTAGTTCAATTAACTTAACTAAAAATCCAATATGTCATTCTAGGACAAAACATATAGAAGTTAAACACCACTTCATTAGGGAACATGTAACTAATGGAACTATACAACTAGAGTATGTTGAGTCCAAATCAAACCTAGCGGACATCTTCACCAAACCACTACCCGAAGCCGAATTTAGTTTATTAAGACGAAAGTTAGGTATGTGCGTAATAGAGTAGGATTTAAATTTTTTATATATGTACTCTACTTTTGCTTCTTTTTATGAAATTAGCCTAAGTCTTACCTTAGAAATCATATACCTATAGATTTAAGGAGCCAACACATCTCACAACACATAGGACTAATGTGTTTGTGTACTTAGCCACGTAGACGGGCGTGAGATGTTAGGACCTTACTCCTGGTTCCAGACGTAGATTCAGTGCATCGACATGAACCATGGAGTATAATTATTTAAAATTAATCAACTCCTTCAAGACTTATTGATCATTCTATATCAATCAAGTCCAACCGGAGTTGTACATTTTAGATGAACATATTTTCAAGCTTATTATTATTTTAAAAAAAAAATATATTTATATTGGGAACTTGCTTGGACTTACAAACCCTAAAATATATTTACAAACTTTTTGAGTTAAGGCAAAAGGGGGAGAAAGTCACAAAAGTAAGGAAGAAAGTAAACAAAATTATTACCTTTTATATTAAGTAATTCCGTTTACTTAAGCAACTATTAAGGGGGAGTAAAAATTATTTTTCAAGAACTCACCTTCGGTCAAGGGGGAGGTTACCTCAAAGGGGAGAACTTGAAACAATAATATTTCTCACTCATGCTTAATCTTTATGCTAGCTCATTCATACTTAATCATTATGCTAGCTCATTCATATTTAATCATTATGCTAGCTCATTCATATTTAATCTTTATGCTAGCTCATTCATATTTAATCTTTATGCTAGCTCATTCATGCTTAATCATTATGCTAGCTCATTCATATTTAATCTTTATGCTAGCTCATTCATGCTTAATCATTATGCTAGATTACTGTTATGCTTAATTTTTCCTTAACTTTTGTGTCGGTTTGCCATGAATCAAAGGGGAGATTGTTGGTGCATGGGCACCAAAGTCGAACCGGTATTTTGATTATGGCAAAAGGCTCAATAGTTAAGGGTATATTTGTTATCTTACGAGCTCAATTAAGGTGTAAATGCGAAATGCTAAAGTTGAGCGGAAGGTGCGACACCCGGTGGGAACCGAGGTGGTCGGGCAACGCCAGAGGGACTTGAGGAAGCCGAGGTACTCGGGTGAAGACCAAGCGAGGCTACAAGGTAAGCTCGTGTGAAAGCGAAGCAAGGTCGTTAGCGTAGATCCGACCCAATACCTCCAATGGAAGGTCTAGGTCGAGATGATGGTTAGAACCATCGTACTTTATATTTTAAGCTAACTTCATGCTGCGGTCCCAAAACCCTTTGACTACAGTCAATCGCTAGTCAAGTTCCAAATTTCGAGAAGAGCTCGAATTTCAAGGGGTGAATTTGGACTTGACTCGTGTTTTGGTACAAAGGGTGATGTGGCATCAAGGTGGACATCCAAACCATCACCAAGCTTCCTTGTGGTGGACGCCCAAAATAAGGTGAGTTGGCACAAGATGGTTGGCTCCCATGATGTGGCACAAGTTGAATGGCTCCAACAAGTTGGCGCCCAAGGAGGTTGGAGGTGGCACAAGGTGGTTGGATGAAACACCTCATCCTTGAGTTGGCGCACAAGGAGGTTGGAGGTGGCACAAGGTGGTTGGATGAAACACCTCATCCTTGAGTTGGCGCACAAGAAGGTTGGAGGTGGCACAAGGTGGTTGGATGAAACACCTCATCCTCAAGTTGGCGCCCAAGGAGGTTGGAGGTGGCACAAGGTGGTTGGATGAAACACCTCATCCTTGAGTTGGGATAAGAACCTCACCTTGGACACTACCTATGTCTAAATTCATAGATCAATATCCATAAATAGACATGTTCAAGCCAAGCAAATCACAAGAATTCAAGAGCTCTCAACACGCCGTCGTAACGTCGCTACTACTACTCACATTTGCTACGACGAAGTGCCGCCGACAACGAAAGCTACATCTTCTACTTATAAGAGTTGTCGGTATATTTATTTAAGTTCTACTTCTTTAAATTGTCTTTGTGCTTTAATCGTAACAAGGAAAGGGGGAGTGTCCCTTTGCCTTGATTTCTTTTTGTAATCGTTGCTCCTACTTCCAACGAAGAGGAGTGGTTTTAGTGAATTGCCCTCCGTACGTGATCAAGGATCACTAGGGCCGTGGATTAGCAATCGAAAGATTGTGAACCACGTAAAAATATCTTGTCTACTTTATATTTCCGCTGTGCATTCTCTACTTGCTTTTTACTTATTGCAAAAGTTTTTAACGACACCGTATCGCTATTCACCCCCCCCCCCTCTAGCGACACTTTCGATCCAACATAGCCGACGGTAAAAGGGCCATAACTTTTCGCCCAAGTGGACTCACATAACGATCTACCTACCAAATTGAAGCTCTCTGAGAGATCTACATTTTTACAAGGGTTTACCCTCGTAACAAGCTATTTCCAGCCCCAAAATACAACGTCTAGTGCCATTTCGGGGACATCGAAGGTCGTAAGTTGTTAGTTTTTGTTAGTTTCTTATTTTTCTCATTTAATTCTGTTTATTTCCTATTTATTTTCCGCATTACTAATCCAAGACCAAGTCTTGGAATTCCCTTTGGTTTTTATTCGTGTTTTGCAATATACTTAATGGCTCACATTGAGGGGTATAGCACCACCCGACTTCCATTCTTTAACGGAGATGATTTCCATTATTGGAAAGGTCGGATGGAGTGTTTCTTGAAAACACAAGTCGAGACTTGGATAATAATCCAAACCGGCTTTGCTCTACCCACCAATGATCAAGGAGAGCCCTTGGATTTCAACAAGTGGGCAAATGCAACCAAGAGGCAAATCGAAGCCGATGCAAGAGCAACCCAAATATTGCAATGCGGCTTGTCCAAGGAGGAACTCAACCGCATCGAACCATTCATTAGCGCCAAGGACCTATGGAACAAATTAATCGAGCTACACGAAGGAATGTACGATGCTAAGGTATGTAAACATGACCTTCTTTTCAATAAGTTGTATAACCTTAAGATGCAGGAACACGAGACGGCGACGCAACTACACGCCCACGTCCAGGACATTGTCAACGGTCTGCACACCATCGGACACAAGGTCGAAAACCGTGACCTCCTAAGGTACGTTCTTAATTCATTTCCTAGGACTACCTTGTGGGCATCCATGGTCGATGCCTACAAGGTCTCTAAGGACCTTTCGAAGCTTAGGTTAGATGAATTATTTTCCAAGTTTGAACTTCACGAGCAAACTAACATGGTCCGGGCTGAGAGAGGTATTGCTCTACTTGCAGGACAAAGAAGCAAGCCACCTACCAGGCAAGAAGATGGACTCGAACCCGATGATGAATTAGAGTCCAAATCCGAAAAGGTGGAAGCAATAGTGAACGTAGTGCGGAAGATCGTTCGGAGGGAAAAAAGGCTACTAAAGAATCAAAAGATGGCACAATTCAAACCAAATCAAAAGAAGGCTTTTCATGCAACATGGGACAACGAAGAAGGCGGCGGCATAGCATGCATGGCAAGACCCGAAGAGTCCGAGTCAGAGTCTGAATCCGAATCCAATTACAACACCGACTCTGAACTCGAGGACTACATCGAGAAGCAACTCAAAGCCGGACCAAAAGAGAAAATTAAGGTTAGCCGCTCACTAATTCATACGCTTTACAATACAATTAAAATGCTTAATAGGAAATTAACTAAGTCTGAGTCTAGGGTTGAGTCATTACTTGAGGAGGTTGAAACCCTCAAGCAAGAGGCTACTCTAACCTCTTCAACTAGTCAAGTTCAAGAGGGAAACTCAACCCAAATTAAAAAACTCGAGGAAGAGAATTCTCTCTTGAAAGACCGAGTTCAAGAGGTTGAGGCTACGTTGGAAAGGTTCACGTTGGGATCTAAGAATCTTAACAGAATACTTGGAACCCAAAGAGTCGTGTACAACAAAGTCGGACTCGGATTTAGGTCAACGACTACGAATAGGTCATATATGTCTATCGTAAATCGTAGTCATCAAAGAGTCCAAGCATGGGTCCCAAAGGTTTTATTGAATTCACATATAAGGACTAATAAGTTTTGGATTCCCCAAGATCAAATTCATTATTTGAATAGACCATATTGGTTCAATGGTCCAGGGGGAGATAACACTAAAATAGTATAGTCGCTTACTTAACAAAACCATTGAATATTTTACTTTAATTTGTAGAACGGCTAGATAGGAAAAATAGTTAGTCAACTCTTGACAACATAGTATCAGGACACGGTGAGATGATAGTACGTTAGGGAAACAAAGTCTCGTGTATTCGAGCTAGATAAGGCGTATCTAGCTTGGTGCACTTGACCGAGTGGAACTAGCTGAAGCTACCTCGCCGTATCCTAAACTAGTTAGACCAGGAAGTAACCCTAAGTGACTTAAGTGATATTTTCTTGAATTTAGCTTTGTTTAAGGAAGTGGTCATTGTTCCGATCAAAGAAGGCCCCTGTGCCTCGCCACGACCTGGAAGCCAATTTCTCGAAAAGTTACTTAACGATCTAAAGGTTAAATCCGAATCTAACCCAAGGCTGACTATCTTTAACAAATTTAAAATCATCTCACAAAACATATAAGGTGAACAAATTCTGAGACACATAGAATGGGTGAGATGTTAAGGATAATTGAAATATAACCTCTTCAAAATACTACTTATTTTCTCAACTATTGTACTTAATGACTCTTTAGGCCAAAGTTTAGTGCCCCCTACATCTCTTATACTTCATATATTTGACTTAAGGGTTATATTATAAATCTTTAGATTATTGGTGCAGAGGGGCACACCAATCTATCTAACTACTGTTAGACGCATGCTTGGACTCATATTTTATTTATCTAGATGCATGCATATACAGTATTGTTTTTAAAACCCCTATGTTATACAAAAACCCCAACATTTTTTTTTATTTATGGAAAAAGGGGGAGAAAAACAAAAGTTAAGGGGGAGTAACATAAAATTTAATTTTGAAAATTAAATTATCTCTTTCAAAACTCACCTAGGGTTAAGGGGGAGTTTTTGAAAATAACATTCATCATTTACTATACTTGTTTTATGCTTTAATTTTCCTTAACTTTGTGTTGGTTTGCCATAGATCAAAAAGGGGGAGATTATTGGTGCAGGGGCACCAGATAATCGAATCTGTGTTTTGATTATGGCAAAGACACAAAGTTAAGTTTATATCGTTATCTCACGAGCTAAATCGAGTATGCAGAAAAGTACTAAAGCTAGAGCTGAAGGCTAGCGACACCCGGAGGAAGTCGCGGTAGTCGGGCGACACTCGAGTGACTTCGGAGGGAGCCTAAGGAATCGAGTGGAAGGCCGGAAGTGAAAGCGACACAGTAAGTATCGAGGTAAGCTCGTGTGAGTGAGAGATTGTAAGGTCGTGTCCTCTTTACGGGGATGACCGTAGGCGGCGATTCGACTAAGACTTCCTGTGGAAGGTCTAGGTCGAGATCGGACAGTTAGAAACCATCACATTTATCATTTTCCGAGCTAACCTCTTACTGCAGGAAAGTGACCAGGCTGGCAGTCGACTACTGGACATTAGGGAAGTCGACTGATGCTCATCAGTCGACTGATGGGAGTTATCAGTCGACTAATGGCGACGAATCAGCCTTTGCGCTAGGACAAAACGGATAAGGTTTGACGCGGCCACTTCGCGATAAAAATTATACAACTTCGTGATCTGTTCCAAAAAAAGAGAAGACATATTCAGAGGCCAAAATCTATAAAAGGAGGGGTGGATTCCAACTCCAAATATCATCAAGTGCTCCTACAACGCCAATGCTCCAACACCGTCATAACGTCGACGCAACAACAAGTTCAGATCTTCTTCGTCGGCAGCAACATCTAGTAATATATTTTGATATTGTATTCATTGTTTTTATTTGTAACGAGGTGAGGTAGGCTTGTTGCCTTATCCTCGTACATTCGATTTTGTGATCGTTGTCTCCTACCTCCAACGAGGAGGAGACGTTATAGTGCTTTGCCCTGCGTACACGGTCTAGGACCGATAGGGCCTTGGAGTAGCAACTACTGGGTTGTGAACCAAGTAAAAATAAACGTGTCTCTTTATTTTCCGCTGCTTTTACTCATTTAATTATCTACTCGAACGAAATGTTGAAAAGATTTACGATCGCTATTCCCCCCCCCCTCTAGCGACGTTTCTCGATCCAACACGATCATCACGCGAAGGCAATCGACTAATGAAGGGCGATTGATCGACATCGATAGAGTCAGTCAGTCCGATTTTGGGTTAACAAAGTTTGTTTAGCCTGATTTCAGCTATGGTAAGGTTCCCTAACCACTCCTAACCCTAGGATATGCTTTGGGAAGCATTAGAAAGGGTGAAAATCCATTGGATATGGATTTGGAGAGGTGTTAGGTCAAAGTATCAATTTTAAGGGTGGAAGAGTTCATGTTTGAACTTAGAACCTTAATTTTGATGGTTTAGAGTTTCTATTGGCTTAGGGACTTCCCAAGGACATTGTTGGTGCAATGGTCAAGAGGGAGCAAGCCTTTAGGGGGAGTTATCCATCTTGGGATGATGGATGTATTTTTCTCTTCTTGAAGGAGAGAAGTTTTTGGGAGAGTATCATCAATTGGGAAAATTGATGGGATTTTGAGAAACCCAATTTGAAAATTGGGAGAGTGGATAGGATTGCCTCTCTTGAGTGATATGGGACTTATCACTAGGACGATGGTAGGCAGCCTAAGTATTTTTGGATCAAGGGGGAGATTGTAAGATCTCATTGGGACATGAGACATTGACCTCCTTGGAGAGATAACCTTTTTGATGTATGTCAAAAAGGGGGAGAGTTAAATTACCAATTTGGAAAATTGGTAAGAAAATTTGAGTTAGGGGCCTAACTCAAGGTTTGTTTTGTCAAACATCAAAAAGGGGGAGATTGTTGGTGCAATTGGCCCAGGTCACGATTGACCAGACTTGAGTTTGACTCGAGTGATGTTTTGATGTTTGACAAAGTGGTTTGACATAGTATGTTTGACATTGATGTTTGACATTGAAGTCGGTTAATGCTTTGGGGAGATTGTTTATACAATCGACCCAGGTTATAATTGACCCGACTCGAGTTTGACTCGAGGGAGACTTTGATAGTTGACTAGGGTTGACCATGTGATTATGGGAAAGTCCAAGCATGGGTCTTGGCAAGGTAAAGTCCAAGTCATGGGTACTTGGCATGGAAAGTCCAAGTGGGATACTTGGCAATTTGGGAAAGTCCAAGTCTTGAGTACTTGGCACAAGGGAAGTCCAAGCATGGGTCTTGGCATGGAAAGTTCAACATGGGTTGGCAAGGGAAAGTCCAAGCTTGAGTCTTGGCATTTGAGAAGTCCAAGGGGTTTGATATTGGCAGCGTAAAGTCCAAGGGTGGAGTCTTGGCAGCATAAGTCCAATGGTTGGCGGCGTAAAGTCCAAGCGGAGTCTTGGTGGCGTAAGTCCAATGTACCTTAGCGGTGTAGACATCGTTAGCATGACATAGCCGATGGAAGCACCTGAAGGCTAGCGCGATGGATGAACAAGTCATGGATGACTTGGAGGGATCCGAGAGGCGTGAGGCTGATGGAGGTGGCTAGAAGGTTTTGGTCTAGGCTAAGGGTGGTCTAGCAAGTATGGGGACACCATACTTGGGTTAAAACCTCATCCTTGAGGTTGGCAGTCGTAGCATTATAGCGGATTCATTAGAAATCGACTAAAGCTCATTGCCACTTAGGGTTGAAATTGCCTTGGCGATCGACTACTCATTGGAGCGATTGGTCGCTAGCGATCATTACGCCGATTAAGTCGCGAGCACCAAATGCTCCATAGCTGACTGGGAAGTCGGCTATGGGCGCTGGCAGACAACTGCCAATGTTGGCAGTCGACTGGTGAGAGTCCCATTGGAACTTGTCCAACGTGGATTGAGTCATTGTCTCACAACTACAGTGTTGGCAGTCGACTGCCAAATGGAAATCCAGCCCGACGCAGGATAAAAAGGGGAGCTCATGGAGGATTTCGGCATTGGTTCTTTGGGAGCTTTCTTGGGGCGAATTGCAGGTGCATTTTAGGGCCCTTCAACCTCATCCAAGCAATCAACAAGCAAAGCGCTCAAACCCTAGTTTTGTAAAGTGTTCTTTACATTTCCTTGTATTTTGCTTGTATTTTCGTGTATTACTTTTGTAATCTATTGTAAGAGGTTTCTCCGCCTCCGACTTGTGTCGAGAAGGAGTTATTTATGATTAGTGAGTGTGTGTGCATCACTAGAGCTCTTTAGAGCTCGATCCGTGGAGTAGGAACCGTGCGGTTCCGAACCACATTAAATATTTGTGTATTGGTGTGTTCGTGTTTGTCTTACTTCGTTATTGTTTATATTATTATCATTCCGCTGCGCATAATGAGTTTTGTAGAGACGAACGCGAAAGAATTCCATCATTGTACGAACACGTCGCTATTCACCCCCCCCCCCCTCTAGCGGCCTCAAATCACTTACAGAGACGACTTCCGTTATTGGAAGGGTCGGATGAAGTGCTTCCTTAAGACCCAGATCGAGATGTGGATCGTAATCCAAATCGGATTCACTCATCCTACTAATGAAGTGGGTGAATCCTTGGATTACGATCAATGGACTAATGCCATGAAAAGACAAGTGGAAGCCGATGCAAAGGCTACCCAAATCCTTCAATGTGGCCAGTCCAAAGAGGAGTTAAACCACGTTGGCCCCTTCATCAGTGCAAAGGACTTATGGACCAAACTAGTAGAGCTACACGAAGGAACCGACGACTCGAAGGTATGTAATCATGACCTACTCTTTATTAAATTATATAACTTAAAAATGTAGGAACATGAGACGGCGACACAACTACACGCTCGCATTCAAGACATCATCAATAGCTTGCACACCATCGGACAAAAGGTCGAGAATCGAGACCTAATAAGGTATGCTTTAAATGTTTTCCCTAGGACTACCTTGTGGGCATCCACGGTCGATGCCTATAAGATTTCTAAGGATCTTTCTAAATTTAGATTAGACAAGTTATTTTATGAGTTTGAACTTCATGAACAAACTAACGTGGTCTAGGCCCAGAGAGGTGTTGCTTTACTTGTAGGATGAAGAAGAAAGGAGAAGAATAAGCCATCTCCCGAGCAAGAAGATGGATCCAAACCCAAGTCCAAATCCGAATCCGAAGAGGAGGCCGCAATAGTCAACATGGTGTGAAGAATAGTTCGACAAGAAAGGAGGCAATTAAAGAACGAGAATAAGGAGCAATTCAAGTCAAGAAGGAGGCCAAAATAAAAGGGAGCAAAGTAGGCCCTTCATGCAACTTGGGAGAATGAAGAAGAAGACATTGGCATAGCCTACATGGCAAGACGGGAAGAGTCCGAGTCAGAGTCCGAAGCCGAGTACCAGTTCAACTCCGACTCCAACTCCGACCCCGAAGCCTACTTCAAGAAGAAATTCAAAGTCGGACCGAAAGAAAAAGTAAAGGTTAGCCGTTCTTTAATTAGTACTTTGTATCTTACAATTAAAATGCTTACTAGGAAATTAGTTATGTCTGAGTCTAGGGTCGAGTCCTTGCTTGAGGAGGTTGAAAACCTCAAGCAAGAGGCCACCCTAATTTCTTAGACTAGTCAAGTTCAAAAGAAGGACTCAACTCGAGTTGAAAAACTCGAAGAAGAGAACTCTCTCTTGAAAGGACAAGTCCAAGAGCTCGAATCTCAGTTGAACAAGTTCTCGTTAGGATCCAAGAATCTTAACCGATTACTTGAAACTAAGAGAGTCGTGTACAACAGAGTCAGACTCGGGTTTAGCTCAAAGACTACGAATAGATCATATATGTTTATCGTAAATCATAGTCATCAACGAGTCCAAGCTTGGGTCCCAAAGGTCTTTCTAAATTCACATATAAGGACAAACAAGTATTGGATTCCCAAAGATCAAGTTCATTACTTGACTAGACCATATTAGTTCAATGATGCAAGGGGAGATAATACCAAAATAGTGTACCCACTATCTTAGCATGATCAAACTTTTGTTTTACTTTTTAGAATGGCTAGATAAGGAAAATAGTTAGTCAACTCTTGATAACATAGTATCAGAACGCGGCGAGATGATAGTACGTTAGGGAAGCGAAGTCTCGTGTATTCGAGCTAGATAAGGCGTATCTAGCTTGGTGCACTTAACCGAGTGGAACTAGCTGAAGCTACCTCACCATATCCTAAACTAGTTAGACCAGGAAGTGATCTTAAGTAACTCAAGTAAGGAAGTGGTCATTGTTCCATTCAAAGAAGGCCCCTGTGCCTCGCCACGACCTGGAAGTCAACTTCTTGAAAAGGTGACTTGACGAGCTTAGGGTTAAATCTGAATCTAACCCAAGGTTGACTAACTTTAATTGAGTTCAAATCATCTCACAAAATATATAAGGCTAACACAATCCTGAGACACATAGAATGGGTGAGATGATTAAGGAATAATTTTAATATACATAACCTTTTCAAAAGCTATCTATTTTTCAATTATTACACCTAACAGATAATTATCAGCTAACACTAAATATACAACTCTTTAGGCTAAAGTTTAGCGTCCCTAACTCTTTTATACCTTATATACTTAATTAAGGGAGAGAGAAAACTAACCCTAAGGGTTACAAATCTTCAAAAAGTTATTCTTGAAAATTAGCTTATAAGTATTTTGAAAATCAAAGCTAGTTTCAAAAACTTATCGTTGGTGCAGAGGGATATGCCTCGAACCAATGAATTTAACCAATTCGAGACGTATGCTTGGACTCTTACGCGATTTTTTATGAATGCTATAATATTACCCCTACTTTTTATAAAACCCCCAACCTTGTTTTTGATTCATGGCAAAAGGGGCAGAAGAGCGTAAGTTAAGGGGGAGTACCATAAAATTTAAAAAAAAATAAAGTATTTCTTTCAAAACTCACGTAGGGTTAAGGGGGAGTTCTCTAAAGTGGGTTTATCATTTATTACTTGTTTATGCCTTATGCTTTGAATTTCCCTTAACTTTTGTGTTAGTTTGCCATAGATCAAAAAAGGGGAGATTGTTGGTGCAAGGGAACCAGATAATCGAACCTATGTTTTGATTATCGCAAAGACACAAAGTCAAGGTTATTTTGTTATCTCACGAGATAAATTAAGTGTGCAGAAAATGCTAAGCTAAAGCTTAAGGTCAGCGACACCCGGAGGGAACCGTGGTGGTCGGGCGACACCGGGAGGACTTCGGAGGGAGCCGAAGGAATCTGGTGGAGACCAGAAGCAAGGCTTCAAAGGTAAATGTTGAGGTAAGCTCGAGTGAGTAAAGTGAAGTGAGGTCATGTCCTTCGTACGGGGACATCCTTAGGCGACGATCCGACCAAGACTTCCCATGGAAGGCCTATGTCGAGATCGGACGGCAAGTGGTCGTCGAATTCACTTATATTTTGAGCTAACTCTTTATTGCAGTCAAAAATTCTAACCATCAGTTCAACCGACCAAAGTTCAGTCCAACTACTGGGCCATCAGTTCAACCGACCAAGGATCAGTTCAACTGCTGAGCCATCAGTTCAATTGGCAATGAATCAGTTCAACCGTTGGTCAAGGATTAGCTTCGAGGAGAGTCAAAACTCATCCCTTTCTTCAAGGGTGAGGTGGCCATTGATATAGGATCTTGATGTGCTCGAGGAGGGGACTTCTAGGGCTATAAAAGAAGGTCCATTCCTCACCATTGTATCGATTCCAAGTTCTCCAAATTGCTCCCGTAACGTCGCAACTCTTCAACAACTCTACGACGATGAAGCGCTGCCGAAACACCGACGACCCAAGCTCAAGTTTCAACTCCTCAAGTCATCGGTAATACTTAAAGTTGTCTACTCAGTATATTCTTTTTAAAGTTTATATTTCCGGAGCTTTAATAGTAAAGAGGAGAGGGGGAGTGTCCCTCTACCTCAAGGTTTTTGTATCTTCTTGTACTCGTTCACTCCTACCTCTAACGAGGAGGAGTATTATAGTTGGTTGCCCTTCGTACACGGTCTAAGACTATTATGGCCTTGGATTAGTAGCCATAGGCTGTGAACCAAGTAAATTCTTTGTGTCTTACTTTACTTTCCACTGCACTAAACTCGTGTCTTTATCGAACGAAAAAAAAAAGAAGAATTTGTTTTGCGCTATTCACCCCCCACCCCCTCTAGCGCTTATCTCGATCCAACAATTGGTCTTAGAGCCGAGGGCGCTACGATTTGGTGAAACCACCAATCTAGCATATTTTTTTTAGATTTTTCTTTTCTTTTTATGAGTTTTTCATTTCGTTTAAATTCATTCTCCCGCACTACTAATCCAAGACGAAAGTCTTGGTACATTTCGATTGTTTTTGTTTTGCGAGGTACTTGTTTTCCTTGTTTTGTCTAAATGGCCCATCTCGAAGGGTTTAGTACCATCCGACCTCCATTTTACAATGGAGATGACTTCCGTTATTGGAAGGGTGGGATGGAGTGCTTCCTTAAGACCCAGATCGAGATGTGGATCGTAAGCCAAACCGGATTCATGCTTCCTACTAATGAAGTGGGTGAATCCTTGGATTACGATCAGTGGACTAATGTCATGAAAAGACAAGTGGAAGCCGACGCAAAGGCTACCCAAATCCTTCAGTGTGGCCTATCCAAAGAGGAGTTAAACCGCATCAACCCCTTCACAGTGCAAAGGACTTATGGACCAAACTCGTAGAGCTACACGAAGGAACCGACGACGCAAAGGTATGTAAGTGTGACCTACTCTTTAATAAATTATATAACTTAAAAATGCAGAAACATGAGACGGTGACACAACTACACGCTCGCATTCAAGACATCATTAATAGCTTGCACGCCATCGGAAAAAAGGTCGAGAATCGAGACCTAATAAGGTATGCTTTAAATGCTTTCCCTAGGACTACCTTGTGAGCATCCATGGTCGATGCCTACAAGGTTTCTAAGGATCTTTCTAAACTTAGATTAGACGAGTTATTTTCTGAGTTTGAACTTCATGAACAAACTAACGTGGTACGAGCCAAGAGAGATCTTGCTTTACTTGCAGGATGAAGAAGAAAGGAGAAGAATAAGCCACCTCCCGAGCAAGAAGATGGATCTGAACCCAAGTCCGAATCCGAATCCGAAGAGGAGGCCACAATAGTCAACATGGTGCGGAGAATAGTTCGACAAGAAATGAGGCAATTAAAGAACGAGAACAAGGAGCAATTCAAGTCAAGAAGGAGGCCAAAGCAAAAGGGAGCAAAGAAGGCTCTTCATGCAACTTGGGAGAACGAAGAAGAAGAAGCCGACATAGCTTACATGGCAAGACCAGAAGAGTCCGAGTCAGAGTCCGAAGCCGAGTATGAGTTCAACTCCGACTCCCACTCCGACCCCGAAGCCTACTTCGAGAAGAAACTCAAAGTCGGATCGAAAGAGAAAGTAAAGGTTAGTCATTCTTTAATTAGTACTTTGTATCTTACAATTAAAATGCTTACTAGGAAATTAGCTATGTCTGAGTCTAGGGTCGAGTCCTTGCTTGAGAAGATTGAAACCCTCAAGCAAGATGTCACCCTAACCTCTTCGACTAGTCAAGTTCAAGAGGAGGACTCAACTCGAGTTGAAAAACTCGAAGAAGAGAACTCTCTCTTGAAAGGACAAGTCCAAGAGCTCGAAGCTCGGTTGAACAAGTTCTCGTTGAGATCCAAGAATCTTAACCAACTTCTTGGAACTTAGAGAGTCGTGTACAATAGAGTCGGACTCGGATTTAGCTCAAAGACTATCGTAAATCGTAGTCATCAACGAGTCCAAGCTTGAGTCCCAAAGGTCTTACTAAATTCACATATAAGGACAAACAAGTATTGGATTCCCCAATATCAAGTTCATTACTTGACTAGACCATATTAGTTCGATAATCCAAGGGGAGATAATACCAAAATAGTGTACCCACTATCTTAGCATGATCAAACTTTTGTTTTACTTTTCAGAATAGCTAGATAAGGAAAATAGTTAGTCAACTCTTGATAACATAGTATCAGGATGCGGCGAGATGATAGTACATTAGGGAAGCGAAGTTTCATGTATTCGAGCTAGATAAGGCGTATCTAGCTTGGTGCACTTGACTGAGTGGAACTAGCTGAAGCTACCTCACTGTATCCTAAACTAGTTAGACCAGGAAGTGATCTTAAGTGACTCAAGTTTTCGATTTCTTGAATTTGACTTTGTCTAAGAAAGTGGTCGTTGTTCCGATCAAAGAAGGCTCCTGTGCCTCGCCACAACCTGGAAGTCAACTTCTTGAAAAGGTGAATTGACGAACTTAGGGTTAAATCCGAATCTAACCCAAGGTTGACTAACTTTTATTGAGTTCAAATCATCTCACAAAATATATAAGGCTAACACAATCCTGAGACATATAGAATGGGTGAGATGATTAAGGAACAATTTAATATACATAAACTTTTCAAAAGCTATCTATTTTTCAATTATTACACCTAACGGATAATTATTGGCCAACACTAAATATACAATTCTTTAGGCCAAAGTTTAGCGCCCTCTTACTCTTTTATACCTTATATACTTAATTAAGAGGGAGAGCAAACTAACCCTAAGGGTTATAAATCTTCAAAAAGTTATTCTTGAAAATTAGCTTATAAGTATTTTGAAAATCAAAGCTAGTTTCAAAAACTTATCTTTGGTGCAGAGGGATATGCCTCGAACCAATGAATTTAACAAATTCGAGACGCATGCTTGGACTCTTACTCGATTTTTTATGCATGCTATAATATTACCCCTACTTTTTATAAAAACCCCAATCTTGTTTTTGATTCATGGCAAAAGGGGGAGAAGTAAGTTAAGGGGGAGTACCACAAAATTTAAAAAAAAATAAAGTATTTCTTTCAAAACTCACCTAGGGTTAAAGGGGAGTTCTTTAAAGTGGGTTTATCATTTATTACTTGTTTTATGCCTTATGCTTTAAATTTTCCTTAACTTTGTGTTGGTTTGCTATAGATCAAAAAGGAGGAGATTGTTGGTGCAGTGGCACCAGATAATCGAACCTATATTTTGATTATGGCAAAGACACAAAGTCAAGGTTATTTTGTTATCTTACGACCTATATCAAGTGTGCAGAAAATGCTAAGCTAAAGCTGAAGGTTAGCGACACCCGGAGGGAACCGTAGTGGTCGGGCAACACCGGGAGGACTTCGAAGGGAGCCGAAGGAATCAGGTGGAGACCTGATGCAAGGCTTCAAAGGTAAATATTGAGGTACGCTCGAGTAAGTAAAGTGAAGTGAGGTCGTTTCCTTCATACGGGGACGTCCTTAGGCGACGATCCGACCAAGACTTGCCATGGAAGGTCTTTGTCGAGATCGGACGGCAAGTGGTCGTCGAATTCACTTATATTTCGAGCTAACTCTTTATTACAGTCAAAAATTCTGGCCATCAATTCAACCGGCCAAAGATCAGTCTAACTACTAGGCCATCAGTTCAACCGGCCAAGGATCAGTTCAACCGCTGAGCCATCAATTCAACTGGTAATGAATCAATTCAACCGCTGGTCAAGGATCAGCTTCGAGGAGAGTCAAAACTCATCCCTTTATTCAAGGGTGAGTTGGCCATTGATGTAGGATCTTGATGTGCCCAAGGAGGGGACTTCTAGGGCTATAAAAGAAGGTCCATTCCTTACCATTTTATCGATTCCAAGTGCTCTAAATTGTTCCCGTAATTGTTGGTGCAGGGGCACTAGATAATTGAACATGTGTTTTGATTATAGCAAAGACACAAAGTTAGGTTTACATCGTTATCTCACGAGCTAAATTGAGTGTGCAGAAATGTGCTAAAGCTAGAGTTGAAGGCTAGCGAGACCCGATGGAAGCCGCGGTGGTCGGGCGACACTTGAGTGACTTCGGAGGGAGCCGAAGGAATCAAGTGGAAGACTGGAAGCGAGAGCTACAAGGTAAGTATCGAGGTAAGCTCATGTGAGTGAGAGATAGTAAGGTCGTGTCCTCTTTACGGGGACGACCATAGGTGACGATCCGACTAAGACTTCCTGTGGAAGGTCTAGGTTGAGATCGGACGGTTAGAAACCATCGCATTTACCATTTTCCGTACTAACCTCTTACTGCAGGGAAGTGGCTAGGCTGGCAGTCGACTGTCGGACATTGAGCAGTCGACTGATGCTCATCAGTCGACTGATGGGAGGCATCAGTCGACTAATGGGAGGTATCAGTCGACTGATGGCGATGAATCAGCCTTTGTGCTAGGTCAAAACAGATAAGGTTTGACGCGGCCACTTTGCGATAAAATTTGTACAACTTAGTGATCTGTTTCGAAAGATGAGGAGACAAATTCATAGGCCAAAATCTATAAAATAAGGGGAGGATTCCAACTCCAAATATCATCAAATTTATTCTCAAGTGCTCCTACAACGCTAAAGCTCCAATACCGTCACAACGCCAACGCGACGACAAGTTCTCATCCTCTTCATCGGTAGCAGCAACAAGTAAAAAATTTCATTATTGTATTCTTTGTTTTCATTCGTGATGAGGTGAGGTAGGCTTGTTGCTGCATCCTCGTACTTTCGGTTTTGTGATCGTTGTCTCCTACCTCCAATGAAGAGGAGACGTTATAGTCTTTGCCCTCCGTATACGGTCTAGGATCGTTAGGGCCTTGGAGTAGCAACCGCTGAGTTGTGAACCAAGTAAAAATAAACGTGTCTCTTTATTTTCCGCTGCGCTTACTCGTGTATCTAACTAATGAATGAAAAAATTTACGCTCGCTATTCACCCCCCCCCCCTCTAGCGATGCTTCTTAATCCAACAGTAATGTCCTGACTCTCCAACAACGCTACGACGATGAAGTGCTGCCAAAACACCGATGACCCAAGCTCAAGCTTCAACTCCTTAAGTCGTCGGTAATACTTAAAGTCGTCTACTCGATATATTCTTTTTAAAGTTTATATTTTCGTAGCTTTAAACGTAAAGAGGAGAGGGGGAGTGTCCCTCTACCTCAAGGTTTTTGTATCTTCTTGTACTTGTTCACTCCTACCTCTAACGAGGAGGAGTATTATAGTTGATTGTCGTCCGTACATGGTCTAGGACCGTTAGGGCCTTGGATTAGCAATCATAGGCTGTGAACCAAGTAAATTTCTTGTGTATTACTTTATTTTCTGTTGCACTAAACTCGTGTCTTTATCGAACGAAAAATAAGAATTTGTTTTACGCTATTCACCCCCACCCCCCCCCCTCTAGCGATTATCTCGATCCAACACAAGTCTCTCAAGCCTATCCCACCTTCTTCCTTTGGTCTACACAATTCAAACCATGCAATAGATGGGTTCTTTGTTGTCCACATAAAAGCTCTGCACATGTTGTATATGCGGTCTATAACTCTACTAGGAAATGGCAGGATGGACATCCAATAGCACTCAACACCTACAGTACCGAGGAGATGAGTTGCGCCTTCCCCGCATAGGAGAGAGTGTGCTTTGGCCATGAGCCTATCCTCCTTGATAAAGCATCCACTAGTGTGTTGTACTCAGAGATCTTCATCTTCTGAGAGACCAATGGGATCCCTAAATATCTAAAAGTCATGTCCCCCTCTTGAAACCCTGTGATGGCACATAGTCGCTCTTTGATCCGTTCCTCAATTCCAGCCATGTAAATATTGGATTTGTTAATATTTGCAGTGAGTCCGGCCAACTGCGAAAACTATGTCAGGAAGGCAACCAAGTGCGTGGTTGATGGTACATCTCCCCGAGATAAGAGAAATAAGTGTTGGTGTAATCGGCCCAGCTCACAATTGACCAGACTCGAGTTGGACTCAAGTTGGACTCGAGTAGTGTTTTTGTAAAATACGAAAAAAAAAAATTATATAAATGGATTAAACCCTTTAATTAATTGAGATTAATTAGGGGATTAATTGGGTTTAATCTAATGGACTTAAATAGTGGGCTGAAATTGGGTTTGAAATGATTTGGGCTGAGATGAGCTGGGCCGAACTGGGCCTGGGCTGAACTGGGCTTGGGCTGAACCCAATCAGATTAGGTTTGGGTTGAGTTGGGTTAACCGAATCAGTTGAACGGCATTTATAAGCTGCCGAACGAATTGATTTCGGCAGATCGCGATCTGTTTCCATTTCTTCTTCTCCGCCTCGCTCTTTCGCTCCACGCAATCACCGCGCTGATCTCCGTTCGTCGGCGTTCGGTGTGAGCAGATCGGCGGCGCCACCACTTGGTAGACCTCCGGCCAGGGATCAAAGAGTTCTCGACTGGGGAAAGATCTCGGTGACATCCCCAACGGACCGACGGCGGCGTTGTCAGCGGCGGCAAGCTGCCAAACGAGGTAATCAGCTCATCTAGGGTTCGATTTCCACCGTGAGTTCTTGGATCTTGCTATGGTTGATCGGATTTTGGTATTGTCGTAGCAGATTGGATTTGTTTCCGCCGATCTGTGCTTTGCCGAGGTTGCCTTCAGCCGACTGTTTCCGAGAGTGCTAAGCTCGCGGCGAGTTTGGTTTGGTTCCGGTGAGCAAGGGATAGGGGAGCAGCAACATCGAAGGATCTACAGGGTTGGTGAGTTCAATTATGTTTCCTTCGTTTCTATGCTGTGGGAAATTCTGTGTGCTTATGGTTGTTGAGGGATGCAATAAATCGGGGATTCAATCGGTGGTTTGTTGATTGCTAGAAATGGCAACTGTAACTTGGAAGTAATTTCTGTGTGCTTATGGTATTGTCGATTTGGCTTGATTTATGTTTGTTATTGCGAAATTGATGTGCCGATGGGTTGAGCTGGGTTTGATTGGCTAGGATTAGTGATGTAGGTGTGGTTAGGTTTGTTGTTATTAATTGATAATGAGGTGTAATAGATGTTGATCAATTGGTCAAGTGTGGGATGAGGAAGGCCTCGTCATATCAAGGGTGGAGTTATGTCGGTTGTTGGTGTATCTTCCGATTGTTTCTTCTTTTACTGCCCATGGAGGTAAGAATGGATGAATGTGGTGAGGTTGATTTGAGTGTGTTTAGATCTATTTACTTTAATGGATCTTTGGTTGTTGGTGATCTATTGTGAGTCTGATTATGGTGTATCAGATTTGGGTAATCAGGATTTCTACCTCGTAGACGAGGAAATGATGCGAACATAGAAACGAAGTAGTGTTTAGTTCGTATACTTGTATGGTGCTTGTACTTAACTATAGTTGTTATTATTGTGCAGGGTTGGGATACGAAGCAGGTCCACGATCGTGAGGATTATTCGAGCTTCGTATCAGGTGGGTAATATCTACCTGGTCCGGTAGTTTGATCAATTCCAGTGCATGATCTTGGATATGTATGTTTATACCTGTTTACCTTAAATCCACTCATGTTTAATCATATGCTTGTACTGCCTTGACCTTTGAGATATAAACTCTGGTACTTCATTGATTATCTAGCTCGGATAGGAACTATAAACCCTATTATGTATTAGCTGATGGATGTTCAGTAAGTACAGGAGGTTAGGGTTATCTTTGTGACTTCAGATTGGGTTACTGTATTACATCACTAGGGTTAGGTGATGGATTGGATTATGGAGTCAATCGTGATATCATAACCGTATTAGTGGTGCATTTATGGTGGATCTCGTTGCCTGTGCATAGATAAGTGTATGGTTGTCAGTATGTGACCATGACTAGAGGTCTTAGCGTGGTGGACTGTCAGATGAGTATGACTCTTTGTGCGATAGAGTCTTGTGATTGTAGTCCTTGCATAGTTGACTTTTGGTTGACCAGGACTCCCCATGGGATAGGGAGTGAGGCGAGGATACATGTATGGAGCTATGCATCATTACATTGCATGCATGCTGACGACTGGGTCTCCCTTGTGGATGAGACGGGTCGTCGGTCATCCTGCCTCCCCGGCTACTCGGGGTAGTGGTAGCAGGGTTGAGGGCAGAGCATTGGATGTGCCGCGCTCGGCCACTAGGGATGGTGGTAGCTGGAGATGCGCACCTGGCCACTGAGCAGAGTGGTGTTAGCACTCGCCCACTATAGACGGTGGTTGTGTGACGTGCAGTTGTCCTGTGTGCAGAGCTCGTCTACTCATGGGTAGTGACGGAGCGACCAGCAGCAGGGACCCCCGGGGAGTAGTTAGCTTTTTACGCTTATATGCTACTCATTCATACTACCCAACTCGGTCACTCGAGAGTAGTGGCGGCTGGAGTCGGGCTAGTCGTCATGTCGTGCCACCCAGGCCATACTGGGGTCGTGGTTGGACGGGTCCGCAGACATGGCCATGCATATGCATTGCTGATATATATGTATGCATGTATTTGATATATGTTTTACATATGCCTGTGAGATGCTGCATTTGATTGAGCTATGATTGTTGCACATGCTTGTACATCATGATACATGTCATTTGCATTTTATTTACTGCTATGTGTTGAGCATGATACATGCGTTGATTCAGACGGTTATATGCATTTGATTAGCATCATGTCATTGTGTGCACTACACCAAAAAATCGAATAGACAACGGTGAAAAACCGTTGTCTATTAGCCAAAAAATCTGTTGTTAATCGACCCGTTGTGAAAAGGGGGTCGGTCAAAGACAACGGTGAAAAACCGTTGTAGATTTATGGAAAGACAACGGTGAAAAATCGTTGTCTATTAGAAAAAAAACCGTGGTAAATCGACCCGTTGTGAAAAGTGGTTTGGTCAAAGACAACGGTGAAAAACCATTGTCTTTTCAAAGATAAGACAACGGTTTTTAACCGTTGTCTTTGACCAAACCACTATTTACAACGGGTCGATTTACCATGGTTTTTTTTCTAATAGACAACGGTTTTTCACCGTTGTCTTTCCTTAAATCTACAACCGTTTTTCACCATTGTCGACCCCCAATTTACCACGGTAACTTTTGCTCATAGACAACGCGGTTTTTTCTCAACACATATATACACATAATAAAGCGTTGTAGATGTTGCATTTTTAATATAAATCATACAACATCAATAAGAATTATAGAAAACACATATATACACTCCACTTGTAGCAATGTAAAATACAAGGTCACATTACATTTTAAGCGATCACTTTTACCGATATATATGAAAAGTATCATGGCAAAACAACTACACATCATATGCACCAAAAGTATTTGCATAGCAAAACACTTATAGAATGTAACCAAAAGATGTATGTACACTGAAATCTCTCCTAATCATCGATATGTAATCTTGTATGCAATCACCCACTCAACGTACTTCATCAATTTCCTTTGCACCTATCATGAATTTATGAAGCATGTGAAAAAATGAAAATGTAATTAAACGCTATGGTATCAATAAGAAAATTTGAAAAATATCTAATATTACTATTGATCGTAGGGAAGACTTGTCAAAGGATGCGCCTTCAATTATCTCTCTCATATATCGTAAAACAAAATACCGCATTGAGCTCCATCCGGTTGAAGGGGAACTGTGATGGAAAAAACATCATCTAGCAATGCGTAAGAAACACACAAAGATCAAAATGAGATACGTTCATTGCCAATTTGATTAGTACAAATGTTTAACATGAAACGCTATGTTTAACAGGAAGAAGAAGCTAAAGCTGCATTACCAGGAAGAACAGAAAGCATGGGCTTCTAAATTAGTTCAAATCACGGGTATAGATCAATCTGTATATGCGTCTTGCTAGTATTTTTTTTTGCTTGTCAGTAAGGTTGTTTTTTTTACTAGTGACTTTTTGCAACTTTGCTGTAGTATTGTTGTAACATTTAGAATGAAAGAAGATTTTGGGTCTGACTTTTGATTCTTTTACTCTGTCAATAAGAAATAGGAATATTGTTCTTAGAAAAAAAGGGAAAACACTCAATATGCAAGATTGAAAAAGTTGAGAATGCCATAAATCATACTAATGGAAGATGAATTTCATATCATGATAGTACATGCATTGCCTTATCGGTTATGCATGCTTTAAGATCTGAATAAATATTTGACTTTAAATTGCTAACTTTATATCCATAGGATGATAGGAGCAAAAATCCTTTTGAGACATTCCTCACAACTATCTGCAATCTACTTCATCATCATTGGAAAATTTATGCCTGTTGGATTGCATTTTTGATGTGGTTACATTTGTTTGACACATGTTATCGAGCTCCAACAATTAAGAGCGATAGTGAGAAAATTGCAAATTAGAAGGGTAATACCAAGATCGCGAGTAATTGAGCACACTGTCATTTTGCTCGAGAATCGATCGCAAATGAATTTCAATTTGCTCCGAACACAATGTCGATTGGCAAAACACTCCGAGAATAGATTGGAGTAAGTAGCCCGATCATAGCACAATGTCAATTTAGCCCACGATCAAGAAGCGGATCAAAGGCAAAACAAAATGTCGGGAGGAGGTCGATTAGGTTATGCTTAACAAAAATAAGGAATTTGTAGATCTAACTCAAACTAATTTGATACCCACCTCACCAATTCGAATAGATCCGAGTTATCCAATATTATCAAAATGTCACTAAATAATTCACAAATAACTTGATTATATAAATGTCACTAAATAACAAATAACTTGATTATATAAATGTCACTAAATAATTCAAATTATATAAGCTTCCCACGATGTAAAACATACCTTGATTATTGCCCACAAAGGGTGTTTCTTCCCGTGCTTGCCAATGTCTGTGTTGAACAATTTCAAGGCCCTTCATAAAATCAAAAAAAATTATAGACTTTTAGTGCATATAGTATATATAAAAAAATTATAATAAATATTGACAATATTTTGCTACTAAAACTTACATCTTCACAACATTCTTCCAAGTCTCATCACGATTATGCTGACTGAGAGGATCCAATAACGAAACAACCTCTTTGTGAGGATCGATGATGATCACCAAAAATCCAATGGAAACTACATATATACACAATAGTAATGCATGTAATTAAGCAAGTGTTTATCAAAGTAAAAAATTAGCATTCCACCTCTATTTTACACACCTATGTTAATCGGAACCAAAACGAGCTAGTTGGGTGGTGTGCCATTCAACCTAGCTGCCAAACCAAGGGCCCTCTTATCAACTGATGTGAAATGACACCCAACAACATATGGATCCACAAATCTAAACCTCTCCAGCTTATCTTCCTCCTTCATCTTTTTATATAAATGCCTACCATTTAAACATACAACAAAATGCATAAGACCAAGATAAATAAAACTCATAAATCAATAGTCAAAGTGTTAGTACATGAAAACAATATCGTACCATATGTACACAACTATGCAATTGTATGAAATTGGTGCCAAGTTGCGAAGGAATGATGTCTTGAAGGCAAACACTGGCTTCGAACTTACCACCAAATACATCATACTCCAACATAAATTTCATAGACTGGTGATCATGAAGAGCACGCTTGCAATAACAATACAACAGCCATAGTGATCTAGGCATATCTGATGATCGCACTGTTAATGATTGCACATTTGGTGATTGCAATCGATGCTTCCTTTGCCATGCCCTTTCCTTGACCTTCTAGTTTATGAAAACATATACTTGTTAGGCACTTGTATAGCTAAATTTAAATAGATTGTAGCATTTACCGAAGACTCTTGTGTTTGCATCAAGTGTCTGGGCCAAGCTACATGTGATCCGATAGCATCACCAATGCTTTGACACACAGGTGTTGGAATTGGCAAAGGGGCGGTTTCATCCAAT